>JACAVU010000004.1:9057286-10312049 GCA_014183005.1 Castanea mollissima
AATGTGTGAGACAATTTTTTCATTGGTGTGTTTGATTGTGGAGAATTTAAAACTTGAGAGTTAAAAATACTAAAGAGTTTAAATATATGTATCAATGTGCCCTAATGGTACTAATTAACTTGATTCATAAGTTATATAACCCAACTAATAATTTCAAAAAGCATAGTATTATCGTTTTAGATTTAGATATGTTTACAATTTATTCTATAACTTTTTTTTTTCATTTTAGTCTTAACTTTTAATTTATTTATTTCGTCTACTCCTGTCCAACTCACCATTTATTTTCCAAAGACAATGTGGTTTTGATGAAATAACGGTGGAAATTGGACAAAAGGACTACATAAAAAATAATTTTAGCTAACAATAGAAAGGAAAATAAATAAGAAAGAAAAGATAGTTGTTAATAACCAAATTTATAAATTTGCTTGATGATAGAAATCTATGTATATTAATAGGTAAAGTTTAGAGAAAGTCCAATTAAAATTTCAAATTAGAATACAATTTTACATCATGTGTTCTAAATTATTTATTTGTAGAGAGAATTTTATACTCTTATTTCCTAATTTAGTATCAAATGTGAGACCACATTATAAATATTCATTCCAGTAAGTTATTAAGTTTAAAAACCAGAATCTAGAATAAATGAATTGTTAAAAAATGCTTCACAATAACAAAAATTAAGAGGTAATAAAAAATGAAAATAAATAAATAAACATAGACAACTTACATTTTATACCTAATAATATTCTTATAAAACTTTGTAAAGAGTTACAAAATATAAAAATGACTATCAATAGTATTTAAATTATATATATAGGAATTATATTATGCATCTTATTGTAAATTTTTAAATATGTCTATGTATACGCATAGGGTTACAAACTAATAATGCACTAAAGCATAGACGCAAACCGAGTTTGCTCATAACTCTTTAAGGCCATCAACACACAGACGTGGGATTGGGAAGCATTAAATCTTTGTTTAGTTGCAACCAATAGAAAGGAAGGAAAAAGATATGAATAAGGGAAAAGAAAAGAAAGGAAAACACTTCTCTAATGTATATTTGGAAACAGAAGAGAAGAGCAAAAAGAAGAAGAGAAGAATTACTATGCTTTACTTAGTGATTTGTAAAGAGAAAAGAAATTAAAGTTTAGCTATAAAATTTGTTGTAATTTAAAGTTACAACCTTATTCAATAAAATAAATACTATTACATATTTTGAAAATCTAACCGTTGAGTTGCATGTTCTTTATGCTCTTAATACATATGTCAAATTTTGTGTCAATTAGATATTATTTACTATATGTTCAGGAAGCTTATATTTTATGCATAATTTAAACTTGCAATTTAAACAATTTATTGATGACATAGCTATTGATATTTAATTTTCTATAAATTTTGCAAGCATTGAAGATATAAAGAGATGTAGTCTAATGATAGATTTGTCAAAATTTATTTCTATTAAAAAAATATTGAATACAATAAATTTTGTCTCAAACAAATAAGAAAAAAATATATATGCTTTTTTACTTCTATTCTCACATGAATTTGAGAGTAATGAACTTAAAATCTTGAACAAAAAGGTAAATTTCTTAACATGAAAAGTCAAGGTGTAAGTTTTAAAATTTTATTAATTCTCTTTTCCCTTCAATTCCGCCCAAATTGGGCAGTTAGCTAAAAACGGGCCTAGCAAATTGTGTGTCCACATTTTTCTTTTCTCCCTTATTATGAGAATCCAAATCAAAGAAATGACACGGCTTCCTTTCATTTCTCTTCTTTTGATTTTTTTCCTCACTTTCACCATTTTCCAAACATAGCGTTAATGTGCTTCCATGATTTACTATTGTTACCACATCCACAATTGTCATGTAGTTAAAAATCAAATAACTATATCTAAATGACGTGCCACTAGGATTAAATATAAACCAAGCTACATGTCACAACAACTGTAACACATTGAATGCTTAAAACTCTCTAGATTTATTTCCATAGAAAGAACGCCTCCTAATTTTAGTATAGACACTTAACTTGACACCATACCGATGTCCTCTATGTGGCGTTTGGTACGGGAAATTCCTAAGAATGTAGCTATTCCTGTGTTTGGTTTCATTGGAAATATTTTAAGATTCCTAGGAATGGAATCACATTCCTAAGAATGTAGCTATTCCTGTGTTTGGTTTCATTGGAAATATTTTAAGATTCCTAGGAATGTGAGATGATAATGTTTGGTTTATTTTTAGGAATCTTAAATGAATTATTTATTTTTTCCTATTCTATCCTTAGATTTGAATGTGAACTATTAAGTCCTTAAAAAAAAAATCTTCATCTAAATAAATAATGAAAAACCAAATATAAACTATTAATTATGAAAAATTCATTAAAATTATAGTCTAAACATTTCAAAATGACAGGTACAATACGAAAATAACTATATAAATTCTCAAATGTTTTTATTCTTAATAATAATTTTAAAAGAATTTAATCCATAATAATTTGTTTTATATTTTATCTTAATTGCTTAAATGATAATGAAAAAAAGGTTAAAATTGTCAATTTATAAAAAATACAATTTCCTTTAAGCTTGGAAATCTAGATTCCCACCTGTTTTAAAGGGAATCCACATTGGAATCCACATTCTCCTGACATCTGATTCCTTAGCGTGATTTGCAACCAAACATGAGAATCTTTAAATATTCCTAGGAATCTTAAAATATTACCTCGTACCAAACGCCACATAATTTTATTTTGGATAAATTGCAAGTTACACTCTTAAAGTTTAGGGGTGTTCGAATTTTATAACTTAAAATTTCAAATTTCAAATTTTACTTCTTTTAGTTTGAAGTGTTTGAATTTTACATTCTGGCGTTTTAGAATTTTGATTTTGATTTTAAATTTTAGCGGTGTTTGGATTTTATTCTTTAAAGTTTGGAAATGTTTGAATTTTACACTCTAAAGTTTCAGAATTTAGAGGTGTACAATCTAAACATTTCCAAACTTTAGGGGGTATAATCCAAATTCTGAAACGTTAGAGTATAAAATTCAAACATCCCAATTTTAGGAGATAAAATCTAAATTTTGAAATTTCATTATGTAAAATCTAAACACTCCAAATTTTAGGAGTGCAATATACCCTTTTATTTTTTTTGTATATGTGTTTATCGTCTACGTCAGCCATACAATTGTATTGCTCCATCAATTCCCTCGGTAAAAAATGAAGTCCTAAAATTGTGGGTAATATGAACTCATACACTTATTAAAATGGGAAGATCTGTTCATTGTGTAGTTTATTTAATCATAGCGAAAAAAAAAATTATGAGAGAAAGAAGAAAAATTAAAAATTAAAAATTAAAATTCTGTTGTTAATATGAGCTGTCTGAATGGGCGATGATTTTTTTTTTTTTTTTTACTTGGTCTCGTTGTCTCTATTTATCGGTGGCTGTACAGACATGATGAACATGTACTTTTTTTTTGTTGGTACTTTCTTATTTTTGAACTCTTAAATGATTCCAATTTTAATGTTGAACTATTTGTTTCAATTCAATTCCATTTTGTTGGCCACTTTCATCAGAGAAGTTGTTACAACTATCATTATCACTTGAAGCAGATGCAGATGCTAAACACACCAACTATAAGAGGAATAGTATTCTTGGAATGAAGAAGAGGACAGCAAACTCCTTCAGATAGTAGTCCATTAGGTCAATGGGATCTTGCCTGTGTTTGGGTGGACCTATAATTGTATTGAGGCCCATGCAATTTGGGCACCATGCACAAGAATTATTGTTTCATACCAGCGCTAGATAATGCATTGTAAATCACTATGGACCAAGGCCCAGCACCTCAAAAATTTTACTGGTTGTCATGAGAAACTCAAAAATAGTGCAATCTGACCTCAATATTTACTTCTTGGGTTTGGCCATCCAATATTCTAGACTTTTAGTGCATTGGGTCTGATATGAAAATGACACATGTCAAACTCGTATTCTGTTTTCATATTATCTCATATTTGGTTCAATGAATTAGCATTGAATGGAAGTCTTGCCATTTTTCTTTATAACTCTATGGACTCTATGGACCTGAAAATGAATGGTGGTTGACCTCAAAGAGACTGGTTGTGAAATCTTTACTTCTTGGGTTTGGTCATCCAATATTCTAGACTTTTAGTGCATTGGGTTTGATATGAAAATGACACATGTCACTCGTATTTTGTTTTCATATTATCTCATATTTGGTTCAATGAATTAACATTGAATGGAAGCCTTGTCATTTTTCTTTATAACTCTATGGACTCTATGGACCTAGAAAGGAATGGTGGTTGACCTTAAAGAGAGTAATTGTGGAATCTTTACTTCTTCGATTTAGCCATCCAATGTTCTAGTGCAATGTGACCTCAAAGAGAGTGATTGTAGAATCTTTATTTTTTTGATTGTGGACTTTAGTGCAATCTGACCTCAAAAAAAAAAAATTGTGGGATCTTTACTCCTTTGATTTGGCCATCCAATGTTCTAGTGCATTGGACCTAATACAAAAATGACACATCAAACTTCTATTCTATTCTCATATTATCTCATAGTTGGTTTAATGAATTAACATTAAATGAAAGCCTTGCCATTTTCTTTATAACTCTATAGACTCTATAGACCTGGAAAGGAATGGTGGTTGACCTCAAAGAAAGTAATTGTGAAATCTTTACTTCTTCGATTTGGTCATCCAATGTTCTAGTGGAATCTAACGTCAAAGAGAGTGATTGTTGCATCTTTACTTCTTCGATTGTGGACTCTAGTGCAATCTGACCTCAAAGAAAGTAATTGTGGTATCTTTACTCCTTTGATCTGGCCATCCAATATTCTAATGTATTGGACCTAATATGAAAATGACACATGTCAAACTTGTATTTTGTTATCATATTATCTTATATTTGATTAAATGAAGTAACATTGAATGGAAGCTTTGCCAATTTTTTTTTCTCCTTTTTTAACTCTATGGACCTAGAAAGTAACGGTGGTTGATGGATGATTAATAATCTTTATTAATTTGAAATTTGGAAATGGTCCACATTTAAGGACTCAACCCTAGAAGGCTAGAACTATAGTCAGTCCGCATTCGCCCTCCAAGAGCTGTTGCAAACCAAAAATTTCCACAACTCAGTTTGAAATCCTTCAAAGATTACGGCTCTCTTACACATGTAAACGCAATGCTGGTCAAATAATAATCATTTTAATATACAATGTGTCCTTTTTGGTTCACATTATTTGATGGACCTTATTCCTTACCATTCATAAAGTCACCATCTTACACACATAATATAACCCACTTTCTCATTGTCACTGTTACTGGTTGAAAAAAGTGAATCAAGATGTTACCTCAAGGATATCTTCCAAATCTTTTACAAAAGAAGAAAGAGATACCTCAACAGATGAAAAAGGCTAATCATGGAGGGTCCCATGTCCTTGCATAAAAATGTGTATGTCAAAGTGGACCTCACCATGGGTTATAATTATAATAATTTGGTGAATGTTAGGGTTCAAGGACCCCATCAGGAAAATCAAAACCAAAATGCACCAAGAAATTTTGAACTCTGATTCCATTAGATTATTGGGAAGTCTGAAACATGATCTACAGGGAACTCATGGCTCTGCAACTAGGCAATTGTTTTTGAATTATACAATCATACACCTCACGTGGATGACTTAAATATGTCACAAGTTTCAATTGGACAGCAAAAAAAGATTCTACCTTAACCAGTTGGACTATGATAAATGCTATGCTCTCGGTAGGTGGATTGAGCATCCATAGACTTTGGTTGGTGTACAAGGTGATGGAGACAGTTTATTTTCACCTTATTAATACAATTGAAGATGTCCAACTCATAGCTTTATTTTCTTGCTTCTTTCCTTGAGTTTCTAAAATGGTTCTATATGATCTTTTTTAGTTTCAATTGTGTTGTATTTGTCTCACCTACAATGGGAGATTTACGGATCACAACACATAAAAAGTACTAGATACCCTTCATTGCTTTTGTACCAATCAAAATTAGAAGGCTGTATCTATTTACAATTGGCAATTCATAGTCAAATATATCTTTCTCCATTAAGCGAAGTTCTGGATCTAACTTCACAAATAGAGGTGGAACACCACCAAACCAATGATCATAGCATCATAGTCAAAAAGTTAAAACACAAATAATTGCCATATTCTTCCAGAATTTTGCAATTGCTTTGTTTTCATGATGAAGCGAATTCCCTTCACTCAAGCACGCTTGGCTTTGCTCTTAAGCTTTGTACTTAAGCTCAATTGCCTTAAACTTTGAAATATTATGCTCATTAGTAAATAATATAATCGTTTGCTTGATCTATCATGATGAATGATTTATTATCAAGGACAACAGGAGCTCTTAATTACCATTAAAGACATGAAGGGCACATACAAGATCAAGTTCTACATTAACTAAAGCATTAGTGTAGAGCATGAAATACCGAACACATGATACAAAAGAATGAAAAAAAAGAATGCAACAAATTATATGCCACTTAAAAAATTTATTCACAAAAACAGTGCTCTCAAGAATTAAATTAATGCATAAACAAAATATTCAAGGGAGCTAATTGCTAATGTTTAAATAACCTCTAAATTTTAAGTGGCAAACAACATGTAGCCCTTCTTTATCCCCTTTAACCCTTTACCCTTTATCTTTGCCAAAGATTTCATATTCAAAAGATTTTATTGTGTTCACAAGATTTCAAATTTGCTGGCACAGTACCATTATGAATCATAATTTTGTACTACAAAATAGAGACCAATAGTATTCTCAAGTATCTGTTTGGTACCAAGTACTTTTGAAATAGCCTTCTATATTCTTTATACACATCTTTTTTTTTTTTGGGTAAACTTTAATACACATCTTTGATGTCATGGCATTACAACTCATGGATTCTCTACTTTTTTCTGTGACTAGTACTTTTCCTGTTACTTTATTTTCTTCATTTCTTTCCTACTCTTTTCTATGTTGCACCTTTTTCTTCACTGAGGAAAAAGTAAAAAGGAAGCTAGGAATCAAATTTGAAAAAAAAAAGAAAAAGAGGGCTCCCAAACTATCAAAATCCCACCAAACACAAGTCCCAATAGAATTCAAAATTTAGACCTAAATCATAATCATAAAAATAAAAATAACAGAAGCCATATGAAGAGTAACAACCAAGAAGCAAGAAGACAATATTTTCAACAAATAATTGGTGAAAGGAAAGGGAAAACAAGTTAATAAAAATTGTTTAAATTATGCCACATCAATACACATCTAATTCCTGAATAAACAGTAACTTCCTTCTTTTCTGCCAAGTACAATATACAAAAATAGTAAATAAATATCATGAACCCTTTTATAGAAAATAGTAATGTCGGTGAGTATAAACAATCCCAACAAACCAACTCAAATATTAACCAAAACAAATATACAAAAAATCAAATTATTCCAAAGAGCCAATGCATGACAAACAAAACCACAAACCACAATAAGTATAAATTACACTAAAATCACAAAGCCCAACATTTCAAAACCAATTACAGCTAAAGCCTAAAGCACAGATCTTTCATCCAAATAACCAAATAAACAGAGGAAAGGAACAAAACCCACGAACCATAACACAAAAGCATGGACAAAATAAAAATAAAAATAAAAGTCTAGATAGATCTTATGAGAAAGACTTGTACAGAGACATATTCCAAATATATAATTATAACAACAACATTTCCATCAACAATAACAACATATGTCAATAACAACAACAACAATAATGATCCATCACCACCAATCCCAATCTCTTTCGTTTTCCTCGTGTATAACAATTAATCAAACCCATCTTAAAAATAAAAATAAAATATAAACCAAAAAAGAAGAAATTAACAAATTAACCCCTGCACCTTGTAATGGCGCTGCAGCCACGGCTGTAAGGGTTGGACTGAGAGCCAGCTTGGCAGTTGTAGTAGGAGGTCCCACGCTTAGAGCAAGGCACAGTGTTCCTCTGAAGCGCACCGTAGCTGATGTAGCTGCTGGTGGCTAGAATGCGCCGGCTGATCTCAGAGTCCAGGTCAAACTCTTCCTCTCCTAACCCACCAGCATTCATGCACTCAGCTATGGTGCCCTTGCAAGCTGATCTTGTAGTTGTTGTGGCTGTGGGTATCCAACCCAAGTGTGACCCACCACTTGCATGGACGGTGGATGAGCTGAGGATCAAGATCATCATGACCACTGCACAGATCCCAAGTATGGTTGATGATGAAGAATAGAAAAAGCTAGCCATTGTTTTTTGATGAGCAAGAATAAGCTTCTCTCTTCTTCTTTTTCTTTGTTGGGTTCTTGGGTTTTTCTTGGACTGGTTGCTTTTTCTATCTCTTTCTTGTGGCTGTGTTATTCTATGGCTATTTCTTTTGTTGTTTTCTTCTCAACTTGAGCTTTGGACATCTAATGAGATACTACAGATAGTTTGTGAAGTTAAAGGGACTTATAACTGGCATTGAGTGAACAAATGGGATTGGTTTTAGCTGTTATTTACAGTTATGCCATTTGATTGTTCCAAAAACAAAGAAAAGAAACCCTAAAGTTTTTAAGAGCTTAATAAATTATTAAATCTTATAATTTTAAAAGTAATGAATTAAATAAGTTTTATTTAAGTGGAACTTCATTATTTAATAATTAGCAATTTAATATAGGCTTAGGGTTTGCTTTGTTACATTTTTAGACCTTAGGGTTTAATTTGTTATTGTTAGATTGTTTAAACCTTGGTTGATTGATATCAACCAAATTAATCCAATTCAATTAATTAATCAATTATGATCTTGGGCTCGAGATCAACTAAACAATGCACGTAACTAATATTGTAATAATGAGTAGTAGAAAACTAAATGAGACAACAATATAATTACGAAAGAAAACCCTCTAGGAATGCTTACCTTCAATTGAAGAATCCACTATTAAATTGAAATTTACAAATAGAATTACTTAATCCTAATTTGCTATCTCTAGTAAAACTTACTATCATAATCCAATGAAACTTCAACCCAGTTGAACTCTTCCATATTGAATTTTTTTAATACAAACACTCCAGTTTGTGACTTCAAATTCCAACTTGAAGGTTCTCATATCCTCAAAAAAAAAAAAAAAAAAAAAAAAACCCTGAAGGTTCCCATAGCAACATCTTGTTTGTGTGGAAGTTGTAGCAGTTTTCAACTGATCACCAAACTTAAAATCTTTAGTGTATTTGGTGACGGAGAGATTCACTTGGCATATAACCCTAGGTGCATATTATAAGCATCAAACTTTCTCCTTAATCTCTTTTAAAGTTAACTTAAGTGGTCCTTGAATGTGTTGAATGTGTAGGGCACAATTCACAAACACTAAAGCCAAAGTTGATCACAAGCTTGAATTTAGAATTTCGTAATCTTGAAGTTTGATCGGTCAAGTAGTGTTAAGCATGTAAGCGAGCTTAAGTGAAACTCAATTGGTCAATTGTATTCAAGCTAACAACAATTGCAGTTTTCATAAGCAGTTTTTGAAGTAATTTTCTGATCTTGATCTTTATATACAACTCTTAGACACATAAGAATTACATATTTACTTAAGAACAAGTACAATTGGACAATATTTTGACATGATTTACCAACACTAACAATACCTGACCCTAATAGTTACTCTTCAAACTATAAGGTTTAATTTGCTATGTCTCTATGCATGATTTAAAATATCATTTTTACAATGGATGATGTGCGTGCGTTTGGCTAGCTTATATTTTGATAATTTATTATTTGCTTAAATTAATTTACAAGTGGCCAAAATAGAAGCTAGTTAAACACATATAATAAAAGTGATATCAATGATATGTTTTATCTAAAAATGATGTTACTTCAATAATAATTTATCACCTTACAAAATGGTATGAAAATGTCAAGCAATTAATTTATACCCCTTTACTCTTCTCAATGTGAAAAAAGTGATCTTGAGAAAGCAGCCATTTAGCTAAATCTGTAGCTGAAGTTGAAAATGATTGAATTTAAAATATGCAGTAGTGGAAGAATTATATTAACATAGTATGATGAGTGATGACTACTTCTTGGTCTTTACCTTCTAGAATTTGACCTTTTCACTTTAGTAAGTATTATTGGGAATGATTAATTTAAGCACTAGTGGTTTTCTTTGGGTGGAAAAATTGTGCTATATAGTTGGTAAAGTGGATAGTGGTAGTAGAACAAGTAATTTTCAAAAGGATACCAAATTTCAGCAATGATGTTGAAAGATGATCCAACATTGCATCTGGTTAATATTCGTCTTCGACAAAATTATTTAAGAGAGTGACAAATTAGCAATCTAATGAATAAAATAGTTACAAATACCAAATAACCAGTGAGTTAGAATTGGAGGGCCTCCAAGAGAAGGCTAATTAAGGCATATACTAGTATAAAATAAGGTTTAGCATAGGCATACTAATATATATTTTCTCAAAATTCCTGTTGTTAAGTGGAAATTTTTGTTTTACCATGAAAAAATTATAGGTTGAAGACTCACACCCCCTAACTTGTAAAAGCACACAAAAAAAAAAGGGTTTTCTTTTGATGTTTTCTTCAAAGACTCAAAAAAAGAAAGAGTTGAAAATGGAAGCAGTTGGAAGAGAAGTTTCTATGGACATAGATATAAAAATATTATTACTGTATTTATGACTCGAAGATGTAAATAAAAGATACACACTACTAAAATTATATGAGCAATTTATTATTTCATGCATTGACATTTTCCACACAATATAAAAATACCCAATTTCTTTTGGACCTAAACTAAAGACACTTTGTGGGTGAAATGTGAATGATTTTCTAGTAAGGTTAGGTTAATACCATAAAAAAAATTCTATGTATGAATTGAATTTTTCAAACCTTTCACATAATGTGAATGGCAACATTGTAGTTAAATTGAAAACCATATGCATTCTCATAATTGGACCAAGGCTTACAGATATATATGGTTGACCGGTTGTCTCTTTCTTAAACATTAGGTATGAAAAGAGAAAAGGATAGTCAGAGAGAGAAAATAATTTTTAAAAAAAAATTAAAAAAAAAAGAAAAAGAAAAGAAAGAAAGAAAGAAGGAAGAGACGGCATTTAGGGTTTAGCCCTATTCTCAACTCCCAAGTCCGTCCAAGAATCTCTTAACCGAAACACGTTCTCTTTTCTCCTTACGTGGCCTAGTTAATCTATATTCCTATAATTCCGTTAACGTTAATTAATGCGCCATTACCATTTGTTGATGACCTTTATTTATACTTTTGTATTATCTCACTGTTTTTAACGGGAAAAAGAAAAAATAAAGGGGTAAGGTTTTGAATAGTACGCATTCAGCATTAATATTAATGCAGTATGATTTTTTTATTTTATTTTAAAAACAAACACATGCACACAAAAGAAATGGAAATGAGTTTTAATATAAAGATATATCACAATTCCATTTAAAAGCTATGGTAACTTTTAAGAAAGAGTAAGACAATTTATATTACACACAACACAGTCTATAAAGCAACATAAGACAATTACCTAATATAGTATGATTTTATATATCTAATTTCTCTCAATTAGTGGGTTTTTATAATTTATTATTATTATTTGCTCACAACAAGTTTAACTCAGGGAGGTAGAATTTGAGATTCCTATTATTTCTTTATAGAAGGACCAAATAATAAATTGTTATAAGATTTTTCACTTAAATAATTATTTTTAAAAGAAATAGAGTGAAGAAAGAAATTAAAATTGGATTTTTTTTTTGAGAAACAAAATTGGATATTTAAAATATAGTACCATAATAAATTATTACTTATTTCTAAAATTTAAATAATTGTTTTTATAGTAACTATGAAAATAAATCCAACCACAGGTATCATATGGATGATTTTTTTTTTTTTTTGAGTTTGACAACTCATAAGCTAAAAGCCACAAAAGAATGTTGATTGAGATAAGTCATTGAAAAGTAAGAAGAGTGACATGTTTGATGATTTTTTTCCCTTCCGAAGTCCTAATTCAATAATAGGCATTATTTCATAACAAGAGTCTTTTATCTCAACTAATACTTTTTATGTTTTTAACAAAAACATTTAGAGTTTAAATCTTCGACCCCCATTATAATTATTGAATTTATCCAAAAATAAAAATAAAACATTGTTCTACAAGTGAACATGCATAATAATTATAAAGAGAAGTGTCCTCCTTAATGGCCTGTTTGGATGTTTAAAAAAGGAAGGGGAGTAGAGTAGAGGGAAGGGAAGTAATTCAATTACCTTGTTTGGGAGTTTTTTAAGGAAGGATGGGGAGGGGTTTGGAGGGGTTTCAACTACCTCCAATCCCCTCATTTTTAATTCCTCCAAATTGGAGAGATTTGGAGGGAGAGTAGAGCACATAAAATTATTGATAAAGTAAATTACCTAATTTACCCTTATTATATTTATAAAATTACAATGTTAAAAACAAGGGGAAGAGCTAATTACTCCCTTCCCCCTTACTAATTATAAAAACATCCAAACAAGGTGGAGAGTAATCATTCTCCTCTACTCTCCTCCTCACTACTTCCCTCCCCTCTACTCCCTTCTACTCTCCTCCCTCTCTAAACTCCCAAACATGCCATAAAAGTTTTGCTTCTTTAAAAAAATAATTGTTTGCATTCTCTTTGTATGAAATTTTTAACATGCGTGTTAAAAATATAAATAACATGTAATTTAACAGTTAAATTTTCAAAATATATAAATTTTTTTAGTAAGAGTTGTAGTTTTTGGCTGCTACAAGCCCACAACCAAGTTTGTAATCAAATTTTATTTTTGGTACAAACATGCATAATTCATGTGATATTTTATCTTCTAATTAACATTGAAAATTGTATAAAGCCTAGTGCTTTAATTGGTACTTACTTGTTTTTTCTAACAAAAATGTTTATAGATTAAATTTTCCTGTTACTCACTATAACAATTGAAAATATATATTTTTTGTCTTTTGGGTTCTTCAAACATATTCTCCATGTACATGAGAATTTATTATCTAAATAAAGTTAGTGCTTGAAGAGCAAATCAAATGAACAAGACAACGGCTAGATCCTTCTCAAAAAAAAAAGAAAAAGACAACGGCTAGATAAAATTTACTTTAACGGTGTCAATGTAATGTGGACGACCGTCGCCGTTAAAACATGTGGGACCAATCACAGATCGCTAGGGCGGTGTTTGCGCGTCCCAAAACCTACCCTTCCTTCAATCCAGCTGTCTGTGACTCTCTTTTAGCAATTCTTTTTTCTTATAAAAACGGTTACTTTACTTACTTTATTTATATAAAAATTATTATAAAGGAAAAAAAAATTTCTTTTTTCTCGTGAATCTTCTCCCATCGTTTTTTCCATCTTATAAAATTCTTTAAATCACAAAATTAAATTGAGAATGGTATTTTTTTTTTCTTTTAAATTTATTTTGTTGAAATTATTTTTGGTCGAGGATATTTTGGCTTCCAGTTCTAGATATGGCCACCCATTCCTATTATGAGATGTTTAAGGTTATTTAATTTATGCCTATTATTAACAAGCTACGAACACCACATAACATTCTTTGGGCTCGCGATCGATGATTGCAACTTGCATTTTTTTTTTTTATTGGTTGGAGCAACTTGCAAATGTTTGGTGTAAAAGGCTAACATCACGAGAAGTTTCACACTTGCCTAACTAGTATGATGTGATTTGTATATATTAAGGGCTTGTTTGGTAAGAGATTTTTAGTAATATTGTTTAAGTTTTGTGAAAATATGTGTTGTGGTGTTTAAACAAAAGTTTTTGTTATTTAAATACTGTTACCAAATGGAGCCTAAATTGACATTAATTGGATTTTTATACAAAAGTGGCGCTACTTCAATTGTAACTTACCATTTAATAAATTGTGAAAATAGTTTTTTCTTTAGCATTGCTTGTATTTGGTGCATGAACATGGAAATTTTAAGTAAAATGAGAAAATGATATATAGCAGAACTATTTTCATAAAAAAAGAACATTGCTAACTTGTCTTCAGTGATTAACTTAAACTTCTCATACTTTAAGTGATGATTGAGGTATTACAAATTTTACTAGGTTCATTTAACTATATTTTCATAAAAAATACAAGATATAAAAATAATTAAGATTTTGTTGTTGTTGATATGAATCACAATAATTAATCGTCATCACAAAAATCAGGTATAATTACTTAACTATTGTATAAGTTTTCCAATTAAATTTAATCATGTGGCAACATTAATCAATGCACTACCTTGACAATTTTATTCAGACTTGTGATTATTAACCAATATATATAGTTGTTTTGATTGGAGAACCTCTAGCATAATGACCAAAGAGTGATGAAAATGTTTTGTCATAATTGTTAGTGTTTTTTAGTGAAGTTGTGGTATACCTTTGTGTTAGAATTTCTTTTCCTCTCTCTTATGTGTATGTGTGTGTGTGTGTGTTAGAATCCCTTTTAAATTTCTAGGGCTTAAAAGTTGGGGTTGAACCTTACAGATAGAGCATTCTCATCCGGTCTTTTAAAATAAAATGAAATGCAAAATACATAAGGATTTACAACAAAATGAGCTTTACATCCAATCCTGCATTCCTATAACGATTTCAAACATTTCTATAGTATACATTTTTTCTTTTTCTTTTTTTATTCTATCTCTTTCACCCCGTCTCTCTCTTAAATGCGCATTATCATTTTTTATTCTTTCCGTCACTCTCAAACACACGACCTGTGTTAGGTATAAAAAATTATATTATTTTAATGTAGTGTATTATAAAATAAAGAATGAGATGTATGATGTGTTGTAAAAGTGATTATGTAAAATAACTAAAGTAGATATTTTGTGAGACATAATGAATTTTTTTGAATAAGCGAATCTAAATGCACTTATGAGGTCTTTATCTATTTCTTTTCTTCCTCAATCTTTATCTATTTCTTTTCTTTTCTTCCTCAATCTACATAGACAACATTTAAAAGAAAAAGAAAAACATATCAGATTGTTACAGAGTAGGGATTCATTAGATGCATGAATCATGCACATAAATAGGAAAAAGAAAAAACAATTGCGTGCCATCCCAACCTGGTATACTTTTTTCTTCTCTTAAATAAAAGTTTTCACTGGTTATAAAAAGAAGAAGAAGAATATATGTCATTGATAATATGGATCAAAGGGGAATATAAACCTAAAACTATATTTAATTTGCATCAACTCCTTCAGAATAAGAAAGAAAAAGTGCTCAAATAATTGTTGGCCTAGCTAGGTGAGGGTTTTATTTTTGTTTTCCTCCTTTCCTAGGGGGTAGGGCGGCATCGTTGAACCAATACACACCTACTCTAAAGAATCGTTCAAGTTTGGATAATATATAAATGAAACAAATGCCACGCTTCCAAGACATCCTGGCATGTAAGCATTGTTGAGGGATCATGCTAACCACGAATGTGAAAGAGTCAAGAATATATTAGATCCTATATCAGAAAGAGAGAGAGAGATTGCACAGAAAATCCTGACTGTCTAGGGCATCAACGAGATGACAGGTCCTACTTGCAGATTTTCTCCACTTTAGAATCAACAAAATTCAATGATCCAACTTATTTAATGGCTAATTTTTTTAAAAAAAAAACTCATTTTAACCCCATTTCCAGGGAAAAAGTAATTATCAATATTTTTCAGGATTGACTGATCAAATGTAGTTTGAGGTTGAAGCTTATGAGCATGAGTTCTTCCCCTAGCGAATATGGCCCTTAAAATAATCCACCTTTTAAAGGGCTAAACTATAGTTTAATAAAAAGCAATTTGAGTGTTTCATGTACATATGGATTTGCGACCATCATGAGTTTAAAGGAAAATACTAAAAGGTAATTAAAATTGATAATTATTCCTAGTAATTTCTGTAATACCTTTAACCTTTATACGTGTTAAAACTGTCATGATTCATATGAATCACAATCATTAATCATCATCACAAAACTTAGGCATAGTTACTTAGATATTGTATAGATTTTTCAAAAAAATTTTATCATGTGGCAACATTGATCAATGCACTACATCGACAATTATATTTAGGCGTGTGATTATTAAGCAATATAGCTACATAGTTGATTTTGATTGGAGAACTTATGGTATAATGCCCAAGGAGTGACAATTGTTTGTTAGCATTTTAAAAAAAAAACTTCTATATCATATAGTATGAAATTTCTAGGGCTTGAAAGTTGGGGTTGAACTTTATAGATAGAGCACTCTCATCCGGTCCTTTAAAACCAAATGAAATGCAAAATATATAAGGATTTTCATTATAAAAACAAAATGAGCTTTACATCTAGTCTTGCATTCCTGTAATAATTTTAAACATTGTTACAATATGCATTTTTTCTTTTCTTCCTCAATCTACATAGACAACATTTAAAAGAAAAAGAAAAACATATCAGATTGTTACAGAGTAGGGATTCATTAGATGCATGAATCATGCACATAAATAGGAAAAAGAAAAAACAATTGCGTGCCATCCCAACCTGGTATACTTTTTTCTTCTCTTAAATAAAAGTTTTCTCTGGTTATAAAAAGAAGAAGAAGAATATGTCATTGATAATATGGATCAAAGGGGAATATAAACCTAAAACTATATTTAATTTGCATCAACTCCTTCAGAATAAGAAAGAAAAAGTGCTCAAATAATTGTTGGCCTAGCTAGGTCAGGGTTTTATTTTTGTTTTCCTCCTTTCCTAGGGGGCAGGGCGGCATCGTTGAACCAATACACACCTACTCTAAAGAATCGTTCAAGTTTGGATAATATATAAATGAAACAAATGCCACGCTTCAAAGACATCCTGGCATGTAAGCATTGTTGAGGGATCA
Organism: Castanea mollissima; assembly: GCA_014183005.1. Lineage (NCBI taxonomy): Eukaryota > Viridiplantae > Streptophyta > Magnoliopsida > Fagales > Fagaceae > Castanea > Castanea mollissima. The sequence goes on from JACAVU010000004.1 coordinate 9,074,185, forward strand.
TGCTAACCACGAATGTGAAAGAGTCAAGAATATATTAGATCCTATATCAGAAAGAGAGAGAGAGATTGCACAGAAAATCCTGACTGTCTAGGGCATCAACGAGATGACAGGTCCTACTTGCAGATTTTCTCCACTTTAGAATCAACAAAATTCAATGATCCAACTTATTTAATGGCTAATTTTTTTTAAAACTCATTTTAACCCCATTTCCAGGGAAAAAGTAATTATCAATATTTTTCAGGATCAACTGATCAAATGTAGTTTGAGGTTGAAGCTTATGAGCATGAGTTCTTCCCCTAGCGAATATGGCCCTTAAAATAATCCACCTTTTAAAGGGCTAAACTATAGTTTAATAAAAAGCAATTTGAGTGTTTCATGTACATATGGATTTGCGACCATCATGAGTTTAAAGGAAAAATACTAAAAGGTAATTAAAATTGATAATTATTCCTAGTAATTTCTGTAATACCTTTAACCTTTATACGTGTTAAAACTGTCATGATTCATATGAATCACAATCATTAATCATCATCACAAAACTTACGCATAGTTAGATATTGTATAGATTTTTCAATTAAATTTAATTATGTGGCAACATTGATCAATGCACTACATCAACAATTATATTTAGGCGTGTGATTATTAAGCAATATAGCTACATAGTTGATTTTGATTCGAGAACCTATGGTATAATGCCCAAGGAGTGACAATTGTTTGTTAGCATTTTTTTTTTAACTTCTATATCATATAGTATGAAATTTCTAGGGCTTGAAAGTTGGGGTTGAACTTTATAGATAGAGCACTCTCATCCGGTCCTTTAAAACCAAATGAAATGCAAAATACATAAGGATTTTCATTATAAAAATAAAAAATAAAAAAAAAACAAAATGAGCTTCACATCTAGTCCTGCATTCCTGTAATAATTTTAAACATTGTTACAATATGCATTTTTTCTTTTCTTTTTAATTTTTTTTTTCTCTTTCACCCAGTCCCTCTCTTAAACACGCATTATCATTTTTTATTCTTTCCATCACTCTCAAACACACGACCTGTGTTAGGTATAAAATATTATATTATTTTAATGTGGTGTATTATAAAATAAAAAATGAGATGTATGATGTGTTGTAAGAGTAGTTATGTAAAACAAATGAAGTAGCTATTTGGTGAGACAAAATGCTTTTTTCCCCCCATAAGTGGATGGTTTTGATTGGAGAACCTAGCTATGGTGTAATGCCCAAGGAGTGATGACAATGTTTTGTCATAATTGTTTGTTAGAATTTTTTTAACTTCTATATCATAAAGTATAAAATTTCTAGGGCTTGAAAGTTGGGATTGAACCTTATAGATAGAGCACTCTCATCCGATCCTTTAAAACCAAATGAAATGCAAAATACATAAGGATTTTCATTATAAAAAAAAAAAAAAAAACAACAAAATGAGCTTTTCATCCAGTCCTGCATTCTTGTAACAATTTTAAACATTGCTATAGTATGCATTTTTTATTTTTATTTTTTATTTTTATTCTTTCTCTTTCACCCAGTCCCTCTCTTAAATGCGCATTATCATTTTTTATTCTTTCCGTCGCTCTCAAACACACGACCTGTGTTAGGTATAAAATATTATATTATTTTAATGTGGTGTATTATAAAATAAAAAATGAGATGTATGATGTGTTGTAAAAGTAGTTATGTAAAACAAATGAAGTAATTATTTGGTGAGACAAAATATTTTTCCCCCCATGAGTGGATGATTTTGATTGGAGAACCTAGCTATATGGTGTAATGCCCAAGGAGTGATGACAATGTTTTGTCATAATTGTTTGTTAGCATTTTTTTAACTTCTATATCATTTACTATGAAATTTCTAGGGCTTGAAAGTTGGGGTTGAACTTCATAGATAGAGCACTCTCATTTGGTCCTTTAAAACCAAATGAAATGCAAAATACATAAGGATTTTCATAAAAAAAAGAAAACAAACAAAATGAGCTTTACATCCAGACCTGCATTCCTATAACAATTTTAAACATTGTTACATTATGCATTTTTTATTTTTATTTTTATTTTATTCATTCTCTTTCACCCAGTCTCTCTCTCAAATGCACATTATCCTCTTTTTATTTTCTCTGTCACCCTCAAACACACGACCTATGTTAGGTATAAAGAATGAGATATATGATGTGTTGTAAGAGTGATTATATATGTATATATATATATATATATATATATATATATTAATAGGCAAAGTTTAGAAAAAATTTTATTAGATTCTACAATTGAAGTCCAAGGAGTGATGACAATGTTTTGTCATAATTGTTTGTTAGCATTTTTTTAACTTCTATATCATTTAGTATGAAATTTCTAGGGCTTGAAAGTTGGGATTGAACCTTATAGATAGAACACTCTCATCCAGTCCTTTAAAACCAAATGAAATGCAAAATACATAAAGAATTTCATTATAAAAAAAAAAAAAACAACAAAATGAGCTTTACATCTAGTCCTGTAGTCCTATAACAATTTTAGAGATTGCTACAGTATGCATTTTTCTTTTTTCTTTTTTTTATTCTTTCTCTTTCGCCCAGTCTGTCTCTCAAACGCACCTTATCCTTTTTTTATTTTCTCCATCACCCTCAAACACACGACTTGTGTTAGGTATAAAATATTATATTATTTTAATGTGGTGTATTATAATATATATATATATTAATAGGCAAAACTTAAAGAAAATTTAATTAGATTCAACAATTTAAGTCCAATTTTGCGCAATGTATCCTGAATTATTTATTTTTAGAATGAATTTTATTTCTTAATTTTGGAGTCAAATGTGGGACCAAATCATAATCATCAAAGTGAGTTATTGCGTACAAAAACCAAAGATTATAGAATAAATGAATAGATTTTTTTTTTTAAAAAAAGTTGAACAATTTACATTTTCTACCTAATAATATGTATATTAATAGGCAAAACTTAGAGAAATTTAATTAGATTCAACAATTAAAGTCCAATTTTGCGCAATGTATCCTGAATTATTTATTTTTAGAGTGAGTTTTATTTCTTAATTTTAGAGTTAAATATAGGACCAAATCATAACCATCCAAATGAGTTATTGCGTACAAAAACCAAAGATTATAGAATAAATGAATAGATTTTTTTTTTTATTTTTAAAAAGGATAATTTACATCTTCTATCTAATAATATTCTTACAAAACTTTTTAAAGAGTTAAAAAAAATATAAGAATGACTATCAATAATATTTAAATTATTTATGTAAGAATTATACTATGCATTTTAATATATATCTTTTAAATATATCCATGCATATGCATAGGGTTACGTAAAATAAATGAAGTGGCTATTTGGTGAGACAAAAAATGTTTTTTTTTTTTTCCCACAAGTGGATGAGAATGCTCTTACGAGATCTTTATCTATTTATTTTCTTCCTCAATTTACCTAGACAAAACTTATAAAGAAAAGGAAAAACCTATCAGACTGTTACAGAGTATTAGATGCATGAGTCATGCACTTAAATCTGTCATTCCTTCCTGATGTATTTTTTCCTTCTCTTCAATCAAAGTTTTATCTGTTTATAAAAAGAAGAAGAAGAATTTATGTGATTGACATGGATCAAAGGTGAATATAAACCTAAAACTATATTTAATTTGCATAACTCCAGAAGAAGAAGAAAGAAAAAGTGCTCAATTAATTGTTGGCCTAGGTGAGGGTTTTAATTATTTTTGTTTTCCTCCTTTCCTTCGGGGTAGGGCGGTCGTTGAACCAATACATGTACACCTACTCTTAAAGAATGAATCAAATTTAATTTGGATAATATATAAATGACACGGTTCTAAGGCATCCTGGCATGTAAGCTGTAAGCATTGTTGAGGGATCATGCTAACCACGAATGTGAAAGAGTCAAGAATTAGATCCTATCAGAGAGAGAGAGAGAGAGAGAGATAGCACAGAAAATTCTGACTGTCTAGGGCATCAACGAGATGATGACAGGTCCTACTTGTAGATTTTCTCCACTTTAGAATCAATAAAATTCAATGATCCAACTTATTTAATGGCTAAAAGAAAAAACTCATTGTAACCTGATCATTACCTGGGAAAAAAGTACTCATCAATCTGTTCAGGATTAACTGATTAAATGTAATTTGGGGTTGAAGCTTATGATCATGAGGTCTTCCCCTATCCAATATGGCCCTTAAAATAATCCACCTTTTAAAGGACTAAACTTTAGTTTAATAAAAAGCAATTTGAGTGTTTCATGTATGGATTTGCAACCATCATGAGTTTAAAGGAAAATACTTAAAGGTAAAATTGATAATTATTCCTAGTAATTTCTGTAATACCTTTAACCTTTATACGTGTTAAAACTATCATCATGATCCAATATCTTTCGACAAATAGCAAAGTGAATGTTAGCTATTGCAGTGAACAAAGGTTGATAGTATTTTGATATGAAAACCTAATTAAGACATGAATATTTCACTACAAGATAACATGATTGAGCTAGGTATCAAATTATTATCAATGCATCATCAATAATATGATTCGATTCACATGATTATAACAAGAAACAACAGCATGATCGTGATGGATCACCCCCCGTGAGTTCTTTTCTTTCAGCCACCTACCAGTCCCATTACATCTGGAAGGTTGGCTCTTTGGTACAGTATTTATCCACTACTTAGGCTTAGAAAAAAAAAAAAAAAAATCCACCTCTTGAAAAATATCCTGACTGCATTCCATTAAAGAGTAAGACCTATGAAGCACGGGTGCGTTTCGGGATTCGGGTGCGGGTGCGGGAGCGGGTGCGGGACTCGGCAATTTTTGAAAAAGTAGGGTGCGGGTGCGGCGGGGTGCGGCGATTAAAAAATTATTAAAATATTTTTATTTATATTTTTAATATATTGCTAAACATACTTTTTTACATTATATAAATATATACCAAATTTAAGAACAATGGTAAATAATAACTAGAATACAGAGAATAGGAGAAAGCCTAGCTGAAGAGTGAAGGTAGAGAGTGGGAGAGAGGCTCAAGAAAAATGAAGAGGGAGAGGGTTGGGTCTTGGTTTTTTTCCAAACAGTGCGTTTGAACCTCTTTTTTTTTTTTTCCAGCCATAAGCACCTGTTGTTGTTGTTTTTTTTTTTTTTTTTTTTTGAATTTCGGCCGGTATCGGCCGATTTCTGCCGATATCGGCATATTTCGGCCGATATCGGCATATTTCGGCCGATATCGGCATATTTCGGCCGATATCGGCCGATTTCGCCGGTATCGGCCGATTTCGGCCGGACCGATTTCAGCCGATACGTACCGATTCGGGCCGAATCGGCCCGATTTCGCGCTCGTCGGCCCGAATCGGCCCGAATCGGCGCCGTATCGGCGCGAATCGCGCCGAATCGCGCCGAAAAAAAGTGTTTTTTATTGCCGGACGCGGCACGGACGCGCAGGCAGCGGCGTCGCCTGCGCGTCGCCGCGTCCGGCCGCGTCCGACGCGGGTGCGGCGGCCCAAACGCCGCACCGTGCTTCATAGAGTAAGACACACATTTATAGCATGCTGCAATACTTACAAAATGAATTAATCTGACCCACATATATATGTTTACTTAGCTTGCTATCACTTCCTTAAATGTATACTGTTAATTTGCAACATTGTGAACCCCTTTAGCCAGTTTTACTCTCTAATTAAACTGATGTATAATTTATTCTATAATGAAAACACTAGAGATTAACTTATTCGAAAGCAACACATATTTTCAACAGCCTTCTCAGATGTTTGATGTAGGATCTACCTTGTACTGGATTGCATTCAGTTTAAAACCTGAGTGTGGACAAGAAGTTTAGAAGGGGACAAAATGCTGCTTGTCTTAAAGACACAGATTTATCATGGCCATCGTTCCTCATATATAGACTATGGTACAGTAGTGTTTACAGAACAGACAGTTCATTCTCATCCCCATCATCATCTCAGCATCTACCTAGTTACTAAGAAGATGTTGTGAAACTGGCCCATTTGAAAGCAACCAATTGTAGATGTAGAAACATATGTAAAACTACTAGCGCTCTTGCTATTCTCGGGGTTCTCAATATGATCCTTTTCTATAGGGTGTTGTTAGAGGACAAGGCCCACAAGATTCATATTCCAGCAAATTCAAATCCACGTACAGCCCAGAAATGCAGCCCAAAGAACTCAGCCTGCGAGCGTGCCCATACAAAGAGATCAGACCAACAGGAGGAGATGGGCAAGCCCAAAACTTACTGACATGGACAAAAAGGCTCAACAATAGATCAAGCCAAAAATCCAAAAATTCGGCCCAGGTTGCCCACAAAGTCAGCACTGAAGAACATCAAAGATACTTTTAATATATACTGGTTTTTAGTAACTTTAAATGCGCGTAGATAAAAGAAAAAAGCTAAATTTTAGTTTAGATTGATAGTTTTTATTGTTATTATTTAATTTCTTTTCATAATATACCTTTACGATATAATTATGCTACCTTAATTTTGACGGCAAAAGAGAAAACTAGGTCATTCTTTGGTTAAAAGCATGTCTTTATTTTATTTTCTCCACTGTAAAACATGATTTTTCATAAATAAAGTCTACTATGTCATAAAAAAAAGCTTTTAACCAAAAGTAAATGCACTTAAAAATAGTGCCTAACTTGGGCCCGTAGAATTAATACCAACCAAGCAAGGGTCTACAACTAAATCAAAAGATAAGATTAAATAAATTCCTTCTACATTACGTGGACAAAGCCCACACAAAAGAGAAGCCAGAGAAGGGGGAAAAAGAAGAAGAGGAGAGGTAGATTGGACGGCAAAAATGGCCATTTCACGTCTTCTCGGACACTAAAAAATCTCACAAATGAGCTTGAAATACTTAAGAGTAGGGATGTTCACAACACCACGTAGATTGCATGATCGCACTTAAATCAACCAAAATGCCCAAAAATTAAAGTAACCGTACAGCAGGGAGGTAAAAAAAAAACCACATTGCACTGTGTGGTGCAATACAGTTTGCAGGTTTTTTTTTTTTTTTTTTTTTTTTTTTGAGAAACAGGCCAATGAGGCCAGCCATCTTTATTGAAATTCTTAAAAATCAGTCAAATAACAATTATAAAGGTATGGTGAAACATACTCTATCTAGACTAGAAAAGGTGAAAACATCCTAACTCTTTTGGTTAAGGTATCTACCAACGCGTTATCTTGCCTGAGAGAAAGAAAATCTCTTAAAAGAACTAGAAAAAGACCAAATGACTCTAACAATATGACCAACAGGAGAGTATAGGAAGGTCTGATCTTGAATGGCTTTGATAGATGTCTCAGAGTCTCCTTCAAAAACAGCATTGAGGAAGTCCACTTCGAGTGCGAACTGGACTGCACGCCTTGCTGCCAGAGTTTCAAGGACCACCACCGAATCTGGTATAAGAATCCTTTCAGTCATGGATGCTAAGACCTCCCCTCTATCATTTCTGGCCACAACACCAACCCCTGCTGCGTTAATTTCCTCAAACATTGCCCCATCGAAATTAATCTTTACTGGTCCAAGGTCTGGTGGCTTTCACGCAATTTTTTTCTTCCTCATCTTCACCTTTGAGCTTCGCCGAGAACTGCCAAATTCCTGGAGCTGCTTCCACGCCTCATCAGCAACTCTGTTGATCGGTACAGCCATTTCTCCCACTCTTAACTTGTTTCTTCGATTCCAGATTGTCCAGCTAGTCATAGCAAACAACTCGGTATCAAAGTTTGAGCAAAGGAAGAGGTTTAATAAGTCTGCATAAATATGGACTCTAAAGAATTGTGATGGAAGCGAGGCAAACCGCGAGTCCCATACTTCTTTAACCAACGGACATTTCCATAAAACATGGAGCTCTGTTTCATCCTGTGACTTGCAGTGAGTCCCAGTTGGCATTATTAATTATCTTCCGAGTACACTCCATTACTTGTTGACTGCCAAATTAGGACATCTTCCTGTGAGGATGCGCAAATGGGAATCCCTTTAATTTTTTGGGCTTCATGGGGCAGAAAAATCTCATCTATAAGAGCTGAGTTCTACCAGCCACTCTCGCTATCAATAAGTTGATTTACAGTGGCATTCTCTGACAACTCTGATACAGGAGAAAGCACACGGCCAGCATTACTTCCAGGCAGCCAAGCATCCTTGAAGATTAAATATATATTATATGAACTATGCGTTTCAAACTGATTAAATATATATTAAAATCACACACCACACAGTTTTAAGGTTTAGAAAACCACAAAAAAATTGCCCCGCACTACACTATTAATATATAAATTTATTTTATATATAATATAATTTTTTTAAATATTTAACATATAATAGATATATTAAATATATATTAATAGATAGTTAGCATAGATTAAATATATTTAGTATATATTTGTAACATATATGAAAACTGGTTAAACTATACTGCACCATACAGCGTAGTGTAGTGCTAAATATGACCCAAAATTGCACCAAACCTCAACATGAACACCCCTACCTATGAGTTTATTGGACCCATAATTGATGCCATTTGTAAAACAAAGCATATTTGCTGTGTAATAAGTCTTACCTGACACTACATTTCCTTTCCACCAGGCAAGAAACAATCACCATTAATGCAAGATTACCTTGATCCCTTAAAGTTAGAAAATTGAGAAGACAGTTTCCTCTTGGGGGATATATTTTTTATGGCGCACAGTCAACTAGATTGCTATTCCTAGAGAAAAACCAACAGATAGCTAAATGCAACGATTGCTAATACTCAACAGTTATAACTTACTTTCCTCCCATTTATAGTTGGTTTTGAGTGACTCCAACATCATTATAAAAACAAGGACTCCAACATGAGGGTGGGGGATGAGATTTACTTCAAACCATAAAAATACAGCCCACACACTCACACTTGGAAAAACTTAATTCACTTATGTTTCCTGGTATATTAAATTAAAATTATGAGTTCTTAATTACACAAGCAGCAGTGTCCCTTTCTCCTTTAACTCTTACCCCTATATTTTTCTTTTTTAGGCTAATATCTAATTCTCTTAAGATCTTGGGTCAGTTCGGTTTGGTTGGTAAGAGCTATTATGCTACGTAGCTACTTTTCTGACCCTACTTCCACTTGGCCAGAAGAGCTAAAGAGACAGACTTAGTACTCTCGTAGCTATTGAACAGTACAGAATTCTATACATGATTTCAGCATCCAGCAATGGCTTTGTTCCTGAAAGATGAATCCAAACTGTTGAAGAAGGCTGCAGGGTACAGCATACTATGACAAGTCTGGCCAATGAAATTTTGTTCAAATGGCCCTTCCTATTTCCACAAGAGTGGATGGAGGGCCACCTCATGGGGGTGCATGTAAAGCTTACCAAAAATAATAAAGAAAAAACAGATAACAGATTTAAGGCTGAAGATCTACACATAAAAACTAGAATTGATAGCATACTGAAGAAAACAGTAAGAATTAGGATACACATTATAATCTGTAGTCTCATTTCCCCCATCAGATGCAGCTTTGAAATTTTCATTGTGCTAATTCTCTGATTTCTCTCTGTTCAATGGCGTTCAAATTTCTTTCCCCTTGAACCTGCCTTTCTTCAGTACCACTACCACTTTATGTTGCGCTTCCTGCACATCAGTCACCAAGAGCTTGAATGCAGAACATATTCCCTTATCATCATTGAAATAAATGAATAGATACCAGAAAGGTCAGACCAAATTCTGCTGTGATCAGATGGATGCTCAGAAACATTTGGTCCACACTTTCATTTCACGTCGAGCTTAGGAGTTTTGAAACCGTCTGTGTCCCATGCTCATCCTGGCCATGTGTTGTGGTAGCATGGTTGCGAGTACGAGTGTAGCATCAAAGTTTGAGCTGGACCCATCATCTAAACTAATTATAGATGCCATGAAATAAGCCTGTGTCCAGGATACATGTTTTTCAAGATGCAAGTCAGATTTTAGGTAGCACAATACTTGCATCCAAAATGGTAAGCAAGACAGACAAAATCCATTACATTTGGTTACACTACTATTTTTCTATGGATTGTCCAATAACATCAAGACAACTAGTAAATTGATCCTAAGATTTGAAGTATAAATAACTTCCTTGTGGCAATTCATTTGCAACTTGCTGATTATCCAATTGATTAATGGAATAATAGAATAAAAGATGGGCAGCCAGATGATCACACCTAATAAATTAAAGCATGGACAGTGTTGAGATTCATTGATGACCATAAATATGGATTTCTGATGTGATACAATTGCATTGAGTCAACAAAACTACTCAAATGATACGACTTCCTTTCCAATTCTATTAAAAATCTATGTATCACCAATGCATAAACTTGTACAAACTCCAAATTGACTCTTCTCACTTCAGTCTTGAGCAATATGTTCTATCAAACTCATTGTAAACATGATGTTTGATTGATATGAACTTTCAAGTAAGTCCAACCAATACCAAGTTGCAAAGGGGTCTATTTGTGACTTGTCATTAAAGCTAATCAATAAATATGTATAAAAGAAGAAACCTCATGTGAGAGACCATGAGGTATTTCCATGTAGTGCTTTGATAGAGTAATTTTTCATTTAGCATTCCACCTCACCTTCTTTGCACTCTTCTCCACAAAATGGGCTAAAGTCCTGAGAGCCCACACAATCCTGTACTTGCAAGCTGAAGCTAGCATTTGACCTTGAAGTTTATTAGAGGAGGAACTCTTTGTTTAATCTCTTTTGGGGTGGCATGATTATATCTTACTCTCCAACCTTTTCAAAATACAGGTGAAAGTCAACTTCACAGACTTGATGGTTGATAATAAGCAAAGAAGACTCTCAAATTTCAAGATAACAAAAACTAGAGTGCTACAAAATTCAGTAGTAACTTATTAACAACCACAAAAATGCCTCAATACCAAAACTTTAAGATTACATTAATTCTTAAGATATTGGGATCGGTTACATGGTAAGGACACCTCAACTTCTTGTTATATTTAGATCATTCTATAATAAAAATTATTAAATTTAATTTTGGCCTTCACACACACATTTTTTTGGGCCATCTTTGAATAAAAAATATAAAACATACAGCACAATGCGGGAAGCCCTGACACAGGCCAAACTATAACAGGAAGCTGAAGGCATCATATAAGAAAACCAATACTTGAGATGATATCTCTTAAGTCAATATTTCATCAGTTGATCTAAGGCTTTGCAAGGTCAATTTCTGACTCAAATTCCATAGAAGTTCAGTAAGATTTTAGGTTCCAAAAGGCTTGGATTACCATACCTTTATTCTTTCTCATCAAATGCCACCTTTACAGGGTCTCCTGTGTGGGTATACCGCAAAAACTTTTCTGTTGGATCTATCCACAGTTGAAAATTGAAGCATTTATATCTTATTTGTTATAATTTTGTAGCTAGTTATGTAACTTCTTAGTTCAATAACTTTTCCTCCTGTTTCACTAGTAGCGCCAGAAGGTAAGAATGATTACCTCATAAAGCAGCAATGCTCAAGGAAGGCGCTACAATTTTTAGGCTTCAGAGCATTTCCCTTATGTTTTCTCTTTCATTTTCCTGAGAACCAAATGGATTTTTTATGTTTCTAGAACCTAGATCGTGTTCTTGTGCTTTGCATTGTAGGGTTACTTGTGGTTTAATTTGATTTCATTTATTTATTTTCCAGATTGATCAAGGCTTATTATACTTGTTTTGACATGATTTTTGACAAATTAGGGATTTTTTTTAAAACAAGATAGAAATTCTACTCAAGCTTAATTTAAGTGTATGTATATGTGAAGTTTCCTCCTAGAGACTTGAACCCCGACTCTTGCCCTCCACACTCCACAAGCACTTATACTTATAAAGTGACTATCACGTCAAGGGTGCCAGTGGTGCAAATTAGGGGTTTAAAATGATGTTCTATGGCTTTTTCTTTCAATGTTCTATGGCTTTGACTTTTGAGAACTTATTCAAAAGCTGTCATCTAAATATTATATATAATGCCTTGATTACAATGAATGGCACCTTTATATACCAAGGCTTCTCAAGTACAAGCCAATAATTTCCCTAACCTCTTCTCTAACTAACTGCCATCTGGCATCTAAAAGTTGCTAACACCCTAACTATCTCTAATTAAGCACATGCTACTCCAACTATGCACATGGGAAAATTAACTAACTAGTTAAATGCATTCTCATCACAAAGCAGCACTGGCACATTTTGAAACTTGCATAAACCTGCACAGGTGCACCTATCTAAGCAAAGTACACCACCTTCAGATCTACTAACACTGTTGGGAAGCATAGGAAGTAGCAGCAGCAGCACAACGACCAACAGCAAAGGAAGAGGCAGCAAACTGCAGGAATCAAGCACACAGGCACAAATACCCAGCAGGGCAGGCAACAAGCACAATCATAGCTGATATTGAGATTCTTAACATACCTTCCCCCTTCAAAACACCCTTCCCACAAGGTGTGGGAACTGGTTCTGTAGCTTGTAAATAACCTCCCGAGTAGCATCATCTGTGGACCCTCCCTGCCACTGCACCAACACCTAAGTAGCCACTATTCCTTAAGTCTATGGTTACTCTTGCAAAACAACCACCAGAGTAGGAATGGATAGTGTCATGCCCCAACTTTGGCTTGAGGCAAGATTCATGGAATACAAGATGAATCCATGAATCTTGTGGGAAGTCCAGCTTACAAGTCACTTCCGCAATTCTTAGAATGACCTAAGGTCAAATACCTTGGGGATAGCTTCCAATGCCCTTTTACACCCAATGATTTCTATTTGTATGGCTGCAACCTCCAATACACCCAATCACCCACAACAAAGGTCCTGTCATGTCTTCTTGCAGCTTCATCCTTTCTTGTGAAGCCACTAGATTATGTGGCTTAAGAACAGCTAGAACCTACTCTCTATTCTTCAAATATGAGTCTACAACTTCTAGTTTATTGCCTGGAATGTAGTCTACCAACCTTGGACAAGGGAACCCATACAATGCTTCAAATGAAGTTAGCTTGGTAGTTGTATGGAAGTTTTTGAACCAAAACCCACCATTCTGCCCACCTCTTAGATCTGTCACAAGCAAAAGCCCTAAGTACTGCTCCAACTCTTGTTATCAACTTCTGTATTCACAATTGTGGATGGCACAACATGCAAGTTGAACGCATGCTGCATGAATAGAGATGCTGCTTAGGCTGCAAAATACGGATGTGCGAAGGAAATGAAGTGCAAATACTTGGTGAGTCTGTCAACTACCACAAGAACAACGTATGACCCTGTGACTTTGGTAGTCCATCAATGAAATCCATGCTGATATCTGTCCAAGGCCTAATTGGAATAGGCAAAGGCTGTGATAATCCAGCAGGAGTAGAGGTCTCAGTTTTGACCCTATGACAGACTTCGCACTCGTTGATTGCCTGTTTAAATCCTTCTTCATGTCCTCCCAATAGAAATTTTGTTTGGCTCTGTGCAAGGATTTCAAGTAACTAGAGTGACCAGCCAAGGGACTACTGTGAACATGGTTAAGTATCATTGGTTTTAAGTGAGAGTCTTGACCAATATGCTCTTGTAGAGCAGCAACCCATTCTGCAGCACATTTGTTAGCTAGAATAGTATGTGCAGCACATGAGACACGCATTTTCTTGGGTGTTGTACATGGACAATCTGTGAACTTTCCAAAACCACAATCAGATATAATATATATATCTATATATAATATATATATATATATAATCTTGAATATGAATATATATCGTTTATGCATATCTCATTAGTTTTTTCCCCCTCTCTACCTACAAAAATATTATTTGGTTGATGGTGGATACCCCTTAATGAAAGGATATTTGACACCTTACAAGGGGGAAGAAATTTATTTGTGGAGACTATGCATGATGAGGAGAAAAAATTTATTCGGGACAACATAGCTCATTTTATTTGCGGGTTATAAACAATATTTTTATTAATTCTATTTTGGAGTTAGAATGGATATTGTGGGTTTTGAACATTTTAATGTATTTCTTTTTTATTCATTGTAGTGTATTCTCTCTTATTATTTGTATTATTATTATTCATTTAAAAAATTGACAAGATAACCTTAACAAAATAGTTAAGTCCATTTTGGTAATTTGTACCCAAAATAGCAATTTTACACCAATGTTATCCATACGCTCGGTTGACAAAAACACCACTTTTAAAACCCGTATTTTAAAATCACAGTTTTTTAAAGCACAAATTTTCAAACAGCTAACCAAACGAACACTACAACTATTACTTGGTCAACTTGTCACAATTTCCTTTTTCTCTTAGACAGAAAGGTAGTGTTATAAGGAGATTATAACCTTTTGATTTCTCCAGAAATGACATACCTTTGATAATAGTGTAATCATCTTATTTGCTCTGGGCACCATACACAAATACTCTAGTAAGGCTTAGTATGTCAAGGTAATCACCCATCTTTCATGCTTCTTCATCATAAGCTCTTGAAGGCAATTTCTCTTCATTCATAGAATGCAGATTTGTACCAACCATTGGCTCTGGAAGCTTTCATGCAAAGTTTGCCTCTGCACAAAGTTTAACACAAATGATTGCCACAGAATATGTGACTCCTCCAAACCATGTCTGTGATACAAGAAGGTAACATCCTGCAGCACTAGAGAAAATTTATTGTTAATTTAATTCAATTAGTTAATTTGAGGGGGAAAAAATCATGCAGCTAGCTATAGCAGATATTATGCTCCCAAATCAATGATCTAGTCATCTCATCTGATTTTAATGGCCTCTGGATGGCCAATGGCATAAAAAAGTTGGAAAAGTTGGACAATCACTATAAATCCAAACCTACCAAAGTGGAAAGATCATATACCAAGAAAGTTCATGATCTTGGATATCCCAATAATTGTTATAATTATTGTTCTTTCTAATTAGCAGGTGATATCTTGGATTTGCTATGTTACTTTTGAGAGTGCGAGAGAGATAGAAATCAAACCTAAAGTTTTGTTTGGTAGATGGAGTTGAAAAGATGAGGATGGAGGATTAAAAGAAAAAGATATGTTGGTTGGACATGGGGATAAATTTGTAAAGAAATTCTTAAACTGATAAGATCATCAATAATGGTTTTTTTTAAAAAAAAATAAAAATAAAAAAATAAAAAGCAGCCTGTGGACAATTTACAACCGTAGGTCAGTTGGAACATGTGTAATTTTTTGCCATCAATTGAACTATGATGCAGCAAGCGGCAATAAATTAGATAAATTTGTAAAGAACTAATGGGATCTTCAACTAATAAGATCATCCAATAATTTTACTTTTGAATAGAAAGCAGCCAATGGACAATTTACAAGCAGAGGTCAGTTGGAACATATTTGTAATTATGAACCATAAATTAACTATGATGCAGCAAGCTGCAACACAATTTGTTACAACTATAGTACATTACTGATCAATAAATATGTAATCTAGAAAAAGAATGAAATGTTTACACAAAGATTGTAACCTGATCCAGTCAATGAATTGGGCCATAAACAGGCCATATAACCAATATTTAGGCAAGATGCAAAGGAATTTGAAAAATACCATCAACTAAACATCATGTAGTCGAGAGGAAACCGAATGAAATCTGACTGTAGTTGAGATCTCTTTGCTTAATGGCATTTTTCCAGCTTACCATGAGCACACGTCATGTTTACATATTTATATTCATAACTACATGCATATCTATGTGAGCTATGAAGGCCATGTTTCTCTAATTAATAAACTACCCTGTTCATGTAATTCCATGGTTCCTTAATGCATCTCACTACTTTGATGAGATAAAGACGATGTTTTTTTTTCTGGTGTGTGTATGTGTGTGTTGTTGAGATTGCAATCGAAATGCTCACTTGAACAAGCATCAACTAACCTTATGACCTTCAATTCAAGGGAGATGCAGGGCAGCAATCTTCAAATGTATCTTAAAGCAAATTTTGCTTACTTCCCTTGATTAAATATTTTCTTATGTAAAGTGGAAAAGGATAGGACAACAAAAAATGCATTCACGGAAAGCCAATGACGGACGCATGTGAGGAAAGGATGACCAAAATTTTGATTAAGATGATGCAATCACATGATGTGAATTTTACAGAAACTAACATCTAATGATTCTAATCCTAATATGCATGACCATATTGTCATATGCATGAGCATGTGAATTAACCCATATCATCAAAAATCACATTTTCATCCGATTCTTTATATGAAACTAAATCAGGCCTAGAAATATACCTGCATGCATGGCATCTTTCAAGTGATTTAATGGTAAATTTCCTTCAATAATGTAGACTATTTTGCTGTTTCTTTCTCCTTGGATCAATAGGCAAATCATCCACTTAAGTCTTCGAGGGAATTGTGCTTGCGGTGTTGCGAAGATAATTGTATTGTTTGTAGTGTTTGAAAGATGATTGCAGTGCTTGTAGTGTATGAAAGATGATTGTTGTAAGTATTATTATGATTGTGTGGTAGCACTATCAGGTATTAATTAATAGATATGTACACCCTATGGAGTAGATAGAGAAAGCATGAATTTATTATCATGCAACATTCCAAAGGCTCAAATAAAGGTAACTACTTTAAAGTGAAAAGAAGAAAGAAATGATGGTAAAAACAATACTTTTTACTACCAATTCTTTTTAATCTTACTTCTCTGTTTATTTTTTTCCTACTTTGGGGCTGGCCTGCTAGGGGAGTAGTACTGTGCAGCTTAGTCAAAGCTTACTTACAAAGCCTTTTTCAATATGATGTTTAGTCCAAGCAAATTTCTCATCAGTAGTAACTTTTTCCTTAATGTACTTTTGTAGATAGGAAAAGCAGCAAAAAAAAATTTATTTCATATATGTTTCTAACAATTTCATGACATCGAAATCTCAATTTTAACAGGTGTATATAGCCACGACAATAACGCACGGATTATACCATGTAGCTTGATTTTGGAGAATCTGTACGCTTCATGAAACAATATTGGCAGCCTACATATCCAGTTATAAAAGCAACCCGTTAGTGTCTAATCAGTAACATAGTTGCAAAAACATGTGAATATTAGCGAAAATGGATGATGTACAACGAAGATTATTCTGATTACATCACGGAGCTCTAAACATTATAGCATTTCCTACATCTATTTCCTCAAGGTTGGGCAAGAAAGTAATCTAAAGAGGGCTTTTGAAACATATAATTTAACATGTAAAAAGGTTCAATCCTTTTGGTGCGATTCATTTTGTGTGACACAATAACTTGCAGGCATGTTTACAAGGTTGTATGGAAAAGGATCTCCCCATTTGCTTTTGAAAGAGAGTGTCCAATTCAAAGTGAAGATTTAGTATTTAACAAATTTAAGGGTGAACATGATCCCACCTCATTAAAATCAGTTCTCATTCCTTATTTGGTGGAATGCAATTTTAAATGATATAACATTATATAGAAGTTTACATTTCTAAAAACTAAATTTCAACCATGACATGGATCCTCTCCATTGCAGGCAAACCACAAAAAATGTTGTAATTATTGTTATGATTGTGTGCAATTACTATCAGGTGTGAATTTATAGATATGAGCACCAAATGGAGTAGATAAAGAAAGTATGAAATTATTATCATGAAACAATCCATGGCTCAAATAAGGTAACTATATAAAAGTGAGAACAAGATATATTATAAATAAATATAGTTACATCTTGGACTATATCATGTAGCAGAGGAAGAGAACTAATGTGGTTCCTTATATGACACAATAATAAAAAGTACAAATTTCCATTTGAAATTGTAAATTTTATGTTCTTAATATAAATTCATGTTCAAGAAGTGTGAATGAATTTAACAGGAGGTATAGCAGAATCTGGATACAAATTGCATCAGTTAGTGTGATCCTTGCAGAATCCTTAATCTGGTTTTTCATTGTTGCAAGCTGAATCTGGCAGCATGTGATGCAAACCAGATAGAAACCTTTTGAGGTTGTTATTTAATTCATCCTTTGAATTAATGTAAACAACACTTCATTAAGCAACGTCAAAATTTCAGGCATGACAAAGAATTATTAAATTCATCAGTTATCATGACCAACCGAGTGGTTGAATTCAATTTTTTATTCCACACTTTGCTCATTGTCATGTTTAAATCTAATGGTTTGATGTTGTTAAGACACAAAAATGTTTTAGAAACCTAAATATAGGTCAATACCATTAGTGTGATAATATAACTTCAAAATATGCGGCAGAACAAGTATAACAAGCACTTATCGTCAAAGTTCAAGAATGAAATACTTGTCAATGATTGAGCATCTAAATTTGGTAAGCTTATATGGATATCAAGATCATGGAAACAAGCAAATCATTCTGGTTGAATACATCAACAATGGACCACTTGGGGAACATGTAGATGGTAAGTCAAGCAACTATAATTTATAAATCTGCCGGTGTGTTTGGGGGAAGAATTTGCTAATTACATAAAAATTAGCAAATGGAGGGATTTTAATCCATCATTTGAAATCCTAGGAATCCCAAGTTTCATTGTTTGGATAGAATGATGGTATTCTAAGTTTCTTCCACTTTAGAAATTTTATATATTTAGCTTTCTTGTTTCTAGAAAATCTGATAACACAGCATCCAACTTCACACCTTCAAGTTCAACACCTTCTTTTTCTTTTATTTCTTTTTTTCCTTCTTCTTCTTTTTTTTTTTTTTGTTCTGTTTTGTTTTTTTTTTGTTTTTGTTTTTTGTTTTGTTTTTTTTTTGAATCAGTAAGAATATGTGTACACAAAATGATCATCCAGGACCCTAAACCAATACAAACTAAAGGAAATCTCTACACCATCAACTCCAAGACCTATATTGTAGCTGGAAGACTGAAATCAAAGAACATTATAATATAATTCAGAAGGAATAACAAAAGAGAAGAAGAGAAGAAGGAAAATCTTGTTTTGTAAGTAACCATTGAAATCGTTTTCTAATTTATAATGTTATAATTAAACCTATTAAAAGATTATAAACATACTTCATTTAATAATAACAGCTCCTAATCAATAATAATAAGCATAACCAACAATCTGCAAAAACGTAATCAAAGACAATATATTATACATAAAAAATACAACCTTAGAAATCAAAACCTATTAAAAAAATCATAAACAATAAAATAAACAATATTAGCTTCCAATCTAAAAAATAAAAAAAAAACTGAAATCAGCAAAAGCGAATCAAAGACAATATCTTGTACATCAAACTACAACCTTAGATATTATCAAAAATAGCATTAGCAGCAGCAATCCTGACAAACCCACAAAGAAATGCTCCGAGTTTTTTGGCAAACTTCTTACCCATTTTAGTTTCCTCCTGTGGCTGCATCTGCGGGAGCGGATACCCACCATAACCCGGCGTGAGTGTATACGGGTACCCACCAGGAGTAGGAGGAGCGGCAACACTAGGCCCCAGTGCCGCCGCCACAGCATCTCCAAACTTAAACGAAAAGTTCAGTATACCCTTGAACTTCCCAGCCCGGGTCGTCCAGACGTCATAACTTGCATGCATTTCATCGTTTGAAGCACCATATTTGTCCAGCAATTCCTTAACGGGTACATGGACTTCACCGATATCTTTGTCTCCAAAATTCCCGTCTGCCTTGAGCTTGATCACGAGAGTGAGGCAGTTGTTCTCGGCTGCAACGACATCTATGAGGAACTTCATGGGGAAGTTCCAAATGGGGTTGGAGCCACCGTCTTTGTCAATGGGCGTCTTTTGCAGGGAGTTGTAGAGGTTGTTGTTGTAACCTTGGACGGAAGCGAGGGCGTACACGTCCATCCTGAAAAAATGGTTCACTTGCTTCAAGTCCTTGGCTGCAATGATACCCATATCTAAAACCCGGAAGTTCATCTTGAAGTATAGAAAGACAGAAAATATGAGTTTGAGAAAGAAGGTCGGGTGAGAATTAAGTCCAGAGAGACAGGAGAGAGGAGTTTGGATTATCACGTAATGAATGAAAGAACCCTACTATTTATTGTTCATTTGCAAAAAGCTTATGCCAAAACTCCTCGACCTTCTAGACTCAAAGGTCAGGACTACAACCTCGTTTACAAGCAAAATACAAAGGGTTCAGCTTCTGTCCAGTGGCCAGTGCTGGGGTCGCGGTCGTTCTAGGAGGAGAGGGAGGAGTCTGGGTTGGAGAGGGAGTGTTTAATGCTTTGGAGGTAGAGACCCTCTTGGTTTAGAGAGAGGGTGAGGGGTGAAAGGAGGGAGAAAAGGGAAAGGAAGAGGAGAAGCATTGTTTGTTGATGGTGTGAGGGAGTGAGAGTGAGGAGGGTGGGTTGGTTTGGAGTGAATATATATGTGTGTATTTATAAGCGTGAGTGAGAGAATGAGGAGTGTGTTTTTCAGTGTGTTTTTGAAGACTGGAACCAGAGATAGGATTGAATCAGAAAACAAAGAGAGAGAGGGAGTATGTTTTTCAGTGTGTTGTTGAAGACTGGAACCAGAGATAGGATCGAATCAGAAAACAGAGAGAGAGAGGGAGTATGTTTTTCAGTGTGTTGTTGAAGATTGGAACCAGAGATAGGATTGAATCAGAAAAGAGAGAGAGAGAGATGGTGCAATTATTCAGTGTAGATTGGTAGTTGGGGAGAGAGAGATATGGTGCGGCTTCAAGGGTCTGCAAGTTTTAGTCGTTGAGTATAGAGCGTTACATTAGCCATAGGCCCACAAGTGTAGGTTGTTAGTTGCAATTACCTAATCGTAGAGTTTGTTGACTCTTGCTTACATTATAGTTGTTTGAATGCTGAAACTGAAGCCTTTAGAGTTCCTTAGCCAAGTATCTGGATGAGATAGAAGAATTAAATACTGCACAATAAGACTGTTAAAGCTCGGTCTAATGACTAATTGCATCATACCCATCATAATGGTGATACATGTCAAGGTTCAGTGGACTCATCACAATAGTATCACCATTATGATGGGTATGATGCAATTAGTCATTGGACCCGTGCTTAGAATTATGATTGAGTTTCTCAAAAAAATTTGCTGGTTAGTGTAACGCTCTATACTTAACATATAAAAAAAAATTAATTGTCTAATTTTATGTTTGGACCCCCATATATAAATTTTTGGCTCTACCGTTGATAACACATTTTTTTATTTATATAAAACAGAATTTCTACTCTAGCCTAAGTGTATATGTGTGTGAATTTCTTTCTTGGAGACTTGAATCCTAAACTTTGCCCCCCACACCCACAAGCACTTATACTTGTGGAGTGATCATCGCACCAAAAATATGCGGCGGTAATAATATGTTGAATTTTACTAATATGTAAAGCATAGCATTACTTTCGGAGTTCTATTTATGTTACACTTACATGTGATTCACTCACCCAAGGGCTAACAGCTCATTTGATTGGCCTAGTTGGAATCTTTCCAACAAGTTCAAGCTAGAAACTTCAAAGAGAAAGACTGACCTTTAGACGAAAAGATGAACTAGATTCCCATTTGCATAACAAATATATATATATATATATATATATATATATATATATATATATATATATTATATATATATATATATATATATAAATTAAGCAACTTTACATTATACGTATTCCATGATGGTTCCATGTACCACTTTAGAAAGAAATAAGTGGAGTAATTAAATTTATCTTTGCTTTGAAGAAAGTAAATTATGTTTATTCTTAGTGTGTTTAGATACCACTTATTTTGTTGAAAACTAAACACAATAAAAATTACTGTTTATGCTTGAAAGTACTGTGCATATGCCTAATTGCACGATTCATAGAACATGAATAGTGCAAGATGCATTGGATTAAAAAAAAAAAAAAAAAAAGGTGCAGTGGGAAAGTGGGAAGCGCGACGCACCTTAGAATTATGATTGAATTAAATACAGCACAATAAGACTGTTAAAGCTCTGGTCCAATGACTAATAGTCTTATTGTGCTGTATTTAATTCTTCTATCTCATCCAGATACTTGGCTAAAGAACTCAAAAGGCTTCAGTTTCAGCATTCAAACAGCTATAATGTAAGCAAGAGTCAACAAACTCTACGATTTGGTAATTGCAACTAACAACCTACACTTGTGGGCCTATGGCTAGTGTAATGCTCTATACTCAACGACTAAAACTTGCAAACCCTTGAAGCCGCACCATCTCTCTCTCTCCCCAACTACCAATCTACACTGAATAATTGCACCATCTCTCTCTCTCTTTTCTGATTCAATCCTATCTCTGGTTCCAGTCTTCAACAACACACTGAAAAACATACTCCCTCTCTCTCTCTGTTTTTTGATTCAATCCTATCTCTGGTTCCAGTCTTCAACAACACACTGAAAAACACACTCCTTATTTCTCTCACTCACGCGTATAAACACACACATATATTGTAACGTCCCTATCATTCAAAAAAAAAAAAAAAAAAAGAAGGGAGAAAGGTCAAATTTTTGGGTTCCCACGTGCCCCACCTAACCCCACTCCCCACCACTCAATTTTTCTCTTATCTCTTACTCTCTTGGCCGGCTCACTCTATTCTTTCCTTTCATTTTTTTTTTCTCTCATACACTCCTCTCTACTCTTTTACTCTCTCACCGGTACTACTACACCACTGTGGGGAGTAAAAAGGCCCTGGTGGTTACATGGGCCTTTGGGCTGTACTTTAGGAGGGCCGACCTGCTCTTGAGTTCAGGATTCCTTAGTGCTACAAGTCGGCCCGTTTGCCGAGGGTCCGAGGACATAGCCGAGGTTGATTCTATCCTCGGACGGACACAGAAGGACCGGAATTTCTCTGAAAGGACAAGGGAGGACACGGTAAAGACCAACGGTTAGAGGGGGTGAACTCTTGAACAACCTAGAAGCACCGATGATTGGAGATATACTCAGGTTGAGGACTGACACCTCCACATTAAAGACCCTGCACCTACCACCCTGGCCGCATTTATGGGGAAGTGATGCCTGAACAGTGGAAGTGAAGCTTCTGGTTACTATTCAAAGGCACTAGGAAGAAAAAATATCTAGGTCAAAGGGAGGTGAAGGCAGCACGTGTAACAAATATTAAATGGAGTAGTATTTAAGGAGGGGTCCGGAACAGAAATAGGGGCTCCCCCTTTTTTTTGGTAACCTAAAGAAAAAGAAAAGAAAAGGAAACTTACATATAAGATCAGTCATCGGCTTATATCCGAGGAGGTGGAATTACAAGACTTCTTATTACTTCTAAGTGTTTATAGCTTTTTAGCTTGTCATTTATTCCTTAAGCGCTTCTAACCTGAGTTTTAAGCCCACACTCTACAAATTCATATTGTTCAAGGCTCATTGGGCCTGAGCCCATAACTGTCCTTAGGGCCAGGTGCAATTGTGCACTTACAATTGGCGCCGTCTGTGGGAAATCTAGTCTAGAAGAAGTAGGGATATCATGGCAGGCTTAGGCGCTCACCATGCAGAGTCACAGGGATCGCAACCTGAAGATCATTTCGAGCGCCTCGAACGTCGAAGGGATCGTGAAGGAAGTGTCCATTCAGAGTACCCAAGGGCTAGCCATACTCCTGGTGGGGCTAGCACCACCCATGACGATGGTTCTAGAGCCATGCAGGAGGAGATCAACCACTTGAAGAGGAAGTTACGCCGCGCCAGACGTAAGTCTTCATCGTCCTCGTCCAGTCCTTCCTCTGAGGAAGATGGGGGAGATGGCTACGACTCAGGAACGCGCTCACCCCCCAGCTCAGCGTCCTCCGGTGGGGAGGACGATCAGCCAGCCCGCAAACGCAAAAGGGTTCCTTCTAGGGGCCTAGGCAACGGTGCTATGAGCAGGGCGTTGCACCAGCTCTCCAAATCTCCGTTCTCGCGAAGGATTGAGAAGGGAAGGCTTCCCAGGAGATTTATTCAGCCCACCTTTACCGTCTACAATGGCCGGACTGATCCGGTGGAGCACGTGAGTCACTTCAACCAAAGGATGGCTGTACACTCTCACAACGAGACGCTGATGTGTAAAGTCTTCCCTTCTAGCTTGGGACCTGTGGCCATGAGGTGGTTCAACGGCCTTAAGTCAGGATCCATAGGTTCATTTGGGGAGTTGACTAGGTCATTCGCTTCACGGTTTATTACTTGTAGCAGAGTCCCTCGGCCATTGGACTCGCTGTTGTCCATGACCATGAAAGAAGGGGAGACACTGAAAGCATACTCCGACCGTTACTGAGAGATGTTTAACGAGATAGATGGCGACTTCAATGAAGTGGCGTTGAATACCTTTAAGGTAGGTCTTCCTACAGACCACGACTTGAGAAAGTCTTTGACGAAAAAGCCTGTCCGCAGCGTACGTCGCCTTATGGATCGCATTGATGAATATAAGAGGGTAGAGGAGGACCAGCAGCAAGGAAAGGGAAAGGAGAAAGTTATCCCGCAGGAGAGAAGGGATTTCAGGTCGGACCGATACAACAACAGTAGGCCGAGGAGAGATTATTTCGGACAGTCCAACTCGGCAGCACCTCAAGCTGTAAATACAGTATTCTGAGAGCCAGTGCATCAATTACTGGAGAAAGTTCGTAAGGAGCCCTTCTTTAAGTGGCCTAGTAAGATGGCAGGGGACCCTGCAAAGAGGAATCAAAAGCTCTTTTGTCAATACCACCAGGATGTAGGCCATACCACCGAGAACTGTCGGACCCTTTGGAACCACTTGGAGCAGCTCGTCAGTGAAGGAAAGTTAAAGCAGCATTTGTGTCAGCCCGCCGGGCAGGGCAATCAAGCCGCCTCAAACAATCAGAGGAACAACTCCTCTCGGCCAGCATTGGGAACCATCAATGTCATCTTCGCTGCACCTGGCAGGACCGGGTCAGGCCCGACTAGGGTGATGGCCGTCTCTCATTCTCAAGCCGAGGATGCAGGTTGCAGGCCGAAGAGAATGAAGGCCATGTTGCCAGTCTTGGGATTTTCCGAGGAGGACAAGGCTGGTACCATTCAGCCCCATGACGATGCCCTTGTGGTTACCCTCAGGATAGGAAATTATGACGTCAGAAGGGTAATGATAGACCAGGGCAGCGGTGCAGATATCATGTACCCTGATCTATTTAAGGGGCTAAGATTGAGGATGGAAGACCTGACTCCTTATGATTCGCCCCTCATAAGCTTCGAAGGGAGATCTGTTATGCCGAGAGGACAAATTCGTTTGCCCGTTCAATCCGGCTCAGAAACGGTAGAGGTGGATTTCATTGTCGTCGATGCATATTCTCCATATACGGCCATCCTCGCCAGGCCTTGGTTGCATGCGTTGGGGGCTGTCTCCTCTACATTGCATGTCAAGGTCAAGTTCCCCTCGGGGGAATGTGTTGAGGAAATCCTCGGCAGCCAATCGGTAGCCAGGCAGTGCATATCAGCTGCAGTATTACACCAGACGGAAATTGAGCCTTCGGTTTTGGTCACCAAAGGCTTATAGCAGTTAACGTCTCCTGACGCATCTGGAGTACTGCCAGGGGAGGAGACACATTGTGAGGAATTAGAGAAATTCCCAGTTGCCGACGACCCGGAGAGGTTCTTCCAAGTCGGTACACTTTTGCCATACCAGGAGAAGATGGAATTGATAGAATTTTTGAGGAAAAATGTCGACGTCTTTGCGTGGGATCCTTACGAGGCTCCAGGTGTTGATCCGAGTTTCATTTGTCATCACTTGAATGTTAACTCGGCCATTGTCCCAAGAAGGCAGCCACCTCGACGCTCTTCCAAGGAACATTCCGAGGCTGTGAAGGAAGAGGTGGCCAAACTTAAGAAGGCTGGGGCTATCAAAGAAGTTTTCTACCCTGAGTGGTTGGCTCATACTGTCGTAGTCAAGAAGAAGAATGGAACGTGGAGGGTATGTGTGGACTTCACGGACCTGAACAAGGCCTGTCCCAAAGATTCGTTCCCTATGCGGCGTATTGATCAATTGGTGGATGCCACCGTTGGACATCCTCGGATGAGTTTTTTGGACGCTTTCCAGGGTTACCATCAGATTCCCCTGGCGTTGGAGGATCAAGAGAAGACTGCTTTCATTACTCCAATAGGCAATTATCACTATAAGGTCATGCCATTCGGTTTGAAGAATGCTGGGGCTACCTATCAAAGGATGATGACCAGAATGTTTGAACAGTAGATGGGGAAAACCATCGAAGTGTACGTGGACGACATGGTGGTGAAAAGCAAAACAATACCCTCACACGTAAAGGATTTGTCTGACACTTTTCAAATTCTAAGAAAGTACAAGTTGCGCCTCAACGCCTCAAAGTGCTCTTTCGGTGTGGGGTCGGGAAAGTTCTTGGGATATATGATTACTCATAGAGGTATAGAGGTAAATCCCTCGCAGGTCAAGGCTATCAAGACTTGCAGCCTCCTCGGAACCCAAAGGAAATTCAAAAGAACAGGAATGATAGCCGCTTTGAATCGATTCATATCTCGGTCAGCCGATCGTGTGTCCTTTCTTTCAATTGTTGAACAAGTGGAAAGGATTTAAATGGTCCGAGGACTGCGAGTTAGCTTTTCAACAACTCAAGCATTATCTTTTCGGCCGCCTATTCTCTCTCGTCCAGAGGCGCACGAGATTTTATTTGCTTATCTGGCAGTGGCCGTCCACGCGGTCAGCCTGGTCCTGATAAGGGATGATAACGGTGTGCAAAGACCGGTGTATTACGTTAGCAAATCGTTGGGCGATGCTGAGGTGCGTTATCTGCCTTTGGAAAAAAGCACTTCTGGCCGTTGTTCATGCCACGCGAAAGCTTCCATTATTTTTCAGTCCCATACAGTGGTCGTTCTGACCCAATTGCCTCTCAAGGCAGTGCTGCGCAGCGCCGACTACTCAGGAAGAATAGCAAAGTGGGGGACCATCCTGGGGGTTTGACGTTAAATACAGGCCTCGCACCTCGGTGAAGGGTCAGGTCCTCGCTGACTGGTGGCGGAGTTTTCTGAGCCATTGCTGGAGGAAACTCTAGGAGACTTCCCGTGGGTGAAAAATCAGTTGGTGTGATCACAGCGGCAATATCTCCGACCTGGAAAGTGTATGTGGATGGGGCGGCCAACCAGAGAGGGTCTGGTATTGGACTTGTTCTGATCTCCCCCGAGGAGATTGTTTTTTAAAAATCTATGAGGTTGGCATTCTCGGCCACTAATAATGAGGCCGAGTATGAAGCAGTCTTGGTGGGCATGAGAATGGTGCACAGAATGGGTGGGAAGGATGTCTGTGTCTTCTCGGACTCTCAGCTGGTGGTCGGCCATGTTATGGGAACCATGGAAGCCAGAGATCCAAGAATGCAGGAGTATTTGGCCCAGGTCAAACGTCAGCAAGCTGAGTTTGACTCCTTTGTCTTGGTTCATATCTCTCGGACCGGAAACACCCATGCAGACTCTTTAGCTACGCTGGCGACGACCTCGGCTCAAGTTTTACCTAGGGTTATCCTTATCGAGGATTTATTAGAACCCACTCTTGTCACCACCGATGCGCCTTGCATTCATCTCATAAGACCTGGGCATAGTTGGATGGACCCGGTCATGTCCTTTCTTAGGAATGATGCTCTCCCTGAGGACAAATCAGAAGCAGATAAGGTACGCCGAAAAGCACCACGTTTCTGGTTGTCCGAGGATCAGAAACTATACAAACGATCCTTTTCAGGACCGTACTTGTTGTGTGTACACCCAGACTCAACCGAAGGGCTTCTGGAAGAACTGCATGAAGGGATTTGTGGCAGCCACACTGGGGGGAGATCCTTAGCCCACAGAGCTTTGACTCAGGGTTACTGGTGGCCCAATATGCAAGGGAGGCTCAAGATTACGCCAGGAATGTGATCAATGTCAGAGGTTCGCCCCCAATATCCATCAACCTGGAGGAGTTCTTAACCCCCTTTCCAGCCCTTGGCCCTTCGCACAGTGGGGACTAGATATAGTTGGGCCATTTCGAGGGCCGCAGGACAAAAGATGGCTTTTAGTAGGAACAGACTATTTCACTAAATGGGTTGAGGCCGAGCCCTTGGCAAATATTAGAGATGTTGATTCCAAGAAGGTCATCTGGAAAAATATTATTACTAGATTCAGCATACCACACACGCTTATCTCTGACAATGATGTTCAATTTGACAGCAAGGCGTTTAGGCAATATTGTGGTGACATGGGTATCATAAACAGGTACTCCACCCCATCCTATCCTCAAGGAAATGGCAAGCCCGAGGCCGTTAACAAGGTCATTGTCAACGGGTTGAAGAAAAGGTTGGATGATGCGAAGGTAGATGGGTAGAAGAACTCCCTCACGTTCTGTGGACATATCGAACCACACCGCGCAGGTCCACTGGAGAAACGCCATTTTCTATGACTTATGGAGCCGAGGCGGTGTGATACCTCTGGAATCTGGTTTTCCCACCCTCAAGACGAGTTCTTTAATACCGAGAGCAACGATGGCTCCTGGAGAAAAGTCTTGACTTACTCGAAGAACGACGTGAGGCGCTATGGTCCAGATGGCTTATTACCAACAAAAACTTAAACGGGGATATGATGCCCACGTGAAGCTGAGGCCACTAGCACCTGGTGATCTTGTGTTAAAAAAGGTTGTGGGCACCGCTAAGAACCCAGCCTGGGGCAAGCTAGGACCCAACTGGGAAGGCCCCTATCGTATTATTTCAGTAGCAGGGATAGGATCTTATTGGCTAGCTGATTTAGATGAAAATATTATACCACGGCCGTGGAATGTAAATAACCTACGAAGGTATTACTATTAATAAAGTTTACTGTTGTTGGCACTTATTCGAAAATTATTAATATTCCATGAATTTCCAAGTAACATTTGTTATACAGAACCTTAGTTATGCCGGGTCCTCGGACCTCCTACTTTGGGAAAATTAACATTTGGAATTACAATCTTAAAGAATCAAACAGAAACTTGGTTAAGTATAGTCCTCGGACCACCAACCTTGTGGAAATTGATGTCTTATCATTTGTTAAACAGAACCTTAGTTATGCCGGGTCCTCGGACCTCCTACTTTGGGAAAATTAACATTTGGAATTACAATCTTAAAGAATCAAACAGAAACTTGGTTAAGTGTAGTCCGGGACCACCACCTTGTGGAAATTGATGTCTTATCATTTGTTAAACAGAACCTTAGTTATGCCGGGTCCTCAGACCTCCTACTTTGGGAAAATTAACATTTAGAATTACAGTATTAAAGAATCAAACAGAAACTTGGTTAAGTGTAGTCCTCGGACCACCAACCTTGTGGAAATTGATGTCTTATCATTTGTTAAACAGAACCTTAGTTATGCCGGGTCCTCGGACCTCCTACTTTGGAAAATTAACATTTGGAGTTGCAATCTAAAGAATCAAACAGAAACTTGGTTAAGTGTAGTTCTCGGACCACCAACCTTGTGGAAATTGATGTCTTATCATTTGTTAAACAGAACCTTAGTTATGCCGGGTCCTCGGACCTCCTACTTTGGGAAAATTAACATTTGGAATTACAATCTTAAAGAATCAAACAGAAACTTGGTTAAGTGTAGTCCTCGGACCACAACCTTGTGGAAATTGATGTCTTATCATTTGTTAAACAGAACCTTAGTTATGCCGGGTCCTCGGACCTCCTACTTTGGGAAAATTAACATTGGAGTTACAATCTTAAGAATCAACAGAAACTTGGTTAAGTGTAGTCCTCGGACCACAAACCTTGTGGAAATTAATTAAGTGCATTTGAATTTATTGTCTTATTGATTGCTAGATCAAATTTAAATCTTTATGTCCCTAAGTGTTAAGCAAGTTGAGCAAGGATGGTCCACGAATTCACATCCATTGAGAATAGAACCACATGAGTTGATGAAGTCTACTCGGACTATAGACTCGGTCAAAATTAACTTCCTATTGTTCATTTAAGACAATGCCTTACTGTCCATTGATTCGGACCTTTCATCCTACTAATAGTAATGCTGTATACTACAAAGGTTTAATCGTGATATGAGGCCTCTTTTTTTTTAAAACTAAGTCATGGTTAAACCAGTCCAACCTTATCACCTTCTGTTAAGTTTTAATGACACACGTACGAATGTGTGAAGGTAGTTATCCTTGGAATTGGATTTGCGTACTCTGATAAACTTGTGCTCCGTATTGATGGGAAACCTTTACGATAAGTACAAAAAGAATGAAATACAAACAGTGGTAACATAAGAGACAATTAAATAAAATTGTTGTTCATTAATCATTTAAACGTTCATTACATGTCAAGGCTGAACACAAAATCACAGAAGTCCTAAGCTAGGTCCTAAGCCTTCGGAGGAGGATCTTGTTGAAAAGTACTGGTTGCTTCGGTCTCTTTCAACTCCAGCTCAAAGGGGGTCAAGACTTGCTTTCCCTTGTCTGCTGTCTTCGTTGGAAGGACGTTAGGGTCCTTTTTGGCTCAAGTCCTTCTCGGCATCTCCTCCTCCTCCCTTTTCTTTGTTGGAATTTGAGGGTTCTGTAGGATCGGGGATTGGCTGTAGGACCATCTGGGGCAGTGCTGGTAGAGTTGAGTCAGGGGTGGGGGTGACAGCAGGAGCCTCCTCAATCTCCTGTATTTCCAGGGGAAGCCAAACGTTCTCGGACTTCCTCAACTCCGAGGAGGGGGGAATTCCAGCTGCGTTTAGGGCTTCCCCCCAAACCTTCTGGCAGTATTCACGGCACAAGGCCGCGAAGGCCTCAGTCAGTTGCTCCTCGGTGTTGGCCACCCCTTCCTCATAGCTCGCCTGCTTGGCAGCTTGTAAAGAGCGTTGAAATGTGCTGGCTTTTCTCTTCAGCAGCGCAATTTCCTTCTCCAAATCCGAGCGTTCCCTTTGAGCTCGGGAAATCTCATCATCTTTTTCATGGAGGAGCTTGCGCTGCCCTTCTATTTGGGTCGTCATGGTTTTGAGACTTGACTCAGCACCATCTCTCTCCCTCTTTACATCAGCCATCTCCGAGACCAGCTTCTCGTTTTTAGCAAGTGCTGTCCCCAGAGACTTTTCAGTCTCCAACCTGATCTCCAGCTCGGCCCTGGCCTTCTTCCGAGTATCTTCAATAAACTTTTCAGCTACGAAGACCTCCTGAACAGCCTGCAATGAAATATGATGGGGTCAAACACAACAAAAACTTATAGGTATTGTTAAAAGTAAACTCTTCATAAAAAGGGGAAAACTTACCAGCGCCAAGTCTCTTTTCAGAGTAAGGAAAAGCTGTGGCTGGCTTATTTTTTCCAAGGACTCCATGTCCTTGGGCAGCAAAAGAGGGCGCTCCAACACCTCGGCCAAGTGGTGGGCATGGCCATGTTGAACCGCCCTTATACTGGACTGGCACGAGATAGGAGCCCCATCCAGCTTTAGGTCAGGGGACCAGGTGGCCGGTGCCCTGCGCACATCGGCTACTACCCCAATCTCCCCGCTCTCTACTGAACGGGCTCTACCCTTGCCTTTGTCCTGCTTTTGCTGCTGAGCCGGTGGAGGTTGGTTGCGCGGTTTCTTGGGGCCTTTGTTGGTCGCCCCTTCATCTTCCCCCTTTCTCTTTTTCTTAGGGTCCTCGGCTGGAAGTTTTGGCTCAGCTGGAGGAGGGGGAAGCGACAGAGTAGGGGGCTTGGGTTGCCCCTGTCCTCTTCTCTGTGACCTTCGCGGCTCTGGTAGTAAGAAGGTCCTTCATTCTGTCCATATCTTCCTCGGATCCGTCCTCTGGGAGTGCGACGACGAACCCAGCAATTCCGGAGGCTTCGGCAGCTTCTTCCTCCTCGTCAGAGAGTACGACAAACTGGTTCCCTCGAGGTTCGTTGTATTCTTCGAGTTGGAACTGGTCTATCTCGTCGTCTAACGTATGTGAGGAAGAGACCTGCTCTTCTGGGATAGCAGCTACCTCGGAATGGACGGAAAGGGGAATGGCCGCTATGGGTCGTAGGTACAGAACGGTTTGAGGAGCGTCGGGGAGGTCGCGGTCGTCCAGAAAGTTCGGCCGGGCTACGTTGATCCTCCTTCGTCTTCGGTCACCGGCAATGATAGCGTTGTCTATCTCCTGGAAGTCCGAGGAGATGGGATCGTATCCTAGGATCAGGTGAGCGGCTCGGAGCTGCCGGTCTTCGCTAACGAACACCTCGGATCGAAGTACTTGGTTTAGGTCGGCAACGTTGCAAAGACTCAAACGAGGGCGCACGTTTCGCTTATCTGCAAGAAAAGATGAGAAATTAAACGGCTTGGTCAGATTCACATAACAAAAGGTAAAGCTAAACAAATAGAAATATAAATAATATGCAAGTTTGTTAGTGTTGAGGGAGGTTTTGGGTGGGGAGGTTAGTCCTCAGGTGTCGCACCTGGATCCCCCCACTGTACTAGGTAGTGGAGACCGTCGTGCCAGTTTCCAGAGACGATCAGGTAGTCGTCCTTCATGCCTTTGTTGGACTTGGGCAAGCAGGAGATTAGCCTAACGACACTGGATCGGGACTTAATGTAATAACCTACGTTGGATAGTTTATGGGATTCATACAGAAAAACGACGTCGTGCCATGTGAGGTTTAAACCCATTTGTTCATTTATGGCATCGACGCTACCTAAAACTCTAAAAACGTTGGGGAGGCATTGATCGGGACACAACCGATGGTTGCGGAGGTACTCCCTCATCACAGGTTTCATTGGGAGGGTCATCCCGCCTTCTATAAAGGCTATCATTGGGATTATGACCTCTCCCTCCTTCCTAGAACCGGCCACGGCCTCCGCCGGGCAATATTTTAATCCTACATCACCGGGAATGTGGTATTTGGCTTTGAAGCCTTCCATTCCGGCAACAGTATCAACGAGACACTTAAATCTACCCATTAGAAAAGAACGAAAGGTTAGACTCTAGAGAAGGAGGTGTCTACCAAGACAGCCGAGGACAAAGTTCGAGGATAAAAGGTTAAGAATGAAATGAGTGGTGAGTAAGAACTTACGGAGTTTGAGGATATGCAAATTTCCACGGTTTTTTGAAGGCGAAATATGATTGTTGATGTTTTGATGGGATTAGTCCCTGGCAAATTAAATGAAGGCGCAGGTTCCTGAAGCGTCACGACGTGCGGAATGGCGGCCTCGAAATGATTTTATCCCGCCCAAATTTCATGGAGAAACAAGGCCGTTGGATGCTCATCTCACCGTTGAACGTGGGGGATAAAGTGTAACTTACAGTAATAAATGCGCGCGTTTTGAAAATGGAACCGCCAGGTGGCATCTTCTGAAACTTGAAGCGGTTTCCATACGTGCAATCGTTCATGAAGTTTGCAAAAAAGTTCTCTTCGGATCAAACTCTATTTTTCTCCTCGGACGTCAAAAATTAGGATTTTGAGGGGCTATTGTGGGGAGTAAAAAGGCCCTGGTGGTTACATGGGCTTTGGGCTGTACTTTAGGGGGCCGACCTGCTCTTGAGTTCAGGATTCCTTAGTGCTACAAGTCGGCCCGTTCGCCGAGGGTCCGAGGACATAGCCGAGGTTGATTCTATCCTCGGACGGACACAGAAGGACCGGAATTTCTCTGAAAGGACAAGGGAGGACACGGTAAAGACCAACGGTTAGAGGGGGTGAACTCTTGAACAACCTAGAAGCACCGATGATTGGAGATATACTCAGGTTGAGGACTGACACCTCCACATTAAAGACCCTGCACCTACCACCTGGCCGCATTTATGGGAAGTGATGCCTGAACAGTGGAAGTGAACTTCTGGTTACTATTCAAAGGCACTAGGAAGAAAAAATATCTAGGTCAAAGGAGGTGAAGGCAGCACGTGTAACAAATATTAAATGGAGTAGTATTTAAGGAGGGGTCCGGAACAGAAATAGGGGCTCCCCTTTTTTTTGGTAACCTAAAGAAAAAGAAAAGAAAAGGAAACTTACATATAAGATCAGTCCTCGGCTTATATCCGAGGAGGTGGAATTACAAGACTTCTTATTACTTCTAAGTGTTTATAGCTTTTTAGCTTGTCATTTATTCCTTAAGCGCTTCTAACCTGGGTTTTAAGCCCACACTCTACAAATTCATATTGTTCAAGGCTCATTGGGCCTGAGCCCATAACTGTCCTTAGGGCCAGGTGCAATTGTGCACTTACAACCACCATCACCACCATTTTCACCATCACTTTCCGGCAAGATCACCGGAAAAATTCTTAGGAACCCATAAGCACCTTCATCATTTTATTTGAGGTAAAAAATTTCTAATCTTTTGGTAGATTTTACACTTTTGCTTGAGGATATTTTTATCTAAGTTTTGATAATGATACCCATGTGATTTATGTGCATTGGAAGTGATATTTATGTGTTTTTATGTATGGGTTTGTATTGGTGGAATTTTTGATGAGGGGGTATAATATATTTTGTGCTAAAATGGCTATTCAAGGTTTGTATGGTGGAAAAATTTAGAGGTTTTAAGATATATGTATGATGGTTGGTAAATTTAATTTTGCCATTGTCATTGGGTTTATTTGGAGTTAGTGAAATTCTAAATTTCTTGTCTTGGAGGATATGTTGATATTTGCTTTCATGGGTCTTTTAATGATGTAGTGTAAATCTTATGAAAACTAGTCATAATGTTGGAAATATTATGAAATTGGTTAACTTTATAAATTGGAGTTGATACCTTGTGAATAAATTTGTTGAGAAACTTTGGGAATGGTATATATTATTATTGATGAGGTTAAATAGTAGGCTTGCCTAATTAAGTATTTATTTGGCAAATCCTAAATTTTGGTTAGATACAATTTCAAGTTTTAGACTTATTGTGATAGGTTTACTTGATATTGTTTAGGTTCTAGCTAATCTCTTTAGAGCTTGGAGAGTTAGGCTTTTGTGGTTGCGAGGTAAGTAGCTTCTTAATGGGATACTTTTGGAAAATTACCATATTTCACAAACGATGTTTTTGGGTCAAACACATTTTGGAAAATTATATATGGATATATGTTTTCTTAAAATTGTTGTGTTGTGACCCTATTACATATTATTATATTTAAAAATGCATCATATTTGGTATTGCATTTGGGGAAATGCATGAATTGTTGATATGGAAAAATGAGCATCTTTTATTTAATCTTTGATAAGGAAATTATGGATTCTATGGTATAATATAAAATTTAAAGATGCTTATCTTGTCTGAGTATTTGAGAAATTGATAGAAAATCTTTGTGGCAAGAATGAAGTTGAAAACCTTACAAACTTTGTGGAAGTAGATTATTTAAGATTTTTTTGAAACTACTTTAATATAAACTATGTGTTTCAAAGTAATGTAACTTGTGAGCATCATGTAGTTTTAGCATCATGCCATGTATGATTTCCCCGTGATCACCCGATTTGGTTTTCGTAGTCTTTGTGACAACGAAATCAAATTTAGGTCAGTATTCTTTCATTTTGGATGACGCGTTCTTCCTTGCTATCTATGGGGGGAAGAGGTTCCTTGATTGTGTGTGGGTGAGGCTGCTGTCCATGGGGCCAAAAGACCACATGCAAGAGAGGTCCTATTTGATGCGCTCTCTCTGCTGCCCATGGGGAGAGAGAAAACCTTGAGGGTATGGGTGAGGCTGCTGTCCATGGGGCCAAGAGTTTGCATATCAGAGAGGACAATATCATGCCAGTTGTAAATGGGTGGATCCCCTGACTGATCTATGTGATAGTGTGGTATATTATTGTGATAATTTATCTTATATTAGATATTATGGCTTTGGAATTTATAATGTTAGTGCTCACAGATTATAGTATATTGCTTCAAGGTAGTTACTTAGAGAAATTTGATATTTCATTATTTAACCATTCTTGTCATATTATTATTGTTGAAGATGAAACTTGCATTTCCCCCACCCCATTAATTATGCTACTTACAGGGCCCTGTCTTATCCCATTATTTTTATAAACTTTTCAGAGTAGGCAACAATATTTTGAGACAGTTTTTGGTGGCTAATAGTAGTTAGACCAACTACTGATGGAGGTTGAACTTTTGTAATGGAGTTATTT
This sequence comes from Castanea mollissima, assembly GCA_014183005.1. Classification (NCBI taxonomy): domain Eukaryota; kingdom Viridiplantae; phylum Streptophyta; class Magnoliopsida; order Fagales; family Fagaceae; genus Castanea; species Castanea mollissima. The sequence continues at coordinate 9,110,153 of JACAVU010000004.1, forward strand.
GATGATGTACATTTTAGAATAGGCTTGACTCATTCTTTTGTATATTATAGTGGTTGTGACTATATTTCCCACTGATGGGACAAACTATTGATATGTAATTATTATTCAAACCTTTATTCTTTTGTGGCCAAAGGTCTTTGTAATTAATGCTTAGAGCTCTGACCTACTTTGAGAGTATATTCAATGGAATTATTAAGATAATTTTTGATGTTGATACTTGATAGGATTTATGTAGATTAAATTGTCAAAAAGTAAAAATTTACATGTAATTGAGATGTCTTTCTCACGCTTTGAACCCTTAGGGGTTTGGGGCGTGACATTTATTCACTCCAAACCAACCCACCCTCCTCACTCTCACTCCCTCACACCATCAACAAACAATGCTTCTCCTCTTCCTTTCCCTTTTCTCCCTCCTTTCACCCCTCACCCTCTCTCTAAACCAAGAGGGTCTCTACCTCCAAAGCATTAAACACTCCCTCTCCGACCCAGACTCCTCCCTCTCCTTCTAGAACGACCGCGACCCCAGCACTGGCCACTGGACAGAAGCTGAACCCTTTGTATTTTGCTTGTAAACGAGGTTGTAGTCCTGACCTTTGAGTCTAGAAGGTCGAGGAGTTTTGGCATAAGCTTTTTGCAAATGAACAAGAAATAGTAGGGTTCTTTCATTCATTTCGTGATAATCCAAACTCCTCTCTCCTGTCTCTCTGGACTTAATTCTCACCCGACCTTCTTTCTCAAACTCAACTTTTCTGTCTTTCTATACTTCAAGATGAACTTCCGGGTTTTAGATATGGGTATTATTGCAGCCAAGGACTTGAAGCAAGTGAACCATTTTTTCAGGATGGACGTGTACGCCCTCGCTTCCGTCCTTACAACAACAACCTCTACAACTCCCTGCAAAAGACGCCCATTGACAAAGACGGTGGCTCCAACCCCATTTGGAACTTCCCCATGAAGTTCCTCATAGATGTCGTTGCAGCCGAGAACAACTGCCTCACTCTCGTGATCAAGCTCAAGGCAGACAGGAATTTTGGAGACAAAGATATCGGTGAAGTCCATGTACCCGTTAAGGAATTGCTGGACAAATATGGTGCTTCAAACGACGAAATGCATGCAAGTTATGACGTCTGGACGACCTGGGCTGGGAAGTTCAAGGGTGTACTGAACTTTTCGCTTAAGTTTGGAGTTGCTATGGCGGCGGCACTGGGGCCTAGTGTTGCCGCTCCTCCTACTCCTGGTGGGTACCCGTATACACTCACGCCGGGTTATGGTGGGTATCCGCTCCCGCAGATGCAGCCACAGGAGGAAACTAAAATGGGTAAGAAGTTTGCCAAAAAACTCGGAGCATTTCTTTGTGGGTTTGTCAGGATTGCTGCTGCTAATGCTATTTTTGATAATATCTAAGGTTGTAGTTTGATGTACAAGTTATTGTCTTTGATTTCGCTTTTGCTGATTTCAGTTTTTTATTTTTTTTAGATTGGAAGCTAATATTGTTTATTTTATTGTTTATGATTTTTTTAATAGGTTTTGATTTCTAAGGTTGTATTTTTTATGTATAATATATTGTCTTTGATTACGTTTTTGCAGATTGTTGGTTATGCTTATTTATTATTGATTAGGAGCTGTTATTATTAAATGAAGTATGTTTATAATCTTTTAATAGGTTTAATTATAACATTATAAATTAGAAAACGATTTCAATGGTTACTTACAAAACAAGATTTTCCTTTCTCCTCTTTCTTCTCTTTTGTTATTCCTTCTGAATTATATTATAATGTTCTTTGATTTCAGTCTTCCAGCTACAAATATAGGTCTTGGAGTTGATGGTGTAGAGATTTCCTTTAGTTTGTATTGGTTTAGGGTCCTGGATGATCATTTTGTGTACAATATTCTTACTGATTCAAAAAAAAAAACAAAACAAAAAACAAAAACAAAAGCAAAACAAAACAGAACAAAAAAAAAAAAAAAAAAGAAGAAGAAGGAAAAAAAGAAAATAAAAGAAAAAGAAGGTGTTGAACTTGAAGGTTGTGAAGTTGGATGCTGTGTTATCAGATTTTCTAGAAACAAGAAAGCTAAATATATAAAATTTCTAAAGTGGAAGAAACTTAGAATACCATCATTCTATCCAAACAATGAAACTTGGGATTCCTAGGATTTCAAATGATGGGATTTAAAATCCCTCCATTTGCTAATTTTTATGTAATTAGCAAATTCTTCCCCCAAACACACCGTCAGATTTATAAATTATAGTTGCTTGACTTACCATCTACATGTTCCCCAAGTGGTCCATTGTTGATGTATTCAACCAGAATGATTTGCTTGTTTCCATGATCTTGATATCCATATAAGCTTACCAAATTTAGATGCTCAATCATTGACAAGTATTTCATTCTTGAACTTTGACGATAAGTGCTTGTTATACTTGTTCTGCCGCATATTTTGAAGTTATATTATCACACTAATGGTATTGACCTATATTTAGGTTTCTAAAACATTTTTGTGTCTTAACAACATCAAACCATTAGATTTAAACATGACAATGAGCAAAGTGTGGAATAAAAAATTGAATTCAACCACTCGGTTGGTCATGATAACTGATGAATTTAATAATCTTTGTCATGCCTGAAATTTTGACGTTGCTTAATGAAGTGTTGTTTACATTAATTCAAAGGATGAATTAAATAACAACCTCAAAAGGTTTCTATCTGGTTTGCATCACATGCTGCCAGATTCAGCTTGCAACAATGAAAAACCAGATTAAGGATTCTGCAAGGATCACACTAACTGATGCAATTTGTATCCAGATTCTGCTATACCTCCTGTTAAATTCATTCACACTTCTTGAACATGAATTTATATTAAGAACATAAAATTTACAATTTCAAATGGAAATTTGTACTTTTTATTATTGTGTCATATAAGGAACCACATTAGTTCTCTTCCTCTGCTACATGATATAGTCCAAGATGTAACTATATTTATTTATAATATATCTTGTTCTCACTTTTATATAGTTACCTTTATTTGAGCCATGGATTGTTTCATGATAATAATTTCATACTTTCTTTATCTACTCCATTTGGTGCTCATATCTATAAATTCACACCTGATAGTAATTGCACACAATCATAACAATAATTACAACATTTTTTGTGGTTTGCCTGCAATGGAGAGGATCCATGTCATGGTTGAAATTTAGTTTTTAGAAATGTAAACTTCTATATAATGTTATATATCATTAAAATTGCATTCCACCAAATAAGGAATGAGAACTGATTTTAATGAGGTGGGATCATGTTCACCCTTAAATTTGTTAAATACTAAATCTTCACTTTGAATTGGACACTCTCTTTCAAAAGCAAATGGGGAGATCCTTTTCCATACAACCTTGTAAACATGCCTGCAAGTTATTGTGTCACACAAAATGAATCGCACCAAAAGGATTGAACCTTTTTACATGTTAAATTATATGTTTCAAAAGCCCTCTTTAGATTTACTTTCTTGCCCAACCTTGAGGAAATAGATGTAGGAAATGCTATAATGTTTAGAGCTCCGTGATGTAATCAGAATAATTCTTCGTTGTACATCATCCATTTTCGCTAATATTCACATGTTTTTGCAACTATGTTACTGATTAGACACTAACGGGTTGCTTTTATAACTGGATATGTAGGCTGCCAATATTGTTTCATGAAGCGTACAGATTCTCCAAAATCAAGCTACACTGGTATATATCCGTGCGTTATTGTCGTGGCTATATACACCTGTTAAAATTGAGATTTCGATGTCATGAAATTGTTAGAAACATATATGAAATAAATTTTTTTTTGCTGCTTTTCCTATCTACAAAAGTACATTAAGGAAAAAGTTACTACTGATGAGAAATTTGCTTGGACTAAACATCATATTGAAAAAGGCTTTGTAAGTAAGCTTTGACTAAGCTGCACAGTACTACTCCCCTAGCAGGCCAGCCCCAAAGTAGGAAAAAAATAAACAGAGAAGTAAGATTAAAAAGAATTGGTAGTAAAAAGTATTGTTTTTACCATCATTTCTTTCTTCTTTTCACTTTAAAGTAGTTACCTTTATTTGAGCCTTTGGAATGTTGCATGATAATAAATTCATGTTTTCTCTATCTACTCCATAGGGTGTACATATCTATTAATTAATACCTGATAGTGCTACCACACAATCATAAAATACTTACAACAATCATCTTTCATACACTACAAGCACTGCAATCATCTTTCAAACACTACAAACAATACAATTATCTTCGCAACACCGCAAGCACAATTCCCTCGAAGACTTAAGTGGATGATTTGCCTATTGATCCAAGGAGAAACAGCAAAATAATCTACATTATTGAAGGAAATTTACCATTAAATCACTTGAAAGATGGCATGCATGCAGGTATATTTCTAGGCCTGATTTAGTTTCATATAAAGAATCGGATGAAAATGTGATTTTTGATGATATGGGTTAATTCACATGCTTATGCATATGACAATATGGTCATGCATATAGGATTAGAATCATTAGATGTAGTTTCTGTAAAATTCACATCATGTGATTGCATCATCTTAATCAAAATTTTGGTCATCCTTTCTCACATGCGTCCGTCATTGGCTTTTCGTGAATGCATTTCTAGAATAAAAATCATCTGTCTTTTCCACTTAAACACCTCACTCGTCCTTATTCTCCAAACTTGACCCTGCTCCACATCCCCTAAATATTCACATAGCTGATGGTCCACCATGCATGGGAATAGTCTTGGTTTTGTTTCAACCTCCAACCTCTCTGTTCCTAGGGTCTACCATGTTCCTGACTTATCGTATAATTTGTGTTCTATGGGACAATTAGCTGAACTAGGTTATCACCTTATTTTTGACTATTCTGGGTGTATGTGCAGGATCCGAAGACGGGGCAAGAGCTTGGGACCGGCCTAGAGTTGGGCGTATGTTTCCAGTGGACAATTCTTCATTTCCACCTGTTGCTCCGGTGTCTGTTGCTGCTGCTGCCACTGCGGTGTCTTCCTTACCCTCTCTCTCACTTTGGCACTCTCGTCTTGGTCATGCACCCTCTTCTCGGGTACAACAGTTAGCTTCTAAGGGTCTGTTAGGTTCTATGTCCAAAGACAATTTTGATTGTACTTCATGCCAGTTAGGAAAGCAGCCAGCTTTACCTTTTAAAATAGTGATTCTATTTCTAATAGCATTTTTGAGTTAATTCATTATGATGTTTGGGGACCTTATCATGTTGCTAGTATTGGTGGATCTCGATATTTTGTTGTTTTTATCGATGATTATTCTCGTTACAGTTGGATATTCCCTATGAAATCTTGTTTTGAAATTTTGCCATATATAGTAACTTTGCAAAAATGGTTGAAACCCAATTCTCCAAAAGAATCAAATTTTTCATTCTGATAATGCTCTTGAATACACTCAATATGCTTTTCAAGCTCTGTTACACTCCTATGGCACTGTACATCATCTAACTTGTCCAAGTACCTCTCAGCAAAATGGTCGCGATGAACAAAAATTTCGTCATATTCTTGACACTGTTCGTACTCTTCTTCTTTCGGCCAAGGTTCGTCCTCCATTCTGGGGTGAAGCCGCTCTTCATGCTGTTCACACCATCAACCGCATTCCAAGCACTGTCATCCATAATCAAACTCCGTATGAGCGCCTCTTTGGGTCACCCCCTAACTATCATCACCTTCGCTCTTTTGGATCTGCTTGTTTCGTTCTTCTTTAGCCTCATGAGCACAACAAACTTGAGCCTCGATCTAGACTTTGATGTTTCCTTGGTTATGGCGAAACACAAAAAAGGTATCGATGTTATGATCCTGTCTCTCATCGTCTTCGTGTTTCTCGTAATGTCGTCTTCTGGGAATACCGCTTGTTGTTGAACTCTCTCATTTTCGTTCTTCCCTCACTACCTCATCTGTACTTAAAGTCTTTCCAGAGGAGTCTCATGTTCCTTCTCCAAATCCTCTTGATACTTCTTTGGACTTCTCTATTCAAACCACCAGATCCTTTTAATGTCTCTTCTAGACAGGTCGAAGATGAGCAGATTGATGACAAGCTACCCCAACTTGAGCCTGGGTCCCCCGCTCCTGCTCTGCCTGAAGATTCTCCACAAGACCTTCCACCTCCACAAGACATTCCACCTCGTCACTCAATCCGGGTAAGATCCATTCTTACACATTTACTTGATTATCATTGTTACACTGCACTTGCTACACTCCATGAGCCTCAAATCTATCGTGAGGCCTCCACTGACCCTTTATGGCAGATTGCAATGGAAGAGGAACTTGATGCATTAACCAAAAACCATACTTGGGACTTAGTTACTCTCCCTCCTGGACAGTCTGTGGTTGGTTGCAAGTGGATCTATAAGATTAAGACTCACTCAGATGGGTCCATTGAGCGCTATAAGGCTCGTCTTGTTGCAAAAGGTTTTACACAGGAGTATAGGACTGATTATGAAGAGATTTGCTCCAGTTGCTCGCATCTCATCTGTTCGTGCCCTCCTGGCCGTTGCTGCTGCTAGAAAATGGATCTTTTTTAGATGGATGTTAAAAATGAATTCCTTAATGGGGACTTGAGTGAAGAAGTTTACATGCACCTCCTCTAAGTCTCTCCATTGAATCCAACAAGGTTTGCCGCCTTTGACGAGCATTGTATGGTCTTAAATAAGCTCCTCGAGCTTGGTTTGCAAAATTTAGCTCTACTATCTTTCGCTTGGGTATACTGCTAGTCCTTATGATGCTGCATTATTTCTTCATCGTACTGATAAAGGCACCATTCTACTTCTCCTCTATGTGGATGATATGATCATAACTGGTGATGACCTTAGTGACATACAAGAACTCAAGAATTTTCTCAGTCAGCAGTTTGAGATGAAAGATCTTGGCCACCTTAGCTATTCTTGGGTCTTGAAATCACTCGTTCCTCAGATGGTCTTTATATACTCAAGCCAAGTATGCTTATGATCTTTTGTCTCGTGCTAGACTCACTGACAGCAAGACTGTTGACACCCCAGTTGAGCTTAATGCGCATTTGACTCCCTCGGGGGGGAAACCATTGTCTAATCCTTCTCTTTACAGACAATTGGTTGGCAGCCTAGTATATCTCACAGTTACTCGTCCAGACATTCTTATGTTGTTCATCAGGTCAGCCAGTATTTGTTTGCTCCACGGTCGACTCATTATGCTGCTGTTCTGCGCATTCTTCGATACTTGAAGGGCACTCTCTTCCATGGCCTTTTCTACTCAGTCAGTCTCCTTTTGTACTCGTGCATTCTCTGATACTGATTGGGCAGGACGATCCATGATCGTAGGTCCACCACTGGCTATTGTTTTCTCCTTGGCTCTTCCTTGATTTCTTGGCGAAGTAAGAAACAAACCTTTGTGGCCCGCTCCAGTACTAAAGCAGAATATCGTGCTCTTGTGATACCACATCTGAGCTTCTTTGGTTACAATGGCTTCTTACAGACTTAGGTGTGTCTACATCCTCTGCTACTCCTCTTTATTGTGATAATCAGGTCATTCAAATTGTTCACAATGATGTCTTCCATGAACGGACTAAACATATCAAGATTAATTGTCATTTTATCATTTATCTTGTTCATGATGCTCTCAAGCTCTTCTCCGTCTCCTCCAAAGATCAACTTGCAGACATCTTCACCAAGTCCCATCCTAAGGGACGCCTTCGTGATTTGGTTGACAACCTCAAGCTGGTCTCACATCCACCTTGAGTTTGAGGGGGGGTTAATGTATAGTATGTGGGCTTGGCCCAACTAGGTTACTTACTGGTATAGCACACATTGTACTACTTGTACTGCACTCATATTTACTTGTACAACACTCATATTCCTCCTATATATAAAGGCACTCATGTATATTATTTGGGTATAAAATACAATACTATTGAATTCAGTATTTCTAACATGGATAAATACTGTACCAAAAAGCCAACCTTCCAGATGTAATGGGACTGGTAGGTGGCTGAAAGAAAAAAAACTCACGGGGGGTGATCCATCACGATCATGCTGTTGTTTCTTGTTATAATCATGTGAATCGAATCATATTATTGATGATGCATTGATAATAATTTGATACCTAGCTCAATCGACATGATCCTAATTCAGCCCAACTAACCTCCTTGGTGAAACAAGATTCCATTAATGAAAAAAAAAAAAAAAAAAAAACAGATATCCACCCCCTTGCCGTGCACCACCACTACAACTGCTGGTAATTCTTTAATTTGTAGCTTCTATAGTATTAAAAATAAATGTGACAAATGTGGTTTGGTTTAAGGAGATTAAAGGCTAGTAAGTTTGGACAAATTAAGTTGTTATATTGGATTTGCACTGAATTACCGGGTGGAAGTGTGGAACGTGGTGATCTTGGTTCATGGGTGAAAAAAAGGGTCTTCAATGGTGGATATCTTGCACTAGATTTTAGGGGTAAAAAAGAGCGTAGAAAATTCTTGTTTTACCATGGTTTATACCACTAAACTTTGGTTGTGCTTTAACAAAAAAAGAATACTTTCAGAATTTAAGTCCTTATTAGTATTATCTCCCCCCCAAAAAAAAAAAAATTTAATTAAATGACTTCTTCACATTGGCGGTCTCATTAATGTAGTAATATACTATACTAATATTGTCTTAAAAAGTACTAATAAATAGACATATATGCAGTACGCTGACCAATAAGCTGCAAAAAAAATTTCTCAAAAAAAATTTCTCAAAAAAAAAGCTGCAAAAAGCCACGTTATTGGTTGAGCTTGGACTCTAGTTGATCAAGGCCTTTGTTTGGATCGATAGAATTAATTTCCACGCAACACACATTGAGTCATTGACTAGCTGGTATGACCCAAATTCTAGAATAAAAATCATCTGTCTTTTCCACTTAAAGTTTCTAGAAAAAGACCTAAGCTCACTGGGATTTGATGTGCATGATGTAACTTGAACTTGGAAGGCTTATCTTTTTGCCATCTCAACTCTCAAGTTTGACCATGACCAATAGGTTGCTTTAATATTATTTAGGAGATGGTTCGGCGTTTCTTGTACTCCATCAGTTCCGACGAGGTAGGAGGAGGTACCTATCATATGGCTGTTGCAGTGGCAGCTACGTACGTACGGCCACTCAGTTCAGCGACTACAACTAAAATCGTCAGCCGTTCGCTGATGCATATGAATATAACCCTATATACTCACCGCAATCAAAAAAAGAAATGTCAAACCTAAATAATATAACTACCAGTCATTGTGGTGTGAAAACTAATATTATTTTATTTGTGTTTTTAGGTTATAAAACGACTTCATTCATTGAACGGTGGAAATAATATGTGGGATACGGATAACAGAGGTTAGTCAAATTAAGTGTCAATTTTCTATCGTTTTAGCTCCAAAAAAAAAAAAAAGTGTCAATTTTAAATTGAAGAATCGGTTATGACAAGTAATTAATTACTGTATATAGCGGGAGCTTACCCATCAAAGCAAGTTGAAATCAACTTAATTTGAACAAACAAACAGAACAGTCGAGGGAACATATATAATTTATTACACGAGTCTTTGTCATATTCAATATTGTTAACGTGACTTTTGTCTAATTCTAGTGCTACTCGGAAACCAAGTCCCCGCTTGGTGTTGGCTTCGTGCACATGAATTAAGAACTTGCAGTTTGTAAGACTGTGACTGATCTCAAAGGAATGAATAGAAAAAAACAGCATGTCGTAGTAATGTAGAATTTTGAGAATATTTTATTTTTAGTAGATTGGTTCAAAACTTTGTTTAAATTCCTGACGGAAAAAAAAGAAGATGAAATTTTGAGTTAAGTGAATAAATGCATAGAGGCCTATGACTCGAATCAGTGGCGGAGTTAGAATTTTAGTCTAAAGGGGACAAAATTAAAAAACGATATTAAAAGTGAAATTTATCTAAAAAACATTAATCAACAATAATAACAAAATAAATAAATAATTATAAGCAAATATGAATATATTTCATATTATTAAAATAAATAAACAAAAACAATCAATTCATAGTTGCTAAAAAATTTATAAATTGATGGAATAAAAATATGATTAGTGTTACTTAAAAAATATAATGAATAAATGTTTGAAATTATTTTTTGTGATTGGTGACATGCCAATTTGTAAGACATAAGTAGTAAAATTTGTATTATTTTTAGCATCATTCAAAGATAAAATGTTGTGAAAAGTATCATAAAAAGTAAAAGTTTTGTAAATAATAATATAAAAAAAAGAGTGAAATAGGTGGTTTGGTCACTTTCAAGTTTCAACAAGTAGAAGTCTTTTTTTTTTTTTTTTTTTTTTTTTTTTTTTTTTTTTTTCCTCCATGTGACTACTAATTCAAAAAAAAAAAAAAAAAATTAGGAGTCAGGGGGGCAGGTGCCCCCCCTCGCCTCCCTCTGGCTTCGCCAGTGGCTCCAATTATAGGTAAAAACCAAGTTCAACTTTTTGATATAGCTAGATAGGCATAACAAGTTAAAGGATTTGAACCTTAAATATTTTGGAGATATCATCAGTGCTAATTGATTGGGTTACAATGCTCTAGACACCAAGTTCAACTAGGTTTTGGTATTGGTACACCATGACCCAATATTCAAGTTCAAATACAATATATAGGGTGTTCTCTATTTTTTAGAGAAATAAGTATTTGGGGATTAGATTTTGTGAGAGTGCCTTTGCTAATTGAGCCATATGCTAATTAATGATAACTTTATCTGCCCGAACATTTCAAACTTAACAATTGTGCCATATGCTAATCAATGATAAATATAGTTATACATGTTAAAACCAATAAAATATTCTTAAGAAGCATAAGGAAAATAGAGAATAGAGAAGTCCCATAAAAATAATTAGTTCAAGAAGGTTGAATTAAATCTGTTACTTAGTACTACATAAATAATTATAAGCATATTAAGGGTCCGTTTGGATACAACTTATTTTGTTGAAAATTGAAAACTGAAAATATTATAACAAAATAATTTTTAAATGTGTGAATAGTGCTGTGAGACCCATTTTTAATATATTTTTTTCCTAGATAAAGTGGTTGTGAGTCCCATGAATAGTGCGTGAACAGTGCATAAACAGTAACTTTGTTTATAGCACAGTTTAATCACGTGCATGAACAGTACCGATTACTAGACTCACCCTCATTTTTCAAACAATTGATATGCTTGCCTCAAACTTCTAATAAGAATAGCACTCTTAAATTTTCCCCACTCAAGATTGAATATAAGTTAAGGAATCACACAATAGAATCAAAGTTATTACAACATTAAATAGTTGGAGTTTTCAAACTCTCAGTATAATGTTTTATAGGATTAACACAGAGAAAATAGACGAAATCTCTTTTAAACTAAAACTTCTATATTACCTAAATGGATCTTCTCTGAAAACCACATCCCATTTGGTTCACTTGGCAGAAATAATATATATATATATATATTCTGCTTCATTCCAATTGAATTTAAAACAAATTAACTTGTCTGTTGATAAGCATTCCCAGCTCTTGCAATGCTACATATTGAAGTCAGTACCATATAAATGAATCAAAAACTAATATCAAGAAGGCAAAAAAAATTATATATACTTTATGATCATCATGCATGATTTAGTTCAAAATGTAGTTTTAAGAGAAATGATAAATGAATATGTTGAGCGGTCAATTTAATCAGCGAAAAATTATGGAAAAGTTTAAGAGAAATAGTAAATTAAAACCCAATTCTGCATAAAAGAAAGATAGTATATAACCTCTTAAAGGGTATTCAAGTGAACAAATCAGTACTTTGAAAATACCTATTAATTACTTGTAAATAATAAGAAACAATAGCCATTTACTAACTAAGCATGTATTAATATATTTATTTGATAATTACAATGGGGACTTGAATTTTGGATATATTATCAAAAGGTGTAAAGTGTCAACTAGTTAAGTTACAAGTCTCTCTTGAAAAATATTAATTAATAAGATTATGCACAGTAAATTAACATATATGTAATGATACTAATAATTTTTATAAAATCGTGTTTATGTAAAATCATGTTAGTTATGTTAAAGATTGTGTCGAACTTTGATTTGCTTGATCTGATTTTAGCTTCTATTCAACCAAACGTGTTTGGTGGTAATTAGAAATCCAAATGGAATCATTGAGAAATCATCTTTTGTCATTTTATGACAGATTTCTTTCTCAAAAAAATAGTCTCCCATCCACGTATGGTCCCACCTAGCCCAAGAAGTCCATCCACACCTGAGAGAAATAAACAGGCGGACTAAAAAAATATACTTGTTAATTTTTCTCTCCATTTCACCTCTTTTTCTTTTTCTTTTTTTAATTTTTTTTTTTAACTTTATCCCTCCAATCTACTATATCACCTTTTCATCTCCCACCTTTGTGTTGTCATTTTTTTTCTATCAGCACTCTTCTTTTTACTCGCTTCTAAAAAATGTACTTAAAAAAATATCTTTTCATCTCCCACCCTTTGTAGTCATTTTTTTTTATCGGCACTCTTCTTTTTACTCGCTTCTAAAAAATGTACTTAAAAAAATATTGAGGGAGAAGCAAATTATGAGAGGGCTCAAAGAAGAATTCAATCAGAATTAAGTAGGTACTTTTAATTATTCATTTATTTATATGAAAAATATGATTATACTTTATTTATTTATTCTTTTTTATTTTATTATAGTTCAAATGGATGAGGAATTATTTTGACTTGAATAAGGAATTATTTTGACTTGAATGAGATTCCTAAAGAAAGTACTATTATTTTATTTGAAAAATGACTATTTATTTTTAATTTTTATATTTAAACGTGGTGTTGATTTTTTTTTAATTTAAAATATTCTTGTGACAACACAGCAGAAATGGACGAGAATTTTATTGTAAATGAAACTCATCAAAGTGATTCAAGATATTATATTGAGTTGAATAAGTCTTCAAATCATAAAAAAAAATAGTGACATTGTGGAGAGAAAGTTCTTGAAGAATATAACTTTGAGCCTTTTGTTGGTCAATATTTTCAAATGAAGAAGAGGTATTTAGTTAATTGTTAATGGATGTCTTAAGGGCATCCGTTAATATTGTCCTATGTATATATATAAAAGAATTGAAGACTATTGTACTGTGTAATTACCATTTAAATTGTGAAAGAGAATTTTAAAAAAAAGTAAAAAAGGTAAAAAAAGAAAAAAAAATTAAAATAATTTAAAACCGTTATTAAAGATTTTAAAAACTCAATCTAAATTAGTCTGAAGCATTTTAATTCGAAAATTTTGAAGAGATAAGTGGGGTGAGGTTTATATTAAAAAGTTTAAAATTGACCTCTTTCTACCATTGTTTTATTGAAATAAGCTAGTAATAATAGCGTCAACTACTGTGGTTCGGTTCTGCCGACATTTGGTATATATGAGTCTATGTATTGTTGAAACAAAGCACTCTCATAAGGGATTTCCAAAAAAATAAAAGCACTCTCATAAGTCATAAGGTTTGGACAAATTGGCCAAATTTATGAGTTATAGATAGTATTAGACAAATACGTCAACTTCCTTGCCGGACAAGTTTTATTTATATAATTATTTATTTTGAGGGGTATTGAATTCACCACATGGGGATTATGGATAGGTGGGTGCCAATCCGGTTAAAAGTCAAGACAAGCCAATTGCAAAAACACAATCCCTATAGACATAATTATTATAATCGAACCGGAATAATTGTTAACACAAAATTTTGGGTTAGAAAATGTTGAAAGTATTACAAATTTTATTATATAAAATTTATAAACTACTGTGACCATGATTGTAATTGGTAGGTTTCAATTATTTCATTAGTGAATATTTGAATTGTTTTGTCATGATTGGTGATACATTAGCTTATAGGTATATATAGTGTAGTAAAAATTGTAGTATCCGTAGGTCATAGCGGTGCTCTTTTAGGCCGTTATGAAAGATAATACTAGATTAACAAAAAAACATTCATATAAAATCACATAGTTTTATTCATGTCATTTAATTTTTTTTTTTTGAGAGAAAAGAGCTGTCTAATTTTTTAATCTTAAGTAATTTTGATCAAATAACCATACTTTTCTTCAATTTTGCACATTTATTTATGAGTGTTTTTTTTTAATTTTTATACAAGATAAAATTTCACTCTTACCTAATCTAAGTGTATGTGTATGTGAAATTCCCTTCTGGAGACTTGAACCCCAACCCTTATCCCTCACACCCCACAAGTACTTATACTTGTAAAGTGACCATCGCACTAAGAGTATGCGGTGAAATTTATGAGTGTTTTTGTTAATCTTTTAATTGTAAAATTGAAATAAGTATTGAAGATGGCATTTATCAAAAAAAAAAAAAAGGGTAATGAATAGGCAAATTCAAGTGTCTTAGTTTTTAGTCATTTTTATGTATTAACACATTAAATTCAATCTTTGAATAAAAATTTTGAACAATATTATTCTATTAATTTTAATGTTTGTTATACTTGCATAAACACACACACACAACACATATTATGTATATATATATATTATATATATATATATACACACACACATAGTACGGTGGTGTTGACAGAACAGACAGTTCATTCTCATTCCATCATCATCATCATCATGTACCATGTTACAAATAAGATGATGTCGTGAAACTGGTCCATTTGAAAGCAACCAATTGTAGATTTAGAAATATTAGTCATATTCAGGAATAGGAACATACGTAAAAACAGATCACAAGGCCCACAAGCTTCATATTCTATCAAATTAAGCCCATAAACCCTGAATTCAGCCCAAAGAACTTATGGCCCGTGAGCATGCCCACACAATGATAGCATATCACTATATCAACAGGAAGGTTGGGCAAATTTTGGTCCCACGTGACCAGTCCAAAGCCCACTGACATGGACAACAAAGCTCAGATACAGATCAATTCAATAGCCCGTAAATTCGGCACAAAGTAAGCATTTTGAGAAATTTAAATTGGGTACACAAAGACAACCCAAAAGGCCATTAATATATATATTATTGATTACTCTTTAGGAGTATTTTATATTTTATCTTATTTACTTAAAGTACGATGAATTAATAAAGAATTGCTGGATTAAGATTCTGAGCAAAGGCTAAAAATACCGCTCGGTGTAATTAGTAATTAATCCTTTGAAAGTGAATTTTAAAAGTGAAAATATCAAAAGTTAAAGTGCAATGGTTAAAAAATAAAAAGTGAAAAATGAATCAATGAAGATGATTAATGGTTTTAATTACAAATTAACACTATCTAAGAATTTTTAGAGCATCTTAATCCAAGGCCACAATAGCTGACAGATTGACACAAAGTCACAAACCCCAAAATCACACGTGACAACCATCCATTATGGTAAAAAGGTCACCTGGAAAACTATGCTAGTCTCTCTTTGAACATGAAAATGATATTAGCAAGTGATCACTTGCTAATGAACTTATGATCCTATGATGGAAATATTCAACAACTCTATGAACCTATGATCCGACACTCTAGCCTTAGCAACAATAGTGAACATCTGGTATTCATTGAAAGCATAAGATATGCACCCCAGAAAAAGACTAGGGTTCTTCACAGGCCAATTCACATTCTTTTATTTGGTCTTCCATTTTACCACAGGAAACAAAAGGAAAAAAGAAAAGAAAAAAGACTTGCTTATATTAATTGGAAAGAAGAATTACAAATGAGTACCAGAGTAGAAGAATTATGCTAAGACACAGTTCAGCGACGAACTTGCGCAATATTTTGTCACGTGAATTTTTCATATAATTCAAATGCTACCTCATTGTTATTGTTATTTATTTATTTATCAAAGAAAATTTAAAGATATATACAAAGATTTGGTGAAAGAATAAAAGGAGGTATATTGTGATAAAATAAATTCAAGAAGTTATTGGAAATTTGGAGAGACAAGCTAGTGCGGCTGTATATTAAAGTTCAGGATAAAAGCTATTTATTATATACATGCTGTTACAATAAATCAATTAAAATTGTGACTTATTTTAGTTGTTTTATCATGTGTGTGTTATAAATACTACTCAAGAGATTAAACCTTAATCTCTCTTCTACCCCTTTTTTTTTTTTTTTTTTTTGGAGAAACAATCTCTCTTCTACCTCAATAGCAACATCTTCAACAACTATGGATCCAACTCTATGCATGTGAGTGATGTACATTAATTGTTTGTTTTGACCAACATTTTGCATGGGTCAATGTATTGTTAAGACAATTGAAGCATAAATTCAATATCTGAACTTTCAATATTAAGCTTCTCAAAACAAAAGAACTTTCAATATTATCCACGTCCATTCTAGCCCAAAATTTATCCAATTTTCATTTTTTTTTTTTTTGTGTGTACCCAAAAAAAGAGGGAAACTCTCGAAAGGTTTAGACAAATCAACCCATTTTTTTAAATATATATGAATGGGTGATATATTAGAACAATAACTTCAATACAAACAATTCCTACCAAAATAATGGTTAAACTGTCAAGCCAATGAACGAACAAAAAATTAGGGCCACTATGAAAGAAATACCAGATTAGCAAAAACACTCAATTAAAACAACAGAAACAACTGGTGTTTCAAAAAAAAAAAAAAAACACCACATGGTTTTCTTTGAACCACATATCTTATTTTTTAATCTTAAGTAATTTTGATTAAATGACCATACTTTTCTTAATTTTCACATATTTATTTACTTAAATAAGTAGTGAAAAGAAGAATACAAGTGTTATTTTTTAGTCATTTTTAAATATAAACACGTTAAGTTATATTTTTAAATAAAATTTCTGAATATTCTATTAATTTGTATATTTGTTTAAACACAGATTTATCATGGTCACCGTTCCTCATATAGAGTCACGTGGTGTTGACAGAACTGAGTTCATTCTCATCCCTATCATCCTCTGCATCTACGCACTTATTAAGATGATATTATGAAACTGGCCCATTTGAAAGCAACCAAAAGTAGAAATATTAGTCTACCAGGAGTAGGAACATATTTAGAAATAACCCAATTTACTAGACTGGTGTTAGTGTACAATTTTTGCACATCTTTGGGCCTATGAAAGTTCTTGTTTCAAAAAATGGGGCAAATTCAAAACCCATAACCCACGAAATGCAGCCCAAAGAACTCAAGGCCTGGGAGCATGCCAAACAAAGAGATCATATCAGCAGAAGGAGATGGGCTAATTTTGGTCCGACGTGATCAGCCCAAAAGCCTACTGACATGGACAATAAGGCTCACCAATGGATCAAGTCAAAAGCCCACATATTGGGCCGAAGTTGCTAACTCTATGAGCATTTTTAGCAAATTTAAAAATTGGGTCCACAAAGACAACCCAAAACGCCATTAACATGGCCCACGAGCAACACATAGGAATGGTTAGATTGAGCTCCATAAAGTCAGCAGCGAAGCAAATCAATACAGCCAGGCAACTAATGAAGAGTTGCCCATTTGAGCCCACGGTATCGATATCAACTAAGCAAGGGTGTAGTACTTGGCCTGTTTGAAAATTTAGTGAGGTAGGGGAGTAAAGGGAGGGAGAGTAGTGGAGAGGAGAGCATAAGGGAATAGTTATTCTCTACTTTATTTAGATGTTTTTAAAATTAATAAAGAGGAAGAGAGTAATTAACAATTTCTCTTGTTTGAATGTTTTTAAAATTAGGATGGAAAAAAGAGAAAATGATTTAAATAGACAAATTTATCCTTATTTGAAAATGGACTTGCAACATTATCTATGATTAATTTGTTAGATTAAATAATTACAACTATAACATGCAATATTTTTTTTTGATAATTTTTTTTCCTAATGTGAATTAAATAATCAACATTGGTCATGATTAAATATTTTTCTGCTTTTCTATTATACTAAAAAAAACCATATAATAATTAAAATAAGAAAAAAAAAATGATTGGTTTGTATGTTTACTGAAAAAATCAACAAAATATTAAATTTTGAGTGTTTCTCTCATTTATTATAATTATTTTTAATATTTTTTTTATTTTGCTTCGTATGGAATTTTAATTTTTTTTTATTTTCCCATTTCTACTACTACACCTCGATTTCTCAGTCCTCTCTCTCTCTCTCCTTCTTCCATTTTCCCGGAAAATCTTTTTTCTTTTTTTCTCGAGAAAATTTTAAAACCACATATTTTCCATTTTCTCACTAATCAAACATGTTTTTGGTTCGCTTAATCCTTGCTCTCCAACTAAGACACTCAATCCTCCTACTACATTCTTCTTCTTTGTCTTTGGCTCGTATTCTACTTCTTTCGCTGCTGCGGTGCAAGTCGAGCGAGTGATAAGCGAAGGTCAAAGAAATGATTGGACACGAGACGAGATCAAATCCGTCTACGACTCTCCGGTTCTCGATCTCCTTTTTCACGGAGGGAGTCTCGATTCTCTCTTCGAATTTCTGTTTCTCTTGCTTTACATTTGATATGCGCTGTTTCTGGTTCGTTCTGTGAAGTATGTGTATCAAATCTCTGTTTAGTTGCTCAAAAAATGAACTTTCTAGTGTAATTACTAATTTTTTGCCTTCTTTAAAACTTTTGAAAAGAACAGAAAATGAAATAACGTGAATTTATTTTATATAATCAGATTGTAATTTTGTCAATTTAAAAGGGTAAATTGGAGAATTCATTTGGTCAATAATTTATCTATTTTACTTTCCCTCCAAATATCTCTAATTTGGGAGAATTAAAAATGAGGGATTAGAGGTAGTTGAAACCCTTCCAATTCCCTTCCCCTCATTCCTTAAAAAACTTTCAAACAAAGTAATTGAATTACTCTCTCTCTCTTTTCTCTACTCCCTTCATTTTTTAAACTTCCAAACAAGCTATAAATCAAAAGCTGATATTAAAATAAATTCCTTCATTGTAATATGGACCAAGCCCACACACAACAGAAAAGGAGCCAGCAGAGGAAAAATAGGTCGGAGTGAAAAAAGGGTCATTAGCATGCATCCACTTGGGCCCACTTAAAGATCTTTCAAATGAGCTTGGAACACTTGTGACTGTAAGATTATTTATTGGACCCATAATTGATATCATGTGTTAAGTGTGGAACTCATAAAAACAAAAAAGAATATTTGCTTTGTTATAAGTCTTACCCGACAGTCTCTTTTCTTTCCATTCAATTTGACAAGGAACAATTACCATTAATGCAAGATTACCATGATCTCTTAAAATCAACAAATTGAAAAGGGAGCTTTTCTTTTGGGTAGCATTCTTTATGGAGCTCAATCAACTAGGTTGCCATTCTAGGGGAAAAGCCAAAACCAATTCATCCTTCCCAAGATCAACACAACTTAATGCAATGAGTTTTTCATACCCAAATAGTCATAATTGATTTTCTCCCAGCTTAATGAATTCGCATCAGACAAGCCATATGCTATATATTTTAACAAAAAATTTACTAAATGAACCCAAAAACAACTCACATCATATGCTTATACATATCTGATCATTACGGATAAAAGACAAATAGTTTGTAGGCACATTTAATTGCATAATAAAAAAAAAAGATTGTTTCGATATAAACTCAAATTCTTACTTTTTAAACAACTAATATTAACTTAAACTAAAATCAAATGTGTGAGAGAGAGAGAGTTTCTGAATAGATGAGAGAAGAGTAAAAAAAAGGGAGATGAATGGTTGGAGGAATGTATAAGTTAAATGGGAAATAAAGGGAAGGGTAAGGGTTTGAGGAAGAGTAAATGGTAAGATACAAAATAATGGGAAGAAGGCAAGTAAAAAAAAGAGAGGAAAGTGTTTTGAGGAATAGCAACACTAAAGTATAGAATGTGAGAGCCGAATATTGAAGAAATAATGAATTTGAAATTGGTGATTAATGTGTCCTGGGTGACAGAAGGTTTAATAGAAATAATTTATTTCTAAACTGGGTTGGGAGGAAAATTACTCAAATCCATTCACTTGTACTTTTACTGTGTGATTTTAAAAAAATATGTGACTTATTTGAATAATATACTTGAATAATTCAATAAATCATTATGTAATGGGAAGAACTTTGTTTTTTTTTTTTTTTTTTAATTTTATTATTATTAAGTAAGAGAGGGAGATTTGAACTTTGACGGTGTTCATTAAAAACATTAAGAATTGTTAATCTTCTATTTTTGTGTATTAGTAAACCAAATTAGGAAAATTTTTATAGGAAAATAAAAAAGTAATTTTAACTTTGTGCACGTGTGTATATATACATTTTTTTTTCACACAATAAGATAAAATTTTAACAGATAATGAGGTAAGAATGGCGCTGTAAACCTTTGATTCGCTTTACAGTGTCCACGGACAATGTGGTATTTGATCTGAGATCAAAAAATGAAAACAAGTTTGATAGTTGATCCTTGTGGGGGCGTGTGCCTCTAAGCTTGATCGTTTAAGGGTCTTCTCTATAATGGTCTCTAAAACACTAGAAGTCCATGATCCATTCCCCCTTTACTGTCCAAATAAAGATGCCTAAATTTCCTCTGAGATATATTCGGATATTCCTCATTGTCATTGCACTTTCCTAGAAGCACCATATAATAAAACAAATATATATGATAATAACAAGTCAATGTTTTTTTGTGAAACTACTAACAAGTCAATGTTCGCATTATCACTAAGTCAAGGTTTTGTCGGTTGGACTACGGCTTTGCCGGGTCAATTTATATGTCTCAAAATGCCATTAAAGTTCAGAAAGATTAGGTTTGTACCTTCAATCTCTAATCAAATGCTACATCTATGAGGATATATCTTCATTGTGAGTATACTGCAAAAACTCTTCTGTGTCATTGAGGCGTTAATATCTTATATTATTTGTGTAATTAACAAGTCTTCCTGTTGTTTCAGCTTGCAGCGTCAGAGGGTAAGGAGTAGGGACGATTACCTCGTAATTAAAGCTGCTATTTATCAGCCAAAGCGGTACGTACGTTCTTTAGACTTTAGGACAGTTTTCCCTTTCTTTTTGTTCTATTTTTCATTTTTACAAGAACTGAACGGATCGAAACATGTGTCTAGAACCTGCTAGACCCTGTTTCACTCCATTTTCATGAGACATCCTAAAACTCCATGAATCAATAATGTAGTGGATTGAATGTCTTACCTCTGAATTTACCTGTAGTTTGATTTTGACCAAACTTAATTAAGGTTTAGGGGTTTAAAATGTTGATGGTTTAATACAATATGTTAGAATCAAACTTGTTAATAATCTAGGTCTATTTTGATTTGGAAAGGGAACAAGTTATTTTGATACCAATTAATTTAATATACTATTTTGGGATTCTCAATTTTTTAAGTGTGTGTATATATATATATATATATTTCTATGTTTTTAAATATAGAAGTTGAAACATCATGTTTTATAAATCATCTTTAATTTTAATTTTTCTGTTAACCATAACACGTGAAAATTTCCCGATACAATTAGTACATGATGATATTTATTTGGTATGTTTTAGGGGTACTTATATTGATTTAGTAGTCGACACTACATAATATTTGCAATTTTGGTAAGAATTGCTATTTTTGATTCTCAAAGTTATAACCTTATAATCTTCAAGGTGTCCAAGTTTAAATATGAATGGTAGAGCATTATTATTGGTGGTGCTAAAAAGCTGTATTGCTATTTTTAACATCACCTACTACAAAATTGGAGCTCCATTGGTGGAGCCAAAACCAAAAATTATGGCTTCTCAACTATAGTGCACAATCAAAGATGGCTGTGCACTCTAGCTCAAAGGTTAAAATAAAAGTTATTATTTCTCTCTCTTACTTTTCTCTCATTCTCTTTCTTCTCCCACTTTTTCTTTTCCTTCTCTCCAGTATATCTTTCTCTCTTTGTTTTTTTTTTCTTTCTTTCTCTGGTTCATCTCTTTGCTTTTTTCTTCTTCTTTTTTCTTCACCAGTTCTTTCTTCTTCTTCTTTTCTTTCTTTCTCTCACTTCTCTTTCCTATTTTCTCTATATCTCCATCTCCGTGGGTTTGGTAAATTTTGGCTGTGGTAGTGATTGATTTGGGTGTGAGTTTCTTGGATCTTGGTGGTGGGTTTCTTGGATTTTTTGATGGTGGGTTTGGGTGTGGGTTTGGCCGTGGGTTTGGTGGTAGTGATTGATTTTGGGTGTGAGTTTCTTGGATTTGTTGGTGGGTTTCTTGGATTTGGTGGTGGTGGGTGGTGGCAGATCTGGGTTTTGTGGTTAGGTTGTGGTGGGTGGTGGCTGGCAAGAGATGTGTATGGTTGGTTGGTGTGGTGGTGGTAGAGGCTTTGTATCTGAGAAGAGAGAGACGAAGAGGAAGAGAGAGGAAGAGATGAGAAAGAATTAAAAAAAACATATTTAAATGAAGTAGCTAAAAAAATAGAACCATTGATGTTAGGTGTGTTATGAAATGTGTTGAGAAATTTAGACTCCGGTTGATAAAATTAATAAGTTTTAAACCCAAGTTGTTAATTAGATTTATTAGGAATAAACCTTGTTAAAACAAACAAACATTAATATAATGTCAAAATCATGCACAGAGGAAAAGTAAATAAGACAAGATATGATGATCCAAGAAAACCAATAAAACAAACTAATTTCACAGGAAAAAACTTGGGAGGAGAAACCTTCCCAAAAAGTAATCCACTATAATAAAGAGAAGCTTCAAATCTAGTACAAAACCTTTGTCCCTAGACTTTTCAATCCTCATAGATGAACTTACAGCAGAAACCTTTTATCGCTTCAGAACCTTTGAACTTTTCAATATATGAACGCCACCAATGATGCACGGATCCCAATACGTGACTAACTCCTTTGCACAAATCTTAGTATGTGACTGACCCCAGCAACTTGAAGAAGATGTTGTTGGCTGCAAAGTTCTTCACTTCATCAGCAGTGAAGATCAAGAAGTACTTGGTTACAAAACCCTAAGGCTCAAAAGACGTAGCAACTTATTGCAAAGAGAATAAGGCACTCGGTCACTTTTTGCCTTATATATGTCTAAAGTTGTGAGAAAAGAAACCTTACACATACACATCAGCTTGGGCTGAAAATCAAATCTAAAAATTCTTATTTCATAGATCTCGGTAGATTTTTAGTCGAGATTCTGTCAAGATTCTGTCCAGCTTCTACCTAGCTTTTGTCCAGTTTCTGTCGAGCTTTAATGAACAACTTTTCTTTACTTGTTTCCTGGTCCAATCTTCATGGCTTTAATACTTGGCTTGAACAACATGTTTCTTGAAGTCTTAAACTATCCTAGATCTACCCAATTACAAGTAAAGTGAATTTTGTCAAAAGATTAGCCAATTACGTAAAATATGTTCTTAACAATTTCCTCTTTTGGCAATTTATGACAAAACCACAACAAAACAACTAATCATGAGAGAAGTCGTAAATTACTTAACTCAAAACCATTTGCTGTATTACAAAATAAATCTATCCATACTACAAACTCTTGAAAAACTTTGCAAGAAAAGAGTTCACGGCATGATAGACTTTCATAACCTATTTTTCTGAAACACTTAAACAAAACTCATCAAGGCATCATATGTGAAATAGAAATAAAGATTGCGTACATAAAGAAACATGTGTATAAAGAGAGAAAAGAAACAACACATATAGAGGTAGGTGAAGAAGACATACATCATCATATATATATCAAAGATAAGCACAATGTATGTAAAAATGGTCACAAAACCTGTGTACAAGAAGCTAAAAGAAGCTCCTAAGACAACAAGGAGGTAAACACTCCCCTAACAAGATAAAACACAACTCCCCCTTATAGAAACCAAGTATTCTCCCCCTTTTTATCATGATTGACAAAAGGTACAAGAAACTATAAAACTTCACTCGAGAAACATAAAGATGATTAAAGATGATCAAAGGGGCAAAAGGAATTCATAAAAATGCATGAATGTAATGAAACAAGATACTATGAATAACAAGATAAGAGAAAGATGCAAAACATGTGAAAAACAATGCATGCCAGAGGGTCTCGATAGATCGAGAAGCTGTCAAGCTGCTATTAAGTAGAAACCAACCTCAATGGATCGAGAAGCTATCGAGACAAATTCTAAATAGCTCAATGGATCGAATATGCGATAAGATCTATCAAGAAAAGAAGTCCAAGAGACTCAATACATAAGAAGCTGTCAAGGATCTGTTGAGAAGCTTTCTAGCTTGATAAAAATTAGTTTTTCAAAGAGAGAAAAAAACACATAGAGCTGAATACAAACAAGCAAGCTACTCAACCAAAGATCCAATCAACATATTAAGCTTTCAAAAATGTCTCTCAACAAGAAATATGCAAAGCATTCATAGATCCAAAGCACGCGTACAGTCACACTAAACAAGTCTAACCAATTTTATATTTCAAAAACAAGTTACGACAATTTAGTGAGCATATATTAACACATGTATCCCTTGTGATGGCCAAATCGCATTGTACCTACACATGTATCAAGAGTACCAAATAGTATGCATGTTGTGTGTGAAAACATAGCAAGAGTGCATAAGTGTCTCATATTATGACGATTTGAGATATGAGAATATCAAATACACTCACACACAATCATGACTGCTTGATGAGGACTATTACCTTCGAGGTACATTCTATAACTCCCACATTTCCTAGAAACATGGGGACAATCATATTTAAAAGTATTTTGATTTTTATTGCTTTTAAATTTCATTGCATATTTTTCTTTTTCTTATTGAGCATAGCATGCATGGGCATATAAGAGAGAGAAAAGAAATACCTAATTATGTAAGCTTAAATATTACAATCTTGCTATGTCAAAGCATACAAATGTTATTTATGATTGGCAGACTTTAGTGGTGAGATGGTTATTTATGCATTTCTCTTTGAATTTTTTAGTCATTCCCGTAAAAAAGAGTGATTTGAGTGTTAAGTACAAGAAATTACTTAATCGTACTCATCACAAGCACGAGCCACAAAGCTCACTTGCTTAATTGTGCATTGAAATGCTCATCTAAGTTACAAGAGATAAAAAATCTAGAAAACTTTATTTCAATGAGCATTCAAGGTACACAAGTACCAATATGCACAAACACACACTGTTTTTGTATTTTTATGATTTTTTTCTTTTTATTTTGAAAAACAAACAAAATAAAGACTAAACAATCAAACAAAAACAAATAAACAACATGAAAGCATGAAAGAAAAATACAGATGCATGAAAGCATGATTCCAAAAGCAGATAAAAAATCAAGTAAGTAGAGTCCTACTTTAGATAGAAAGAATTAAAGTAAATGATAAACAAAAAAAACAATTAAGTTTTAGGCTCCTTTCTCACCTACACAACGCAAGTCTTTCGCCATGAAGATGAAAAGGTACGTGTCCTAGTATGTCTACTAAAAGACATAGAAGAATTAGAGTTCTTCTGAAATTGAGTTAAAAAGTTCAAGACTTTTAATAACTCTTCAAACAAATGTGTAGTTCCTTGAGAGGAAACCTGTAACCATTTGGATACTTGCTTTTGAGGATACAACTTAAAGCAATTAGGGCGAATATGTCCAAAAACACCACAATGGTGACAAACATGAGCAATTTTAAGACTACTAGACTTCCTAGAGTGAAGTTTAACAAAGAATTTAGAATTAGACAAATCAGTTATGGATTTCATACCTTTATCACCTTTCTCAGATTGAGGCATAAAGACAGTCTGTGATCTAAAAGCCGTGGAAGAGGAAGGGCTGGAAGAAATATCATATTCTAAGCCAGTCTTATCAGAACTAGGCTTTTGAGTACTCAATACCTCATCAAGCTTTGCATTAGACATTCTCTCTATTTAAGTTCTAGCTTGACTAAGCTCAACCTCGAGATTCTTGACCTTCTCTTCTAATGAGGTGTTCTCCAGAACAAGAGTCTCAACTAACCTTTTAGTCACATCCAATTTGACTAATAGTTCATTTTTTTCAATTTTTACCTCATTAAGCTCTTTTCTATAAAGATGAGAAGTCTTTTCAAATTTTATAAATTTAGTGCATAGCTTATCATAGACTTCTTAAATGGTCAATTTTTTGGTTACTTCATCATCAGAAGAATTCACACTGTCACTAGCACTTTCCACAATCACCTTATCGGTCATAGCAGCAAAAGTCATAAAGTGACCACATTCATCCATATACTTATCAGTAGAGTCATTCTCAGTATCACTCAAGATAGCAACCAATCCTTTACCTTTTGAATTCTTGGTCTTTTCTTTCATAAGATATTTTGGACACTCTATCCTCATATGAACAAAACCTTTACACTCATGGCCTGGATAAAGGGTTTCTCATTCTGGCCATTCCTAGAGAATTTAGATTTCCTAGGAGGTTTGTCCTTATCTTTTTTTATTTATTTATTTTTTTTATTTTTTATATTGAAGAAGTTTGATAATCTCATTAGCTATGAAGGTTAGATCGTCATCTTCATCTTCGCTTTCATCTTCATCTTCAAAGTCATCAATCTTTTCCTCTAAACCCTTAAGAGCCAAGTTTCTACTCTTTCCACCTTTTCCCATTAAACCTAATTCCATCTCATAGGTTTGAAGGTTCCCTACAAACTTAGTCAAAGCAATTTGATAAATGTCATTCACTCCTTCAATGACAGTGATCTTGGCATGAAATCTTTCAAGTAGGGACCTAAGGATTTTCTAACAATTTTGGGTTCCGCAATAGATTCTCCAAGATTGAAGGCAGAATTCACAATATCCTTGAGTTTAGCATAGAACTCATTAAAGGTCTCATCCTCCTCCATTCTTATTTCAATGATAGTGATCTTGGCATGAAATCTTTCAAGTAGGGCTAAGGATTTTCCTAACAATTTTGGGTTCTGCAATAGATTCTCCAAGATTGAAGGCAGAATTCACAATATCCTTGAGTTTAACATAGAACTTATCAAAGGTCTCATCCTCCTCCATTCTTATTTCTTCAAAACTACTAGTGAGTTTTTGAAATTTCACAGTCTTTACTACTTTGGTACCTTCATAGGTGGCCTCAAGAATGATCCATGCTCCCTTGACAATTTTTGTGGATGATATTTTCTTGAATTACTCATTAGTCACCCCAAAAAACAAAGCATTCAAGGCTCTACTGTTGAAATTTGCCGCTTGAATTGTTGCTTCATCCCAATCCACCGACACTTCTTTTGGCTTAATCCAGCCAATTTCAACAACTTGCCATACTTTTTCACTTAGAGCTTACAAAAAAACTTTTATACAAACTTTCTAGTATGCATAATTAGTACCATCAAATAAAGGAGGAATCAAAAGAGATTTTCTACAATCCATGACAACGTGAGTCAAGGATCACACTCAAGAAATTAATCTAATCAGAGTGTACCCGCTCTGATACCACTTGTTGAAAAATTTAGACCTTAGTTGATAGAATTAACAAGTTTTAAATCCAAGTTGTTAATTAGATTTATTATAAATAAACATTGTTAAAACAAAAAAATATTAATATCATGTCAAAATCATGTATAGTGGAAAAGTAAATAAGACAAGATATGATGACCTAGGAAAACCAATGAAACAAACTAATTTCACAGTAAAAAACCTGAGAGGAAATCTTCCCGAAAAGCAATCCACTATAATAAAGAAAGGTTTCAGATCTAGTACAAAACCTTTATCCCTATACCCTACAATCTCCGTAGATAAACTTACAGCAGAAACCTTTTACTGCTTCAGAACCTCTGAACTGTTCAATATATGAACGTTAGAAATGATGCACCCAGTACGTGACTAACTCTTTTGCATGAATCTCAATATGTGACTAATCCCAGCAACTTGAAGAAGATGTTGTTGGCTGCAAAGTTCTTCACTTTATCAACAATGAAGATTAAAAAGTACTTGGTTACAAAACCCTAAGGTGCAAAAGATGCAGCAACTTCTTGTAGAGAGAATAAGGCACTTGGTCACTTTTTGCATGTGTTCTCTATGTATTCTCTTATGTGACGGCCTCTAAAATAAGTCTTATATATGTTTAGAGTTGTGAGAAAAGAAACCCTACACATACACATCAACTTGGGCCAAAAATCAGATCTGAAAATTTTGATTTCGTAGATCTCGACAGATTTTCTGTCGAGATTCTGTCCAGCTTTTGTTGAGCTTTAATGAACAACTTTTCTTCATTTGTTTCTTGGTCTAATCTTCATGGCTTTAATACTTGGCTTGAACAACATGTTTCTTGAAGTCTTAAACCATCCTAGATCTATACAACTACAAGTAAAGTGCATTTTGTCAAAGGATTAGCCAATTACATAAAATATATCCTTAACAAAATGGTAAGTTAAAATTGATACAGTGATTTTTTTGTGGTGCCAAAACGCTAAAAATTTGGCTTCACCAATATGGATGCTCTATGTTTAGTGTTTGGAATACCAAAAACAAAAAAAAACAAAAAAAAACAAAAAAAACAAAAATTGAAAATTTTAAACATGTCTCAAACCCACCAAGTTATCTTACTATGAGTTGAGTTGAATAAACACGATTAGAGAAACATATTTACTTATTATTAAATAATATTAAAAGAGAAACATATTTACTTATTATAAGAAATCCTTGTTTTTATAATAATAATAATAATAATTTTGTTTGTAATTTTAAATTTTAAATATATAAATAGGTTGCTTTTAATTAGTATTCAAGATTTAAAACTCAAATCCTTCGTCAACCCAAGGCGTTTAAAATTTGAATCCAAACCCATTTGGAAAATCTCACTCAAGTGTTAGGTTGGATCCAAAGACCCATTAGGGCCTATCTAGTACAAGTTATTATTATTTTTTCCTAATTAATTTTTGAGAGAGTTTTAACGTATGACGTCTTCTTTTGATAATAGGTCTTTATTATCAGACTAAGACACTAATCAATTTTTGGTGTAGGCGATGATTGAACCCCAAGTCTCTTATACAACCATTAGAGATTTTACCAGTTGAGTTAACTAGAATCCACTATATTTTTTTCCAAATTTTTTGAATAATGGGCTAATTAAAATAGTTGTACTAAAAAAATAATGAGATTTAGAAAGCTTTACATTGAAAAAGATATGTCTCAAAATGGAAAGACTTTTTTAAGTTCTAAGTTGATTGCTTTTGGGTTGCCTGTTGCCTGTTGAGTTGGGAGACAACACTTGATTAGTGATCTTCTAACACTCCATTTTGGGGGAGGTTCAAAATGTATGGAATGAAAAACATTATTTTAAAATATTTATTTCATTCTTTTGTTTGAAAGTTTAAGTAGGAAGAAATAAAATGGGTAGGACCATAAGAGGGAGTACTCAATTCCTCTATACCATGTTAAAACTCAAAACCTCAAAATTTTGCTACCTCAAGATTTGGAAGGAATCAAAGAGAATTAAGTTTAATTAATTTTTCACAAAAACTCTCCAAATACCTCTATACATTCGTACACTTATTTTAAAATAGAGATATAATAGTAATGCTATTATAAAATTATTTGTTCCATTCTTTCTAATATTACTCCAAAACAAGGATATTTATATTTCATTCATTTTCAACAGAGATAGACCCAACTAGTTAGGTGGGGGCCTAAAAGGGTCTAGTCCCCCCTTGCCCTATAGGGGGAAAAAGAGAGTATATGTTATTTTCTATTAATTTATATTTGGGTTATCTCTTCCAAAACTCTTGTCCTCCTTCCCCTACAATCTAATATTGATTTTATTATAAAAGTATTTACATTACTTGGTGTAAAATAGTATAAGATCCCGTATTTGCCCAATCAACTATAAAATATATTCACATTAGTTTATGTATTATTGTGTAAAATACATTTATGTTACTGTAAATATATAAATTTACATCGTTATCATAACTATGCAAATAAATATTTTAGTAATTCCTTAGACTGAGACAGTAGTTTTTGGTTGATAAAGTGAGAAATATGATTTGATATAATAATAAAAAATTGATAAGGAAATAATTAATGAAATGTATTGTAAAATAGATAATTTGGTATTAGAGATTTTGAAAAGTGAGCATGTAAAATAGAAAAAGTATATTCTTATGCTAAAATAGACGGAAATATTTGTACTAACTGATGTGAATGCTCTAATATAGTAAGAAATAATGATTTTTCATTTCTTTGTCTTTGTTAGCAAATAATTGTATTGTAAACAATGAATTTTTGTATTTATCTTTGTTGATAGTTTGTTAATGCTAAATGAATACTTATTTAGAATTTTATTATTATTTTGTTGCTTATACGCTGGCCTCCTTAACTCAAAATCCTAGGTCTATCTCTAATTTTCATTCTTTTATTTTTTTTTAAAATTACTTAATGGACGAAGTTTAGATATATAATTGGTTGTAGCTTATAGTTACAACTTTACTCAATAAAATAAATATTACTCCATATTTTGAAAATTTAATCATTGAATTGTATGTTCTTTACACTCTTACTATACAAGTCAACTTCTGTGTCAATCAGATATTATTTACTATATGATTTATAATCTAAAATTTTATGCATAATTTTAAATTACAAAAACTTACAATTTAAAAAATTTATTGATAACATAGTTATTGATTTTTAATTTTCTAGAAATCTTGTAAGCCTGGAGGATATAAGAAAAAGATGTAATCCAATGATAGATTTGTCAAAATTCACCTCCTAAAAAAAGAAATTAAGTAAGGTTGTAATATTAAGTTACAACTAATTTTGTAGTTAAATTTTATCTTTATTTAATTTAATTTAATTCATTTTTTTATTATTGTTAAAATACATTCTATTAATTTTTTCAAACGAAGTACTCATTCCATTTTTTTTATGAGCTCACAAAAACGAAGTATAAAAATCATGGATACCCGACGTCAGGTGAAAAAAACAAAAACTGGCTTTTGGGCTTCAGTGAGGTATGGTTTGCACTTACCAGTGTTTAACCTTAGATGAGTTTGAATTTAACCGATGGGATAATAGTTTAAATGGCCTCTAAGCTGTTCTCATTTTTGTAAATGGGCTTCTGGGCCTCATTATTAAACACGACCTATGAAACGGTACTTAATAGAGGGACGGTCAAATTAAAAGATGGGCCTGTCTTGGTAGGATATAGTTTTTTTTTTTTTTTTTTTTTTTGTTAAATAGAACACAATATACAAATTTTTTTTTGGAGCGATTGACTTTTGCATGATTGCATAAAACCCAGCATAATTTCATAACCTAATTAATACAGCATAATTTACAATTATTTAAAAAACAAAAAAGCTGAAAACTTGTTTGGTAAGTAATTATATCCAAACTTTTCCCAAAGATTGAAAGATAATTTTCTTGAATCACAACTGGGCCACTGGCAATGCTCACGATACAGAATTAACATTACTGATTCTCTCTCTCTCTCTCTCTAGTCTCTAGTCTACTACTTGTCTCTCTCATGCAGTTTATTATAATGTTTCAAACCTGGTGGGTAAGACTATACAGCTGGCGATTTGCACGTGTGAGGCCTCTTGATCTTTGGGACCGTTCGATCGGAAGATTCTAGATACTGAGTTTTGAAGCTGCATGCTTGCTATACTGTGCGTAAGATAGCTAGCCTCGCGGTGACTCATCATCAGCTAGGATATGCGCACTCTAGCATACTTGGTGTCGAAGATTGTAATTCCAGGTGGGAGTGGTGATACAAACCATTATTTCTATTATTTACATTCTTTGCCTTCGGTACTTATTGATCCCGAAATTTTCATCAAATTTTTTTGGCATCCTCTAATATCACATTCTCATATAGTATTGTCACTTCATTTTGACTAAGCCCACCACATTCACAACACACAAATAGGGTGAAACTTCTAGTATTGATAGACTTATTGGTTTGCATTACTTATTTGTGGGTCCATAATTCACACCCAAGGTTGAAGCTAATTTTTTTTTTCTACACACACATATAATCATACTTAAAACATGATTCTTACATTATTTATTAAATAATATGTATTATTTTTCTTACATAAGAAAATTTCAGAATTTCAAGTTCTATATAATTATGGGTAACTATCCCTTAAATATTTTTTAAGTTTTAAATTAAGGTTTTTTATTAAATAAATTAAAGATTACAATAAATATTATTTTTATATGCTTTAATATATACAATGTATTATAAGATATATACGAAAATAATAAAACCAATGGAAAACTTTTGTTTTGTTTAATTATGGATGACAAAATAGAAAGTGTCACAAACTTTTAATCATAAGAATCATAGCATATATTCTTCTAAAATACGAAAAAAAAGTCCATTCATTTCTATATTACTAACTCTCTAAATTCTTCTAAAAAAAAAAAAAAATACTAACTCTCTAAATACAAAATAAAAAAAATTAGGAAAAAAAATTTGCATATATATTTTTGGCCGTATGCTTTAAATACTCCTAAATTAATAAGTTATATATAACAAATAAAAATTTAAAAGAAAAAGAAAAATGATCCTTTAATTGTGTTTGTACATATATGAAGGAGGGCAGATAAGTATAAATTTAAATTAAAGAGAGTGGGGAGAAATATGCAGAGAGAACCAGTTGCGCCTCTTTCATCACTTTTTTAATAATTTTTTTATTATTATGAATCATTCATAATAAATTATATCAACATTTGTGAAAAAAATTATGAAAAATAATGTTTTCTTAAAGCAAGAATTTCTTTTTCTTTCATGCATAATCCAACATTTCCTATAGCAATAGTAATTAATTAAGGCTGCCTTTTCATCATCACCTCGTTTCTGAATGTGGACAATTTCTGCGTTTTGGCCTTTTCATGACACATTAACCCCGGTTTCAAGTGGCACAGGAGAAAAACTTTCCAAAGGTAGGCAATGTTTGACTGTTTGTATAATGATATGACAAATTTTATGGTTAAGAACTTAATTGAGAAATAATCTATATTAAGAATTCATACTTTACTCATATATTGGCAAAAAAAAAAAAAAAAAAAGCGCGCACACACACAACATAATTACTAGGTATCAAATTTTGGCCTTTTCATGACGCATTAACCCCAGTTTCAAGTGGCACGCACAGCAAGAAAAACTTTCCAAAGGTAGGCAATGTTTGACTGTTTGTATAACGAAATGAAAAATTTATGGTTAAGAACTTAATTGAATAATAATCTATATTAAAAATTCATGCTCAACTCATATATTGAAAAAAAAAAAGCACAACATAATTACTAGGTATCAAATAAATGTAAATATGTTCACTGAAAAATGTAAACTTATCATATGATAATTTCGAATAAGTATTTTTGTATTTTCTAAGTTGAGGTATATGAATTTGTATATAAATATAACTATCAAATAATTAGAGTATAATTAGGACACTTGGCATGGAATTAGAATGTATAAAAGAATTTTTATAAAAAGACTTGGCAGCAAATAATAAGGAATTAAAATGATACTTGGTACAAAATTAGAGTGTAATTAAAATTTAATTTGAATTCTTGATTGAACTTTCACTTTAATATATTATATATGATTTTTGTGTTATTATATATCTATTATTTAGATTTATTTTAATGAGAAGATGGAAATATTTTTTTTTTAAATATGAATGATGAAAGACTTTTTAAGTGAGATAAAGAGAAAAATAAAAAAATGTATATAGATTTCTTAAATTTTAGCAAGATAAACACTTTTTTAAAAGGAAAATAAATTTTATTTTGTATATATTTTTGGTTGTTACATAACACATAAGTATACTATTATATTTAGGATTAAGATTATGTTGGATTTTTTTTTTTTTTTTTTTCCTTCGGCTTCATCCAATTGCCTAAATAGCTTAATGTATAAGTTAAGAACGTTTCTAGCCTATAGAAAGATGAGACGCAATAGCAACTACGGCACAGAGGTAACGGTGGTTTAGTTCTATGTGACACTACTCACAAAAAGCCACTGCATGTTAACTTGCATAAATTCCCAAAGCCCTCCATCAGAGCTCTCACCCAACCAATTCCAACGATTTCTTGAATTCATTTGATCACAAAAACACCTGTTCCTCCATTTCCATCGCATATTTTCATCTTTTAAGTTTTCTTTGATCTAAATATTCAACTGGACTTGATGGCTTCCCCAAATACACCTGGTCACCCACCTGCATATTATCACCCACCTGCACCGGCTCATGGCAGATATCCACCTCCACCTGCACCGAATTATGGCAGTGTGTACCCACCTGCTCATACTTATGGTGGGTACCCACCTGCCCCCGCTTATGGCAGATATCCACCTCCACCTGCACCGGCTTATGGCAGTGTGTACCCACCTGCACCTCTTTATGGAGGTGGATACCCACCTGCTCATGCTTATGGTGGATACCCACCTGCGCCGGCTTATGGCGGGTATCAGAATCGTCCTATCATTCCTGGAATTGTGGCGGCTGGGATTGAAGCGCTGGCCATGGGTGTGTTCAGGGCTGCAATCACTAATAATCTGTTTGGAGATGGTGATGGTTTCAATTTCTGAATCTAGTCCTAGGGTTGTTTTATGTTTCGGATTCAGAAAGTGGAAAGGGTGTGATATTTTATATATGTTTCATGCTTAAAAAAAAGGTTTGTTTTTATGTTTCGATTGTATGTATGTCTTTCTTATGGTTGTATCGGTTTGGATGGAGACAGAGGAGAAGGAAATATGGCTATATATGTTAGGTCTAGAAGTTCAAACTTTGTATAGTATTTTCTTTTCGAAAGTATGTAATTTGATCGTTGGTTATGAATATAGAAGTATGGTTTTGTGTTTGTAACTTCTGTTCCCAAGATTGTTATTTGATTTTTAGTTATAAAAATAGAAATATGGGTTTGTGTAGAGATATTTTGGGCTCTAAAGGTGTCTTTAGGATGTTGTATTTGAGAAACAGGATGCCATTCAGCTTCTCTAAAGGTAAGATTCATCTTTTAATTTGTGTTTTGGCCTTTGAAGAAAACTTATTTTATTAGGAGAAAAGAAAAACTGAAGAAGAAGAATATGGGGATTTGCACACATTTTATTCTTTTTGCTAATTTAATTATTTAGAAAGAGTTCACACTGTTTATTAATTCTGTTTATTATGGATGTTCTCAAATAAATTTCTGATATTGAACCCCTGTTATGTGAAGGGAAATGATGCTAACAATTTCATATGGAAGAGATATTGACTTTTGTTGGCTTGATTCTGGGGATTTGTTTTCCTTTTCCTTTTGTTGTTGTTGTGGTAATATTGCTATCAATTTAGGATTTAATTTTAGGGTTTAAATTTCATAAGGACTCTGTGTAAAACTTCATATCTATACGCTTCGATCAATGATAACTCATCTAGTATTTTTAAGTGAAAAGTTTGGTAATGCACATTAAAAATACTACCACTGCTGGGAAAAAAGAAAAAAAAACTCCAATATCCACCATTGCCGTGCACCACCACTACCACTGCTGGTATTTCTTTCTGTAATTTGTAGTTTTTATAGTTTCAAAAATAAATGTGACAAATGTGGTTTGGTTTAAGGAGATTAAAAGCTTGTAAGTTTGGACAATTTAAGTTGTTATATATATTGGATTTGCACTAGGTTTTCGGGTGGGAGTGTGGAACGTGGTGATCTTGGTTGATGGGTGAAGAAAAGGGTCTTCAAGTTTTTTTTTTTATGTTGGTTGAGCTCCGGCGGAACAATGGTGGATATCTTGCACTAGATTTTAAGGGTAAAAAAGAGCGAAGAAAAATCCTGTTTTTACTTTTTACCATGGTACCACTAAACTTTGTTTGTGTTTAATAAAAAGAGAATACTTGCTGGGACTAGAGTTGGGCTGCTTTGTTTGGATAGAATTAATTTGCACGCAACACACATTGACTGTCTGGTATGACCCAAGAAAAATCATCTGTCAGTTCCACTTTATTCCCAAGAAAAATACCAAAGCTCCCTTTTTTCTTGTGTCTTTTTCAAATTAATATTTGGTCATGAGTTCACTCGGATTTGATGTGCATGATGATGACACTTGAACATGGAAAGCTTATCTCTTTGCGATCTCAACTCTGATCAAGTTGGACTAGGACCAATAGGTTTCTTGTACTCCCTCAGTTCCGAAGAGGTAGGAGGAGGTCCCTATTTTATGGCTGTTGTAGTGGCGGCTACGTACACTCAGTTCAGCGACTACAACTGATCGTCGTTAGTCGTTTGCTGATGCATATGAGTCTAACCCTAGATACTCACCGCAATCAAAAAAGAAATGTCAAACCTAAATAATATAACTACCAGTCATTGTTGTGCGGAAACTAACATTATTTTATTTAATTTATGTTTGTTTAGGTTATAAAACGGCTTCATTCATTGAACAGTGCAGTAGAAATGATAGGTGGGATACGGAAAACACAGGTTAGTCAAATTAAGTATCAATTTTAAATGGAAGAATCGGTTATGACAAGTAATTAATTAATTGACCGTATATAGCCTGGAGCTTACCCATCAAAGCAAGTTAATATCAACTTAATTTGAACAAACAAACAAAACCGTTGAGGGAACATAATTTATTACACGAGTCTTTGTCATATTAAATATTGCTAAGGTGACTTTTGTCTAATTCTAGTGCTGTACCGAAACCATGTCCCCACTTGATGTTGACTTCGTGCACATGAATTAAGGACTTGCAAGCCAAGTTCAACTTTTTGATAGTTAAATAGGTATAACGAGATAGGAGGGTTGGATATATCAGAGGTGCGAACCGGTTGAGTGAGAATGTTCTTGGCACCAAGTTCAACTAGGTTTTGGTTTTGGTACATCATCGCACAATTATTAATTCAATGTTGTAATATTAAATTTCAAATACAATTTTTTTTTAAAGTGATAAGTATTTGAGGTTTAGGTTTTGCAAGAGTGATTTTGGGCTACAGTTGTAATATCTTATTTGATAGTAAAACTTTTTCTCTATCTTCACTTGTGAATGTAGGCATATTATCAAACTATATAAATTTTTAATATCTATTTTTCCTTTCTCTCTTCTTTGATAATCTTGTATAAACAAATTATTTCAAAACTCTTTTATATATTATATTGATTGTCATCCTCACCCCGATCATACATATGTTGTGAACATGTAAAATGGAATATAGAAGAAGCCTTATCATATCATGGCTCTTATAAAATAGCATATATTTTTATTTCACTCTAAACAAAGATCGATACTCCTTTAATTAGTTCTCCTCATTGCCAAGCGAAATTGTCCAACAACTTTATCTACCCAAACATTTTCAAGCTTAATAATTGAGCCATATGCAAACAAAGATAACTATACTTATACAAGTCAAAACCAATAAAATAGTCTTAAGAAACATAAGGAAAATAGAGAATAGAGAATTCCCATAAAAATAATTAGTTCAAGAAGGTTATAAATTCTGTTGCTTAATATAAAGTACATAAATAATTATAAGCATATCAAGAATCTAATTAATGATTCACCCTTATTTCTCATAAAATTGAAAAGCTTGCCTTAAACTTCTAACAAGAATAGCACTCATAACTTTCCCCCCCTCTAGGTTGAATATAATTCAAGGAACCACACAATAGAATCAAAATTAACACAACATTAAATAGTTGGAGTTTTCGAACTCTCAGTTTAACGTTTTATAGGATTACCACACAGAGGAATATAGAAGAAATCTCTTAATGGATCTTCTTTGAAAACCACATTCATTTGGTTCACTTGGCAGAAACAATCATATTATATATATAATATTCTGCTTCATTCCACTTGAGTTTAAAACAAATTAACTTGTTTGTTGATAAGCATTCCCAGCTCTTGCAATGCTACATAGAGAAGCCAGTACCATATATATGAATCAAAAACTAATATCAAGAAGGGGAAAAAAATTATATATACTTTATGATATATAAAGGGTAAGTGAATATGTTGAGGGGTCAATTTAATCAACAAAAAATGATGGAAAAATTTAAGAGAAACAGTAAATTAAAACCTAGTTGTGCAGGAAAGAAAGAGAGTGTTATATAAAGGGTTGCCAGTTGAAGAAGCAACACTTTAACTGTAAAATCTAATTAGTAGGATTTACAATGAATGTTGAGATAGAATACTACATCATCGTACTTAAGAGAATACATACTAATTACTCCTAAATAATTAAGAAATGATAGCCATTTATTGATTTTTTTTTGTTTGTTGAGAAAATAGCCATTTACTGACTAAGCATGTATTAATATATATATAGATAATTAAAATAGAGGAGGAATTAAAAATTTGAACCTTGAATGTATTACTAAGAAGAGTCAAGTGTAAATTAGTTAAATTACAAGTTTCTTGAAAAATATTAATTAATATGGTCATGCATTGGTAAATGAACATATATATCATGATAGTACATAATTTTTATAAACCGTACGTGTATATGCATCGCAAGATCCGATTTTAGCTTGTATTCAACCAAACGTGTTTGGCGTTTAGCAATCCAAATGGAATCATTTTTGTCATTTTTGTCATTGCAATCCACATAGGGTTTATTTCAATTATTAATTACTCTTTAGTTTATAATATATGTAGTATTTACTTAAAGGATGCTACATAAACAAAACTACAAACTTATTAAATTCTGTTTCTCAAAAAACAAAATCCACAAAAAAAAAACCTACTAAATTCTAACTGTGAGCATGTGGAATCATTGGAGCTTTTTAGGTTTTAACCTTTTTTGTTTTTTTTGTTTTGCCTTTTTTTCTTTCTTTATTTAAAGGTTTGACTAAATCATTATAACAGAAAGCAATTGTTTATTTTTTTGGATGGAGGACCCATTGATATAATATAGCATTCATGTTACACGCAATCCTTCCACGTCATCCTACAATTCCAGTGAAGTCAGTTACATAGGTAACAATATTACACCGACGTTGTCAATGACTCAGGCAGTGACATCATCAAGAAGCTTCCACACTATTATTTATTTATTTATCCCTTAATTTCCGGATTTGGATATATGCAAGAGCTAAGATTACTGTATTGGGTAACGAAAAATTTTTAGGTAGTCCCGGAGTATAGTGAAATAGTACTCCTTCCTTTCATATTTATGATGGACCCCATCATGAATTTAATGAGCGGATCCCACTATGAATGTGAGAGGAGGGAGCACCATTCTCCGTGCTCCGAGAGTACCTAAGAATTACTCTTGTGTAACTAGTAATTACCCTTTAAAATGTGAGAAAATTTAAATAAATAAATAAAAAATAATTTAATATCATTAAAGATTTTAAAAAATCTATCTAAATTTTGAAGCATCTTTTAATTCAAAATGTTTGTTGACATAATTCTCTGTATAAAAAGATCGCCCGGACTTATGACCCGATTGACACATTATTTATTTATTTATTTATTAAAGAAGATTCAAAGATAAATACAAAGTTTTGGTAAAAGAATAAAAGGAGCCAGGAGGTATATTGTGATAAAAATAAAAAATAAAAAATTTCAGGAAATTGGATTCGGGTGAGACTTGATGTTTGAAGAGACAAGTGGGGTATTAAAAAGTTTAAAATTAAACTCTTCTAAGTTCTACCATTGTTATTGAAATAGCAATAGTTTAAACAACTGTGGTTCTGATTATGGGTGTGAATTGTGGTTCGATTCTGCTGACATTTGGTATGGGTCAATGTATTTTTGAAACAAATCACTTACAAGTCTCACATAAGGTATTAAGATTTGGACAAATTGGCCAAATTATTTTTTAATGTTTAAATGAGTGATAATATAAGAAAAAGAGCTTAACTTCCTTGCAAGACAAGTTTTATTTATTTATCTATTTTGAGGGGGTGTTGAATTCATGACATGGGGACTGGAAATAGGTGGGTGCCAATCATGTAAGCCAACTGCAAACACACAATTCCTATAGACATACTTATTAGATTCGAGCCGAAACCAATGTTAAATTGTCAAACTAATGAACTGAACAAAATTTTGAGTAAAAAAATGTTCAAGTTGTTATAAATTTTACTGCATAAAATTTATAAATTGATGTGAAAATGATTGTAATTAGTTTTAGACTTCAATCATTGCATTAGTGAATGTTTGAATTGTTTCTATCATGATTGGTGACACATTAACTTATAAGCACAATGTAATAAAGTTCTAGTTCCCATAGGTCATAGCAGTGCTCTTTTGGGCCTCTATGAAAGAAATACCATATTAACAAAAACACTTGAATAAAATTGCACAGTTTTTTTCATGTTATCAAAAAATATTCATGTCATCTAATTTTTTTAGAGAAAAGAGCCGTCTAAGTTTTTAATCTTAAGTAATTTTGATCAAATAATCATACTTTTCTTCAATTTTGCACATTTATTTATGAGTTTTTTCTTTAGGTCTATTAATTTTTGAATTAAAATAAGTCGTGAAAAGACAAATTCAAGTGTCTTGTTTTTTATTCATTTTTATGTATAAACACATTAAATTCAATCTGTGTGGGGCAAAAAATTAGCACAAAGGCCCAGGGTCGAAGGACCTGGCCTTTGGGGCAAAGCCCACTACAATTAATTGTTTAGAGATGGGTGGAGTGGACCAACATGTGGGCTCCTTGACTCACTAGCTAAAGTTGGTAAAAATGACCAAGAACAACAAATAGAGAATTGAGTGAAAGGGTGTGTATTGATGTTTTCTCGATCAGTCGAGAAAAGTGATACACCTTTAAATAATACAAGTTTATGTGATTTCTCCATAATTCTAGATCTCCATCATTGTTCAATGGGGCCTCCCCTCATTTTATAGCAATTTGCCCTTCATTCTAGCCTTCCACTTGGACGGTGGTGAATCTCCCTCAGAGACTTATCTCATCCCTCCTTTGGGGGAATTGCAAGGTGAGCTACAAGTTATCCAAGCATCATTTAGGTCTTACATCCTTCGTTAAATGCGACTATCTTAATTGGTGCAGTGCATTTAATGCGGAGGTAATGGAGACTTCCTCAACACACCTCCCTTTCTCTCCTTTCTAGTACCTTCCATGACTACCCACCTTAGTCCAAATTCCCAGGTTGGGGTATAGTTTATCTCTCTTTCCTCGGAGCGCAAGGGGCCAGCCCTCCCCCCTTGGCCAGGCTGACACTCTCTTATTTACCCATTGGACCCATACCGCCCTTGAGCATGGCCCAGTAGTAGTGCCGCCCTCAGACCCTCTACACAATCTTTGAATAAATTTTTTGAACAATAATATTCTATTAATTTTAATGTTTTTTATACTCACATAAACACAAATATATATATATTACGGTGGTGTTGACAGAACAGACAGTTCATTCTCATTCCCATCATCATGTACTATATTACTAATAAGATGATGTTGTGAAACTGGCCCATTTAAAAGCAACCAATTGTAGATTTAGAAATGATAGTCAAATTCAGGAATAGGAGCATACGTAAAAAGTAATCCAATTTACTAGTTCTCCTACTAACCTCGGGGCTTCTTAAGTTTGGTCCTATTTTATAGGGTGGAGTTAAGAGGGACAATTTTTACGAATCTTTGGGCCTATGAAAATTCTTGTTTCGAAATGGAAACACTCAGAAACAGATCCCAAGGCCGACAAGCTTCATTTTCTACCAAATTAAGCCCATAAACCCCGAAATCAGCCCAAAGAACTTACGGCCCGCGATCATGCCCATAAAGTGATAGCATATCACTATATCAACTGGAAAAGTTGGGCAAATTTTGGTCCCATGTGACCAGTCCAAAGCCCACAGATATAGACAATAAAGCTCAGAAACAGACCAATTCAATAGCCCATAAATTCGGCACAATATAAGCATTTGACCAACAACATGAAAGGCCACCTAATAAAGAGTGGCCAACCAAGCAAGGGTCCAAACCAAATCGAAAGCTTTATTAAATATAGGAAAGGAACTAGTAAAGGCAATTAAAAAAAATAAAAAAAAGAAGTGAATTGGAGAGCAAAAAATTTCTAATTTGCATCCACTTTTTGTTTTTTTGGCTGAATGAAAAAAAGAAGTCTCAGATGTGGATTCATCGACCCCACAGCAGGTGACGATAATAAATAATATCATATGTACCATCGGAGCTTTGTTAGAGTTATCGTTCAAACCGCTCATCAAGTGAAATAATTCAAAAATTCCAGTGTACAAGTTTTCCAAACTCATTTATGAGGTTTTGTTTTTTGTTTTTTTTAATTAGGCCCAAGTGGTGCTTACCATTGGACCATGATTAATGTCACGTGTAAGTGTAAGAATTCATAAAAACAAAACATATCTGCTGTGCTATAAATCTTACTTGACACTACCTTTGGAAAGTTTTTGTTCAATATGTATAACCCAGTCAAGAGAATCCAATTATAATTATTGGTCAATATGTATTAGGACATATGCATGAAGTTTTTGCTCTTAGTACCTAGTAAAATTTAAGATCTTTGGTGAGTTTGTCGTGGTCACCATTTTCTTTAGTTGGCAAGAGCTATTATGCTACATAGCAGTTTTTCTAACCCTACTGCCACTTGGTCAGTACAGCTAAAGAGACAGACTTATCTAAATTTTTTGTATTCTTTGTTTTCTATTAATAAAATTCTTTACTGATTCATCAAAGAAAAAAAAAAAAAAAAAAACCCTCAGATTAACTGCATTATGTAGTCATTCTTAATGTAAAATTTTGCATTATAAATTTTGGTTCTCAATTTCTTGAAATTGTTAGAGCAGTCATGCTTCCTTTGAAAGACCTGTGAACTATTGGGGTCTTCTATCTTCTTTTGCATCTATCTTATTGAGCAACCAATCTTCTTGCTCCTAGAATTCTCTTGGTTGCCTTTACCACCCTGACTGAGAATTCTGTGTTTTCTTCCCTCTTTTTCACATTCCCATAAACCACAAAGCATTAAGACTCGTGGGTCATGGAGTCCACATCAACAATGACACATTTTGTAAGGGTTTAGTAGCTATTACATATGAATGACAGATGTACAAAATTTATTATGTGAATGTATCAAATGATAATTTTTATTTTTATTTTTTTGGTCTCATCATGAGATTCACTCTCATGTAAGTAAGTGTACTTACTTTAAAAACAATCACACTAATGCAGTACCGTATTCTGCAATTGACCAAATGCCAAAGACTAAACGATGTTGTTACATTATAGAGCCCAATGAAACGTTGTCCTCATGATAAGGAATAATCATAAGTCAGTCGTGTTCGTCACATGCTTCAGTTATGTAAGGATTAGTTTACACCAGTTGTCTATCTTGATTGGTTGTGACTGATAATTAATGAGTTTGTTGTAACAGAGCATCGCATATGGTAAATTTGTAATTATGCCCTCTGTTTTTTTTTTTTTTTTGAGGGGGATTATGCTCTCTGTTTTTTATCAATGAGAAAACCCATTTTATTTAGAGCTTTTTTGATAAATCAATCTTTTTTATATTCTATCATAAGGTAAAATTTTGAAGCACAATATTAATAAAAGCTCAAAGGCAAATTACAACTTACCCACTTGATTCGGTCTAAATTTAAGTTATTATATGTGATTTAAAATTTGACACTTTACTTACTTGAGGTTAGCTCAATTAGAGTTCTGTAACCCACTTTTGTTAAAAATAAGATTAAATATGCAATTTTGCTTCATTTTATGTCTCTCTCCTCCACACACACAAAAAAAAAAAACATAAAAATACAAAATTAAATAAGATTAAAAAAAAAAAACAATCCAGCAAAATACTTGCATTATGAGATTTTAAATGGCGTAAATGTACTTTTAGTCCTTATTTTTGACCCAATTTCTATTTTGGTCCCTACATTTTATTTTTACTACTTTTAGTCCCTAAACCAATTAACGCGTGAGGTTTAAGTTCTTACCGTCACCCAACTAACAAAAAATGCTGACGTGGCTAATGGTACAGTAAAATAATAATTAAAAAAAAAAAATCTATTTTGGCATTAAAAAATTGCCACGTCAGCATTTAAATTAAAAAATAATAATCAATTAATTTTAACTAAATAAAAAAAATTAAAAACAAAAAATCACATTAATTGAGATCAAAGAGTGCCTTGAACAAGAACAACAAGATCACAATCCCAGACCTCAGAACACAAACCCAGAAATTAAAAAAAAAAAATTGTTATTGCTGAAGTAATCGCTCAATCCGAGACTGCCCAGATCAGAAAGAAAAACCCAATTCGCTTACCCAACAGCTCAAAGATTCAAGATTGTTATTGATTACCCAATAGCCACCTCTTGCATTTGCCTTCGGATC
Source organism: Castanea mollissima (assembly GCA_014183005.1). NCBI lineage: Eukaryota > Viridiplantae > Streptophyta > Magnoliopsida > Fagales > Fagaceae > Castanea > Castanea mollissima. The sequence continues at coordinate 9,154,373 of JACAVU010000004.1, forward strand.
CGCTCTGCATTGACTTGAAGAAGCTTCGGCTCCTACAAGTTTTTGTATCAAAATTTTCTCACACAACAAAACAAAGCAGAGAGAGAGAGAGAGAAAACCAAAACCTTTTGGAGACGATCAAGTTTGAAGGAGAGGAGCTCGGAGAAGTAAGGTTGTTGAGCGAAGGAGGAGGAGGTGGAAGCGAAGGTGAGAGAGATGAGGCTCGACAGCAACGACGACATCGTTTCCCCTGCTGCATTTTTCGAGTCCATTTCCAAAGAAGATCTGCTCCGATCGATGAGCTCTGAGAATCGGATCTGCCTTTTATTCTTGATAATCGGATCTACTCCGATTAGTGTCGTGGACCTCTTTGGATTTGTGTTTGTGTTTTTTGGGTTGTTGCTGGTTTTGCTGAAGATGGATTGATGGGTTTGTGTTTGTATTCTTGCTGGATTTGTCAGCATTTGTGTTTGTGTTTGTGTTGGTGTTCTTACTGGATTTGTGTTTATGTTCTTGCTTAATCTTCTGTTTGTTTACTAAGAAAAAGAAGAAGAGAAAATGGCAAATAAAGGAAAATGTTCTTATTGGTTTTTGTTCAAGGCATTTTGTTTGTGTTCTTACTGGATGTGTTTGTGTTCTTATTGTTTTTGTTGAAGCAATTTTTATTGTTTGTGTTCTTATTGTTCTTATTGTTTGTGTTGGTGTTCTTACTGGATTTTTTTGTTTTTAATTTTTTTCATTTAGTTAAAATTAATTAATTAATTATTTTTTAAAATTTAAATGATAACGTGGCAATTTTTTAATGCCAAAACAGATTTTTTAATTATTATTTTACTGTACCGTTAGCCACGTTAGCATTTTCTGTTAGTTGGGTGACGGTAAGGACTTAAACGTTACGCGTTAATTGGTTTAGGGATTAAAAGTGGTAAAAATAAAATGTAGGGACCAAAATAGAAATCGGGTCAAAATGTAAGGACCAAAAGTGCATTTACGCCATTTTAAATCATAGGTAGACAATTTAAATTTGGCGAAAAACTCATTTTCGTCCTTACATTTTCACGCGATTCCCACTTTGGTCCCTATCTTTTATTTTCACCGGTTTTAGTCCCTAAAATAAAAAATGCGATCTCGTTTTTGTCCCACCGTTAGTGCCCTAATGGCAAAGTCCTATTAAAATATTATTCAAAAATATGTCACGTCAGCATTTTAATTTTTTTAACGCCACGTTAGATTTTTTTTTTAAAAAATTTAAATTTAAAGAAAAACCTTAAATCTAATTAATTTAAAATTTTAATTAAAATTTTATTTTCTTAATATTCATGTTCTTCACGACCAAACCCAGCAACAAGAACTTAAACCCAAATCAGAAGAACACAAACAAAAACAAAAACAAGAAGAAAAAATTAAATTAAATACTAACAAGAAATTTTCTTCATGTTCTTCCCAAATCCAAGAAGCAACCAAACCAATCTCTAGTAAACCCCAAATCCAAATCCAGTAACCAAACCCAATCTTCATCAAATCCAAAAAAACAAAAAATAAATCCAACAAACAAACCCATAAACACAGTAACTAACCCAATCTCTAGCAAACCCATAAACCCAGAAATTTTCTTAGGAAACAAACACACAATAAAACCCATAAAATAAAAAAACTCCACATCCTCTCAAAAAAACAAAAACAAAAAAACCCAGAACAAGAGGAACAAAGTTTTGCAAATCAACTGGCTGTTCCTCTTTGGGTCCTCACATGGCATGTGGTCCATTGAGTCTGCAGAGCAAGCCTCGATGGTGACCGACTGAGTCCCCAGCTCCACCAACGCCATGAGGCGGTGGTGCTAACTTGGATCGGAGGTGAAAAGGAGGAGGGCTTGGCGTCCCGATGCGGCCATAGAGTCCTAATGGCCGCCACAATCACAATCAAAGTCACAACCAACAACAACACTTCCACCACCACCACCATCAACATCCACCATTGCTAAATCCATACCCACAAACCCAAATATAAAATAAATAAAAAAACTAAACCAAATCAGATATTATTTCTGCCACAACCATCAAACCCAAGACTTGCAGCAGCCAATGGTGAGCAAAACCATGGCCACCCATGAGCACCAATAGCCCCACGCCAGCCCACGACGATTTGAACCCACTCACAACAAGCCATGACCACCCACATGCACCCACCGGCCCACAACGATCTGAATCATGGCCACCTAAAGCCCAAAAGTCGATTTGCCACCACTAAACCCGGTCACCCATAGCCCAAAAGTTGATCTGTCACGTCGATCTGCCACCACCAAACTTGGCCATTGATTCAACTCCACCACTAAAACACCACCATCGAAACACCAAACTTGGTTCTTTTTTGTTTTCAGAAAAATCTGAGGACTTTGTTGTTTTTGGTTGTGAGTGAGAGAGAGAGAGAGATTTTTTTGAAGTGTGACCCATTTTTTTCTTCTTGTTTTTGTATGTGTTTTTCTGATATGGGTTTGAGTTCTTGGTTGCTGGGTTTGGTCTATGAAGAACACGAATAACAAGTTGAAGAACATGAATATTAAGAAAATAAAATTTTAATTAAAATTTTAAATTAATACATTTAAGGTTTTTCTTTAAATTTAATTTTTTTTCAAATTTCTAATGTGGCTTTAAAAAAAATTAAAATGTTGACGTGACATATTTTTAATAATATTTTAATCGTTACATAAGCATCATGTCAGCTAATAGGGTGTTCCGTTTGCCACCTAGGACTTTGCCGTTAGGGCACTGACGGTAAGGAAAAAAACGAGATCACATTTTTTATTTTAGGGACTAAAACCGGTGAAAATAAAAGATAGGGACCGAAGTGGGAATCAAGTGAAAATGTAGGGACGAAAATGAGTTTTTCGCCTTTAAATTTCAGTCAAATTTCAAGTGAGTAAAGTGTCAAATTTCAAATTACAAGTAGACAATTTAAATTTTGGTCAAACCATAGATAAATAAATTGTAATTTTTCAAAAATATCAAAATGGGCAATGGATAGCATTGATGTTCAATGAAACAAATATTTTCTTTCAATTATTACTTACTAGTTTGTAACCCTATACATATGCATGGATACACTTAAAGATATATAATAGGCCAAAATGCAAAACTGACCTTTTAAGTTTCACTTTTTGTCATTTCAGTCCTCTAAGTTTTAGTTTTATCATTTCAGTCTTCAAAGTTTTAAGTATAATCAATTCAGTCTTCCGTTAGTTTTCTATCAAGTGCTGCCATTTACTAACCACCAAAACGACGTCGTTTTGGACGAATTTTTTTTAATTAAAATTTCTTAATTTTAAAAAATAAAGACGTCAATTACAAAAAAAAAAAAAAAGAAAAAAAAAAAGAAAAAAAAGAAAAAGAAACTAAGGGCTCAGGGAACGATGTCGTTCCCTTTGCCACTGAAAGTCATAAACCATCCCTGTTCCCTCCGCCGATTAGTTAGAAATTTGGGGGAGAGGATTGTTTTGCAAGAACCATTTATAGAGAGCAAAGATCTCAAGCCGAATAAAAAACCTAACAAGATCCAGAGTTGAATATAAAACAAAAGGCAATGTTGATACATTTAAACTTTAAAGGCTGAGGAACATAATATAGGATTGTATCAAAAAATTAGAAGCCCCAATTCAACAAACGAGTAGATGCTTTGTTCTCTTCAAACTACTTTGCTACAGATGGCTTATTTGAGAAGTATTTTCATTGTAACCAAGATCAATTTTGAAAATTTGGACTATTATTTCTTACTAGTCTCCCAGTTCGATTTTCCAAATACTGATTCACTGTCTACAACTAAACAATATATTGCATAAAGGACAAGAGATTTGTAGGTGCTTCCCATTAGAACTGGGTTCATAAGTTTCTGTCCACATTTCTTTTCAGCATTGACTTGAATGCTCTAGACGAGGAAAAGAGAATGGTGGGCGGGCTAGGTTCCCTTAAGCTCTTTTAATTTCTTCTTCTTCTTCTTCTTCTTTTTTTTTTTTTTTGGTAATTAACGTTTTTCAGTTTTTTTTAAAAAAATTAAGAAATTAAAAAAAAGATCATCCAAAACGATGTCGTTTTGGATAGTAAACGACAGTACTTAACAGAAGACTAATAGAGGATTGAATTGACTATACCTCAAACTTAGAGGACTGAAATGACAAAGCTGAAACTTAGAGAACTGAAATGACAAAATGTAAAATTTAGACGGTCAGTTTTGCATTTTAACTTATATAATAAGATGTATAATATAATTTATATATATATATATATAATATATATATAATTTAAATACTATTGATAGTCATTTTTATATTTTGTTAACTCTTAAAAATTTTTTGTAAGAATATTATTAGGTATAAAATGTAAATTGTCCATATTTTTTTTATTGTGAAACACTTTTTATTTTTATTTTTTACAATTCATTTATTCTAGATTCTTTAGTTTTTGTATTTAATAACTCACTTGGATGAATATTTATGATGTGGTTCCACATTTGATTCTAAAATTAAGAAATAAAACTCTTTAAGAATAAATAATTTATAACACATGGTACAAAATTGGAACTCTAATTTAGAATTTTAATTTGAATTTCTCTTAACTTCACCTATTATTATATATATAGAGATATAGTTTACTCTAAAATTTAATTGTAAATAATCTCAGCGCATTATCTAAAAACATAAAGTTTTCTTAGCACAAAAAAAGCCCTAACTCTTACTGCTACTTTGATTCCAGTATGTATAAGGAACAAGTGCTCACAGTTTCCACATAAATGGGCACGATGCCAAAGAATGAGGAATAAATATTCTTAAAGCCAATTTAACAATTAACAATAGAAATGAGAAGGAAGAATAACTAATTATTTATTTTTTTGAATTATATGTTGAAATTGTGAATTTTAATGATAAATAACTTATAAATTAAAACTCAAAATTTGAATGTAAAATGCAAAGATTAAAACCACAAATAAAAGTAAAGTTTAAGAAAAATTTAAATTAATGTGAAAAATGAGAAAGATCGTAGAATAGGATACATGTTATAAATACCGTTTCGGAAACTATTTTGGTTTGTTCATTAGAATAGAATGTTTAAGTATCGGCCTATTTCAGTATATCATTACATACTGTTTCGAGTTTATTACTATTTTATATAATATATATATATATATATATATATATATATATATGTATGTATGTATTCATAACATATAATAGGTAATCTTTAAGCCTAATGATGTGTTTGGATACCGCTTATTTTGCTGAAAACTGAAAACACTGTTGCAAAATAATTTTTAAATATGTGAATAGTGTCATAAGACTTATTTTTAATGAAAGTTTTGTTGAACAGTGTACAAGACTCACTGAAAAAGCCACCATAGTCACAAAACACTCAAAAAAGAAGAAAACACAGACGCAGACGCTCCTCTATAGGCGCAATCCAAACGCATACCAATATAAGTTCAATTATTTATAGAATATCATAAGAGTAATAATATAAAGAAAAAAAAAAAAAGAATCTAGATGTTAATGTTAGTCACGTAGAGGCGACTATAGAACAGTGAAAGGGATTTAATTACCGTTTAGAATTACTATTATATGTATATATATAAATTAGTATTATTTTTTTACTAATTGCTAATATAGAGACAAGTGATATAAAATGAAAGAATGTGGTTTAAAAAGAAATTCATAATAAGGGAATTAGATGTGTTATTTTAAAATATATTTAAATTCGGGGTTTTTTTTTTAATTTTTTTAAAATAGTGAATATGTTGGGATACTTAGAAATTAGAATCATGAAGCTTTTAGGAAGCTCCACTCCCAGTCTCCCACCAAGTACCAACCACCCACGTGCGTTGGACTCATACATATCAGTATATCATTCCAAAAGCTATTTTTTCCAAAGCCTCATAAAAGTCTCACACACTCACTTTTTCTCTCTGGAAGTGGCAGAGACACAAGCTTCAAGGAGTGAGTTTCAATGGCAGCACTTGAGCTTTGTTTACAATGACTTGAATTTTTTTTTTTTTTTTTTTCGACCTGATGTGAATCTTATGTTTCTTCTTCTTCTTTGATCTGATGTGAACTGTGAAGCGAACCCAAAGTACATGCCAGCCGAATCTTTAATTTCGGCTGGTATTTGCCGAAACACACTGGCACGACCGAAACACCCGAATTGGCCGGAATGGGATTCATAACATTGGGATATATATATATATATATATATTATATATATATATATATATATGTATGTATGTATTCATAACATATAATAGGTAATCTTTAAGCCTAATGATGTGTTTGGATACCGCTTATTTTGCTGAAAACTGAAAATATTGTTGCAAAATAATTTTTAAATGTGTGAATAGTGTCATAAGACTTATTTTTAATGAAAGTTTTGTTGAACAGTGTACAAGACTCACTGAAAAAGCCACCATAGTCACAAAACACTCAAAAAAGAAGAAAACACAGACGCAGACGCTCCTCTATAGGCGCAATCCAAACGCATACCAAATATAAGTTCAATTATTTATAGAATATCATAAGAGTAATAATATAAAGAAAAAAAAAAAAAGAATCTAGATGTTAATGTTAGTCACGTAGAGGCGACTATAGAACAGTGAAAGGGATTTAAATTACCGTTTTAGAATTACTATTATATGTATATATATATAAATTAGTATTATTTTTTTACTAATTGCTAATATAGAGACAAGTGATATAAAATGAAAGAATGTGGTTTAAAAAGAAATTCATAATAAAGGGAATTAGATGTGTTATTTTAAAATATATTTAAATTCGGGGTTTTTTTTTTAATTTTTTTAAAATAGTGAATATGTTGGGATACTTTAGAAATTAGAATCATGAAGCTTTTAGGAAGCTCCACTCCCAGTCTCCCACCAAGTACCAACCACCCACGTGCGTTGGACTCATACATATCAGTATATCATTCCAAAAGCTATTTTTTCCAAAGCCTCATAAAAGTCTCACACACTCACTTTTTCTCTCTGGAAGTGGCAGAGACACAAGCTTCAAGGAGTGAGTTTCAATGGCAGCACTTGAGCTTTGTTTACAATGACTTGAATTTTTTTTTTTTTTTTTTTCGACCTGATGTGAATCTTATGTTTCTTCTTCTTCTTTGATCTGATGTGAACTGTGAAGCGAACCCAAAGTACATGCCAGCCGAATCTTTAATTTCGGCTGGTATTTGCCGAAACACACTGGCACGACCGAAACACCCGAATTGGCCGGAATGGGATTCATAACATTGGGATATATATATATATAATATATATATATATATATGAGAGCAGAAAGAATATAAAAATTAGGATAGAGGGAGATTTGCTTTTTGATTTTGATTGGAAAAGAGAGGTATTATAATTTATAAGGGAATTGAAGGGTCAAGGACCGAGAGGTGTTGTTCATTTGGGAAAGGCAGCTCAGTTTTGTAATTTTTTTGTTTTGTTTTAGAAGTGTGGTCCAACCCCCCATAGTCCCATGCAATGAAATATAATTCTTGAATTTATTCTGTTAAATATTAGCATTGATACACCATGTTGAATATGCTATTATGGATGCGGAAGTGAAAACATAAAGTATAGAACACAATAACAGAAGAGGATTACGTGGTTCAGCCTAACGGCCTACATCCACGGAGGAAACCCTAAAGGGCTACATCAATAATATATTAGAGTGTAGAACAAATCCTGTGTTACAATGAACCATAACATGTGTATATATAGTAGACTAAACCCTAAACTAATAGACTTCTAGTACAAGTAGGAAACTTGGCTTGCACACAAAGTAGAATTAGGCTTGGGCTTATGCTAATGGGCTAATATATCTCTAACACCCCCTCTCAAACTCAAGATAGAAACTTGATGAAATCTTGAGATTTGATTAGGTTGAAAAGATCCCTTGAATGAAGTTTGGCTCTGTGACGGTGACTTGAGAAAGGCAATGGTCTTGCAGTGTTGATGCGACTTCTAATGGTGACATGACTATACCGGAGAATTTTGACGGCAGCAGTGGAAAACCAAAGAAGATAAACGTAGCGAAGAAACACCAAGGAAGACAAAGATTGCTCTTAATACACCGTAAGGACAGAAAACCATGGCCATAGGAAGGCAGCTCTGATACCATGTTAAATATTAGCATTGATACACCATGTTGAATATGCTATTATGGATGCGGAAGCGAAAACATAAAGTATAGAACACAATAACAGAAGAGGATTACGTGGTTCAGCCTAACGGCCTACATCCACGGAGGAAACCCTAAAGGGCTACATCAATAATATATTAGAGTGTAGAACAAATCCTGTGTTACAATGAACCATAACATGTGTATATATAGTAGACTAAACCCTAAACTAATAGACTTCTAGTACAAGTAGGAAACTTGGCTTGCACACAAAGTAGAATTAGGCTTGGGCTTATGCTGATGGGCTAATATATCTCTAACATATTCATCATCCAAGGACACGCAAGAGAAAAAGAGATGCACGAGAATGGAGTATCCAATCAGTAAGGTATCACAACCTTTAAGCAAACAAGACAAGAAAGTAATTCTTGAATTTATTCAGCGAAATGTTTTGCCCAGAGAGAGAGAGAAAGAGATCGCTTAAAGCATAGGAAAATTTCCTTTATTCCGTCTGTCCCAATCACAACCATCTGTCGCTTTTTCTTCAAGTTGTTTTTAATATTCAATTTATAAACTCCATCTTCTCCTTCATAGCCATTCGCTGCTTTTAGTTCATCTCTAACCTTGTCCTCCTTTCATAAAAGAGAAATGGCCGAGTCTATTGTATCCGGTGTGGCTGAAAGGCTTGGCAACTTGCTCATGCAAGAGTCAAACTTGTTGTCCGGGGTGAGTGACCAAGTTGAGCTGCTACAAACTGAGCTCAAACTGATGCAAAGCTTACTAAAGGACGCAGATGCGAGGCAGGATGAATCAGAGCTTTTAAGGCTGTGGGTTGCTGAAGTAAGAGATCTTGCTTATGATGCCGAAGATATCATCGCAACATATGTCCTTAAAGTTGCATACAGAAAGGGGTGCACTTGCATCTTGTATGAAGGAAATACAGTGCACAAGGTTGGGTCACAGATTGTAGATATCAAGGCGAAGATTTCTGTTTTAATAACGACTTTTCGAGACTATGGCATAAGAGAATCTATAATTCAAGCGGGCGGGTCATCAAGTTCTTGGAATGAGAGGGAACAAGGGCAAAGACAAGCATTTTCTCATCTTGAACGTCATAGCGTTGTTGGGTTTGATGATGATGTGAATATATTAGTGGAGTTTTTGCTGAAAGAAGGAGAAGGCGATACTAGGGTTGCTTCCATATGTGGTATGGGTGGTCTGGGGAAGACCATTCTCACTAAGATGGTTTATAATCACCACGAAGTCAAGCAACACTATGACTGCTTCGCTTGGGTATACATCTCACAGCAATGTGAAAGAAGACTTGTTTGGGAAGAAATTCTATTTAGCCTTCAGTCTCTGTCAAAAGAGCAAAGGGATGGAATTCGACAGTTGACAGACGCAGAGCTCGCTGATAAGCTTGTTCAAGTTCAAAAAGAGCAAAAGTGTTTGGTGGTTTTAGATAATATTTGGAATGTTGAGGATTGGAACAATTTACATGGAGGCTTTCCCGGGAATGATAGTTACAGTAAAATATTGCTTACCTCTCGCAATAAACAAGTGCCTCTGCATATAGATCCCGGAAGTTTACTTTATGAACTACAGTGTCTAAATGATGAAAAGAGTTGGGAATTGTTTGAGAAGATAGCTTGGAGAGAAGGTACAAATACTATCAAATCCTAATTTTTTTTTCCTATTAATTTGTCTTTATTGGTAATTAGCTTGATTGATTTTTTATTTTCTCTTTTGAAATTAATTTGAAGAAGTGAAAGAGTAAAGGAAGGTCTTCCGGCTGTAAAACTTATTCAGTGCGAATGACTTTTAATACCCGTATGAAATATAAATTTTTTTTCCTCAAAAAATAAAAATATGAAACACAATTAAAAATATAACAATTTAGAAGACAAAATAAGCAATCAGTTTTAAATAATAGAATTATCTAGATGTAAATTTAAATTTGTCAGATATTACAAGAAAAGATAAAAGTTCAATATGAATAATAAAATATGAAGAAATATTTCTTTAAAAATTTTGACCATGTATACATAAATGCTGATTAAATTATTTTATTTTATTTAAAATCATTTTGGTCCAAAAACTATTTTTAACAATAGAATTAATAGATATAGACTCTTTAAAAGTTATTGTGGGGAGTAAAAAGATCCTGGTGGGCCTTTGGGCCATGTTAAGGAAGGCCGACCTAGTCTTGAGTTTAGAACTTGTTAGTACTACGGGTTGACTCATACGCCGAGGATCCGAGGATCCAGCCAAGGGTGATTTTCCCCTCGGATGGACACCAGAGAATCCAGGACTTCATTGTTAAGGTTAGGGAATGACACGGTAAAGACCAACGGTTAAAGGGGTGAACCCTTGAACAACCTAGAAGCACCGATGTTGGAGATATACTCAAGTTGAAGACTGTCACCTCTCCACATTAAGACCCTGCACCTATCACCCTGGCCGCATTTATGGGGAAGTGACGCCGAAACAGTGGAGTGAACTTCTGGTTACTATTCAAAAGCACTAGGAAGGGAAATATCTAGGTCAAAGGGAGGTGAGGGCAACACGTGTCACAAATATCGAAGTGAGTATATTTAAGGAGGGATCTGGAACAGAAATGGGAGAGACTCCCTTTTTGTAACCTAAAAAGAAAGGAAAGGAAAATTATATAAGAATAGTCCTCGGCTATATCCGAGGAGGTGGAATTGCAATACTTCTTATCGTTTTTAAGTGTTTTATAATTTTTAGCTTGTCATATATCCTTAAATACTTCTAACCTGGGTTTCAAGCCCACACTCTACAAATTCATATGTTCAAAAGGCTCATTGGGCCTGAGCCCATAACTGTTCTTAGGGCCAGGTGCAATTGTGCACTTACAATTGGCACCGTCTGTGGGAATCTAGTCTAGGAGAGGTAGGGATACTATGCAGCAGTTAGGTGCTTACCATGCAGAGTCACAAGGATCACAACCGGAGGATCAATTCGAGCATCTTGAACGTCAAAGGGATCGCAAGGGGAGTGTCCATACAGAGTACCCAGATGTCAGCCATACTCATGGTGGGGGTAGCGCCCCCCAAGAGGATGGTTCTAAAACCATGCAGAAGGAGATCAACCGTTTGAAGAGAAAGCTACGCCGCGCCAAGCGTAGGCCTTCACCGTCCTCATCTGATTCTTCCTCAGAAGAGGATAGGCGAGGTAGTTACAGTTCGAGGTCGTGCTCACCTGCCAGCTCAGCGTCTTCCGGTGAGAAGGACGACCAGCCAGCTCGCAGACGCAAAAGCCTTCCTTCTAGGGGCTTAGGCAATGACGCTATGAGTAGGGCGTTGCACCAACTCTCCAAATCTTTGTTTTCACGAAGGATTGAGAAAGGAAGGCTTCCCAGGAGGTTCACCCAGCCCACCTTTACTATTTATAATGGCCGGACTGATCCGGTGGAACACGTGAGTCACTTTAACCAGAGGATGGCAGTGCACTCCCACAATGAGACTCTGATGTGTAAAGTCTTCCCCTCTAGCTTGGGGCCGTGGCTATGAGGTGGTTCAATGCCTCAAATCAGGGTCTATAGGTTCATTCGGGGAGCTGACTAGGGCGTTTGCCTCGCGATTCATTACTTGTAGCAAAGTTCCTCGGCCATTGGACTCGCTACTATCTATGACCATAAAAGAAGGAGAGACGCTGAAAGCATACTCCGACCGATACTGGGAGATGTTTAATGAAATAGACGGTGATTTTGACGAGGTGGCACTGAATACCTTTAAAGTAGGTCTTCCTACTGACCATGACCTGAGAAAGTCTTTGACAAAAAAGCCCGTCCGCAGTGTACGTCGCCTCATGGATCGTATTGATGAATGCAAGAGGGTAGAGGAGGACCAGCAGCAAGGCAAGGGAAAGGAGAAGGTTATCCCTCAGGAGAGAAGGGATTTCAGGTCGGACAGATATCACAACAACAAGCCGAGGAGGGATTACTTTGGGCAATCTGTCTCGGCAGCACCTCAGGCTGTCAATACTGTGTTTCGAGAACCAGTGCATCAGTTACTGAAGAAAGTTCGTAAAGAGCCCTTCTTCAGATGGCCCAGTAAGATGGCAGGGGAACCTGCGAAAATAAATTAAAACCTCTTCTGCCAGTACCATCAGGATGTGGGCCACACTACTGAGAACTGTCGGACCTTGTGGAACCATTTGGAGCAGCTCGTCAGTGAAGGAAAGTTAAAGGAGCACTTATGTCAGCCTACTGGTCATGTCAGTCAAGTTGGTTCTACCAACCAGAGGAACAATTCATCTCGGCCAGCATTAGGAACGATTAATGTTATCTTTGCTGCGCCCGGAAGGACCGGTTCAGGTCCCACTAGGGTACTGACTGTCTCCCACCCTCGTGCTGAGGATGTGGGCAGTAGGCCGAAGAGGTTGAGGGGCACTTTGGTCCTAGGTTTCTCTGAGGAGGATAAGCGGGGACTATCAGCCCCATGACGATGCCCTTGTAGTTACGCTGAGAATAGGTAATTATGATGTGAGGAGGGTGATGATAGACCAGGGTAGCGGCGCAGATATCATGTACCCAGATCTATTTAAGGGGCTAAGGTTGAAGGTGGAAGACCTACTCCTTATGATTCACGCTCATAAGCTTTGAAGGGAGATCGGTTATGCCGAGAGGACAAATTTGTTTGCCCGTTCAATCCGGCTCCGAAACGGTGGAAGTGGACTTCATTGTCATTGATGCGTACTCTCCATATACGGCCATCCTCGCTAGGCCTTGGCTACATGCGCTTGGGGCTGTTTCCTCTACCTTGCATGTGAAAGTCAAGTTCCCCTCGGGGATTCCGTTGAGGAAATCCTCGGCAGCAGTCTGTGGCCAGACAATGCATATCCGCTGCAGTGTTACATCAAACAGAAGCCGAGTCTTCGGCCATGGTCACTAAAAATTCATAGCAGTTAACACCTCCTGACGCATCTCGAATGCTGACAGGAGAGGAGACACATTGTGAGAAACTAGAGAAGTTTCCGGTGCTGCTGATCCGGAGAAGTTCTTTCAAGTTGGTATACTTCTGCCACACCAGGAGAAGATGTAGTTGTTAGAATTTTTGAAGAATAACATTGACGTTTTTGCATGGGATCCTTATGAAGCCCCAGGCGTGGATCCAAACTTCATTTGTCATCACTTGAATGTCAACCCAGCCGTTGTTCCGAGGAGGCAGCCACCTCGGCGATCTTCCAGGGAACATTCAGAAGCTGTAAAGGAAGAAGTTCTCAAACTCAAGAGGGCTGGAGCTATTAAAGAAGTTTTTTACCCCGAGTGGTTAGCCCATACTGTGGTTGTTAAGAGAAAAGAATGGGAAATGGAGAGTATGTGTGGACTTCACTGATCTGAACAAAGCATGTCCCAAAGATTCGTTCCCATGCCGCGTATAGATTAATGGTGGATGCCACTGTTGGACATCCTCGGATGAGTTTCTTAGACGCATTCCAGGGTTACCATCAAATCCTTTGGCGGTGGAGGACCAGGAAAAGACTGCTTTGTTACTCCAACAGGAAACTACCATTATAAGGTCATGCCATTTGGTTTGAAGAATGCTGGAGCTACCTACCAAAGAATGATGACCAGAATGTTCGAAGAGCAAATGGGGAAAACCATTGAGGTCTACGTGGACGATATGGTGGTAAAAAGCAAAACAATACCCTCACATTTGAAAGATTTGGCCGACACTTTTCAGATACTGAGAAAATACAAGTTGCGTCTCAACGCTTCAAAGTGTTCTTTCGGCGTGGGGTCTGGAAAGTTCTTGGGATACATGATTACTCATAGAGGCATAGAGGTAAATCCAGCGCAGGTCAAGGCTATTCAAGACATGCAGCCTCCTCGGAACCCAAAGGAAATTCAAAAGTTAATAGGAATGATAGCTGCCTTGAATCGGTTCATATCGCGGTCAGCCGACCGCTGTCATCCTTTCTTTCAATTGTTGAATAAATGGAAAATGTTTCAATGGACCGAGGATTGCGAGTTAGCTTTCCAACAACTCAAGCAATACCTTTCTCAACCACCCATCCTGTCTCGTCCGGAGGCACATGAGCTTTTGTTTGCATATTTAGCAGTAGCCGTCCATGCGGTCAGTCTGGTCCTGATAAGAGACGATGACGGGGTGCAAAGGCCTGTATATTATGTTAGTAAGTCCTTGGGTGAGGCCGAGGTCCATTATCTGCCCTTGGAGAAAGCGCTCCTGGCTGTGGTTCATGCCACGCGAAAGCTCCCTCATTATTTTCAGTTCCATACGGTGGTTGTTCTGACCCAATTGCCCCTTAAGGCAATGCTGCGTAGCGCCGACTACTCAGGAAGGATAGCAAAGTGGGGGACCATCCTGGGGGCTTTTGATGTTAAATACAAGCCTAGCACCTCGGTGAAGGGTCAGGTCCTTGCTGACCTGGTGGCGAAATTTTCTGAGCCATTGTTGGAAGAAACTCTAAAAGACTCCCCCATGGGTGAAAAATCAGTTGGTGTGATCACAGCTGCAGTATCTTCGATTTGGAAAGTGTATGTGGATGGGGCAGCCAATCAGAGAGGGTCCGGTGTTGGACTTGTCCTGGTATCCCCCAAGGGAATTATTTTCGAAAAGTCCCTAAGATTGGCATTCTCGGCCACTAATAATGAAGCCGAGTACGAAGCGGTACTGGTGGGCATGAAAATGGTGCATAGAATGGGAGGAAAGGAAGTCCATGTCTTCTCGGACTCTCAACTGGTGGTTGGCCAGGTCACGGGAACAATGGAGGCTAGAGACCCAAGGATGCAGGAATACTTGGCCCAGATCAAGCGCCAGCAAACTGAATTTGACTCTTTCGATTTAACTCATGTCTCTCGGAGCGGAAATACTCATGCAGACTCCTTAGCCACGCTGGCAACGTCCTCGGATCAAGGTTTGCCTAGGGTTATCCTCATTGAGGATTTGCTGGAACCCACTCTTGTCATTGCCAACGCGCCTCGCATTCATCTAATAAGGCATGGTCCTAGCTGGATTGACTCGGTCGTGTCTTTTCTTAAGAATGACATCCTTCCCGAGGACAAGTCCGAAGCTGATAAGATACGTTAAAAAGCACCACGTTTCTGGTTGTCTGAGGATCAGAAACTCTACAAACGTTCCTTTTCAGGACCGTATTTGTTGTGTGTACACCCTGACTCAACGGAAGGGCTTCTGGAAGAGCTGCACGAAGGGATTTGTGGCAGCCCACTGGGGAAGATCCTTAGCTCACAGAGCTTTGACTCAGGGTTATGGTGGCCCAATATGCAAAGAGAGGCTCAAGACTATGCCAGAAATGTGATCAATGTCAGAGGTTTGCCCCTAATATCCATCAACCTAGAGGAGTTCTTAATCCCCTTTCTAGCCCTTGGCCCTTTGCACAGTGGGGATTGGATATAGTTGGGCCGTTTCCGAGGCCGCAGGTAACAAAAGATGGCTTCTCGTGGGAACAGACTATTTCACTAAATGGGTTGAGGCCGAGCCCTTAGCGAATATTAGGGATGTTGATTCCAAGAAGTTTATTTGGAAAAATATTATTACTAGATTCGGCATACCACACACACTTATCTCTGACAATGGTGTTCAATTTGACAGCAAGGCTTTTAGGCAATATTGTGGTGACATGGGCATTACAAACAGGTACTCCACCCCAGCTTATCCTCAGGGAAATGGGCCCGAGGCCGTTAACAAGGTCATTGTCAATGGGCTGAAGAAAAGGTTGGACGATGCGAAAGGTAGATGGGTAGAAGAGCTCCCTCATGTTCTGTGGACATATCGAACTACACCACGCAGGTCCACTGGAGAAAACCATTCTCCATGACTTATGGAGCCGAGGCGGTGATCCCTTTAGAATTTGGTTTTCCCACTCTAAAGACGAGTTTTATTAATACTGAAAGCAATAATGGACTCCTGGAGAAAATCTTGATTTACTTGAAGAACGACGTGAGGCGCAGCTATGGTCCAAATGGCTTATTACCAACAAAAACTTAAGCGGGGATATGATGCCCACGTGAAACTAAGGCCACTAGCACCTGGGGATCTGGTACTCAGAAGGGTTGTGGGCACTGCTAGGAACCCAGCTTGGGGTAAACTTGGACCAAATTGGGAGGGCCCTTATCGGATAACTTCAATAGCGGGCATAGGCTCTTATCGGTTATCTGATTTAGATGAAAATATTGTGCCACGTCCATGGAATGTAAATAACCTGAGAAGGTATTACTATTAATGAATTGTATTTTTGTTTATACCCAGTTTAAATTCAATAACGTTTCAGGAGTTTAAGTTACAATTTTATAAGAATCAAACAGAAATTTGGAAAGTGCAGTCCTCGGACCACAAACCTTGTGGAAATTGATGTCTTGTCATTTGTTAACAGAACCTTAGTTATGTCGGGTCCTCGGACCTCCTACTTTGGAAAAATTAACATTTGAAGTTACAATTTTATAAGAATCAAACAGAAACTTGGTAAAGTGCAGTCCTCGGACCACAAACCTTGTGAAATTGATGTTGTCATTGTTAAACAGAACCTTAGTTATGTCGGGTCCTCGGACCTCCTACTTTGGGAAAATTAACATTTGAAGTTACAATTTTATAAGAATCAAACAGAAACTTGGTAAAGTGCAGTCCTCGGACCACAAACCTTGTGGAAATTGATGTCTTGTCATTTATTAAACAAAACCTTGTTATGTCGGGTCCTCGACCTCCTACTTTGGGAAAATTAATATCTGAAGTTACTGTTCTTAAGAATCAAACAGAAACTTGTTAAGTGTAGTCCTCGGACCATACACCTGTGGAAATTGATCTCTTATCATTTATAAACAGAACCTTAGTTATGCCGGGTCCCCGGACCTCCTACTTTGGAAAATTTCACATCTGAGTTCCATGATCTAAAGGATCAAACGTAAAGTTGGTAAATTTCGTCCTCGGACTGCCAACTTGGTTAAGTTAATTCCTTATTGCGCCTGGAACTGGTGCCTTATAGTTTGTTAGATTAGGTCTTAAAACCATACGAATTGATTAAGTCTACTACTCGGATCATAACTTGATAAAAATTAACTTCTGATTGTGTTTGGGAGTCAGCACCTTACCATTCATTAATTCGGATCTTAAGTTTTATTTCTTTAGTGGTAAGCAGATTTATGTCAGGAATGGTCCTCGGACCTTACCTCCTACTAAAAGCAATGCTATTCGTTGCAAGGTTTAATTGTTATATGAGGCCTCTCTTTTTAAACTAAGTCATGGTTAAATAGAGCCCAACCTTGCCACCTTCTGTTAAGTTTTTAATGACATACGTATGAATGCGTGGAGGTTATGATTGTGCAATCCTGGAGTTAGATTGTGTACTCTGAGAAACTTTTGCTGTGTATCAATGGGAAACTTTACGATAAGTACAAAAAGAATAAAATACAAACAGGTGTAACACGAGTGAAAATCAAATAAAATTGTTGTTCATTAGTCATTTAGACGTTCATTACATGTTAAGGCTGAATACAAAGACAGAGAAGTCCTAAGCTAGGTCCTAAGCTCTCGGAGGAGGATCTTGCTGAGAAGTATTGGTTGCTTCGGTCTCTTTCAACTCCAGCTCAAAGGGGGTCAGGACTTGCTTTCCTTTGTCTGCTGTCTTCGTTGAAAGGACGTTGGATTCCACCTTTTGCTCAAGTCCTTCTCGGCATCTCCTCCTCCTCCCTTTTCTTTGTTGGAACTTGAAGGTTCTGTAGGATCGGGGATTGGCTGTGGAACCATCTGGGGCAGAGCTGGTAGAGTTGAGTCAGGGGTGGGGGTAGCAGCAGGAGCCTCCTCAATCTCCTGTATTTCCAGGGGAAGCCAAACGTTCTCGGATTTCCTCAGTTCCGAGGATGGAGGAATTCCAGCTGCGTTTAGGGCTTCCCCCCAAACCTTCTGGCAGTATTCACGGCATAAGGCCGCGAAGGCCTCGGTCAGCTGCTCCTCTGTGTTGGCCACCCCTTCCTCGTAGCTCACCTGTTTGGTAGCTTGTAAATAGTGTTGAAATGCGCTGGCTTCTCTCTTCAGTAGCGCAAGTTCCTTTTCCAAATCCGAGCGTTCCCTTTGGGCTCGGGAAATCTCATCATCTTTTTCATGAAGGAGCTTACGCTGCCCTTCTATTTGGGTCTTCATGGTTTTGAGACTTGCCTCGACCCCATCTCTCTCTCTCTTTACTTTAGCCACCTCCGAGACCAGCTTCTCATTTTCAGCAAGTGCTGTCCCCAAGGACTTCTCAGTCTCCAACCTGATCTCCATCTTGGCTCTGGCCTTCTTCCGAGTGTCTTCTATAAACTTTTCAGCTACAAAGACCTCCTGAACGGCCTGCAATAAAGTATGATGGGGTCAAGTATAACAAAAACTTATAAGTATTGTTAAAAGTGGAATCTTCCTAAGAAGGGGGAAACTTACCAGCGCTAAGTCTCTTTTCAGAGAAAGGAAAAGTTGTGGCTGGCTCATTTTTTCCAAGGACTCCATGTCCTTGGGCAGCAAAAGAGGGCGCTCCAACACCTCGGCCAAGTGGTGGGCATGACCTTGTTGAACCGCCCTTATACTGGATTGGCAGGAGATAGGAGCGCCGTCCAGCTTTAAGTCAGGGGACCAGGCGGCCGGTGCCCTGCGCACGTCGGCTACTACACCAATCTCCCCGCTTTCTATTGAATGAGCCCTACCCTTGCCTTTGTCCAGCTTTTGCTGCTGAGCCGGTGGGGGTTGGTTGCGTGGTTTCTTGAGGCCTTTGTTGGTCGCCCCTTCGTCTTCCCCCTTTCTCTTCTTCTTGGGGTCCTCGGCTGGAAGTTTGGCTCAGCTGGAGGAGGGGAAGTGGCAGAGTAGGAAGGACTTGAGTCGCCCCTGTCCTCTTCTCTGTGACCTTCGCGGCTCTATTGGTGAGGAGACCCTTCATCCTGTCCATTTCCTCCTCGGATTCATCCTCTGGGAGTGCAACAACGAACCCAGCAATTCCCGAGGCCTCGGCAGTTTCTTCCTCCTCGGCAGTTTCTTCCTCCTCGTCAGAGAGTACTACAAACTGGTTCCCTCGAGGTTTGTCGGAGTCTTCGAGTCGGAACTGGTCTATCTCGTCGTCTAACGTATGTGAGGAAGACACCTGCTCTTCTGGGATAGCAGTTTCCTGGGAATGTATGGCAAGAGGAATGGCCGCTATGGGCTGTAGGTGCAAGACGGTATGAGGGGCGTCTGGAAGATCATGGTCGTCCAGGAAGTGAGGTCGAGCTACGTTTATCCTCCTCCGCCTGCGGTCACCCGCGATTATGGCGTTTTCTATCTCCTGGAAGTCCGAGGAGCTGGGGGTGTATCCTAAAATCAAATGAGCGGCTCGGAGTTGAAAGTCTTCGCTGACGAACACCTCGGATCGAAGTACTCGATTTAGGTCAGCAACGTTACAATGGCTCAAACGGGCACGGGGGCGCACGTGTTGCTTTATTTGCAAAAAAATATGTCAAACCAAACAAGTCTGGTCAGGCTCACCCAGATATGTAATGAATGTAATAATGTGTAGAAACGCATTTCGGTGTGTGTTGAGGAAATGGTGTGTGTGGGAAGGTTAGTTCTCAGGTGTTGCACCTGGATCCCCCCACTCTACTGGGCAGTGGAGGTCGTGTGCCGTTCCAGAGCAGAGACGATCAGGTGGTCGTCCTTCATGCCTTTGTTGGATTTGGGCAAACAGGAGATTAGCCTAACGATACTGGAGCGAGATTAATGTAGTAACCTACGTTGGAAAGCTTATGGACTCATATAGATAGACAACATCGTGCAGGTGAGGTTTAGACCCATCTGCTCGTTTAGAGCATCAACGCTACCTAAAACTCTAAAAACGTTAGGGAGACATTGATCGGGACATAACCTGTGGTTGCGAAGGTACTCCCTCATTATAGGTTTCATCGGGAGGGTCATCCACCTTCTATAAAGGCTATCATTGGGATGATAACCTCTCCCTCTTTCCTAGAATCTGCTACGGCTTCCGCCGGACAGTATTTTAGGCCTACGTCACTGGGAATATGGTACTTAGCCCTAAAGCCCTCCATCCCAGCGACGGTATCAACTAGACACTTGAATCTACCCATTATAGACAAACGAAAGATGAAACTTTAAGAGAGAATGATTGTAAGGACAGTCGAGGACAAAATCCGAGGAAAAAAGG
Organism: Castanea mollissima; assembly: GCA_014183005.1. Classification (NCBI taxonomy): domain Eukaryota; kingdom Viridiplantae; phylum Streptophyta; class Magnoliopsida; order Fagales; family Fagaceae; genus Castanea; species Castanea mollissima. Next base: position 9,174,663 of record JACAVU010000004.1, read on the forward strand.
GTTGAGTATAGAAAAAGTAAGACTTACAAGGTTGAAGGTGTGCAAACTTCCACGGTTTCTGAAGGTAAAGTGTGACTGCTGATGTTTTGATGGGATTGGCCCTGGGGATTAAATGAAGGCGCAAGTTCCCGAAGCGTCACAACGTGTGGAAAGGCGGCCTCGAAATTATATTTGTCCCGCCCAAATTTTCATGGAGTAAGGAGAGCTATTGGATGCCCATCTCACCGTTGAACGTGGGGGACAAAATGTAACTTACGGTAATAAATGAGCGCGTTTTTGAAAATAAAATCGCCAGGTGGCATCTTCTGGGACGCGAAACGGTTTCCACACGTGTAGTCATTTACCAAGTGTGTGGAGTAGGTTCTTGTCGGATCAAAACCCTATTTTTCTCCTCGGACGTCAAAAATTAGAATTTTGAGGGGCTATTGTGGGGAGTAAAAAGACTCTGGTGGGCCTTTGGGCCATGTTAAGGAAGGCCGACCTGCTCTTGGGTTTAGAACTTGTTAGTACTACGGGTTGACTCATACGCCGAGGATCCGAGGATCCAGCCGATGGTGATTTTCCCCTTGGATGGACACCGGAGAATCCGGGACTTCATTGTTAAGGTTAGGGAATGACACGGTAAAGACCAACGGTTAAAGGAGGTGAACCCTTGAACTACCTAGAAGCACCGATGTTGGAGATATACTCAAGTTGAAGACTGTCACCTCCACATTAAAGACCTTGCACCTATCACCCTGGCCGCATTTATGGGGAAGTGACGCCTGAACAGTGGAAGTGAAACTTCTGGTTACTATTCAAAGGCACTAGGAAGGGAAATATCTAGGTCAAAGGGAGGTGAGGGCAACACGTGTCACAAGTATCGAAGTGAGTAGTATTTAAGAAGAGATCTGGAACAGAAATGGGAGAGACTCCCTTTTTGTAACCTAAAAAGAAAGGAAAGGAAAATTATATAAGAACAGTCCTCGGCCTATATCCGAGGAGGTGGAATTGCAATACTTCTTATCGTTTTTAAGTGTTTATAATTTTTAGCTTGCCATATAATCCTTAAATACTTCTAACCTGGGTTTCAAGCCCACACTCTACAAATTCATATTGTTCAAGGCTCATTGGGCCTGAGCCCATAACTGTTCTTAGGGCCAGGTGCAATTGTGCACTTACAGTTATTGTACAAGCCAAGAGTCTCATATCTCAACTAGCATTTATGATTTTTTTAATTACACACAAAGTACTTGTGTTTCAGTTTTTTTTTTTGTTTTTTTGAAATCGTGACTTCAAGACATAAGTTCTATTTAAAAAAATAATTTTGTGTATACTGTGTGTGCAACAATATTTGTACACTTACAATTAGTCTTTCAACAAACATAGCCATGGTTGAAATGATTTGGTTCGTGTAATTTTATATGGCATGGTATATTTGATTTTTGGAATCTTAGATTCACAAAATCTAATTATAGCAATATAAACATTAGAGTATTTGGTTTATTAGTTACATTTCCCTCACATATCAATAGTGTAACCTTATTTTGTTTGGTTGGTTCCTAACCTTCCTTAGAATCATTACAATTTTCACAATAAATTTCCAATCCATTTGAAATAATTGAACATAATTATTTTTTCTCATAAAAAATCACAAAATAACTAAACAAAATTTTATTTTACTTTCCCCCACTTTTTCACTAACTAAACAACTCAGATCCACCAAAAACAAAACAAATTCATTTCACTTTTCTACACTTTCTCACCAGCTAAACAATTACACTCCACTGTATTTATGATCAAATAACAACAAAATAATTTAATAAAATTATATTTCACCTTTTCACACTTACCAACCAAACAACTTATACCCATTTTTCTCTTTAAATTGTGACTCTTTTCCTCTCCCTTCTCTCTCTCTAAACCCTAGTTAGCCTTACTCAAGCTTTGAACCTCCATAGCTAAATCTCTTGAGTTCACAACGAAAAAACCACACCTGCCTTTGCATAAAGTTGTTAATGCCAAAGGCCAAGTCATCAATAGGTCACTTGCCTAAAGTCTCCAAGTACTTGAATCAAGAGCGTCTCTGATTGTGTTGTGATTGACTCAAAGTGCATTGTTAGAGCCTATGCTAACCTCTGTGCGCCAACCCGAGACTCTCAATTTTCCCACATTTAAAACCAATACTGATCGATACACCAACAAAACCGCACCAAGCCAACCATGAAAGCCATGGGTCGGTGCAGTCAAAACAGAGAACAAACATGAACTATATAAGTTTTAAAATATCAAAATAAACCCAAGCGAAAAAGAGTAGGTTGCATTAGTGGGTCTTTGCATGTTAAGTTGTTAACCACTAAGCTACTATACACTTACATAATATACTTTACCTATATATATATATATTTGTCAGTTTCGGTTTGGGTCAAAACAAATTTCGCTAAAATCGAGATTGAACGGACAAATTTGGTTTTTTAATTTCCAAACCAAACCAGACCAAACTAGGTAAAAAAAAAAAAACCAAATAAAAGAGTTCGGGTTATTGGTTTTGGTTGGTCCATTCTGGTTTTTTTTTCAACCCTACACAAGTGTTCCAAGCTCATTGTTAAACTTTAAATGGAACCAAATTGACGTGGAATGATTCCTTTCAGCCCTTCAATCCACTATTCCTTAATTTCCCCTTTGCTGGTTGACTCCCTTTAGTGAGCTTCATTCACACTTGAATCTGAAGTTCTTGGGTTTTAGTTGGTTGGTTGTTGATTTTTGTGGGCTTGGCAAGGATGATTCAATCAAATAGCGTGGTCACCTCACTGCTCATGCTAATGGGCTTCGGAGTTGATATTTTAGAGTTTATTTAGGCTTTGTTGATTCAGCCCAAACACGTGGACCATGGTTTATGATTTCGTGAGTCTTGACTTCAGCTACTCCTGTTTTAGTAGCAAAGCGTTGTTATCATGGTGAGGCCAAGCCTAATTAATTTCAGGTGCCCAAATATTTCGGCCACATAGGCTGTAGCCATTCCTTGGTTCTTGTGGGCCCAACTCAGGCCAATTTTAACCCTTTATTAACATGGGTGATGGACCAATTTGAGTGGGTCATGGGCTGGAAACTTGGTCCTTCTAATTACCACCCTTGGGAGTTTATATAGCGGGCTGCTAGCTTGGGCAATTGTGGGCTTTGTTCCAAGGTTCATAGATTCTTTCAAATGTTCATTCTCATGGGTCATGGGCTGTATATCTCATGATTCGGCTTTCAATTTGTAAAATATAAGGGCTAGTTTGGTATGCGTGTTTAAATAACAGTTTTCAAGTTAATTTTTTTTTTGAAAATACGTGTAGATAAAGAAGTGTGTGAGAATACGTGTAACATTGTTTAAAAACTGAAAATTGTTGTTTGAAATCGTGTACCAAACACACCCTAAGTTTCTAAAAAAGAAAAAAAAATGTAAAATATAATTGTTTGATGTTTTTGTTGTGGTTGTCGGTCAAGAATAAATAATTTTTTTGTTTTTACTTTGTAGACTCTAAAGCCAAGACTAGTATAAAAGATTTAGGGAAGCAAATGATTGGATATTGTGGAGGTTTACCATTACTGATCACCATACTTGGAGGCCTTTTAGCTACAAAGCAAACGCAAGAAAAGTGGGAGGATGTGCTTAGACATGTCAAATCATACCTTTATGTAGAAAAAAACTTAAAGATTAACATGATTTTAGCTCTAAGTTATAATGATTTACCTTGCCACTTGAAACCATGTTTTCTATATTTAACTCATTTCCCAGAGGATTTTGAGATACCAACAAAAGAATTGATTCGAATGTGGATGAGACAAGGTTTTTTATCACAAATTCATCACGGAGGAGGAAGAGAGGATTCAATGGAAGATGTGGGAGATTGATATTTAAGGGAGCTAGTGCAGAGGTCCATCGTTCAAGTGGAGAAAAGGGGCTCCCTTGGAATGATCAAAACTTTTCGAATCCATGATATTATGCGAGAATTTTGTGTATCAAAAGCTAAAAAGGAAAATTTTGTCCATATCACCAATATTCTTTTCATGAAACAGTGTGAAGTGCAAATTGGTAAAGTTCGAAGACTTGCTATCATCCCGAAATCAGTGATAATTCCATCAAGGGAATTAAATTCAAAGAATATCCTTACCTCAGGTCTCTTCTCCACCTTCTTCATCGGCATGATGAACCTTATTTTAAAGAGTTTTGTTTCAAGAAATTCAAGTTGGTTAGAGTGTTACATCTAGAAAATTTTGAAAAGCTTAGCAAAAAATTAATCACAGACATTGGATGTCTCATCCACTTAAGATATTTATCTCTCAAAGATAGCAACATAAATAAGGTGCCATCATCTATTTGGCAATTTAAGGTGCTTGGAGACATTGGATTTGCGGATATTACACTATTCAAGAGTGCCAAATGTGTTTCAGTATATGAAACAGTTGAAGCATCTCTATTTACCCTACGATTATAATGTACATGGTAAGTTGGAACTGGGTAATTTTTGTTATTTGCAGACATTGGTGAATATTCTACCCAATACAATCCAAATTCCCACATCACTCCAACTCAACCGTCTTTGGGTTCTTAAAGTGAGGACTAATACACGGGCCCAAGATACAATACAAGATACAATAAGTCTAATATCAAGGTGTCCACATGTAGAAAAGCTAAATATATTTAACTCCATAAAAAAGAAGCTTCCAGAAGCTTACCAATTCTCTCAAAATCTTGCCAAGTTGACCTTATTCAAGACTAGGCTTGAGGAAGACCATATGGCAACGTTAGAGAAGTTGCCCAACTTAAAAATCCTCAGCCTTCTATATGAAGCTTTCGAAGGGAAGAATATGGTTTTTTCTGAAAGAGGATTTCCTCTGCTTCAATCTCTTTTCCTTTCTGAATTGTTTCAACTAGAGGAGTGGAGGGTGGAGGAAGGAGCCATGCCCAATCTCTGTCATTTGGAAATTGTCTGTTGCCCTAGATTGAAGATGATTCCTGATGGATTGAGGTTCGTCACAACCCTCCAGAAATTGGAGATCAAAAGCATGCAAAAGTCATTCAGAGATAAGCTTGACAAAGGAGGACCGGATTTTGACAAAGTCAAACATGTGTCTTCCCTTGCATTTCAAAATTGTGGCAGAGAATGATAATCTTTAGCTAAACAAGGTACATCATTGAATTCTTGCACTTGCGTTTTTGATAAAATTTTATGGTACTTCTTTTCTTCTAATCTCTCTCTCTCCAATTAATTCAAAATTTCCCCAATAATATTGAGCAAATATTTCCCTAATGTAATGGTTATTTCATCCTTAAATTCACTTTAAACAAACGATACTTCTCAAGTTCTTCTCATTGCCAAGCGAAATTGTCCAACAATTTTATCTTCCCAGGCATTTTCAAGCTTAGTAATTGAGCCATATGCTAAACAAAGATAACTATACTTATACATGTCAAAACCAGTGAAACGGTAGAAACATAAGGAAAATAGAGAATAAAGAGTTCCAATAAAAATAATTAGTCCAAGAAGGTTGATTTAAATCTGTTGCTTAATAGTACATAAATAGTTATAAGTATATCAAGAATCCAATTCAAGACTCACCCTCATTTCTCCAACAATTGATACGCCTGCCTTAAACTTCTAATAAGAAGAGCACTCATATGCCCCCCCCCCCCTCTCTCTCTCTCTCTCAAGGTTGAATATAATTCAAAGAATCACACGATAGAATCAAAATCAACACAACATTAAATGATTAAATAGTTGGAATTTTCTTTTATCAAAAAAAGAAAAAAAAAATAGGCAAGAGTTCTATTAATTGGGGTTCCAATCAGAGAGCAAGCGGTTCTTGCTATTCATATAGGAGTTGGTGTCAACCTCCACAAGCCCATAATGCATAACCTGCAGAGAGGCCTAGCTGTTCTTTGCATCACAAAGTTAACAATAGCCAAGAGGTCTGAGCGTTAAAATAAAAATGGCACATGGCCATTGAACTAGTAATTTTTCTGGCTTATAATTAGATGCTGAAAATTATAAGAACTAACTCCTTAAAACATATTTAACAAAAATGCCCTTCATATCTTAATGGTTTGTTTGGATTGATGGAAAGTAGAGTAAAGTTGGCATAATTTTTTTTTTTTTTTTTAGAGTGGTTGGCATATGCATGAACGCATAATCCATCATTTTCATGTCCTAATTAAGCTTTCCTTTTCATTGATTAACTTGTTTCATATCTTAATCCAGCATAGTTTGCAAAATAATTTTTTTGCTGAACATAGTTTACAAAATAATTAAAAGCTGGAAAATTGTTTGGTAATAAAAAAAAAAAATCTTTCATAATTCACAACTGACAAAATTAAAACTTTTTGTCTCTTATTATCATTCAAACCCGGTGGGCATGCATTTTGCACCTACGTACGTTGCCATGACATGATCATTGATGTCCCAAGAAATTTTATTGCTATGGAATGTTCTCTAAATCGCAGAGTGACTCAGCAACAGCTAGGATATGCGCACTCTAGCATACTTATTGATGAGAATCAATAAACATTCAAGGATCTATTGCATGTTTCAGTTAGGCCTATTACAAGAGCAAGATCCAAGAAGATCAAATAAATACTTAATGGGCTAATTCAAGAAATTTGGACTGATTCTAATGCATGACATTCCAAGCTTGGCCCAAAGAAAGATGAAGACGTAATAAATTCAATTTAAGCTATTGAGGGCTAATCTGGCTTAATTGGGAGTGATTTATAGCGCGGATTAATGGCTGATTGACTTTCCAGCTCTATATCAGTTAATAGAGATTTTTCCTATTCTGGAGCTGCTATTTCAGACCAAGTTTACCTGAATTTAGGACTTTTATTATTTAGAACTTTTTAAGCTTTTTTTTTTTTCTTTTTTCTTGTTTTAGGTGCATTTAATGCTTTTTAGGTCAAATTTGATTCCTGATATGGTAATGTATCAATTAGGAGTTATTTTAGAATATATTTTCTTGTCTGTCAAGTTTATGGAGCCCTTAAATAGGTCTTTACGTCTGTAAACGTTTTTATATATTATTGAATAAAAATCAGAAAAGTGAGGCTTTATTCTTCTTTTGGTTCTTCAAGAACTGTGAACTTATCAGGGATTCTTCCTTGTGGAGTTCAAACTTTATACCTTCGGTTTGTGACTCTTTATAATCATTGGGTCAAGGTCTGTTACTTCTACCTTTGGTTTGCGTTTCGATTATAAACGTTGGGTCAGGATTTCTATCAAAAATCTGAATTTTAGCTTTCTTGGGCAAGTATTCCAATATTTTTGTTGGGTCTCAAAACGTGTCGATTAAGGTTCGCATCATTTGGTATTAGATATTTTCGTGCCGATTGAACGTTTTTTAGCTCTGATACTAAATAATGCGAACCTCAATCAACACACTTTGAGAGCCAACAAAAATATTGGAATATTTACCCAGGATAGCTAAAATTCAGATTTATGATAGAAACTCTGACTCAACGTTTATAATCGAAACGCGAACCAAAGGTATAAGTTGACCTTGACCCAATGATTATAAAGAATCACGAACCGAAGGTATAAAGTTTGAATGCCACAAAGAAGAATCCCTAATAAGTTCACAGTTCTTGAAGAACCAAAAGAAGAGCAAAGCCTCACCTTTTTTTTATTTTTATTCAATAATCTATCAAAAAAACGTTTACAGACTTAAGGACCTATTTAAGGACTCCATAAAACTTGACAGACAAGAAAATATATTCTAAAATAACTCCTAATTGATACCTTACCATATCAGGAATCACATTTGACCTAAAAAGCATTAAATGCACCTAAAAATAAGGAAAAAAAAAGCTAAAAAACGTTCTAAATAATAAATGCCCTAAATTCAGGTAGATTTGGTCTGAAATAGCAGCTTTAAAATAGGAAAAACCTCTATTAACTGATATAGAGCTGGAAAGTCAATCAACCATTAATCCACGCCATAAATCACTTCCAATAAGTCAGCTCATTCCTCAATAGCTTGAATTAATTTATTACGTTTTCATCTTCCTTTGGGCCAAGCTTGGAATGTCCTGCGTTAGAATCAGCCCAAATTTCTTGAATCAGCCCATTAAGTACTTCTTTGATCTTCTTGGATCTTGCTCTTGTAATAGGCCCAACTAGAACATGCAATGGATCCTTAAATGCTTGTTGATTCTCATCACTTCCTGTTGAAGATTAGTAATAATATACCAGTATGTGGTGATGCAAACCTTATTTTACTTCTATTCTTCACATTGTTGCCTTTACATTGTTTGCCTTCAGTACTTTTACACTTAAATTAAAACATGATTCTGACTTTATTTAATTATTAAATAATATGTATTTTTTTTTCTTACATAAGACAATTTCATAAAGTCGGTTTTATATAATTTGAGGCAAATATTTTCTTTCTTTCTCGTGTTTACGTATCCTTTAAAATATTTTTATAAAATTTTAAATAACTAAAGGTTTTTTTATTAAACAAATTAAAGATTACAATAAATATTATTTTTATATGCTTTAATTGTACAATGTAAGATAAATATGAAAAAAAAAAAAAAAAAGCGGATGGAAGGCATGTTTAAATATATAGTCAAGTAGAGTATGTTTTGATATAAACTCAAACTTTGATTTGCCCTGGGTTTCCAGGTGGGAGTGTGGAACATGGTGATCTTGGTTGATGGGTGAAGAAAAGGGTCTTCAAGTTTTTTTTTTTGTTTTTTTTTTAATATTTTGGTTGTAAAGGTAAAGATACCAATAACTACCAAGCACAAACAAAGTGAAGCAATATTAGGTCTGCGGACAGAGCTGGAGCTCCGGTGGAGCAATGGTGGATATCTTGCACCAGATTTTAAGGATAGAAAAGAGAGGAGAAAAATCTTGTTTTTACCATGGTTAATATCACTAAACTATACATGGTTGTGTTTAGTAAAAAAGTATACCTAAAGAATTTAAGTCACTTAATTTGGAACTTTTCTTCTTGTTTTGGACGTAAACTAACTGAGCTTATATATCTAATATAAAATATATATACTAATATTGTATTTAAAAAGTAAGAAATAGACTATATATGCACGCAATACACATTGACTGACCTAAAGTATTGTTTCTTTTAATTATTTAGGAGATTGTCCCAAATCCAATGGATGTTGCAAAATAAAATCAAGGAGTGAAGCTAATTTAGACATGTCGTCTTACTAGTTTGGAGAAAAAAACATTTAATGATAAAAAATCATAAAATTTTTAATTTTATATAAAATAATTATGTTTTTTACAAATCAGGGTGGTTCGGTGAGTGTGACAACTTTGGACTCAATGTGGAGCTGCAAATGGGTGAAGAGCATATTAAAGTTTAAACCTTAACCTCTCTTCTATTTGTATAGCAATAGCATCTCAACAACTGTGGCTATTATGCGTGTGAGTGATGTAAATTGTTTGATTTGGCCTACATTTGGTATGGATCAATGTTTTGTTGATGAAACAAATCCCAAATTCAATATTTCTGAATTTAAGTAGCTGAAATCTCATAAGGTTTGGAGTCCATGCGGGTGACTTTCAATCTAACCTAACCCGACTCGTATCCTGCTTAGTCCTAGCTACTTTAGACAAGCCAGCACCTCTTTCTTTTTTTTTCTTTTCTTTTTTTTAAAATGTGAATGAGTGATATTATTAGAACAAGAACTTCAATACAAACAGTTTCGGGTGGGGGGCAAGGCGGATTAAATTCACAACATGAAGACTAGGGGTAGGTGCCTATCCAGTTAAAAGTATTTTGGTCAAGACAAAATGTTGTAAACCAACTACAGACACACAATCTCAATAGACCATAGTTATTAGAACCGTACCTAACCAATGGTTAAACTGTCAACCAATGAACTAAACAAAATTTGGGCTACTACTAAAGATATACCAGATTAGCAAAAATAATCAATTAAAATGAGAAAAACGGATGTTTTAAAAAAAAAAACGTACGATTTTATTCGAACTGTCCTTTTATTATTATTATTATTTTTTTATCTCAAGTAATTTTGATCAAATAACCGTATTTTCTTTAATTTTGCACATATATTTATGAATTTTTTCTTTACGTCTTTTAATTTTAAAAATTGAAAAAAGTAGTGAAAAAAAAAATTCATTGGTCCTATTTTTGGGGTCATTTTTATGTATAAATACACATTAAGTTCTATCTTTGAATAAATTTTTTGAACAATAATATTATATTAATATTAATATTTGTTATACTCGCATAAACACAGATTTATCATGGCCACCATTCCTCGTATATAGTGCGGTAGTGTTGACAGGACAAACAATTCATTCTCGTCCCCATCATCATCTCTGCATCTACCTAGTCGCAAGATGCTGATGTGAAACTGGCACAATTCAAGCAACCAATTGTAGAAATATTAGTCGTATAAAGGAGTAGGAACACAAGTAAAGCTAAGAGCTTGTTTGGTTTAGGTCTGTTTTGAGTGATATCACTGGAAACTCATAACTCAGCGATAAAAAAAGTTGGGACTCACACAATTTTTTTTGTTCGGCTTGATTTCCTAATCTTGTTTTCATCACTTAAACTCAAAAATTTTGAGTGAGAGTAATGAAAACCGAAAACACCAAATTGGTATTTTCAAAAACTGAGATACAAAACTCAGTAGCACAATGGTAAATTTTTGGACTTTGTGAGGTCCATTTCTTTTGTGTTGTCATGTCCGTTTGGAGGTTGTTTTAGATTACTGTTGCAAGCACCACCACAACAAGCCCAACGCCGCCAACAACCACTGTGAAATTGAAACACAGCCATCGCCAAAACACCAAAATCAACACACAAATTCAATTGCCGATCCACACCACCGAAACACAAAACCAGCCCCAACCGATTTAACCTAGCCCCAACTGATTCAACCCACCACCGAAACCCACCATCACCAATCCGAACCTAGCAACCACTGAAACAACCCACCACTTTAAACCCAATAATCACTGATTCAAACCAACCAAAAACAGCTGAAAAAGAAACAGAGAAGAGAGAAAAAAATCAAATACAAATTGAAGAGGGGAGATACAGAGAAACCACCATGAGCAACCACCGTCACCATCACGAGCAACCACCACGAGCCATCGTGAGATCAGTTCAAGCTCAGCCTAAATCAGTTCATCTCTGTGTCTAATTTCGTGATTTAGGTCTCCGATCTAAGGATTTTGAGTTTGGGTTTGCTATGTTTGTGGTTTGGGTTTGATATGCTTTCTTTGGAATTTTTTTGTGTGTCATCAAAGAGAGAGCAAGACCAGTTTGGATTTGCTATGTTGTGCTTCTGTGTTGATGTGGGAGGCAAGGGAAGAAAAGAACAAAGGGGTTTTTCTGATGGGATGAAATGAAGGAGAGGAAAAAAAGAAAAAAAAGAAAAGAACTTGGATGCGCAGGTAGGAAACGGCCTCACCACTGTGTATACTCAGTGGGTGGGGTCCACATCTTTAGCAAAAAGTTGACTTAAAAAGATGAGTTATGTGATTGGATTTTTAAACCAAACAAGAATTTTGGGATTTTTCAGTGAAAGTGGGATTTGAGAACTGAGTGATGAGTTTTGAGTTTTAGATATGAGTTTTGGAAACTGAGTTAAAAAAATTGAGTGATAGGGAAACCAAACGGGTCCTAACTCACTCAATTTAGGAGCTCTCTTAATAACCTAGGGATTCTTAAGTATGATCCTTTTCCATAGGGTGGTGGTGTTAGGGGAAAATTTTTGCACAAAAATGCTTTCAAAAAAAGGACCTAGCCTACTCACCCCAGAAACATAAGCATCATATTCTAGCAAATTCAAGCCTATAACCCATGGAATGCAGCCCAAATTACTCACAGCCCACAAGCATGCCTATTAAAAGATAGACAAGCAGGAGGAGATGGGCTAATTTTGGTCCTACGTGAGCAGCCCAAAGCCCACTGAAATGAACAACAAAGGCTCACCAATGGATTAAGTCAATAGCCCATACATTAGGCCGAAGATGCAAGCTAAAATAGCATTTTGAGCAATTTTAATTGGGTCCACAAACACAACCAAAAAGGTCATTAATATGGCCCACGTGCTTGGCAAAACAACACATAGGAATGGCTAGATTGAAGTCCACAAAGTCTGCAGTGAAGCACATAATTGAGAGCAAGAGCAATATTTAGGGCATCGCACTAGATGTAATATTTATGAATAGTTTAGATTGATAGTTGCAAAAAGTAACTTTCAATCTCAATTATTAATTAAAAAAGGTTAAGAAAAAATTTATGAGAAATAAAAAATAAAAGTTGAAAAAGTAAAATACGAAAAAACTTTGTGAGACAAAGTTGGTAAATTGCACTCAATGCAATACCTTAGGTGTTGATCCTAATCCCATCAATACAAGCCATTAATGAAGAGAGGCCAACTTGAGCTTGCGGAATTGATACCAAGTAAGGAATGGTCCAGATTGATCAAAAGCTAAAATTAAATAAATTCCTTCATTAAAATGTAGACCAAGCCCATACACAAAAGAAAAGGAGAAATGAATTGGAGAGTAAAAAGGGTCATTAGCATGCATCCACTTGGGCCACTTAAAGATCTCACAAATGAACTTGGAACACCTGCGACTGTGAGATAATTGGACCCATGATTGATGTAATGTGTAAGTTTAGGAACTCATAAAATCAAAAAATGCAAGTGATAGGGGTGGATGTCCCCTCCAATGGGACCCACAGTCAAAGACTTGTCGATTGGGTTCTCAACATCCCGATGAGTCAGTTATCCACTATTCTCCAGAGGGCCTACCGGGCAACTACTCATGTGATTGACAGACACTTGAGTACTCCCCACTCAAATACCAATGGGTGATTGTAGGCGCACACTGACAAATGGAGGTAGACGCATACAGATGGGTGAAAGTAGGAATATCGACGGTTGAACTAATTGGGTCGCACAAGCATTTACGTGTTCCTCACTCATAGACTCCTACATGGAAACAACTTGCACACTACGCCTAAAGACCCTGCCCTACGTTCATATCTTCCCAATATGGGAAGGAAAGCCCTAGAATCTCGGAGCCTTAACTCTAAAATCTTCTCTACAAGGAAAGCTCCTATATTCAGGGGATCTTAGTTAGCTCCCTACCACTATATAAGCATTAGACCTCCTATCCTCCAAAGGCACGTGAAATCTCCTAGCTATCACGCTATTGAGTTCCTAGAGATTCTATTATCGCTAATTTAATTTTCGGAGGGTATTTGGCCAACACTCCACCAGTTGGCCAATATGGTACCCCCATTGTAGTGCATGTGGACGATTAGCTCATTGACGATTTTTGTGCATCATCAACAAGATTAAAATGAGAGTTTCTCTTTTGGGTTAGCATTTTTTATGGAGCTCAATCAACTAAGTTGTTATTCTAGGTAAAAAGCCAACACCAATTCATCCTTCTTAGGATGAACATAACTCAACGCAATGACTGTTAATATACCCAATAGTCATAACTGATTTTCTCTTTACTCAGTGGGCTTTTGAGTGACTCCATTATTATTATAAAAACAAAAAGGGCTTTAAAGTGAAGGTGAGGGGATGAGATTAACTCCAGACCAGAAAATACAACACACACACACACACACACACACACACACACACACACTTGAAAACACATTCATTTATGTTGTTGGTACATTAGGTTGAATTCAGCAAATATGTAATGCATCATTGTGAGTTCTTAATTACACAAGTTGGAGTGTCATTTTTTTTCAACTCATTACACCTATATCCCCCCCCCCCCCCTCTTCTCTTTTTAGGCAACATCTAATTCTCTCTAGCTGTGAGGTTTGTTTAGCTTTTTCCTTCCTTCTTTTGCAGGTTTGGCTATTGCATAATTGGAAGACACAATATTTGCCTTTCTCATCATTTGTGTGGATGTGAGAAATGGATTCATCTCCCTAAACTAAACTTGGGCCATTAAGGAAGCCCAATCAAATTTTGCAACGCAAACAAGTGAGCAAAAGATTCCAAATAGGTGGTAGCTAGCTTAACCCAATCAAGAGAATCCAATTATAATTAATCGTCTATATGAATCATGACATATGCAAGAAGTTTTTATTCTTAGTACCTAGTAAATGTTTGGAGGAAGAGTAACACTAACACTTTGTTTGGTTAGGAGGGATTTGGGAAGAAAAGAAAAGAAAAGGAAGGAAAGGAAATCAATTCCTTTTTTGGTTAGGAAGAATTGGTGTAAAGGAAAGAAAAATAAAGGAAATAAGTTTCTCCTTGGCCCACCATACTCTTTCCTCCCAAATTGGGCAGAAAAAGAAAGAGTTATTAGGATTAGTGTCCTTAAATCCTATTGTATGATGCTATGTATAATATTATGTATGACATGATGTATGACTTAATATTGTGATTGATAAAGTTACTTTATTTTTATCTAAAATAATAGTAACATGAATATTGGACATTATCATATAGTCCTTGAGATGCATAGTATGTAATTTATGTGAAAAGTCAGAGAAGATATAAATCACAAATTCTTTGTAAACTCAGAATTGTAGTTCGTATTCGATGATGAAATTGGGCATTTCATCTGTGAAAACTATGACATATCAACTAAGATGATTTGTCTTGATCATGGAAGTGGAGATTTCTAATTGGTATGTTGATATGTTTTAAGAGTTAAGACATATTGAACTGGACCGCTATGAGATTTATTATTCTCCGAACGACTGTCAAATGAATAATAAATCTCACGACTTATATTTGCATAAACTCTTAATCCTGAGAGAATAATGGATCTGATCATGAAGTGTAGGTTATTTTGATATATCAAGAGTGAGATCTAAAGTTACGGTAAAAACCTCAGTATGTTGGGTAACCACATTTAATGTTGATGGAACATACATTCTCAGATAAAATTCATAGTCTCTTAATAGAGATATAAAATATTCTCTTGAGATAACTTTAACGGGTTCAATTATTCAGAGAGTTAGGCCTAACCACTTTGGTAAGAAGCTACTAGAGTATATATTTACAAAATTGGATTTCATAAATATATGATAAATAATTTTAAAGGATTAAACCGGGTACTCAAGGATAAGATGTAGTAATTTACAAAGTGGCAGTCTACATTCATGACTTTGTATTACTATGAATATTTTATAAATGGGTTGCATGTATAATAAAGTCTTGGGATATAATTTATAAATAAGGCCTGGAGTGTAACTATAATTATTTAGTGGTATTAAATATAGTTAATGGTAACTTTGGACTTATCAAAGTTGGCAGAAAAGCCCAAGGCTCATTGGAGCTAGTGTCTTATTGGTCCCTTTTGGTCCCACTCCAAACCACATACTAAAACCTAATTGGAAATGCCCAAAAGACTAACCCAATTAGATAATCAATTATAAGGAGAGAAACATACAGAATTTTAATGCATGAAAAAGAGAGACATCATTGTGAAATGGTGTATATGTGAGAGTGAGACACTCTATCATTCTCCCTTGAAAACTGATTGTGAGACCACACATTTTAGGCAAAAAGTAGAATTTGAGTGAATATTAAAAGTGTTCCCGAGTACTTCAATATTTGGTTTTGAATTTCACTGCACCAAAGTATGCTCTCTTGTTTTAGAATTCTGAAATTTACATAGTATATGTTATCAATTACGAATGAAGTAAATCCGTTATTTTTTCGCTGTGTACATACATATTTCCATCAAATGGTATTAGAACGATCTTCAATTCGGATTTGTATAACATGTTTTGTGAGTTTTAGAATTAGAAATAATAGTTTCATGATGTTAGAAGATTATATATGTATCTAATTTTTTGCATGGTTGTTGAAACTATGATTTGATAAAAACTAATATTGATGTTATGATATTGTTTAAATTTGAATTTAAGTATATTAAATTAATCTTTAAGGTTATAGCATCAATGGAATTCAATTTTGATATCAAATTCCATTTATTATGTTCATAGGGTGGTTGTTTGTTCATAAAAAACTGTTGAAAATGTTTCAGATTTTCCCTTTGAAAAACTGAAAACACAGGTTTTTCGCGCGATAAGCTTTACTTGCTGAATAGTCGCGAGACAGTCGCCAAAGCTTCTGTCTGAATTTTGTGTTTTCACAAAATTTTCGTGGGTAAGCTTTACTAGCGAAACACTCACAAGACAATCACGAAAGTCTCTGTCTGAATTTTGTGTTTTCATTTTTTTGCTTTGATTCATTTTCGCGGGAAGAGGTTAGTCACGAGATACCCGCGAAAATGCCACTGAAGGGAATTTTAAACTTTTTCTAAGTGTTTTCAAATGTATAAAATGCAAGGCTATGTGTAATTAGATTATGCATGTTATAGAATTAAAAACATTTAATTTAAAACATCTAGTGGGAGAGAGATACAAGAGTTGGATCTCATGGTCTCTATTGTTCGTTCATAGTAGTGTGAAATATATATTTTATCTTTGCCTTGAGCTTAGCATTCCATGTAGAGAGTATTTATTTCATAGTCCTACAAAATTGAATTTTTTGGTTTATAATGGTTTGATCAAATACCTTGTCTTAGCTTTGAACTTTGCATTCCATGCAAAAGGTGTTTTTATCATGGTATTACAAAAATAAGCCTGTTAAAGGGATGAAATGTGGCTACACATGATTCTAGAAAATGGTATACACTAGACTAAGTATTATAGTATCCTCTATGTTGAGTTCTTACTATTATTATTTAGAAGCTAAATGTAAAATGACATATTATTAGTATTTAATAAGAGTTATCATGATAACACTAATAATGAGAATGGTTCTCAATCAATTTTAGTATTTAATGTTCACTCTATACTGAGGGATATTGAATATGTGATTGGGTTGTTGTTGCATATATTATGTTATGATTTTATTAAGGTTCCATACTATATGTTTATATGCTTAATTGATAATGTCCAGTTTACTTATTATATTCATATTTATTATTTTCAGATTTGATCATGATATCATTTAGCCCACTTGTTACTATTCTTAATCAAAACAAACTGACTGGATTCAACTATGTTGACTGAAAAAAAAATTTGGACATTGTTCTTACCGCTGAAGAGCACAAATATGTGCTTACTCAACCATGTTCTAGCTTTCTTTCATTAGATGCTCCTTTTGAGGAAAAACAACGATATAATTGTTGATAGAAATCTAATGAAATGGCCAAGTGCTACATCCAATCATTTATCTCAAATGTTCTACAACATCAAATGTATGATATAGAACTAGTTTCGGACATCATATTAAGTCTGAAGGAGATGTTTGGTGAGCAAGGCCGTTCTGCAAGGCAAGAAACCATGAGACGAATTTATAATACCAAAATGGCTGAAGGTAGTTCAGTGAGGGAGTATTGTCTTACAATGATCTCTAATCTGAATACATTGGAGGTTTTAGGTGCCGATATTGATGAAGAATTCCAAGTGGATATGATACTCCAGTTACTACCGAAATCATTCAAGGAATTCAGACTCAATTATCATATGAATAAAAATATTTATTCTTTGTCTGAATTAATGAATGAGTTGGTAGCAGCGGAAGGTATCCTTGTTACTTCTAGTGTTGATGCTAATATGGCTTAAGCTTTTACTTCTCAACCTAAGTCGAAATGCAAAGGTAATAATAAGAAGAAGAAGTACTTCACCAAGCAAGAGGGTAAACAAATTGCCTTAGGGGTTGCTGACAAAGGAAAGAAAACCAAAAGAAAATGTTTCCATTGTGATGAGAAAGGACATTGGAAGAGGAATTGTCTAAAGTTCAAAACTGCCAAGAATAAGGCTATGAGAAGTTCCTTTCTTCTTGAAATATGTTTGGTATAGAATCCCACGAATTCTAGGTGTGTGGATTCAGGTTGTACTAATCATATCTGCAATTCTTTGCAGGGGTTTCAAGAGACTAGAAAGTTAAATGAAGGGAAATTGTTTCTTACTTTGGTTGATGGGAGCAGGATTCCGGTTGTAGCTATTGGTGTTGTTAATTTATGTTTTAATCTAGGGTTTTAATATTGGAAAACTGTTTATTTGTACATAATATTCGTAAGAATTTAATTTCTGCAACTTATTTGGGTAAACATGGATATTGTGTTATCCTTAAAGACAATATTGTAATAAAAAATGGTAAAATGTTTATCTGTTCTGCCAATATTGTGGATAGTCTTTATATTTTAACTTCTGATAAACATGAATTATATAATTCTGAATTAGATAATAATTCACATATGAAATCATTAAAGAGAAAGTTTCTTTCTACTAGTGAAGCATATCTTTGACACTTGCGTTTGGATTATATTAATTCAAATAAAATTTAAAGACTTATCAAAGATAGACTCTCAGGGCCCATGGACTTTAATGGTTTTCCAGTTTGTGAATCGTGTTTGGAAGGCAAAATGGCCAAACAATCTTTTAATGCAAAAGGTAGAAGGGCCCCAAGTTGCTAGAACTAGTACATTCAGATGTATGTGGTCCTATGTCAATCCAACCAAGAGGTGGCTATGAGTATTTCATTACTTTCACTAATGATTACTATAGATTTGGTTATGTGTATCTAATGAAACAGAAGTCCGAAACCTTTGAAAAGTTCAAAGAGTTTAGGCCTAAAGTTGAGAATCAATTAGGTAAACGCATAAAGGTCATTCGATCTGATCGAGGTGGCGAATACCTTCTTGGAGATTTCAATGATTATTTGACTGAAAATGGGATGATATCCTAGTTGATTGCATTTAGAACTCCACAACAAAATGGTGTAACAGAAAGAATGAATAGGACTCTTTTAGATATGGTTAGGTCCATATTGAGTTATTCGATTCTACTAATTTCCTTTTGGGAATATGCCCTAAATACTACAATGTATCTTTTGAATTTAGTATCTTCGAAGTTTGTTCCTAAAACACCTGTAGAGTTGTGGAATGGGCGTAAGCCTAATATGCGACATCTCCACATTTGGGGTTGTCTAGCACACGTGTTGAAAGGAAAGTCTGATAAGTTACAATCTAAAAGAGAAGTGATATTTTTTGTAAGGTATCCAAAAGGAACTGTTAGAGGTTTATTCTATAGTCATAAGGATAATAAAGTGTTTGTTAGCACAAATGCCAAATTCTTGAAAAATGACTATATGAATTATTATACTCCTAGAAGTAGAGTTATCTTGGTTGAAGTGAATGAAACTGTAGTTGAACAACCAATGGATGAAACTAGGGATGATGTGGCTGTATTAGATACACCACGAGATATTACTCATGAGATACTTAGTCCTGGTGGGAGAATTGTTTGGCATCCTATAAGATTTATAAGCTTAGGAGAAACTTATGAATCTATCTCAGAAGAGGCTGAATCAGATCCTTATACTTATGATAAAGTAATAAATGATATAGATGCACATCATTGGGTCCAAGCTATGAAATCTGAATTAGATTTTATGTATTCCAATCATATTTGGGATCTTGTAGAGGCGCCTAACGGCATTAAACTTGTTGGTTGCAAATGAGTTTACAAGAGGAAGAGAGGGATAGATGGAAATGTTGAAACCTTTAAAGTAAGGCTAGTAGCGAAAGAGTATACACAAAAAGAAGGTATTAATTATGAAGAAACCTTTTCACTAGTAGCAATGCTTAAATCTATCAGAATTCTCTTATCCATTGCTGCTCATTATATTATGAGATTCGACAATGGATGTCAAGACTGCATTTCTCAATGGCAATCTTGAAGAGGAAATCTATATGATGCAACTGGAATGTTTCATAGCAAAGAACCAAGAGCATATGGTATGCAAGTTGAAAAGATCCATTTATGGACTTAAACAAGCATCTAGGTCATGGAACATCAGATTTGAACAAGCAATCAAGTCTTTTGTTTTGAACAAAATCTTGATAAACCATGTGTGTACAAAAGACATCGAGATAAATTAGTAATGTTTCTAGTGCTTTATATTGATGATATTCTACTCATTGGAAATGATGTAGGGGTAATGTCATCAGTAAAGGTTTGGTTGTCTAGCCAATTTGATATGAATGACTTGGATGAGGCTAACTTTATTCTAGGGATCAAGCTTTGGCGAGATTGCAAGAATAAAATGTTAGGCTTATTAGAAGCTGGATATATAGATAAGGTTTTAAAATGGTTTAACATGCAAAACTCCAAGAAATAATTGCTTTTTTTAAGATATAAAGTTCCTCTGTATGATGACCAAAGGCCAAAGACTCAAGAGGAAGAAAATATGATGAGACAAGTTTCTTATGTTTCTGTAGTGGGAAGTCTCATGTATGCCATATTTTGGACTAGACCAGATATTTGTTATTCAGTTGGTATGGTCAGCCGATATCAATCAAATCTAGGACAAAAATATTGGCAAGTTGTAAAACACATTCTCAAGTATCTACAGAGAACGAGAAATTATAAGCTTGTTAACCGGTGTGAAGATTTGATTCCCATTGGCTATACAGATTCAGATTTTCAATCGGATCTAGATTTAAAAAAATCCACTTCAGGATGTGTTTTCACCTAGGGAGATGGAGCCATAAATTGGAGGAGTGTTAAGTAATTTTGTATTGTGGACTCCATCATGGAAGCTGAGTATGTTGTTGCTTGTGAAGTAGCAAAGGAAGCTGTTTGGTTCAAGAAATTCTTTTTTGATCTTGGTGTTGTAAGAATGGAGCAAGTTCCCATCACATTGTTTTGCGACAATAATGGAGCGGTTTTACAATCAAAAGATCTAAGGAATTATAAGGAAGGAAAACACATTGAGAGGAAGTACCACATCATTTGAGACATTGTTGCTCGTGGAGATGTAGTGGTAGCAAAGATTGAAAGTGTGAATAATCTAGCAGATTTCTTTACCAAAGTCTTGCCTCAAAGGACTTTTGAGTCACATTTGAAGAGAATGAGCGTTAGATTAGTGCACAATAGTCTTTAGGGCAAGTGAGAGACTGTTAGGATTAGTGCCCTTAAATTCTATTGTATGATGCTATGTATGATATTATGTATGACATGATGTATGACTTAATATTGTGATTGATAAAGTTGTTTTATTTTTATCTAAAATAATAGTAACATGAATATTGGATATCATCATATAGTCCTTGAGATGAATAATATGTGATTTATGTGAAAAGTCACAGAAGATATAAATCACAAATTCTTTGTAAACTCAGAATTGTAGTTCGTAATCCGTGATAAAATTGGGCATTTCATCTACGAAGACTATAATATATCAACTAAGATGATTTGTCTTGATCATGGAAGTGGAGACTTATAGTTGATATGTTGATATATTTTAAGAGTTAAAACATATTGAACTGGACCGCTATGAGATTTATTATTTTTCTAACGACTGTCAAATGAATAAATCTCACGACTTATATTTGCATGAACTCTTAATCCTGAGAGAATAATGAACCTGATTATGAAGTGTAAGTTACTTTGATATATCAAGAGTAAGATCTAAAGTTATGGTTAAAACCTCAGTATGTTGGACAACCACATTTAACCACTTTGGTTAGAATTAAACCGGGTACTCAAGGATAAGATATAGTAATTTACAAAGTGGCAGTCTACATTCATGATTTTGTATTACTACGAATGTTTTATAAAAGGGTTGCATGTATAATAAAGTCTTGGGATATAATTTATAAATAAGGCATAGAGTACAACTATATTTATATAATGGTATTAAATATAGTTAATGGTAATTTTAGACTTGTCAAGAGTTGGCAGAAAAGCCCAAGGTCCATTGGAGCTAATGTCTTATTAGTCCCTTTTGGTCCCATTTCAAGCCACATACTAAAACCCAATTGAAAAGGCCCAAAAGGCTAATCCAATTAGATAATTAGTTATAAGGAGAGAAATATACAGAATTTTAATACATGAAAAAGAGAGACATCATTGTGAAATGGTGTGTATGTGAGAGTGAGACACTCTATCATTCTCTCTTGAAAAGTGATTGAGAGACCACACATCTTGGGCGAAAAGTGAAATTGAAGTAAAGATTAAAAGTATTCCTGAGTATTTCAATATTTGGACTTGAATTTCACCGTACTAAGGTATGCTCTCTTGTTTTAGGATTCTGAAATTTACATAGTATATGTTATCAATTGTGAGTAAAGTAGATCCATTATTTTTTCGCTGTGTACATGCATATTTCCATCAAGAGTAGGGATGGAAATTTTTCCCCGCCCCTCTCCACTTCACCTTGTGCGTGTTTTTCCCATCCTGCAAAGGTGACGGGGTGGGGATGAGGCAAGATTTTAGACCCGCACCACGGGGTGGGACGGGAATAAGTTTATACTTTTTAGACCCACCCTACCCCATCCCTGCCCCATCCCGTGTTAATAAAGGTTAAATTGTAAATTTGTTATACCCTAAAACTTAACTATTTAAACAAGTATAGCATTATTTTATTTTATTTTACCCAATGTGGCTCTCTATCTCTTTTTTCTCTCTAGCAAAGTTGAAAATAAGGTATCAATTTTAATGTTTTCTTTTGTCTTTATTTGAAATAAATTTATATATTATTGAATCATTGATTCCATTCAAGCGTCTTTCTTTTGTCTGACAGTGCATACACACCCAAAAAAAACATACAAATATAGGATTTTTAGTATGACCCAAAAACTGATTTGTTCTATTTTTAAGGAATTTACTGTGTTTATGACAAGTCGGTGGCTAAGACAATTTTTTTAAAACAAATTCAGTTTTCAATGCATTGATTCAAGATTTTATGGCGGTTTGAAAAAGCCAAGGAAGCAAAGTTTAGTGTATTGATCAAGCTACAGATCTAGATGACCTTCAAATCTTGAAAAAAAAGAATGGATAATTACTCTGTTTTGAAAAAAAGAAGAAGAAAAGAACAAAACAATTAGATTTTTGTTGTAATATTATCTTGCTAAACACTTACGCTATATTATTCAGTTTTTGCTAAAAATTAGTTTGATTTGATGAGATAAATATTTAGGCGTAAATGCACTTTTAGTCCCTATATTTTGGCGTTTTTTCATTTTAGTCTCTTCATTTTAATTTTACCACTTTTAGTCCCTAATTCAATTAACGCGTTCCATTTTGGTCCTTTCTGTCAGTTTACTGACTGAAATAGCTGAGGTCGCTGCCAGATGAATTAAAATATTATAAAAAATGTCACATTACCATGATACATCAGCATATAAATTTAAAAAATTAATTTATTAATTTTAACTAAATGATAAAAATAAAAACAGAATTAAAAATTAAAATTCACATAATTAAAATAAAATTTAAAAAATCATCTCAACCTCAAACTCCGTTCTCTCATCTCAACCAACCCAAACAAAAATTTATAATTAGATCATTTTGACTTTAAGTGTATTTACTTTTTCCCTTTCAAGGAAAAAAAAAAAACTTTCAAAAAGTGTATTTACTTTTGTTTAAGGTAGCTCTCTCTAAAATCATGATCTGATGAGAGCTCTACCAAAAAAAAAAAAAAAAAGAGTTTAGAGAAAGAGAGGGAGAGAATGAGATGAGATGAGGTTTGGAGTAGATTTAGAGGAAAAGGGCCGGCGGTTTAGAGCAGATGGGGCCAGTGGTTTGGGGCAGATCTAGAGGAAGGGGGCGGCAGTTTGGAGCAAATGAGGCTGGCGGTTTGGAGCAGATCTAAAGGAAGGGGGGCAGCGGTTTGGAGTAGATCTAGAGGAAGGGGGTCGTCGGTGGTTCAGAGAGAATGGAACTCGATCTGGGTTTGATTGTGTTGGTTTGAGTTTGATTGTATTGATCTAGGTTTGTTGTGATTGATTTCTTGATCTGGGTTTAATCTGGGTTGGTTTGTTAACTGGGTTTATGAGTTTGATTTGTTGAGAATTCGGTGTTGATTGTGTTAGAATTTGGGGAAGAACATGAAGAATTCGATGATCTTGATTTGTGGTAGATTTGATGGTGCTAGATTTGATGATCTCTGGAGTGTTGAATTTGGGTTTTTTCTTATTGTTTTCATTTATGTCCTAGTGATCTTGGTTTGAATTCTTGGGTTGCTGGGTTTGTGTTCTTGTGATGGATTTGAGTTCTTGGTTATTGGGTTTGATTTGGGAAGAATATGAAGAATAAGTTGTAAAATGAAGAACAATCTTAATTCTTGTGAATTTCAGTTTTTAATTCAGTTTTTATTTTTATTATTTAGTTAAAATTAATAAATTAATTTTTTAAATTTATATGCTGATGTGTCATGGTGATGTGGCATTTTTTATAATATTTTAATTCCTCCGGCAGCCATCTCAGTTATTTCCGTCGGTTGATTAACGGAAGGGACCAAAATGGAACGCGTTAGTTGTATTAGAGACTAAAAGTGGTAAAATAAAAATGAAGGGACTAAAATAGAAAAACGCCACAATGTAGGAACTAAAAGTACATTTATGCCATTTATTTATAATTTCAAGTATATTTTTATTATTGAAACATGTAATTTTATTTGAAAAAATTGTAATAGTTGTAAGGCAAATTAACAAGAAATAGAGTTTTACGGTGGGGCGTGGCTTCGTAGGGCCTTAAGGGGTAGGGATATATAGGGCAAGAAAAAACCATGTGAGAAGGGGACCAAGACCCCATCTTTTGGCCCTGCCCCGGCCCATTGCAATCTCTAGGAGAGAGAAGAGAGTACTTATGGTGGAACCCATTAATAAGGTGCGTTTTCCTTCATTTCTCCCTTACAAACCAAATAAGGGAAAGGAAAAAAATTTATCCTTTCTTTTCACTCTCCTTTCCCCTCTCTTCCCCCCTTTCCCTTCCCTTCTCTCCCTCTTTGTTTTACCAAACAAAGTTTAAGATGCAAAATAAAGGGGAGAAGAAAAGCCAAAAAATAGAAGTAAAGGGTAGGTGACTGATGTGGCCATGTGGCACAATAGAAAAAGAGAAGATTGTAAGAGTCCAAAATTGAAAAAGAAATGATTGATTCAAAATAGGTAACTGATGTGGCACAATAAAACATTAGTGGAAAATTAATTGCTAATTCTCTATTATTATACATACATACATACATACATATATTGAGAAGAATATTATTATATATGGTATAACTTTTCATTTTTGAATAGAAATATTATTTAAAAACCAGTTTAGAGGAAAATTCTTTTAATCCATGCTCGTATACTTTTAATTAGTCACATGATTTATAATAAGTTATGTGATTTGTTAAAATGTGGATGTTTCCTATAATCACGATGTAATAAGTTGGAGGAGAACTTTGACATTTTGTTATATACATTTTAAGTGGGGTAGGAGATTCGAACTTTAGAAGTGTCTATTAGAAATATTAGAAATTTGCTATTCTCTCTGTTTCTATATTTCTATGTATAGTATAGTATAGTATAAATTAGTATTTTTCACACAAAACTAGACAAGTTTTTAATAGACAATTAGTCAAGAATGCCGGTGCAAATCTTTTTATTCGCTTTAATTTTTTAATTTTTTTAATAAAGCATGGACAGTGTAGACTTGTAGTTGCACTTTTATATATACAACTGAGTTTGATATTTAATTGATCCTCATGGGGCATGTGCCTGCTCCAAGCTGATGGTTTGGGATCTTTTCCTAGACTGTATGTAAAACACTAGGTTGATCTAATAAGTGGTTTCCTATGAGTTATATTCGGATATTCCTCATTGTGATTGCATTCTTGCAAGGTCCTGGAAGCATCATATATAATTTTTTTTTGATGAATATTCCTGGAAGCATCATATAATAAAACTATAATTAGAAATGATAAGAACAAGTCTATTTTCTTTATAAACACTGATAAGAACAAGTCACTGTTTTTTATAAGTCAATGTTTCATAAGTTGGACTAAGTCTTAGCTTTGCCAGGTCAATTTATATGTCTGAAAATGCCATTAAAGTTCAGAAAGATGGGTTTCAATTTATACTTTCATACCTTCAATTCTTTCTCAGCAAATGTTACATATACGGTGTCTTCATTGTGAGAATTCTGCAAAAGCTCTTCTGTGGTATTGAAGTTATTTTTTTTTTTTTTCAAAATTTTTTCTCCTGTTTCATTTGCAGCGTCAGAGGGTAAGGAGAGTAAGGAAAATTACCTCATGAAGCTGCTATTTATTAGCGAAAGCGGTACGTTGTTTAGCATTTAGATTTTAGAGCATTATTCCTTTTCCTTTTTGTTTTCTCTTTCATTTTCAAGAGAACCAAACAGATCGAAACATATGTCTTGAACCTGCTAGATCATGTTCCAATGCTCGAAAATTGCAAAAATTTTCTGCGTTTTAGGGTCACATGTGGTTTGATATATATATATATATATATATTTTGCTGAAACATGTGGTTTAATTTGATTTGTTGATTTTAATCAAGATTGATTAAGGCTTAGGGGTTTAAAATGTTGACAATTTAATTAAATATGTTGGATTCAAAATTATCAATAACCTGAGGCCATTTGTCGTAATATATAACACATTTAATTTTTTTTTTCCTTGTATCAGCCAGTTCGAAAGTCTTTTATACAACTATACATGCTTGTATTTATTTGATACGTTTTGGGCGTATTTAGATAAGTTTAGTGATCGATATAATACAATATTTACAATTTTAATAAGAATAGCTATTTTTGATACTAAATATTATAACATTTATCCATGTACAAGTTTTAAAGAAGGGAGGGTTTATTATAAATGGCCTATCACACACATCATGTGCATATTTCAGTTTTTGAACTGAAATCGATTTCGGTTCAAACAAATTGTATGTATGATATGTGCATTGACAATTATCCTTAATCAAAACGGTATACACAAATTACACTTATTTGGAGGATTAGTGATACTCTAAAATCATAAATATCATGTCAGAAAAAAAAAAAAAAAATCTGGCTTTTGGGCTTCACTGAGCTATGGTTCTCACTTCTCATCTAACTTTTATGAGGTTTAATCGATGGGATAATAGTTTTAATGGGCTCTAAGCTGTTCTCGTCTTTGTTAGTTTGCTTCTGGGCCTCATTGTAGAACACGCCCCATGAAATGATATTTACAAGAGGGTCGGTTAAATTAAAAGATGGGCCTGTTTTGATAGGTTGAAACTGTAGGTGTTGGGTCGTGATGATTTTTTATACATTTACAAATATATGAAAATAGTTAACAATTAAATAATAATTAAAATTATATTATTTGAGTTGATTAGATAGAATTATTTTCTTTTATAATGTTATAAATATTAGATTCATAAATCTTGATCATTTAAAATTATGTATAAACTCTACTATAAAATTGATTATTCCAATTGTCAATCACTTACAAATTATAGCACATATTTTATGACCTTATCTATGAATTTATGTATAGGTGATAGCAATTCAAAGCCATATTCTTTCATGCACAAAGTTATTTCACAGTGCCATCTTCAACAAAGTGCAGGCAAAGTCATTTATTTTGTTTGGTTACGTATCTTTATCTTATAATTTGTTTATCAGGATTAAGGCTCCACAAAGTTATTTCACAGTGTCATCTTCAACAAAGTGCAGGCAAAGTCATTTATTTTGTTTGGTTATGTATCTTATGTTATAATTTGTTTATCAAGATTAAAGCTCCATTAGTTTCCAAAGTAAAATTTCTGTGATAAATTTTTCTTCACCATTGTTTGCTTCTAGCATGGAACCGACACAATAAAAAAAGTTATACCTTTTTATAATGTTTTTTTTACCATCTTAACTATAGTGCATAGGTATCTTTGGTTGTACATTGTAGCTTAATAACCAAAATTTTTGGCTTTTCTTCTACCATTACTTGCATGCTTTTTAGTATCAGTGGTGCTAAAAATAGAAATATGGCTTTTTAGCACCACCATTGCCGATAGTTTTATGTAAAAATGGATTGGAATTTCTCTAATTCTCTCTCTATATATATAATTCTAGGGAAAGATACTAAAAACTCAACCTTAGACGAGGCACATACCCCATGACAATCACAATTGAAACTTTGTTGCACAAAATGTGCGACTCCATCCATGGGTTTAGCTTCACCTAAAGTGTGCAATAAACCCTATCACAGACAATATGTAAAGCGAAGCAAAGGTTAAAAAACTCAATCCTTAATTTCTTCATCTGTAATTAAAAAAATTATCTTATTTATTTGGAAAAAATACAAATAAAAATATAATTCATTAATTTGCAAAGCATGGGACATTCACAAAACGCAGGGAACAAAAGCATACATGTACAAACACATACAGACAACGAAATACAACTAAATATTGAAAGTAATGATAGTCTCTGTAGGCTCATTTTCCCTCTAACGTATAGAATTAGAACAAAATTTAAACTGTTTATCTCTCTACCTGTGTAGCTGATCAGGACGCAGCACGCTACTTGGCGTGGAATATTTGACCCTCTTTCTCTCTCTCTGTCACTATTTTTGTTTTGTATTTCGTTGACTTTTATGCTCATCCATCAACGCATAACCCATCATTTTCATATCGTAATCCAGCATAATTTACAATTACTTAAAAAAGTTTTCAAACCGACCAGAATCTTAACATGTAATCACACATGTAAGCCTGCAGTACGTGGGCATGATGCAAGAAATTATGAGTTCTATCTTCTAGTACCACAAACAGACTCAACTTTTATCATAATTCTCAGATAAATTGAAACTGTTTGATTAACTATACGTTATTTTCACATACTCTCACAATTTTTTCTCCATCAATCATAATATATCAATCACATAGAGAGTTGCGGCAAAGATTGTCATTTTGTTGTGGCACTAGATTTTTTGGATTATGGAATGTTCTTAGTGACTCAACAACAGCTAGGATTTGCCCACTGTAGCATACTTGGTGTGGAAGATTAGTGATCCTAGCTGTGTGTAGAGTGATACAATTACAAACCTTTTATTTCTGTTCTTTACATTGTTTGCTTCATCAAAATTTTGGTATCCTCCTCTATCACAGAGAATTGTCACTTCATCTTGACTGAGCCCACCACAACCCAAAACACAAAAATAAGGGGTGGAATCTGGAAATTTTGGTGAATTTTTTTAGTATTAATAAGACTTATTGGTTTGCATTACCTATATATGTGGGTCCATTATTTATACCCAATGGTGAAATTAGAAAGTTTTTTAAGGAGCTAAGCCAAATATATTAATGTTTTTATAAAAAAAATTCACACACACATAAAAAAAATTCCTTTAACATGATTTATTAATATTATATATTATTTTTTCTTACGTAAGAAAATTTCATAATGTTGGCTTCCTATAATTTGAGGCAAATATTTTCTTTCATTAAGTCTGTGTGTTATTTCTTATATAGTCTTTAAATATCTTAAATCAAGGGTTTTTTTTATTAAATTAATTAAATATTACATATTAGAATATAAAAATAGGCTTAAAAAACATAAATGTATATAATATAAAAAAATATATAGTATTTTTCATGCACTAATATATAAAATGTATTATAAAAGAAATATAATAATGAAACAAACTAAATGAATTTTTTTTTCTGTTTTATGGATATGATAAAGTAAAATATAGCATAAAATTATAATCTTAAAAATTATAGTATGTTTTCTTCTTCTTTTTTTTTTTTGAGAAACAGTATGCTTTCTTCTAATATATATATGTGTGTGTGTGTATTCACTCCATTAAAAAGTTAAAAAAAAAAAGGAAAGAACAAAAGATTTATTTATGTAGGGTAATTAGAAGGACACTTTTGGTATGAATTTCGATTGCAATTAGAATTTAATTTAAATTCTTAATTTAGCTTCTACTTTAATATTATATTTATATGATTTTTTTTTTTGTATTTATATATCAATTATTTAATTTTTTGTGAGAAGATGAAAATAATTTTTAAAAAATAAATGATGAAAGACTTTTCTAAGTGAAATAAAGAGAAAAAATAAATAAATTTATTAAATGTCAGTCAGAAAAATAATTTTTCAAAAGAAAAAGTATAATATTTTAGGATTAAGACGATGGATTTGATTTTTTTTGACTCTCATCCAATTGCATGCTTAAGTTTGAAGTGACCGTGGTTATAATAAAAAAGTTATATGATTATACTTAGTTAAGGGAAAGAGTAGTACACGCAAAAGTTAGGGCACAAAGTGAACCGTGGTCATGCTCTCAGACTCTCACTGCCACTGTGTCTGTATGTGAGCTTCTATTTCTATACATATAACCTCCACCAGAACGCTTACCCCATCAATTCCAACGAGTTAAAATACCTCTTCCTCCACCATTTCCATCAAATCCTCTTCAAAATTTCTTTGATCTAAATCTTCAAGATGAGCCAACGCACTTTGGATATCTCTAGCATTTCAGCTAAGGACTTGAAGTTGAAGAAAGTGAGTTGTTTCTCCAACATGATGGGCTTGTATGCCACCGTTTCTATTGACGGTTCCAGCAACTCCTCTGAGCAGAAGACACCGATTGACAAAAACGGAGGCAGCTATCCAATATGGAACTCTCCCATGAAGTTCATCATCAACGATGTTCCTGCAGCCCAGCAGACCGTTGTGGTGAAGCTCAAGGCCGAGAGGATTATCCGAGACAAAGTTATTGGCCGAGTCCGTGTGCCCATGAAGGAACTGCTGGATAATTATGATGATTCAAAGGGTGAAAATCATATCCGCTATACTGTTGTTACCCCCAGTGGGAAGGCCAAAGGGGTACTGGACCTTCGATTGAAGTTTGGGGAGCTGGTAAATTATCCAACTGGACCTGGTCATGGGGTTGTGGATGTATATCAACACCCACCTGCACCTGCTTATGGCGGGTACCCACCACCTGTACCTGCTTATGGCGGCGGATACCCGCCTGCTCTGGCTTATGGTGGTGGGTACCCGCCTGCACCAGCTTATGGGGGAGCTTATGTTCCTGCACCTGGATATGGTCCATATATGCCATACACTGCTCCGGCTGCACCGGTGCAGCAGCCACAGCAGCGTGCCATTCCTGGCGTTGTGGCGGCCGGGGTTGAGGCGGTGATCTCTGGTGCAGTCAAGGGCTTAGTCACCAATACCTTTTCTGGTGATGGTAGTGGTTTCAATTTTTGGATCTAGTCTCTAGGGTTGTTTTAAGTTTCATGTTAAAAAAATGGGGAAGGGGTTGCGGGTGATGTTTTATGTATTGGGCTAAAATAAAAGCTTGTGTTTATATTTCTGTTTAATAGATGCTTTTTTTGTACCTTGAATTTCCAAAGATTTTAATACATTATGGCAGCTTTCCTTCCTACTCTTCCCTATCCAAAAACCAACAAATCGAGTCTTGGTGAAGCTAAAATTAAACTTTGTAATTTCTATTCGGAAGTATATGTTATTTGATTGTTGGGTATGAAAATAGAAGTACGGTTTTGTGTTTGTAATTTCTGTTCCGAAGGTTGTTATTTGATAGCTGGTTATGGAAATATATGTATGGGGTTCGTGCAGTAAAATATTAGGCTAATTAAAGGTGTCTTTGGGCTGTTATATTTGAGAAACAGATACCCTTCAGCTTAATCTAACGAAAAAGATTCATCTTTGTAATAATTTGTGTTTTAGCCTGAAAAAAACTTACTTCTGGATATTGAATCCCCTGATATGTGCAGGGAAATGATGCTAACCATTTCATATAGAAGAGATATTGGACTTTTGTAGGTTTGACGTTGGGGATTTGTTTTCCTTTTCCATTTTCTTGGTGTAATGCGATTTTGGGATTTTTGTGAGTTAGATTTAAAAAAAAAATGTAATAAGTGTCAATTTAGGATTTAGTTTTAGGTTTTAAGTTCTATATGGATTCTTTGGAAAACCTTATTTCTATACCCTCTAATTATAACTAGCCACATCAAGTATATATTTTTGAAAAAATTTTAGGTATTCTAAGAGTATAGATAAGTAGTACTCACGCATCTCACATTTATAATTTATGGTGAACTCTACTATGAATTTAATAAGTGAATTTTACCATAAATGTAAGACGAGATAACACTATTCTCTATACTCTAAAAGTACTTAAGAATTACTTTATATTTTTAAGTGAAAACGCAGGTAATATGACATTTAACTTGATCCTAATTTAGCCCAACTAACCTGGTGAAACAAGGTTCCATTAAAGGGCTGGGGGGAACCGGGGAGAGGGGGGGATGCAAGATATCCACCCACTACCACTGTTGGAATTTTTTTTCCTGTAATTTGTAACTTTTAAATTATTTAGCAAAAAGTTAATAGATGCCTTAAAAGTATTGATTTAAGAAGTATTTTTAATAACTTTTTATAGAAAAAGAAAAAAAGTAATTGATTTTTTAAATAATTTTTTATATTTTCTATAAAAATAGTATTAAAACTTTTTAAAAACTGTCCATTAATAAATGTCCTAAAGGTATCCCTTAATATAAACCCAAATATTAAGCATAAATGTGACAAATGTGATTTGGTTAGGGCGTTTGAAAGCTTGTTAGTTTGGACAAAGATGTTTATGGGTTTGCACTGGGTTTGGGGGTGGGAGTGTGGAACATGGTGATATTTGTTCAATTGTGAAAGAAAATTAGAAAAAGGGTTTCGAGGTTTTTATTTTTATGTTTTTAAATGTTGGTTGTAAAGGTAAAGATAGCAAGCACAAACCATGTTTTTTTTTTTTTTTTTTTTTGGTGAAAATGTTTTACCATGGTTTATACCACTCAATGAGGGTTATGTTTAATATGAGGTTTACCGATTCTGTGATTTTTAAAATATGATGCGTAGAAAGTAGAATTGCAAGCGGACTTTGTAATTATAGGCCTTTATATATAGAGAATAGTTATTGTATTTAAGTATTTTTTACGCCTTACAAATAAATAAAAATGTTATGTTTACAATATTTTCACAACTAATACTAAGTAGCAGGTCGTTATTAGCGGTTGCTGGTAGACGAAAAAGTAATTTCAGTATTGAATTCAAATAAAACTAATAATAACTTATTATCTATGATTTATTGTAAAAATGTTGTAGATATAACACTTCTCAAAAATAAAGAAACCTAAATCCTTAACTTTTATTTAAACTAGATTAGAACCCTCTCCAAATGCATGGGTAGAATTAAAAAAAAAACACACACACACAAACAATATATATAAGTTTCTATTTAATAAATAATGGCTGTTTCTTAGTATTATATATGTAAAAAGTTATTCAATTTAAATTATTTTTAACTAAACAAACAAATGGCCTTGGTAAACATAGACACATAATTTGTTTTCTTCTAGATATAGATATATAATTGAGTTTCTTATGATTCATTTATATTGGACTTCTCGTAAGTTACATTGAATTAACTTACTTGATACAAAAATTAAAAAGTTTTGATGAAACACATGGCACAAAATTATATTTCAATTGAAATCTAACTTGGATTATAATTTGATTTTTATTTTTTATTTTTATGTAGTTCTAACTTCATATATATATATATATATATATATATATATATGGCATAAAGTTTCTAGATGTACTGTGAACTCACCAAGAAAAAACCTAGCTCCCTTTTACTTTTTCGAATTAATATTTGGTATGTCTGGGATTTGATGATGTCCTGTTGAACTTTGAAGCGTAGGCTTATCTCTTTGCCATCTCAACTCTCAAGCTCCGATGAGGTGGGAGGTCTCTATTTCTGTTTCAGTGGCAGCTACGTACGGTCACTCAGCTCAGCGACTATAACTGAAGGCGTTTCTTCGTTTACTAAAAAAGAAAACAAAGAAAATGTCAAGCCTAAATATTATAACTACCAGTCCTTGTGGTGTGGAAATATATGTGCTTTTTTGGGTAATAAAACAACTTCACAGATATATAAAATAGTAGAAATAACTGGAATAACAGAGGTTAACATGACGGCATACACATCAACAGAATTTAAATCCAAATGAGACTAGTGTAATGCAGGAAGATAGTCAAAACAAAATCAATTTTAAATTTAATAGAATCACTAATGACATCATATTTTTGTTAATTGAAGTAATTAACCACAGCCTAGGAGCTTAATCAAAGCAAGTTAAAATCAACTTAGTTTAAACAAACAAACAAAACCATTGAAAGGAACATAATTTGTTATGAGTCTTTGTCATGGTATATATTTATAGTATACATGAGCCTCCCTTTTATATATACTATATACTATATTTATTTATTTTATAACGATACTCCTTTATAAAAGAGCAAATATTTTTATTTTGTCGTAATACCAAATGGAATATTTTTTATTTCTCTGTAAAGTTACAACTACCATATGTATCAAAAACTAAGACCTAGAAGGAAAAAAAACAAGTTTTATATATAGATCATCATGCATAATTTAGTTCAAATCCTATCTTTAAGAGGAGTGGAAAATGAATATGTTGAAGAAGTGAACAATACATAGTAAAAAGTCTCTAATAGCAAGAAAACTATATATATTTTTAGCTTAATAGGAGCGAACATTATATGTAAGTTAGTAACTAATCAACTATTATGTATGCCAACACTTGAAGCTTGGTGCCATAATAGGCTCTTTTTTCTTTTCTTTTCTTTTTTTTCTTTTTTATTAGGAGAATCATCGTTTAAATCTTCTTTTCTATTTTTATAACTATCAATTTTTTTAAATAAAATTTTTATGTATAATTAAAAAAAATATTAACTACATTTCCAAATAACCAATACTAAGTACGTCTTCAGTCCAATGTTTTTAACTTTTAAATGGAAAAATAAAGGAAATATATACAACTTCTAAATTTTAAGATAATTTTTTTTATATATATATGAGATATAATTTTTACTCTAATCTAATATAAGTGTATATGGATATGAAACTCCTTTTTGGAGACTTAAATCCTGATCCTTACCTCCCACACTCTACAAGCATCTATACTTGTGGAGTGACTGCTGCTCCAAGAGTGCGCGGTGGTTTAAGATAATTTTTAAAGTAAAACTAGTTCTAATCCTATCTATTCATCATTAAATGAATGGTTTAAATATTGGTTCATAATTAATCATTTAAATAGTTATTAAAATAATATTAATTAATATTTATTTAAGAATGATTAAGTGACAAGATAAATATAACTCTTTTTTTTTTTGCAGGAATAAATAATTCTTTTATCATTAATGAATGGTTATGATTTTAAGAATTCTACAGTAAAGTTATAATCCTAAGTATTGTCGAAGATCTATATCTCAAATGGTGTTCTTCTAACAAATAAATAAAAAAAACTGAAAAAAAAAAAAAAAAAACCAATGATTCAACGTAAATTACGGGGTTGTTCTCTCCACTCAACAGCCTTATACAACGTCCACCACATATTGGCAAGTTTGGTAAACACTTGACAACCTTCTCCAACAATCTTGCTAAGGATTTTCCGTTTTTACAGCCTTCTTAAATCCGTATATCTTTCTCTTTGTTCTCAAATTTTCTTTAAGTACGTTCATATGATTTCTTTCTTTGTTTTTCGGGGCTAGCTTCAAAATTTTCTCTCGTCAATAAAATCATTCTTGTTTCAATAACAATCACAATTTCAATCGATGGATCCTGCAGAACTGAAACGTGTATTTCAAATGTTCGATCGAAATGGAGATGGCCGGATCACAAAGCAGGAACTTAGTGACTCGTTACAAAACTTGGGCATCTATATCCCAGATAGAGATATGATGCAAATGATAGAAAAGATCGACGTAAACGGAGATGGGTTTGTCGATATTGATGAATTTGGGGTATTGTATCAGACAATAATGGATGAAAGGGATGAGGAGGAGGACATGAAGGAGGCATTCAATGTGTTTGATCAAAATGGTGATGGGTTTATCACTGTGGAGGAGTTGAGGTCAGTGTTGGCTTCCTTGGGGCTCAAGCAAGGCAGGACTGTAGAAGATTGCAAAAAGATGATCAAGAAGGTGGATGTGGATGGAGATGGTATGGTCAATTTCAAGGAGTTTAAGCAAATGATGAAAGGTGGTGGTTTTGCTGCCCTAAGTTCAAGTTAAAAAAAGGTTGCATGCATGCATGCATGTAAAGGCTTTTTCTTTGTTTTTTCTTTTTGTGAGAATAGAGGGAGATAAAGGAAGAACAAAGAAGAGGGAACCTTGTGACTTTGTTACGCTAAAGTTTTCTAGGTCTTTGAGTCAACAAAGTTATTAACCTCCCTTTTGCTTTTTCTTGTTTTTCTATCGATTACTATTTGGCTATTATGTCCAATTTGTCCATGGTGATCTTGAAATTATTGGGAGTGTAGAGCTTGTCTATATGCAATCTCAAACTCTTTAGAGATCCTTGTCTTCGCAATTCCGGTATGTTCTTGAATTTTTTTTTTTTTTATTATATCACGAAATACCTCCTTTTATTCTTTCGACAAATCTTTGTATTGTTGAATTTTCTTCGGTCATATTCAGGATTGAGTGCTACCATTACATACGATATTAACTGTTGAACAAACTCATTCATTGATTTGTTTGTTTCTTGAAATACACTTTCATGGATTGAAAATTTTAAAAGGGGCTGTCTAATCTAATTGATCGTCTTTTATACACAAGTAAATTTGTCAGAAGTAGTTAGTAGGATCCTAGAATTGAAAATTGGGGAAATCTGGTTGCAAAGAATGAATATGCTATGAATCTGTTGCTGTAAAAATAGCGTACCCTTCACAATCCGTTTGAAAGGAGAGAAGAATTCAAGAAAAAAAGAGGAAATCTTTAATGGATATTTTGTTTATTCCTGCAAGTTTGATAGGAATTAAAGAAATGGTTTTGAGAGAATGTCCATTCTATGTATTCCACCATTCATGTTTGATCACCATAGATTAGTACTAAACGGAAATATAAACTAAAAAACTATCCTTTCAATTACTTCTAACTCAAATGGAATTTGTCCCTTCATTAGAGTAAGGTGAAGATGAGATCCTATATGACTTACTAATTAGAAAATTAAAATGAAATACATTTTGCAAGAAATCCATCTCTCTTGTCCCTAAATCGATCTCTATAATTGTATTTAACACCTGAAGGATATAAAAAGAAAATAAAAACCTCCTTTTAATTGTGCTCCATTGGTGGTCTGGGTGTTGGTTTTTGTTTTTATTTTTGTTGTCTTCCAAGCCCTGGGCATAGGGTGGCAGCATTGAACCGAAACACACCGAAAATCAATCAAAGTAGATACACAATTGGGGCGAATAATACAGGGTGTAAGACATCCTGTCAAGTAAGCATTGTTGAGGGATCAAGCTAACATGAATATGAAAGAGTCAAGGACACAATCCTAGGAGGGAGAGAGAAGGCATGAAAATATCTTGGACTGGATAGGGCAGCCAGGAGATGAGAGCACCCACCTGCAAATTTTATCAATTTTAGAATCAACAAAATCAATGATCCAACTCATATGATCACATTACCAGAATGGGGAAAAAGGTTAATCTTTAATCAGTTCTGGATTATGTTACCTATGGTACATGGGATCATCAGCTCAAGTACATACTACTATTACATCTGTTGTAGGTCTTTATACATCGTTACACCATCATAACCCTTATGTTTGGGAGAACAAAAAAAAACCCTTTATGCTTGACAGATAGAAAGTAAAAGCTAGCTATTACAGTGGAAAAAGGTTCCTGTCTTTGATGGGAAAACCAAATCAAGAATCAGAATTTGCTACAAGATAACATGCAGTAGGAATCAGGGATCAACACTAAGTTTCGCTTCAAATTATAACAAGAAATAACAGCACCATATAACTGCAGCATGATCATGACTGAGCCACCCACAAGTCAATTTGGTAAAGAATATTTAGTACTTTGAAACCTTCCAAAATGCTTTTCATTAAATCGCCAACAAAATGAAGTGATATTATCCACATACGTTACTGGCAGGTCACTTGTCATCATTTCATAAAATGTTACTTTCTAGATGTATATTAAGTATTAACATTGTGGACCTAAAGTATCTTACTCGAAATACCCTGATGGATATGGTTATATTCAGCAGTGACAACACTACAAACCATTCCAAGGCAGCACATATTCAATTACCTTTTCAAATGCTGGAGGATCTACCTTGTATTGGATTACGTAGTGTAAAAGGCTGAGTGGACAACAAGTTTATATGGGGAGAAGCTAACCAAAACTTTACTTTGATTAAAAATCTCACTGGAAGACATTGACAACAGGGAAAGAGAACAAGCAGCATCCATCATGGTTAATGTTCTTCATAGTATGGTGGTGTGGACTGAACACACAGTTCATCCTCATCCCCATCATCATCATCATCATCATCTTCATCTGCATCCACCCAGTTACTAGGATGACGTTGTGAAACTGGCCCATCTGAAAGAAACAAATTGTAAATGTATTAGTCAAGCCAGGAGAAGAAACATATGTAAGACTAATCAAATTTTACTAGCTCTTTTACTAACCTCGGGCTTCTTCTGCATGATCCTTTTCCATAGGATGAAAGCTAATTGAAAGGTCAAGAGAATGCAATTACAATCAATGGTCAATATGTATCAGAACAAATGGAAGAAAGTTGTTCTAAATAAGTTAGGATCTAGGGTATGGTTACAGCAGTTGCTTTGGTTGACAAGAGCTATTATGCTACATTGCAACCTTTTTCTGACCCTTATACCATATTGCCAATAGAGCTCAAGAGACAGACTTTACTACTGACTATTACAGCAATACATGGTTTCAGCGTTCAGCTATGACTTTTTTCCTGAATGGCACAACACCAAGTAAAATATGCGTCCAAGTTATAATCCTGACCATATATTGGAAATAAATGGTCCTTATTATTGAAACATTAGTATTCTTTAACATAAAATAAGGTGGACAACAATAGAAGTCTTCTGATGCCTTTTCTAGAACTTGCTTTACTTAAACACCAAACAATGACTGTGTTAGAGAGAGAATTCAACTTACATATCTTAACTGCTAGCAGTCCACACATAAATCCAGGCACGAAGTTAACACAATAACGACTAAATTTTTCTACTAGAAACTACATCTAGATTTTAAGTGGCTTCCTCTGAGATATAAACCCCATTGTGTTCAATGCCAAAGGCAGAAATGTATCATGGACTTTCCTCTAGTGTTGAAGATATCATTCCAGAGAAAGACCCTTACAGTTCAAACTTAGAGGCACATGCCTCATGAGGAGCAGAATCCAAACTTAGATTGCACATGAAGTGCAACTCCATGAATTTAAGTTCATCTTAAGTTTGATGCCCTGTCCATGGAAAGTTGGAAACTAAGAAAAGTGAATTAAAGGTTTGCAATGCAATTTTTTCCTCATTATCTGTAACCAATTATCTTATTTCATATGAAAAAAATTTGTAAAGCAATGACTAGGGAGTAGGGAGAACTCAGAAAATGCATGGGATGAGCACAGAAGTGTGTGCAAACACACACAAACACAGCCAGAGGATAGCTGCTAATTGTAAGCAATGATAACTTGATAAGTCTGAAGATTTGACACAAAAACTTGAATTTCTGACATACTGAAGCAAACAGTAGGATACATATTAGGATCTGCAGGCTCATTTTCTCTAGTGGATGCAGCTTTTGAAATTTGCATTGTGCTAATTCTTTGCATCTCCCTCTGCTGATTAGCATTCAAATTTGTTTCCCCTTGAACCTGCCTTTCTTCAGTACCAATACCACTGCCACTACCACTTTTTGCTGCACTTCCTGCACATCGGAGTCATCAAGAGTTTGAATGCAGAGCATATTCTCTAGTCATCATTAAAAAATTTTACGAATAGTTACCGGAAAGGTCAGACCAAATTCTGGTGTGATCAGATGGATGCTCAGAAACATTTGGTATACACCTATCATGTTGAGGTTGGGATGCCCCATGCTCATCCTGGCCATGTGTTGTGGTAGCTGCTTGTGGAGGTTCTGAGGGATTCCCTTCACGGAGCTGTGATATAAGCATGCTTGCAAGTACAAGTGTAGAATCAAAGGTTGAACTGGACCCATCATCTAACCCAAATTTTGGTGCCATGAGAATAGGCCTGCTTCCCAGAAACATGTTTTTTAAGATGAAAGTCAGATTTTAATAACACAATACTTTCATTCAAAATGCTAAGCAAGATAGACAAAATCTGTTACGTTTTAGAGTAAAAGTTTCTATTGGTTGCCCAACAAACCATCAAGAAAACTAATTGATTGATCCTAATATTTGTAGTATCAGTGTCAATTCATTTGTGTCTTGCTGAACATCCAATTAAAGATGATTAACAGAATAATAGAATAAGAGATGGGCAGCCAGATGATCACTTAATAAAAGCATGGACACATTGACATGCATTGGAGGCCAAAAATATGGATTCCTACTTAGATGATGCAACTTCGGTTTCAATTCTTTTAATGATTTACATATCACCAATATTTGTACAAATTCCAATGACTGTTCTCCCCTTGAATTTTGACTGTATGCATCAAACCTAAGGAAGAATATATTCTATCAAAACTCATTGTTACCATGTGGGTTTCATCATTTGTGATGAATTACATGGTTGATTTATATAAACTTTCAAGTATCCCAACCACACCAAGTGGCATTGTGGGGACCCAGTTGCAAAGAGATCTACTAGTGTTGTGATTTGTCATTAATACCAATATTTATCAATGGTGAGCCCACACAATACCATGTCTGCAGGCTGAAGCTAGCATTTGACATTGAAGTTTATCAAATAAGAAACTCTTTTGTGAGGGCAGAGGAAAAGAGGCAAGCAAAGGGAAAATAGATACATCATACGTGGGATGGGATAAGATATATCTTACTCTCCGGCCTTTTCAAAATACAATTGAATGTCAACTTCACAGCCTTCGCAAAAAGAAAGAAAGGCCTGAAATTTGATGATAAACAAAGAATATTGTGTCAAATGATAAACACAAACAAAAGGAGTAATACATTGTTCAACAATATCCTAGCCAAAATTGAAAAATAAAAAATTAAACAAAAAGACTTCACTTACCAAAAAAACAAATAAAAGTCATAAATGAACTATATAGCCAACAAAGTTGACACTTATACCAGAAAGTGTCATATATTAAAACTAGTTATATAGTATAATGACAGATATTAGGTAGAAGTTATCTCTAAGTAAATGTTTCATCAATAGGGCGAAGGCTTTGCGAGGTCAATTATGACTCAAATGCAATTGAAGTTCAGAAAAATTAGGTACCAAAGCTTGGATTCAATACCTTCAATTCTTTCACACCAAATGTCACATCTACTGGGTCTCCAGTGTGAGTATACTGCAAAAACTCTTCTGTAGGATCTATCCATAGTTGAGTGTGCAGTGATGAATCATTCTCTACAATTGAAAAGAGCAGCATTAGCATCTTGTTTATGAAAAATTCAGGGTAGAAAGACTAATATGACAATTACCTTTGGTTGGATCTATATAACTTCTAAGTTCGACAGCTTTTCCTC
Organism: Castanea mollissima; assembly: GCA_014183005.1. Taxonomy (NCBI): domain Eukaryota; kingdom Viridiplantae; phylum Streptophyta; class Magnoliopsida; order Fagales; family Fagaceae; genus Castanea; species Castanea mollissima. The sequence goes on from JACAVU010000004.1 coordinate 9,216,030, forward strand.
CTATTTCATTTGCAGCGTCAGAAGGTAAGGAGGTCTGTTCTGTTGCGATGATAGTAATCTCCTGAAGAGAGGACTGAAAATTAACAAGCAATCTATTGAGATCACGAGGCCTCACTACAAAGTTACTTGGGAATTTTGTCCTATCAAGAGATAAATGTTGTATATCGGGTTCAACATTGCAAGTAATCCAATAGGTTTTCCTCATGCCTGCAAAATGTACAGTATGAAATTATTTCAAATCAATGTTTGAATCAAATAACCTACTAAGAAGATTGCATAATAAGAAAGTTGCATGGCACAGTTATCTAGTAACATTTCCATAGCACAAGAGATCATAAATCTGGAGCTTTCAAAAAGTTATCCTAAAATCCAAATTTAGATTAGTCTTATCGAATGAGAATAACTCATTCAAAAGCTACATGTTAAATGACTTGTGTAGGATCAACGTTTATTGGAGGTAGCCATTGGAGATCAGGCCAAATACCTCTATGGTATATTATTATCCACCTACCTACATCACACATATATTTAACTTGTCTGGACTGAATGATCATCATGGGCTCACAGCCTTAGCAATAATTTTGGATTTCTTCAAAATACCATTTGGCCAACTTATATATACTCCTTTTGTGATGTATGTTACAAAACAAGGAAGGGGATTTCTCTTACATTTTCCTTTCCCCTATGGAAGAATATTGTTTTCAGTCTCAAACAACATTTAATATGAGCCCATTTTTTTCTGCAAACTAAATAAGACCTGTTGATTGTAAGAAAATTCAATAGACAAGAAGACATAAGATGGTACATTCAGTGACTCTATTTCTAATGTATTACAGTCATTCTAGTGAATGTGTTGGATACTTATCTCACAATAAATTTTTATTCCCAAAGGATACCTGTAGAACACCATAAGATTATTTCATTCCTAACCTTTCCCTGATTGCTTTGCACATGGTAGAAATAAAACATTTTCCTTATCAAATAAAAGAATATTCCAGCTAATATGACAATGACCACTATCATCGATGTTTAAGCACCAATCAATCTCGCCATTCTACCCCCATCTATTGGGTCTGCATCACCCTATCCCTAATAAGTCCATAGGATAGGCAAAACACAAGATATGTGAGAAAGTACTTTACCACTATAGCATTCTAACGCCCATTGCACTTTTGATGCATCAGGATCAGGCAACTTCACACTCAAATTATCAATACTTGCAATAGGTGTCCTAAGAAGAGAACAAATGGCCTGAAGATGCCAAGTCAGCAAGACTGATAAGTTGAAAAATCCCATTACAGTATCTAACATGGTTAAAGAAACCACCTTACCTTCAAAAGCACACTGCATTGGACTTTGTTACCAGAAACTGTATAGACATCAAAGAAATCAGGCTTAAATGTAATGGACTGATAAGCTGACCGCGATGAATTGAGAGTGTGAAAAGCGAGCTGCAGGCAGAAAATCGTAACTAAACAAATCAACTCAATTACTTAACACATGAATACGCGATAAGGTACTTACAAATTATTAACTCATTTGTTACCCATCCTTATTTGCAGTCTATTCCATATAGGTTGAAGAAAACCAAAAGGGCAGTCCTAATTCTGCTAAAGTTTGATATAGTTGATGGAGATATTTCAGAAGAAAATCGAACAAAACAAAACAAAAATTTCTAACCTCTTCTCTTAACTTAAACTTCATAAAACAAAAACCTCAAGCCCTCCATTCAGTAGTGAAATACTACTACATAACATGTTTGAAGAAAATATCTTGAATTTTCAGAAACCAAAAAAAAAAAAAAAAAAAATTAAGTCTAGGCTTCAGAGCTTTAATTCTTTTGAATATCTTTGTTTTCCTACCAATTTCTTGCCAACCAAACAGAGCTCCACTTGTGAATTTCTCACTCATCCAGCATAATTCATATAAATCAAGCCAAACATAACTCCACACACCCTATTTCAAAACTAATTAAATATTATTCTATGAAAGCCTATGTATGCCCTTTACTTTTCCTTCATTTTCATACCTTCCAAACACAGTTCGGTTCCCACTCACTGATTTTCTCACCCATCAAAGCATGATTCATATAAATCAAACCAAACACAAATTCCTCAGACCCAATTACATAAATAACATATAATTTCGATATAAACCCCATTTATACGCTCTTCTAAAACCCTAATTAAAATACACCAAATCCCTAATTAACGAGTTACCAAACCAACATGAACACGGAGTAAACTATATGAGCCATTAAATAAAAAAGTACAAATAAGCTGATAATTATTAAATCAAACTAAAATTGGATTAGATTTAAACAAATTAATTATAATTTTAGTTATTTATTCAATATATATAATATACCTGAGAAGGAGAGGCTTGAATTGCAAGCTCGTTGCCTACACGTGCGAGGCACGTGATGCACCGAGCAAAGGTCTTGATCGCATTCCCGCTCAGACTCATTTCCATTTTCGTCTCTCTCTCTCTCTCTCTCTGAACTCTGAACTCTGAAGTGAGAGAGAGAAGGCGCGCTCTGGCGGGAAGGGAGAAATGAATTTGTAGTTGGCTTGAATTGGGGCCGTCCACGTGGACTTATATTCACAACTTTTTTGCCGTTGTTCCGAGTCCCCACTGTGAGCAGTAGAGTAACAAATTTAGACATGAAAAGCGGGTCAGAATTTGCTGACCCGAACCTAAAATACTTGACCCAAATTTGAATTTTTTTACTCGAAGTAAAAATAGGTTAACTCATAATTTAACTTGATTTTGTTGTGGGTCAATCTGACCCGACTTGGATAACCCATGACTTGGCCCGCTAAACAAAATATTTAGGCTACATCCTGAATGCTAAGTACATAAAGCACAAAGTATATTAGGCTAGAGCCAATTGATCACATATTCATAGACAACCCATTTATTAAAAAAAAAAAAAATTATGCCAATTCTCATGCCATTTGACTAGATGCTTACTACATTAACACTACTAACATAGTAACACCTACACTACTTTATGAGTTATTGAGTTAAGATATAGGGTCCATTTGTGAATAACTTATTTAGTTGAAATTGAAATTTTTTTACTGAAAATACTGTAGATAAAGCTAAAAGTTAGTTAAAATAATACAATAGAACCTATGAATAATATAAAAAATAAGCTAAATAGTAAAATAAGATGCCCAATATAAGTTATCCCGAACACAACCTTAAGACAAAACTTAAGTTTATTTGTTTTTTGAGAATTTGACAAAACTAAAAAAATATGTGACAAAACAAAACTGTGTGCTCTTGTAGCTGTTAAGCTGTAGTCCACAAACCACTAATCAACAAACGTAAAGAATGACATTATTAGTATTGTAAACTTAAAATATATACTTTTTGGTGTTTCTTAAGATTTATCTCTTTTTAAATTTGTAAATTTGTAATTACATGCATTTTGGTAGTGAGTTATTAACATTGAAGACTTTTTCCATCATGAATTTATGACTATAAAGATTTTTTTTTTATACAGGATAGAATTTTACTCTAGCCTAATCTAAGTGTATATGTGTGTGAAGCTCCTTCCTAAAAACTTGAATCTTGACCCTTGTCCCACACAAGCACTTATACTTAGTTATACTCAAAACTGTCAGAATTAGAAGAATATTAACAAGTGGCATTAAGTACAATTCATTTTTTTAATTGATTTTATTCATTCCCTCTAAAAAGGTTGCATTGATTTGTTTTGTAAAAAAAAAAAAAAAAAAAATTGTTTTAAAAATACAAGTCAACTAGACCTGACCCACAACCCAATTGACTCGTTTAAAAATAACTCGTAGGCCCGTTTGACCCACAGACCCATTTGACTTGACCCCGACCCGACCCAACTGTTTTGCCATGTCTAGTAGGAATGATAGATCTATTTGACAACCCACTCAGTCTACCCTATCGTTGGAAGTTCCAGAATTTGTGATCCTTGATTTTTTGTGATCACAAATTATTTCAAAAATTGAGTGGGCTAGTCTGCTCCAGTTAGCTTGTTTTTGGCCAAAAAGTCACTACTTTGCAAGTCTCACTCCTTGGGTTTTGCTATAGAAATTTTAGCCCAAAAAAAAATCAACTTATTTTATTTTCTTTTAGCTTTTATCTAAGACAATTTCAGTAAAAATTTAGATAAATTGTTTTTAAATGGACACCTATGTCCGTTTAGCATTAGATTATAAGCTAGTTTATTTACTTTTAGCTTTTATGTACTTTTTTTTTTTTTTTCATTTTTAAACTTCACTTTTAAACTTTTTTTTTTTTTTTTTTTAAGTACAAGTATACTTGAGCATGCTCCAGCAAAATACTTTCAATAAAAAAACTAAATAAATTGTTACCATTAGTGGAAGCTTGAGTTTCATGGGGAATTCTTGGTTAACTTGTAATATAATTGAAGTTAATTTCCTAAATATTTTAACATACAATAAGTATTATACATAATTACTTATACAAAAGGCATAATATAATTCTTAAAAAATGTTTTAAAAGTGCGCTACGCATCACACCATGAATCAACTAGTTGAAAACAAGGACAAAATTAAGACATTTATGCCTTCAACCATGTTTGTCAAAGTAATTCTAAGAGAAAATCCACTTGCAAATTGATTTTGAAAGATTAAATTCTTCTCGCCTGTGCCTAAAATATTTTGATAAAAACGTGAATTTGTTCAAAGTCTAGACTAGAGGTTCCTTTATTTTTAACTTTTGTTTATTTTCTTAAACTCCCAACAAAGAGTTTGTTACTATAAACATTTCGTTTTTAATAATTTGATTTACAATAAATGAAGAAGGAGGTTTGAATCTTAAATAACTCCGTTTGAAATACTTGGAGATATTAGTTGACCTATACAAAACTCTTGGCTTTAATATAAGTTATTTAATATGCCTTTTTACTCCTTATGTTCACTATTAGAATACAAATATTCTGTCATACTTTTTATAGTCCACTTTTTTTAGAAGGATTATATTCACTTTATACTTCCGCAATAATGAATTAATATTATATTAAGTAATTTAATTCTCATAGTGGAGATAAAATATAAAACTAAAGTGCGACTAATAATAGAAATAAACCATGTGGATTGCATTAGTCTCTTAATGGAGACATTATTCACATAAAAATGACAAAAAAGAAAGACTACAAGGATTCCATTGGATTGTTAACCGTACCACCAAAAGCGTTTGGTTGATTACTAGCTAAAATCAGATAATGCAAATCAAAGTTCGACACCTAGTTATCCCTAGTTTGGTTCGACTAGCTACTTATTTCAATTCTGAATCGATAGCATTGACATTGGAGACGATCGACTTGACTTTCTAGAGAACTTGCCATTTTCCCATTTTCCACAATGCAAAAGATTGGGTTCACCATAGACCACTGCAATTGTTGGTTCAGTACGCATGCACTTGGGTATCCAATTTGCACGGATCAAGACTTCAAATTCATTATTCATGTCTATATAAGCAATATAGTTTCACTCCCTTTCATACTTAAAGAGTTCTTCATTGTTAAAGATAATACATTATTATGGCATCATTCTTGTGTTACTTGATGTCCACACGCTTGCTATTTTTAATTCCACTGTTGCATGCTATTGCCACTAACTGTTTTGCTGCTAGGCAGCCAGTACTCTGCCATGATGACGAGAGCTCTGCCTTGTTGCGAATCAAACAAAGCTTTCACTGGAACCTGAATTCTTGCTTTGATCCTTCTGATTATCCTCCTAAGATTTCATCTTGGAAAGTGGAAGGGGTAGACACAGATTGCTGCTCATGGGATGGTGTGGAGTGCAACGAGGAGACTGGTCATGTGATTGGCCTTGACCTCAATAGCAGCTGTCTCTATGGTTCTATGCTCTCCAATAGCAGCCTCTTCAGCCTTGTTCATCTTCGAAGGCTTAATCTTGCTTATAACCACTTCAATTCCTCTCAGATCCCATCTGGTTTCAGCCGTCTTTCTGGGCTGACATATCTCAATCTCTCCGCTTCATCGTTTTCTGGCCAAATTCCCTTAAATATTTCAGAGCTTTCCAAGTTGACATCCCTTGATCTGTCATATAATTTTATGCTACATCTCAGAAGTCTACAAGGTTTAGTTCAAAACTTAACCAGGCTAAAAGATCTAAGTCTCAAGTACGTTCAGATATCATCTCCAGTGCCAGAAATCTTAGGGAATTTATCTTGTTTGAGGACACTTTATTTGACTGGTTGCGGATTGCATGGAGAATTCCCTCCCGGAATTTTCAAGCTACCGAATCTACAGGATCTTAGGGTGGTTGACAATCCAGATCTCATGGGCTATTTGCCTGAATTTCACTCAAGCAGCCCCCTTAAAATTTTATCACTTGCTGGTACTAGTTTCTCGGGAAAACTGCCAGATTCAATTGGAAACCTTAATTCCTTGAATGCACTATGGACTGGGAAATGTAATTTCTCAGGTCACATTCCATCTTCACTAGGTAACCTTACTCAACTCATTTATTTGAATCTTTCTAGAAACTCTTTTGTGGGCCAAATACCTTCATCGTTATCAAACCTTATTTCGTTGAATTATTTAGACTTTGATTCCTGTCAATTATCAGGGTCAATTCTACCTTCATTTGGTAACCTTACACAACTTAAATTTCTAAGTCTCTACCAAAGCTTTATTAGAAGCTCAAACCCTTCTTCCTTGTCCTGGCTTGGGAAGTTGACCAAACTTACTTTTTTAAATCTTTATGGAATCAATTTAACAATGGAGATTCCATCATCCTTTGCAAATCTAACCCAACTTAGTGATTTGAACATGGGCAGTACTCAATTAATGGGTCGTATCCCTTCTTGGCTTGCCAACTTGACTCAGTTAACTAACTTACAGCTTCCGTTTAATAAATTACAAGGCTCAATTCCAATCTCAATTTTTGATCTCAAGAAACTTGAACACCTCAACCTTTACTCCAACCACTTGAGTGGCACAGTGACTCTGGAAATGTTTATTAACCTCAAATTTTTAACCACACTACTTCTATCAATGAACAAAATATCATTCCTCACCAAAACCAGTACCAATGCAACACAAAATAAATTTGAGGTTTTAGGATTGGCTTCATGCAACTTGAGACATTTCCCAAATTTCTTAAGCAAACAAGACCGGTTGCAATGGCTAGACCTATCCCACAACAATATTCAAGGCCAAATACCCAAATGGGTATGGAACACAAGTAAGGAAACTTTGCTGATTGTGAACTTCTCTCACAACTTTTTAACAGGCTTTGACCAGCATATGGACAATTTTCCATGGTCTCAACTACAGATTTTGGACCTGAGGTCCAATATGCTACAAGCATTACCCCAAATTCCACCACCATCCACCGTGGTTTACTTAGTCGCTGACAACATGCTCCAAGGAGAAGTTTCGCCATTGATCTGCAAACTTACTTCTCTTCATTCCCTTGATTTGTCCAATAACAAATTCAGGGGCACACTTCCACACTGTTTGAGCAGTTTTAGCAACTCTTTGAGCATATTGAATCTTCAAGGCAACAACTTTCATGGCACGATTCCTCAACTATGTGCAAAGGGAAGTAGAATGAAGATAATTGACATGAGCCAAAATCAATTTGAGGGGCTTCTACCAAGATCATTATCAAATTGCAAAACGCTAGAGATTCTAAATCTTGGAAGCAATCAGCTCAATGATGTTTTTCCCTCTTGGTTGGGTACACTTTCGGAACTCAGGGTACTCATTCTTCGACGTAATGGACTTTATGGTGTGGTGGGTAGTCCTACAACCATCTTTGCATCTCCCAATTTGCACATTCTTGATCTTTCCTCAAATAAATTTACAGGTAAGTTGCCATTTGAATATTTTCAAAGTTGGAAGTATATGAAGAAAATTAATGCAGATAACTTCACATATATGCTAGAATTTACAAGTATTCAATCATGTGGTTTTACCGTGTACCAATATTACCCTTACTCGATGACAATAACAAGCAAAGGCAGGGAAATGATGTATTCAAAGATCATAGAAGTCTTCGCAGTTATTGATCTTTCAAGCAACGAATTCAGTGGAAAGGTTTCAGAATTTATTGGGAATCTAAATAGCCTACAATTGCTCAACCTTTCCAACAACAATCTCACTGGTCATATCCCACTGTCACTAGGAGACTTGACAACACTTGAGTCGCTTGACCTTTCTCAAAACAAGCTCTCGGGGCGAATACCTTGGCAACTAACGCAACTCACTTTCCTCGAATCATTTAATGTCTCGCATAACCAACTCACAGGGCTTATACCTCATGGTAATCAATTTGATACATTTGAGAATAGTTCGTTTGCCGGAAATTTAGGATTATGTGGAAATCCATTATCAAAGAAATGTGAAAATCATGAGCAAGCGCCTCTACCCTCTTCAGGTATCAAAGAAGTTCAAGACTCTTGGTTTCACATTGAATTTGATTGGAAAATAATCCTCCTGGGATATGTTAGTGGCCTCATAATCGGGGTGGTTGTTGGAAATGTTGTGACTGAGAAGATGCAATGTTGGTTTGTAAGAACTTGAAGAAGGCAACTTAAAAGGTGAAGGCATTCATATGGGTTTGAATCTGTCATGATGTGCTTCAAAGAATTTGATCTCTGTATTTGCATGTAGCACTTTTGTTACTTTCTACCTTTCATTTTTCTTGAGTTTCCTTGTCCTCTTTTTTTGTGCATATAACTTTTTGTCTTTCACTTTTGACTTGTCATTTGTTTTCTTTTTTTCTTGTTGTAAAGACGTTGTTACCACCGTATCTCCCACTTTCTTAAGAATATTTCTTTTACCAATTAAAATCGTTTCCAAGCACAAAGATCTATTTAGAAACATTGATTAGGGTCGTTTGCCTCAATTTTTTGTGAAATCCCGTGAGCCGCACACATCGGTAGAACTCACAAACTGCCAGTGTCTCACAGCATACACTTGATATACATGAGACCCTCCTAAGTTACGTTTCCTCATAGGCTTTGTAAATGGGCCTGAAGGTGTAATTTTAATGCGTTAGTCCTCCCTAATTGCCTCTCCCTATATAAATCATAACTCTTGTTTGGCTGAAAATCACATAATAGTGAGCGAATCATTGTTTGGGTTGTGAAACGAAAACGAAAAAAAATAAGTGGCGAGATAGTCTTACTTTGTATCTTTTAGGCTAATTCATTAAAGTAGTAATCATTGCTTATCCTTTATTATGTCTTCCTTGGGTGGATTTCTTACGGTGGTGAACTAATTAGAATGGAAGATTCCAGGGAGCTTTTAGGCAAAATGTAATGGAATTAATAACAATGGTAAAATCAAGAAAAATTAATATTTTAATAAAATGTAATATAAAATAGATAATATGATGTGAGCTGTTTTAAAAAGTAAATATACTAAATAGACAAGAAAATTTGCAAGAGCAAATTCTAGAGAAACTGGGCTTTTGCCCTTTTTTTTTTTTTAATATCCAGCATTTTGCCCATTTTTCAAACTATTTAGAGAAATATTCCTGTTTTGAAACTTGATTTTCTAAAAATCAAGTTCCAATTTAAATCTCAATTTTTGGACAATTGAGTTATAGCAAATTGAAAAAAAAAAAAATTGTGGAATATGGAACTTGAGTTCCATTCAAGGAACTCCAGTTCTAGAATTTTTTTTTTCCTAAGTCCAATTCCATTATAACTCAATTGTCCAAAAATCGAGTTTTGCATTTGAAACTCTATTTTTAGAAAATCGAGTTTCAAAATAGGGACATTTTCCTAAATAGTTTGAAAAATAAGGCAAAATGCTGAATTTTTTTTTGAAAAGGGTAAAACCCCATTTTGGCCGGCAGATTTAGGGTCCGTTTGGATATAGCTGAAAACTGAAAACTAAAAATACTACAGCAAAATAATTTTTAAATGTGTGAATAGTATTGCGGGACCCATTTTTAATAAAAAGTTTTCTGAAAAAGTGTGCACATGGTACGCGCATAGGCGTTTGTCTCCTACAGCAAAAAAAAAAAAAAAAAACAAACAAACAAAGAAGGAAAGTGCTGAACGCGGACGCTTACATATATTTAGCTTCTCTGGTCTGAATGATCATCATGGGTTCATGGCCTCAGCAATAATTTTGCATTTTCTTCAAAATACCATTTGGCCAACTTACATATACTCCTTTTGTGATGAATGTTACAAAACAAAGAAGGGGATTTCTCTTACGTTTTCCTATCCCCTATGGAAGAATATTGTTTTCAGTATGAAATAACATTTAGTACGAGCCCATCTTTTTTTCTGCAAACTAAATAAGACCTGTTGATTTTAGAAATGTTCTAGAAGACATATAGATGGTACATTCAGCTACTCTATTTTTGATGTATTACAGTCATTCTAGAGACAGTGTCGGATACATCTCACAATAAATTTTTATTCTCAAAGGATATCTGTAGAATACCATAAGATTATTTCATTCCTAACCTTTACCTGATTGCATTGCGCATGGTAGAAATAAAACATATTCCTTATCAAATAAAATAATATTCCAGCAAATATGACAATTACCACTATCATCGATGTCTAAGCACTAATCAATCTTACCATTCTACCCCAATCTATTGGGTCTGCATCACCCTATCCCTAACAAGTCCATAGGATTAGAAAAACACAAGATATGTGAGAAAGTACTTTACCACTATAGCATTCCAATGCCCATTGCGCTTTCGATGCATCAGGTTCAGGCAACTTCACACTTAAATTATCAATACTTGCAATAGGTGTCCCAAGAAGAGAACAAATGGCCTGAAGATGTCAAGTCAGCAAGACTGCATTGGACTTGGTTGCCAGAAACTGTATAGACATCAAAGAAATCGGGCTTAAATGTAATGGACTGATAAGCTGACCGCGATGAATTGAGGGTGTGAAAAGCAAGCTGCAGGCAAAAAATTAGTAAATAAACAAATCAACTCAATTACTTCAAACATTTTGGTCGATTCTTTTGAGTTTTGTTAATTTGAACCTTTAGTTTCATGGGAAAATGAAATTGGTTTGGGAATAACTTTTAAGCTTGTTTTTAGCTTATTTTGCGCACTATTTGCGTGTCTCATGTTGAGGCTACTTTTAAGTTGCACAGTAAACTTTTAGGCTGCGTGTCTCATGTTGGCCACCTCTAGTCCCTTTGATCCTCCGCCACTGTTGAGGCTACTTACAGCTATAGGATCAGTAGGCCAAAAGATCAAGGGAATAATAGCGGAGTAAATCATAATCTTAAATTATTAATTAATAATCATAAAAACTACGTTTATCTGGAACGTTAAAGACAAACACGCTCAAAAATAAAAAAGGGTTAGGTAGGTGTCAAAGAAAGAAATAAAGAAAGAGAGAGAAGATAAAGATAAGTGTGAAAGAAAGAAAGAAAGAAAGAATAAGAGAGAGAGAGAGAGAGAGAGAGACAGAGCATGTGAAAGAAAGAGAGCGATAGACGGTTTACTGTGCTGCCAATTCAATGTGTCCTATGCTCTTTATAATATTTACAACAATGTCATTCTTACTCAAAAATTGAAAATTGGTAGAACTTTTCTAATTTCAGAGTTCAAACACCCTAAAATGAGAAATATAATTCAAACACTTTTAAATAAAATCCTATACTAAACATATTTTGTTTAGAGCCCACAATTTTTAATATTTAAACACTAAAAATTGTTGTTAATCAAAATGTCTTACCAAATAGGCCCTAAGAGATAGAAGGATACCAAAAATGGGTTCCGCAATACAAAGAGGACTAAGGAGTTGTTCCTTTAAATAGTTTTTAATTTTTAGTCAATATTGTTAATTTTTATATATTTATTTTATATTAAAGTAATTATGGCATCATCACGATTTGACATTGATTCAACTTTGGTATAATCTTAAAATCCTTGAATTTTTTTTTTTCCAGTTTTTTGAACGATTCAAATTTCAAAACCATACACTAAACCCTAAAAAAAGTGCATGATGAGGCTAGTAGTATATTAGCATCCATCAAAATATTGCTCCATGAATAAATCATGGTATAGAAAGAGTACTGATCTCGTGTACATTTTAAAGTGTCCTATTGAAATATGTACCTTGAAATGTAAATGAATTCAAGTTCATTTTCACTTTGAAGTTTTTAGCATGGAAAACTTAGGGTCTGTTTGAAATCCACTTATTTTACTGAAATTAAAAACTTTTTGCTAAAAGTACTATAGATAAAAGTAAAAGTTAATTGAAATAGTACAGTAAGACCCATGAATAGTACCAAAAAGTATAATGAGATTTAAGAATAGTAATAAAAATAAACTAAATAGTAAAAATAATTTTTGCCCAACAAACACAGGCAACAAATGTATTCCAAATTTCAAAGCCTAGTAAACGTGGGGGTAAGTGACAAACATTGCCATGCTCTAGAGTGCCTAGACTTCCCAATAAAAAAAAGCAGTGAGAGTCATCCAACGTGGGGAGAAAGAAAGACTTACATATTTGTGGGTCATCCCACAAAGACCATGACACCAAACCGACAATAGAAACATTGATGCTCAATCATGAATGTAGGTTCGGCCCAAGCGTTTCAGAGGCTTAAGATTAAATCTTTAAATGGGGTCTTTATGTTATCACGTAAATAATATTTAACTAGTAATTTATATATAATAATTTTTTTAAAATCCATTCCTTTTACTTTTTAATATGATTTTTTTTTTTTGAGAAAATGCTAAAGTTATAACAAATTTTACTATAAACTGGTGTTGTAATGAATGTGATCAATGGCATGTGGCTTAAGGAGTTTGTTTCTTTAAATAGTTTTTAATTCTTAGTCAATATTGTTAATTTTTATATATTTATTTTATATTAAATTAATTATGGCATCATCATGATTTGACATTAATTCAACTTTGGTATAATCTTAAAAACCTTGAATTTTTTTTTTCCAGTTTTTTGAACGATCCAAATTTCAAAACCATACACTAAACCCTAAAAAAAGAGCATGATGAGGCTAGTAGTATATTAGCATCCATCAAAATATTGCTCCATAAATAAATCATGGTATAGAAAGAGTAATGATCTCATGTACATTTTAAAGTGCCCTATTGAAATATTGTACCTTGAAATGTAAATAAATTCAAGTTCATTTTCATTTTGAAGTTTTTAGCATGGAAAACTTAGGGTCTGTTTAGAATCCACTTATTTTGCTGAAATTGAAAACTTTTTGCTAAAAGTACTATAGATAAAGGTAAAAGTTAGTTGAAATAGTACAGTGAGACCTATGAATAGTAACAAAAAGTACAATGAGATTTAAGAATAGTAATAAAAATAAAATAAATAGTAAAAATAATTTTTGCCCAGCAAACATGGGCAACAAATGTATTCCAAATTTCAAAGCCCTGTAAACGTGGGGGTGAGTGACAAACATTGCCGTGCTCTAGAGTGCCTAGACTTCCCAATAAAAAAAAGCAGTGAGAGTCATCCAACGTGGGGAGAAAGAAAGACTTACATATTTGTGGGTCATCCCACAAAGACCATGACGCCAAACCGACAATAGAAACATCGATGCTCAATCATGAATGCAAGTCGGGCCCAAGCGTTTCAGAGGCTTAAGATGAAATCTTCAAATGGAGTTTTTATGTTATCACTTAAATAATATTTAACTAGTAATTTATATATAATAATTTTTTTTAAATCCATTCTTTTTACTTTATAATATGATTTTTTTTTTTTTTTGAGAAAATGCTTAAGTTATAACAAATTTTACTATAAACTGGTGTTGTAATGAATGTGATCAATGGCATGGGGCTTAAGGAGTTTGTTTCTTTAAATAGTTTTTAATTTTTAGTCAATATTGTTAATTTTTATATATTTATTTTATATTAAATTAATTATGGCATCATCATGATTTGACATTACTTCAACTTTGGTATAATCTTAAAAACCTTGAATTTATTTTTTCCAGTTTTTTGACCGATCCAAATTTCAAAACCATACACTAAACCCTAAAAAAAGAGCATGATGAGGCTAGTAGTATATTAGCATCCATCAAAATATTGCTCCATAAATAAATCATGGTATAGAAAGAGTAATGATCTCGTGTACATTTTAAAGTGGCCTATTGAAATAATGTACCTTGATATGTAAATGAATTCAAGTTCATTTTCATTTTGAAGTTTTTAGCATGGAAAACTTAGGGTCTATTTGGAATCTACTTATTTTGCTGAAATTGAAAACTTTTTGCTAAAAATACTATAGATAAAGGTAAAAGTTAGTTGAAATAGTACAGTGAGACCCATGAATAGTACCAAAAAGTATAATAAGATTTAAGAATAGTAATAAAAATAAACTAAATAGTAAAAATAATTTTTGCCCAACAAACACGGGCGACAAATGTATTCCAAATTTCAAAGCCCAGTAAACGTGTGGGTGAGTGACAAACATTGCCGTGCTCTAGAGTGCCTAGACTTCCCAATAAAAAAAAGCAGTGAGAGTCATCCAACGTGGGGAGAAAGAAAGACTTACATATTTGTGGGTCATCCCACAAAGACCATGACGCCAAACCGACAATAGAAACATCGATGCTCAATCATGAATGCAAGTCTGGCCCAAGCGTTTTAGAGGCTTAAGATGAAATCTTCAAATGGAGTTTTTATGTTATCACTTAAATAATATTTAACTAGTAATTTATATATAATAATTTTTTTTAAATCCATTCTTTTTACTTTTTAATATGATTTTTTTTTGAGAAAATGCTAAAGTTATAACAAATTTTACTATAAACTGGTGTTGTAATGAATGTGATCAATGGCATCGGGCTTAAGGAGTTTGTTTCTTTAAATAGTTTTTAATTTTTAGTCAATACTGTTAATTTTTATATATTTATTTTATATTAAATTAATTATGGCATCATCATGATTTGACATTGATTCAACTTTGGTATAATCTTAAAAACCTTGAATTTTTTTTCCAGTTTTTTGAACGATCCAAATTTCAAAACCATACACTAAACCCTAAAAAAAGAGCATGATGAGGCTAGTAGTATTTTAGCATCCATCAAAATATTGCTCCATAAATAAATCATGGTATAGAAAGAGTAATGATCTCGTGTACATTTTAAAGTGCCCTATTGAAATACTGTACCTTGAAATGTAAATGAATTCAAGTTCATTTTCATTTTGAAGTTTTTAGCATGGAAAACTTAGGGTCTGTTTGGAATCCATTTATTTTGCTGAAATTGAAAACTTTTTGCTAAAAGTACTATAGATAAAGGTAAAAGTTAGTTGAAATAGTACAGTGAGACCTATGTATAGTACCAAAAAGTACAATGAGATTTAAGAATAGTAATAAAAATAAACTAAATAGTAAAAATAATTTTTTCCCAACAAACACGGGCGACAAATGTATTCCAAATTTCAAAGCCCCGTAAACGTGTGGGTGAGTGACAAACATTGCCGTGCTCTAGAGTGCCTGGACTTCCCAATAAAAAAAAGCAATGAGAGTCATCCAACGTGGGGAGAAAGAAAGACTTACATATTTGTGGGTCATCCCACAAAGACCATGACGCCAAACCGACAATAGAAACATCGATGCTCAATCATGAATGCAAGTCTGGCCCAAGCGTTTCAGAGGCTTAAGATGAAATCTTCAAATGGAGTTTTTATGTTATCACTTAAATAATATTTAACTAGTAATTTATATATAATAATTTTTTTAAAATCCATTTTTTTTACTTTTTAATATGATTTTTTTTTTTAGAAAATGTTAAAGTTATAACAAATTTTACTACAAACTGGTGTTGTAATGAATGTGATCAATGGCATGGGGCTTAAAAAAATACTAGAAATATTATAAAATTTACAACATGAGAATTACAAAGATATATTACCAATCACAAATATTCATTTAAGAACGCATTCAATAGTTTGTTGAAATCCACCTATCATATTTATTGTCATATCAAATTATGAAAGTTATAGAGACCACCATGCACCCTTGGTGCAGTGATCACTCTAACTATAAGTTCTTGTGGGATGTGGGGGCAATGACCGAGATTTAAATCTCTAGAAGAGAGTTTTGCATACATATACACTTATATTAAGTTAGTATAGAATTTTTATCTTGTATAGAAATAATTAAATAAATAAAAGTTATGCAGTAAAATTTATAGTATTTTTAACATTTTTCTATTTGAATTACTTGTAATTTGTAACACGTCTATTTGTAAGACCTATTATTTAAATTTGTCTGATCTCTATCTCTAATATTACTTAATTCTTTGAGCATTCTTAATAATAAAAAATATATATATAAACTAAAATGTTTTAATATCTTCCAAAAACATTTATATATAAAAAATATAAAAAAATTTGCCCCCAAATTTCGGAGGCTTCTTCAGTGAGGGGCCTGCAATGGCCTAATTGGCCTAAGCCTAGGGCGGGCCCTGCAGGAATGCACAGGGATAATGGAGACGACTTGACTTGTAAAGAGATTTCCAGGAATTGGGTCCACTCTAGGCCACTCAAATATATGTTAAAATGTTATAGCCTGAACACGTATGCCCTTACGTATTCATTTTGATAAATCATGACTTCAATTCATGTCTATATAAGCAATGTAATCCACTTCCTTGCATATTTAAGTTAGTTTTTAAAGATACATTCTCAAAAAAGAAGAGAAAAAGCTGTTAAAGACACATTATTAATGGCGTCATTCTTATGTTACTTGATGTCCACACGCTTGCTATTTTTAATTCCACTGTTGCATGCTATTGCCACTAACTGTTTTGCTTCTAGGCAGCCAGTACTCTGCCATGATGACGAGAGCTCTGCCTTGTTGCAATTCAAACAAAGCTTTCACTGGAACCTGAATTCTTGCTTTGATCCTTCTGATTATCCTCCTAAGATTTCATCTTGGAAAGTGGAAGGGGTAGACACAGATTGCTGCTCATGGGATGGTGTGGAGTGCAACAAGGAGACTGGTCATGTGATTGGCCTTGACCTCAGTAGCAGCTGTCTCTATGGTTCTATGCTCTCCAACAGCAGCCTCTTCAGCCTTGTTCATCTTCGAAGGCTTAATCTTGCTTATAACCGCTTCAATTCCTCTCAGATCCCATCTGGTTTCAGCCGTCTTTCTGGGCTGACATATCTCAATCTCTCCGCTTCATCGTTTTCTGGCCAAATTCCCTTAAATATTTCAGAGCTTTCCAAGTTGACATCCCTTGATCTGTCATATAATTCTATGCTACATCTCAGAAGTCTAAAAGGTTTAGTTCAAAACTTAACCAGCCTAGAAGATCTAAGTCTCAGGTACGTTCAGATACCATCTCCAGTGCCTGAAATCTTAGCAAATTTATCTTCTTTGAGGACACTCCATTTGACTGATTGCGGAATGTATGGAGAATTCCCTGTTGGAATTTTTAAGCTACCGAAGCTGCAATATCTTAGGGTGGATTACAATCAAGTTCTAATGGGAAATTTGCCTGAATTCTACTCAAGCAGCCCACTTAAAAGCTTATCACTTCGGGGTACTAGTTTCTCGGGAAAACTACCAGATTCAATTGGAAACCTTAATTCCTTGAATGAACTATGGATGGGGGATTGTAATTTCTCAGGTCACATTCCATCTTCACTGGGTAACCTTTCTCAACTCACTAGTCTGGTACTTTCTAATAACTCTTTTGTGGGCAAAATACCTTCCTCGTTGTCAAACCTCATTTCCTTGAAGCATTTAGACTTTAGTTCCTGTCAATTATCAGGGCCAATTCCACCTTCATTTGGTAACCTTACACAACTTACATCTCTAATTCTCCTCCAAAGCTTTATTAGAAGCTCAAACCCTTCTTCCTTGTCCTGGCTTGGGAAGTTGAGCAAACTTACTTATTTAATTCTTCAAGGAATCAATTTAACAATGGAGATTCCATCATCCTTTGCAAATCTAACCCAACTTAGTATTTTGGCCATGGGCAGTACTCAATTAACGGGTCGTATCCCTTCTTGGCTTGCCAACTTGACTCAGTTAACTACCTTGGACCTTCCGTTTAATAAATTACAAGGCTCAATTCCAATCTCAATTTTTGAACTCAATAAACTTCAACGACTCAACCTTTACTCCAACCACTTGAGTGGCACAGTGACTCTGGAAATGTTTATTAACCTCAAATTTTTAACCTCACTACTTCTATCAATGAACAATATATCATTCCTCACCAAAACCAGTACCAATGCAACACAAAATAAATTTGAGGTTTTAGGATTGGCTTCATGCAACTTGAGACATTTCCCAAATTTCTTAGGCAAACAAGACCGGCTGCAATGGCTAGACCTATCCCACAACAACATTCAAGGCCAAATACCCCAATGGGTATGGAACACAAGTAAGGAAACTTTGTTGATTGTGAACTTCTCTCACAACCTTTTAACAGGCTTTGACCAGCATATGGACAATTTTCCATGGTCTCAACTACAGATTTTGGACCTGAGGTCCAATAAGCTACAAGCCTTACCCCAAATTCCACCACCATCCACCGTGATTTACTTAGTCGCTGACAACATGCTCCAAGGAGAAGTTTCGCCACTGATCTGCAAACTTAGTTCTCTTCATTCCCTTGATTTGTCCAATAACAAATTCAGGGGCACACTTCCACACTGTTTGAGCAGTTTTAGCAACTCTTTGAGCATATTGAATCTTCAAGGCAACAACTTTCATGGCACGATTCCTCAACTATGTGCAAAGGGAAGTAGAATGAAGATGATTGACATGAGCCAAAATCAATTTGAGGGGCTTCTACCAAGATCATTATCAAATTGCAAAATGCTAGAGATTCTAAATCTTGGAAGCAATCAGCTCAGTGATGTTTTTCCCTCTTGGTTAGGTACACTTTTGGAACTCAGGGTACTAATTCTTCGACGTAATGGACTTTATGGTGCAGTGGGTAGTCCAACAACCATCTTTGCATCTCCCAAGTTGCACATTCTTGATCTTTCCTCAAATAAATTTACCGGTAAGTTGCCATTTGAATATTTCCAAAGTTGGAAGTATATGAAGAAGATTGATGCAGATAACTTCACATATATGCTGGAATTTACAAGTATTCCATCATGTGGTTATGATGTGTACCAATATTACCCTTACTCGATGAAAATAATAAACAAAGGCAGGGAAATAATGTATTCAAGGATCATCGAAGTCTTTGCAACTATTGATCTTTCAAGCAACGAATTCAATGGAAAGGTTTCAGAATTCATTGGGAATCTAAATGGCCTCCAATTGCTCAACCTTTCCAACAACAACCTCACTGGTCATATCCCACTGTCACTAGGAGAGTTGACAACACTTGAGTCGCTTGACCTTTCTCAAAATAATCTCTCGGGACAAATACCATGGCAATTAACGCAACTCACTTTCCTTGGATCATTTAATGTCTCAAATAACCAACTTACAGGGCTTATACCTCATGGTTATCAATTTGATACATTTGAGAATAGTTCATTTGTTGGAAATTTAGGATTATGTGGAAAACCATTATCAAAGAAATGCGAAAATCATGAGCAAGCGCCTCTACCCTCTTCAGGCATCAAAGAAGTTCAAGACTCTTGGTTTCACATGGAATTTGATTGGAAAATAATCCTCCCGGGATATGTTTGTGGCCTTATAATCGGGGTGGTTGTTGGAAACGTTGTGACCGAGAAGATGCAATGTTGGTTTGTAAGAACTCGAAGAAGGCAACTTAAAAGGTAAAGAGATTGTCAGTTAGGTTTCCTCACTGCCAGTGTCTCACTGCATACACTTAATATACATGAGACCTTCTTGAGAAGAGATTGTAAGTTAGGTTTCCTCATAGGCTTTGTAAATGGGCCTGAAGGTGTAATTTTAATAGGGTAGTCCTCTCTAATTGCCTCTCCCTATATAAATCATAGCTCTTGTATGGATGAAAATCGCTAAATAGTGAGTGTTATTTGAATGAAATCATTCCTCGGGTTGTGAAACAAAAAGGAAAAAAATAGGTGGCAAGATAATCTTACTTTGTATCTTTTAGGTTAATTCATTTAAGTGGTAATCATTGCTTATCCTTTATTATGTATTCCTTGGGTGGATTTCTTATGGTGGTGAACTAACTAGAATGGAAAATTCCGGGCGGTTTTAGGCAAAATGTAATGGAATTAATAAAAATGGTAAAATCAAGAAAGATTAATATTTTAATAAAATGTAATATAAAATAGATAATTTGATGTGAGATGTTTTGAAAAGTAAATATACTAAAATAAACAAGAAAATTTGCAAGACCAGATTCAAATGCTCTTATATGCCATCTATTTTTTTCTTATTGCTGGAAGCTCCTAAGCCAAAAATGACGAGGTGTCTAGAAGAAAGCTAATCGATGTGTAAACCCAGCGTCTACGAGTCTGTTGCTAATATAAAGCTTCCCGTTTCCAGTGGGAAACAAAGACAAAAGTTAGACAAGAAGGTTCAAAAGTTGCGACGATCATATTCACAATTTGAATGATGAAACTTAGCTGACAATTATGTCTCTCTCCCTTTCAATTGTCTCAGCCTTCCTATCCAGAGAGGATACAAAGTTAAGAAGTTATTATTTTTATCTTATCGGACCGCTGAAATAATTAGTTTAGTTCTATTTTTTTTCTTAGTTAATTGAGTTACAAGTAAAGCAATCAATTTTGTACCGAACGTGCCAATTCAGTTGGTATTTAGCGTACCAGTACCAGGCCAGAAAATAAACACAGTTGTTTCTAATGGTATAAATATGAACCATACCAAGTCTTAAACAAGGTCGATAAAAAATAAACAGCTTCTTTCTCGTTCTTTCTTCTCACTGGTGTTGACTCCCTGATCAATTTCTTAGCCTCTTGCCGGCCTGGCTCCTCCCTTAAATTGCAAAACCTCCTCTTCTTGTAACTCTAAATTGTAGAATTGGCGTATCACTCCTCTCTCTCTCTCTCTCTCTGTGGTTTCGAGTAACTCTCAAGCTTTTTTTCGGTTGAACTCTTAAGCTGATTTAAATCAATAAGTCTAGTGGCAAAATAAAATTCATAAATATCAATGTGACAAATTTTTAATGACGGACAATAAGATAATTTCAATATTAAGTTGATGCAAGATGTAGAAGCATTAAGAAGCAGAACACGCCTACTTCTAGAAAACAAGAAACAAAACACATTTGCTTTTAAAAATAATCTCGAATTCACGAGGGTTTCTTGGAACAGGAATTTAATTTTTTTTAATATATTTTTTTAAAAAAAAAAACCTAACTTGGGAGTTATAATTGTCCGAAAACCCAGAAGCAAGTAATTGAACTTGATGGAGACAAGAAAAGCCCAAAACCAAACAAAAAGAAACAGTGAAATTCTAAATTCTACTCTCAACTAGAACAATCTAACACCGAAGAGAAAACTTGCATTTGACATATACTACTGATGGAATTTTCTTTTAAAGCATGAAGAAACTAATAAACATCTAAACTATACCAGGTGCATGGCATAGATATAAACAATAGTATAAGGCCATTCATTGTATTCATTAAAAAAAATAAAAGGATTTCTCGATTATTGCAAGATACCTGGAAGGATAACTATAGTGTGGCCATCTAACACTAAGATTAAGATTTTTTGAGACTAATGACGCAAAATTGGGCTCCAATTCTAATTAAATTTTTATCTAAGTTTTGGCTTTTAATATATATAGATTATGGTTAAAATGAGTTTTAACCATGGTTTATATATAAGTAAGGATATAGAATCAAACCTGGAAACCAAATCTGTAAATTTCATAATAGAGTAATAAATTTTTAATCTCTCGAGGGTCAATGAAACTTTCTGGTTGAATCTTCAATCTCTCTTGATTGATTGTTGGAAGTCATACGAGCAAGGTCTTCATAGTACACAATGAATAGATGCTTCAAAATTTCAACCTTTATTTGCTCCTACAGTTTACAATGTAACAACCCAAATTAAAAATAAATTTGTTATGAAATGAGCCAACACTAAAAATCAGAACAAATTGCCCCCTTGGAAATTTTATGACAGAACACCCTAATAAGGACTCAAGTACAAATGCAAGCCTATGAAAGACAATAAACTCGACTTACACCTAAGCTAGAAACCGAGACATGATACTAGATGAAATATAAGTCTTACCTGGAATCAAGAACAAACCCCATAAAAAAAAAATAATAATAATAATAAATAAAACTCCTTAAGGAAATCTGTCATTTATCCTCCCTTCCCCCCCCCCCCCCCCCCCCCCACCCAAAAAATAAATATATAAATAAAACCCTCCTTAAACGCATCAAATGCAGAATACAAAAAGAAATATAGTGATCAAGCATACAATAGTTGAACCACAGAACTTGATTATACACTAATAGTCCTGATTTGACTAAACTGATCAATCAATCAAGGGATTCATCAAACAAATATGTTAATTAATCAAGCACAACATACTAATTAAACTCAACATGCTCAACATTAAAAAAAAGGTTACGCAACTCAGCAAGAGTCAAACCAAAGTGCATAGAATTGAAACATTAAAAATGTTTAAACGTTAAAAAAGTACATCATGTTAACTGGTAAGTAACTCTCTAACATACAAAGAAATATTTCGTCTCCCTTAATAGATAGTTACATACTCCCCTTAACCTGCATATTTGAAACAATCTAATCCAACTATCTCCCCTAAAGTTACTTTTCCTCCCCATGTCACTTTAGTAAATTGTGGATATAGGGACCAAGTTTTGACTTTTGACATTGCTCTTATTTCCACTACTCATATGTCACTTTAGTAAATTGTATGTTGGGCTCAACATTGCAAGTAATCCAATAGGTTTTTGTTGTGTCCCAAACCCAAATGGCAATGGCAAATAATTCTGAAGTAGTTGAAGAAGTTTGAATTTGAATAGAATTCTAATAAAATTATGTAGCAGACTAGGATGAGGATTAGGATTTAATTTCAATTTGTATTTAATTTAAGTAGGAGTTGGATCCTATGTTTTAAGACTTGGTTGTGATGAAGCTTATCTCTTCACTAGTATTTATGTACGTAGGAATTATGAATGAAACAAGCAGAAAATTAATCAAAAAATTTATATTTCCTTTCTCAAGTTTAGGAGATTGGTCATCTCGAATTGACTACACTATCTTTCAATTATCCCAGTTCACAACATTTGGTATCAGAGCCAACAGATCCATCTAGTTTCTTGAAAAAAAAAAATTCAGTCGTATTCTCATCCCACACTATCACACGAATCTCCCATCCACAACCCAAGGCAAACAACAGCCAACATAGTTCCAGGCAGCCACTGCAACACCCAACCAAAAAAGAAAAAAAGAAAAAGCCACATCTATCTATCAAATGTGTCAATCCCAGCAAACAAAGAATGGAGAGCATGTCAGAGATTGTCAACCAAATGTTAAATATTACCAAGGAAATGTCCAAAAGCATAGCAAGGATGGAAGCAAAGATGCAAGATTTGTGGGATCAAATGATAGAGGTCTTAGATAAACAATTCAATGTACTTTTGGAACTCAAAGAACAATCAAAAGATCAAGGATCCCATGAAATTTCGCAGAATCAAAGTGAAGTGCTCCAAGCATCACCAACAATTCAAGAAAGTAATATGTTAGAGGGTGCACTTTCTACAAAAATTGAGTTTGAAGATCAAAGGTTCGATGGAGTGGAAAAGATTGATTAAAGGGATCTTTTCATGAATTCAAATGAGTCAATCTCAATCACACACATTGAATTTGTCATTCGCGATGAGTTCAAGGGTATGAGAAGCAAGATATTTTTGTTTCTAGTGCTCACAAAAATCGTTAAAGAATTGATGCAAGTCTCCATGGTCATAGTTTTCCTTCAACACATCAAAATCTGAGGCCGAGTATTCTCCAATCAATGTGAGCAAGGGTTAATTTCAATGTTGTAGAATCTTGAGGACAAGATTCATTTGAAGGGGAAGGGAATGTTGTGTCCCAAGGCCAAATGACAAATAATTCTGAAGTAGTTGAAGAAGTTTGAATTTGAATAGAATTCTAATAAAATTATGTAGTAGATTAGGATGAGGATTAGGATTTAATTTCAATTTGTATTTAAATTTAAGTAGGAGTTGGATCCTATGTTTTAGGACTTGGTTGTGATGAAGCTTATCTCCTCACTAGTATTTATGTATGTAGAAATTATGATTGAAGCAAGCAGAAAAATAACTAAAAAAAGTCTATTTCCTTTCTCAAGTTTAGGAGATTGGTCAATTCAAATTGACTACACTATCTTTCAATCATCCTAGTTCACAACAGGTTTCCTCATGCCTACAAAATGTACAATATGAAATTGTTTCAAATCAATGTTTGAATCAAATAACCTACTAAGAAGATTGCAAATAAGAAAGTTGCATGGTACAGTTATCTAGTAACATTTCCATAGCACAAGAGATCATAAATCTAGAGCTTTCAAAAAGTTATCCTAAAATCCAAAGTTAGAATAGTCTTATCTAAATGAGAATAACTCATTCAAAAGCTACATGTTAAATGACTTGGGTAGGATGAAGTTTTATTGGAGGTAGCCATTGGAGATTAGGCTAAATACCTCTATGGTATATATTATCCTCCTAACTACATTACACATATATTTAGCTTCTCTGGTCTGAATGATCATCATGGGTTCATGGCCTCAGCAATAATTTTGGATTTTCTTCAAAATACCATTTGGCCAACTTACATATACTCCTTTTGTGATGAATGTTACAAAACAAAGAAGGGGATTTCTCTTACGTTTTCCTATCCCCTATGGAAGAATATTGTTTTCAGTATCAAATAACATTTAGTACGAGCCCATCTTTTTTTCTGCAAACTAAATAAGACCTGTTGATTGTAGAAATGCCCAAAGACTAGAAGACATATAGATGGTACATTCAGCTACTCTATTTCTGATGTATTACAGTCATTCTAGAGACAGTATTGGATACATCTCACAATAAATTTTTATTCTCAAAGGATATCTGTAGAATACCATAAGATTATTTCATTCCTAACCTTTACCTGATTGCATTGCACATGGTAGAAATAAAACATATTCCTTATCAAATAAAATAATATTCCAGAAAATATGACAATGACCACTATCATCAATGTCTAAGCACCAATCAATCTTACCATTCTACCCCAATCTATTGGGTCTGCATCACCCTATCCCTAATAAGTCCATAGGATTAAAAAAAAACAAGATATGTGAGAAAGTACTTTACCACTATAGCATTCCAATGCCCATTGCACTTTCGATGCATCAGGATCAGGCAACTTCACACTTAAATTATCAATACTTGCAATAGGTGTCCCAAGAAGAGAACAAATGGCCTGAAGATGTCAAGTCAGCAAGACTGATAAGTTGAAAAATCCCATTAAAATATCTAACATGGTTAAAGAAACCACCTTACCTTCAAAAGCACACTGCCTTGGACAGTTGGACTTGGTTACCAGAAACTGTATAGACATCAAAGAAATCAGGCTAAAATGTAATGGACTGATAAGCTGACAGCGATGAATTGAGAGTGTGAAAAGCAAGCTGCAGGCAAAAAATAGTAACTAAACAAATCAACTCAATTACTTCAAACATGAATAAGCAATATGGTACTTACAAATTATTAACTAATTTTTATCCATCCTTATTTGCAGAAAACCAAAAGGGCAGTCCTAATTCTGCTAAAGTTTGATATAGTTGATGGAGATATTTCAGAAGGAAAATCCAACAAAACAAAACAAAAATTTCTAACCTCTTCACATAACTTCAACTACAAAAGACAAAAACCTTGAGCCCTTCATTCAGTTATAGTGAACTACTTCTGCATAACATGTGTGAGGAAATCTCTTGAATTTTCAGATACCCAAAAAAAAAAAATTCAAGTCTAGGCTTTAGAGCTTTTATTCTTTTGAATATTTTTTTTTCCCTCCATTTTCTTGCCAACCAAACAGAGCTTCTCTTGTGATTTTTTTCACTCATCCAGCATAATTAATATAAATCAAGTCAAACATAACTCTTCACACACAATTCCAAAACTAATTAAATATTATTCTATGAAAGCCCATTTATGCCCTTCTTTTTTTTCCTTCATTTTCATACCATCCAAACAGAGCTTACAGTCACTAATTTCTCACCCATCAAAGCATGATTCATATAAATCAAATCAAACACAAATTCCTTACACCCAATTCCATAAATACAAATAATTTCGATATAAATCCCATTTATACGCTTTTTTAAAACCCTAATCAAAACACACCAACTCCCTAACAATGAGTTAACAAATCAACATGAACACAGAGTAAACTATATGAGCCATTAAATAAAAAGTATAAATAAGCTGATAATTATTAAATCAAACTAATTGGATTAGATTAAACAAATTAATTATAGTTTTAGTTATTTAATCATATATGATATACCTGAGAAGGAGAAGCTTGAATTGCAAGCTCGTTGCCGACACGTGCGAGGCACCTGATGCACCGAGCAAAGGTCTTGATCGCATTCCCGCTCAGACTCAGTTCCATTTTCGTGTCTCACTCTCTCAACTCCGAAGTGAGAGACAGAGAGAGAGAAGGCGAGCTTTGGCGGGAAGGGAGAAATGGATTTGTAGTGGGCTTCAATGGGGGCCGTCCACGTGGACTTTTATTCACAATTTTTTTTTTTCCACAGTTCACTTACACCGATCCATTACTACTCTACCGATTGTAACAAGAAGTTGTGAAATAATTTTTGCTTCTAAATTTCTAACTCATGCTGGATTTTGATTAGACCTAAATAAGTTTCTCTGTATTGGTTGCAACTAAAAAAAGTACATTTCCAAATTTATATCCATTTACATACAAATCTAAAAACTGAAGCCCAACAATTATTGTTATCGTGTTTTTGTTGAGTTACGTTAACGTAGCATTTTAGTTTATTTTGGTTTAGTATGGTTCAATTCGGTCAATTCGATCAATTTGGTTCAATTTGAATCACTTCAGTCCACTTTGGTGCAGTTTGGTCTAGGTCAGTTCATTAGGTTTATTTCGGTCTAGCTTGGTCTATTCGATCCATTCGGTCTTCTTCTGTCAACTTCAGTCTATTTCAATCCATTTTTATCTATTTTAATCCATTTTGGTCTACTTTGGCCCATTTCAGTCTATTCAATCCACTTCGATGATGCTACTTGATTGACAATTATGTCACATTCTTAGTGCAATTTTGGTTAGTTCTTGATAAAATTACATTTTTCTTATGTTATAAAGTCTTGTATTTTATTTTCAAATATGATTGATGAATTTACTTATATATGCTTATTCTTTAGGTCGTTTAAAACATATAAATGATCAACCGTAAGTAAGGAGCACTAAAAACAAATTTCAACCATACATTATATTATTTATAAGTTTTATCTATTATTCTCATTTTTTTACTTAACAAAAAAAATCGTCAAATTTTTCAGCACTATGACTAGTTTAATATAATGACGTTGAAGTTCAATAAAAGATCTAAATTTGATTGTAATTATATTCTAATTTTCTATCAAGTATAATACTATAATTCTAATTGGATTTTATAAATGTACTCTAACTGTTCGCTTCTGATAATAACTCTTTATTATCAGACCAAGACACCAATCAGTTTTTGGTGTAGACGGGAATTAAAACTTAGATCTCTTATACAACTATTAGAGACTTTACTAGCTAAGTTAACAAGAATCCACAAGTATACCTATAATTGAAAGCTATTTTTAACCCATTTAAAGCTACTTATAGGTTATTTGACTTTAGTCCAAATAAATTATTTCCAAGCTACTTCCAATCCATTTGAAACTAATCAATTTTTTCATACAAAAATTGATTAATTATTGTCAATAACAAATTTTACTTTGGTCTAAAAATTTGGCTGTTGCTTTGGAAAATTGGAATATATTTTTATAACAACTTATTTTAAAGTATAATTAAAAATAAATTCATTGTATTAACAAAAATGAAAATTATGTCAAGAATTTAAAGCTAAGTGTTGTTCGGGGGCCTTTTTCAGTTGCTCGGCCACGTATTATGCACTAGATTAATGACATTGCTTGGCCCGGGTTCTTTTTGGGGAGTTGCGTCCCGGAACTCAACATTGGTCCACATGGTCCAACGGCTACCGGTGTATTTTTTAGCCTACCAAACCATTAAAATCAAAGTCTAAGAATCATGATAATAGTCGAATAAATATGTAATACGTGTTTGATATAATAGGTTTGATTAGTAGTTGTAATAAAATAATATGTATTTAAATGTGAAGTAAGCATGTATTCAATGATGTAAATTTAAAGATAAGGAGGCAAAATCACTTATCTTTGTATCTTTGTATGGTTTGTAGCCCAGCTGTATAGCATCAGTGAGCTGATGGGATTCTAGCAAGATGCTAACGGTAGAGGCTAATTAAGCCTGCTCCTCTTATCATGCATTTAAATGAGTTTAAGCCTTGGTTAATAGTTGTAATAAAGTAATATGTATTTAAATGTGAAGTAATCATGTACTCAATAATATAAATTTAAAGATAAAGAAGCAAAGTCACTTATCTTTGTATGGTTTGTAGCCTAGCTGTACAGGTTCTATGAGTTGATAATATCCTAGCAGAGTGACCTCAGCGGTAGAGAGGCAGTGTGCCATGATAACTTCAGGATTAAGAGGAAAAAATGGGTGCAACTAGAGGGAGAGAGAGTATGTTCAGCTGTGTGTAGGGACTAGTTAAGCTTACCCCTCTTATCATGCACTTAAACAAGTTTTTCCCTTGACAATACTTTTTTAGTTGTTGTAAAATTATGAATAGTGTTGCCTTCCATGAGAATGACTTTTGTATGGAGTACTTGTGCCTTCTAAGAGAAGGGCTTTATGTAAGATGGATTTGTGCCTTCAATAAGAAGGGCTTTAATATAAGATCTTGATGCCTTCTAAGAGAAGGGTTTTAGCATTAAAGTTTATGCATTCCATGAAAAGGGCTTTTATAAGAGAGATAGAGATGAGTATTGATAGGTGTTTATAAGTAGCAAAACAGTAGAACTTCATAGTGAGAGAGTATGAGAATGGAGTTTAGAAGAGTGTAGTGAGTCATATATAATGGCGTAGTAAATGTGTATGAGAAGTGGAGAAAGAGATGTTTAGAGATATGAGTGTTTTGTGGGATGTAGCATTTGTAATATATATGGTATATGAAAATATGAGAGATATGATAGTTAAAGATAGTAAAAATATGAGATTATAACCGTTGGAGAAGTTGTAGAAATTACTTTCCAAGATGAAAGATTTTGTAAGAGAAGAGCATGAAGGTGTGTTTAGGCATTTGGAGATGGAAGTAGTAAGATAGGTGTATTTTCTGAATATAGAGAGTGAGAGAATGAGTATATAAGAGGTAATAGTGTTGTAATGTGTTTAGCAATGATGCTGAAATTTACTGCTGGACTTTTCTGCTGATATGTTTTGCTAGGATTTTTTGCTAGAAGATGGATGAGGGTTTATGAAGGCATTTATGAGCTAAGGGATGAAGATTTTAGTTCTTGATTTTGAAACTAAAATCTCAGAACTTCATTCAGAGCTTAGGGAGAGAGAACAGAGAGATTTGTGAAAAAATTCTTCTCCCTTTTGTTGTCCTCCCTTTGAAGTGTTGATGAGTGGTCCTATTTAGCTGAGTTTAAGGGGGTATTTTAGTAAAGAATCTCAGCCAAAATCTATCCCAAATAGCAATGAATTTTTAGAAAATTCATCTTAAGATTTGGGCAAAAATGGTAAGTTTAGCTTCAAGGTGTTCTTGCTATTTTAGGTAAGAGCTGCTGGGGGAAAGAGCAGTAGAAAAGGAATGTATTTTTGCAAGAAAAACATGGTTAATTTAGCTAGTTTTGGTTTTAGCCAAATGTGAAAAAAAGAAGAAGAAAGTAATGCTCAGGCTACTGGGTCAGCTGTTATATCTGTTCTGAAACAGCTGTCCCAACTGTCAGGAAAAGTTGTCTCAGCTGTCATGAGACAGCTGTTGCTTTGGGCAGAAGCAAAAGAGGTCAGCATGGTAATTTTAGAGTCTTGGAAAGGTCATTCAGCATTTACTTTATGGATTTGGCTGAAAATGGTAAGATCTCTTTCAAGGGTATCTTGCTATCTTGGGTATAGCAACTGGCAGCTGGGATTTCAGCATTAAATGGTTGCTGATATCACTCCCAGCCAAGTGTCAAGTGCTGAATACACTGCTGAGGTTCTACTGGAAATATTTCTCCTTTTGGGTGTTTGTGTTTTTGGTGCAAGGTTCCATTACAACACATTTTCTAGTAAGTAATAAAAGGATTGGTTGAAAGTTAATGAAGCTTTAGAGATTTAGTTGAGGTCTCATTGTGCTATGACATAATCTTGGTGAGCAAAAAGAGTATTAAATGCTCTGTCCTGGCAACTGGCAGAGAAATATATGGTTTGATTATGGCAGACAGCAGTTGGGTTGAAGAAGACATGCCAAGCAACATGTCTCTTTTATCAATTTTAAACCGCTAAAGCTTTACTGAACATACCTCTTGGCCCTCCAAACCACGACTCCCAAAGTTTCTCCAAAGAGACTTATGAGCTTGGATTATAAGCCAAAGATGAGATGACGTACCTCGGGTTTTGTTGTAATTTTGTGTAAATATGGGCTCTTGTTAAAGAAGCTGATTGCCATGAGTGTAAGAGAGGTAATATGGGCCGTGATCTTTGATTCATTGCTTAAGCTGAATCCATATGTCAATGTTGATGATGTCGTGCGGTTATGATCCCAATTGATGAAAAGGAAATGTGGACCATGAATTCGCCTCTTGAAGTAAGGATCTTGTGGGCCATGCAAGTCCAATCCATGAGATATAAGCTTATTTTGGGTTTTAAAGAGATTTATCCAAAAAATCAATAATATGTTGATGTGGTATGGGTTGCCAATGAAGTAGTGCCACATGGGGCGAAAAAAGAGTCACCAACAAGTGTATAAATTAATCACTGAACTATCTTTTTTTTCTTTAATAACTAACATGGAGAAATCAATCATTTGCAATTTGCGTATTCCCCCAAATAATATTCTCACAAGTTTCTTTTAAGAGCTGAAAAAATATTAATAATGAAGCCCGATATTATTAAACATAGGTACGAATGTTTAATATATATATCTAATAATGTTTATTATGTGCTAAAAAAAAAACCGTCATGATCTCATGTGAACCACACAGAAGATGAAAGAGTAATTCAGCAGAAAAAGATAATGGCAGAGTTTTCAGAGGAAATTATTGAAAGTTTGGAACACTTGCCATTGTGTATTTAAAACAAAATGAGATTTACAATTAAAAAAGTACTGGAGGTAAGTCAAACCTTTTGAAGGTATACCTTAACTTCTTTCTGATTCCAAAGTTTTTAGCATGGCAAACTTTTGATTGTTGATATTAATTAACCATCTCTCTTACGATATTAATGCTCTTGCCATGCCATGTTCATTCCAAATGATTGTGCTTTTGATTTATAGTTTTTACAGAAAAACTTATTAGCTGATAATAATTGACACAAGTATATTATGCGGGTCTACAAACATTACCGTGCTGGGGGTGTCTAGACTTCCCATACGAAAGAAGTGAGTGATCCAATTTCGGAAGAAAGACTGATAATTCTATGGCATTGGAGTTTCTGATGTTAGTGCACTACAAATATAATGTAGAGCCAAGAAGCTGAAATCAGAGTGAATCCACTGTTGGGGTCTTTTTCTTCGTGTTGTCATGTGTCGAGTTTGGATTGGCTTCACTTTTCAACCTAGGTATAAGATAGAGGGTTAAGTTTGCTACTCTCATCAACAAGTATTGCAGTGAAGGCTAGTAGCATTGTTTAAAGAACTGCACACAAACGGTTTAACTTCTGATGAATAAAAGAAGTTACGACACAAATACAACAAGCAAGACACCAAGCCTTAAAATATAACAAAACACAAGGATATGATACGGGAGAGAAGGATTCTCCACATGTGATCATGGATTAAAAAGACTTGTCTTGGCATATGATATATATGGCACAAATATGTTTTGTTTTGCGAGGCAATAATAAATGAAGTGGTTAATGCTTAATGAAATTTGCCTTAATATTCCCATTTGCTTAGCTTTTATAAAGGTCTTTAAGGAGGTCTAAAACCACTCGGGGCTGCTATTGATTGATGATTCTCTTGAATTTTAATTGTGGTTTTGGGTTTAATGGAAATGTGAAATTGGATTAGGTTAGTGTTAATTTTAGGTAATCAGGTTAATAGAGGCTACTTGGTTGACTTCCCTTGAAGGTTTACAATCTACTAAAACTATTGAATATAGGGGATTATATTAGCGAGCAATTAATGATGGTGAATCTATCAGTAAATGTTTTTTTTTTCCGAGTAAATAGCAATACTTATTAGAAGACATACAAAAATAGTAATACTAATGTTTTAGACGGTAATACTTATCAATAAATAATTGGTGTGAATGAAATAAAGAAGCTTAAAGTAACTAAACTATTTTTTAGCCTCTTAACTCACGTGACACTCGTGGGCTCATGGAAGTGCATGTGCTCCAAGCCCACATACTTCCTCTTCCATTACACATACAAGTGTGTAAAAAATTCCTCTCTTGGACCCTCCAAAACCATACCTCCAAAAATTCTCAAAAGATATATTTTTCAAATGAGCTTAGACCATATGTGATGAGAATGAGATGAAAAAAAAAAAAAGGCATTAGATTGTGATGAGAATGAGATGAAATAAAAAAGACATAAGACTGGTCTTGCTTGTAATTTGGGTTGGGCTTCTAAGTGGCGCTTTGCCAAAAAATTGGCCCTCAACACCCACAAAACATAGCTTATAAACGTACTAAATTAACTAATGGGAGTCTACTAGCGTGTTGGCACAAGAGCACTCATGCCATATAATTATGAATCTTTACTTCCATGTTTGATGACTCAAAGCCTATTTGGTTTAGGCTTGTTTTGAGTGATATCACTAGAAACTCATAACTCAGTTAGACTCTAGAGCATGACAATATTGGTAGGCCCACATTTAGCAAACTTGGAAATCAAATTATGGAATGACAACTTTATCAAAAATAAATAAAAGGTAAAAATGCAAAATTAACCCTCTAACTTTCAATATTTTTCATTTCAGTCTTCTAACTTTAAGTTTTGTCATTTTAATCCTCTAACTTTCAATTTTTGTCAATCCAGGCTTCTATTAGAACTCAGTTAAGATTCCCATTAAACTCACTAAGAAATGATCATTTTACCCTTCTTCTTTTTTTAAAAAAACAATTCAGAATTAAAAGAAAAATCTGTAAAATAAATAAATAAATAATTTAAGGGAATGACGACTGGCGGTGGTGAAGGCCATGGAGGACAAGCTAGATGACTAGATCACCTTGACCTCGACGATTTGGAGGCACTCAACGAAAGGAGGCTCCAACAGATGAAAAAGATGGCCCAAAAGTGGAGCCGTTGGATCTCCCTCAGCCACGACAACTACACTGACATCTTCTCCGAGAAGGACTTCTTCCCCATCGTCGACCCAGTTTCGTTCATCCATCATCCTCTTCAACCATTTCATGCCGCCTTTCCCTTCCCCATCGCCAATCTCCTTTCCCTTCTCCGTCACCGATCTCCTCTCCCTTCAATATTTTTTCTCTCTTCCTCCACCTCGCCGACCTGCCTAGCCATCGATTGAAGGCCTCAAAACGCTTTTCGCCGGAGTACTCTATGTTGAGTTCGGCTCCGACTATGACTTCGATCTGCCCTTCTCTCTCTGCTGTGGGAGTGGTGGGTTTTTGTTTGTGTTGCTAGGTGTGGTGGGTTTGTTGTTGGCTGATTTGGTGTTGCTGAGTTTGTATTTGTGTTTGTGTTGTGGCTGATTTGGGGTGGAGTTGCTGGCCTTGACGGTGAAGAAGAAGTCCTTTAATTCTGAATTTGGTTGCTGATTTGGTTGTTTTTCTTTTAATTTTGAATTATTTTTTTTAAAGAAGAAGGGTAAAACGGTCATTTCTTAGTGTATTTAACGGTAATCTTAACTGAGTTCTAACAAAAGCCTGAATTGACAAAAATTGAAAGTTAGAAGACTGAAATGACAAAACTTAAAGTTAGATGATTGAATGAAAAACGTTGAAAGTTAGAGGGTCAGTTTTACATTTTTGCCTAAATAAAATTATGAAATGACAAGAGCATTAATATAGTGAGAAAGACGGTTGATTTGGATGGAGTTACCGTCAAGAGGCTTGGTTAACACTAGTTGATATAGGTTTGAATCCTCTATTCCCATTATTGCGCAACTATCAAATTAAATAATAATAATAATAAGTTGAGGTAGATATATTTTGCATCCCTATAAGGCAATAATGCATCTTGCTGGAAAGTAGTTATATAAATAAATATAAGTACAATCACTTTGCAAACAAATTGATTTGTTGTTGATTTTTTTAGGACTTAATTGTACTAGGCTACTAGCCATTGGCACAATTTAAAAATCATTTAACAATTTATATGGTTATTAGGGTAAATGCATTGATTTTAATGTATTAATTATGTATAGATGGTTCATTAATTATTTACAAAAAATAAATTTATATAGTTATTTATATAGAATTTATATAAAAGTACTTTTTATGGAAATTTATATAAGAGATTATTATTTAAATGAAAAAAAATGAATTGGAATATAAATATTTTCTTAATGTATTGCTTTGAATAAATTAAGGCCAAAACCAATTTAATAACATACGCAATCACAAATATAAAAAATAATAATTTTATGCTTTTAATTGAAATAATTCAATATTTGCAAATTTACTAAAGTAATATATTCATATTTAATTCTATTAATTTAACAAAATAACATTTCCTAAATACTTTTCACGACATGATATATATATATATATATTAGATATATATATATATATATATTATATATATATATAGTACAGTAACATTGTATTATTTCCTCTCACATGAATAGTACTTCATTATACAGTTCTTAATAAATTTTTCCAAATTTGTGCTATATAATTAAAGTGAGTATTTATAGGTTAGATGCACTAATTATATATGTAAAATGAAATTTTATGAGATTTATATAACAAATAATTAATTTGGAATAAAGCATTCTTCTTCTAATTAAATTGCTTTGGCAACAATCGAAATAAAAATATCAGGGTAAATTGCAAATTACACCCTTGAAGTTTAGGGTGGACTGAATTTTATACCCTGAAGTTTGGTTCCTTTAGCAATTCACTTCATGGTTAATTTCTACTGTTAAGTGACATATCATCATGTTGATGTGTTTTATTTTTGCCCAATCACCCCCAAAACTGCGTCATTTTAGGCCAAACTTAAAACAAAATTCTCTAGCCTAAACGACATGGTTTAAGCCAAATTCCTAAAATCTAAAAACAAAAACCACGAACAAGTTTGAGACGGAGAAAATAGTAAAATAGCAATAATTTTCAAACAATATAATTAGTAGTTAAGGTTTACAAACTATATTTTTTACTAGCATCTCGAGTCTAAAAAACTCGATTTTGGGGCTATAAATCGAGTCTTTAATGCTTGATTTCTATGGTCTAATTCTGTCTGTTGTGACATTTTTTCCACGTGACGTCTAGTTGAAAATCGAGCATCTGAGACTCGATTTATATCTTTATATATCCTCTTCTTTGTCCTTATTTTTTGTGGGTTTCACTCTCTTCTCACCTGATCTACTTCTTTCTTCCTCTTCCACGCTGATCTGCCCAGCGCCGCCGACCCACGCGAACCCAGGCCGTCGCGCCTCAGGTCGCGCGACCCAGGCCTCCGCGCCCAAGGTCGCGCGAACCTGGGCGCGGCGGCCTGGGTCGCGCCCAGGCAGCGCGAACCTGGGTCGCGCCCCAGGTCGCGCGACCAGGCCCTCTGCCCCAGTTCACGCGAACCTGGGCGCGGCGGCTTGGGTCGCGCCCAGGCCGCGCGACCCAGGTCACCATGGATCTGGGGCAATGGTTTTTTTTTTTTTTTTTTTTTTTTTTTTTTTTTTTTTGTGCTATTGGGTTCTGCGTGATCTCCCATGGTGGTGATGAATTTTGATGGTTCTTGTGATGAATTTCTACGGTTGTTGATGGTTGTTGTGTATTTCAGGAACAGATGGTAAAAGGCTTAGATTTAATTTTTTTTGGGTTGTAAATCGAGTCTTTAAGACTCGATTTTCAGGTAGATTCGATTTATAGCCCCAAAATCGAGTCTTTTAGACTCGAGATACTAGTAAAAAATATAGTTTGTAAACCTTAACTACTAATTATATTGTTTGAAAATTATTGCTATTTTACTATTTTCTCCTGTTGAGACCCACAAACTGCTAAACCTCATGTGATCCCAGGTGGCAGTGGCGGTGGCGGCCTCGCCCAAATTCATCTATTCGCTCTATGTGAATCTCCTTTTTAAAATCAACCAGAGTAGATGAACGAGGCTCCTTTGGTTCATCATCATCTACAATACCCACGAGTTTGCTCTTCTTCTTTTTCATGTTTCTGCCACCCCACTCGATGCTTTCTTTAAGTGTTCCTCGCTCTTTATGTAGCTTTTGCACACCTGATAACCCTTTCCCAACTGCAACTTCATGGATAGTTTCATCTGGCACTATCTCCTCCTTTTCCTCATCAACAGTGTGCTCATCTTTACTGACATCTATAACTTCGATCCATCCACCAGCCTCATCTTTTACTTCTTCATCTGAAGCTCTTGGCTTCTTCATATTCTTGCATGAAAACATCTTCATTTTCAGGCCTACGAGCTTCTGAAAGAGCACAAAAGTACAAGTTATTTATATATTTGTAAAACCATTGGAGGAATTGAAAACCTGTAGCAAACAAAGACATATTTTAATGGGGTACAAATGGAAGCTCAAGGAAATTGATAGGCACAAGATCAGGAAAACTTCCAAAGAAAAATGGTCATAATTAAACTTAAATTTGACTAGATAAAAGGATGGATATCAATTGACCACAAGATATTGAATGGCCAGAAATACTAAAGCAGTCAAAAATATTAAATATGAAGAAATCTCAATTCAACTAGGGCAGAGCTAGCTCAAATTTCAATTCTATGCAAACACATGAACAAACGTAAAAAGAAAAATACCTTCATCAAGCTGGAGGCCCTAGACAAACTCCTCCATCTCTGTAAAGATAACCTTGTTTTCTTGCGACTCTCTAGTTGTGGGGTTTAGACAACCTTGGCTTGGGTTCGGGCTGGTGTAAACTAACACAAGCAGTCAGAGCTGGGGAGGTCTTCGCCAAGGCCACTTGGAGCCGTCGCCACCGAGGCCGCCATCGCCACCTGGGATCACGTGAGATGATTGTTTTGGGTTCGTGAGGTTTGGCCGTTTGTGGGTCTCAACCTTGTTGGCGGTTTTTGTTTTTCTATTTTAGGAACTTGGCTTAAACTGTGTCGTTTATGCTAGAGAATTTTGTTTTAAGTTTAGGCCTAGAACGACTTAGTTTTTGAGGCTGATTTGGCAAAAATAAAACACATCAACATGATGATGAGTCACTTAACAGGAGAAATTAACTATGGGGTGAATTGCTAACAGAACCAAACTTCAAAGTGTAAAATCAAGTTTTTAAAACTTGGAGGTGTAAAATTCAGTCAACCCCAAACTTCAGGAGTATAATTTGTAATTTACCCAAGATATAATAAAAGGTTTGCAAATTTATTTACTAATAATCAAGAATATAAAAAGGGTTCTACTTATTTCAATTGGTAAAATATCTTGTCATCGAATCCTCTTGATATTGATTTTGAAATAGAGAATTTTTTGTAGTCTATGCCTCAAACATTTTTATAGAAACATGAATTTATTCAAAGTCTAGATTAGAGGTCCATTTATTTTAACTTTAATCATAATGAGTCCATTTGGATTGTTAACCACCAAACCCGTTTAATTCAATAGAAGCTACAATCAGATAATGCATATGAAAGCTTAACACCTGGCATCCCTAGTTTGGTTCGGCTAGATAATTATTTCAACTCACAATCGAAGTCCATGAAATTTTTTAGAAGACTTTCTAGAGAGATTCCCACTTTCCCAGTTTCAACAAGACAAAGGATTGGGTTCAATCTTAGAGTCTAGACCACTGTAATTGACTAATTGTATACAGGTTCAGTACGCATGCACTTAGGTATCCAATTTGCATAGATCAAGACTCCAATTCATTGTTCATGTCTATATAAACAATATATAGTTTCACTCACTTCCATACCTAATTGTTAAAGATAATACATTATTATGGCGTCATTCTTGTGTTACTTGATGTCTACTCGCTTGCTTTTTATCCTTCCACTGTTTCATGCAATTGCCACTAACTGCTTTTCTTCTATGCAGCCACTCTGCCATGATGATGAGAGTTCTGCCTTGTTGCAATTCAAAGAAAGCTTGACACAAATGTGAAAGCTTGCAATGGTCCTTTTGATTATCCCAAGACTGCATCTTGGAGACTAGAAGGTGTGGACAAAGATTGCTGCTCGTGGGATGGTGTTGAGTGTGACGAGAACACAGGCCATGTGATTGGCCTTAACCTCACTAGAAGCTGTCTCTATGGTTCTATGGCCTCCAACAGCAGCCTCTTCTGCCTTGTTCATCTTCAAAGGCTTAATCTTGCTTATAACCACTTCAGTTTCTCTGAAATCCCACCTGGATTCAGCCGTCTTTCTAGTTTGATATATCTCAACCTCTCCAATTCATCTTTTTCAGGGCAAATTCCATCAAAATTTTCAAAGCTTTCCAAGTTAACATCCCTTGATCTGTCAAAAAATTACATGCTACATCTTAGAAGTATAAAAGTTTTAGTTCAAAACTCAACCAGCCTGAAAGATCTACGTCTCAGTTATGTTCAGAGAGATGTATCATCTCTCGTGCCTGAAATGTTAGCAAATTTATCTGGTTTAACAACACTCCATTTGAGTGGTTGCGGATTGTATGGAGAATTCCCAGTTGAGATTTTAATCTACCAAAGCTACAAGATCTCAGGGTGAGTTACAATCAAGATCTCATAGGCAAATTGCCCGAATTTTACTCAAGCAATCCCCTTAAATTTTTATCACTTCAGGGTACTAGTTTCTCTAGAAAACTACCAGCTTCAATTGGAAATCTAAATTCCTTGAATGAATTATGACTTGGGAGTTGTACTTTCTCAGGTCGCATTTCACCTTCAATAAGTAACCTTACTCAACTCACCACTTTGGACCTTTCTAACAACTTTTTTATGGGCCAAATACCTTCCTCACTATTGAACCTTATTTCCTTGAATTATTTGGATTTCTCTTACTGTCAATTATCTGGGTCAATTCCATCTTCATTTGGTAACCTTACACAACTCACTGTACTAGACCTTTCCAATTACTTTTTAAAAATCTCAAATCCTTCTTCCTTGTCCTGGTTTTCGAAGTTGAGCAAACTTACTGTATTGGCCTTTAAGGGAATCAATTTAACAATGGAGATCC
Organism: Castanea mollissima; assembly: GCA_014183005.1. Classification (NCBI taxonomy): domain Eukaryota; kingdom Viridiplantae; phylum Streptophyta; class Magnoliopsida; order Fagales; family Fagaceae; genus Castanea; species Castanea mollissima. Next base: position 9,255,527 of record JACAVU010000004.1, read on the forward strand.
CATCATCCTTGGCAAATCTAACCCAACTTAATTATTTGAGACCAAGTACTTGTCAACTACCTGGTCAAATCCCTTCTTGGCTTGCCAACCTTACTCAGTTAATTGAGTTTCACCTTTCTCATAATAAACAAGGCCAAATTCCCATCTCAATTTTTGAACTCAAGAAACTTGAAAGTCTCAACCTTTACTCAAATAACTTGACTGGCACAGTGAGTCTGCACATGTTTATGAAGCTCAAATATTTAACCTCATTCTTTCTATCATTAAACGATATATCATTCCTCCCCGAACCTATTACCAATGCTACTCTGAATAGGTTTGTGGCTATAGGATTGGGTTCATGCAAATTGAGCAATTTCCCAGATTTCTTACGAAACCAAGACCATTTGCAAGTGCTAGACCTATCTCACAACAATATTCATGGCCAAATACCCAAATGGGCATGGAACACAAGTAAAGAAACTTTGATGTACGTGAACTTTTCTCACAACTTGTTAACAGGCTTTGACCATCATTTATTCAATTTTCCATGGCCTCGGCTAAAGATTTTGGACCTTAGGTCTAACAAGCTACATGCATTACCCCCAGTTCCACCGCCATCCACCTTGGTTTATTTGGTTGCCGACAACAAGCTCCAAGGAGAAATTTCACCATTGATCTGTAACCTTAGTTCTCTTTATTTCTTTGATTTATCCAACAACAAATTTGGGGGCATGCTTCCTCCTTGTTTTAGCAACTTCAGCAACTCTTTAACTATATTGAATCTTTGGGGCAACACTTTAGATGGCATTATTCCTCAACTATGTGGAGAGGGAAGTACAATGAAGATGATCGACTTGAGCCAAAATCAATTCGAGGGGGTTTTACCAAGATTGTTATCAAATTGTCGAATGTTAGAGTTTCTAAATATTGGAAGCAATAATCTCAATGATGTTTTCCCCTCTTGGTTGGGAACACTACCTAAACTAAGGGTGCTTATTCTGCGACATAATGGATTCTATGGTGTTGTGGGGAGTCCAACAACCATGTTTGCATCTCCCAATTTGCGCATTCTTGATCTTTCCACCAATAAATTTACTGGTAAGTTACCATTTAAATATTTCCGAAATTGGATGTATATGAAGAAAGTTGATTTGGATGACTTCAAATATTTGTGGGCATTTAGATTTTTTAAGCCATGCCGTCATGACTCTGATGATGCTTACCCTTACTCGATGACAATAATCAACAAAGGCAGGGAAACAGTATATCTAAAGATCATAAAAGTCTTTGCAGCTATTGATCTTTCACGTAACGAATTCAATGGAATGATTCCAGAATTCATTGGGAATCTAAATGGGTTCCAATTGCTCAATCTTTCTAACAATAACCTCACTGGTCATATCCCATTATCATTAGGAAACCTAACAACAATGGAGTGCCTTGACCTTTCTCAAAACAAACTCTCTGGACAAATACCTTGGCAACTGACACATCTCACCTTCCTCGCATCCTTTAATGTCTCACATAATCAACTTCCGGGGACTATACCACATGGTAATCAGTTTGATACATTTGACAATAGTTCATTGATGGAAATTTAGGATTATGTGGAAATCCATCGCTAAAGAGATGCGAAAATCCAAAGCCTTCACCTCTACCCACTTCAAGCATAGAAGAAGATCAAGACTCATGGTTTAACATTGAATTTGATTGGAAAACGATCCTCATGGGTTATGGTAGTGGGCTTGTAATTGGAGTTGTTGTTGGAAAAATTGTGACTAAGAAGAAGCAGCGTTGGTTTTTAAGAACTAGGAAAGTGCAACATAAAATGCGTAAGAGGCAACTTTGCTAGGGAACAACTTTCTTCTTAAGGTGAAAAGTTGAAAGTGGTGGGAAATCACTCATTTAAAGGGGAGATGTTGGTACAATATTGGTTTCATCAAAGGTTTTTAGTGTTTTTTTTTTTTTTTTTAGCGGTGTTGTAATGAGATTATATTCATTCTTAAAGGGTTAATTTTGATATTTTCCAGTTTATTTTGATATCAAGTTTTAGATATAAATTTGAGCATTGTAATCTCTATATTATTATAGTGAATTAATTGGATTTGTCCCGTGGTTTTTTCCCTCTACATTGGAGGGTTTTTCACGTAAATTTGGCCTGTTTCTTGTGTGGTTATTTTTATTGGTGCTTTTGTGATGTTCATTACTATTGCTTCTTTTATTAAATTGAATTCTCAAACAAAAGGTAATTTGGCCCCAAAAAAGTGTAGTACTACAAGAAAGCAGGTTTGTTGCAATTAATATTTCATGGCAATAAACTCAAAGTTGTGTCAATAAGCTTTGATTGCAACAAAAACAATTGTTCTGCGGTGCTACAATAAAATCTATGGCTATAGGTTATTTTTCACAAATTTTTTTTTTACTCTAAGGCATTACTTCAAATGGATCTATGACCATAAGATATTGTTTCAATAGTTTTATTGCAATAAATACAAAGCACAAGTAATTGAAGGGTATTGCATAACAAATAGTAATGGTGTATACTTATCTCACAATAAATTTTTATGCTCAAAAGATATCTGTAGAACACCATAAGATTAATGTTGTTACCTTATTTATCCAAAAAAAAAAAAAAAAATCCTAACCTTTCCCTGATTGCATTCCAGATAGTAGAAATAAAACATTTTCCATATTAAATAAAATTAATATTCCAGAAAAAATGACAATGGCCAATATCATCGAAGTTTAAGCGCTAATAAATCTTGGCATTCTACCCCTATCTATTGGGTCTTCATCACCCTATCCCTATTATAAGTCTATAGGATAAGAAAAACACAAGATATGTGAGAAAGTACTTTACCACTATAGCATTCCAACACCCATTGCACTTTTGATGCATCAGGATCAGGCAGCTTCACACTCAAATTATCAATACCGGCAATAGGTGTCCTAAGAAGAGAACAAATGGCCTGAAGATGCCAAGTCAGCAAGACTGATAAGTTGAAAAATCCCATTACAATGTCTAACATGGTTAAAGATACCACCATACCTTCAAAAGCACACTGCATTGGACTTGGTTACCAGAAACTGTATAGACATCAAAGAAATCAGGCTTAAATGTCATGGACTGATAAGCTGACCGCGATGAATTGAGAGTGTGAAAAGCAAGCTCCAGGCAAAGAATAGTAACTAAACAAATCAACTCAATTACTTAACACATGAATATGAAATATGGTACTTACAAATTATTAACTCATTTGTTACCCATCCTTATTTGCAGTCTATTCCATATAGGTTGAAGAAAACCAAAAGGGTAGTCCTAATTCTGCTAAAGTTTAATATAGTTGATGGAGATATTCCAAAAGAAAATTAAACAAAACAAAACAAAAATTTCTAACCTCTTCTCATAACTTAAACTTCATAAAACAAAAACCTCGTGCCCTCCATTCAGTTATAGCGAAATACTACTACATAACATGTTTGAGGAAAATATCTTGAATTTTCAGAAACCAAAAAATTTTTTAATTAAGTCTAGGCCTCAGAGCTTTTATTCCTTTGATTACCTTTTTTTTCCCCTCTTTTTTCTTGCCAACCAAACAGAGATTCAATTGTGAATTTTTCACTCATCCAGCATGATTAATATAAATCAAGTCAAAACATAACTCCTCAACACAAAACTGATTAAATATTATCTTATGAAAGCCAATCTATGCCCTTTACATTTCCTTCATTTTCATACCATCCAAACAGAGCTCCCACTCATTGATTTTTCTCACCCATCAAAGCATGATTCATATAAATCAAATTAAACACAAATTCCTCACACCCAATTCCATAAATAACATTCAATTTCGATATAAACCCCTTTTATATGCTCTTCTAAAACCCTAATTAAAATACACCAAATCCCTAAAAATGAGTTACCAAATCAACATGAAAACAGAGTAAACTACATGAGCCATTAAAATAAAAAAAGAATAAATAAGCTGATAATTAATAAATCAAACCAATTGGATTAGATTTAAACAAAATTAATGATAATTTTAGTTATTTACTCAATATATATAATTATAATATACCTGAGAAGGAGAGGCTTGAATTGCTAGCTCGTTTCCGACACGTGCGAGGCACGTGATGCACCGAGCAAAGGTCTTGATTGCATTCCCTCTCAGACTCGGTTCCATTTTCGTCTCTCTCTCTCTCTCTCTGAACTCTGAAGTGTGAGAGATAGAGAAGGCGCGCTTTGGCGGGAAGGGAGAAATGAATTTGTAGTGGGATTGAATGGGGGCCGTCCACGTGGACTTTATTAAAGGTTATAGATGGACCTGTTATAAAGGGACCCGCACAGGCCCATCAGACGGTAAAAAAGAGACCACAAACCATTTCACAGGACTGATAATGAGTAGCTTGTCTATCACTTACCCACTAAATTACAATTTTTTCTCCATCATTTGCATTTTGCAATATCATAGTTGTGATAAGAAGTAAAAGCTAATTTTTTTGAGAAAAAACAAAAAATGGTATGAGTAATAGGAACATGAATCCATTTTAGTACAATAAGTTTCTAACTCTTAATAGATTTTGAATCAACCTAATCAAGTTAAATAAGTTCTTTGTATTGACTGTTTCTAGTCACTTTTATTTGCAACTGAGAAATGAGTACATTTCCAAATTTATATTGACCTATTTATAATATCTAACTAAAAGTTGAAGAGTAACATTTATTGTTGTCATGCTCTATTGAGCCACATCAGTATAACATTTTGGTCAAGTCCGGTCCATTCATTCTATTTTAGTCCACTTCAGCCCATTTAGTCTAGTTCGGAACATGTCAGTCCATTTTGGTACAGTTTAATACTCTTCGGTCCATTTAGTCTATTTAGGTCTAGTTCGGTCCATTCCTTCTAGTTTTGTCCAATTTGGTCCATTTCAGTCCACTTTTTTTTTCACTTCCATCTACTTCAGTCCATTCAGTTGATGTGGTCTATTTCGGTCCACTTTGGTCTAGTTTAGATCATTTCCGTCTATTCAATCTACTTCGATGATGGTTTGAGGGGAGAGGCTTGTGTAGAAAAAAAAAATGCTAATTAATTCAACTAATTGACAATTATGTCACATTCTAGAGTAATGTTGGTAAGTTATTGATAAAAATTACGTTGTTATTATGGTATTAAAGTATTGGATTTTTTTTTTTAATATTATTGATGGATTTACTTATATCTATTTCCTTTTTAGGTCATTTAAAATGTATTGAGGATAAATCATTTGTAAGAAGAACTAGAAAAAAATTCCAACCACACATTACATTATTTAAAAAATATATTGCCTTATATAATAATTGAATGTAAAATGCATTATGCTTCCTTAAAATTTACTAAATTTAAGACACTTTTTTTTTTGGAGAAATTGGTCTGGAAAATATAAGACACTTTCAAATAACAATTATAGATAGCTTAATTTAGAAAATATAATATATTATATCAACTATACTGTATTAGAAAATAATCACATCATTTTAATAAGGGTTTAAGATTAACACTTATAAGTCCTAACAAGAAAACAAATTATCAAAATTTTCCACACTGCAACTAGTCTAATATAATGACGTAGAAGTTCAATAAAAGATCTAAATTTTATTTTAATTATATTCTAATTTTCTGTCAAATATCATTATAATTGGATTTTATGTAATCTAATTTTGTATCAAGATTCTCAATTGAAAGCTATTTTTGACCCATTTAAAGCTACATATAGATTATTTGACTTTTAAGTCCAAATAAATATCACCGTACATCCTTGATGTGATGGTCACTCTACAAGTATAAGTGTTTATGGGGTGTGGAGGGTACGAGCCTAAGTTCAAGTCTTTAGGAGGGAGTTTCAAATACATATACACTTACATTAGGTTAGAGTATAACTTCTATCTTGTATAAAAAAAAAAATCCAAATAAATTATTTCCAATCTATTAAAAGCTAGTTCCAACCCGTCCATTTTTTCATACCAAAATCGATAATTAATTAGTGCCAATGACAAATTTTACTTTAGTCTAAAAAATTGGAAGTTACTTTGGAAAATTGCAATAGATTTTTATAATAACTTATTTTAAAATATAATTAAAAATAAATACATTGCATTAACAAAAATAAATAATTATGTTAAGAATTAAAAAATAAGGGTCCGTTTGGGAATAACTTATTTAGTTGAAATTGAAATTTTTTTGTAGAAAATATTGTAGATAAATGTAAAAGTTAATTGAAATAGTACAGTAAAACCTATGATCGAAATAATACTAAAAAGTATAGTGAGATCCATAAATAGTAATAAAAATAAGCTAAATAATAAAATAAGCTGACTTTAAACTCTAATTCCAAACGCAACCTAAGTATATAAATTATTCACCAACCTATTTTTATTTTCTTTAATAACTAACATGGAAATCATTATTAATTTGTATATTCTCTCGATTAATAATTTTACAAGTTACCATTGCACACCCTTTGTGTGGTGTTCACTCTACAAGTGTAAGTGTTTGTGGGGTGTGGGGGATAAGGGTTAGGGTTTAGGTCTTCAAGAGGGAATTTTATACATATATACACTTAGATTAAGTTAGAGTAAAAATAATATCTTGTATAAGAATAATAATAATAATAATCTTACAAGTTTCTTTTAAGAGCTAACAAAATAAAAATAATGAATCCCAATATTATTAAACTTAGGTACGAAAGTTTAATATATATCTATCAATACTGTTTGTTACATGCTCAAAAAAAAAAAAAAATCTTTATTTTTAAATATGTCAATCTGTATGTTGGGTATTACAAGTTAGTAAAACTAAAAGATGGTAAAATATAATTATTATTACATTATAACTAGATGATATCCCACGCGATGCGTGGACTACTTTATAATTTTATTTGAAATAATTTTTATGTATATTAAAATCTACATATAATACTTTTTTTTTGGGTATAATATTTATGTTTGCCCACAATATTGTTAATTTTGAAACTTTATTTTCTTAATTCATTATTTCTTAAAAAAAATTGTATAACACTGTAAGATTATAATATATTATAATATTTACCTTTAAAGATAGATTTTACTTTTCAAACTAATTAAATGATTTTGAAATCTACAAATAAGAATTTAAAGTATATAATACTTTTATATCTCAAAATTACATAAATTTTAGCAACTTATCAAACACTTTCTCAATCACTCTATTCTCACAACTAAATATAGAGACCTTGATCACAAACGCCTAATTAATTATCTCAATGAAATTAAGGAAATCATTTGTAAATATCAACATAAAGAGAACGTGATTAAACAAAGAGAAATTTGCTAAAAATACATTCATTTATCAAAATTCAATCGTTTTTAGTTGGGCTTTCGTATCCTTTAAAAAAAAGCGAAAAACACTTTTAAATCACCATTGATTTTTGTTTCTATCACTATGGCTCATACCGCACAAAATAGTAGTAAAATAAACTTACAAAGAAACCTAGAAATTATGAATTCTAACACAATTTAAAAAAAAAAAAAAAATAGCTAACTTCATAAATAATCAATTAGAATGTTTCTTTTTCTTTTTCATTAGTTATAAAAAATACATTTATAACTTTCCTAAACCAAAATCTCAAACGCCCAAAGACTCCAAGCAAATCATAATCTTCACAAAATCTACAATATTTGACTTCAACATCAAAACTATAAGCTACCATCATTGAATAAAAAATGTAAGCCCCCTTCCTTGGTCATAGCCTACTCATACGAGTTACGATCAAATGATACTACAACGTTGGAGTTATGCAGGTTTCATTGAAAAGTTGAAAGTAAATAACATTGTTTTTTGTCTAAACGTATTTGAGATGGAATAGTATGAAAGACTATGAACATGTGTATAGAAAAGAGTAGAAGTGAAAAGGGTGAATGGAAATGCAAAGATTTTTTTTTGTGTGTGAGAGATGAAAAGTCTTGAAACATTAAATCAAATAAAACAAATAGTAGTTTTAAAACATTGAATAATAATGTAACAAAAATAGTCTTGAAACATTCAACTAAAGGAAATAAAGAGTCTCTACTTTTAAATTTATTCTTATCTCTAATGTGGTTTAAGGGTATTTCAATTCTCTTCATAGAGTGCGCCACATGGTAGAACCTCATGCTCTCTCGTATGAGATCTCTGCTTTTATATATATATTGACTAGCTGCAAAACCGCGCAATGCGCGGGAAAAAAAATTTATCTACTATAGTGAAAAATACTGTTTCTCTTTTAAGAACTCAAATGATAAAGCTAAAAACTGTTCATTCCTGACTAATAGTTACAAAAAAAATCTTTCACAATAAGCATACATTAGACACTCTACCTCTCTCAAATAACAATAGCATTTAGTTTATTATGAGAGCACAAAAATTTTGGACAGGGAACTAATCAGACTACACAATATTATGGCAAATTCAAAGGCTGACATTCATTACTAGAAAATCGTGTTTTACTTTTAACTACCAAAAAAAAAAAGTTTTTGTAAAGAGAAAAGAAATTTAATATCTTTAATTTTCTGCCCTCTATATTAATGTTCACTTCAACTTCTAAGAGGATCACTCCAATAGAAACAATCTTAGTATCTTACTAATTGCCATCTCTTGTCTAGTCAGTTACATGTTTTGGTTCTTGTTTTGAATTTGAAAGCTATTTTAGACATTTACATCTAACATTGTCATCTAATAATTATAGTTCTATCCCTTTGAAGTATGTAAAAAGAATGTGAGCTTGTCATTTTTTTCTAATACAATGCTTTTCTGGGTACATTCAATAATATGTACTAATCAGAAGATTGTAATAGCTTACAACCCAAAAGTACTTAACCACACCTCCATTATATGGCTAGGCTAAAAATAATTATGATTTGGATAATGTCTCCATGATCAGTCTAGGATGAAAAGACAACACCATCACATTAAGGATGTGGGATTTCGAATGCCTCACCTTCAATTTGGTTTTTGTAGTGGGGCAGTGGAAGCAAATCAATAGCTTAGCACAATCCCTGCAACAAAGAAATCCAACTCAAATTATAACTTTCTTTTTTGGTAGAACAGATTGTATATAATAGATATAAACTATACGGTTGTTACCTCTACGTTACCAATTATAGAAATACAAAGAGTAGTACAACCCCAACAATGATTATGATTTTAATCAACAATATTGTACACTAACGCATCAAGCATAAACTGTCAATATGATTGGTTAGTATTAGGAAAAGAAGAAAACCTATAAACTAAACATTTCCTAGCTTTGTTTGATGTATGATACATTAAATTAAGGTAGCAAACTTAATAGGTAAACTTGAACTTTTATAAAGGATCTTATATTTAATTGACTTGGGAAGAAAGAATAGTCCCCAAAAAATTACTTGTTTACTCAAAAGTAACAGAGTACTCCAAGCCACAAAGATAGCAATACCACCCAAACACTAAAGGCAAGTGCTAAACATAAATAAATTGAAGACAAACTTATTTTTCATGAGGATGAGATGCAAAATGCACTAAGAATTGGAAACATAAATCTACAAAAATAAAAAATAAAAAGTATCAAAGATGACAAAAGATATACCAACCCAATGTGACACATTTCTTTGAAGATTGGAACTTCTCTGGGTGGGGTTGATTAGGGAATTGAAAAGGTAATTTCAAAATATATAGTAGATTGATGCCTCAATGCATAAGACACTTTCTAGAATTTGTGTTGTCCTTAAAATATGCATGTTGGCATAGAATGAAGAAGACCAAACTCAAAAAATCACATATAAGACAAAGAGAATCATTATTGAAAATTTAGAATATCAATCATTTGAGAATTTTTTGAATCTAGTTAATCATCATTTCTTCATCTGCCAAATCATTTTGGGAACCTCAGGCCTCATAAATGGTGTGGGGTCTAATACACCAAGAGAGGAAACTACAATGATGCAAGCTTGCTTTGAATAAAAAATGCATATGAAGTTAATCATTTTTCGAATCCAGTTAATCATCATTTCTTCGCCTGCCAAATCATTTTGGGAGCCTTAGGCCTCATAATGGTGTGGGCTCTAATACACCAAGAGAGGAAACTACAATGATGCAAGCTTGCTTTGAATAAAAAATGCATATGAAGTTAATAGTTCAATTTTGAAAGGGATTAAAAAAGGCAAACTTTCAAACATGCATTGTGTCGTTTTCCCTCCGAACACCATATGTTCTCATCATTCATGGTCCTAATCCTAGATTTGAAATACCTTTCAAGAAATCTCGAAAACCATTTAGTCCACAAAAAGGGAGGTCAAGGCTACTCATGAATCTGGATCACTAACCCTAAAGTGAACCACCAATGTTGTAGATGATTAACAAAAAAATGCAACTTTGATATGTAGATTATTACTAAAATATTGATACCCTCTAAGGTATATTTATGTTTACATTTAAATTTATTTTATATGCTCATTATGCATCTTTCATTATCTTAAAGAAAATACAAAATCATTTTTAAAATTTGATGAGGTAAACCCCACATTGAATTTACAATTTATTTTTTGCATTGGACCATAAACTTGCTCGATATAATTCAATGAAAATCAAAATACCTTTTATTAAGCATTGCTGCCACAAAACATAGATAAATATTATGTGATATTATGAACCAGCTGTCATATTTTTCAATAGACAAAAATATCTGATCTCTGAATATATTACAATCTTATCTAACGTTATCTCAAAATCTAAATATCAGTCCAATGGTACTGCAACATGGTGAAAAAAAAAAAAAAAAAAAAACCAACACCCAGAGTCATACAGTCCCAACAAAGAAATTTCAAATTCTACAGTAAATTCAAACTCCTAATTTGTTTTGCATCTAGTAATGGTGAATTACTTGTTCATCAAACTGTATTGTAATGTCAGTTTTACCTACGCCCATTTGTCACCAAGCCACCTCATGGGGTCATCTAAATATCCAGTCTACCATTGGTTTTGAAATATCAACGAAGATTAAATTGATAAGTTTAGTTGCATAATCCAATTTGGGTGGTGGGAGAACAGGGAATATATACTTCGGCAAGATGCTTAAGAATTAGGAAAAAAATCTACCAACCCATCTTAAAATAAAACTGCAGTATATAATCAAACTAAATCTGTTGAGTTTTAAATATATACTCATTCAGCTATTTTATCAAACAATTGGCATGCATCTAACAAAAGCAAAATTTAAAAGATAGAGGAAGATGTAAAGAGAGAGAAGTAGGTAGTTTTCTAGAAAATGACTCAAGGGCAGGAGAAAAAAGAAAAGAAATTAATGAATAAGAAGTAGAGAAGAAAATAAAAGATACCTTGAGCTTTGGGAAGGTAGGAAGTAGTGAAGCCCGGTTGCGTGGAGCAGATTGCCATTGATGGTGGAATGAAGGTAATGGGGAGCTATATACATCCTAGAAACAAACGTTACACCGGTTCACTATCTGTGTTGTAACTTATAACGGCAAGGTAGGAAACGGACCGCTTAGGTTGAAAAAGAGAGAGGGAGAGATAGTAGTTTGATGTGGCACAAGAGGCCAGCCAACTGAATGGTTGAGGCACAAATGAATATTACCAAGTGCATTAACGGTTTTGTCCAATTTATCAATATTTAATTATATTTTGAAAAAGAGAGATAATATAAAGAAAAGGAAGCGAGGAAAATATATAATAAGTGATTGTTGATGGGCTCAATTAGAAGGTAATAATAATAAATGCTATACTTTAGCTTTCAGATAGATAGATATATATTGATAAATTAATAAGAAGTGGGCTTTATGGTGGAGATAAGGGTGAGATTTATTTTATATTTGTTAGGGTCCGTTTGGATAGAACTTATTGCTAAAAACTAAAAACTAAAAATACTGTAGCAAAATAATTTTAAAATGTGTGAATAGTACCGCGAGACCCATTTTTAATGAAAAAGTGACTGAAAAGTGAAATTTGTGGGTCCGTGAACAGTGCACGGATGCACTGTTCACGGAAGACTTGTCAACATCTGCAGCTGAAAAAAAAAAAAGAAAAAAAAAAGAAGTTTGAAACGCAAAACGCAAAACGCAGTGCCTTTTCAGTCGAATCCAAACACATTCTTAGTATTTTAAAATTGAAAAAAAAAAACTAATTTTAAATTGTTGAACAATTACAAAAAATATGGTGGAAATGCTATGGCTGTTGACGTGGCTTCAGCTTTTAATAATATATATATAAATATATATATTGATATTGATTTATCTTATTGATAGCTCCCATAGTCCCATTCAAAATAATATGCAGTTGCTTGCAAGAAATTCAAAATTGGTAAATAAGGCGTGTTACAGAAGCCGTCATGATCATGATCTCATGCGAACCACATAATCATGAAATAGAAGATGAAAGAGTTATTCAGCAGAAAGAGACAATGGCAGAGTTTTCAGAGGAAACTATTGAAATCACTTATCTCTGATATGTATACTTTAACTTCTTTCTGACTCCGAAGTTCTTAGCACGGCAAACTTATGATTGTTGATATTAATTAACCGTCTCTCTTATGATATTAATGCTCTTGCCATGTTCATTCCAAATGATTGTGCTTTTGAATTAGTTTTTACCGAAAAACTTATTTATATGTTAAAAATTGACACAAGTATAAAATGTGGGTCTACAAACATTACCATGCAGGAGGGGTGTCTAGAGTCTAGACTTTCCTATACAAAAGGAGGGAGTAATCCAATTTGGAAAGAAAGAATGATAATTCTATGGCATTGGTGTTTCTGATGTCAAATGCACTACAAATATAATATATAGCAAGAAGCTGAAACCAGAGTGAACCCACTGTTGGGGTCTTTTTCTTCGCGTTGTCACGTGTCGAGTTTGGATTGGCTTCACTTTTTGACCTAAGTTTAAGATAGGGGATTAAGTTTGCTACTCTCATTAACACTATCTTGATGTAGGATAATAGCGTTGTTTTAAGAACTGCACACAAACGGTTTAGCTTACGAATAAAAGAAGTTATGACAAAAATTCAAGCAGCAAAGGCACCAAGCCTTAAAATATGACAAACAGTGAAAATTTAGTGCGATATGATATGGGAGAGAAAATTCCTCTGACCCGTACCACTTCAGAGGACTCTCTCTTTTGGCCTTATGTTCAATCCGGCCAATACACTACCAAGTCAGGTTATTATTTCCTCAAAACAGAAGCTAATATGGTGAATTCACAGTCCTCTTCCCAAGCCGAGCTAATGAAAACACTTTGGAAGAAAGTATGGAGGTTATCAGTGCCGTGTAAGATCAGAAATTTTCTCTGGAGGGCTTGCAAAAATGCTATTCCAACTTTGAATAATCTGAAGCGCCGCTGCGTGGTGGAAGATTCAAAGTGCTCTCTCTGTGCCCAACACGATGAGGATGTTATCCACGCTTTATGGTCTTGCCCAGCCCTTGCACAAGTGTGGAACGAATTTCCCCAACGGAGCTTTAGAGAACAAAATGTCTTCCATGATTTTTCCCATCTGATCATCCATATTTTTCAGTCGGGGTGTAGTGCTGAGATGTTTGCTATGCAAATTTGGACAATTTGGTACCGAAGAAACAAAGTCAGATCAGCTCCACCTGGCTTCCCCCTTAATCTGAAAGTGCAGCGAGCGTATGAGGCATTATTAGATTACCGGGCTGCGCAACCAAGGCAAACTATGGCAGCACCAACAGCAAGACAGCGTGCAAGATGGACTCCTCCTCCTCCGGACTGGTATAAAGCTAACTTTGATGCAGCAATCTTCGATGATGTTGGCAGAGCTGGTCTTGGGGTGATAATCCGTGACAGCCAAGGACTCGCAATGGCTGCATTAGCTCAGAATGTTCAGCTGGCCAGCTCAGTGGTGAAGATGGAAGCATTGGCAGCCACACGGGCAGTAGAATTTGCTGCAGAAATTGGTCTTGATAGGATTATTTTTGAAGGCAACTCCAGTATTGTCATCAGAGGATTAACGGTTCAGGTGCCAAGCTTTGCTCCATTAGGCTTTCTCATAAAAGAGGCACATGACTTGGCTAAGGGCTTAATCATGTAAAATTTCAACATCTTGGTAGAGAAGGAAATAGTGTAGCTCATAACCTTGCTAGACATGCACGACATGTCACAGGTTTTTCTATTTGGATGGAGGATGTTTTGTCCCTTTGTTTTAAAATGTATCAGGCAAATTTGCCTTCAATTTAATAAAAATCACAGTTTTGTTTCTCAAAAAAAAAAAAATCTAAATAAAAATGAAAATGAAAATTCTTTTAGGTGTACAATACAATTAATTTTTTTAATTAGTTTTGGACCTTAGCTCCAACAAGCTACAAGCATTTCCCCCTATTCCACCACGATCCGCCTTGATTTTCTCAGTAGCAAACAACATGCTTAAAGGAGAAATATCACCATTCATATGTAACCTTAGTTCTCTTTATACCATCGATTTGTCTAACAACAAATTTAGGGGTGTACTTCCTGCCTGTTTGAGCAACTTCAAAAACACTTTTGAGTATATTGAATCTTCGAGGCAACAATTTTCGTGGCATGATTCCTCAACTATGTGCAAAAGGGAAGTAGAATGAAGATGATTGACTTGAGCGAAAATGAATTCACTGGGGTTCTACCAAGATCATTATCTAATTGTACAATGCTAGAGATTTTGAATCTCGGAAGCAATCATTTCAATGGTGTTTTCCCCTCATGGTTGGGAACATTGCCTGAACTAAGGATACTTATTCTGCGACATAATGGATTCTATGGTGTAGTGGGGAGTCCTACAACCACGTTTTCAGCTCCCAAGTTGCACATGCTTCATTTTTCAGCCAATAATTTTACCGGTAAGTTGCCATTTGAATACTTTCGAAATTGGAAGTGTATGAGGAAAGTTGATGCAAATAACTTCACACCTTGCGGGCTTTTAAAATTCTTTGGTTTGGCGGTTTTCCCTTCGTGAATTTTACCCTTATTCGATTGAAATAATAAACAAAGGCAATGCACTGGTATGGCCAAAGATCATGGAAGTCTTTTCAGCTATTGATCTTTCAAGCAACAAATTCAATGGAAATATTTCAGAGTTCATTGGGAATCTTAATGGGTTCCAATTGTTTAACCTTTCCAGCAATAACCTTACTGGTCATATTCCATCATCGTTAGGAAACCTAACAACATTGGAGTCGCTTGATCTTTCACAAAACAAGCTTTCAGGACAAATACCTGAGCAACTAAAACAACTTACTTTTCTGGAGTCCTTTAATGTCTCCAATAACCAACTTACAGGACCTACACCACATGGTGAACAGTTTGATACATTTGATAATAGTTCGTTTGAAGAAAATTTAGGATCACATGGAAGTCCATTGTCAAAGAAATGTGAAGATCTAGAGCCTTCACCTCTACCCACTTCAAGCATTGGAGATGGGCAAAACTCATGGTTTCACATTGAATTTGATTGGAAAATAATTATACTAGGTTATGGTAGTGGGCTTGTAATTGGAGTAGTTCTTGGAAATATTGCGACTGAGAAGAACCAACATTGGTTTGTAAAAATTAAGAAACTGCAACATAAAATGCGAAAAAGACAACATGTCTAGGGAACAACTTGTTTTTCAACTTACAGAGGTGAAAAGTTACAACTGGTGGGAAATCACTTGTTCAAAATGAAGATGTTGCTGCAATAATGGTTTTATCATACTTTTATTTTTGTTTGTCTGTTTTTGTTGGTGTTGTGCTGAGATTGTATTGTTTTTAGAGAGTCCTTTTTGTATTTTTCCAATTTACTGTAAGATTAAGTTTTAGACATAAACTTAAGTAATGTAATCTCTATTTTATTATAGTGAATTATCAGATTTGTTGTATGATTTTTTCCCTCTATATTGAAGGGTTTTTCACGTAAATTTGGCATGTTTTGTGGCTTTTTTTGTTTTTTGGTGCTTTTGTGATTTTTATTTCACTTTTGCTTGGTTTTGTAAAATTTAATTCACACATGTAAATAGAAATTTGGCCAACGAAAGTGGTATTAGAGCTTCCGTTGCAACAAGCTGCATTTTGATTGTAAATATACTACTTCTACAGTTGCATGTGGAGCTACCAGTGGCCGTAACTGAATTCTGCCAGCTATTCAATGTAACTCCTAGGACGGCTCTTGATATCGAGTAATTCTCAAGTACTCTCGGATCATGGAGAACGATGCTCCCTCCTTTCACATTCATGATGGGGTCCGCTCATTAAATTCATGATGGGGTCTATCATAAATGTGAGAGAAGGAAGCACCATTTCACTATACTCTAGGACTACCTAAGAATTTTCCCTTAATATTGGTCAACCCAAATGGAAAAATGCCTAACTTGCATTTTAAGCACTAGAACCTCACCAAATAATAGGGTGGCAAAGTAAACCCAAACCCATTTACCGACCCACTTTAATTGAACTTAAACTCACCTGATTATTAGTTGGGTTACTTGGGCATCAACCCAATTAGACCCATTGATAATTGAGTTTTAACTCAAAATCCATTGGGACTCATTTAACCCAAAAACAATATACCCAAATTCAACTTAGTCTTTTCCTTATATAAAAAAAAAAAAAAACACCCTCAACGTTTCAGTGTTTTCATTTTCCTTCATTTTCTCGGCCTCCAAACACTTCTCTCTCTCCTCTCGCTTGCTCTCTCTCTTTCTCTCTCTAGCTCTCACAGAAAACAATGAGGCACAACAAACACATTTCTCTATAGCAATCCGATCTACATTTAGCAAATCAAAAGCACGAAAATTCAAATCTGCAAGTTTCTCTGACACGTGGATCGTTGTCGCCCAAGACTTCGATTTGGATCTTAAGCCCTTCATAGCAAGAAATTAAGCGATTTACCTGTCCAAGCAATCGAAAACGTGTCGTTGAGTTGCATGTGACCAGAAAATGCCGTGAGCACGTGATCAGCGATTCTAGGAGGATCCGGAACCTAAATGGCCTGCTTCAGAACCAGAATCACCTCCTCAAACCGCCCTAAACTCGAGTAGATCACCGCAAAAACATGAAGGCTCATCGCCAAGTCCAGACTCGGCTCACCGTCATCTCCACCAAAGCACCGCTCAAACACATACTTTTTGACTTGATAGTTTTCACATTATATCTCAAACACCATTACTGGGTTTGAATATTTTATTTTATTTTAAATTTGGGTAATTTAAGAATGGAGTAAGGATGCGTTCATTTTTCTCTTTTGTTGGTTTAGAAGAATTTCTATTTGTTTCAAGGACAATTGCTTTCGAAATTTCAGGAAAGTTTTGAGCTTGAAATGACATTTCTTTGTATTTGTTGCACTGTTTAGTTCCCAAGAAAGTGAGAGAAAATAAAAAGAAAAGAAAATATTTTTTTATTTGGATTTTTAATATAATTGCTAATGTGGATGTGCTTATGTGGAATTTTTTAATCCCAAGAATGGAGATCAGAGAGTGGAAAAGGGAATCCAAGAAATTGTTGGAATTTTCACTTTAATGAAATTTTAGTAATTTTGATAATTGGGTAATTGGGTGGGTTGGGGTTTACCCATAATAATTGGGTTGGGCTGAATTTGGGTTAGAAGCAATTAGTCAAATGGGTTTTAAAGGGTAAATGAGTTTTACATACCCAACCCAATTATGTCCACCCCAAACCCACCCATTTGACACCCTTACCAAATAACAATGGACCCACTAAAAGATAATTACACCATTTTTTTTAGAAAGTTTCAACCCATGACGTTCATTCATGATGATAGCTTTTTATCATCAAACTAAAACATCAATTGGTTTTTTATGTAGTCGGAGATTGAACCGCATGTCTCTTATTCAACTATCAGAGATTTTACCAATTGAGTTAACTATAATTCACATAAAACATAATTACACTGATAAAAGAATGAATTATGCACATAAATATGACACCAAAGTAAGTCAACAACAAGATGAATCTAATTAACAATGTCCCCCCTTTAACTATTTCGTGACATAATAACACCTAATACAAACTCTAAGCTTAATGTGAGTTGGATTGGAAACAGTTGACTCACACCTAAGGAAAGACATGAAAAACATGTAAAATGAAAATTACACATGCAACATGTATGAAGACAAATCACCGTCTATTGAGTTGGTGATGAATCTGACAGTTTTTATACTGGTTATCAATCCAACGAATTTGGGCTTTTGTCCTAGTGATTCAGTTTCACGAGAGGTTGTTTTACTATATCAAGAACTTGGGCTGGCTAGTAATGGTCTATTAAAGACCACCAAAAGCCCATTTGTTAGTTTCAGTAATCCTAGTGAAAGTGGAAGGCTGGTGTAGAAAACTGGGTGAGCAGAGATTGTAGAAAATGTTGCTGATAGGCTTTGTAGATGGACCTGAAGTAATTTTAATGGGCTAGTCCTCCCAGGAGACTCTCCAATGGAAGTCAGGCAGGCCCTTTCTGTGCCTCTGAGATGTTTTTTTTGTTAGTGAAAATAGAAGAAATGGGATACACTGATGCTCAAATATGGAAGTGGAACCTGAAGGCATTATTTTCTTAATGTTTTAGGCCCAAATGTGGCTCTTAAACTTCAATTACGACTACTGATGAAAATGGAATTGATACCGATGAAAATGGAATTGATAGAACTCATATACTGTTTATCAGAAGTTGGCGGAACTGATATATGGAAATCTTATGCCCACAAAGAAATCTATGGGAAAAGTTAGCAGAAATTAAGGTAATTTGGTAATTGATGAGAGATTCAGATCCCCTAAATTTCTTAGGGTACTCTACCAATAGATTCTTTTTAAATCTTAATCACACTTTAATGATTTAATGGTCTAAATTCTGCCATATCAGCATTCCATTAACAATATTTTTAAAATAATAAAATAATGTTGCAAACAAAATAATTAAGATTAGTGTTAGTGGAATGCTGACATGGTAAAATCTAAACCAATAAATCATTAAAGTATAGTTAAGATTTAAGAAAATTTATTTAGTAGAGTACCCTAAGAAATCTAGAAAAAGAGCCAGAAATAGAGTACCCATTAGTATCTGTGCTAGTTTTGGCTGAGCCACTCTTATGGTTTATATATGTTTCTTTATGGAAATTCAGGAAATATCTAGTTCTTATACATTTTGCTCGAAAAACCTCACACACAAAATTACCAATTTAATAAAATCGTCCACTATTTTTGCCATTGTTTTCCAAATTTCACTAATAATTCATGTGATGGCAAATATAGATCTTTGAAAACAATTATTCTCTTTTCATTACTGACTTGACCATCATGAATCTTTGTAAAGACTATCATTAAGGGCATGTTTGGTAGACTGTAATAGGCGCTCTAATATAATAGTTATTCCCATGGTTTAGTTATCTTTTAGTTTGGTTATGTTTTTATTACAAGGAATAGTTATTCCTTATGAATAGTTATTCTTCAAAAGGAGGATATCCTCTTTAAAAAGTTGTATTAGTTATTTCTTAGTAAGTGCAATTATTTCAAAACTTAATATATTTCTAAATAAATAAACTTTTTATATACATCTAACAATTATAAAAATAAAAAATCATAAAAATAAAACGTCTTTCTTAAATTTGAAAATAACAATTTTTAAGAAGATATAATTTTATGAATAAGATATTTTTTAAAATAAATGTTAAGTTTTATTCTAATGCTATAATTCACAACCAAACTAATGAATAGGTTTAGTTATTACATTACAACACACTTTATTACTAGTAATAAATATTACAATTCCTAAACCCTAAACCTAAACATTCCCTAAGTCCAACCCAAAATCTTTTTCTCCACTTTCGTAGTGTTCAACGAGTATAGAGAGTTTGAAATACGACGTCGAGCTTATAATTAAGATTCTTTGCAACCTGTTCCTCGAATCCAAATTCACTTTATTTGTGTCAGAATGATTTTTCATTTAGTTGATTTCTTATAGATTTTGAACAAAGCAAGCACGCCATTTCATGCCTTTGCCTCTTAAAAACTTTTTTTTTTTTTTTTCTCTTTACTAAAACTCTTTTAAAAAACATTTATTTGTTAATGGGGGTTAACCTTTTATGATTTTTCCAATATGGTTGAGATTAAAATTTTAAGTTTAGAAAGTGCAAAAGATAGTGGTAACGTTTCTTTGTGGCACGCCTTTTCTTAACTACCCCTTCCACCTAAACGTGGCTAAACACCATTTCCATGCAATTTTTATGGGACATGTTTCCCTATAGTCAGATATGTCAATTTTTTTATGCTTGGCCTTTAGCGAAAACTTTTTTATTTTAATGTACGAATGTTTCCCTATAGTCAGAAATGTCAATTTGAAAAGGTAGGTAGCTCTTAAGCCCATATGTATCAATGGCTTTTTTTTTTTGGCAGTTGTTATATATTGCTGTGATTATTTATTTATCTTTCTTTTCAAATCACTCCTACCTTTTTCCCTATAATAAACTACATAGTTGTGTATGACTATATGTGTTTGTAATAATCAGTATCAATATATATTAGAGCATCCACAACAGTGAAGTTAAAAATTTAGCTATTTAGCACTACAAAAAGTTACTTTATTTATTTTACATACTCACATGCTGCAGCAGTGGATCTATGTTAGCTTTCAACACAATAAAATAATATAAATATTACAATAAAATAATATATATCATAATAAAATAATATATCTACTACAATAAAATAATATATCCACTCCAATAAACAACAATCATAACCACCCAGAGCCGCTACCGCTATCACTATCACCGCCGCTACTACTGCCACTATCGCCGCTGCCGCCACCGCTGCCACTGCAATGATATTTTTTTACCACTTCATTTTTTTTTTATCCCTTCTTTATTTTTTATTATCGAATTAGTCAATAGAGTATATGCATATATTATTATTAATTATTAATTATTAATTATCTATAGTTATGCATTAATTATTTATATTAAAAATTTTTATTTTTATTTTTATTTTTAAAAATTTATATAAGAACTATTTTTACTTGAAATAATATATAATAATAATAATAATAATAATAATAGATTTTGAATATTATATGTAAGTACACAATTGCACCTGGCCCCAAGAACAGTTATGGGCTCAGGCCCAATGAGCCTTAAACAATGAATTTGTAGAGTGTGGGCTTGAAACCCAGGTTAGAAGAGTTTAAGGGTTCTAGGGCAAGTCAAAGATTGTCAATACGTAAAAATAACAAGGAATATTGTAACTCAACCTCCTCGGACGTAAGCCGAGGATTGTTCTTATATTATCTTTGTTTTCTTTCTTTTTCTTTTGATTACAAAAAGAGAGAGAGAGCCCCTATTTTTGTTCTGGGTCTCCCCTTAAATACTCATCTTTTTAATCCCTAATACACGTGTTGCCCTATCTCCCCCTTAGCCTAGATATTTCTTCTCTCAGTGCCTTTGAATAGTAACCAGAAGTTTCCCTTCCACTGTTCAGGTGTCACTTCCCCATTAATGCGGCTAAGGTAGTAGGTGGAGGGTCTTTAATGTGGAGGCAGCAGCCTTTAGTACTTTTCAAACACCGGAGCTTCTAGGACATCCAGGGGTTCACCCCTCTTAACCGTTGGTATCCGTCATGTCGTTTATGTGCAGTTATGATAACGTTACTGATTCTTTTATGCCCATCTGAGAGAAAAATCAACCTCGGATTGGTCCTCGGGTCCGGCACATGAGCGGGCCCGAGGTACTACAAGATTTCAAACTAACGGGTAGGTCGGCCTTACCTAGTATGGCCCAAAGGCCCATATACCCATCAGGACCTTTTTACTCCCCACAATAGCCACTCAAAACTCTAAATTTCGAAGTCCGAGGAGAAAAATAGAGTTTTGATCCGAAGAGAACTTATTCTGCACACGTAACGAGTGATTGCACGTGTGGAAGCCGTTTCGTATACCAGAGGATGCCACTTGGCGGTTTCCTTTTTAAAACGCGCGCATTTATTACCGTATGTTACACTTTGTCCCCACGTTCAACGGTGAGATGGGCATCCAACGGCCCTCATTGCTCCACGAAAATTTGGGCGGGTAAAACTAAATTCGAGGCCGCCATTCCGCACGTCGTGACGCTTTGGGAACCTGCGCCTTCATTTATTTTGCCAGGGACTGATCCCATCAAAACATCAACCATCACATTCGTCTTCAGAAAACCGTGGAAATTTGCATATCCTCAACTCCGTAAGTTCTTACTCACCACTCCTTTCTTTCTCAACCCTTTATCCTCGGACTTTGTCCTCGGCTGTCCTAGTAGACGTTTTTACTCTTAGATTCTAGCCTTTCTTTATTTTCCATGGGTAGATTTAAGTGTCTTGTCGATACGGCCGCCGGAATGGAAGGCTTCAGAGCCAAATACCACATTCCCGGTGACGTAGGCCTAAAATATTGCCCGGCGGAGGCCGTGGCTAATTCTAGGAAGGAGGGAGAGGTCATAATCCCAATGATAGCCTTTATAGAAGGCGGGATGACCCTCCCGATGAAACTTGTGATGAGGGAATACCTCCGCAACCATAGGTTGTGTCCCGACCAATGCCTCCCTAACGTCTTTAGAGTTTTAGGCAGCGTCGACGCCTTAAATGAACAGATGGGTTTAAACCTGACTTGGCACGACGTTGTTTTTCTATATGAATCCCATAAGTTTCCAACGTAGGCTACTACATTAAGTCCCGATCCAGTATAGTTAGGTTAATCTCCTGCTTGCCCAAATCCAACAAAGGCATGAAGGACGACTACCTGATAGTGTCTGGAAACTGGCATGACGGTCTCCACTGCCCAGTGCGGTGGGGGGATCCAGGTGCGACACCTAGGGACTAACCTTCCCACTCCACGACCTTTCTCAATACTATCAAACATGCGTATTAAGATATATTTTGTCTGTTTATTTCTGTTTATGGCTGCGTGAAACTAACCATACTGCGCTTCTTTGTTTTCTTTTTCCCTGCAGATAAGCAAAACGTGCGCCCCCGTTTGAGCCACTGCAACGTTGCCGACCTGAACCGGATACTTCGATCCGAGGTGTTTGTTAGCGCAGACAGACAGCTCCGAGCCGCTCACTTGATCCTGGGATACGAGCCCATATCCTCGGACTTCCAGGAGATAGACAACGCTATAGTAGCCGGTGACCGACGACGAAGGAGGATCAACGTTGCCCGGCCACATTTTCTAGACGACCACGACCTCCCAGACACCCCTCAAACCATTCTTTACCTACACCCGTAGCAGCCATCCCCCTCGCCGTCCACTCCGAGGTAGCTGCCATCCCAGAAGAGCAGGTCTCTTCCTCTCACACGTTAGACGACGAGATAGACCAGTTCCAACTCGAAGAATACAACGAACCTCTAGGGAATCAGTTTGTCGTGCTTTCTGACGAGGAGGAAGATACTGCCGAGGCCTCCGAATTGCTGGTCTTGTAGTTGCTCTCCCAGAGGTTGACTCCGCGGACACCATGGACAGGATGAAAGACCTCCTTACCGATAGAGGCGCGAGGGTCAAGGTGAAGAAACAGGGGCCACCCAAGCCATCAAACTCTGCCACTTCCCCCTCCTCCAGCTGAGCCAAAGGTTCCAGCCGAGGACCCCAAGAAAAAGAGGAAAGGGGAAGATGAAGGGGCGACCAACAAAGGCCCGAAGAAACCACGCAACCAACCTCCGCCGGCTCAGCAGCAAAAACAGGACAAGGGCAAAGGTAGAGCCCGTTCAGTTGAGAGCGGGGAGATTGGGGTGGTAGCTGATGTGCGCAGGGCACCAACCACCTGGTCCCCTGACCTAAAACTGGATGGCGCTCCTATCTCCTGCCAGTCCAGTATAAGGGCGGTTCAACAAGGCCATGCCCACCACTTGGCCGAGGTGTTGGAACGTCCTCTTTTGCTGCCCAAGGACATGGAGTCCTTGGAAAAAATGAGCCAGCCTCAGCTCTTCCTTGCTTTGAAGAGGGACTTGGCGCTGGTACGTTTTTTTTTTTTTCTTTTTTCTTTTTGTTTCTTCTCATTAAGAGTTTACTTTCAACGATATTTATGAGCTTTTGTTGTGTTTCACCCCACTATACTTCACTACAGGCTGTTCAAGAGGTCTTCGTAGCTGAAAAGTTTATCGAAGATACTCGAAAGAAGGCCAGGGCCGAGATGGAGGTCAGGTTGAAGACTGAGAAGTCTCTAGGGACAGCTATTGCCGAGAACGAGAAGCTGCTCTCGGAGGTGGCTAATGTAAAGAGAGAGAGAGATGGTGCTAGGTCAAGTCTCAAAACTATGGAGACCTAAATAGAAGGACAGCGCAAGCTCCTCCATGAAAAAGATGATGAGATTGCCCAAGCTCAAAGGGAACGCTCGGATTTGGAGAAAGAAGTTGCGCTGCTGAAGAGAGAAGCCAGCACATTTCAAAGCTCTTTACAAGCTGCCAAACAGGAAAGCTATCAGGAAGGGGTGGCCAACACCGAGGAGCAGCTGACCGAGGCCTTCGCGCTTTGTGCCGTGAATACTGCCAAAAGGTCTGGGGGAGGCCTTAATGCAGCTGGAATTCCCCCCTCCTCGGAGCTGAGGAAGTCCAAGAACGTCTGGATTCCGCTGGAAATCCAGGAGATCGAGGACGCTCCTGCTGCCACTCCTACTCCTGACTCAACCTTACCGGAGCTGCCCCAGGTGGTCCTACAGCCCGTCCTAGATCCTACAGAACCCTTGGGTTCCAACAAAGAACAGGAAGCTGATGTGGATGCCGAGAAGGTCCGAGCGGATAAAGGGAAAAGTGTTCTTTCCCCTTTTGAAGTGGAGCTAAAAAAGACTGAAGGTCCGAGCACTTCTCATGTGGACCCTCCTTCTGAACCTTAAGGCCGAGATTAGGGCTTCTTAGTCTCGATCCTTGTACTTATTCCCTTTGTAATACTTATTATGCAATTTTTGTAAAGAACAATTTTTACATACCTTTGTATCGCATTGCGTTTGTTTTTACTTCCTTTATTTTGTACTGTTTTGGAAATTTATTTGAGTAAACAAATCCAACTACAAGGATATCCACTATGACCATATGCATTTTATAAGGACATAACAAAAGATCACGTAGTTTGAAATACACTAATCACCAAGACTTCAAGCAACAATTAGACCTCTGCAACATATAGCATTTGTTGGTGGTATGATGCAAGGTTCGAAGACCATAAATTTAGTTTACAATTAGAAGGACAAACTTTAGGTCTGAGGTAATGAACAACAAAGCGCTACGTCCTAAGAACAATAAGAAGTCAGTCTTGGGCCAAGTAGTAGATCTCATCCACTTGCATGGTTCTGTTTTTAATTGAATGTGAAGCCCCCATATCGTTCCTTACATCGCTTTAATTGACACTTTCCTGGCTTGATAAGGATTATATTCAACCAAGTTTACAACCCGAGACTAAATGAACCAACCTTTCCTTTGATCCTTTAGATCATCTATTCCGTGATAACTTGAAAAACGTTAATTTTCCAAAGTAGGAGGTCCGAGGACCCGGCATAACTGAGGTTCTGTTTAACAAATGATAAGACATCAATTTCCACAAGGTTGGTGGTCCGAGGACCACACTTAACCAAGTTTCTGTTTGATTCTTTAAATTTCTTATTTCAAATGTTAATTTTCCCCAAAGTAGGAGGTCCGAGGACCCGGCATAACTGAGGTTCTGTTTAACAATGATAAGACATCAATTTCCACAAGGTTGGTGGTCCGAGGACCACACTTAACCAAGTTTCTGTTTGATTCTTTAAATTTCTTATTTCAAATGTTAATTTCCCCAAAGTAGGAGGTCCGAGGACCCGGCATAACTGAGGTTCTGTTTAACAAATGATAAGACATCAATTTCCACAAGGTTGGTGGTCCGAGGACCACACTTAACCAAGTTTCTGTTTGATTCTTTAAATTTCTTATTTCAAATGTTAATTTCCCCAAAGTAGGAGGTCCGAGGACCCGGCATAACTGAGGTTCTGTTTAACAAATGATAAGACATCAATTTCCACAAGGTTGGTGGTCCGAGGACCACACTTAACCAAGTTTCTGTTTGATTCTTTAAATTTCTTATTTCAAATGTTAATTTCCCCAAAGTAGGAGGTCCGAGGACCCGGCATAACTGAGGTTCTGTTTAACAAATGATAAGACATCAATTTCCACAAGTTGGTGGTCCGAGGACCACTTAACCAAGTTTCTGTTTGATTCTTTAAATTTCTTATTTCAAATGTTATTTCCCCAAAGTAGGAGGTCCGAGGACCCGGCATAACTGAGGTTCTGTTTAACAAATGATAAGACATCAATTTCCACAAGGTTGGTGGTCCGAGGACCACACTTAACCAAGTTTCTGTTTGATTCTTTAAATTTCTTATTTCAAATGTTAATTTCCCTAAAGTAGGAGGTCCGAGGACCCGTAACTGAGGTTCTGTTTAACAAATGATAAGACATCAATTTCCACAAGGTTGGTGGTCCGAGGACCACACTTAACCAAGTTTCTGTTTGATTCTTTAAGATTATGTTGCTGGGAAATTCATGAAACAAATAATTTTTGAGTAAGCACAATCGGCAACAAACTTTATTAATAGTAATACCTTCGTAGGTTTTTACATTCCACGGTCGTGGTACACACTTTCATCTAAATCAGCTAGCCGATAAGATCCTATTCCTGCTACTGAAATAATACGATAGGGACCTTCCTAATTGGGTCCTAGCTTACCCCAAGCTGGGTTCTTAGCTGTGCCCACAACCTTTCTTAAAACAAGATCACCAGGTGCCAATGGCCTCAGCCTCACATGGGCATCATATCCCCGTTTAAGTTTTTGTTGGTAATAAGCCATCTGGACCATGGCTGCCTCACGTCTTTCTTCAAGTAAATCTAGACTTGTCTCCAAGAGACTATCGTTGCTCTTAGTATTAAATGCACTCGTTTTCAGGGTGGGAAAACCAGATTCCAGAGGTATTACCGCCTCGGCGCCATAAGTCATAGAAAATGGCGTTTCTCCGGTGGACCTACGCGGTGTGGTTCGATATGTCCACAAAACGTGAGGAAGTTCTTCTACCCATCTTCCCTTCGCATCATCCAACCTTTTCTTCAACCCATTGACTATGACCTTGTTAACGGCCTCGGCCTGGCCGTTTCCTTGAGGATAGGATGGGATGGAGTACCTGTTTATGATACCCATGTCACCACAATACTGCCTAAAGGCGTTACTATCGAATTGAACACCATTGTCAGATACAAGCGTGTGTGGTATGCCGAATCTAGTAACAATATTTTTCCAGATGAACTTTTTAGAATCAACATCCCTGATATTTGCCAGGGGCTCGGCCTCAACCCATTTAGTGAAATAATCGGTTCCCACTAAAAGCCATCTTTTGTTGCCTACGGCCCTCGGAAATGGCCCGACTATATCTAGTCCCCACTGCGCGAAGGGCCAAGGGCTGGAAAGGGGGTTAAGAACTCCTCCAGGTTGATGGATATTAGGGGCGAACCTCTGACATTGGTCACACTTTCTGGCATAATCTTGAGCCTCCCTTTGCATATTGGGCCACCAGTAGCCCTAAGTCAAAGCTCTGTGGGCCAAGGATCTTCCCCCAGTGTGGCTGCCACAAATCCCTTCGTGCAGCTCTTCCAGAAGCCCTTCGGTTGAGTCTGGGTGTACACACAACAAGTACGGTCCTGAAAAGGATCGTTTATATAGCTTCTGGTCCTCGGACAGCCAGAAACGTGGTGCTTTACGGCGCCCTTATCTGCTTCCGATTTGTCCTCAGGGAGAACATCACTCCTAAGAAAGGATATCAGCGGGTCCATCCAACTATGCCCAGGTCGTATGAGATGAATGTGGGGCGCATTGGTGGCGACAAGAGAGGGTTCTAGTAAATCCTCGATGAGGATCACCCTGGGTAAGATTTGAGCCGAGGTCGTTGCCAGCGTGGCCAAGGAGTCGGCATGAGTGTTTCCAGTCCGAGAGAT
This sequence comes from Castanea mollissima, assembly GCA_014183005.1. Taxonomy (NCBI): domain Eukaryota; kingdom Viridiplantae; phylum Streptophyta; class Magnoliopsida; order Fagales; family Fagaceae; genus Castanea; species Castanea mollissima. The sequence goes on from JACAVU010000004.1 coordinate 9,283,481, forward strand.
GTGAACCAAGACAAAGGAATTAATTTAGCTTGCTGACGTTTGACCTGGGCCAAATACTCCTGCATTCGCGGATCTCTAGCTTCCATGGTTCCATAACCTGGCCGACCACCAACTGAGAGTCCGAGAAGACGCAAATGTCTTTCCCCCCCATCGTGTGCACCATTCTCATTCCCACCAAAACCGCTTCGTACTCTGCCTCATTATTAGTGGCCGAGAATGCCAATCTCATTGATTTTTCGAAGATAATTTCCTCGGGGGAGATAAGAACAAGTCCGACACCAGATCCTCTTTGATTGGCAGCTCCATCCACATACACTTTCCAGATCGGAGACATTGTAGCTGTGACCACACCCACTGACTTTTCACCCACAGGGAAATCTCCTAGAGCTTCTTCCAACAATGGCTCAGAAAACTCCGCCACCAATCGGCGAGGACCTGACCCTTCACCGAGGTGCGAGGCTTGTATTTAACATCAAAAGCCCCCAGAATGGTCCCCCACTTCGCTATTCTTCCTGAGTAGTCGGCGCTGCGAAGCACTGCCTTGAGAGGCAGTTGAGTCAACACGACCACTGTATGGGACTGAAAATAATGGGGAAGCTTTCGGTAGCATGAACAATGGCCAGGAGTGCTTTTTCCAAGGGTAATAACGCACCTCGACGTCACCCAGAGATTTGCTAACATAATAAACCGTCTTTGCACCCCGTTATCTTCCCTTATCGGACCAGGCTAACCGCATGGACGGCTACTGCCAGGTAAGCAAATAAAATCTCATGCGCCTCTGGACGAGAGAGAATAGGCGGCCGAGAAAGATAATGCTTCAGTTGCTGAAAAGCCAACTCGCAGTCCTCGGACCACCTAAACCCTTTCCATTTGTTCAACAGCTGGAAGAAAGGACGACAGCGATCGGCTGACCGAGATATGAATCGATTTAAAGCGGCTATCATTCCTGTTAGCTTTTGAATCTCCTTTGGGTTCCGAGGAGACTGCAAATCCTGAATAGCCTTGACCTGGGTTGGATTTACCTCTATTCCTCTATGTGTAATCATATACCCCAAGAACTTTCCTGACCCCACACCAAGGAGCACTTGGAGGCGTTGAGGCGCAACCTGTACTTACTTAGATTTGAAAAGTGTCAGACAAATCCTCTATATGTGAGAGTATTGATTTGCTTTTCACCACCATGTCGTCTACGTACACCTCGATGGTTTTCCCCATCTGCTGTTCAAACATTCTGGTCATCATCCTTTGATAAGTAGCCCCAGCATTCTTCAACCCGAATGGCATGACATGTAGTGGTAATTTCCTATTGGAGTGATAAAAGCCGTCTTCTCTTGATCCTCCAATGCCAGGGGAATCTGATGGTAACCTGGAAAGCGTCCAAAAAGCTCATCCGAGGATGTCCGACAGTAGCATCCACCAACTGATCAATACGCGGCATGGGGAACGAATCTTTGGGACAGGCCTTGTTCAGGTCCGTGAAGTCCACACATACCCTCCACGTTCCATTCTTCTTCTTGACTACAACGGTATGAGCCAACCACTCAGGGTAGAAGACTTCTTTGATAGCCCCTGCCTTCTTAAGCTTGGCCACCTCTTCCTTCACGGCCTCAGAATGTTCTTTGGAGGAGCGCCGAGGTGGCTGCCTTCTTGGGACAATGGCCGAGTTGACATTCAAGTGATGACAAATGAAACTCGGATCCACCCGGAGCCTCGTAGGGATCCCACGCAAAGACGTCAACATTTTTCCTCAAAAATTCAATCAACTCCATCTTCTCCTGGTATGGCAAAGTGTACCGACTTGGAAAAACCTCTCCGGGTCGTCGGCCACTGGAACTTCTCCAATTCCTCACAACGTGTTTCCTCTCCTGGCAGCACTCCTGATGCGTCAGGTGACGTTAACTGCTATAAACCTTTGGGGAACGAAACCGAAGGCTCAACCTCCGTTTGGTGCAATACTGCAGCTGATATGCACTGCCTAGCCACCGACTGGCTGCCGAGGATTTCTTCAACACATTCCCCTGAGGGGAACTTGACCTTGATGTGTAAGGTAGAGGAGACAGCCCCCAACGCATGCAACCAAGGCCTAGCGAGGATGGCCGTATATGGAGAGTATGCGTCTACAACGATGAAATCCACCTCTACCGTTTCTGAGCCGGATTGAACGGGCAAACGAATTTGTCCTCTCGGCATCACAGATTTGCCTTCAAAGCTTATAAGGGGCGAATCATAAGGAGTCAGGTCCTCCGCCCTCAATCTTAGCCCCCTATATAGATCAGGGTACATGATATCTGCACCGCTGCCCTGGTCTATCATCACCCTCCTCACGTCATAATTTCCTATCCTGAGGGTGACCACGAGGGCATCGTCATGGGGCTGAATAGTACCAACCTTATCCTCTTCGGTAAATCCCAAAACCGGCAAAATGACCTTCGGCCTCTTCGGCCTACTACCTTCCCCCTCGGCCCGAGAATGAGAGACTGTCATCACCCTGGTCGGGCCTGACCCTGTCCTACCAGGTGCTGCGAAGATGACATTGATGGTTCCCAATGCTGGCCGAGAGGAATTGTTCCTCTGATTATTGAAGGCAACTTGATTGCCCTGCGCGGAAGACTGACACAAATGCTGCTTTAACTTTCCCTCACTGACAAGCTGCTCCAAGTGGTTCCAAAGGGTCCTACAGTTCTCGGTGGTATGGCCCACGTCCTGATGGTATTGACAAAAAAGGTTTTGATTCCTCTTCGCAGGGTCGCCTGCCATCTTCCCAGGCCACTTAAAGAAAGGCTCTTTACGAACTTTCTCCAGTAATTGATGCACTGGCTCTCGGAATACTGTATTTACAGCTTGAGGTGCTGCTGAATTGGACTGTCCGAAATTGTCTCTCCTCGGCCTACTATTATTGTACCGGTCCGACCTGAAATCCCTTCTCTCCTGCGCGGATAACCTTCTCCTTCCCCTTCCTTGCTGTTGGTCCTCCTCTACCCTCTTATACTCGTCAATGCGATCCATAAGGCGACGTACACTGCGGACAGGTTTTTTTTGTCAATACTTTCTCAAGTCGTGGTTGTAGGAAGACCTACCTTAAATGTATTCAACGCCACTTCATCAAAGTCGCCATCTATCTCGTTAAACATCTCCCAATAACGATCAGAGTATGTTTTTAGCGTCTCTCCCTCTTTCATGGTCATGGATAACAGCGAGTCCAATGGCCGAGGGACTCTGCTACAGGTAATAAATCGTGAGGCAAATGACCTAGTCAACTCCCCAAATGAACCTACGGACCGTGACTTGAGGCCGTTGAACCACCTCATGGCTACAGGTCCCAAGCTGGAGGGGAAGACTTTGCACATCAGCGTCTCGTTGTGAGAGTGTATGGCCATTCTCTGGTTGAAGTGGCTCACGTGCTCCACCGGATCAGTCCGGCCATTGTAGATGGTAAAGGTGGGCTGAGTGAATCTCCGGGAAGTCTCCCCTTCTCAATCCTCCGCGAAAACGGAGATTTGGAGAGCTGGTGCAACGCCCTGCTCATAGCATCGTTGCCTAGGCCCCTAGAAGGAACCCTTTTGCGCTTGCGGTTGGCTGATCGTCCTCCTCACCAGAGGACGCTGAGCTGGGGGATGAGTGCGTCCCTGTGTCGTAGCGCGGCCTTCCCCATCTTCATCAGAAGAAGGACTGGACAAGGACGGTGAAGACCTACGTCTGGCGCGACGCAACTTCCTCTTCAAAAGGTTAATCTCGTCCTGCATGGCTCTAGAACCATCATCATGAGTGCTGCTAGCCCCACGTGAAGCATGGCTACCCCTTGGGTACTCTGAATGGACGCTCCCTTCACGATCCCTTCGACGTTCGAGACGCTCGAAATGATCTTCAGGCTGCGATCCCTGAGACTCTGCATGGTGACCACCTAAGCCTGCCATGATATCCCTACTTTTTCTAGACTAGATTTCCCACAGACGGCGCCAATTGTAAGTGCACAATTGCACCTGGCCCCAAGAACAGTTATGGGCTCAGGCCCAATGAGCCTTAAACAATATGAATTTGTAGAGTGTGGGCTTGAAACCCAGGTTAGAAGAGTTTAAGGGTTCTAGGGCAAGTCAAAGATTGTCAATACGTAAAAATAACAAGGAATATTGTAACTCAACCTCCTCGGACGTAAGCCGAGGATTGTTCTTATATTATCTTTGTTTTCTTTCTTTTTCTTTTGATTACAAAAAGAGAGAGAGAGCCCCTATTTTTGTTCTGGGTCTCCCCTTAAATACTCATCTTTTTAATCCCTAATACACGTGTTGCCCTATCTCCCCCTTAGCCTAGATATTTCTTCTCTCAGTGCCTTTGAATAGTAACCAGAAGTTTCCCTTCCACTGTTCAGGTGTCACTTCCCCATTAATGCGGCTAAGGTAGTAGGTGAAGGGTCTTTAATGTGGAGGCAGCAGCCTTTAGTACTTTTCAAACACCGGAGCTTCTAGGACATCCAGGGGTTCACCCCTCTTAACCGTTGGTATCCGTCATGTCGTTTATGTGCAGTTATGATAACGTTACTGATTCTTTTATGCCCATCTGAGAGAAAAATCAACCTCGGATTGGTCCTCGGGTCCTCGGCACATGAGCGGGCCTGAGGTACTACAAGATTTCAAACTAACGGGTAGGTCGGCCTTACCTAGTATGGCCCAAAGGCCCATATACCCATCAGGACCTTTTTACTCCCCACATTATATTATTCCTCATATTTAGTTGCTTTGACAACAATCATCATAAAATCCATTAAAAATTAATCTTAGCAGTTTAGATTTCCTAATTCCTTCCAGTGGCATGTAATAATATATATATGTGTGTGTGTGTGGTGTGTGTGTGTGTGTGTGTGTGTGTGTGTTTTTTTTGGGGGGGGGGTGGATGGAACCAACATTGGAGTATTTATACTATGTAATTTAAATAATAATAAAAAACCAATATGATACATTTATTTTGAATTATGGTGCATTAATTATTTAATTATATTGAAATTTGATGTCATTTTTTTAATATTTATATGAGAAACAATTAATTTGAAATGTGGTATTTTGTTGAAATTCAATTATTTTTGCAACAATTGAAACAAAATCCAACAAAAGAAAAATATAAAACAAAAGTTAATAAGAAAAGAACGTAAAAAAATTAATTGAAAAATATTTTCGTTTTATTTTATCAAAACGATACTTGCATTATTGAGTAGACATGAAACATGTCTATCTATTTCAGTCGTGCAATTTTCAAATTTTGTAAACACATATATGGTATGATAAATCACTACACTACTCTTATTATTTTTCTATTTTGACTATAAAATATAACAATAAATATTACAATAAAAGTTATTGAAATATTAGAAAAAAATAATAACATGTTAATGATATTTTTGTAAGTAATATGAAAAGTCTTTTCATAAAATGCATTGCACATTGTGCAAAAAGTCAACTAGTTTAATTTAACTGTGCAATATAAGGATTATTTGATTTTAAAAAGATAATGAGAGTAGTAGTGTTAGTTTTATCATGTTGTCTGCTATGAGTTTCACCAAAATAAGCAAACATAGTCCTAACCCAAGAGTGCTTATATATAAGGCTGATGTTGTGGGAACTGGGAACTAGGAACTGGGAACCCTTCCACATATTTCAATTTTCGATGTATATTAAATTTGCCAATTTTTGGCTTTCTTTAGAGATATGTTCTTATTAGTGCATCTTGTCCAGTTCCTAGCTAATGCCAAATGCAGAATCGAAATGTAGTACTTATACAATAACGTTGCAAAGTATGTAGCCATACCACCATTTAATTGATCATGGGGCTCATATATATCCTCCCAGGGTCACGTAAAACGGTAAATTTCTCATTTTCTGTCACACACCAACACGAACACTACATGTCAACACTCCTTCAAATCATATTCAACTTGTTAAATTTACATGTTTATTAATATTTATATTGGGATTTGACTTTTATTACAGTAAAACAGTATCATATATCAAGTCCAGCATGATAAGAGAAGTTTAGAACTCCTTATTGATTTGAGAATTCCACGTCTACTGGAAGAAAAGGGCTTATGATCTTCCAAAGAAATCTGAGGATCTTCCAAAGAAAACATTTGCACTCTTGGAGGGGAGGACATCGAAGAATTATGGATGGGAACGAGGTACAACCTGCACAAAATGAACCCCAAGAATTTATCATGTTGAACTTTTTGCCAAAAGGACTAGCTAAGAAATGGGACAACAATTTTGATTGGACCGGGCTTTATTTTGATGGTTCCAATTGGTCCAACGTGTAAAATTTACACAATTTTGCATAAAAATAACTAACATTGGTCAATGAATAACTGTATAAATTTACAAGTTAGTTACGTTACTAAATTTATTCTGACACTATTCATTTAATATTTAGTTTTTATTCTTTTTTATGTATCTTGAAGATAAAGACGGATAGTAGATAATAGTTGTTATGTGTGAAGAAAGAGAAACAAATTAAAAAATCAAGAAAAATTAATATTTAAATAAAATGTAATGTAAAATAGATAATTTGATATGATGTGTTTTAAAAAGTAAGTGTATATATATATACACACACACATGTATACATTTTTTTGAAAACGGTATTTTAGAATGACACGGACATGGTGTATGTATATTCTACAAAAAAAAATTCTGTATATGCATATGTACATATATTCATATGTACATAGATACACACTAAATTGGTAAAATTTTCCGTCTGGGCCACTACTTCATGTGTCGTCGAAAGAGCATCTAGACGAATACAATTTTGCCATATGTGATATTGGCATCCCTCTAGAAAATTTCTCAAATTGGGTCGCATGTTGCATACATCCCATTTTGCAACTCTTATTTAACTTCATTTGCATTGCACCTTGCATCCCATTGCATACCACTTCACAAGGAAAAACTGTAATTTTGACTATTTGATTTCTAATTGCATTACATGATATGAATCTTGACCTTAATCCTCAAGCAATTGTCCAACAATGCATTTAGGATCTTCATCAGGTAGAAAGGTTCACTGTTTTTCCTTATCAATCCACTTATTGCATTGTGCAAGTTGTTTGCCAAGTACACGACATAGGTTAGGATGACTTCAATATGCTTCTAAACCTAATTAAGGACCATGGTTGTCAACCTGGAAAATTCTTAGATATTCTTGAAGTATAGACAAATGGTACTCCCTCTTCTCATATTTATAGTGGACTCTACCATGAATTTAATAAATAACCTTATCATGAATGTGAGAGAAAAGAATACAATTTCTCGTATTCAGTGGATACTTAAGAATTACTCAATTAACCTAACTTCTTGAGCAGTCTACTGAGTATTAGTGCCTTTGGTAAATAAACAGTCCCTGTAGCAAAGTTGTCATTACAATGACTCAGCGCTGCAGCGTTGACTATTTTTCCAAACGACTTATAGCACATGCATGTACTATTTCAACTCCCATTTCATTACCAATATTTTCCTCCGACATTCTTTATATATATATAGGTAGTTCAAGAGTATATTCTCTCCCTCTCACATTAAGGTGCGCCTCATGATGGATAGGAGTCACCCTTATATGAGAAGAAGGGAATATGCTTCCAAAGTACCCAATATTAACCCGTTAGATTATAATATAGATTCGCGTTTTGTGATTGATACAGCATTTTAAGTTCATACCCGCATATTGAAGCTGTTGGTCTTGTTTATCAATGGACTCACGTAGAACTCCCACACAAACTAGAGTGCCTATACATTGAATCCAAAGCCATAAACAAACCATGTCTTGATAGATTCAACCTTTGTGTGTTAGAGAATATGTCTATTGAATGTTTCGATAAGTCCTACTAGTTCTGGACTGGCTAAAAGCGCTGTATAAAAATTAAGGGAAATTCCTCTTTAGTGCGGAAAAATAAGCCAACAGAGGTGCACTAGTAAATTTGCTAAAGAAAAAAAGTGGCCGCCTTTCCAGCGAGTTCTCACACCCAATTTGATTTACTTCAATAATACTAATAAAGGTGTGGAAGACACTATTTGTTAATGTGGGCTGCCTAATTGTGGCTCTTAATGCAGAATAAGGCTGATGGAATTGACAGCACTCATATAATATAGTTGAGCAAAATATGCATTGGCCACATATGGAAACCCCATGCTATATTTTAATCAATGGATCAGGAAATGATTTAACTTAATCCATATAGATAACTCATGGAAAAGGTATCAGAAATTAAGGTTACTTGGTAACTTTTACCACCACCTGATGCATGTCATTGTTGAAAGTGATATATTGACATTTTATCCTCTATAAGAGCTAGAAATACACCACCCTATGGTTTTTCTGTCTCTTCAATTGTTTTTCTTCGATCAAGCCCCTATCCTATCTCTTAGACATGCTTTTATTTGTATAAGCTATGAGATAGGAATAGGACACAATTGACATACCTATTTTGTAAAATACAACACCTTTCAGATAATTTTGCTAATTAGTTATTGTAATGGCTAATTAAAATCTTTTTGAAGAGTATCATTTTCAATGGACATTTGACTTTACTCTCTTGGATTTTTGTGAAGACTAGATTTTCTGGACGACTTTGAATCTTTTCCTCTGCTTTCTCAGTAGTCAACAACTAAAGGAATTTTGACATTCGAAATTGAGGTTTTTTGATTCCTTGCAACATGCTGCCAGAATCCAAATCCACTTTATTTGAGTTAGATTTATTTTTCATCTTAATTATTTCTTATAGATATTGAATCTATAGCACTTGGTTTCATAATCTTTAAAGCCCATTTTTTTGAAATGAGTTAATCTTTTAATGATGTTCCTAACATGATTGAGATTACAAATCTGAGTTTAGTACGTCAAATAATAAATAATTATGCTTATGACTAAGGTGTTCATTTTTGTCTTGTGGCACACCTTTTGTAACAGTGAGCAGGATCAATGTTAACTACCAATGTGGCTCAAAACCAGTTGTAAATCAATTTTTATAAGGCATGTTTCCCTATTAATCAGACATGTCAATGGTTTTTTAATGTTTGTCCTTTAGCGAAACGTTTCTTCTAAAGGTATGAATCTTTTCTTGAATAGATAAGTTAGGTAGCTCTTAAGCCAATGGTAATCCTGATTACTCAGCATCTTAGAGGTGGTTGCATCATTGTATTTGTCATAATTATCTTCATTATCATCATGATTAGCACCACCACTTTAAAATAGTTGTTATGGTTGTGATTATTTATTTCAATTATTTTTAAACCTGCCTCCCCTTTGTCCCTACAATATAAATAGATTATGTATTTTTTTCCAGACTACTTATTTATTAGACAACTATATAGGTTTACAATAATTGCGGCAAGTCTCCCTAATTAATGATATTAAAAGAACTGAAATAACATTTGACTGTATCAAATAAAGTATAGGGGAACAACTATGCAAGGGAAACGGGTTGTTGATTTCAAAAGGGCATTGAAAGAATGTCCTATTTGCTCTCCCTGGAAAAAAAAGAGTTAGGTACAACGGTAAAAACATGTATAGATGGTTGGTTTTTTTGGTAACCTCTGTAAATGAGCTATAATCTTTTCTTTTTCCTACATAAAAAGGACAGGGGAAGGCCAAACGTGAAGGGTCTAGATACTTCGCTATAAAAAAAATATATAATAATAATAATAAAATAATAAAATAAAAAAGAGAAGAAGAAGGGTCTAGATACCTAAAGTATTATGAGAATGAGCAAGACTTAGGTACAGTACTTAGGTGCTGTTCCTTAGATTCCTCTCTTAAAATTCTGCCATATGGTTTTTTTCTCATTAATGAAAGTGTATTTTTTAAGTTAAGTAGCCACATGGCAGAATCTTAAGAGAAGAACCTAATAAACAGCACCTAAGGTACTGTATATAAGTTTTGTCCTATGAGAATAATACCTAATCACTGATGAACTAATAATAACAAGGGCCTAGATAGATTTATCAAAAAAAAAAGGAAGAAAGGAAGGGTCTAGATAGTATGCACGAGCACTCTCTCAGGCCAGTTCAACCATAATATGACCTTATTGTCTAAGGTCAGATTATGGTTGTTGGCTAAATATATGTTAGATTAATCTTTCTTATAATACTTAATTTGTATATTTGTGATGTAATGCGCGGTAATTGGGGAAGTATTATCTTGTGTAATAGTTGCATATAAATATTTGTCACATAGGAGGTGATATCTTATGTTACAATTGCATATAGTATAAATCATTGCACAAAATAATTCTCAAGTCCGTGTGACTTGCGAGAAGAGCATTGCACAACTAGTATATATGATAATAAATCATAAGCGCACCAACATCAATTCGTGTATAATATAAGTACTAAATTTTGCATATTTATTTTTCAAAAATTACCCACATCAGATAATGTAAAGGCATGTAATTTAAAATAGATAATATGATGGGAGTGTTTTTGAAGAGTAGTTGTATCTTTTCAAAAAAAAAAAAAAAAAAGTAGTTGTATAAAAATAGAAAAGTAAATTCTTGTACTAAAATAAATATAAGATGGATTCAAATTACACCTAGTATAACTCCACAAGAGTTACACCTTTTTTAAACCATAGATTTCTCAAAGATCAAATGGTTAAAAAAGAAGACATATTTATCTATTATATCATTAAATACTTATCTAATTAATAGTTTCTCCAGTATCTCTCTCTTCATTAAATATTTCTCTTGTCTCTCTTTCTCTCTTTATTAATATATTATTTCTTTTTTATTTGAAATTCTTTTTTTTTTTTTTTTGAGAAACTTTTTCTTTATAATTCCTTATACGTTTCTACTCAATTTGAAAATTAGTGCGGCTACATGATGCAATGGAAAAGGTTTTGTTTGTTTTGTTTGTTTTTTTTTTTTTTTTTTTTTTTTTTTTTTTTTTTTTGAGAAAGAGCTATGGAGAAGTTAGTTTCAAGTAGGTGTTCATTTTTTTATTATTTTCTCCCACAAACGTTAGAACTTAGAAGTGGTTTTGTTGTTACGGATTTACTTGTTTAGAGCATCCACACTAGTTTGTTTAAAATTTTTTGTCTATTTTACACTAAAAACTTACTTTTTCAATTTTACACCATCACTTTTACAAAACAGTCACATCAATTTATCTATTATACACACTTATTCAATAAAATATTCATTCTTTTACAACTTTTTATTATTCCCTCCTTCACTGCCCCTCTTTCTCACAAAGTCACAGTCCATCACTAACAATGATCACTCCACACCCAGCCACCATCATCACCACCCAACCAGCATCATCAAGGAAAACCAACCCATTCAATCTCATACCCATTAATCATCCATCCAACCCGAAACCCAGTTAAGCCAAATCATCACCCATCCAATCGGCGGCAAGATCATCAAAACCCACCAATGAACTAGAAAAAACAAGCCGATCAAGATCAAAACCCACTGACCCACACCACAATCAACCAAAAAACCAGAAAAAAAAAAAAAAAAAAAAAAAAAAAAAAAAAACCAGCAACAGTGAGATCGAAGCTTATGTGATCGGACTGAGGTGAGACCAGAGCTTATGTAATCAGAGCTTTTGAAGGGATTCAATGTGATCGAAGCTTTTGTGTTCGGACTAAGGTGAGATCGGTGGACTGATCGGATTGAGGTGAGATCGGAGCTTTTGAAGAGATTCGACGTGATCGAAGCTTATGTGATTGGACTGAGATGAGATTGGAGCTATTGTGATCGGATTGAGGTGAGATCGGTGGACTGATCGGACTGAGGTGAGATCGATGAGACTGAGGGAGAGATAAAACGAGAGAGAGGTGAGAGTGAGAAGTTGAAAGAGTGAGGCAAATGAGAAAGATACAACTATTAAAATAATGGATAAACGAGCTACAGTAACTGTGTAAATATACACAATTACTGTAACTCGTGGATGAATTTGCACAACTTTACACATTTTTACACTCACTTATGTGTATTTTTTTGCTCAAAATGTGTAAAATTTGTAATTTTTTCTATTTTAGAAGACTTTAAATGAACTAGTGTAGATGCTCTTATAATGGTGTGGCTACTATGAGTTATTGTTTATTATTGATTAGTGTCTTGGTTAGTTGTTAATTGAGAGCATGTGCGTTTGGATAAAGCAAATTAATGAATAAAACAAAATAAAATTTTAAAGGAGCAAGTACTATTTAGTATCCAAATTCCTAACAATTTCTCCGAAAAAAAAAAATCAAGTTCAAGGATAGCCATGATTATGTCTCTTAACTTATCTAGTACTTATTATTTCTAGTACTTATTTGTATTTCTTGCAAATAAATTTGTACTTATTATGTCTCTTAACTTATCTGGTACCATTTGAATTTCTTGCAAATAGATTTGTACTGAAGTTTCTGTCCACACCAAAATTATATTGTGCTCTTCGGAAAGAAAAAAAAAAATGATATTATGCTCTATGGATAGAAAGAAAAATGAAAAAAAAAAAGTGTGGAAAGAATTTGATAAGGAGAGAGAAAAAAAATTGTAGTATTAAATTTTAATTAGGTTATGAGGGGGTAAGGAATAGTATTTAATGATGTTTTTTTCAACAGTTAGATCTTTTAAAAATCTACGGTATAAAAAAAGTGTAACATTACACCAGGTGTAATTTGAACTCATCTTAATAAATATAATATATATATATATATTATATATATATATATAGACACACACATATACACACGACATTTATTAATGAATTATTTAAAGAAAGTTTAATATCACTTCCATAAAAAATATAAAAAATTATCTAAAATTCAATTCTTTTTATCTTCTGCTATAAAAAAAATAAAAAAATATTTTCTAAACTAATCCTTTAAAGCATTCGTTATCTTTATATTATATATATATATATATATATATAGACACACACATATACACACGACATTTATTAATGAATTATTTAAAGAAAGTTAATATCACTTCCATAAAAAATATAAAAAATTATCTAAAATTCAATTCTTTTTATCTTCTGCTATAAAAAAAATAAAAAAATATTTTCTAAACTAATCCTTTAAGCATTCGTTATCTTTATATATATATATATAATATATATATATATTATATATATATATATATATTAAAAAAAGATCCGTTAATATATGCCCTTAGAGCATATATTAACAAATCTGTTTTTAGAAAAAATTTATTAAAAATTGAAAAAATTATCAAAACTTTTTTAATTTCCGATAAAATATTTTTTACAAATGATATACAAAGGCCACAATTTAGTAACATCCTTAAAAAAAAATTGGGAACTAACTAATATTTGATGCACAAGACGTTACTGCACAATTCTTTTACCTTGAAGAGTAATAATTGAGGATTGCAGATAAGGACCGTGTCCTTTTTACACCAATTTCACTTGCCCACACCCTACCTCTGAAAGCCAATGAAAAGTTTTCAGAAATGAGTGAGAAAGCTTGACAAGGAAGATGGACTGGATTGAAGGAATCAGGTTCCTGATAAAGGAATAGTTGCTTAGAAAATGATCAACAGGTATAGGCAAATTGTGACAGAAATTGCACTTGATTGATTGAAGACTAACATGCAATTTATCTGCTTCTTGAATAAAGATTCTCTCGTGAATTACTTTCATCCATACCAATACACTAAAGTCTCTTAACACATTTTATGCTGTCTGTACCACAATTATGATTTGGTTCGTACGCCTCCACTTTAAGCCTCACCTTTCTACTTTATCCCCAGATGAGTTGGTCGTTCAAATGTACGAAGTCCTTGTAGTTTATCATCTCGTGAGTTTGAAGTTTAGGGTTATCTTATGTTATGCTTCAAACTTTTTATATATTTTTATATTATGTGTGTATTTTAAAATTTTAACTTTTTAAGTTGTATGTTCTTTTTATATCATTCATGTTTACATCATTTTAAAAAGATCAAAAATTAATTGTTATGTCATAAAAAAATGTTAAAATCTCAAGTTTCTACGATTTAAAATTGTATATAAAAAATAAGTTTATTGATTGAAGAATAAATAACATCGATTTGAACGAAATTTAATATACATATTAAGAACATAAGAAACTTGAAATTTAATAGTTAGATTTTTAAAATTCACACTAAAAAAATAAATATACGAAAAGTTTGAAGATTTTTTTAAAAAACTAGTTTAGAGAAAAATTTTATTCCCGTTAACTGAAATTTTGCTAACAATTAGAAGGTTTTAAATAATAATAAATTTAATTATACAAAAAAATTATAACTTTACTATAATTATTATTATATAATAATAGTGGTGACAATTATTGACTTATACAAAAATATTGTTACTTTACACAAGCTACCATTTAAAAATATAGTCAAAATGATCATAACAAAATTATCTTTAACAAATGGCTAGCAAAAAAAAATAGAATATCATGGATATTTGAGATATTGACTGATAATTTTCTAGTAGTTGGATTATTTCATTTGTTTGATATTTTGTTATGTTTCAAGAATTTTTTTGAGGGATCGATTATTATAATTCCAATATTGTAAGTAATTGTTTAGTGTTTTGGGTGAGCAATACGTGGTATTCCTTTTTTAATATAATAGTTGATTTTATTAATCAAATTTATGGTAGATCTATTACTCATGTGAGAGAAGCGGGTATTACGTCCCTATCTTAAAGGAGCACCTAATAATTAATTTTTTTTTTTTATCTCACTTTGGTAAAACTCTGAAGGTAAAATAATGTCCTATTCCCTCATCCCACGTAAATAGTGGGTCACATGAATTAAATTTATGATGAATTATACTATTCATGTGAGAGGAGATTGCATGACATTATTATACTTATCTTGTCCTACCTTCATTATTTTCTATGATAGATATCACATATTTCTGTACTATCTTGTATTTCTCTGCTAATAACTCTCTCTCTCTCTCTTCTCTCTCTCTCTCTCTCTCTCTCTCTCTCTCTCTCTCTCTCTCTCTCTCTCTCTCTCTATATATATTATTATATATATATATATACACAGGGACGTAGCTATGCTTGGACCAAGGGGGGCAATGGCCCCCCTTGGCCCATGAGAAAAAGCAAAATATAAAATATATGAAACTTGGTTTTGAATTTTCATACTCAATTTTTGTTCATATTTCCATGTTTTTACAAAAAATACAATTTTTTGATTCAAATTTTCATTAAATTTTGATTCTTTTTATAAGTTTCTGTCTAGATTCTAAATGATTTATGAAATTTATCTTAAAGTATTAGCGTAGGATAATTGCAACTTAAGTGTTCAATGAAGTTCCCTAAAAAAGTTTGGGATAAACACACACACACAGATATATATATATATAATATATATATATATATATATATATATATATATATATATATATATAATTTTATAAGTTGCTTGGATAAAAAAAAAAAAGGTTTTTCATTGAGTTAATCTAGAGTTACAATATAAAGGTTTAGGTTATAACAATTTTTTTAAGCATTTGGGTTTGAATATATCTCGCACCCCCTCACTTGAAATCCTAGCTCCGTCCCTGTATATATATATATTATATATATATATATATATATATATTATATATATATATATATATATCCATCCTAATTCTCCCTATTATTTAGCTTTTAGACAACCTAAACAGTCACTGTGATTCATTTTGTCCAAGTTGTTGAGAATTGGCAAAATAACAAAATCACTGTTTTTTTTTTATACTGTTGATCAAAAAGCTACCGTTCTACAGTCTTCCAAACAATACAATGGTAGAACAAAGTTTTCTTAATCATACTTTAAATTTCCATTCACAGTTTTTTTTATGAACAATTTTCCATTCACACTTGCCCTCTAAAAACTGTGTTTTTACATATATGGTCACCTCAAGAAAGAATAAGAACAAAAAAAAAAAAAAAGGTTCTCCATGATATCAAAGCTTGGAATGTCAAATTCCACTCTAGTGGCCAACAGAATAAAAGCCAAAAAACGCTTTTAAGGGATTGAAAAAGATTATCAAAGGAACGCATTGGTTGTTTTTGGATTTTTCTTTATCAAATTGTGATCAAAGTTGTTAAAAAATGGTGATGCCATAAATCCCCTTCAAAGATATATGAAAGGGAATGATACCTTATAAAGACTAAAGAGAAGGTGTGCTGATATGTAGGACCCATGGAAATGGAATGCTTGTTTTTAATTCTTATTTACCAAAGTGCCCCTGAGTTTGAAAGGAGAAAAAATGGCACCTTACGCAGTAAGTAGGGGGGATATTTTGGTAATATAATTAGATAGTGGATTTTTTTTTTTCCTTTTCTTTTTGAGGATCGTAGTAAAGTTAAGTTAGGCTAAGTGTCACCCGACTTTAAAAGTCAGATATATATTTTCTTTCTTTGGAAAGTCACATATCTTATATCCTAATAAACAAATTCAAGCATTGTTCATAAAAAATTCAAGCATGGTAAGGCTCGGTTACTTCGTCTAACCCACCTAAGTTTGAGTCCTGCTGCGAGCAGGAGTCCATTGATGGGCATCCATACGGGTTGGCCCAAGGGCTTTAACTTTAGCGTCCTGCCCGGGGTTAGCATAACCTAACGAACTTCTATTTTAGTTCACCAAAAAAAAAAAAAAACCATCTACTTCAAGTCAAAAAGAACCTAATTAAGATGAATAACTAGCATGGACATGGTTTCTTTGAGAGAAAATACGGAGGTTTTTTTTTTTGCATAAATGCACTTTTAGTTTCTACATTTTAGAGTTTTTTTCTATTTTGGTCCCTAAATTTTTATTTTACCACTTTTAGTTCCTAAACCAATTAACACATGACATTTAAGTCCTAACCATTATCCAACTAACAGAAAATGTTGACGTAACTGATAGCACAGTAAAATAATAATTAAAAAAATCTACTTTGATATTAAAAAATTGCCACGTCAAAATCAAAACTCACTAACATACCCAAAATTTTGATGAAAAAAATAAGATCTATCGCAACTAAAACTAACTCAGCTACCCATATGGCAAACCTAGTACAGTTGAAACCTAGATTTGGTTTTCATGCTATCACAGCACTCGCGGGTTTGGATCTAATTGTGGTGGTGTAGTGCTCACTCCGTCAAATTTGCACAGATGAGAGAACCCAAAGAATAGGAGAAAAGAAAAAAAAAATGAAGTGAGGGATTTTTGTGGTTTAGGTTGAAGATTGAAGCTTAGAAAAGATTAGATCTTTGTTGATTGGTGTAATTTGTTCAAGCACTACGACGGCGTCGACGAAGACGGAGAGTTTGACGCGCCACTGCCACTGGGTTTGATGAGATCTGGGTTTAGAGAAAGAGATGGTGGGTGCTGGGTTTGATTGGGTTTGCTGGGATTTGGGCTTTCTCTTCGACTTTGATCGGTGATCATTGGTGGGTTTGACTGGGTTTGATCGGATCTGGGTTTAGAAAAAGAGATGGCTTCTTTGCCTCTCTCACGCAAAGCGAAGATGATATGATCAACAAAAACCCCTCAGTCCTCACTTTGTTTGAGGACCGCCGTCTTGAGCTTCACACCACTTGGTCTCCTCAATTTCTTAGCCTCAAGAACCAATGCGGTCTCTGGTCCAATTCCAATTACAAATCTAATGTCATTATCGGTCTTCTCGATACCGATATTTGGCCAGAGTGGCGTAGCTTTTCCGATAAGAATCTCGGTTTGATTTTGTCTCGGTGGAAGGGAGCTTGTTGGTGGGTGCTAGATTCGACTGGGTTCGTTGGTTGGGATTGTAGGGTTTGTTGTTGTTGTTGGTCTGATCGTTGTGGGTTTGTTGTTGTTGGTTTGGGTGTGATTTCGTGTGAGTTTTTCTGTGTTTGCTCTTATTCATGCTCTTTGATTTGGTGATGTTAATTTTTTTTTCCTATAGGTTTGATGTTCATGTTCTTTGATTTTGGGTTTGATGTCATTGCTGGGTTCGATGTTCAATTCATATAATTTTTTGTTTTTAATTTTTTAATTTAATTAAAATTAATTTAGATGCTGACGTGATAATTTTTTAATATCAAAATATATTTTTTTAATTATTATTTTACTGTGTCATCAGCCACATCAACAATTTTTTGTTAGTTAGGTGACGATAAGGACTTAAATATCATGCGTTAATTGGTTTAGAGACTAAAAGTGATAAAAATAAAATGTAAGGACAAAAAAAAAAAAAAACTAAAATGTAGGGACTAAAAGTGCATTTACGCCTTTTTTTTTAGATAAAAAATGGGAAGGTTCTAATTTGAGTAAATCTGGTAGTTATTCATGAGACTAGTATTGTAATAATTTTTTATAATTTTGCCACAATTTATTTACGTATTGATATTACAACAATTTTTTACAACTTTATTATAATTTATTCACGTGACAACTTATAACTGGCAAAATTATAAACCACATTAACTTAGAGATGTTTGGTAAAATAATTTGAAATGAAATTTTGTAATTTTTTAAAATATGTGTGAATAAAAATATATATAAAAATGTGTATAATATTATTTAAAATATAAAAATATAATTTTTTTTTTATAGGAATAAAAATATAAATTTAAAATGGTATATCAATTATCAAACAGGCGCTTATTTTTTTTTAATTTTATTATCAGCAAGTGGTAGCCTGTGAAAATTGTTAAAAGAAGGAAATGCAACCATTGCTTTTGATCCGAGGTGGCAGCCTAATAACTTTCCACGTTAAAGAAGGGAGTGACAGCCCAAAAAAAAAAAAAAAGGACAGACAGGCTATCACACACTCCAAAGGTAGTTTTATTGTAAGAAAGAGACTGCTTTTCAAAAGGAATAGAAGAATGGAGGACAATAAAGAAAGGAAATCCCATCAAACCCAAAGCCAATTTTTTAAAAGACTCATTGAATTGAAAGCAAGAAATGTTTTTATTAAAGGGACACAAAAAACCAGGACCTCATAGCTTCATCCACTTTGTAAACTAATCTTTCCAGTTCATTAATTATATTGATCTCCTTTACTTCCTTAATCAGAATTCCCTTTACACATAAGAGCTAGTGGCTTTGATGGATCTAAAGGGTCCTACAAACAACCCAGCATTTACAACCAAGTGTAATACACAAAAGCATTATCAAAGCTTTAACTTAACAGGGCTGCAAAGCTTACATGGCATAATGATACTGTATACAATGTTTAGTACTGACCTGAATTGTTAAGAATATAATTTCTCCCAAATTTCAGCCCCTTAGAAACGTGCCCAATTGAGCCAGATTTTGTGACTTTGAATGGTCAAAAAATGATTCTAAAAACACAAAAAAGAATGGTCAAAAAATATTTTTTACTCACCGTGGTTTTATTGACTTATCCATAGAACTTGTTCCCTATCATATGTCATAACCGCATTTCTTTTATAATAAAAAGGTAAAAGTTCTTAGTGTTACCATAATAATATCTTATTCACAAATACCAAAAAAAAAAAAAAAAATTAATGCTATCGTAATAATATCCTGCTTACACAAACAAAAAAATTGATCATCATACCTGTTATGCTAACAGCCCCACGAGTACACTAGTGAGTATTGAGCTGCAGGCATAATGACATTATGTGTACATTAGCAGTTTTTATTTATTTATTTAATATAGCAAATATTAGTAGTTTCATTGATCAATAAAGTTCTATTCAGAAAACATAATAAACGAAATCTACCTAATACGTGTTAGAGAGAGAAATGGGGGCCAACAAACAACTAAGCATTACAAGGGTAGTAACTTTTGAACCAATCTTGAAAAAAGTACGTACTTAATAGAGCCACAAAACCCCACTTCAACCAACCCCATTTATTTTCCCTTCCCCTAACTCAAACTACTACTTTCCTTTTTTTCATATGTACATTATACATTACAAAAATTATCCCCATTGGCTTATACAAGTAGTATAAGCTGGCCTAGCTATATCCCCCACAAATGTTCAACATGTTCCATTTCCACACAAAATGTCACATAATTGAGCACCCATTTGGATTTTCATCACTGAAAAGCTCGAACGAATCTGATGGATGTGGTTGATAGGAGTCATCATAATATTCGGACGGTGGAGGATGATCAGTCTCGTACTCGGTCTCATGCATGTACACGTGTGAATTGGGTGGCGTAGGTGAGGCATAATATGATGTACCATGGCTGCTAGTAGGGTGTGCCATGCTATAACTTGTGGCATACACTGGCTGTGGTTGTGAATAATAATGCTGTGGTTGTGAATAATAATGTTGTGGTGAACTTTGATGGTACACATGCTGAGGTGGAGAGCTGTGATTGGCTGGATATGGGTTTTGACCATGACCATGAGGTGCTTGAGCATGTGCTGGAGCATGAGCATGAATTGGTGATCCAGTGCTTGGCGGTGCATCGCCAGGATGTTCTACACCCTCATCAATTTTGACACTCGCTTTGTGCCCCTTCTTTTTCTTCTTTTTACCTCCACTGCCACTGCCGCCGCCGCCGCCACCACCACCCCCGCCGCCGCCGCCACTTTTCTCAGCCCCATTCTCATTTTCACAACCAATACTAATCTTCTCAGCCACCGGTGGCTGGCTACCGGCTGGAGAGGTCACAGTTTGCTTCGCCTCAGGCTTTTGCTCTTTAACTTGTCCACTGGCTTTACTGGTCCCCTCACCATTTTTACTTGGACAACCACCTTCACTATGTTTAGAAGGGTCTTGGACATGATGAACTTCAGCTTTCACTGCTTGTTTTTCCTTGCCTTCACCATGGTTGCTTTCTTCAGAGCTCTCTTGATCAGTTTGTTTCTCTTTCTTATTCTTTGATTTGCTTTGCTTTTTCTCTTTTTCAGGCCAAAGCTCTGCAGGTCTCCCTGTCTTTACCAATTTTCTAATCAAAGTCTCAGGCTGTACATTCCCTTTCACTGTTACTATGGCTTTTTGTTGCTTCAAATCAATATCTGTCTCATAAACACCTGAGAATCAAACAAGAATTTAGCAAATTTGTTATGGGCAAGAATGATATTAGAGGAAATGAGAAATGGGAAAGCCTGAAGACTTGAGCTGAAACAAACCAAATATGGAAATGAATGAGAAAAGCAAAGAAAACTCAGTGATAAGGTGAAACTAAATAGGAAAAAACAGAACCAGAAAGAAAACAGCTAAGAAAAGCTGCTAAGCGCCTAAGAGAGAGAGAGAGAGTAATAACCTAAAGGATATGATGAAACTAAGGCAAAACTAATGAAAAAGACCCATATGAGAAAAGTAAAGTAAAGTCTGAAGTCTGAGTTTCAAACAAGGAAAAAAAAAAAGAACTGATGTAACATTAGGGTTTGGGGGTTACCTTCAACGCTATGTAGAACCTTTTTTACTTTTCTTTTGCATCCTTCACAGTGAATGGAGACTTTCAAGACCCATTTCTGAGAATAAAAATAAGAGATAAGAAGGGGTTAGAACTTGGAAGCATGTGTGAGAGTATAGAGAGAAGAAGTGGGTGTTTAATGAAACCATGTTTTGTATATATACCTTGCAATTGAGAGGTGCTGAATTTTCTTCTACTATTACTTCTTTAGGTGGTGCTTCTTTAGCTTCTGGGGTTGCCATTGGAGGAAGAGGTACAGAGGCAGTTGGGTTTTTCAGTGAGAGAGAGAGAGAGAGAGAGAGAGAGGAAGGGGCTGCTTAGAGGGTGAAGAATTCACTTAAAAAGAAGGAATGAAGAACCTTTAGGAGTTGAGAGAGAAAAAATAAAGTATGGGCCTGGTTGTTGGTGCATGGTGGGGTGGCAAGAATTAGTAATATTTTAATCTTATATATAGGGTGTTCGGGGAAGAGCTTAAATTATTTTATTAGAGCGTTTTGAAAGTGAATAAAAATATGTGTAATGTTATTTAAAATGTATAAAAATGTGTTTAATTTACTTGCCAAACACCACATAATCTCTTTATTTATTTATTTTTTTTCTTTTCCTTTTAGCATTAAGTAATAGTGATATATTTTTTTTCTTTTTCTTTTTCTGGGCTAATGGACAGGTATGGCATTGATGCTTCTTGGAAGCCAGTAAGTTTTGTGCAACTTTATTTAACGACGAAGGAACTCTTTTTCTTTCCAAAAAAAGAAAAAAGAAAAACTCTTTTTCTTTGCGTAGGTGTTTAGGAAATACAATTTAGGAAAAATTATAAGGCTTATTTTCACCTATGTGGAGAGGAGTCCGCCTAATGGGCAATGGCCCTAAAGAGTTCTTAGAAATTAGTATAACATTTTTTTTTTATCATTTATTACAATCTATTATATATAAATATTCTTATGTGGCTTATTGTGATTTTTATTGTGAAGAGGAAATATAAAATAAATGTTCAGTATAAGTATAAATTTGGAGATAATTTATAAAATAATATATAAAAATGGTAAACTTATTATATATGAATAAAAATAATAATTTGTTCTGTACAATCCGTTAAATTTTAAATGAATTCATTTACGATAACTAGAACATGTAAGGACAATATATTTAAATTATTAAAATTTTCAAACATTTTCTTATAGATATTACCCTAAAAATAGACTTGTTAAATGGATCGTATTAGGTCAGGTTGAATCTCGTTTGAGTTAAGATCAAAACTTGGAGGGTTGGGAGTAATAAGCTTGACCCATTTTATTTTATATGTAGAAAATAAATAATAATAATAATAATATTATTATTATTATATTATTATTATTATTATTATCATCTTTGTATTTCTTTTAATACAAATAAGAAAATAAATAAGAAAAATACTCAAATTATGAGTAGAGAGTAACTGTCAAGTCTGTCATTGGATTAAAATAGGATAATAAGATGAGATTAGAAGTAGAACTACCATTAATTTGCAGGGGATCAGGTTGATTAGGATTAAGAAGGGCAGGAATTCCTTCTTCTTTTTCTTTTTCTTTTTGTTTTATTTTTTGTGCTGTCAATGAGTGGTCAGGTTTTTATTTTTCCTTTTTTGATAGATGGGTTTGGGTTAGGTTTCAAGCATTTAATATGGTTTGATATTTATGATTTGTAAACTAAAATATAAATGGAACCATAGGTTGGTAACTATGGTCATTAATTTGCTACAACAACAAAATTTCTTCCTATTTTCATTTCAGAATTCAAATACTTGTTACCATATACATTTTAATAAATTAAAAAGTTGTGATTTCTTCTTTTCAGAAATCTCCCTCCTCGTCTTAGGCGAAAGTACATAATTTCTAGAAGTTACTCAATCAAGTCTTTTTTTTTTTTAAGAAAAAGGTAAATTAGAAGTTTTTTCGAGCCATAACCATGATTATGGTGTGTGTGTATATATATTAACTTTCTTCCTCACCTCCCAAAAAATAAAAATAAAGCCTAAAAGGAAATCCAGTTAGCATCCTTTCAACCGAAGAAACCACATACCTTGACCAACTGGTAACTTACACATTATGGAACGAGCTTCATGGATTTAAATAATTTCTTTCAGAAAGTAAAAAATATATAATTGCATAAAGTAGAAGAAAATATCAAGAAAGTTTAATGTATAGAGAAAAAGGCTACGGTATCTAATATTATTATCAAAACATTTTAGTATTTATAAGCAAGTAAAGTTGTGTTCATTGTGATTTCAGTCGTATGAGTTTATTATATTCATATATATTGTGCCCTTTTCTTTTCTTTGCAGTGGAATCAATAGTTAATTAGAGTCATACTCTTATGATTAATCTTATAATAGGAATTAATTATATCAAAAAGCTTCCTTTAAATTAATCGGTATGTGTTTACTTGTCACATTATGATTCCAAAGTGTTTTGATATGTCAATTTAAACCTAGAGACATACTTTTTTATATATTATAAATTATATAGAAGGTTTTTTTTTTTTTTTTTTTTCAATTGGGCATCAATATAGAAGAATTTTGAACGACACAATGACAAACAAACATTTTAGCATAACATAACTGGTTAGAACCTTGTAGCTTAGTAATGTGGGTTTGTGATATATGGCCCAAGGGCATTAGGCAATTTTGTTCTAAGAGATTAGCATTGAGGATCAACTGACTATGAGAATGGTACACCACCCTAACTTGAATGGACTCTACTATAGTCTATAGCCATAAAAGCTAGATTGAGGACCAAATCAATTAATATCGCATTAATTACTTTTTTGACCCACTAACTTAGACCTTTGATCCACTCAACATTAATTTGATACGACGTGGATGTCTTTCAACGAAAAAAGTATTTTAAATCAAATAATGCTGCATTATTTTTATCAAACTTCAATAGTTGAGAAACGTGTAAAAGTAACTACTCACTAATACATACTTTTTATTTATTAGTAAGCTAACTTTTGTTAATATGTCTTACATTTATTAAATTTTGATACCACTAAATATCCAAGCCAACAAAACAAGCATGGAGCTATCACATTCAGCAAAAGCAATTGAGAAAAGTTATCAACAATTTTATATCAAGATCTCAACAATTTTTTTTATAGAGACTCAAGCCATCTATGGTTGGCAAGGCTCAAGACTGCGCAACAAAACTTCTATTGTCTTGTCTTCTTCAAGATACAACAATTAATCCAATAATGTTGTTTGGTCCACATTCTTGTGCATGTGGGTGTAACCCATTTTTTTCTGCATTGCATTTAAACCCAGTAAATTTCCATGTTTACAAACTAATAAGGACTCTCTTCGCGCCTTATCAATATGAGATTCCAAATTTGACTAACAAGCTAACTTTCAATCACCACATAAAACTCCCACATCTTTTCATTAAATTTATCAACTTATTATTTATTAATTTATTAAAATAAAAATTTAATATAAAAAAGTTCCAACAATAAATCTAAAGTGTACATTATGATGTTATAGAAATTCCATTATAATCTTCAAATTAATATATATATATATATATATATATATAATATATATATATATATTTATAATAAAAAAATCTACCATAAAAGTGGAAATACAATAGCTAGGTTAAGATAGTTTGACCCCGTTTAATTATTTCAATTACCCAAGTTAATTAATTAAGTCAAATTACAAGTAAATCGTGGAAGTATCAACATATCACCAAAAAAACTAAATGCAATGGAAAATAAATTGACATGATAATTTGTTGACAAATGGGGAACACCTTTCACAAGGCAAAAAATCTCACCAGTTGAATTTAAGATCACTACTCACAAAAATTCACTAATCAATAATCAAGCGGTTACAATTATAAAGAATCTTACTACTACCCTGGTTTATTCCAAAATACCAACCTACAGTTGAATTTTCGCTTCAATACCCAATTAGACTTGATCATGTAGTAGCCTTCTTTCCTTTGTTGCATAAATCTTCAATCTGTGACTAACCCCTTTGCACGGATTTTAGTACGTGATTAACTCCAGCAATTTAAATGATTGTTGTTGGCTGTAAAGTTCTTTACATCATAAATGATAAAGATCGGGAAACATTTGATTATAAAACCCTATAGCACACAAATGTAATAACTTCACACAGAATATATGAATTCTAGGTCTTTATATCCATATATGACGGCTTCTAAAATATGCCTTATATATGATTAGGGTTATGAGAAAAGAAACTTAAATCAAATAATATAGGACTAAATTTTAGAATTTTAGATTTGGAAATTCTAAAATCTTAATTCTCAATAGCTTGAGCTTGTGTTGAGCTTCTTCATTTAGCCTCAATAGCAATATCTATCAAGCTTTTTTCGAGACTTAATGAATCAGCTTTTCTTCACTTGTTTCTTGGATAAATTTTCATGTCTTTAATGAAACCACTTATTATGTTTGAACAACATACTTCTAGATACATTAAACCTAACTTAGATCTACTCAATTACAAGTTTTGTCAAAAATTAGTCAATTACATAAAAAATATGACCCTAACAACAATATTATCTAAGATTAACTTTTTGTTGTTGTCGATAGATTAACATAATTAGTATCTTCTCAAAAAAACTTAATCAGTATGATTTCACTTATCCATCAATTATATGGTTTCAAAGTGCTTTGATTTGCAATTAAAACATAGTAACACATATTTAAAGGTTGGGTTCAAGTTACACCTGGTGTAACTTTAAGTAATGTTACACCACTTAATATCTTTTAATTGGATGTGAATATTGACAAATTCACCGTTAGATTGCATTATTTTTGTATATTCTTTATGCTTGCAAACTTTCAAGGTGATCAAAAATTAATATCCATGTCATCAATTAATTGTTAAAATTCAAATTTTTATAATTTAAAATAATGCATAAAATATGAGTTTATAGATCAAATGGTAAATAACATTCGATTGATATGAAAATTGGCATGCATGTCAAAATATTAATTCAATAACAAGTTATTGAGTGGTGTAACATTACTTAGAGTTACTGTAAGTGCACAATTGCACCTGGACCCAAGAACAGCTAAGGGCTCAGGCCCAATGAGCCTTAAACAATAGAAATTTATAGAGTGTGGGCTTGAAACCTAGGTTAGAAGTATTGAGGATTTGATAGCAAGCTAAGAACTACAAGCACTTGTTAACAACAAACAACTATAGCAAACAAACCTCCTTGGACGTAAGCCGAGAGCTCTTTTTCTATTATTTCTCTTTCTTTCTCTTTAGATTACAAAAGATCCTCCTTCCTTCTGTTCTAGGTACCCCCCTTAAATACTTCTCTTTCTAATCCTTTGCCACGTGTTGCTCCAACCCCCTCCTCCTAGATATTTCTTTTCTTAGTGCCTTTGAATAGTGACCAGAAGTTTCCGCTCCACTGTTCAGGGGTCACTTCCCCATTAATGCGGTCAGGGAGGTAGGTGCAGAGTCTTTATTGTGGAGGTGACAGCCTTTACCCTTGGTGTTTCTCAAATATCGGTACCTCTAGGACATTCAAGGGTTCACCCCTTTTAACCACTAGTCTTCACAGAGTTGTGCCTTGACCTTTATAACGAAATCCCAAGTTCTCCTATATCTGTCCGAGGAGAGAATCACCCTCGGATGGGTCCTCGGACCCTCGGCGTATGGGCCGATCCACAGTACTAACAAATTCTTAACTCAAAAGCAGGTCGGTCTTCGTTGCCATAGCCCATAGACCCATATACCCATTGGGATCCTTTTACTCCCCACAATAGCCCCTCAAAACTCTAATTTTTCAACATCCGAGGAGAAAAATAGGGTTTTGATCCGACGAGAACTTACTCCGCACAATTTGTGAATGATTTGCACGTGTGGAGACCGTTTCGCGTTCCAGAAGATGCCACCTGGCGGTTTTATTTTCAAAAGACGCGCGCATTTATTACCGTAAGTTACAATTTGTCCCCCACGTTCGACGGTGAGATGAGCATCCAACGATCCTTGTTACTCCATGAAAATTTGGGCGGGACAAATATAATTTCGAGGCCGCTTTCCGCACATCGTGACACTTCATGAACCTGCGCCTTCATTTATTTCACCAAAGGCTAATCCCATCAAAACATCAGTAATCATACTTTACCTGCAGAAATCTGTGGAAATTCGCACAACTTGAGATTCGTAAGTTCTTGCTCCTTCTTTTCTTAACCTTTTCTCCTCGGATCTTGTCCTCGGCTGTCCTTGTAAACATTCTCCCTCTTAGAGCTTAGTCTTTCGTTCCTCTCTGATGGGAAAGTTTAAGTGTCTAATTGATACCGCCGCTGGAATGGAAGGCTTTAGAGCCAAGTATCACATTCCCAGCGACGTAGGTTTAGAATACTACCCGGCGGAAGCCGTGACCGGTTCTAGGAAAACTGGAGAGGTTATCATCCCAATGGTAGCCTTCGTAGAAGGTGGAATGACCCTTCCAATGAGACCCGTAACTAGGGAGTACCTCCGCAACCACCGGTTGTGTCCCGACCAATGTGCTCCAAACGTTTTTAGAGTTTAAGGTAGCGTCGACGCTTTGAACGAGCAAATGGGTCTCAACCTCACTTGGCATGACGTTGTTTTCATGTACGAGTGCCATAAACTTACCAAGGTAGGTTACTACATTAAATCCCGTTCTAGCGTCGTTAGGCTAACCTCCTGTCTGCCCAAATCCAACAAAGGCATGAAGGATGACTACCTGATCGTCTCTGGGAACTGGCACGACGGCCCCTACTGTCCAGTGGAGTGGGGGGATCTAGGTGTGACTCCCTAGGGTTAATCTTCCCACCCCATAACTTCCTCTAACAACTAGAAAATGTGTATTTGCACTTACTTAAACGTCTAACGTTAATTTATTACATGTTCTGTGAATCTGATCATGTTTGTTTACTTTGATGTCTTTCTTTGCAAATAAGCAACACGTGCGCCCACGCTTAAGCCACTGCAACGTTGTAGATTTAAACCGAGTACTGTGCTCCGAGGTGTTCGTCAGCGGAGACTTACAACTTAGGGCGGCTCATCTAATTTTGGGGTACGATCCCATCTCCTCGAACTTCCAAGAGATAGAGAACGCCATAATCGCGGGCGACCGAAGACGTAGGAGGATAAACGTAGCCAGACCCCACTTTTTGGCCGACCACGACCTCCCTGACGCCTCTCACATCGTCTTGTACACACAGCCCATAGCGGCGATCCCCCTCGCCGTGCACTCTTAGGCCATTGCTGTCCCAGAGGAGCGAGTGTCTTCTTCGAACACTTTGGACGAGGAGATAGAACAGTTCCATCTCGAGGACTCCCCACGACCTCGCGGAAACCCGTTTGTTATTCTCTCCGACGAGGAAGAAGAGGAAGCCGAAGCCTCTAGGATCGAAGGTCTAGTGATAGCGCGTCCGGACGACAACTCAATTGAAGAAGAGATGGACGAGCTAAAGGACCTTATGACCGCGAGGGGTGCACGCGTGGCAAAGAAGGGAACAAGGGGGTCCCAAATTCCCCCGGCTTTGCCACCACCTCCTCTTCCTTCGGCCAACCCCAAGCCTCCAGCCGAAGACCCTAAAAAGAAAAGGAAGGCTGAGGCCGAGAGGGCTGGTGGTGAAAAGCAAAAGAAAATGAGGCAGCCTGCACAGGCCCAGCAACAAAAGTTGGACAAAGGGAAAGGGTGCGCCCGCTCCGTCGAAAGCGGGGAGATCAGGGACGTGGCTGAGGTTCACCGAGCACCGGCCACCTGGTCGCCTGACTTAAGGCTGGACGACGCACCAATCCCCTGCCACTCCAACATTAGGGCAGTCCAACAAGGGCACGTCCACCATTTAGCTTAGGTGTTGGAGAGTCCTCTCTTGTTGCCCAAGGATATGGAATCCTTGGAGAAGATGGGCCAGCCGCAGCTGTTCCTCTCATTAAAAAGGGGCTTAGCTATGGTAAGTTCTACCTCGCAATCGTACTTTATATTCATTTGTAAATATTTTACCGTATTTAACCTCCCTAACCTTTTTGCAGTCCATCCAAGAAGTTTTCACGGCCGAGAAGTTCGTGGAGGACTCTCGGAAGCGCGCTGGGATAGAGCAAGAGCTAAGGTAAGAGGCAGAAAGGTCCCTAAGCTAGGCCTTGGTAGAGAACGGAAGAATCACGTCACAGCTGGCCGACTTGAAAAGAGAGAGAGATGGTGACAAGGCCAGTCTGAAGACGATGGAGAGCCAAGTGGAGGGGCAGCGTAAGCTTCTCCGTCAAAAGGATGATGAGCTTGCCCAAGTCCAACAAGCGTGCTCTGACTTGGAAAGGGAGCTTACGCGGGCGAAGGAGGAGTCTCGCACCCTCAGGCACACACTGGAGGCCGAGAAGAAGGCTAGCTATCAGGAGGGGGTGACTAGGACACAAGAACAGCTAACAAAGGCTTTTGCGGCCTTGTGCCGAGAGTACTATCAGCTGGTCTGGGGAGAGGCCATAAATGCAGCTGGGGTTCCTCAAGCTTCCGAGCTGAGGAAGCCAGAGAACATCTGGCTCCCCCTAGACATACAGGAAATCGAAGACCCTCCTGTTGCTGCCTCTCCAGCCCTTCCTTCAGTGGCGCCAGAACTTGTTCCTGGTCCTACAGAACCTGAAGGTTCCCATAAAGAGAAGGGCGAGTGTGGAAGTGCCGAGGAGGAGCCAATTCAAAATGTGGAGCCCCTCATTCCTTCAACAAACAAAGGGAAGTAAGTCTTGTCTACCTTTGAGCTGGAGCTGAGAAGCACTGAGGCTAGCAGCAGCTCCCTCCCAGACCCTCCTCCCCTACCTTAAGGCCTAGTATAGGGACTTTCTGTATCCCCCTTTTTTGTATATAATTAATGAAGAACAATTTATTCAACTTTTATTTATGTTATCTTTATTTTACTTTATTCTTTTTGTACTTGCCATAAACGTTTTCACTAACAACTAGTTAAGGGAAGAGCACCATAAATAAGTCTAACTCCAGCAATCAAGCAATTATGACTTCAAAACAGCCACATTACTTAGTTTAAATATTAAACAATGCCGTAGTTAGGCAACTCACATGATGGTTACAACTTTGTAATTTGACATATTGCTTTCAATAGGATGCAAGGTCTGAAGACCATTCTTTACAAGAACTTATATAACACTTAAAGATGTGCAAATTGAGATATAAACTAATGAATGGTAAGATACTGATTTTCACAAACAAGTGATAAAAATAAGAATAGTAATTTCAAACGTTAACTTTCCCACAATAGTAGGTCCGAGGACCCGGCATAACTAAGGTTCTGTTTAACAAATGA
Organism: Castanea mollissima; assembly: GCA_014183005.1. NCBI lineage: Eukaryota > Viridiplantae > Streptophyta > Magnoliopsida > Fagales > Fagaceae > Castanea > Castanea mollissima. Next base: position 9,314,106 of record JACAVU010000004.1, read on the forward strand.
CAAGATATCAATTTCCACAAGGTTTGTGGTCCGAGGACTACATTTAATCAAGTTTCTGTTTGATTCTTAAGAGTAGTAACTTCAAATGTTAATTTTCCCACAGTAGGAGGTCCGAGGACCCGGCATAACTAAAGTTTTGTTTAACAAATGACAAGATATCAATTTCCACAAGGTTTGTGGTCCGAGGACTACACTTAACCAAGTTTCTGTTTGATTCTTAAGAGTAGTAACTTCAAATGTTAATTTTTCCAAAGTAGGAGGTCCGAGGACCCGGCATAACTAAGGTTCTGTTTAACAAATGACAAGATACCAATTTCCACAAGGTTTGTGGTCTGAGGACTACACTTAACCAAGTTTCTGTTTAATTCTTAAGAGTAGTAACTTTAAATGTTAATTTTTTCAAAGTAGGAGGTCCGAGGACCCGGCATAACTAAGGTTCTGTTTAACAAATGACGATATATCAATTTTCACAAGGTTTGTGGTCCGAGGATTACACTTAACCAAGTTTCTGTTTGATTCTTAAGAGTAGTAACTTCAAATGTTAATTTTCCCAAAGTAGGAGGTCCGAGGACCCGGCATAACTAAGGTTTTGTTTAACAAATGACAAGATATCAATTTCCACAAGGTTTGTGGTCCGAGGACTACACTTAACCAAGTTTCTGTTTGATTCTTAAGAGTAGTAACTTCAAATGTTAATTTTCCCAAAGTAGGAGGTCCGAGGACCCGGCATAACTAAGGTTCTGTTTAACAAATGACGAGATATCAATTTCCACAAGGTTTGTAGTCCGAGGACTACACTTAACCAAGTTTCTGTTTGATTCTTAAGGATAGTAATTGGAAAATCCTGAGGTATTTATAACTTTGAATTGAGTACAAACAAAAATATACTTTATTAATAGTAATACCTTCGCAGGTTATTTACATTCCATGGGTGTGATACAATTCTTTCATCTAGATCAGCTAGTCGATACGACCCTATGCCCGCTACTGAAATAATGCGATAAAGGCCTTCCCAATTTGGTCCTAGCTTACCCCAAGCTGGGTTCCTAGAAGTGCCCACAACTTTTCTTAGTACGAGATCCCCAGGCGCGAGTGACCTTAGCTTTACCTGGGCATCATATCCCCGTTTAAGTTTTTGTTGATAATAAGCCATTTGGACCATGGCTGCCTCGCGTCGTTCTTCAAGTAAATCAAGACCTTTCTCCAGGAGTTCATCGTTGTTCTCCAGGTTAAAAGAACTCGTCTTCAGGGTGGGAAAGCCAGATTCTAGGGGTATCACCGCCTCGGCTCCATAAGTCATAGAGAATGGTGTTTCTCCCGTGGACTTGCGCGGTGTAGTCCGATACGTCCACAGGACATGTGGGAGTTCTTCTACCTATTTGCCTTTCGCGTCGTCTAACCTTTTTTTTCAGCCCACTGACTATGACCTTATTAACGGTCTCGGCTTGCCCATTTCCCTGAGGATAAGCTGGGGTGGAGTATCTGTTTATGATGTCCATATCACCGCAATACTTCCGAAAAGCCTTGCTGTCAAATTGAATGCCATTGTCTGATATAAGTGTATCTAGTGACGATGTTCTTCCAAACAAACTTCTTGGAATCAACGTCTCTGATGTTTGCTAAGGGCTCAACCTCAACCTATTTAGTAAAGTAATCTGTCCCCACGAGCAGCCATCTTTTGTTACTTGCTACCCTCAGAAATGACCCAACTATGTCCAATCCCCACTGTGCGAAAGGTCAAGGACTGGAGAGGGGGTTAAGAACCCCTTCAGGTTGATGAATATTAGGGGGCGAACCTCTGGCATTGATCACATTTCCTGGCGTAGTCTTGAGCCTCCCTTCGCATATTGGGCCACCAATAACCCTGAGTCAGAGCTCTGTGGGCTAAGGATCTTCCCCCGATGTGGCTGCCACAAATCCCTTCATGCAGTTCTTCTAGAAGCCCTTCCGTTGAGTCAGGGTGCACACACAACAAATACGGTCCTAAAAAGGATCGTTTATACAGTTTCTGATCCTCAGACAACCAGAAGCGTGGCGCCTTTCGACGTATCTTATCAGCTTCAAATTTGTCCTCGGGAAGGATGTCATTCTTAAGAAAAGATACAACCGGGTCTATCCAACTAGGTCCAGGCCTTATCAGATGAATGCGAGGCGCGTTGACAACGGTAAGAGTGGGTTCTAGTAAATCCTCGACGAGGATAACCCTAGGCAAGCCTTGAGCCGAAGACGTTGCTAGCGTGGCTAAGGAGTCTGCATGGGTGTTTCCACTCCGAGAGATGTGAGCTAAGACGAAGGAGTCAAATTCAATTTGCTGACGCTTGACATGGGCCAAATATTTTTGCATCCTTGGATCTCTAGCCTCCATGGTCCCCGTGACTTGGTCGACCACCAGCTGAGAGTCCGAGAACACATGGATTTCTTTTCCACCCATCCTATGTACCATTTTCATGCCTACTAAGACTGCTTCATACTCGGCCTCATTATTAGTAGCCGAGAATGACAATCTCAGAGATTTTTCGAAGACAATTCCCTTAGAGGACATCCGGACAAGCCCAACACCTGACCCTCTCTGATTAGCTGCCCCATCCACATACACTTTCCAAGTCGGAGGTACTGCAGCTGTGATCACACCAACTGATTTCTCATCCGTGCGCGCCTCTTTCAGAGTTTCTTCCAGCAATGGTTCGGCAAACTCTGCCACTAAGTCAGCGAGGACTTGGCCCTTCACCGAGGTGCGAGGCTTGTATTTAACGTCAAAAGCCCCCAGGATGGTCCCCCACTTTGCCACCCTGCCTGAGTAGTCGGCGCTACGTAGCACTGCCTTGAGGGGCAATTGGGTCAGAACCACCACAGTGTGGGACTGAAAATAATGAGGAAGCTTTCGCGTGGCATGAACTACGGCCAGAAGCGCTTTCTCCAAGGGTAGATAACGCACCTCGGCATCATTTAAAGACTTACTAACGTAATATACTGGTTTTTGCACCCCGTTATCATCCTTTATGAGGACAATGCTGACCGCGTGGACAGCCACTGCCAAATAAGCAAACAAAATCTCATGCGCCTTCGGGCGAGACAGAATGGGTGGCCGAGAAAGATATTGCTTAAGATGTTGGAAAGCTAACGCGCAGTCTTCCGTCCATTGAAACCCTTTCCACTTGTTCAACAACTGGAAGAAAGGACGACACCGGTCAGCCGACCAAGATATGAATCTGTTCAATGCGGTAATCATTCCAGTTAATTTTTGGATTTCTTTTGGGTTCCGAGGAGGCTGCAAGTCCTGAATAGCCTTAACCTGCGCTGGGTTTACCTCTATGCCTTTATGAGTAATCATGTATCCCAGGAATTTTCCAGACCCCACGCCAAAAGAGCACTTTGAGGCGTTAAGGCGCAGCTTGTACTTTCTCAGCACTTGAAAGGTGTCGGCCAGATCTTTCACATGTGAGGGTATTGTTTTGCTTTTCACCACCATATCATCTACATATACTTCAATGGTCTTCCCTAGTTGCTGTTCGAACATTCTAGTCATCATCCTTTGGTAGGTAGCCCCAGCATTCTTCAAACCAAATGGCATGACCTTATAGTGGTAATTCCCCGTCGGAGTAATGAAAGCAGTCTTCTCTTGATCCTCCAACGCCAAGGGAATCTGATGGTAACCCTGGAAGGCGTCCAAAAAACTCATCCGAGGATGTTCGACAGTGGCATGACCATCCTCGTGGGTGGCACTACCCCCACCATGAGTATGGCTAGCGCCTGGGTATTCTGTATGGACACTTCCCTCACGATCCCTTCGACGTTCAAGACGTTCGAAATGATCCTCTGGTTGTGATCCCTGTGATTCCGCATGGTGAGAACCTAAGCTTGCCATAGTATCCCTACTTCTTCTAGACTAGGTTTCCACAGACGGCACCAATTGTAAGTGCATAATTGCACTTGGACCCAAGAACAGCTAAAGGCTCAGGCCCAGTGAGCCTTAAACAATAGAAATTTGTAGAGTGTGGGCTTGAAACCCAGGTTAGAAGTATTGAGAATTTGATAGCAAGCTAAGAACTACAAGCACTTGTTAACAACAAACAACTATAGCAAACAAACCACCTCGGACGTAAGCCGAGAACTCTTTTTCTATTATTTCTCTTTCTTTCTCTTTAGATTACAAAAGATCCTCCTTCCTTCTGTTCTAGGTACCCCCCTTAAATACTTCTCTTTCTAATCCTTTGCCACGTGTTGCTCCAACCCCCTCCCCCTAGATATTTCTTTTCTTAGTGCCTTTGAATAGTGACCAGAAGTTTCCGCTCCACTGTTTAGGGATCACTTCCCCATTAATGCGGCCAGGGAGGTAGGTGCAGAGTCTTTATTGTGGAGGTGACAGCCTTTGCCCTTGGTGTTTCTCAAATATCGGTACCTCTAGGACATTCAAGGGTTCACCTCTTTTAACCACTAGTCTTCACGGAGTTGTGCCTTGACCTTTATAACGAAGTCCCAAGTTCTCCTATATCTGTCCGAGGAGAGAATCACCCTCGGATGGGTCCTCGGACCCTTGGCGTATGGGCCGATCCGCAATACTAACAAATTCTTAACTCAAGAGCAGGTCGGCTTTCGTTGCCATAGCCCATAAGCCCATATACCCATTGGGCCCTTTCACTCCCCACAGTTACATTAAATATAGTTTGAACTCAACTCATATTTATATATCATACCTAGAACAATCTTCTCCAAAAAATGTAGAAATACAGTAACATATTTATAATTCTAAGCAGAATTTTTCAGCAACATTTCTTCATAATTGGCAACAGTTAATGACAAAAATAAAGGAACTTATCTACTTTTTTTCCGACTTCCTCCAGTTGTTCATTTCTTACGCCCCAAGGCATTGAAAGCATTCGACAAATGTTACAGTATAAGGTTTTTGAAAATATATGACAATAACTTATACTTATAAATCATTTCATTTTTTCTGAGACACCTTTTGAAGATTTTATTATAATTTTAGTTAAAAAAACCTTTCGTAATTTAAAAATTTGTAAAAGATTCGCCTTATAAATTATATGATGGTCCAAAACAAGGTTAGGACTATGTGCTTAGCCTGGAGGTGGAGAACATATATTTTAACCCAAAAAAAAAGAAAAAAAAGAAGAAGCAGTGAATTCATGAACTGTTATTTTACAGGTATGCTTTTGTCAGTGTTGCAGACTTGCAGTTATTGGGAGTTGGGGGAGTGGAGAGGCAGTATTATGATTGTAATTATTATACTATGGGTCTAGACCCTAGGAGAAGGGTACGTACCATAAATAAAACATTGCTTGGTTTGGTCCCAATGGGCTTTAAGAGGAACTTTCTTCTTGGAAGGCATTAAGAATAAAGTTAAAAAAACAAAAAAGGGTTAAGACTAGTGGTCCAACTAATTGCTCCCATTACTTTAATTTGATCTGTCTTTCACAAGTGAATATGATTAGCTTAATCCTGTCGTGAACCAGAATCAATGACCTAGATTGGAGGGAGAAAAAATTAATTTTTGATTCCTTCTTTTAAAAATAAAAAATAAAAAAGATCTTAAATGTAATCCAAATCATGTTTTCACAGATTACTATATCAATAAAAATATTTTTGATGACGTAAATACTTCAATAATATATAAAAATAAAAAATAAAAAAGGAGGAAGAAAGTATATTCCTCTAGGGTGGTATTGATTAAAAAAAATAAAATGATATTGAAATAGGACTATTCAAAAGTTTTGAGGTATTTGCACTCTCTCAAAAAATAATATGAAATGAAAATATTCATTATGGACTTCCATTGGGATAGCATATAGAATCATAAGGATCGAATCTTGCTCACACGAGGATGAGAATTTCCATTGGCAATACTTCAAAGTTAGCATGGGCATGTAGTGGGTAATGACCTGTTTGGTGAGAGATTTTCAGTAACAATAATATTATTTAAATACTGAAAATTGTTGTTCAAACTTCCATACCAAACACCCTTAGTGTTGTATATGCAATTAATTAATGCTCTCATGCCTAAACTCTGGTTGTATATAGTTAAACCTGTCAACAAAACCTATATTGTGCTGATCCCGAAAGTGACAACCCAGCTTGTATCTCAGACTACTGCCTTACTAGTTTGTGTAATGTGGCACTGGTATTCAAGTTGATTTTTGATGGTCAAGGCTAACCTCTTGAAGAAAGTGTTTTCTCCGAGTCATATTCTTATTATATTAGACAATCAAAGTGTCCTTGTGCTAATGATGCGGGATGTGGGATGTGGAAGCGTAAAAAAGTAGGACACAACTACTTCTGAAAAACAAAAAGGAAAACACGTTTGCTTATGAAAATAAGCTTGAATTCGCCAGAAAATAGAAAGTTAAAAGACTAAATTGTATTGATTGAATAATTATTAAAAAAAAGTGTACAAAAGGCCTATTTAAGGGCTCCCTAAAACTTGATAGAGAAGAAAATATATTCTAAAATAACTCTTAATTGATACCTAACTATAACAGGAACCAAATTTGGCCTAAAATGCATTAAAAGCACCTAAAAACAAGGAAATAATGATCTTAAACAAAAAATAACAAAAATTACAAATTAAATACCAACATTAATAAATTATAATAATCAAATAGGAAATTGTGTCCTACATCAGCCAGGTTGGCTAATTACTGAAATTTTTTTGGTCTCTTTTGAATCTGTGCTTCAATGCAAAACTTTAGACATGGAAAGAAAGGTTCTGTGGCCATTAAATTGGACATGAACAAGGCTTATGACTGAGTTGAATGAGACTTTTTGAGTTAAATTGTGAAAAAGCTTGGTATTCATCATACATGGATGGATCTAGTTATGACTGGGTTAACATTTGTTTCATATTATGTGCAACTTAATAGATGTAGTAAAAGTTACATTATTCCTACAAGTGACATCGGATGTTTATTTAGTGTTACATATAGGCATTAATTTTTATAGCGTAGCATTTCAGTCCATTTTGTTCAATTTGGTCTAGTTTGACCCATTTTGGTCCACTTTAGTCCATTTAGGTCCATTTCAATCCATTCAGTCCACTTAGTCTATTTCGGTTCTTTTGGTCTAGGGGTGCATGGGTTGGGTTAAGGGGATTTTTTGACCCAACCTACCATGGAGGGTAAAAAAAAATTCAACCCAACCTAATCCACATGGATTAGGTTGAATTCATGGGTCGGACAATTTTTTTTTTTAATTATTAAATTCAGTAGAAAATAATATAAATATAAATATATTAAAAAAACCCAAAGATTAGTATTAGTGTAACTTCTTAAAGGTAAATAACACTAATGACTAAACAACAATAGTAATTTACTAAAATTTGTGTGAACTAATTGGCTTTTATATAGGATAAGAAGAGCTAGTTATTTTAAAAAATTTATTAATTATATAATATATTTTAAATATATATATTAAATATATGAGTGGGTTGGGTTGGGTTTGGTAGGTTTGGAATTTTATGACCCAAACCCAACCCAACCCGCTATCAAAAAAAATTTTGTAACTCAACTTAACCCACCAAGCCCTAAAAACCGAACCAACTAGGCAGGTTGGGTTAGGTTGGGTCGGGTTGGCTTTGGCGGGTTGTCTGCACATCCCTACTTTGGTCCATTGTGCTCTATTTCAATCCTATTTGGTCCATTTGGTCAACTTGGTCCATTTCGGTCTACTTTGGACCATTGAGTCCACTTTGGTCAATTTAGTCCATTTTGGTATACTTACTTACTCAAGAATAGAAAAATACAAGTTTGGGTTGAGAGTACCTATTCTAAATCAAAATTTATTAAAAAAGATAGATGTCAAACTTGTGTACGTAATACGGGAAGCAATATTTTTTTGATAGCATAAATTATCCATGAGAGCACCATGGCATGGTGTTGCACTTGGTCCAAGAATTGAACAAAGGTGAAGAAGGGTTGGGAACTGGAATTGATTCATTCACAAAAGCTATCTAGTTTTTGGCTATTAAATCCTTGACCATGGATTTGCATAAAGGGTAATTGTCTTCACCAACATGTGGCCAAGTCACTAGCAACAAGCTAGGATTATTGTCACCATTGTGGAGAAAGTAATTAAGGATTAAAAGCAGGGCTGGCCTTAGGCTTAGGCCAATTAGGCCATTGCCTAGGGCCCTCTTACTAGAGAAGGCCACAAATTTGGGGGCAAATTATTTATTTATTTTTTATATATAAATATTTTCAGGAGATATTAAAACGTTTTAGTTAACATCTTTTTTCACTATTAATAAGGTTCAAAGAATTAAGTAATGCTAGAGATAGAGATAAGACAAATTTAAATAAATAGATGTGTTACTAATCATAAGTAATTCAAATAAGAAAATGTTAAAAATATCATAAATTTTACTACATAGCTTTATTTATTTAATTATTTTCATACAAGATAAAATTTTTACTATAACCTAATATAAGTGTATATGTGTGTGACTTGGTCATTGTTCTCCACACACCACAAGAACTTATACTTATGGAGACAGTGCGTGATGGTCTTCATAAGTTTTATAATTTGATGTGGCAATGAATATGATAAGTGAATTTCAACAAATTATTGAATGCATTTTTGAATGAATATTTGTAATTGGTGATATATTTTTGTAATTCTCAAGTTGTAAATTTTATAATATTTCTAGTATTTTTGTAAGCCTCATGTCATTGATCACATTCATTACAATACCAGTTTGTAGTAAAATTTATTATAACTTCAGCATTTTTTCAAAAAAAAAAAATCATATTAAAAAGTAAAAGAATAAATTTTTTAAAAAGTACTATATAAAATGCTAGTTTTTTTTTTTAGTTAAATATTATTTAAGTGATAATATAAATGCCTTATTTGAAGATTTCGCCTGAGAACTCTAATACCATGTTAAAAGAACTGTTTCCAGGAGAAATTAATATAATTGAAAATTTTATCTAATCTATTACACTTAACGAAGCTCTGTATTTATATACAATAATAGAGAGTTAGAGACAGAAAATAACAAATCCTAATCTAGCAGTTATACATTCGAAACTGAAATAACTCACTGATTTGCAATTAAACAAGCATATAGCAGCATGTGAGACTCTCTTAAGTTGGCATGTGCTTCTCGCATGACCCTTTTATATTGTAATCTGTAGTTGTGTTTTGATTAGAAAACGACTTCCAGCTAAAGCAGACACAAGCACCAACTGCATCAATTTCTTTCATCCTTTGAACAACAGTAACAGCTTTGCTAGAAAATAAGCTAAATTTTACCTTACATGCTGATCAATTCCCCCATTACATGCAAATGCCCTTTAATCAGCGTAAAAATTTGACTAAGATGTGATTGACAATTTGACTACATGCAAATTATGAAATAGCACAAGCAAATTTTGTGTTACACTTTTCAAAGGACGAATTCATGTTTTTTGTTTTACCTCCGGAGGACAGTAAATAATAAAGTATGAGCATTCTATTACTTTTATACCCAACAAGGGACAAAACTTATGGCCAATCAAAAAAGGCATAACCTTTAATTATAATACATTTTGATTTAAAAAAAAAAAAGATTAGAAGTTTTCCTTATGGAAATCAAATTTTGTCGAGGTTTTCCTGGAAAAGTCTCGAGCTTGCCATCTTAGCTCCCCAACCAACCCAGCCGCACCACAGTAGAACACCCCTGCAACACAATCAGCTCAGCTTTAATTCAATTATATAAAAAATATTAATAGAAATAATCCCATACGATCAAGTTTAGTAAAAGGAAGGGCTTACCAACTCTTTCATTGGTGTGCTTAAGGGCTACATTCTTAAAGACATTACGCCAATTTGGCCTAGCAAAATGTGTTTTAACCCTTGTGCCTGAGACAATATCCATACCAGTTTTAGCATGTTGTATCGACTGAAGCATAGTGATTAAAGCCGATCGAGCATCTCCTTCTTCATAAACACTAGTGCAATAGTTGTGAATCTCAATTACTTCGTTACAAACACTTTCAGCTACCTCATTCATCACACCTTCAAACCACTCAAAAGAGCCTTGTTCACGAGTAACCCAATAGAAGTAAGCTTGTTTAGTAGAAAAATGTTTTCTCTTACTGGATTTTACACCACTCTCTACAATCCCTTCTTCCATGTTCTTTTGCTGCTTAATATTATTAAGTACGTCTTTAACGATGCTAATTAAAGGCGTGGCACCAATGCCGAGGCCGATGAGGAGGAGGACGTTGTACTTTTTATACTCTTGTGCCGGAGCTCCGTAAGGACCGTCGATCAAGAGCTTTGGCATTCTGTTAATATGTTCCAAAAATAAAAATTTATTGAGCAATATTGAGAATTCACTTACACTTTAAAAATACTTATTACTTTTTTGAATAATAAAAATAATGTTAGAAATGAGTTTTTTATTTATTTATTTTTTTTCAAAGTATTTTGAAATGACTAATTGAAATATCAGAAGGAACCTTGGTTTGTTATTGTCTTGTGCAGAGTCAGATAGGTCACTTTCGTCGCTAGAAGGAGGCTGGCATACCTATAATTAACATGCCAATTTAAAAGGAAGAAAAATAATGTTTAGGCTTTAAAAAAAGAAGACCAAAAAAAAAAAAAAAATCCATGAATGAATGGTAAAAATTATTGAAAATTTGAAAATGTACCTTGGAGAAAATAGCTTTGAGTTGTGATGTCCAGTCACCCAAGGTACGTATGTGGATGCTTAGATAATCATCCCCTGGCGCTGAAGTAATCGAAAAAGGATGCCTAAATGCGACACATCATCATCAACGATAATGATAACAATATTGATGATGGTAATAATAATATAGAAAGTCTATCGATACAAACTATTTGACATCTTGTTGTGGTTGATTGTTAATATTAAGTACAAAAGTAATATCACTGTGAACCCAGGTGAGAACTAGTGAAAATTTACCAACTCAACATGTGTGAAAAAATTAAAATTTATTTTTTTGTATGTAACATTAATCATAATAATAAGAAGTAAATATTGAATTACCATTCGAAGGAAGAGACAGCTGAGCAATTTACAAATATATACTGCCCACTAGTATATCTAAAGCCTTGAGGTTTAGACATATGCAGGGCCAACACATTTCCGGGGTACAATGCAACCTGAAAATGCAAAACAAAGTCTAATTCCTTGAACTATACATATAGCATGCATTCATTTTACTATAATTTCACAATGATGAACATCATCAAGAGAAAAGAGTGTCAGTGAAATTCAAAAGTACCTTTAGTATCCGCACAGTTTTATAGCTAGATCTAAACCCACGTATTAAGCGTTCACATGCATAGAGTAAAATCGGGACAGCCAGATACATCCATGTCTGAGACAATGTAGCAGAAACAAAGTTAGAAAATAGAATTTTGGGAAATCTTTAGCACAAAATCTTTTTTGCCTTGGCCAAATTAGAACAAGAATTTCAGATGCTTACTGTCTTTTTGTGCCATTCCTTGGAGAAGTAGAGGTAGTATCCATGTACTACTAAAAGGATATAGACAATGACAAATAAATGGTGGGAATACCAAAAGGCATTGAACCCTGTGAGCTTTTTAATAGTTTTTGGAAGGTTTAGCTTGTTCCGACGGAACCAAGGTTGGGCTAAGGTGTATGCTATAGCCATAAGCACCACCATAACCATGCCAGTCCAAACCTCCGTCCCTTTCACAAACCACCAATAGTTATTTGGTCGCTTCTCACCAAAAAATGGCTTCATTGACTCGTATTTTTCATTCGAAGCATGTAATAATCTAGGGAAGTCACATGTTAGATGTGCACCGGCGTGTAGCCCAACTCCAATTGCAATTCCGACAGCAATTACCTAAAGAATTTGGGTGAATTTTTTGTTCAAAGAAGTGCAATCTTGTAAGCTCTAAGTATTTGTTCTATTTTGATTCAATTGAATTAAGCAATAGATTTGTTGCCAATTAATTATGTACCTTATGGAAATTGATATTGTCATCAAAGGGAACCACCATCCCTAACTTGGTCTTGCTTCTAAGCCAAGTAATGGTATTTCTGCACACGGGTAGAAGAATTAGGGCCATGTTGAACTTAAGGGTCTCGGCTGCACCCTTAGCAATGTTGACACAATAGCCCATAACATCAAACACGGCCATATGCTTATATTGAATGAATTTCCAAGTGAAAAGACCTGCGCAGATTGAAAGCCATAGGGCTATAACCCAAATCCGTTTCCAATTGTCTTTGAGGAAGTACACAAGATGCCGGTTGCACCGCTTGATGGGGTTGTACTCCATGGTTGGGACTAACCTTTGGCTTAGTAGCTGGCCTAGAACATGAGTATCAGTCCCCATGTTGGTTGATTTGGTTGGAGCTTGGAGTAGCAGCATTTCCAAGTTGTACAACTGCAAGTCAAATAGTCTTAAATTTTGGTTCTTTTGGAATGCTAGTAAGTTGTAAGCCTCCTTTTTTTTTTTTAATATATATTTTAAAAATTAATATTTTGGGAGGAGAGACTTGAATTCTAGATGTTTTCATTCATCAAAATTAAAACACGTTAGAAGTATCAGTTGAGTTACAATGCTTTTAGTCCAATTAAAGTAAACTTTGCCTATTTGCTTAAAATCATAAAAGGCTCATCCATTTTCTAAATAATTTGGCCAGTTTTGCATTCAAAGGTTAATGTTCACACACACACACATACATATAAAGAGAGAGAGAGAGAGGTAATTTTTTTTAATTGGACCTTATTGGAGAAAGATTAAGTGAACAAATTTCATATAATTTTCATTTTTGAAAAATATCATAGAAAAGCAGATTCTTCACATCCAAACATGCTATATTCAAATTTTCAATTGGTGGATTATAGTTTGGTCTGCAAGGCTAAGGAAAATGTGGGTTGAACTAGGTCTAATCAAATGGTATTTCTTTTTGGCTGAGCTATGACTGCCTAACTAGAAAAGCCTTAATCTGTTTGGTTGGATGGATTTTAGTATGATAGAAAAGAGAGTAGAGAAAATGTTTTTTGGGGTGTTTAGTTGGGTGGATTTTAAGGATGGAAAATTGGTGGTGCCTTGATGTTTTCTCTCCAAGCCTACTAAAATATTATCTCCCCCATTTGGGGAGAAAATAGAGAGGAGAATAGTAGTTGTAGTCAAATGACTAAACTATCCCTCCTCTCATATATATTTTTTTCATGGGTGTGATACATGACTTCCCTTTCTTGCTTGCTTGTTTGTTTGTTTGTTTTTTTTTTTTTTTTCCTTTTGTACTAGTCATGATTTTTCTTTTTTAATAAACTTGGGTGATTGCCTTTTTAATTGGACATCATTTTTTAACAAGTGCATATGGGTAAATTTATACAAATTCTATTTTCTATTATTCCATTTTTCTTTTCAAAAAAAAAAAAAAGTTTCCCACCCTTTCAACCAAACACAAATGAGGAAAACTAAAATTTCTTCTATCCTCCTACTTTTCCATATTTTCAACCAAATGGAACCTTAGTTTCAGAGGAAATGTATACATATGTATAATTAAAAAATTTATATAAAGAAGATATATACCTCAACGTATCCAAGGTTGTCTGGGTCCAGCTCTTCCATAATCAGTGCAGCATACTCTTCGGCTTGTTCTTGGATCTTTGACAATTTATTTGCACAAGCACTTAAGGCAATAATCTGAAGAAATTAAGCAAGTTAATATACAATCATCTAGATTTTCTATATTGAATACTTATCAGTTATTTGTACTAAAAGTATGTAAAATTACTTCATTTTTGACTTATCAATTTTCATAAATCTCACATCTTTCACCTCTTCTTCTGTAATTCTACCATCAGCGTTTTTGTCCACCCTGCAATCGATATGTAATATATGTTAGCCAGAGCTTATGACAAAAATATAAGTTTTTCACAAAAAATTTTACGTATTTTTTTAAGGAAAAAAATTTGGCTATAACTCCTACTAAAAAAATTAACATAGTTAAATATTTTAAAAATTGAACCATTGGATATTATATTCTTTATATTCTTAACACTTAAGTCAAATTTTGCAATAATCAGACTTTATTTATTATTTCATTTATGAATTTATTTTTTATACAAAATTTTAGACTGCAAAAACTTGAAATTTAAACATTGATTGAAATTTAAACATTTTAGACTACAAAAATTGTACTTGAAAATGTAAGTCTCTATTTTTGGACTTGAATGATTTTTCTCACATGTTTTCTATTATTATTGTTAATTGTTTTGTACAAAAATGCCAACCACATTTTGATTCTTCTAATAATACACTTTGATAAAAAGATAATTATTGTTTCACACTCTGGCACAAAAAGGTTGTATTGATTATTTGAATGACTATGAAAGTATTCATAAATTCAATATATCTACTTATCAACGTTTACGAAATTCTCTAGCAATTAAAAATTGGACAGATAACCGAAGTTTTGTTGGTCGCAAGCAGCATTGCAAAAGAATGATAAAATCTTACATGTCAAAGAAAGTTTGTAATCTTGTATCAAAGCTCTGATCAGTAATTTGTTCCCAAAATTCGAACAGGTCAGCTTCGGATATAGAAGATGATGTTATTCCTCTCCGACGAGCCAATGCATCAAATAGTTCGCTTGCAAACTCTTTTGACTCTTTCATCCCTAATCACAATCACACCAAATTTCATAAACTTTAAAAAGTTATACGATTCGTTTTAACATTAAATTTGTGCCTAGATTAGAAAATACCAATTAACATGAGATTATCACGATATATATATATATATATTGGTTCGTTTTTAGTACAGCATATTACAAAGTTGATCAAAATAGGTTACTTTTTTCTTGCAAACAAATATAATTTTTCCCTTTTTTAGGGAATTGAAAGGATTGAAATTTGAATGGTCCTCTTGGCGTTTCCAAGAGTTACTACTGTTGTGAGTGAGTACTTTATAGTAAGTATATATGTAGAATGACAAAATTCCATCCTAACCCGTTAACCCGACCCACCCCAAAGGAAAAATTAAATTTGAATTTGAGATTTTTGGACCCATTGAGAAAACATTTCAACTCGACATGCTGACGTGGCAAAATGGGTCAGAATTTTCTAACTTGACCCAAAAAAATACCAAACCCAAACTTGAGTTTTTGACTCAAAACAAAAATGAGTTGACCCGTGACTCGACCCGTCTTTTTTGCGGGTCAACCCGACTCGACCTGCAACCTAACCTGAACTCGAACTATTTTTTAAAATCTTTTTTTTTGGGTAAAAAAATAGTAAAATTAAGACAATAATGGTTTAATTGTTTATTGTGAGCTTTAAGGAAAAAATTGATACATTTACATAACTACATGCAAATTAATTGAAAGATGAATGGTTGAGCATTCTGTAATGAGTAAAGATTTTTAGACATTAAATAGCAAAATATATGCCAAAATAATTTGGTTACAGTAGAGTTAAAAACATAAAAGCCAAAGTATCAAATTAACATAAATTATGAATGCTTAGATTTATTTTTAAACAATTTATGTTCAAAATAAACGGCTTTTCAAAATAAATTATGATATTTTCTAGAGTGTGTATTGCTTAACAATGATATGATATTCATAAAAGAGACCATTTATAAATAAATAAACAACCAAACTTTAATGTATATCTCAAATTGAAATAGAGTGTCAATCAAAATTGATAATAGATCATAAATTAATTAAATTGTAAATTTCTTACATATTTTATTTTTTAACAAATGCATTATTCAATAAGTCATTTGTATTTTTTCTTTAATATATTTTGGAATGTTGATATTGTGTAAAAATAAAATTTGTGTATTTGTTTTACTTATCTTTATGTAATTTTGTTTTAGATAGCAATGTTAGGATTTGTATAATTTTAAAATTATTGAATAAGTATTAATAAGTTTAACTGAGTTCATTTTTGATATAAGTGGTGAATTTAAAGTAATGTGTTTTACATTAAGAAATTTGTTGTATAACTGTCCAAATGACAAATATATGTTTTCTTTATATATAAAAAAAAGTTTATGTGAAAAATACAGGTCAACCTGACCTGATCCACAACTTGATTGACCCAAACCCGTTTTGACATGTAATTAGATTGAGCTGACCCGCCCGTTTTGTCATGTCTACCAACATGAAACCGATCGACTTGACCTATTTCATTTGAACTTGAATAGGCCTAATTTGAACTCAATTGACCCAACCCATGCTAGATCTATCATACGTGTGTAGAAAACATAGGAACATCAAACAAATACAAATGTAAGAAATGTTGAAACTGTAACCAAATCAATGCATACCTATACATTGGCAAAACCTAGATTTGGGAAGCATCTCATTCACGGCCAATTCTTTAAACCGAGCTTCAACCTGGGACCAACCTTCACTTCCCACCTTTTTTCCGATAAACTTTAGGCCTTTTAGGGCACGAGCAGCACCGGACTTGGTCCTATCAACTTTGTTAAACCTGGTTGAAGATGCCATGCGCTTCATCCCCTGTGATACTTGTCTAAGTTGAAATGAGAGATGGGAACCAAGTGTAGAAGGCTTTTTCTCAAACTTCCTTGTTAAACTTGCAGTCTCTGAGTTCCTTCCCTTAATGTTTTGCACCGAAATCGAGTCATCATGTACGTCTACTGTGATTTCTACATAGCATTCATCTTCTTTGAATCTTGTACTCTTTTTGCTGCTATTTCTTTTGAAGGATGGACCACTTAAAGGGGCATAGCCTACTAGTTTGCTAGTGCTTCCAGACTCAGAAAATGAGTCATCTTGGTTTTCTTGATTATTCATCCTTATTTCTCTTGTATTGCTTTGTGCTGGTAGCCTTAAACCGGTGATCTGAAATGAAAATGAAACTTGTTGGTACCGTAGCCTGACAAGCTCGCCAATATCATCAAGATATGGTGAAAACGATTTTTTTTTTTTTTTTTATAATGTTATATAGACTTATAGAATTCGCTATTGGCAAGTCAATTTCCAAGACCACATCAAGTTAAAACTTAAAATATTTTCCTTGTGTTTTGTTTTTTCTTAAAAAAAAAAATGGTTAGATTTAATGGGGTATAGGGGGGGAAAGGCTTGTGGCTTCCACGAGATTTCAGACTGCTTAGCCTAAAATTAATGACTTCAAATCATTTTATATTTTAAAAAACTAAAATTTGAGTAAAAAATTTTCAACAAATACCTATGATAAGGATGATAACCACGACATGATGATCATAATAATATCAATGATAATAAAAATAATTGGTATTTTTAGTTAGCTTAACTGGTAAAGAATTTTGTTAAAACTTGAATTCGAATCTTGACTACAGCAAAAACCAGTTATCGTCTTAACCTGATGATAAAACAAAATCATCATGTAACAAATGTCATAAGTTCAAACAACAACATCAACAAAAACAATAATAATAATACCAAATTTTGACAGGTTCACGGTATAGAAAACAAGAAAAAGGAGCTTAAATGGTTGAAGTTTCCACTGCATCCATTTGGAAACAACTTCTAATCCGAATAACCTACTCCACAATGTTGAATAATAAAAGTAAAAGAGAATTTTCTCTAGTATGTTCATGTTCTTCCAGCAGTGAAAGGTTAATAAAAATAATTGTTTAGTATAATAACAACATATCAGTGATTGATTTGATTCAAGCCCAATAGATAACCCCTAGCAATTGACCACACAATTGAGAACCGCAAAATATTAGGTCAACGATGTATTTGGAGAGCCACAATGTTGAGGATTAGTCATTCATTATTCATGCATGTCATTATTAACGCTATTATAGAACTAAAATCACGGGATGGTCTATGGTCATTGTAATTCAACCTTCTTTAATTTTTAATTAATCCCACAAAGCGGCATTTGACATATTCCTTTGAAAACTCACTTTTTTTTATATATATAAAAATAGAATAAAAAAAATTTCTCAGGGAAATAATTTATTTAGGTGATAGTTAAAGTCTTTTTCTTTTTTCTTTTTTGGAGAAGCAGGTGATAGTTAAAGTCTTAAAGAGCCTAATCTTAATTATATATAGTCTCTATCGAGAAGTGAAAAAGTTGACTATGGATAAAGTCAAACTACTACTTACAAAAACAGTGATATTATTAATTCCTCAAGGAACTACTAAAAATTAACCGTCATAATCATAATCATATGTGATTAAACTTTATCTTTCAATTTGATAGTCAGGCTGAAGCTATCATGATATATAATTTGATTATGTTAGGTTCAAAAAGTTTAGAATAATTGACAAATTATGAACATAAACTTGTCTATGTATAGATCATAGAATCTATAGAGTATATTAAATAATGCTCAAGGTGTTGTAAGTCAAAATACAAGAATAAAGAAGCTGTAGGTTCAAGATTTGAAACATGCCATGCTTGACTGATCGAATTGTGTTTCTGCAGAATCTTAATTTTGGTCCAACAGCCTATTGACCTATCAAGTGATTAGGGTTTTAGATTTAATTCGCATAGTATTTAAAGAAAACCCTAAGACATATTTTGTAGAGATTTTGGAACTTCTTTTT
Source organism: Castanea mollissima (assembly GCA_014183005.1). NCBI lineage: Eukaryota > Viridiplantae > Streptophyta > Magnoliopsida > Fagales > Fagaceae > Castanea > Castanea mollissima. The sequence continues at coordinate 9,332,626 of JACAVU010000004.1, forward strand.
TGAGATCGAAATGGTTCTATGCCTTTTCCTTTTAAAGTCATTACCATAAATCAATCTACATACTATTAGAATTAGTTAATCTGAAGTTGTTGTATACCAGTCATCAAAGGTGCTGGAATTAAACTTTCAAATGTGGTCTTAGAGTTATAGATTGGAGGTCTATGTGAAAGATCTAAAGCGTGAATTGGAGGTTCATGTGAGAGCAAATCAAAATCAAATAAGTCTGAGGGGTTTAGAGCTTAGTTTGGTAACTGTAGTTAGATTTACTACGAATTGATATTCTTAACTGTAAATCTCAATTTGATATAGTGGATTGTTCTCTTAGGATGGTTCCCTCTAAATTTTTACTCTGAAACTAATTTGTTTTATTGGTTTTCTTGAATCATCATTGCTTGTGCTATTTAGGTTTCATGTTGATTGTGATGAATGTTTAACCTAAATCTAAATAATTAACCTAAGTAACAACTTGCTAATAAATTAGATTAAACACTTATTTTTCCTGAGGTCTAAAACTTTACATATTATTAAGACTTCAAGATTTATTTTATGTAAAACAATTAAAAATCTAACGGTCAAAATTATAACTTAAGCTTTGAGATGTGAAATTATCATTTTGCTCCAGGGTTAAATGCATAAAGTGGAGGATTTACAATGACCTTTTGTTGTACTTATCTTAGCTGCAAGGCTGCAACTTAAAGCTTTGCCAGATTTTGATATGTCAAACGGGTTTCAACCCACTTTGTCAATGTTTGTAATAACTATCATTTTTAATATTTGTAATAGCGTCTTGTTAACCAAAAGAGAAAAAAAGAAAAAAAGAAAGGAAGAAAGAAAGAAAGAAAAATAAAGAACATTATTATTATTATTATTATTTGCCATTTAAAAACTAATTTTGTTATACTTCATTTTAATTTAATTTCTATGGTAGCGGACATTTATTTCTAAAATTTTTCAAAAAATATGAGAACCAAGAACAAACTCAAGATTTCAAGTTAGGGGCTGGAATATAAGCAAAAAAAAAAAAAAAAAAAATCCAAATAGATATTCATATTGTATTAACAAATTATCATTAAGATAAATAAACATTGTTTCTTTATACATTAAGATGCAATCATCTATCAATAAATATTTTAAACAAACACACACACACAACGATATTTTTTTTCTTTGTACTGATTACTGAGCTGAATATGATTTTTTAATTTTTTTTAAGTTTTGTTTTTATTAATTATTTTGGGTTGAGTAGTTGTTAAATAGGATGAGCTAACTACATTAATTGGATGAGAGGGAGGCCTAAGGTTTTGGAAGAGGGGGACTCAACCGTAAAAAATGAAAAAAATATATATATAAGTAGTAAAACAAACATATAAATAAATTCTTAGTGTTAGGTTTTAAGATTTTAGAACAATTGGCAAACTGTGAGTACATACTTGTCTAGATATAGATCTTAGAGTTTATTAGATAATACTCAAGGTGTTACAAGTCAAAATATAAGAACATTCAAGCTGCAAAAAGGAGAGTTCAAATTCTGTGAAATCCGACCGATTGGAAATCAGATCCGACCGATCAAAAATCGAAGACATGAAATTTCTACAAAATTCTATTTCAGCCCAAACTCTGCTTAAACGTTTAGGGTTCATTTCAACTTCTCCACATATAAAAGGGAAACCCTAACTATGTTTTTCGGAGCTCTTAGAGACTTTGGAGGTGCTCTTGCAAGATCTAAAAGTATTGTGCCTTCCTCTTTCAAAGTCATCATTGGAAATCATTCACATATCATTAGATCTGACAGATCTGAAGTTGCTGCAACAAGATCAACAATAGTTGATGATCTAACCTTTCAAGGGTGGTCTTGGAGTCACAAACTGGAGAGTTTGTGTTGCTAAATCTTTAAGTGGGACCTCAAAGTCACAAACAATGGTGCTTGTGTTAGTGTAAATTCGAGAAGAGAAGGAGTCCATGGATTAGGAGCTTGCATGTGGTCATGTTAGTAACTTACTACATGAGGTAGCAATAGATTTAGGGTTAAATCTGATTGTAAAAACTTTAATTTTCTTTTGTGGATTTACTTTACCTTGAGAATAGCTAGGTTAAATCCTCTCCAGATTTTTACCTTGAAACAGATAGTTTCATCAGTTTTTTAAGTCATCATATTGTGGTGTTATTTACTTTTCTGCTTTTGTACATAATATGATATATGCTTGTTTAACCTAGATTTGAATAATTAATCTAAGTAATCACTTGGTTAATATATTAGGTTAAATGATTGATTTGAGAGGTCTAGACAAACAAACACCTGGAACCAGGCTATTCAGGCCCTCCCTTGCGTCAGTCCTTGATGAGAACTGTAACAACTTTGCTAGAAAATAAGATAAAATTTACCTTTACATGAAAATTTTAAAATTCCCGTTATAGTCGAAAGGGTTACTTTTTATCTAAAAGGCTTATCGAGAATTATATTTGGATAAAGATACTTCCAATGTCATTAAAATATTAAATTGTTCCCTTTCTCCACTTCTTTGTCCCACTAATTAAAGCGTAGATTCTATTATCTCTAATGCTCTGTCATGTTTTTAATCTTCTTCTTCTTTTCCATTTTTTTTTTGTGTGCGCGCAAAGAATTTCATGTAGTAAGGCGAGCTAATTTTAGTTAGGCTTGTGATTATAATGGTAGAGGAATGCATTATATCTCCTTCATTCTCTCTGTGTTGGGAGTTATTTATAGAGATGGGAAGTGTTCATCTTCTTCTGTGGAATGAATTTTTCCTTTAAGTAGAAAAAATAAAATCATATATAGTACGTCTACTTGAACCCTGACCACTCCATTGGAGAGCACACAGCAAATGAACAGGTTAAGATGTCATTTACAATTTGAGAAGTATTCTACATTGAAAATACGAAAAAGCACAAGCAATTTTGATTTGTGCAATTCTTTTACAAATACAATTTATGTTTTCTGATTTACATCCAGCGAACGAAATAATAAAGTATGAAGCTTAATTAATTATATATAAATTACAACATGAATCAACCCTTCTATTACTTGTATTCCCAACAAGGGATAAAACCTATGAACAAAAAACAAACACATAACCTATACTTATAATACATTTTCATGTAGAAAAACCAAAGGATAAAGAACGAAATTAGAAATTTTCCTTATGGAAATCAAACTTGGTGGAGGTTTTCCTGGAAAAGTCTTGAGCTAGACTTCTTAGCTCCCCAACCAATCCATGCGCACCACAGTAAAAGACCCCTACAACAAATGAAACAACACAATCAGCTTAACTTAAATTTCAACATTAATTTTTTTTTTTTTTGGATAGAAATAATCCCATGTGATCGAGTTAAATAAATGGAAGACTTACCAACTCTTTCATTGGGGTGCTTAAGGGCTACATGCTTAAAAACGTTACGCCAATTTGGTCTAGCAAAATGGGTTTTGACCCGTGTGCCCGAGACAATATCCACACCATTTTTAGCATGTTGTAGCGACTGAAGCATAGTGATTAAAGCTGATCGAGCGTCTCCTTCTTCATAAACACTAGTGCAGTAATTGTGAAGCTCAATTACCCCATTTCGATCATTTTCCGCTACCTCATTCATCACACCCCTAAACCACTCAAACGATCCTTGCTCGCGAGTAACCCAATAGAAGTAAGCTCGTTTGGTAGCGAAAGGTTTTCTCTTATTGGATTTTAGACCACTCTCTACCATCCCTTCATCTATTTCCCCTTGCTGCTTAATATTATTAAGCACATCTTTAACGATGCTAATTAAAGGGGTGGCACCAATGCCAAGGCCAACGAGGAGTAGGACATCATACATTTTATAGTCTTGTGCAGGAGCTCCATAGGGTCCATCTACTTTTAGTCTTGGCATCCTGTTAATATGTTCCAAAATTTCATAATTAATGATCAATATTGAGAGTTCATTTACACTTTGAAAGTACACAATTGAGGAAAAGTTAGAAATTATTTTTAAAATTATTTTAAAATGACTAGATGTTTTATTTTTGAAACAAAATATCAAAAATCACCTTGGTTTGTTATTGCCTTGTCCAATGTCGGCTCTTAGAAGGCCACTTTGGTCGCTAGAAGGAGGCTGACATACCTATAAAAGAAGAGAGAAAATCTTTAGGCTCATAGAAAACAACACAGTTTTTTCTTGAATGATTGGTAAAATTATGGAAAATGAACCTTGGAGAAAACAGCTTTGAGTCGTGATGTCCAGTCACCTAAGGTGCGTATGTGAATGCTTAGATAATCATCTCCTGGGGCTGAAGTAATTGAAAAAGGATGCCTGAAATGCAATATGTTCTCATCAATGATAATCATAATGATAATAATAATGTTGATGATGATAATAATAAGAAGTAGCTATTGAATTACCATTGAAAGGGAGAGACAGCTGAACAATTTACAAATATATACTGTCCACTAGTGTATTTAAAGCCTTGAGGTTTAGACATATGCAGTGCCAACACATTTCCAGGGTACACTGCAACCTGAAAATACACAACAAAATTTAATTTCTTCAACTCGTAGAGATAAATAAACCACACATTTATTTTCATTGTTGAATTTGTAAATGATGATTGTGTCAGTGTCATTAAAATGTACCTTTAATATCCGCACAGTTTTGTAGCCAGACCTAAATGCACGAATCAAGCGTTCACATGCATAGAGTAAAATTGGGACAGCCAGATACATCCAAGTCTGTGACAATGTAGCACAAATCAAAGTTAGGAAATAATATTTTGGGAGAAAACGAATTCCACAACACAGAAAAAGGCCATTTCCAAATTGGAACAAGAATATGAGATGCTTACCGTCTTTTTGTACCATTTCTTGGAGAGGTAGAGGTAGTATCCATGCACTACAAAGAGGACATAGACAATAACAATAAGTGGTGGGAGTACCAGAAGGCATTGAACCCTGTGAGCTTCTTTAGAGTTTTTGGAAGGTGTAGCCTGCTACGACGGAACCAAGGTTGGGCTAATGTGTATGCTATAGCCATAAGCACCACCATAACCACGCCGGTCCAACCCTCAGTTCCCTTCACGAACCACCAATAGTCATCCGGCCTCTTTTCACCGAAAAATTGGTTCATGGGCTCGTATTCTTCATCAGTCGCATGTAGTAGCCTAGGAAAGTCACATGTTAAATGTGCACCAGCATGTAGCCCAACTCCAATTGCAATTCCAAAAGCAATTACCTGAAGAATTTTAGTTGAATTAATAAAAACTAAAGGTGAAATTTAGTAAGCTCTCATTTTTATTGAATTTTGATTCAATTGAGTTAGGCAAATAGAGTTTCCAATTAATAATGTACCTTATGGAAATTAATATTGTCATCAAAGGGTACCACCATTCCTAATCTGGTCTTGCTTCTAAGCCAAGTAATGGTATTTCTGCACACGGGTAGAAGAATTAGGGCCATGTTGAACTTAAGGGTCTCAGCTGCACCCTTAGCAGTTGTGACACAATAGCCCATGACATCAAACACGGCCCTATGCTTATACTGAATGAATTTCCAAGTGAAAAGGCCTGCACAAATTGAAAGCCATAGGGCAATGATCCAAAGCCGCTTCCAATTGTCTTCGATGAAGTAGGTGACTCCCCGGTAGCACCGCTTGATGGGGTTGTACTCCTTGGTTGGGACTAGCTTTTGGCTCAGTAGCTGGCTTAGAACACGACTATCACCCCCTCTGTTGGCTGATTGTGTAGGAGCTTGGAGGAGTAGCATTTCCAAGTTGAACAGCTGCAAGACATAAACTTTGGTTAAATTTTGGTCCTTTTGGACTTGGTTACTAAGTTCTAACTTGGCCCAATTAAAGTGAACTCGGCCCATTTGCTTGAAATCTAAGAAGGCTAATCCCTATTATGAGTAATTCGGCCAGTTTTGCATTCAATGGTTAATGGGTTCTTACAAAAGTGTAAAATAAATTATTGGAGAAACATTCAGAGAACAGTTTTCATATCATTTTGTTTTAAATCATAAAAGAAAAGCTAATTCTTTACTTCCAAACAGGTTATATTCAATTTTCAATTTCTGGATTATAATTTGGGCTCCTATGCTACGGAAAATTTGGGTCAAACTTGTTCTAATGATCTTTCTTTTGGGCTAAGCTCTGACTCGCCGAACTATCTAAGCCCATTTCATTCAGCCCAACGTGCATTTCTAATTAAATCATGTGGTATTGAGGTAAAAGTAATTATATAAAATAAGATATAAACCTCAATGTATCCAAGGTTGTCTGGGTCCAGCTCTTCAATGATCAAGGCAGCATATTCTTCGGCATGGTCTTGGATATTTGACAACTTATTTGCAGAAGCACTCAAGGCAATAATCTGGAAAATTAAGCAAATTAAACTTAAAATCATCTATATTTTCTCTATCAAATAATTAATTGTAGTAAAAATTTAAAATTAACTCATTTTTTACATGTTAATTTCCATAATCTCACCTCTTTCACCTCTTCTTCTGTAATTCTACCGTCAGCATTTTTGTCGACCCTGCATTTGGATAGAGTTAGCTAGTGCTTATGAAAATAATGTAACTTCTTCAAAAAAAAAATTTATAATTTAAAGGAAAAAGTACTATTTTGATCTTTAAGTTTTATCAAAAGTTTATTTTTTATCCTTAAACTTTAAAAAGTTCATTTTTCGTTTCTAAATTATCAAAATGTTCTTCTTTTTTTACTCTAAACTATTAAAAATGTTATACTTTCTATCTTTAAATTTGACTTGAAGTTTATTTTTCATTCTTGAAATATTGAATTTTTTTTTTTCATTCCTAATTAAAAAAACTTTTTACAAAATTTAAGGATGAAAAGAGAACTCTTTAAAGTTTAGGAAGAAAAAACAATTTATTAAAAGATCAAAGTAATATTTTACTCTAATTTAAAATGAAATTGTATTTGAATCTATAATTTATAATTCAGTGAGTCTCTAATTTTGGACTACAATCATTATTCTCACATGTTTCTTTACAATTATTGTTAATTATTTAGCACACACACAAAAAAAAAAAAATCCCCTGTTCAAACCTGTCAATTATTGTCAAAATTTCCGGCTCAAATGTATAATCATAGAACTATGATAAACTTAAAGCTTATCTACAAAGAGATACACTTCTATCTTCTATGACACCATGCTAAGCCCCACATTGAAGTTTCCGTGTTTAGACAACTTAATTATTAAAATAACATTATCCGTTGTCACAATCAGAGGAAACAAAAATTGTGTCTGTAGGCTGTAGCAGTATTCTTATAATAATAGAAAACACATGCAAAATGCATGAAAATCGGTTGATGCTTTGCTTGTCTTAAAAAGTATATTATAAATTCAATATAGCTTCTATCTATCTATGTATTTGAATTGGTACCTCGTATATAAAATACTTGGAATTCAGAGGAAAAAAAAAAAGAATAGCAACATATATATATATAATATAAGAACATAACTGAAGTGTTGGTCAGAAGTTGATTGTAAATGAATGACAAAAGCTTACATGTCAAAAAAAGTTTGCAGTCTTGCATCAAATCTCTCATCAGTAATTTGTTCCCAAAATTCATGCAGCTCAGCTTTGGTTATGGAAGATGATGTTATTCCTCTTCGACGAGCCAATGAATCAAACAATTCGCTTGCAAACTCGCTCGACTCTTTCATCCCTAACCACAATCACACTAAATTTCATCAACTTTTGGGTTAAATTGATAGTCCAAAAATAAAATTGTGCCTAAATTAGAAATTTTCAATCCAAACGATGTCATTATAAGCAATAATAATAATTTCTTTTAGAAGCGCATATTCAAGATATTATAACAATAACACCAACTAAGTCTACTCTCAAAATTTTAGGAATGACTATGTATACTCAATAACTATTGGAGTCACATGAATTTCTAATTTTTATAATTCTATTGAAGAGATTATATATTGATCAAAATAAGTCAGTAACTTTTTATTCACACAAAAAAAAAAAAAAAAAGTTTGTCACCTTTTTAGGGGATTAATTAACGGCAAATTATTGTCTCACGTTTTTAATTTCCACGTACATTGATTTGAAAAATGTGAATACCTTATGTCTACACTTTGTAATTGGTTGATTGGTGTGTACGAAGTTTGACTAAGAGTTAGAAAATCGGTGCTAGGATTGAAACATTTGTCATTTTGAAGAGTTACAATATATAGATCCTCTTAGTCTATTGTTAGACACAAATTCTTACTAGCAAGGACAGGTGTATTGAAAATATATGCAAAAGAAACAAATACAAACACAAGCAAAACTAAGAAATCAAACAATTGCGTACCTATACATTGGCCAAACCGCGCTTTGGAAAGCGTCCCATTGATAGCCAATTCATCAAACCGAGCTTCAACTTGGGACCAACCTTCAGTTCCCACATTCTTGCTCATGAATTTTAGGCCTTGGAGGGCACGAGCAGCCCCAGATTTTGTCCTATCAAATTTGTTAAACCTCTTCGAAGATGTCATTCGCTTTAGCTCCTGTGATACTTGCCTAAGTTTAAATGAGAGCTGGGAACCAAATGAATTAGGCCTTTTCTCAAGCTGGCTCGCTAAATATGCAGTCTCTGAGTCTCCTCCCCTAATGTTTTGCACTGAAACTGAGTCATCGCGTACATCTAGTGTGATCTCTACATAGCATTCTTCATCTTTGAATCTTGCACTCTTCTTGCTGCTGTTTCTTTTGTTGGAGACTAATGGACCACTGAAAGGGCCACTATAGCCTACTCGTGTGCTACTTGTGCTGTCGCACTCTGACAATGAGTCACTTTGGTTTTCTTGAATCTCCATGTCTAGCAGCTTAAACCAATGCTCTGCAAAGAAAACATTTTAGTACAAAAAGTTTACAAACCTGACAATGAAACCTGATAATGACTAAGAAAATTAGTTATGGATTAGGAAAGCAATTATATTGATGGTGATTCCAAGACTTCCATTGGGAGAACAAGGGGCATCGTGCTAATTTCTTGACAACGAAGCAAAAAAGTACACCCTGCTAATTAATATGCGCTATACGAGCCTTAAAACATGTTTAATGCAAGGGAATGTATGACTTTAAAGCTAAGTATAAAGGGGCTCATTCTTAGAAAAATACCTCTGCTAAGTTCCTAATATTACTAGCTAACTAAAAAATGCTCATCAGATTTTGATGAATAAGATACCTATGAGGCAAGGCAAACTGTCAAAGAATTTGATAGACTGAGCAACATTGAAAACTTGGAAAATTATAGAGAAATTATTGAATTGAAATAACAAAATTGAAGAACATTTCTAAAACAACTGGATAATGTGTGTGAAAGGCTTGAACCAGATCCTTACCCTGTGAATGTTTTGGAGTTTCTAAGAAATGTAATATGATTGTTTGGTCTTGAGTAGAAGAAGATAGCACTTTGTCAGAAAGACTGAGAAAGCTGGATAAGAAATTGAGGAGGGTGGGAATGTTTATATTGGTGGCCAAATGTGAAAGAACTAGCTAGGTGGACAAGTCAGAAAGACAGAAATCCATGGGCGCAGCTGGGTTGGCTGAGTGTGTTGGTTGTGTGGGAGTGGTTAGGCTTCAAACTATTGATATGTCAAATTGTCAATTTTCAAACATATCAACAACCCAGTTTCGACCAAAAGAAAAGAAAAAGTAAAAAGTACAGTATATGAGAGTGAAAATCTTACCATCATAATAAAGATTAAAAAGATTGAGGGTAAAGTATGCTTTTGCTCAGCTGGTACAATTTTAATCTTTCACTTTTAAAAAATTTGGATTTTAATTTGTGCTTCAAATTTCAAAAGAGAACAATTTTGTCCCTTTGTCAAAGGGCTTAGGTTTTTTTTTTTTTTTTTTTTGTTCACTTAAATGTATGATTTTTTTATATATAAAATTTGATTTTGTGCTATTAATTATTGGGTTCATTTGATTTTAATTCGTAAAAAAGAGTAATTATTCAATGGTCAATGAATAATGCGTCCTTCTCTTGCATAAAAGTGTCTTGTTAATTAGATTCACAATGAGAACTATCATTTGTGTGAAAGGAGAGTGTTGCTTTCAAAGAATACTAAATAAATTTTTAATATGTGGTTTGACTAATTTGATCTATAAAATATGAGACATCTCTACTTCGCTTTAGTAATTTAAATAGAAAATAGATGGAGATAGTTCCCCTTTTCTAATTTCAGGGAACAAGTTCAATCTTTTTAAATTTGATGGATCAAACTGAAATTACATACAAAGACAAAAAAATATGATTTATCCAAGACTTTAATTGATTGGTGCTAAGGTCAACATTAATAAAGTTGTGGCAAGGAATGTAAATTATTAACTTAATTAAGCAAAAAATACATGTTATGCTTTTATGCCACTGGCTATGACATGGGTCATGATACAAACATAAGATAAGATGTGAGTTTCGGTTAGTTTAATTGATAAAGTTTATTATCTTTGAGCAAGGGATTTAAATTTAAATTCTGTTTACACAAAAAATTCAAGTAACATCTTGGCTTGATGAATCGTCATCATAAAATGGATTTTATAAATTCAAATTTATCATATTTTTAAAAGAAGAAAATTAATATAAAAAAATTAAGGTACCACTAAGCACTTACAGATGCTTTAGCTAATTACAGTCTCAGTAATTGTGGAAACGTAACTAACAATCATAGGACGTAAAGCCACGATTAGGTTCTGTTGAAAAAAATAATCTGCTTACCACTAAATGACATTGACAAACCTAATATCGTCCTCTATGTTGGATAGGGGTTGGCCCTATGTCAAATCAAATTATTGCTTCATGTTTTACATTCTACCTAATATTGTTGGTATAATAGCATGACACCCTCGCAAATATCAGCAAGATATGGTGAAAACGATTTCACATTTTGTTGTGTCTATTAAAGCCATCTCGAACAGGGGACAGTACTCTTGTCAGAAAACCAAAAACCTACAGCAAAAATTCTAAATAATACATTTCTAAATGCACAATGTGCTCATATTTCGCAATTGGCAAGTCCATTTCCACGACTACACGAGTCACATAAAGTTAAAATGTTTTCCTTGGTGTCGGAGGACTGCACATGTTGTCAATAATTGATAGGTGTAATTATGTAAACATCCTCGCTAATAAAAAGGAAAATAAATACATTTTAAATTTAAAATCTCTTATCACCATTGTTAGGCTACTCTCATGAGAATGTGGAATTCATTTATGTAATAACCTAATGTACATGGAACAAAGAGATTGAATACACATGAGAGAATGGTCAGATCCTCGAAAAAATCTAAACACTTTGGTTTATAATAAGAAAAATGGTTAGAATTAATGAGTTATTTAGAATTTTTTTTTTTTTAATTTCAGATTGTTGAGCGTAATTCAATTAAAATATATATATATCTGATCAAATTTATTGAAGCAAGACAGATTCCAAAAAAACCTTTGATAGTGATAACGACCAGCACGTGGTAAAGATACTAATAACAACAATAATAATAATAATACCAAAATTGACATTGCCACTGCTCCATGATTTTGAATAATAAATGTAAGCTATAGTTTCTCTAGTGTGTTCATGGTTATCCCGCTTTAAAGGCGACTTTCTTAGGGTAATACTAATAATCAAACTCATTATAATATAATAACAACATATTGGTGATTGATTAATTGAAGCCCCAATAGATGACCTCCGACAATTGAGCTCACAATTGAGGACCACAAAAGATTAGGTCCAAGATGTAGTTGGTAAAACCCCATTGAGAATTAGTCATTTGTGTCATTACTAAGGCATTCATTAATTACATTCCAAGCAAGTGGCATCGCATTTATTAATAAACTATTTTAAGAAAATTTTAAATTTTAATATTACTTTCATGAAAAGTCTAAAAAAATTATTAAAAAAAAAGTTAATTGCTTTTTCTTTTTTCATAAAATTTTTTAAAAATAATTCATTAACAAATGTCCTTAGGACATCAATTAACTTTTCCATTTAACATATATCCCTTTAAAAACCTTCATGTGGTTGCAATTTTCATTTTAAAAAAATGAAAAGGAAAAGTATGAGTTTTTTTTTTTTTTTAACAAACAAAAATATTTAGACCTCTTCAAATATCTGATTATTCCATCGAGTGTATACAGTTCTCCTGTCCCATACACACTTACAAAGAGGAATCTCATAAGGGCGGCCCTATATGTTGGCGAAAAGTTTTAAATCCAAGATCTCATTAATATCATGAAGAGCCTAAATTTCTACTAATTAATGCTCCATTATATTTTGATTTTCTTTCTTTTGCACATAAATGAATTTTCTATTTGAGCTAACTGTGAGGTGCTTAATAAACTAAACTTTAGATCATTAATTCTTGACACCTAAATATGATTTTAATTTACCAGGATATTTTATTCTTGAAAAATATTTTCTCAAGGAAACAAAATTCTTTGGGTGATAGTTAAAGTCTTAAATAGCCTTAATTATGTAGTAAATATGGAGAAGTGAAAATAGTGAAATGGGTGTCTATAGAAAGATCTCACGATATGTTTAATTAGCATGGGTCAACTTACAAAAACCAGTCAAGTACAACTAAAATACCAGTATTGTTCCATGATTAAGATTTTATGCTAATAAATATTTGAAGCTCTTTGGTTGGAAATCAAAGAATTGTTTGGGGGGAACATTATAGAAAGGAGATATTAAGCACGTATTCTATTTTAATTTTATGCTTGATTAATATTAATAAATAGAACAATTGTGGATAACTTGTGCTGTTGTACATTAATTCCAGGAAGATTCCAAGCCCAAACTTTTGACTTTTAATTTAGGAGTCAAGAAGACGAAGATAATGAATTTAATTATACAAGTTGAAAGAGAGGAAAGGCGGTGGAAGATATATAAAGCATGGACTGCATTTTGAAATTGCCAAATGAATGTTAATTAATTATGTTATGTAAAACCAGCCATCGCTGCCTCTTGGTTTCACTAAAAACCAGTCCAAATTTGAAGGCACTAGATCTCTGACCTTTGGGAAGCTATATTTTTCCAAAAGATTTATGACATTAGAAGAATACGTCAAAACGAGTTAAAGCTTGGCTGCATGTGTTTTATAATATTCTAGTAGCTAGCATCTTTGGAATATGTCAAAAGCGAGTGAAAGCTTAGGTGAAAAATTTTACCTGAATTCGTGGGAAAACAAAATTGCTTTCGTATGGTTGTTAATATGGGGTCATAAAGTGGTAATCACTTCTTACCGACTCTAGACCAATCTTGAAATAGACGATGCTAAATTGAAAAGCAATGATGCTGTTGTTGATGATTATCTTGTATATATTTTGTTTGAGAATCATGTTGCAGATAGTTTGGTGTACAGGCTGAAGAGAGTGACTAATAATTTAAAGAAAATTTTGATACTACTTTTATAAAAAATATAAAAACTGTTTTTGTTATAAAAAGTTTCTCAAATTATATTTTAAACTAACACCTTAGAACTTTTGTTAGCTTTTAGGCAAAAATGCAAAACTAGCCTTCTAACTTTCCTTCCTTTTCATTTCAGTCCTCTAACTTTCAGTTTTGTCAATTCAATCCTCTAACTTTCAATTTTTGTCAATGCAGGATTTCGTTAAACCCAGTTATGGGCTACCATTAACTTTCAAAATTTTTTTTTAATTTCAAAATTAAAAGAAAAAAAATCTGTAAAAAAATAAAAAATAAGGGGGAGGTACCACTTAACCAGCAAAGCCATCTACTGCACGTGTTCTATTCCCATTTCCCAACACCACTCCCAACTTCTGCAAGCATAACTAGAGAAAAGAATGAAAGTTTGGATGTTGTAAAAACAGAAGAGGGTGAGATGGAGGAGGAGGCTCCTAAAACAAGTAACACAGCATAACTTAGTTTGGGAAGCCTTGGTGCATTTGGTATTGGCTCAACCCCTATTGCAACTGCTCCAAAATCAAATCCATTTGGTGGTCCATTTGGTAATGCAGCATCAAGTCCGATGAGCTCAGCATCAAGTCTGACGAGCCTTTCCCCTTAAATGTTTTCTTTTCTTTTCTTTTCTTTTTTTACAGATTTTTCTTTTTTTCTTTTAATTCCAAAATTATTTTTAAAAAACAAAAAAAAAAACTGAAAGTTAACAGTAGCCCATAACTGGGTTTAACAGAATCTTGAATTAACAAAAATTGAAAGGTAGAGAACTGAATTGACAAAACTGAAAGTTAGAGAACTAAAATAAAAAAGCGTGAAAATTAAAGGGCCAATTTTATATTTTTACCTAACTTTTACTATAAAGAATCAGAAAAAGAAAAGATGCAAATAATATTTTCCAAGATAACATATCGCTTTCATTTTGCCTCGGAAATTGGTTGTAGTTGAGTTGTTTCAGAGGGGAACTCCCAAGTATTGATGACAAGATTGATCAATGATAGTCAGGTTTTGTTAACTAGTGGTTTATTGATGGCAGGTGTACGATGTTATTCCAATTTTTTTAATGAATTACGTTAATCTCATACTAAGAGAGAAGGTAATAAGATTGATCAAAGTCTAGTTAAGTATGCTTTACATATCTTAGATTATATTGTGTGAATAGAGGATGTTTCACCACAGTTTATTTCAATAATTCAAATTGATCTAGCCAGTTTTTCTTAATAAAATTTTTGATGTCTTTTTTCTAAAAAAAGAAAAAAGAAAAAAAAGATAACATATCGTAAAACTATGGTAGAAATGAATTTTAGAATTCATAACTTACATTCTCAAAAAACAGTTTTAAGAGTACATTTTTAAACTCAATGGCATTGGGATCCACTTAGAAACGAAAATAAAAGAAAATAAAGAAAGAGATGCATATATCGTTTTTATTTGTAAATCTCAACATTTGATGTAACTAATGATCATATGATCTAGTGATATTTCAACTATATATATATATATATATTAATTTACGTAAAGTGATATTTTCATTATTTACGATAAATGCAATAGAGATTTTTTTTTCCTAGATGCTATATGACTTGAAATTTATATTATCCACTTTATACTAATTGCTTCATGCTTTTAGATTAAGACGTTAATGAGTTTGTTTTTGGTCATCACGAGATTCGAATTGAAATTCCTTATTCAATAATAAGAGATTTTTTTTATCAATAGAGTTAACTAAAATTTCACTCTTGAAATTTAAGTAAATATATACCTTTGAAAATGAAGATTTATTTTATGAAAAAGTAAAAGAGTATCTATTTGCACTATTAGAATTTTCATATGGACTGATGTTAAAAATTGTAACCAGGGCCAACCCTTCCCTTAGGCGAGTTAGACAATTGCCTAAGGCCCCCAAGTGAAAGGGGCCCCAAAATTTTAGAAAATAAGGGGTAGCAGGAGCAAAAAAAAAAAAAAAAAGGTTTCGAATGAATTACAAAAATCTGACATATCCTTTTAACCAAAAAACAAAATTTTTGGTAAATTCGGTTAAACATTGGTTTTAAACAAAATCATTGCCCAAAATAACATTATAATCCTCTAAACAAATCAAAAATCAACCAGATAAACTACAAATCCAGTCTAAAAGATTAATTACAAAACAATCACAAATCAAAACAAATAAAACTCAAATCCCTAAAAATTTTACATTTTTCTCTGCTCTCCACCTCTCTTTGTCTCAGTGTCTCTTGTTCTCTTTGATTCTCTCCACTGTTCTCAACTGCTCAAGCAAGCTGCAAGCTTCCTTTGCCTGGACCGCCTTTCTCAATTGCTCAAGCAAGCTTTATCCGCCTCTCTCATTCTTTCTTTGAATCTGATTCTTTGCAGTTTGCTCTCCACCTCTCTCAACTGCTCACCATATCAGACTATTAGGTATAAATATTTGGGGCTTTCTCTTCATTTTATGTGTTAGAGATAATAAGATAGATTGGGCCTGTTTCTATTTGTTTATGGCTGGACATTAAGGTATAAATATTTTATTTGCGCACTGCATGTGTTTTGTTTGTTTGGGACTTCAATTTTTTTTAAGATTTATTTAAACCCTACGTTTGTTTTTTTGGGTTATAGATAGGATTTGTTTTGTGTTTTTTTGTGGGTGGATTTTATTAATAAGCCTTGTCTTGTGTTATGGCTGTGCTTAAATTTTTGTTATGCTTAGGCTTAAATTGTTTTTATAAAAATTTTAATATTGTGTTTATATATAAATATATATATATATATATATATATTTTAGTTAGTGGTAATATATTGAATAAGTCTTTATTTATGCAGGTTGAAATTACTAAAAACTTGTTATTGTTCGGTGAAACTACAACAATACTTTTTATATAAATCAAGTTCTATTTCTTATTTGCTCTACACTTGAAAGTTATTTTTTATTCTAGTCTTTATAAATATATTGTTTGACTAGAAATGTCTATTAGAAAATATGCATTTGGATATGAAAAACTTAAAAAAAGAAAAAAAGAAGAAAAATTAATTAAGTCTATTTGCATCTCAAAAAAGAAGAAAGATTATGTCTAAGATCGACAATGTCCTAAGAAAGATTAAGTAGATTAGTTATATTATCGATTGAAAATGAGATGTCAGGAGAACTTGAATACAAAAATTTAATTACACAATTTGCATCTCAAAAGACAAGAAAAATAGATTTTAAATGAAATAATTTATAATATAAAAATATTAAATAAACATTAATTTAATTAATATATAAGAATAAAAAAGATCCCATTTTTAGTTCTCGCCTTGGGCCGCAAAATATCTAGGACCAACCATGATTATAGCCTATCAAAAAAAAGAAGAAAAAAGTGTAGAATTATAGCCTAACCCGACTTTGGTAGATGTCTTATTCTCTTATATTAATTTACTATTTCTTAAAATATGCCTTTGAAAGTAATAATAAATATATGGTTTGAATCAATGACCTATACTATTTTACTCATCCCTCCATTACATTACGCTTTATATATATATATATTAAGGAGCTAAATAATAATTAATGATTAACAAACCAATCTCCTTGCAAAAAAAAAAAAATTAAGAAAAAAAATCTAATGACTCAAGTTAATTGGCATTTTTTGATTTTTCGAACATAAACATATAGGGTTAAAATCCTCATTTCCAATTAAATTTTTTTTTTAATTTTTTTTTTTTATAAAAGGATTAAGAGAATAAAGTTAATGGGCCAGATCGTTTTGAGCTGTGTATTCTCTATTTTCTAATGGTCCAAGTCTATCCACTTTTCCACAAAAGAATAACCTGGGTTAGCAATAATGGGTCTAGGGTTGGCTTTAGGTGCTAATCTGCACAGCCCATGTATATATTGTTCCTAAATGTAATAGCAAAATCAGTGGGCCTCTCGCATCACACTACCATAAGAGTGTAAGACCCAAAAAAAAGGTGAACCAAAAAGAATCTGGCTATGTCACGACGGCCCACATATCTCTGATGCTGGACCTTCTGAAATCCATGAATATTATAAACCTAAGCCCAACTCTTTTCAATAGAGTTATCATCGCTATGAAATTTTTAGGTTTCGTTTTCACATAATAAAACGCCTCATTTTCGTGTGTTTAGTTGTTAACCTAAAGATGAGACAAATATATTTTATGTTATTTAATTAACTCATATGAAATATTATCCATATTTCTTTTAATTCCAAACAATTATGTAAGCAAAAATTATATTCATGAAAACATACTCGAGATTAGAAAGCATCAAATGGGAAAACTGACTTCAAATGTCATTTGCGGGGAAAAAATGTCAACAATTAATTAACATGACTTAACATCCTGTATTTGGTGGTCAACAACAATTTTTATAGAGAGGAGTAAAGAGAGAAAAGTAACCATGGGAAATTTTTGGGTAAAGTTTGTGCTGAGTGCCTTTTAGCACTGAACACAATGCGATTTCTAGACACGTGTCAGCATCGTATTTTATCTAATGCAAAAAAAACATTAGACAATGGCCATATTTGAACATTTTTACCTCATACTTATAAGAAGGGTTTAGCGTATCTCCAGAATTTTTAAAATGGAATCTCTTTTTATTTTAACAGAAAACTACTACATCACCCACTAATTAAATAAAAAATGTGAAAATTAAAATCTACTACCACTTGCTATTGTGTATTTAAAACAAAAGGAGATCTTCAGTTAAAAAAGTACTAGAGATAAGTCAAACCCTTATAAGAGCCATACAAAACATTGCACAATCAACATTGTTGCTTAGTGATTCACCATTGCAATTGCATGCACTAATTAGTAGACTCACTATTTTGTATGGAAGTGAGGTTGTTCTTTATATCTTTGGGCCCCTTTTTCGGTGTGAGTTGGTTCTTGGTTAATATTGTTTAAATAATGGTAGAGATACAAACTATTTTACAAAAAAATTTACAAACAGTTGATATGATGAGTGATTATTAATTAATAAAAAAGTGATATTAATGGTGAACATAAATGAAAACCAATAAGAAGTTAGCCATATCAACACTTTGTAAAAATGTTATAAAATAATTTATGCTTTCAACAGTACTGTTTTGAGTATAGAGAGACTTACAGGCTAAGCTTTGGAAAAGAAAATAGACCATTGAAAGAATCTCATCAATGGTTGTGAAACATGTAGTAGGTGAATCCGTGAATGAGAAAAATAGAGAGATAATCAGATGTGAAAAATTATAGGTAACAAATTATAATTATTGGAAACTAAAGTGAAATACTAAAAATATATAGGATGTGTTGTTATATGAAGTAATTAAATATTTAGCTTTCTTTCATTTCATATTGATAGATTTTTAAAGAGCCTCAAAAATATTTCTTCCATAATTACAATGTAACGGAAAAACATAAATTTTCATCCATAAAAGTGTTGAGGGCTAGAAGAGTGTTATGGCATATACCCTATTCCAAAGCTTATTTGATAAATGTTTTTCTTAGTTTTTGGTAGTATATCCACTAAATATGAGATAAAAAAAAACATTAAATTATTTTACAAAAGTAAAAAATGGTTATACGATATTTATTCAAAAAAAGCTGAAAAAAAAAAAAATTTAAACTACTCCAAAACTAAAACCTCTTTGCTTTTTGCCAAACGTATGTTTGTAAAATATAAATGAAACTCTTTATTCTACTTTTAGTTTTTAGGTTTTTATTGTATATTAAAATGCATCATCTGAGGCGCCATGGGCATATTGTTTTGGAAAATTAATTATTGCCACCTTACTCAGTAAAAAATTACTACTTTTCATAGTCAATGTCATGATCGATCATGAATCTTGACCATGCTGGATAGTTCTTTGCCTAAATTAGTGGTTGCGTAACCAATGAAATGGCTGAACAATCACCACTATACATGGAGAAAGAATGGACTAGAAGAATCTTCTGCCAATGACAGAGAAGTTTGCTAAGTTGAAGCACTGGTTTTTGTAGTAGAATTACCAGTTTCAGTGTTGGAAGCCAAGGACGAGCATAACCAAAGCTCTGATATTATGTTAAAATTCTCCAAATAGAAAATATTTCTTTGATTGATTGAAAGAATGATAAAAGTACAAATGTAAAATCATAATTACAATTTTCTCTATTATTTATAGTAATTTCATACCCAAGAAATAAAGCTGTAACAAACTCAAATCTAAATGGGGGTAATCTTACATTAACTATTGGTGGGGAGTATATAATTATTCAATTGATAAAATTGTCCATGCTAATAAATATTTTTTTACAAAATTCATCTAATATATTTTCAAATCCTAGCCCCACTCTCTCAATCCTAGCCTCTCTCTCTCTCTCTGATTGGAACCCTAGCCACCTAAGAACCAAGACTTATTCATCGATTCTCTGGTTGAACGAACTAGCCTAAACCCTAGTTGTTCGATTTTACATATCTTCCTTTGATGGCTTGAAATTGCTCTAAAATATAAGTGTATTTAATTTAGCTCTTAGTTGTTTTGTATTGCTTGGTTGGTGAGAAAGTACAAGAAAGTGAGAACTTTTGTTTATTTTAGGTGGATCAAAGTTGTTTAGAAGGAGATAAAGTAATAGAATTTTTTTAAAATTGTTTGTGGATATGAGTTGTAATTATTTGGTTAATGAGATACTGCAAAAAAATTGGTTTTATTTTTTATGGGTCTTGAGTTGTTTGGTGCTGAGAAAATGAACGAAAGTGAAATTAAATTATGATATGATTTTTTTATTAAAAATTAATTTAATAAAATTGAGAGAGAGAGAGAGAGAGAGAGATAGAGAGGCAGATGGTATGATAAATGTTGTGACTGCAAGCCGAATTGTTAAGGAGAGCAAAGATGCTGCAATTGCAAAGTCAAGGAGAAGTTATGGCCACATTATCTCTCTTAGTACCATGTTTTAAGAAAAATGAAATAAAACATTGTTTTTATGGAACGGGTTAAATGAGTTATGAATTTGAGTAATTAGTGTTTTTATTTTTTGTTTTTGAATGACCTTTTTGTTGAATATATTTTTTATTTGTTGTTCCTTGGCCTAATCTTCTTGTTGTTGGCAGTAGCTAATTTTACTACTATTTTGGTACAATTTTAGAGTTGTGCACACAACAAACTATCATAATATTTTCGCAACAATTAGTCCCTCATAAATCGAAATAAAATATTAAACTAGAACTCATTATAATTAAAAACAAGGATGTTGTAAAATTTGTGAAATTTTGTTGTGTCTATAGAATTTTTCTAATGTTTATTATTGTTATTTGGATTTTTATTTTTGAGAAGTGTTAAGTCTACAACATTTTTATAATATTTTTACAACAAATCATAAGTGGTAACTTATTATTGGTTCTAATTACATTTTCATACCACTGAAATTACATTTTTGCCCACAATAATATGTAATAACCTGTCACTTAAGATTTGTTGATTAAATATTATGGACTTAGCATTTCTCTTTATTTTTATTATTTAAGGGGTTAATGACTATGTTTGAGGGGTAAAGATTATATTTTTGTCAAACCAAAATTCTTGGAATTCTGTAAGTTAAAGATGTTCAATTTTTAATTTTTTTGTGGGTAGGCAAAAACATAAATAATTATGAGTGTACTTTGTTTGTTTGCTTATTTATTTATTTATTTATTTATTTTGGGTAGGTCAAGGTGTTCTTATATATGTAGAGCGGCCCCTGCAAATCTCCCCCCTCACCCACCCCTAACGTGTTTTTTTTTTTTTTATTTTTTTTTTTTTTTATTTTTTTTTATATATATATATACTTCTCAGAAGATCACAATGAGAAAATGGTGAACAATTGTCCATTCCTCTGCATGTAAAAAAGGATATCTTCAAAAGTGATGGACATTTGTCAATTGCTCTCATAGTCTATGTGAGAGAGAGAGAGGCTTACGCTGATCCTTCATTGAAGGAGCACTAGCCTTAACTTTGTAAATTAGGGGAAGATTGTACTATCGAGCAATCACTAGCTGTTCCTTCACTAATAAATGGGAAGGCAGTGCCAAAGGTACGGCAGAGGACTAAAAATTTCAGCACGTACGTAGTCTTGGGTTGGCCTGGAGACTGACTACTGTGCTTGTCTCTGATGCATACGCACCTCATAATGAAGATAAACACTGGGTTGATCAAATATAGGGTGTATAGTGTATACGGACCTCAAAAGCTATATTGGATAATGGATTATCTCCTTTCTTCGCTAATTAGAGCCAACAATTTACACTATATAGACATATTTTGAACCCTATACTTTCCAGATAGAAGTCGGACCTCAATTGACAACCCATCATGGATTGAACTTTTGTGCCTCATTTAATAGCATAATTGCATAAAAGTTTTAAGCTTTATGAAAGGGTCCTTTGGAAATCCTCCATGACTGACGTTGAAAAGCCCAATGTGAAATTGTTTAAAACCATGACTGAATATAGTGGTGTGGTTTTAGGAATTTTTTTTTAGGGTGTTTATTATGAAACTTAAATTATATAAAATTTATCTATAAATTGATAATATATATATATATATATATATATCATGTCATCAATCGTCACCTTAACAGAAAAAAGAGGAGAAGAGGAGACACTAGACTATTAAAGAGTAGAAGGCGAGTGCTTAGTGCCATATGTTTAGTTCACAACCGATCCCAAGTCCTGGAAAAAGAGGATGGTTGCATAAGTTGACGGCTAGGCAAAATTTAGTCATTTAATTATGAATAAATCATACATAAAGGGTAGTTGTTTTACAGTGGTAGCTTTAGGAATTTTATTTAGAGTGGTCATTAAGAAATTTAAATTATCACAATATTTTTCTTGATACCATTTTTTTTAGGAAAAATGAATTAAAAATTATTTTTATTGAATAGATTGAACGAACTACAAGTTTTATCTTTTTGTCTTATGATAGGTTTTTTTTTGAATACTTTTTTCACTTGTTTTTGTTTCGTCTTGTATTGTTTTTTTTTTTGTTTTGTTTATGTTTGTTGTAATTTGGGCTAATATTTATTGTTGTTATTTAAGCTTAATTAATTAAAAAAAGGATTCAGAATTATGTTTGAGGCTAGAATTAATTTTGGAGTAATGTTACTTTCACAACATTTTTATAATAAATCTTATGCAAAATGCTGTTATTGGTAGGTAAAAAAATAATATTAATATTTGGCCCAAACTAGATTCAATAATAGCTTACCACATAAGATTTGTTGTAAAATTATTATGAAAATGTTATGAATATAGTAGTATTATTATTTTTGTTGAACTCAAAATTTTATAATTCTCAAGTCAAGGTGTTCAAACTTTTCATTAGGGTAATTATAAAAAATTAATTTAGCATATAATATTTTTTTGACCAGTGTATATATACATTTTGAAAATCAGGATTACCTTAGAAATAATTAAAATAAATAAAGAAAAAGTTAAATTTAATAAAACAAAGTTTAGCATGGGTGGCTAACGTGTTGGATGGTGGAAGGAGAAAGACTAAAAGGTAAACGGAGAACAAGGGCTGACAAGTCACTGTCAATGACTTGGTTCTGCCCCTGATTTTAGTCTTCAAGTCATATCCACAAGCTTTCCCTGTTTCTGTCGTAGGTTTTTGTAATTTTTTGGTCCCCCCTATTCATCACATACCAGGTCGTAGAATTTGACACGTTTAGGCCCCGGTTAATAAGAGCATCGTAAGGTATCTGTTAAGATGCTTTATTCTGGAGTTCATTTAATAAAATATTAATATAAATTAGTGAAAGGACCGAAAATAGTATAGAAATGATAAATAAAACTAAAAAAATTGACTTTATTAACTTTACACTATAAAATTGGTCAAAAATTTGACAAAAAGTTAACTTTATTGATATAAAGATGTTTCTCATCACTGCAATGAAATTATGGTTCCATTTAAAACCAAAGAAATTATAAAATTTATATTTGTAATAATTATAAACTTCAGGGTTTAGTTTGAAATATAAGGTTTGATTTTTAAATGACGTAAACCACACGCTTTAATTGACCCGGCCACCCGCGCCCTCCAAAGGACTCTTTCCAGCTTATCTCTTTACCAATGAGTGGATACATGCGCTTATAAATGAATGACAAGTTGAGAATCTTGATCAGCCAAAAGAAAATGACAAGTTGAGACAGCTAAGTGTACACTGTATATACATAACTATATGTTACAATAAAACTAGTTGTTTTAAATCAAGTCAAAGATTCTCTTGCAAATTGCAGTTTGTGTATACTATGTGTACACTGAAGTGTGTCGTGTGTAATAAACACAAACGAGTATATATATATATATTAGTGCATACATATTCACTCACCCAAGCCAGTCTCTCCAATAGCTAGCAACACCATATGGCTAACTCTTACAGGCCTTTAGAAGTTGTGATTGAGTCCGCCCTGGGGTTGGAAAATGTAAATCATGTCACAAGAATGAAGCCTTACGCCGTGGTTTACATGTGGGACATAAAAAATAACCTCCGTTCTTCCAAGGAAAAATCATCGGCTGACGCAGAAGGTGGTTCAAATCCTACCTGGAACTTTAAGGTTAAGTTCAACATTGACATAGCCATGGCCCAAGAGAACTCCTTTGCGCTGGTTGTTAAACTCAGGTCGTGCCGGAGAACTCACGGTGTAAGGGACAAAAATATCGGTGAAGTCCGTGTGCTCATCACAGAACTGCTGGAAGGTGCTGCAGGAAATGAAAGACGTATGAGTAGAAGTGTTGACACTTGTTTGGATGAGAGTAATGGGACGGAGCAAGGACAAGGAAAACTAACATTTTCTTATAAGTTCGAGGACCCAACTGCTGATAATCCTACACTGCTGAATATTACGAAGAAGAGGAGCCGAAGACAGGTTATCAGAAAACTGGCAAAATTATTGGGCCCGGCAGCGCTAAGTGGGCTGGTTTCGGGACTGGCAGATGGGTTAGTCAGTGGAGCACTCTAGTCAATGCAAGCCCACCTCAAAATCTATGTTGGACAGTGGATTATCCATTCTCTCTGTACCGATTTCTGTTGTTTAATGTCTTCTAACGTTCTGTGTGACTCCCTATCTGGTCTTTCAATTCCTAGCTAGAATGTCAAGCTGTTTATGGTATTGTTAGTAATTCTTTGTTTCCTTTTGGGGAAGAGTATGGTCTTTTTCTCGCTATTTACTCATTCTAAAGGTACATTTGTACTTAGTTTCATTTATTTTAGTTGTACCAATAATCTCTAAACTTTTTTATTTTTATTTTTATAAGAGATAATCTCTAAACTTAACTTCAAATCTGCTGCTCAGATTGTGTTCTTTAGTAAGGGGGGAGCTACACGGTTGTGTGAATATTTTTATACTACATAGATATATATAATATTTTAAAAATTAGCCCCCAAAAATAGGACTTGACCCCCCAAGTATTTGAGTTAGTCCAACAATTTTTTAAAAAAAGATGGTCCAATTGGTCATAGTAGTAATAGAGAATGTATTATTTATCAAATTCATTTTTTGTTGTAAAATGTGTTCTCGTATCTTTTGAAGTTTTAGATCATTTATGTCTAAACACTTCATTAGTTCAATTGAAAATTTATTACTCGCAATGATAAACAATTTGGTAACTTATTTTGAAAATGAAAATTTTAAGGATTTCACTATAGAATATGGTAAAAGAAGAATTTAACTTTATAAAACATTTAATTTTAAGGATTTCACTATGAAAAATACTAAATTTTATGTGTGTGTGTGTATAGTAGACACTGCATTTTGTATCTCTTGCAACTCGAACCCTCATTCTCCAATAATGTTAGAACTTTAAGGCCCAAGATTGGTTTAGAGTCCAATCAAATGAAAATTGACTTGAGAAAGTGTTTATGGAAAATATAACTTATTTTTGGAAAATAAAACTATTTTTGGAAAAGAAAAGCCACGGAAACCATAGGATGTGTATACGCATACACGTGTATGCGTCCACATACTCAAGCTCTACATACACACACTTTCTGCATACATACACATACATGGGCATGTGTATCCATGCTAAGATTTCAGAAACTATGAAAGACAAGTTTTTTGCATTTAAATTCAGTTTGGAACAAATCTCATACCTTTTGGGAGTGGCCCCAAACCCTTATTTTATGGATTTTAGTTGTAAAACACATAAAATTCACTAGAAAATAGTATATTAAAGAGAAAGTTTTTCACAAAAGATTCTCAAATCAAATGGGACTCTATTATTTATTTATTTTGGATAAAAAGAGGATGGTAGACTCAGGATCCTATTCATTAGTATTTATGGTAGTAGATAGATTTTAATGAAATTTCTTTGTTTTTTGTTTTTGTTTTTTTTATAATTTGATTTATTTTTTATTATTAGGCCACGTCTTTGAAATTTTGGAGTTTTTGAATTTTACTCTCTTAGGGTGTGTTTGTTTGGAGGTGAAATGGAGTGGATGGAAAACTTTGAAGAGAAAATGGGAAGAAAAACTTTTTTGAAATGTATTTGGTTGAATGGGGCAGGAAGAAAATAAATAATGGGGCTCGAGTATTTTCTTCCCATGTCTACCAAAATATTTTCTCCTCAAAATGGGGAGAAAAATGGGTGGGGATGCCTCTTTTCTATATTTACAAAATTTTACACCTTGAAATTATATGTCATTTGTATTGTTTTTAGCTGATGTATTTATTAAATATCAAATCAAATTGTCGTGTGTGCGTAAAATTAGTCCAAATAAAAAATGTCATGTTAATCAAACGCACACAAATGTCTTCATTTCTTGGAAAGTAGGTATATGTTAAAATCATGTAGCAACTTTTGTGAAAATGAGGGGAAAAACTACTTTAAAATAGAGTAAACTTGGAGAATTATCTACTCCCATACAGGGGCAGCTCCAAGACCAGCCCAGGGGAAACACCCCCCCCTCCCCCCAATCTGGACCAAAAAGAAAAATTATATATAATTAAAAAAAATTATTATTTTGACCTTACAATAAAAATTTGAACACACTGGCTATAAATTTTTTGCTAAGCCCAATTGAAATAAGCTTGAACATGATCCTTAGTTTTTATGTTTTTTTTTCCTCTATATCTGATCTGTATTTATGTTTTACTAGTTTTTCTCTATGTCTGATCAAGTATTTTGATAAGTGCTCTACATATTTCCAAGTCAAAGAAATCTTACACTACATACTCCAATTCCAAGATAGTGACCACGTGTATATTTAAAAAACCATACCCTATACTTCAAAAGCAAAAATTTATTATTGGAGTATTAATTGTTTCTCTTAGTTTCATACTTAGTCCCAGCCCTACTCCTAAGTGTGTTACTGTTCTTATTTATTCTATATTTTTTTTATATTCAATTGATATAACTTATAAATATAATAAGTTATTATTAATTTGATAAAAATGTATGATTAGTTATTTAATTCTATTTGTTTATGTATTCAATGATTGCTGTCTTAACAATCAATACTTCAAATTAAATTAAATTTGCACAAAGCATAACAGAACAAAAGAACCTCAAATAAAATTGCAAAAGAAGAATAAATATCAGCACAACGTTCAATCTTATGCTAATTATATCCCAAAGATATCATAAAAAACAATCACATGTAAATATTTTTAGTTCCGTTAATTTACAGTGAAGTCCCAAAACTAAAACAATCTTTATGCAATTTCTGTAATCTTTAAGTATATAACAAAAAATATTTATATTAAATTACGAAGACTTATAGTACATCAAATTGGGAAGAGAAAAGTTTTAAGAGAGAACCCCCCCAAATTCTCAAAAATGAAACTGAATCTACCAAAATACCTAAATCCATACCAATCCAACTAAAATAACCAGAACTAAATCATATTTCATACACACAGAAAACCAAATCTAAGATAATAATTGATATTAAAAACCATTCTAATCCAAATACCTTACTCAAAACTTGAAATCAATCCAATTTAACCAAAATACCCAGACCTAAATCATATTTAACCCCAAATTTAAAGAACCAAAAAATACTAGGGAGGCAAAGGTGACTGACTTCTCAAATTTTTTCTTTCTCCACTTTCTATGCCTAACAGGATCTCTCTCTCTCTCTCTCTCTCTCTTTGTTTGGATGGGTTTAATGTTTAATTTTTTAAGCAACTAGCTTTCTTTTTATATCGAGAGGCTATTAAACGGTGTTGCAGTGCTGTTGAAACAATATAATTTATCGTTTTTTAATTGTAAACGTGGCAGATTTTTAGATAAGCTTTTTTCTTACCTAACAATACAAACTTAATTGTAGGATAAAACTTCTGCTATTATATATAGTATTAGACTAGTATTTAACCTGCGCAATGCACAAGAACATTTTACATATTTAAAATACCACCAGTTTGACATCAATACAATAAAATACATTAAAATTCATCCGGGTAATGTAGTACATCCATTCATTTGTTCTACTTGTAATACGCTTTTTTACACTACTGACCATACATGAATAAGTGAATGGGTGAAAATATTAAAGCATATAAACATGTTCCCATTTTTTTCTAAAGTTCCAAAAGCTTCTAATAATATTTAAGGCACTCTGCATGATGTACAACAGTTAATATTTTTATTCAAGGCTTTCTTAATGCCAATGACTTCAAAAAAAAAAAATTGACAATTGTGCGATATAGAGTCAGGTTCAATAACAATGTCAAAAGTCCAAAATTCCCCATAGTAGAAATTAAGTCTAAGAACTCATTAACCAAAAAACAATTTAGTGAGCTTAGCCATATTCTAGCCCTAATAAACTGTAAATGCTAGCTTTGTTCCACTTGGATGAATTGAGTTTTCACCATTCACCTACAAAAACTATAGTACGTATAGAAATCCCCTCAAATGTAGTACATCTTGAACATGTCAACTACAAAGGTATACACAATAGGAACAAACTGGTAACTATGGTGTGCTCTATGGGTGATTGTTGTCCAAGTTGAGGCAATAGCATAATGAAGACCTGTTTAATTGTAACCTTTGAAAAGATAGAAACGAATACAACCTTTTGAGCCCCATGTTCCAAAAAAAATTCTTTAGTAGAAGTGTCTTCTATTCATAATCCATTCAAACTATTATAAGATCTTTTATAGCCTTAGCACTAAGCAACAGAATCGCTTACTCTTGCTAAGGAAATCCAAATTGGGATGTAGACGCCCAAGATTGATGTTCTAATCTTAAATAGATAAATAAATAAAAAATGCATTGAACAGAGTTAACAAATGCAATCTTTAATACACAAACAACATCTAAATTAAATCTTTGAAAACCATAAAAGAACAAAAGAACCTAAAATAAAATTGGAAAAGAAAAAAATACATATTTTTTCTCTTCCAAGTTACACTTTGCTCAGTCTTTTGTAGTCTGAATTCTAAGAATGCATTTTACAATTCTAGCCACCAAATTTCCACTATGGAAGTTTCAAGTGTGTAATGGTCATAAGCACTATAGTGTTAGGCATATTTTTACTAATAATTAAAAGCATATAATTCTTGTAATTCAAACAGTTTTATTTTTTGATAAGTTGTAATTCAAATAGTTAATTCTTTAGATAGACTATTATTTCTGCTTTAATTTTATAGTTTTTTTTTTCCTATTTATAGGCAAAAAGAAACTTCTGAGTGTATGAACCATTCAACATAGTTCTCCAAATTCACCTGAGACACTGTATACACACCATGTCCTCTATTCCTTAATTTTTCTTTTTGACCCTTTCCCATAAAAATAAAAAAATTTAAAACCCATGGCAAAAAGAAAAAAAATCCGTTACTGAACAACAACATTAAAACAAAATCGCAGGTTGTACACAACAGCTTATTTTATGACATGAAGAGATTATAAATCAGGCTTCAATCCGAGATATGTGGGATCCATTTGTATTTATAAAAATTTGGAACTGGATTAACAGATTATCATTAATTCTACGTACATAAATTGTTAGATGGGTTAGTGGTATTGTTAAGTTTTTGTAAATACTTTTTTTATGAGGCTTTTGTTGCTATTCTTCTTGAAGGTGCAGGAGCAATTATGTTTTTTTCAATAAAAGTTTCTCACAGAATTCTAAAAAAGAAAAAAAAAAATTAACTCTAGCATTAAAAAACCCAAACAAAGGTCCTTTTTTTTTTTTTTTTACCTTGACAGGTTCAACATTTGACCTGAGGTTAATCTTCTGCGTTAGTCCTATATTCCTGAAATCATTCAAAATGTTAAAAGCCAAACAAAGAATATAAATTGAAAAGACAAAGCTTTGATTCAAAAACCCAAAACACAAATCTAACAAAAAAACCTAAAACCCAACCAAAATACCCAAAACTAACTCATATTCTTAGTTCAAAACAAATTCGAAGGGAAAAAATAATTAAAAATAAAATAAAATAAAAGAAGCGAAAAAAGCATGCTAACCTTCAGAATATACTATTGCAGAGATGAAATGGGGCAGAGAACGAATAGAGCAAATGGCAGTTAGAATGAATATTGAAAAGATGGAGGGAAGGGTTTTTCTTTTGCTGATTTGTGTTGAACGAATAGGTTCAACATTTGATTTTTTAGAGTTTTAAGACTCATACGGTACAACCTTTCGCGTTTTAACTTTTAAAGTGGCAGAATTTTAAATGGGTTTTTTTCTTACGTGGAAGAACAACCTTAATTTTAAGATTCAACTTCTTCTCAGCTTCTATTTTAATATATAGTATATAATATATTCATAGTTTCAAATTTTTTATAGTATATTTTACAGTTATTTGCATTGTCATATTCACAAAAGTAAGAGAAAATTAAAGTCATAGAATATTTCATATCTCTAAACCATATTCTAAGTTTCTATCAAAAAGAATTTTAAAATTAATTTATTAATTAATTAAAAATAAAAACCCCACAAGCAGAGGAGAGTTACCTAAAAAGGAAAAGATCACAAAGTTAATAAAAGATGTATTTTTAAATATAAAAATAAAAAGGGGATTAAACAAATCAAAAATATAAAAAGTGTGAAAAGAAGATGAATAGAGAAATGACACCTTGTAAAAAGTCCAGCTCAAAAATTGATGGAGACTGGGAGCTTTCACCTTCTTCTTCTTTTTCTTTTTTTTTCTTTTTTTGATAAGTAAGAAAAAAAATATTATTGAAAAAGGAATAGTAAACATAGATCTAGTTCATGCTAGTGAATAAAGAGTAAAAAGAAACAAAAAGTAACAAGTAGCTAAAAGAAAATCCATAAGTATAAAATAATCCGAGAAACCCCAACTCCAAAAGCAATCAAAGAGGGTCCGTTGGTATAAATCTAACAACTAAACCAAAGATTTCCCACTATCCTCAAAAGAACGTCAATTATGTTCAGTCCAAATAGTCCACATTAAACATCCTGGAACCAAATTCCAAACATCAGAATTATGCTTCCCAAGCCAATGATACCAACAAAATAATAAGTCTGCAACTGAACTTGGCATGACCCAATCGATC
This sequence comes from Castanea mollissima, assembly GCA_014183005.1. Taxonomy (NCBI): domain Eukaryota; kingdom Viridiplantae; phylum Streptophyta; class Magnoliopsida; order Fagales; family Fagaceae; genus Castanea; species Castanea mollissima. Next base: position 9,363,513 of record JACAVU010000004.1, read on the forward strand.
CAAACAACCAAAGCATATACATCTACAAAGAATGAGCTACTGAACAAAAAATTAACAAGTGATACATAGATTCCTCATTACAACAACACATACAACAATGATTCACCAAAAGGCGACCACAAAGCATAAGATTATCTAAAGTTAGAATCTAACCATGAGCTGCAGTCCACATAAAAAATGTCACCCTTTTAGGAACCTTAACTTTCTAAATGTCCTTCCAAGGGAAAGTAGAAAGAGTTGCATTTCGAATCTTATGATAAAAAAACGAATGTCAAACTTTCCACTTTCATTGAGGCGCCAATAAAGACTGTCACAACCTTCACCTCTAGGAATCTGAGTTTGGAAGATGAATAGAAGAATGGCACCTTGAGAAGCCTTGATCCACACTCTCGCACTCTAAATACTGTGCAAGAATACTTGGAATAAAACTCAGAACTAAGGAGCCATGTTTCCCTTACAAAAGAACTCGTGTCATTCTCTGCTAATGTGCATGAGAGATGGTTTTCCAACATGGATCAGGTACAATTAGTTTTGTTTCTCGGGGTGCTTCTACTGGGCACAATGTTGGGCCAGCAACCATTTCAGATTCAAGATATACAGACCAATATAAAATTTCACGAGTTCAAACTACTCGTGAGCCCAATCGAGCACCCCACAAGCCGATCTTGAGGCTCAAATCAAGCTCAAGCTGAGACTGAGCTCTGGTCGTTCCTCATTGAGGCAAGCCAAGCCAAAGCCACTTGGCTTGTTTACATCCCTAGACTTGCAGTCATCATTCATTGGTATGGAAGATGAAAGGCTGTAGTAAAGAAGGAACATCAAACCAGACAAGGGCGTCTGAGAGAATCTACGTTCAATTATCAATTTTCAACAAGAGATCGAGGTCCGACTAACATGAACAGGATGCTCAATAGGGTAGGGCAGGGATGCCAGATTCTAGTCTGGACCTTCGACATGGATATGCCCTGAAGCCTAAATTTCCAAATCCCAAATATATGCAGTCCCTAATGGTAATAGTCACCCTCACTGAAGTTGCATTTGAAAATTCTATTATTTCTTCCATTCAAGAAACCTTTTTTTTTCTTTCCTGATAAGTACTTCCATTCAAGAGACATATATATTACAAGCCCAAAGAAAACACCCATTTGGTTTTGCTAAACCCAGAACATCTATGGTGCAACATTCCAACACTAAGTTGGTTGGTGTGAATTTTCTAGCTACTGGCATCAAAGACTAGAGGTATCATGTATTTTCTATTGATTGTTAATTATTCCTAAAGACAACCTTCGATTCCAAATCTCTTTTAATGGCATAATTCTTCTCTATTTGAGAGCAGTATCTGTTGGAGAGATATGTATGACAAGAAACTATCACATAGAGAGAGAATGACATATGCATAGGAGAGAAGCAAAAATGAAAAGATAGAAAACAATGGAGACAGAATCAATCCACTAGTCTGTATATACCGTAATCTATAAAAGGCCCACCTTACCCTCTGTAGTTTTCTAGGACTGGATTGTGCAAGTAGTGCTACTCCCATGAAATGGTTAAACCGGTTGCTTCCATAAGAAAGCACGGAAAAATCACAGAAAGGGCCCACACTTCCTCTTGTTTATGAGATAGGAGAATGAATCACACAACTAACATGACCTTTATCAATAAGGGCATTTTGCTTTAAAGAAGTCAGCCTCCACTATTGATTTAAAACCAAAATATAAATCATATTGAACAAGGGAATTTGTATTTGACGTTAAATGCTCCAAAGTTGCATAAATGGCATTACAATGAGGATGGGTTCTATCTTCTACAGAGAACACATGAACGTTGCTTTCCAACTCAATCCAACTACACCCAGGAGCCTTTTTTATGCCTAAGCTCCTTAATCTCTTCCTCACATTCATCTTCTCTCCCCATTTGCCCAATATCGAATGCATGTTAGACAGAATAACATGAGCAGATATTGCCTTAGGATCCAAATTGAAGATCTTCTCAGCCACTCTCCCAATCAACTCCATTTTTGTCCAGAACCAACAGGCACTAAGTAAAGCTCCCCAGACAACCCCATCTGCTTCAATAGGCATTGCTTTTATGAACTCCTCAGCTTCTTGTAGATAGCCTGAACGGCCAAGAAGATCCACCACACATGCATAGTGTTCCAAAGTTGGTGTTACTCCATAACTTTTTTGCATTAAATGGAAAAATTTCATCCCTTGATCGACTAGACCAGCACGACCACAAGCAGACAGAATCCCCACAAAGGTAGCTCCATTGGGAACAACTCCTTGCTTTAACATTTCCTCAAAGAGTAAAATTGCTTTGGAGCCAAGCCCATGATGTGCATATCCATTGATAAGAGCAGACCACGCTGCCACATTGGGGGAAGAGATGCTACTAAATGATTTTTGTGCATTGGAGATGCTCCCACATTTGGAGTACATATCTACAAGAGATGTTCCAACATAAGCATTTGATTCAAATGGCGTTTTGATCACATGGGCGTGAAGTAATTCTCCTAGCTGAAGAGATCCAAGGCATGTACAGGCATGAAAAAGAGCAGAAAAAGTTGATCTAGTATGGTCTATTGATAATCTGTGCATAGTCATGTATAGTTTGAAAGCCTCTTCATGTCGATGATTTTGAATGTAACCTGACATCATTGAATTCCATGTCACTGGGTTTCTTTCCCCTTTTGTTTCTTCAAACAGCTTCAAAGCTTTATCAATTTCTCCATTCCTGGAATACGCAGAAATCATGGTATTAAAAGAAATTATAGTTCTTTCCGCCATTCTATTAAACAGTTTCTCAGATTTCTCGACTTGGCCACTCATTGCATAACCTTTAATCATCATATTATATGATACTGGATTCTTTTCAACTAGCCTACCAAAAATAAACTCAGCATCTACAATCCTACCCATAAATATAAGCCCTCCAATAAGTGAATTTGAAGCATTTAAACCTGGGTTTCCCATCCAATCATAAACTCTCTTGGCCTCATCAATAGCTTCACAATCACAATAGAATTCAATTAATGCACTAGCAATCGAGTGATCAAATTCAAATCCATATTTTATCAAAAGCCCATGAGCAATCATCCCTTCTCTTAGGCTTCCTAGTCTTCCACAAGCCCTTATAACACAATCCAAAGTAAACTCATTAGGCTTCACCTCACCACTTCCCCTCATCCTCCTAAACAACTCTAAAGCCCATTCACACCCATCCTCGCTCCTTGCATACCCAGAAATCAACGTAGTCCACACCACAACATCCCTGGATGGCATCTTATTAAACACATCCAAAGCCTCACTCATCAAGTTACATTGCACATACCCCACAAGCATCAAACTCCACAACAACTCATTTTTACCGTGCAACTCATCAAACACCCGCTTTGCTCCTTCAATATCAATACAACTTGCGTAAAGGTACAACAATGCACTACCCACAAGCTCAAATCTCTCAAACCCAGATTTCAAAACTAGACAATGTAGCTCTTCTCCCTCACAAACTGACCGGGACCGCGCACATATACTTAAAGTAGTCGAAAAAGTGGTCTCATTGAGCTTTATATTACTACTGTGCATAATTGAAGTTAGTTTCAGAGCTTCATAGTATTGCCACCATTTGGAGTAACCTGATATCATGGTGTTCCATGAGACAACAGTTCGTCTAGGCATTTCGTCGAACAGGTTCCGAGCAAAGTCGAGCTGGCCATTTTTGCAGGACTTAGTTATAGAAATGTTGGTAGAAACTATGTAGTTGTGAGGGGCTTGTGGAGATTGACAAAGGGTTGTGAAGAACTTGAAACTCTTCCTCCAGACACTCCGCTTCCAGGTTCCTAGAAATGAATGCTTCAGCAACATTAAGTGTGCTTATCACCTTGTTGGCGTATGCATCAGCGAAAGAAACAGATTGCTCAAACGCACAGTTTTTCCTGTTTGAAAGAAGTCCAAGAAAATCATTTACTAAAACGTGCTATTTTCATTCTTCACTTCTCTAATAGGAAGCACGGACATGAAAAATATTAGTTATAGCATTATGAGTTAGCAATGTCGGTAAGTCCCAATTTTGTTTTGTTCAATTTGTGTAACATTTTTATTATATTATGTGTCTTTATCTCCATCTTTTTGTCTCTCTCTTCTTTTTTTTTTTATAAGTCTGTCACTCACCCTCAGCCCCAAACAAACTATTACCCAATAGGCCAATAAGCATAACTATATTCACATCTCAATGTCTCAATCACTCAGCAGTTGCAAAAACAAATAACAGTCTCGGATTCACAAACATTATAAACGTATGGAGTGGAGAGAGAAAAATCATATCAAAATCAATGTAAGGTTACGAAGATGAAGGAGAGAGAAAAAAAAATACTTGAAATAGGCAGATTGGCATTCGGGATGGAGGTTGGAGGCTGCAGCAGTCAGTGGCGGCGGTGTGAGTCTTGCATGGATGACCGGCGGAGTGGCTGACGGCTGTGGCGGCGCAGCAAGCCTGCGAGTCTCTCTTCTCTAGTCTATCTCCAGTCTCTTGTCTCTCGGTCTCTCTCGACTTTCTCTATTTTTTTTTTTTTTTTTTCTGAATTTGGTTTGTAACGTTAATGGTTAATGGGTTTTAATTTTTTTGGGTTGGGCTGGGTTGTGGGTTAATATCTTAGGAGAGGGAGACCTAACTATAAAAAACCCAAAATATATCTAATAATTTTTTTTTCTTGGTTTTGGGGCAGGAGAGCCGGGCCCCTTGGGCTCCTCCTGGGTCCGTCCAGAGAGAGAAGGGCAAAGAGAAAACACAGATCTTTATAGATAGATAGATACATCGTCTATGCGTACGTAGACTCATATATTTTTATTTAATTGATATTACATGTAAATATAATGAATTATTATTAATTTGACAAAAATGTATAATTAGTTATTTATTTATGCATTCAGTAGTTGTTGTTTTACTAATTTTTAAACTATTAATAATGTTTTTAAACTATTATATAATATAGTTGTATTGTATACTAAATTGTATTTGGAATATTATTGTATATAATATGACAATTGTATATACAGAAAAAAAATTATATATATATATAATCATTTTATTTTTTATACCCTTATCAACAAATTCTTAGCTCCAACATTGTTGACTTATCTAGAAAAAAAACCTTGGAACTGCCACTAGTTACATTTTGCATTTTTTTTTTAGTAGAAATTTGTTATTTTTCCTTGGTTCTAGGTTCCGATGTGAATATCTTTTTTATAATTTGAAATACGTGTTATTCAATATATATTTTTCGTACTTCCTTTTTTTTGGAGCAATAATTTTTTTTAGAGCGTTTTAACCTATGATGTTCACTCCTGATGATAGCTCTTTATCATCAGATCAAGACACCAATCAATTTTTAGTATAGACAAAGATTGAACTATAAATCTCTTAGTCGTTTTGTATTTTCTGGTTGGTGAGAAAGTAAAAAAAAATGAGAACTTTTGTTTATTTTAGGTGGGTAAAAGTTTTTTGGTCGGTGAGAAAGTAATAGTTTTTTTTAATTATTTGTGGATTTGAGTTGTAATTATTTGGTTGGTGAGATAGTGCAAAAAATTGGTTTTATTTTTTATGGGTATTGAGTTATTTGGTTGCTGAGAATGTGTAGGAATTTGAAATAAAATTATGATAAATTATCTTGTGGTTTTTTTATTAAAAATTAATTTAATAAAATGGAGAGAGAGAGAGAGAGAGAGAGCAACATTTGTGATAAATGTTGTGACTACAGGCCCAGTTGTCAGGGAGAGTAAAGATGCTGCAATTGCAAAGTTGAGAAGTTATGGCCACAATAACCCTCTTAGTACCGTGTTTTAGGAAAAATGAAATTAGACATTATTTTTATATATCATGTTAAATGAGTTAAGAATTTGAGTAATTAGTGGTTTTATTTATTTTTATTTTTTTTGAACAGGCTTTTTGGTGAATATAGTTTTTATTTGTTGTTAATTTGCCTAATCTTCTTGTTGTTTGCGGTAGCTATTTTTACTACTATTAGGGATATTTTTTAGAGTTGTGCTAGGCACACAACTAACTATCACAATATTTCACAACAATCAGTCCCTCATAGATCGAAATAAAATATTAAAATATTAAACTAGAACTCACCATAGTTAAAAATCATAATGTTGTAAAAATATTGTGAAATTTTGTTGTGTCCATAGAATTTCTCTAATGTTTATTATTGTTATTTGGTTTTTTATTTTTGAGAAGTGCTATGTCTCTACAACACTTTCACAACAAATCATAGATAATAAGTTGTTATTGGTGCTAATTTGAACATACCACTGAAATTACTTTTTTGTCCACAATAACAGCCTATAACAACCTGCCATTTAGAATTTGTTGTTAAAATATTATAGACTTAGCAATTCTCTTTATTATCTACTAGCCTCTCAGAGGCTTTTTTATTTTTTGGGTAAAGTTTAATTTAGAGCATTTATTATAATTTGAGATTACATTTTTCAATCACAAAAAAAAAAACAAAAAAAACCTAGGGGTGTGATGAGTATTATGTGTGGTGAAATAATTTTTTATCACACCCTTAGGTTTTTTTGTGATTGAAAAATGTAGTAATCCCAAATTATAATAAAATGCTTTAAATTAACCCTTGCACAAAAAATAGAAGAGCCTCTGAACACGTGTTCACGCACGTGCTCAGAGGCTAGTATTTTATAAGGTACATAACATTTTTTTATGGAGTAGAAAATTAATAAGATTTTTGTTAAAGGAATTGCTCCTAAAAAGATCCTAAAATTTAGTAATTAAACAACCATGTTTTTTTTTTTTTTTTGGTGTTGTTGATGTTGTTCTTTTTTTCAAATTTTATGTATGGCAGTTATCATTTTTTGTAAAATCCTAAAATGTAGTTTTTTAATCCTAAAATTTAGTCATTTACCATACATCCATAACATAAGCAAATAAAAGCTTAAATTTTAAATTTTATGGCAGGAGATACAAGTTATTTTTGGTGTTGTTGTTCTTTAAAAAAAATTAATAACATTTATCAATTTTTGTTGAATCCAAAAATTTAGTTTTTTAGTCCTAAAAGTTAGCCATTTACTACACATCCATAACATAAGTTAAAAAGAGTTTAAATTTCAAATATATCAACAACCTTTAAAAGGTACGTAACATTTTGTATGGAGTAGCAAATTAATACATATAGAAAAAAAATGTAAATTGAATTTCACATAGAATTATACAAATGATAAATATAGTTTATGTTGCAAAAGAAATTTTTTTACAACTCTCACCCAAACTTATCTAATATTCCATTCTAATGACTCCTCAATGCAATCCAAAAAATTTGTGCGTACGTGAACTTGAGAGAGATAAAAGAATTAGGGTTAAACCAAGTTTTTTAAAAAAAAAAAAAAAAAAAAAACTTTAGGGTCCGTTTGGTTGGAGGAGTGGAAAAGTGGGAGGATGAAAAATTAGTGGGAGGATGGAGGATAGAAAAGATTTGATTTTTCCTCATGTGTGTTTGGTTGGAGGGGCAGAAAAGTGAGAGGGTGGAAAAAAAATTTATTTAGTTGGAGAGAAAAAAGGAAGGACGAAAAATGTAGTTTATATAAATTGACTATTATGTTCTTGTTATATAATATATAAGAAATAGATATATATTTACACTCATTAAATAATATAAAAATTAACACAAAGACATATACATTTATATTACTTTTCTTTATTATTATATATAATTTAAAATTTATAGGCAACAAAAATTGATTATACTAGGAAGATATTTTCAACAAAAAAAAATCAACAAGAAACAATAGAATGAGGACAAGGGAGAGAGAGAGAAGAGAGAGAGAGAGAGAGAGAGAGAACCTGGAGTTCACGTTGTTGTGCTATGAAGATGCTAAAAAAGAGATAAGGATGAAGAGGCAAAAGGTTAATCTAAACACAGGTAGTAGTTGGAAAGTGAAAGGGGTAGGTGAGTGCAATAAAGGTGAGGATATTTGTGTAATTTATTACCTGCATCATCTTTTCTCCTTAGTTTTCCTCCTAAATTGGGAGGACAAAATTATGTGGCCCGGAGGGATTATTTTCCACACCATTTTCTTTCTCTCTTGTTTTCTCTGCTGAACCAAACAAGAGAAAATTATCCTTTCCACTCTATTTTCCTCTCATTCTTTTCCATCTTCCCTGTTTTCACCCCAACCAAACAGAACCTTAGTCAACAAACCAAAGTTAGCATGTGTGTTATTAAAGATAATAGTATAAGTTTGTTAGTGTTTGTGTTTGATTTAAATTTTTTGTAGAGATCATTTTTCCTAAAAATCCTATTAAAATTGTTCAGAATAAAGATAAAGATTTTTTATAATTTAACTCTATCATGGAGTCTTTAAAATCTTATCACCACATCATCAACTATTTAAATAAATAAATAATGGAGATCTAACCATGTGACTGGTGGCTCTAATTTCTCGGATCCATAATGAATTGTCAATGGAAATCATAATTGAGAGGTTGGAGTTTGTGAGGTTGCTACATACCTAATTGTTAAATTAACTTGAAAAAAAAATTAATGCCAAAAACATATACAATGATGATATAAAAAAAATTCTTAAAAAGAAAAAAATACAAATAAGGAAAAGAAAAAAAAAAGGAGGAAGGAGAAGGAAATAGTAATTGAATTAAATGAAAAAAGACGAAAACTTTGGCATGCCACTTCAAGTTGGCTAATGCATTCTTAAAAAAAAAAAAATGCAAATGGATATGAACAGATGGAAACTTGGAGTTAGGCAACTAATAAGGGAGTATTGTGGTAACTATTTTTATTTGAATTGAAAATTTTTAAATAAAATGTAAACAAAGGCTACTAAAGGAGGTAAGGGAAGCCATACTGTTTTACTATTCACGAATGACTTTGAATACTTCTTTTGTAGTATAAGGCAACTCTGTCTTTGGATCACAATACCTACAACATAAAATACTTGAAATAGGCAACTTGGGATTCGAGATGGAGATTGGAGGCTACAGCAGCCGGTATCGGAAGTGGGATGGGAGAATGAAGCCACCGGCGGCGTCTAGAGGCGTGCGTGATGCGTGGGTCAGTGGTGGTGCGGCAAGCCGACGAGTCTTTCTTTTCGCATGGATTGTGTTTGTTGGGAATTTACTCAATTCTTCTAGAGGACCATGTCATTCATGTGTTTGTCGACTTGGTTCAAAAGGCCCAAGTGATCAACATGAACTGATTTAACCGACTGCACCATTACCAATGTTACAACAACCGACCGAAAGCAGTCAGCCAGGGCCCAACCCAATGGTGAGTGTGGTTTTGGAATTGGGCCAACATTTCTATGCGGTTTGGTGCAAAAATGGTCAATTCTACTGATTGTCCTAAACCATGTAGACCCTGCCTGTTATTGTTAGACAAAAAAAGACACTTTGTTATTATTTCCACTAAAAAAATAAATTGATTATAGTAGGAGAAAAAGCTAGTAGCTCCAAATTAAATGGTGAAACTTACTAACATTTCAAGACTAGTTCATTTTATGATTCATATTTTGTTTTACAAATCTAATAAATGATATGGCAATATGTATATTGCTAGATCTAAAATATAAAAAATTGAACCATATAATAGATAGAATTTGAAATGGAGAGGATTGTATTCCCATTGTCCTTGGTGTCCATTTCTCATATTTCCCAATTAAATTTAATTGTGAGGTAGTATTGCCTCATAAATAATAGAACAAAGTTTAGTTACAAACTTGGTTGTAGCCAATGGCTACAACTTCACTCAAAATCTTTTTATTGAATTTGAATTTCAACAAATCCACCATAGAATAACATTTTCTTTTTAAATTTTCTATACTTGTAAAATTTTCAAAAAAAACAAAGATTAATAATTATGTTATCAATCAAATATTTAAATTTCAAGTTTTTTTAGTATAAAATTAGGCATGAAAATAAGTTTATGAATCAAACAGTAAATAATATTTAATTGGCACACAATTACATGTTTGTTAAAAACATAAAGAACATGTAATCCAACAATTAGAGCCCCATTTGGTAACGGTATTTTAAATAATGAAAATTGTTCTTTAAACATCATAATACGTATTTTCATACACTTTTTCACCCACATGTATCTCCACAAAACTTAAACAACATTATTAGAAATCTTTTACCCAACGGACCCTAGATTTTTAAAATATGTAGTCATGTTAGTTTTTTAGTAGGGATTGTAACTATGGACTACAACCAAATTTATAGCTAAGCTTTGTCCTAAATAAAATAGTTGAATTTACTTGTTGTTACGGAAAAAAAATCTCTTGAGGTTTATTAGTCAATGCAGCCACATAATTCAACTTAAATAGGAAACTCAAAGTATACTTTGATTAATTGTTCTTAAATTTTGTCATTCATGATTAAGTTACAACAAATCAATCACATCTCCATTTATCAACTTCTTTTATTAAAGTAGCTAAAGTTTTATTTTTGGATCACCACAATTTGAAATTACTTTTTTTTTTTTATGTAATCTAAAAAGCCCAATGATCATGGCAGGAAATTTATTCCCTCGGCTTCAAAAGAAATTATTGAGAAACCCCACAATCCATAACCCCATTGTGTTTTTACTCAAATCATCAATCTCCAAGCATTGAAGTGAATGACCTAGAATGAATTTAATGTAACTCAACCAACTGACTTGTAGCAGTAGTAGGGCCAGCTCAACATAATTTGGGACCTAAAAGTAGGGGTGGCAATTTGTGTTCACATATCGGGTTCATGTCGTGTTAACTCATAAATATCCGACTATATAGGTCAACACTAATCCGACATGTTTATTAAACGGGTCAAGATTTCTCAATCCTAATACAACCCATTTATTAAACAGGTAAGTCATGTTAACCTGTTTATTAGATTTTCTCAAAATGAAAAAAAAAATTATGAAAAAACAAACAAATAAATATTTTTAATATAAAATTTAGAACTAACGAATAACTGTATCACAAATAATTATTCAAAACTAAAGCATATTCTAATATCACAAATAATCAATCCCAATATGTCAAAGAAAATAAATCATAACAACTAATAAATTTATATACCTATAGTTTGAAAGGTATATTGGTAAAATGTTATTTAATTAAAAGGGTAAGACGGGTCAAATGGGTTCTATATGTTGAACACTAACACAACCCGTTTATTAAACAGGTAAGTCATGTTAACCTGTTTATTAGATTTTATCAAAATGAAAAAAAAAAAATTATGAAAAAACAAACAAATAAATATTTTTAATATAAAATTTAGAACTAACGAATAACTGTATCACAAATAATTATTCAAAACTAAAGCATATTCTAATATCACAAATAATCAATCCCAATATGTCAAAGAAAATAAATCATAACAACTAATAAGTTTATATACCTATAGTTTGAAAGGTATATTGGTAAAATGTTATTTAATTAAAAGGGTAAGACAGGTCAAATGGGTTCTATATGTTGAACACTAACCCAACTCGTTGATTAAATAAGTCAATTATGTCAACCCAAATATGACACGAACCCATTAAGCCTCAACCCATAACCTACTAATTTCGTATCGTGTCATGTCGAGTTCGCGGGTCATGTCCAATTTTACCACCCCTACCTAAAAGCGAAAAATTTATGTGGAACCTTTTATGTGTAAATATTAAATAAATAAATATATTTAATACTAATTAAATTAAGACTAATTTGATGTATTAAATATAGAAATTGATGAATACTATTAAGTATCATAGTTGAAGCATAAATTTTAACAAAAAGAACTAAAAAAAAAATTTCTTTTTAAAAGAAGCATACTTTAACTTGGATATATTACTATGCATATTTTAGTGAAAATCTAAATTTTAATTTTATATCTTCTTTTAAAGAGGAAAATATAGATTGTTTCTCACAAAAAAAAAAAAAAAAAAAAAAAAAAAAAAAATTATGAAAAAACAAACAAATAAATATTTTTAATATAAAATTTAGAACTAACGAATAACTGTATCACAAATAATCATTAAAATGAAATCATATCTCAATATCACAAATAATCATTAAAATGAAATCATATCTCAATATCACAAATAATCAATCCCAATATGTCAAAGAAAATAAACCACAACAACTAATAAATTTATATACCTATAGTTTGAAAGGTATATTGGTAAAATGTTATTTAATTAAAAGGGTAAGACGGGTCAAATGGGTTCTATATGTTGAACACTAAGTCAACCCATTTATTAAACAGGTAAGTCATGTTAACCTGTTTATTAGATTTTCTCAAAATGAAAAAAAAAAAATTATGAAAAAACAAACAAATAAATATTTTTAATATAAAATTTAGAACTAACGAATAATTGTATCACAAATAATCAATCCCAATATGTCAAAGAAAATAAACCACAACAACTAATAAGTTTATATACCTATAGTTTGAAAGGTATATTGGTAAAATGTTGTTTAATTGAACGGGTAAGATGAGTCAAATGTGTTCTATATGTTGAACACTAAGTCAACCCATTTATTAAACAGGTAAGTCATGTTAACCTGTTTATCAGATTTTATCAGAATGAAAAAAAAAAAATTAAAAAATGTTCAATCATTTATAAAACTTTAGGTCTTTTATAAAAGGAGATGAGGTCTTTTTACCTAGGGATTTTTTTTTTTTTGGTTGTAGGGCCTTAGGCCAACCCTAAGCAACAGAAAAACAACTCTAACCCATTCCAGCAAAACATTCCTCTAGTCAATAGTAATCGAAAGGCTAGATAGAAGTCATCCCAATGCCCCTAAAGCCAATGTAAGCTGCAAAGACATCCAATCCAAAGGAAAAATAGTTTCATTAACTATTAACAACAAAGTAAACAGAGTTTGAAAAAAAAATGTTTATTCTTTTTTTTTTTTTTTGTAACGAATGAGCAATTTTAAAAGTAATGTTAAAGACAAAACACTTTAACAACAAAATCTAGGTGGCAAATTGTTAAAGGTATATAAAAAAAGTGTTATGAATCTAGTGGTTCCTAATGGCAATGGATAGAAATTGTAGAGAAATTGACTTAATTCGAGGTAATTACTTTCCATTGAGAAATATTGAGAGAGAGAGAGAGAGAGAAATGCACTAAGCAATCAATTGGATTATTCTTCAATGATATCTATGTTGAATTACAATCATTTATTTATAGGAAACTAGCTCTAATCTCACTAGCCCACGTGACTTAAGATAATTATTGTTGATGCCTATTTTTGACAAAAAGCCCAATGGCAAAAGGAGCCCAACAATAGGGGAAGGTGAGAGAAAAAGGGAAATGGAAGAGGTAAAAGCAAACCAAATGGGATATGGAAGCCCTAGAAAAGAGGTAATAAACCCAATGTGCCAACATGGCAGGAATGACAGCTCAATAGGCCCATAGGCACAACAAGAGGTAAAAGCAAAGCAAAGGAAGCCCAAAAAAAGAGGTAATAAATCCAATGAGCCAACATGGTAAGAATGACAGCCTGTAAGCCCATGGGCACAACAAGAGGTAAAAGCAAAGTAAATGGGCCGTGAAAACCCAAGAAAAGAGGTAATAAATTCAATAGGCCAACATGACAGGAATGACAACCAGCAGGCTCATGGGCCTAACAAAAGGTAAAAGCAAAGTAAATGGGCCATGGAAGCCCAAAGGAAAAGGTAATAAATCCAATGGGCTAACATGGCAAGCCCATAGGCATGGTAGGAAAAGGAATAATGAAAATGGAAGCCCAACGGGCTGGACGGGCAGGGGCTTTTGCCAAGATAATGCCCACGCCCACGAAGGGGATAAAGGGAGGCAATGCTAGCCCAAGAACCCACGCTCTTCACCCCGTGGAGATAAATATGAACACGGAGCAGAATGAGACAAGGCAAGAATGGCAGAATTGGCATGGGAGTAAAAGAAGACAAACACAGAGGATAGTGGAACTCACACAAAGGCCGAAGCACCACCTACTTACACCTAGCCAATACAAGAAAGGTGAGCCCTCAATCAAAGGATTCAGAGGGCGCGGTTTGATGGTAAAGAGAAAATGAGGTTTATTTTGGGGTTCTTGTTGAGGCTTCTGCTAAGGAAAATGCGTTACTAGGATGACATTTCACCCAAAAGAGGCAAGCAAAGTGCCAGGGCCACTTGATTCATGCCATAGGGGTAAGTAGATAGAAAGCCTCCAAATATTATACATTTGGGTAAGGCAAATAATGGGAGGGGGAGAAACAAAATAAAGAGTTGTGTCCTAGAATGAAGAGTAGTGCAGCAAGCACATTCTGAGCAGAGGTAGTAGTTGGGAAACCAACGGGTTAGTGGGCAACTTGGAGAAATACTCACAAAAAATAAAAAACGGTAGATGAAGCCTTAAGGACAAAAGGTAGAAATCCCATGGAATGAAGCAATATAAAAAGAAAGGGAGGTAGCTATGAAATCAGAGAACCCACGGAAGGGAGAGTAAGAAGAAAACTAAGAATCAGAGAACAAAAGAAAAGAAATCAGAGTGGTAAAAGAAGACAGGAAGATAGGAAATATGGTAGAAATAGAGGCATGCATCAGTAAACCATCTTTTCTCTCCCTCTTGACATTCTCACCCTCTGAAACTCTATGAATCAGAACCCAAAACCATTTAGGCCCTTTCTCTAGCCTAAGTGACTTCAATGGCAGAGTTGGTTCCCTTCTTAGACTCGTTCCTATTGAACGACTCAGCCTAGGATTAGAGAGCAAACTAAGGCTACCGCGCTTGCTTGGAATCGTAGTTATTCCCTCACTACAACATATTTTAGCTTATTTGATATTCCCATTGTTATTCATTTTGCTACAATGTTTTCAAGTTATTCATTATTCTGTTGTGACATCCTTACTCTGTTTGCTGTATCAATTGTTCTACTATATTATCTTTTATTTTATTTGTGGTATTAGTTGTCCTACAGTAGTTTCTTCTGTTATACTTTATTATAAAAGTCATCTTGCTGTCATATCTTTCATTGTGTTCATTGTAATAGTTATTCTGCTGTGACTACATCTACCACTTCTAGCCTGTTGTAACGTTTCCACGCTGTTTAAGTATTGGTCATGCCTGGCTTGCACACAAGCTAGCTTGTAGTGTAACCCCACAAGACCAGTCCCAACTCCCTTACCCACTAATTCATTAGCCTTGGTGTAGCAGATGGGCTTTGGCCCATTAACATGAAAAGGCCCCCACAATTGGCTAATTAATTCAACATGTGCTCTATAAATTAAGTCATGTGTTAATCTAGCCTCTAGATCACCCCTTCCAGGATTCAACCAACTCGAGATGATAGTTGGTTCTAATACCAAATGTTAGGAATTCATGGGTATAACTCACTTTTGAAAACCGGCTTGCAAGAGGGTAGGAATGGCAATGGGCCTGGTTTTTGCATACCCAAACCCGACCTGCAGGCCAAAACCCAAGACCTGGAGCCGGCCCGATTATTAATCAGGTTTTTTTTCCGGGGCCCAGACCCACCTTGCCGAGCCCCACGGGCCTGTTTATCTTCTTGGGCCCCAATTTGGCCCAACCAAAATTTTTTTTTTGAAGGCCATTAAAATTTTTTCCCTAGATTCAAGCCCATTCAAGCCATTTAATGTGGCCCAAATGCCAAAATTTGGCATTTAGGCCACATTATATGGCAGCCAAATCAAACCAAATTATAGGTTAATCATCAATCAATAAATCACCTGTTAATTATACATCAATAAATCATAACTAAGATTTTAAATCAATAAATCACTTAAAAAGCTACAAAATAAATCCCACAAGTCTAAGAAATTAAAAAGGCTAAGAAATTACAAAATGTCTTATCCTCCACAAACTAACAAATTAAAAAGACTAAGAAATTTCAAAAGGCTTAGAATAATTATAAACCAACAAATTAATCCAACTAGCCTCAGAAATTAAAGAGCTACTAAATTATTACAAAATGTTTAATCCTCCATAACTGTGACACAACTCCCATCCACTTGGCAAGGAAGAACCAGATTTGTTTGTGTCTGCCATCTCCGTTTTAGGCTCTGCATTCCCAACCAACACAAAGGGTCTGTTTGGATAGAACTTATTGCTGAAAACTGAAAACTGAAAATACTGTAGCAAAATAATTTTAAAATGTGTGAATAGTAACGCGGGACCCATTTTTAATGAAAAAGTGACTGAAAAGTGAAATTTGTGGGTCCGTGAACAGTGCACGGATGCACTGTTCACGGAAGACTTGGTCAACATATGCGGCTGGAAAAAAAAAAAAAAAGCTTGAAACTTGAAACGCAAAACGCAGCCCTCTTTTCAGTTGAATCCAAACACATTCAAAAACAATAAAAAATTTCTTCCACAAAATGGTTAAATTTTTAGTTTTTCAATTTAACGAGAATACGAAATATCTTGGATAAATCAATGCAGCAATAATGAGGAAATACACAAAGTCTATTGATGAAGAAGCCAAACCATGATGAGTCCAGAACTCCTAAAACATGTCTTTAAAGCATTAGATTGGAATTTTTCCATTTTCAAAGTTGAAATAAAACCTGGGTTTCAAAAAGACAAGTTCACCAAATTCCTAGAAAACATGAATTTGGGTCTTTTGACATTGCCAAAAAAACTACCACCCAAGAATCTAGAGATTTCTAGCTTCACCCACCTAAAACTTTTAACCCTTTTCACTTTCTCTTCCCCATGCCTAAAAATCAACTTCACCCAACATTCAAATCTCCCTTGTATTAGCTGACCTATACATTGAAGAAACTCTTCATATATCAAGATTAACAACCAATATTCATGCAATAATTAAACGTCCAACTATACTGGTGCATGCAATAATTTCTAATTGAAAAAAAAAATACCAGGTATTTCATTCGTTAATCATATTCTCATCATCCAAACAACAAAAATAAAGAAAGTGCCATTTTTCTAAGAAAACTGCAGCAAGTTACAAAAAGAAAATTTTCCTTTACTTTATCCATTATTTTCTCAACACCCAAACAAAATATATTATAGAGAAGGAGAGAGATAAATAAAAAATAAAAAACTTACAATACGACGGCTGAGGCGTGGCTGCGTGGTACCCATACCCGACCCTATTCTTTATCGGGTTGGATAAAATCCAGCCCATTAGAGTCGGGCCAGGCCGGGTATCCGCAGGTCGGATCTAAATTACCATCCTTACAAGGGGGTGCCTAAGAACTTATATACACCTGTTTAAGCTTAAACTTAACCAATGTGGGACACTAGGATCATAACAATTACAAGACATGTGACATAATTTGGGGTTCCTATCATTTCCCTCCCCTTCAAAACACCTTGCCCACAAGGTATTGTTGTGGTTGTCATCTTCATCAAAGAAAATCTTTCAATGAACTACTATCTTAGTGACATTTTGATCACCATATTCATGCACTTCTCTTTGACAAGCGATCCCATGTATATGACGGTTTCTTCTTCATAGATCTTCAACCTTTGCTCAAATTCTTGAGCCTTCAATGGTTCTTCAATTTTCAAACTCTCATCAGTTCTTTGGACCTTGGAATGTTCTTGGATCCTTATGACCTCATTTGATTCTAAAACCATTAGAATTGTTGGCGATCTTTGATTCTCTGTCACCATTTCCTACTTTGTTGGTTCTTTGGACTGAAATTTAAGGGTAGTATGTACATGGATATCATTATCCGCTTTGACACAAAAATTAGGAGAAATTACACTTTACCACCTTAAACTTGTCCCAGATTACACTTTGCACCCTAAACTTTTTGAATGCACGTTTTGCACCATAAACTATAACCATTGTTACACTTTGCACCCTAATGTTAAATTTGCTGTTATGTTAGACGGAAAGCACAATCACGTGCCTCTCACGTGACGTTTGCTTAAGTGTCACCAAGACAAAAGACCCAAATGCCCTCTTCCAAGTCCGAAGACCCAAAATGCGTTACACAGATCCTCAGCATCAGTCCTTCCCTCTCATTCACGATTTGGTGTTTTGGGTCTCTCCATGCACTGATCGACACAGATCAGTTGAGATAGAGGGTAGTGAACAACGGTGGCTGAGTGGTGATGGTGGCTGGCCACAGATGGTGGTGCCGATGGTAGCTAGGTCCGATTTGGGTTTTGTTTTGGTCATGATTCAAAACTAGTATGGTCAACTCCAAGAGCTCATAGTGGCATCCGTGATCTCAGAATCGGCTGGGCACGATTCATCTCCTCTCTCTCACTTTCACTACAGATCTTGGCGATGGATCGGTTGAGAGTTGTGTTTGTGATCTAAAATTCTGAATGCATTGATCAGAAAGTGTGGATTTGTGTTTGTGGATCTTAATCGGTCCGAATTTTTGTTTGTGATTTTGTATCCTGTGAATTTGTGTTGTGATTTGGTTTTTGACAGAGGATCTCATTTTATTTTTTTATAGGAATGGAATGTGAATTTTTTATTGTGGATGTCATGCCTGAAAATTGGGCGACAGTGTGCGTGGCCAAAAAAGGTGGAAAAGTGCAGTGTGCAACGGTAAAAATAATCACTTTAATTCCATTTCCTCCCAATAATAAACCACAACCAAAACAACTATATGTATATTCAAGTTTCCATTTACACAGAAAGAAAAAGAGAAAGAGGAAAATGTCGATGAAGAAAGGGAGTAGAAACACGATGATTCTCAAGGACTTTCACAGTGGCTCCATCCCAACTGATCTCCTTCTTCCCTCTACTCCTGGTGGCTCCGTCCCAACAGAGAGAGATGTGTTTGCTACTGGAGTTGGAAGTGGGGTAGAATTATAATGCACGAACAAGGTCATAGAATACCGTAGGAAAATGGAGAGGTAACCTCCATCTGAATATATATCCAAAATGCCAATTCAATTATACAGTTCGATGAGAAAACCCACTACAATTAATAGGGTTGACAAACAGAAACACTAATACAGCAACTTTACTATCATTGTGTTGATGTATGAATTTTTTTTTTTTTTGTTGATAAAGTGTTGATGTATGAATTATTAATGGTCATTGGGGTCTACCAACTCCAATTTATTGTCGTTTATAATTATAAAGCAGAGGTTGATTTTGTTGTTTATAAAAGCAGATAATGATTCGTTTGAATTTTATTATCAAGGTGGCGGTACGTTTGAATATTATTATAAAAGCAGATAATGATACTAATATGTGGTTATTTTTAATTAATGGTAACAAATGTCTAAGAGAATTCTTTTACAAAATACTTTTAAGAATATTTTATAATAAAAAAATAAAAAATAAAACTTATTTTTTATACTTTTTATAAAAATAGTATGAAAACAGTCCAAAAATAATTAATTCATTTACTAACCAATGTCCTTACTCTAAGTCCGTGGCACAAGGAATCCTATTGGTTTATCTCAACCCCATCGAGTACAAGCACATTGATGCTCTTATAACTATAAGCATCGGTACGCAGCCACCTTCATCCTCATCCATAAACATTGACTCCTCAAGCCAGTCTGTCCATAAACTACACCTTATGGATTGCAGGGTCTTACAACTTGTGATTCAGTCAGCGCGTGAATTGAAAAACGTCAATCGTGTGACAACAATGGAGCCTTACGCGCTTGTTTCCATTCGCGACAAGCAGAATAACCTCCATTCCTCAGAGGAAAAAACACCGGAGGACGCAGAAGGTGGTTCAAACCCCACATGGAACTCCCCAGTTACGTTCAACCTCGACATCACCAAGGCCACGGAGAGCAGCCTTGAACTTGTTGTTAAGCTCATGTCATTCCGGAGGAACACTGGTTTAGGGACAAGGAAATCGGTGAAGTCCGTGTGCTCATCACAAAATTGCTGGAAGGTTTTGGTGGTGAAGCTAAAGCTGATGCAGTAGTAGCTGAAAAACAGATGAGTGCTAGTGTTATGACCACAGATGAAAAGCCCCAAGGAACACTAGTCTTTTCTTACAAGTTTGAGAGCGTGAGTACTGTCCAGACACCAGCAGGGCAGATCAATTTTCCAACTGAGCCGCAAAATGTGCAGCAGGACACTGAACAACCTGCTGGGTGGGTGGATCCGTTGATCAATGGGATTGGGGGAACTGCGTTGAACAATACCGGATGGACAAGTTTAGTTGCCTCTGATGCTGCTGCAGCCCCGCCTCCGCCTGCTATTCAAAACCATGTTGCTACTGTTGTTGAAGAGGAAGAGGAAGTTGATGATTATGAAGATGACAATTTTGAAGATTAAGAATGAAGCTAGATATGGTCATGGAAGTAGTATATAAGGATCTCAAGGGTGGTTATATTATATTTAGGTATGCATATAATAATAATGCAAGTCCACCTCAAATTAGCTATATGTACTGGTTTCTGCTGTTTCTGTGTGAATCTTTATGTAGTCTTTCTTAGAATGTCAAGCTGAGACTGTGAATTATCTTAATGTTCTACTTCTACTATGTGTATCAATACTGTTTCTATTTTGGGGATGATAATTAGTAGTTGTTGTGCTCACTTGGTAGTATCATTCAGTTTATCAGCCGCACTAACAATCTCTAAACTCTTCTTCTGATATAGTATACATTAGTTTTCATTTTGGCAGTGTTTGCTCTGTTTTTGAGTTCATGTAATTTTGGACTTAATCAAATCTTTGGAATCATATTCCTTATATTTTTTATGTGCATATAGGGTGGAGCAAGAAATTTTTCCGGGATAAGACCAAATGATATGCATATGTTTGACCTACTCATTATTGTATGTACTAATAAATTTTCAAGCATCAATTTTCAGACATAAAGACAAATTTGTTAGTTTTGACATGTGTGTGAGATTTTGCATATAAAATTAGTGGTACCATATATTGCACTATGAAAATTTATTTTGTAATTAAATATAAACTGTCAATTGGTTAATGTTCCTCAAAAAAAAAAAAAATTTTGGTTTAATAAGTAAAAGGCAAAAAAAATATCATCAACCATAAAGTAAATAAATAGAAAATTAAGTAAAATACTAAAATAGAAATAAAAATGGGAAAAAAAAAAGAAGAAGAGTAGAGAGATTGAAGAGAGTTAGGCCATGTTTGGTTATCACTAGAGTGAATTCATTTTCTCTTTTCATTTTCTGAACTCATTTTTTGTTTCTTAAATCTTGTATTTATTTTCTCTACTCACCTCATTTTATATTTGGCATTATTTTTTAGTCTAGATTTTTCTTTTTTTCACTTTATATTTTTCAATTAAAAATTCAACACAATTGAGAGAGAGTGTGTATTTTTTAGTGTTAATGGGATCTACAAATTTGGTTTTTTTACAAAAATGCCACTATATATATATTTTTAAGAAAATGAAAATACTAAAAAATTATATTCAATTTTTGTATTCAAATTTATTTTTTAATACTAGAAATAAAACCTGAATACAAATACAAAACTAAACAAATTTTAAAACGGTAAATCCCATAATTAACTGAAAATAAATACAGAATATACCACTTTTTTCTCAAATCAAATAGGCCTTAGTGTGAGACGACTATGAGAAGACTTGCATTTGCATTGACTCATAAGTTCTTTTGGCAGGTGGCTAGAAAGTAGAATATTGGAAAATAATGCAAATTATATAAGTGGTAGAGTTTTGTTATGATGATGTGTTGGGGCCGAGAGGAGAGATATTTGTATTTGAACGAAACAATGACACATGGGGGGCAGTCAGTTTCATTTGGGGGCTAGCTTTTACAAAAGTACTTTAGGGCCTATATTTTTGGGCTAGCAATAATGTTTTTTTGGGACATTTCCGCCCCTCCCCCTCCCACGTGTTTTGTATGGAAATGTACTGCATAGACTATTAATTGGGTTAATAAATAAAAGGAAAAAAAAATCATCAACCATAAAATAAATTAACGAATAGAAAGTGGAGTAAATTAGAAATGAAAAAAAAAAAAAAAAGAAAGACGCAAAGGAAGAATAGAGTGATTGAAGAGCCAAAATGCTAGTATCTAAATAAAACTCACGATTTGTTTATGTAATAAATCATGAATAATAAAGCAAAAGTAGTAGATTTATAACTACACTATTCATAATTTATCACATAAACAAGTTGCCACCAAATTGTAAATTTTGTTTTGATATTTATCATTACTTTGTTGAATAGAGCTTTGTGTGTAGCTTTGAGAAAGACTTGTTGCATGGAAAGACGAGGTCTTTTGGAAGGTAGCTAGAAGATAGAATATTAGAAAAATGCAAATTGAAAAGATGAAGTGAAGGAAGCTAATATATAGCACTAAACTTATGAGTAAATATATATATATATAGCACTAAACTTATAAAAATTGATGATGTTTTGGAGGAGGTAAGCAATGACATATGTGGGGCCCGTCAATAATGCTTTACAAAATATTCTTTATTAGGTCCTATATTTTAACCAGCTATAATGTCTTTTTGAACATTTTTGGGGGCATAGTAAAACGTGGCTCAGCAAAAAAGTACGCAACTTACTCAAGAATTGTTGGACACAATGTTTTGTATGGAAATGCACTGCATATTTGTTTTGTTTGGTACACTTTTTATCATTTTGCTATGAATTTTCAGCCCCTTGTACAATCTGGCATTCATGGTTGTTTTAGGGTTTGCTTAAACTACTAGTACTGAATATACCTTATTTAAGTTTGTCTATTGAAATAAAATATTTCCAATACTAATCTATTCGGCGTACCATTTTAAGGTTTATATATATATTTAAGATCTCAAATAAAGTTTAACTATTATAATTAAAAACAAGGAATTTACCAAGGGCATACATTAATAAACCATTTTATGAAATTTTTTATGATAAAACAAAAAAGTAATCAACTATTTTGACAGCTTTTTTAATTTTCATATAATTAAGGGCACATATTAATTGGACCTAAAAACAATTGCTTTTGAGTTTTTTATAAATAAAATTAACATTTTGGGTAATTCCTCCTAAGGAATCTTCCAAGAAGGTTCACTAACAACTCCTTTTCCCATTTTCCTAACCCACCCACGTAAAAGCGGATTGAGATCCCGTGCAAAAAGGACAGGTCATCAATCAGTGTGACACCACCTTCTACTCTTTCTTTGCTTTTTTCTCTCTACCTTTCAGTTACCGAAAAAAAAAAAAAAAACAAAACAAAAAGCTCTCTCCTTCTTCAAATCTTTCTCTACCCAAAATTCAAAAACTCTCTCACACCATTATTGAATCTCCATGGCTACAGCCAGCAGCCACCGTGTCCCACACCTCCATTATTGGCGATAGTTCTAGTATGTTCCCGTCTTTCTCCTTCGGCCGCTAGAGGTGCTATCGCTGATGCCACCACCACTAGTGGCCGCCGGGTCCTCCTCTCTCTCTATATTGTCTTTTCTCTTTTATTTTTCTTTTTGTTTCTCTTTCTATTTGCCTTTTAGAAGTGACTGAAGCCCTTAGAGTTTTGTTTAGTGACTGGGTTTCATTTTTGAGTATAAAACTTGATGATTTGCTTGAGTTTGAAAATTTGGGGCTTTTGGGTACAGCCGAATGTATTTTGATTAAGTATCTCCCTGTACTTGTTGTGTGGTGTTGTCTTTGACATCAGTCTAGAAATTATGTTGCTTGGTCATGAACTCATGATGTATGCTAAAAATCATTATGAAATTTCTCTTCTTTTTTCTCCTAATTTTTTTTAGGTATCTGTTCGTTTTCTAAATTTGGATTGACTATGTAGATGGGCATTTTGTTGGTGGATAGTATATTTTGTTTTTTGTAGTTCATATTGATCACAATGACGTCTTCCATGAATGGACTAAACACATCGAGATCGATTGTCATTTTATCCATTATCATCTTATCCATGGTACTCTCAAGCTGATCTCAGTTTCCTCTAAAGATCAATTTGCAGATATCTTTACCAAGTCACGTTCTAAGGGATGCCTTCGTACTTTGGTTAACAACCTCAAGTTGGTCTCACATCCACGTTGAGTTTGAGGGGGGCTGTTAACGTGTATACTGTTGTGGGTTCTAGGTCCAACTAGATTACTTGTATAACACACATTCTTGTACTACACTTTTACTTGTATTGCACTTGTATACCTCCTACATAAAGGCACTCATGTATATTTCTTCATAAGAAATACAATACACTTATTCAGTATTTCTAACAACCACAAACTCACTGTAGACTTTGTTATTATGCAGCTAATTAAGGTTTCAAATACCATTTGTGGTTTATGATTTTCAACAATGTCTTAATGAGAAAAATAATGAATTTTGTTCTAATGAACTTATGACCATTCTTTTCTTTTCTTTTTCTTTAAATTTTTCCTTCAATTTTGAGGTTGATTATGTATTTGGCCTCTAGTATAGTATAGTCATATAACTGTTTGGCATTATAAAAAATATTATCAATTTTTAATACCACCAAACACGAAAAATGATTTTGAGTTAATTTCAAATGAAGCTAATAAACATTAAAAAATTAATTTTTTTAGACCGTGTAAAGCAATAATTTCACCAGGTTTTACACCTGAGTAATTCCCCACACTTTGACATTCAACGTCTCCAAAAACCATATTTTAGTGATGTGGCAACAATATTTTACTCGCTATTAATATAATAGTTATCAATGGATTGGAAAAGTCTTTTTTTTGTCGAACTAACTTAACTAATAAAAAATTTTATCACCGAATTAAAGATTTGAGGTTTGATGGAACATTCTTGTTTTTATTGAACTTGTGCTCAGTCTTATATATATATATAATATATATATATATTATATATATATATATATATATATATATATATAACAATTGTGAACCCTTATCTCTCCATAAATCGTATCTCAATTAAGAAATGTTGTGAGAGCTGGACCCATATAACCTTTTTGATAAATTTGAAAGAACCTATTTATTTACTACCGCAGTATAAAATTTTTGAGAGGTAAAAGAAATACTGCTGTACAAAATTCTTGTGAGGTAAAAGAAATGGTTGGAGTTTAAGTTCTTAGAAAATAATTTCACACCTATATATATTGAGGGAAACCGTTTTTTAAGTGGGACCAACATTTAACTCTTTTAAAAAATAAATAAATAAAATTATTGTCACAAGTGAGAATAAAAATATATCAACATTCATTCTCCAAATAAATTTCATTTATGTATATTTAAACAAAGTTGATAACTTTTTATCTATTATATTGATGAGTTATGACTAACCATAATATTAGAAAAATTAATAAGTTATATATTTTACACACATGTGAACTTACATATGAGAGCTCATTAATATGTTGTGGTCATATTAGTTATTGGGCATTGGCAAAATATTGTTTTTATTGGATTGATGATCAATATAAACTCGTAATGCTGGATAAAACCATAGCTAAACTCACCCAAAGTCATCTTGAAAGCAAAGTCAAGAAAGGAACTTGCCTCTATTGTATGCTGAATGTGCATGTGCGAATATATGGATATTCTCAAGGTGTCAAAGGTACGTAAATAAAATATTATTTTTCTTATAATTAATTGTGCTCTAGTCACAAAAATGTTTTTGCTGAACCTTACACATGTTGTATTAGAACAGATTATGTTTGGACTAGAGCCGCAAAAATCAATATTCTTGAAAGATAGGAATTTAGAGTAATTAAAATTTTTGAACCTTTATCTCACAAAGTAAAAATAAATAAATAAAAAATTGTACCTCCAGTCATCATCCGGCAATCAAACCATGGAACTTTTGTTTCTCATTGATGAAGATTTTGTTCCTCTTTTGATAGCAAAATTTTTTAACCTTTGATAAATCATTTAAAAATTCTCCATGGTTGATATTAAAAACTTAAAGAAGCATGTACACAGATACAAGACAACACGAGACACAACAAAGCGATCATATGTAATTCTTGAAAAATTGAAGGCCCGTTTGGTACTGTTGTTTAAACAACAGTTCCCATTGTTTAAATACCATAACACGTATTTTCACAACATTTTTTTACCTACATATATTTCTACAACACTTAAACAACAATACTAGAAATCTCTTACCAAACGGAATCACAAAAACGACAAACACATTAAAGTGTCCTTGATATGTCCGACACAAACACGTGTTGAACACAAATGTATTTTAAAGTGACACTGATTTTTGTTGAAAACTGTTAAGACTGAATGTAGAATTTTTTTAAACCATGACTAAAATATAATGCTTTGTCCCCATACCCCGTGAGCATTAAAAGAAAGCTGATATTATATGAAAGGGTGACTATTTTTGGTATGTGGGACCCATGTCATTTTTCTTTTAATAAAAAATCCGTTGTTTCATGTGAGATGGTGGTAGAGGCGTTCACTAAACCACTCAAACCACACGATTGCATTCAAACTGACCAAAATTGCCCGCAAAATGAAGTAACCGCACTACACTGCAATTGGTAATGAACCGCACCGCATTGCATGGTGCTAAGTGCAGTTTTGTGATAAGAAAACAGCACAAAACCGCACCGCACCCATATATATATTTATCGATTTTATGTTAAATACATTAATAATTTAATAATATATGAAGTAAGTGGTTAGCCTAGTATTAGTGCATTTCAATTTCATGTTAAAATGATTTTATTTTGGTTAAATACAAAATTAAAAGTTCAAAACACCATTCAGTTTTTCATCTCACACTCACTCTCACAAAATCAAAAGTGTAAAATTTTAATATTATTATTTTTGTTTTCTATACACTAAATATTTGTAGTACTTTTAGTTTACTTTCAATCTGTCATTTTTTTTTTTTTTTGTCTTGTATATGTTTGTGTTACTTTTTTTTTTACACATGTTATATTAAAAAAAAAAAAAAAAACTTACTATCATATTGTCCCATGGAACCAATTTTGAACCTCTTTTTAATTAGAAGTAAGAGAACACAAGAGAGCTAATTCGCCAAAATGTGCGGGTTATAAAGGTAGACCTAGCAAATGGTTTGGGTTAATTGGGTTTGAGTTTGACCCAATTGGTTTTGACTTAGAAACCAGTTGTTCTAAACAGGTTGCAAAAAATATGATGCTCACTTTAGTCTTTTTAGAGTCAAGGCAACCTAATATGACCTGTATTTTAACGTGCAAAAAATAGCAATAAAAAAGAAAAATGAAACTTGTTGATATTTTCTTTGTATTCTTTTCCAAAACAAAAAAACTCAAATATAAAAATTAATTAATACATAAAATTTCAAGCTTATGTCACCCAAAGTTCATTAAAATGAAGCCATTAATACTCGACCCATTTAAGAGAGAACCCAAGAGTAAATGTGGGAATAACAAAACTCACAAAAAAGATAGAGAAAAAAAAAAAAAAAGAAGAAGCAAGAAGTAAATGTGTGAAACACAAAGTTAAAAAATCAAAACAAGCAATCAAAAGTCAATTTGAACAAAAGGTGAACTTGCATGAAGTGCAAGTCAAGTAGTACTCAACCAATCTTGCACCAAACCCAACTTGTCGTTTCAACGGGTGCACCCACCTTTAATGGGTCCAAAAAAACTCTAACTATTTGCATATTTTTACGGATTTGGATCAGGTGGTATTGCACCTTGTGCAATTCACCCATTTCCTCTTACAATTTTTTTACCTTTTAACTTTAACTCTTTAACTCTCTTTTAATATATTTTATTTAATAGTTAAGATTAAAAGTTACTTTTTCAACCTTCAATTTCAGCCTTTGATTACAATTGCACTAGCTGCAATACCCTAAGTATTGCACCTTATCTGAATCCATATTTTTACTTCAGGTTTGGGCAGGTTATCAGGTTCGAGCAAGTTAATTATTGGGTCTATGTCTAATTTTCCACATAGAGTAAAAACAAAGGGAGGTACTTGACCTAGGAAACGTGTAGGCTTGTAATTAGCACTTCTTTGGAATAGGGTCAAATAAATGATGTTGGATTTTTGTGTACCACAAATAAAATATATTTGGAAAAAATCTAAAGGAAAGCCTTCAAATTTTCCCTCTTTTCTCAAGTACCTACAATCAATCTTTTATTACAAGGACCAAAAAAATTTATAAAACTGATAATTCTTTTCTTTTAGTTGTAAAAAAAAAAAAAAAAGTCTCATTGTGTTGTGGGTAGGCATTTGGCCAAAGTTGGCTCAACGGTATAAAAAACATGAGTGCGAGTAGTGGTATGCTTGTTATGCACTAATAGTATTTTTGGACTTACTCAAATTGTAATTTTTGGGACATGGGGCAATGATTACACATGTGAGTGCCTTTTTTTTTTAGCGTTTCTCAAAAAAAGAGAGGAAGAAGTCGTAGCCTCAACAATTTGAGAACTTGCATTTTAGAGCATTCACATCTGATTTTTACAAAAAAATTTATTTTACTATCTCAAAAGCTATTTTATTATTTATACCATACTATTTTACAACATACCTAACATCCTAATTTTTATTTTCCTATACAATACATTAAAATAATATATCTACCCAATAAAATATATAACTCAAAAGTGATTGAGAGAGAGAGAGAGGAGAAATTAATAAAATATGGAGTTTAAGTTTTATAAGTTGTTACAATATTATCTTATATGTAAGACGGTACTGTGGCACTATTGCAAAATTGTTCGTAATTAGATAAAACATGTCTTTTACATTTTAATGGTAAAATATTTCAATGCAACATAGAAGTGCGGGTGTTAATGCTCAGTAGAGTGGCAAATAAATAACTACTTAAACATTTGGTTTGCTTTAAGATGATTGCTTCAACATAATATGTCCAGGAATCTTGCCTCAACATAATTGAAGTACTACTTCTATTGTCCTGGGCGTTCAGCGAGTCAGCAGACATAGGCCACATTTTGGACGAAGTGCTCCAACCAAAGACAAGGACGGGAGTCACGGAACTCCTAATGCTTTTTATCATTTAAAAAAAAAATACGAACGTAAATATGATAGGAATGACAATCAGAATGACTTCTTTATCTCAGTTACCATAATAATATTTTACTCACTAAATTCAAAGAATCGGTGAGTCAGAACTGTTATCGCAATCCTATAGCTACTAAAGCTAGAAGTGAATCCAACCCAACCAACATTTATCTAGTGCCCATTTAATGTAGTCATTTCTGTTTTTAGCTTTTACAATGCTTGTGATTTAAAAAAATAAAAAAATAAAAGGTTTTTGTTTTAACTCTATTATGTGTTTTGGCTTCTTTAAAAAAAAAAATTGTATTATTATACGAGAACAACAGATATAGGATGAGGAAATTATGTATCATATCTGCATTTTCCTTGTTCAAAATTTCAAATAGTTTCTTGAGGTATGATTATGAAGGGATAAATAATCCTCCTTTTTTTTTAATTATTATTATTTTTAAAGGAGTTGGCTCTTGCATTTGTTCAGCATCTAATCATAAGCCAGAAAAATTACGAGTTCAATGCCATATACCATTCTAATTTTAACGCTTTGACCTGTTGTTAATTTTGTTCTTCTATATCAAAAAAAAAAAACTTGTTCTTCAGAGAACAGCGGGCCTTTTCAAGCTATGCATTATGGGCTTCACGAGTTTGAGCGGACGCGCCTACTCTCATTCATAGGCTTGTCTTTTGAATAATATTTTAAAGACCTTTTTTTTTTTTTTAAAAAAAAAGAAACCTCTTATGAAGACTGGAGGGTCTGAGTACCAAAGAGGATTGGGCCCGTGGAGTTGCTTTCATAAACCAGCCCCAAGGGAAGAATAAGCTCCGGAATTCCGCCGACCCGAGAATGGAAGAATAGGCAAGGCAATTAGTATCTTATGAAGGCCTAGGGAAAGTGGAAAGAACTGTAATAGGAACAAAGTATGTGAAGGGAAGTTTCTTGAAAGATATACCTCTTACTTTTGCATTGAATACCTTACACCAACCATATCATGTGTATTAATGTGAAAATAATATCTTGAAAACAGCCCCTTCTACCACCTTCAAAACAGCCTTAATGGGACAAGTATCTTGAAAAACGCTTTGAGGCGTATAGATGGAGGGCTAAGATACAAGGAAAATGGGTATAAAAGGAAGGGAATCTCCTAGAAACAAGGGATGAACATTTTTCTTCGAGAAGTAGAAAATAAGAAAGTGAACAACATATTATCTAGTAAAAAACTTGTATCAACTATATATAATAAACTAAACCTCAGACCTGCCCAAGGAGAGCATTATTCTCAATCATTACTTGAATTTTATTTCTTTGTTACCCTGGTATCTTTGGCCATACACCAAAACTTAGTTTAAAATTGCACTTGAAGTATTTTCTCACTCTCTAAAGAAAATTCTATTGTTTGGGCTTAGTTTGAGGGATAAGGTACCACTGTTCTTAGTAAGTTTGGACCTTTATTTTGGACATAAAGAATACAAGAATAAAATCATCTTGAGTGTTTTTCAATTCTACCTGCAAGTTCCAATCCAGATTTTTCTCCTGGAAAAAGTTTCTCTCCAAACTAGTTTGGAAAGAAACCCTTCAAACTTATCAAATATTTTTATATTGAGTATGAAATTTGAAAATCTAATCGTTGGATTGCATGTTACTATTATATTATTCATGCTTGCAAAATTTCAAGAAAATTAAAAATCAATTGCTATACCATCAAACATATATTAAAATTTCAAATTTTTGTAATCTAAAATTGTGTATAAAAAATAAATTCATTGATTAAATAGTAAATAAAATCCGATTTGAACGAAATTTAATATGCATGTTAAGAACATAAGGAACATGAAATTCAACGGTTAGATTTTCAAAATTCACACCTAAAAAAAAGATATGATAAGTTTGGAGAGAAACTTTGTTCTTTGTTCTTTTCTCCTTCTTCAATCATGTTTCTTCTCCTTTTTTTTCTTTTTTCTTTTTTCTTTTTTTTAAATTACAGAAAAAACAGAAATTTTTTGTTTCTCTTTTTCTTTAGATTTCAGCAAGAACATAATCTTTCCCTTCTCTTTTAATGGCATAATTCTTCTCTCTTTGGGAGCAGTATCTGATGGAGAGATGTATGATGAGAAACTATCACATAGAGAGAGAATGGAATGCATAAGAGAGAAGCAAAAATGAAAAGATAAAAAACAATGGAGACAGAATCAATCCACTAGTCTATATATACCGTAATCTATCAAAGGCCCACCTTACCCTCTGTAGTCTTCTAGGATTGGATTCTGCAAGTAGTGCTACTCCCATGAAATGCTTAAACCCGTTGCTTCCATAAGAAAGCACGGAAACATCACAAAAAAGGCCCACACTCCTGCTTGTTTATGAGATAGGATAATGAATCACACAACTAACATGACCTTTATCAGTAAGAGTATTTTGCTTTAAAGAAGTCAGCCTCTACTATTGATGTAAAACCAAAATAAAAATCATATTGAACAAGGGAATTTATATTTGATGTTAAACGCTCCAAAGTTGCATAAATGGCATTACAATGAGGATGGGTTCTATCTTCTACAGAGAACACATGAACATTGCTCTATAACTCAATCCAACTACACCCAGGAGCCTTTCTCATGCCTAAGCTCCTTAATCTCTTCCTCACACTCATCTTCTCTCCCCATTTGTACAATATCGAATGCATGTTAGACAGAATAACATGAGCAGATACTGCCTTAGGATCCAAATTGAAGATCTTCTCAACCACACTCC
Source organism: Castanea mollissima (assembly GCA_014183005.1). Lineage (NCBI taxonomy): Eukaryota > Viridiplantae > Streptophyta > Magnoliopsida > Fagales > Fagaceae > Castanea > Castanea mollissima. The sequence continues at coordinate 9,395,113 of JACAVU010000004.1, forward strand.
CAATCAACTCCATTTTTGTCCAGAACCAACAGGCACTAAGTAAAGCTCCCCAGACAACCCCATCTGCTTCAATAGGCATTGCTTTTATGAACTCCTCAGCTTCTTGTAGATAGCCTGAACGGCCAAGAAGATCCACCACACATACATAGTGTTCCAAAGTTGGTGTAACTCCATAACATTTTTGCATTAAGTGGAAAAATTTCATCCCTTCATCAACTAGACCAGCACGACCACAAGCAGACAGAATCCCCGTGAAGGTAGCTCCATTGGGAACAACTCCTTGCTTTAACATTTCCTCAAAGAGTAAAATTGCTTTGGAGCCAAGCCCATGATGTGCACATCCATTGATAAGAGCTGTCCATGCTCCCACATTGGGTGAAGAGACGCTACTAAATGATTTTTGTGCATTGGGGATGCTCCCACATTTGGAGTACATATCTACAAGAGATGTTTCAACATAAGCATTTGATTCAAATGGCGTTTTGATCACATGGGCATGAAGTAATTCTCCTAGTTGAAGAGATCCAGGGAAAAAGAGCAGAAAAAGTTGATCTAGTATGGTCTATTGACAATCTGTGCATGGTCACATATAGTTTGAAAGCCTCTTCATGTCGATGATTTTGAATATAACCTGACATCATTGAATTCCATGTCACTGGGTTTCTTTCCCCTTTTGTTTCTTCAAACAGCTTCAAAGCTTTATCAATTTCTCCATTCCTGGAATACACAGAAATCATGGTATTCAAAGAAATTATAGTTTTTTCCGTCATTCTATAAAAAAGTTTCTCAGATTCCTCGACTTGGCCACTCATCGCATATCCTTTAATCATCAAATTATATGATACTGGATTCTTTTCAACTAGCCTACCAAAAATAAACTCAGCATCTACAATCCTACCCATAAATATGAGCCCTCCAATAAGTGAATTTGAAGCATTTAAACCTGGGTTTCCCATCCAATCATAAACTCTCTTGGCCTCATCACAATAGAATTCAATTAATGCACTAACAATCAAGTGATCAAATTCAAACCCATATTTTATCAAAAGCCCATGAGCAAACCTCCCTTCACTTAGGCTTCCTAGTCTTCCACAAGCCCTTATAACACAATCCAAAGTAAACTCATTAGGCTCCACCTCACCACTCCCCCTCATCCTCCTAAACAACTCTAAAGGCCATTCACACTCATCCTCGCATACCCAGAAATCAACGTAGTCCATACCACAACATTCCTAGATGGCATCTTATTAAACACATCCAAAGCCTCGCTCATCAAGTTACATAGCACATACCCCACCAGCATCAAACTCCACAACAACTCATTTTCACCGCGCAACTCATCAAACACCCGCTTTGCTTCTCCAACATCAATACAACTTGCGTAAAGGTACAACAATGCACTGCCCACAAGCTCAAATCTCTCAAACCCAGATTTCAAAACTAGACAATGTAGCTCTTCTCCCTCACAAACTGACTGGGAACGCGCACATACACTTAACGTAGTCGAAAAAGTGGTCTCATTGAGCTTTATATTACCACAGTGCATAATGGAAGTTAGTTTCAGAGCTTCATAGTATTGCCACCATTTGGAGTAACCTGATATCATGGTGTTCCATGAGACAACAGTTCGTCTAGGCATTTCATCGAACAGGTTCCGAGCAAAGTCGAGCTGGCCTTTTCTGGAGTACTTAGTTATAGAAATGTTCGTAGAAACTATGTAGTTGTGAGGGGCTTGTGGAGATTGACAAAGGGTTGTGAAGAGCTTGAAACTCTTCCTCCAGAGTCTCCGCTTCCAGGTTCCTAGAAATGAATGCTTCAGCGACATTAAGTGCGCTTGTCACCTTGTCGGCATATGCATCGGCAAAAGAAACAGAGAGCTCAATCGCATCGTTTTCCCTGATTGAAAGAGGTTCAGGAAAATCATTTACTCATTGATTTACGTCTTATCCCATTAAAACGTGCTGCTTTCATTCTTCACTTCACACGGACATGAAAAATTTTAGTTATGGCATTATGAGTTAGGAATGTGGGCAAATCTCGATTTTAATTTGTTAAATTTGGGTGACATTTTTATTATATTATGTATCAGTCATCCACTGCCCCAAACACACTATTACCCAATGGGCCAATAATTATAACTTTACTCACAAATCGCATCTCACTTTCTCAAACACTCAACAGTTGCAAAAACAAAAAACAGTCTCGGATACTCCCAAACACAATCACAGATTAACAGATGGCAGATTCACAAACATTATAAACGTATAGAGTGGAGAGAGAAAAATCATATCAAAATGTATGAGGTTGAAGGCGAGAAAAAAAAAAAAAAAAAACTTGAAATAGGAAAACTGGGATTCAGGATGGAGGTTGGAGGCTGCAGCAGCCGGTATCGGAAGTGGGGTGGGCGGATCAAGCCACAGGCGGCGACTGGAGGCGTGTGTGATGCGTGGGTCAGTGGCAGCACCGCAAGCCGGGAGTCTTTTCTTCTCGCATGAATTGTGTTTGTTGAGAATTTACTCAATTCTCCAATGTTGAGTACCATTTCATTCATGTGTTTCTCGACTTGGTTCAAAAGGCCCAATTGATCAACACGAACTGATTTAACCGACTGCACCATTACCAATGTTACAGCGGCTGACCGAAAGCGGTCGGCCAGGGCCCAACCCAGTGTTGAGTGTGGTCTCGGAATTGGGCCAACATTTCTATGCGATTTGGTGCAAAAATGGTCAATTCTACTGATTGCCCCAAACCATGTACGCCTGTTATTGTTAGACAACAATAGACACTTTGTTATTATTTCCACTAAAAAAATAAATTGATTATTGTAAGAGAATAAGCTAGTAGCTCCAAATTAAATGGTGAAGCTTACTAACATTTCAAGACTCATTGATTTTATGATTCAGATTTTGTTTTACAAATCTAATATATGATATGGCAATATGTATATTGCTAGATCTAAAATATAAAAAATTGAACCATATAATAGATAGAATTTGAAATGGAGAGGATCCTATTCCCATTGTCCTTGGTGCCCATTTCTCATATTTCCCAATTAAATTTAATTGTGAGGTAGTATTGCCTCATAAATAATAGAACAAAGTTCGGTTACAAACTTAGTTGTAGCCAGAGGCTACAACTTCACTCAAAATATTGGATGTGAATTTCGACAAATCCACCATAGAATAACATTTTCTTTTTATATTCTTTATACTTGCAAAATTTTCAAAAAATCAAAGATTAATTATTATGTTATCAATCAAATATTTAAATTTTAAGTTTTTTTAGTGTATAATTAGGCATAAAAATAAGTTTATGGATCAAATAGTAAATAATATTTGATTGGCACACAATTAGATATGTTTGTTCCTTCTTAAAAAGATATTTGTTAACAATTTAAAGAACATGCAATCCAATAATTAGGGCCACGTTTGGTAACGGTAGTTTAAACAATGAAAACTATTGTTTAAACATTATAACACGTATTTTCATAAACTTTTTCACTCACACGTATTTCCACAAAACTTAAACAACATTACTAGAAATCTCTTACCCCACGACCTTTAGATTTTTAAAATATGTAGTCATGTTAGTTTTTTAGTAGGGATTGTAGCTATGGACTACAACCAAATTTATAGCTAAGCTTTGTCCTAAATAATATAGTTGAACTTACTTGTTGTTACGGAAAAATAATATCTCTTGAGGTTTATTGGTCAATGCAGCCACATAATTGAACTTAAATAGGAAACTCAAAGTATACTTTGATTAATTGTTCTTAAATTTTGTCATTCATGATTAAGTTACAACAAATCAATCATAGCTCCATTGATCAACTTCTTTTATTAAAGTAGCTAAAGTTTTATTTTTGGATCACCACAATTTGAAATTACTTTTTTTTTTTTTTTTTTTTTATGTAATCTAAAAAGCCCAATGATCTTGGCAGGAAATTTATTCCCTCGGCTTCAAAATAAATTATTGATAAACTCCACAATCCATACCCCATTTTGTTTTTACTCAAATCATCAATCTCCAAGCATTGAAGTGAATGACCAAGAATGAATTTAATTTAACTCAACCAACTAACTTGTAGCAGTAGTTGTGCCAGCTCAACATAATTTGGGACCTAAAAGTAGGGGTAGCAATTTATGTTCACATGTCGGGTTCATGTCGTATTAACTCATAAATATCCGACTATATAGGTCAACACTTCTCTAACATGTTTATTAAACGGGTCAAGATTCCTCAACTCTAACACAACCAATTTATTAAACAGGTAAGTCATGTTAACCTGTTTATTAGATTTTATCAAAATGAAAAAAAAAAAATTATGAAAAAACAAACAAATAAATATTTTTAATATAAAATTCAGAACTAACGAATAATTGTATCACAAATAATCATTCAAAACTAAAGCATATTCTAATATCACAAATAATCAATCCCAATATGTCAAAGAAAATAAACCACAACAACTAATAAATTTATATACCTATAGTTTGAAAGGTATATTGGTAAAATGTTATTTAATTAAAAGGGTAAGACGGGTCAAATGGGTTCTATATGTTGAACACTAACACAACCCGTTTATTAAACAGGTAAGTCATGTTAACCTGTTTATTAGATTTTATCAAAATGAAAAAAAAAAAATTATGAAAAAACAAACAAATAAATATTTTTAATATAAAATTCAGAACTAACGAATAATTGTATCACAAATAATCATTCAAAACTAAAGCATATTCTAATATCACAAATAATCAATCCCAATATGTCAAAGAAAATAAACCACAACAACTAATAAATTTATATACCTATAGTTTGAAAGGTATATTGGTAAAATGTTATTTAATTAAAAGGGTAAGACGGGTCAAATGGGTTCTATATGTTGAACACTAACCCAACCCGTTTATTAAATAAGTCAGTTATGTCAACCCAAATATGACACGAACCCATTAAGCCTCAACCCATAACCTACTAATTTCGTATCGTGTTATGTCGAGTTCGCGGGTCATGTCCAATTTTACCACCCCTACTTAAAAGCGAAAAATTTATGTGGAACCTTTTATGTGTAAATATTAAATAAATAAATATATTTAATGCTAATTAAATTAAGACTAATTTGATGTATTAAATATAGAAATTGATGAATACTATTAAGTATCATAGTTGAAGCATAAATTTTAACAAAAAGAACTAAAAAAAATTTCTTTTTAAAAGAAGCATACTTTAACTTGGATATATTACTATGCATATTTTAGTGAAAATCTAAATTTTAATTTTATATCTTCTTTTAAAGAGGAAAATATAGATTGTTTCTCACAAAAAAAAAAAAAAAAAAAAAAAAAAAAAAAATTATGAAAAAACAAACAAATAAATATTTTTAATATAAAATTTAGAACTAACGAATAACTGTATCACAAATAATCATTAAAATGAAATCATATCTCAATATCACAAATAATCATTAAAATGAAATCATATCTCAATATCACAAATAATCAATCCCAATATGTCAAAGAAAATAAACCACAACAACTAATAAATTTATATACCTATAGTTTGAAAGGTATATTGGTAAAATGTTATTTAATTAAAAGGGTAAGACGGGTCAAATGGGTTCTATATGTTGAACACTAAGTCAACCCATTTATTAAACAGGTAAGTCATGTTAACCTGTTTATTAGATTTTCTCAAAATGAAAAAAAAAAAATTATGAAAAAACAAACAAATAAATATTTTTAATATAAAATTTAGAACTAACGAATAATTGTATCACAAATAATCAATCCCAATATGTCAAAGAAAATAAACCACAACAACTAATAAGTTTATATACCTATAGTTTGAAAGGTATATTGGTAAAATGTTGTTTAATTGAACGGGTAAGATGAGTCAAATGTGTTCTATATGTTGAACACTAAGTCAACCCATTTATTAAACAGGTAAGTCATGTTAACCTGTTTATCAGATTTTATCAGAATGAAAAAAAAAAAATTAAAAAGTATTCAATCATTTATAAAACTTTAGGTCTTTTATAAAGGGAGATGAGGTCTTTTTTCCTAGGGATATTTTTTTTTTTTGGTTGTGGGGCCTTAGGCTAGCCCTAAACAACAGAAAAACAACTCTAACCCATTCAAGCAAAACATTCCTCTAGTCAATAGTAATCAAAAAGCTAGAAGTCATCCTAATGCCCCTAAAGTCAATGTAAGCTGCAAAGACATCCAATCTAAAGGAAAAATAGTTTCATTCACTATTAACAACAAAGTAAACCAGAGTTTGAAAAAAAATGTTTATTCTCTTTTTTTTTTTTTCTAACAAATGACCAATTTTAAAAGTAACCCATTGGCTCATGTGACTTAAGATAATTGGTGTTGATGCCCATGTTTGACAAAAAGCCCAATGACAAAAGAAGCCCAATAATAGGGAAAGGTGAGAGAAAAATGGAAATGGAAGAGGTAAAGCAAACCAAATGGGCTGTGGAAGCCCTAGAATAGAGGTAATAAACACAATGCACCAACATGGCAAGAATGATAGCCAGTAGGCTCATAGGCACAACAAGAGGTAAAAGCAAAACAAATGAGCCATGGAAGCCAAAAAAAAAGAGGTAATAAACCCAATGAGCCAACATGATAGAAATGACAGCCAGTAAGCTCATGGACATAACAAGAGGTAAAAGCAAAGCAAATGGACCGTGGAAACCCAAGAAAAGAGGTAATAAATTCAATAGGCCAACATGGTAGGAATGACAACCAGTAGGCTCATGAGCTCAACAAGAGGTAAAAGCAAAGTAAATGGGTCATAGAAGCCCAAAGGAAAAGGTAATATATCCAATGGGATAACATGGCAAGCCCATAGGCATGGTAGGAAAAGGAATAACGAAAATGGAAGCCCAGCGGGTTGGATGGGCAGGGGCTTTTCCCAAGATAATGTCCAGGCCCACGAAGGGAATAAAGTGAGGCAAAGCTAGCCCAAGAACCCACGCTCTTCACCCCGTGGAGATAAGTATGAACACGCAACAAAATGAGACAAGGCAAGAACTGTAAAATTGTCGTGGGAGTAAAAGAAGACAAACACAGAGGATAGTGGAACACACAAAGGCTGAAGCACCACCTACTTGCACCCAGCTAATACAGGAAAGGTGGGCCCTCGGTCAAGGGAATTAGAGGGCACGGTTTGATGGTAGGGAGAAAAGGAGGTCTATTTTGGGGTTCCTATTAAGGCTCCTTTTGGGAAAAATGCCTTACTAGGATGGCATTTCACCCAAAATAGGAAAGCAAAGTGCCGGGGCCACTTGATGCATGCCATAGGGGTAAGTAGAGAGAAAGCCTCCAATTCTTATACACTTGGATAAGGCAAAGAAGGGGAGGGGGAGAAATAAAATAAAGAGTGTTTTCCTAGAATGAAGAGTAGTGCAGCAAGCACATTCTAAGCAGAGGTAGTGGCTAAGCAACCAACATGTTAGTGGGCAATCTTGGAGAAATGCTCACAAGAAATCAAAAACAGTTGGTGAAACCTTAGGGACAAAAGGGAGAAATTCTATGGAATGAAATAATATAAAAAGAAAGGGAGGTAGCTATGAACAATGGAGGAACCCACGGAAGGGAGAGTAAGAAGAAAACTAAGAATCTAAGAACAAAAGAAAAGAAATCAGAGTGGTAAAAGAAGAAAGGAATTGAGGAAATATGCCAAAAATAGAGGCATGCATCAGTAAACTATCTTTTCTCTCCCTCATGACATTCTGACCCTCTAAAACTCTATGAATCAGAACCCAAAACCATTTAGGGCCTATCTCTAGCATGAGTGACTTCAATGGCAGAGTTAGTTCCCTTCTTGGACTCGTTCTTGCTGAATGACTCAGCCAGGATTGGAGAGCGAGCTAAGGCTACCACACTTGCTTGGAATCGTAGTTTTTCCCTCGCTATGACATATTTTAGCTTATTTGATATTCTCGCTGTTATTCATTCTGATGTAGTGTTTTCAAGTTATTCATTATTCTGTTGTGACATCCTTACTCTGTTTGTTGTATTAGTTGTTCTACCATATTATCTTTTATTTTATTTGTGGTATTAGTTGTCCTGCGGTAGTTCCTTCTATTATACTTTATTATAAAAGTCATCCTGGTGTCATATCTTTCGTTGTTTTCATTGTAACAGTTATTCTATTGTGACTACATCTACCACGTCCAGCCTATCGTACCATTTCCACGCTGTCTAAGTATTGGGCATGCCTAGCTTGCACACAAGCTAACTTGCAGTGTAACCCCACGAGACCAGTCCCAACTCCCCAACCCACTAACTAACTGGCTTTGGTGTAGCAAACGGGCTTTGGCCCATTAACTTGAAAAGGCCCTCATAATTGGCTAGTTAATTCAACATATGCTCTATGAATTAAGTCATGTGTTAATCTAGCCTCTAGATCACCCCCTCCAGGATCCGACCAACTTAGGGTGGTAGTTGGTTCCGATACCAAATATTAGGAACTCATGGGTATAACTCACTCTTGAAAACCGGCTTGCACGGGGGGTGCTAAGAGCTTATATACACATGTTTAAGCTTAAACTTAAGCAATGTGAGACACTAAGATCATAACAATTACAAGGCATATGACATAATTTGGGGTTCCTATCATTTCCCTTCCCTTCAAAACACCTTGCCCACAAGGTATTGTTGTGGTTGCCATCTTCATCAAAGAAATCTTTGAATGAACTACTACCTTAGTGACCTTTTGATCACCATATTCATGCACTTCTCTTTGACAAGTGGTTCAATGTATATGGCGGTTTCTTCTTCTTAGATCTTCAACCTTTGCTTAAATTCTTGAGCCTTCAATGGTTCTTCAATTTTCAAACTCTCATTGGTTCTTTGGACCTTGGAATGTTCTTGGATCCTTAAGACCTTATTTGATTCTAAAACCATTAGAATTGTTGGCGATCTTTGATTCTCGGTCACCATTTCCTTCTTTGTTGGTTCTTTGGACTAAAATTTAAAGGTAGTTCGTACATGGATATCATTATCGACCATGACACAAAAATTAACATCTTGACTTGCAACAACAACAGTAGATTCTTGAAACTTGATTTGTTCTTCAAGTTTTATTGAATCAAGAGATTGTAACTCCTCTTCTATTATGTTCTTGACATCCTCCTTTAGTTTTGAGAGTTCTTCTCTCATAGCCTTGTGAGATTCGCAAAAGGCCTTGAAATTCTCACAAACTTTGTTGAACATCTGCCGCAATTTTAGAAAATCTGATCGTAGGTCATCTTCACATGTATTAAAATCGTTCGATCTAATACCAAATGTTATGAACCTAGTGGTTCTTAATAGGAATGGATAGGAATTGTAGGGAGGTAAATATGAATTGTAGAGAAATTGACTTAATTAGAGGTAGTCATGCTCTATAGAGAAATATCGAGAGAGAGAGAGAGAGGGAAAGGGAGATAAAATGCACTAAGCAATCAATTGATTTATTCTTTAATGACATCTAATATTGAATTAGAATCATGTATTTATACGAAACTAGCACTAATCTCATTGTCTCTCATGACTTAAAATAATTGGCTAATTAATTCAACATATGCTCTATGAATTAAGCCATTTTTTAAATAGGGGCTCTCCTCCCTTTTTTTTCTTCCTTTCTTTGGCACAATATGCTGACTTGAATTTGCTGATCCAGATTTATTCTCAAGCTTTTGTAAAGGCTTCATGCATGATTTTTTTCTATGATGACATATGCGAATTTTGTATCTTCTTCTTGATTCACGTTCATGCATGATTCATGATTAGCGTCAATGATGCAGACATATTATTTATCATCATGTTCTTAGTGAGTATGGTATGAACTGACCTACATCTTAGCCATATTTTAGGTATACCACATGAGATACATGAACAGAGACAAACAGTTAATCTTGACTCTCAACCAAACTCTTGCTTTTTGTATGGGCTGTTTTTTTCTTATGCACAATATTTTCTTTTAACATGCTCATTTGAGATGTGAGATTTGGTTTATCCATCTCTCTCAAGTGTGTGATTTTTTTGCTTTTAAAATACTCACTCGAAATTCGGGATTTAGTTTATCCATCTCTCTCAAGGGTGTAATTATTATTATTTTTTTAATACTCACTTGAGATGAGGGATTTGGTTTATTCATCTCTCTCAAGGGTGTATATTTCCTTTTTGTTTTGAAAAAAAGTTTTTTTTGAGCAATTAGTTTTACTAAGAATTTCAATCACATGTCAAAAAAATTGAGCAATCAGTTTCACTAACAAGTTCATTCACATTGAAAGAGTACTCCCAATTGGTTCGTCCTGCAATGATCTCTCGTCCTAAATAAGGTATGATTTCATACTCAGAATATTTGTATGATGTGAAGCAAGTAAAAGAGTCACACCTATAGTGAGATTTGAATCAGGAACAGCTTGTGACCATTGTGACAGATTGAGGAGATATATGTCACAATCCCACTTTGGTGAAAATAGGAGGACGAGTGATCAAGGTTGTGGGCTTCACTTATTTGTTACCTTTCTCTAGATGGATAAATAAAGCCGGTTCATCAACAATATGTGAATCTTCGAAGAAGAACACTTGGATAAGCTAAAAGAAATAAGCAAAGTCAGCATCCACAAGTATTTTTTAAAAGAAAAACATAAAGAAAAATTTACACACTTGAGAAAGATGGATAAACCAAACACCACATCTCAAGTGAGTTTTTTTCTCTCTCTCTCTCTCTCTCTCTTTTGAAAATACTCAGTTGAGATGTGGGATTCGGTTTATCCATCTCTCTCAAGTGTGTAATTTTATTTTATTTTTTTTTTTTTCTTTTTAAGAATACTTGTGGATGCTGACTTTGCTTCTTTTTTTAGCCAATCCAAACGTTCTTCCGAAGATTCACTTATTGGTGATGAACCAGCTTTAGAAAGGTAACAAATAAGTGAAGCCCACAACCTTGATCACTTGTCCTCCCATTTTCACCAAAGTAGGACTGTGACATATATCCCCCTAATCAGTCACAATGGTCACAAACTACTCCTGTTGATCAAAATCTCACCGCGGCACAACTCTTTTTCTTGCTTCACATAATACAAATATTGTGAGTAAGAAATCATACCCTTCTTTGGGACGAGAGATAATTGCAGGATGTACTTTTTAGTAAAACTAATTGCTAATTTTTTTTTGACATGTGATTGAACTTCTTTATAAAACTAATTGCTCAAAAAAAAAAAAATTCAAAACAAAAAGGAAATATACACCCTTGAGAGAGATGGATAAACCAAATACCGCATCTCAAGTGAGTATTTTTTTTAAAAAAAATTAAACCCTTGAGAGAAGGATAAACCAAGTCCTACATCTCAAGTGAGTATTTTCAAAAGCAAAAAAATTACACACTTAAGAGAGATAGATAAACCAAATCCCACATCTCAAATGAGCATGTTCAAAGAAATCACCAACATACAGAAAGAAAATATTGTGCATAAAAAAAACTGAATACAAGAATGTACCTCTTAAAGGGGTTCTATAATTGAGGTCATGCGAAATTTGACAAAGTTGCGAAGTTGAAATCCTGTAAAGCTTGGTGCAATATCGTCTCAATAAGAATTGAAAGGCTGAGTATTGCAAGGGTCGATGAAGGATGACAACAACAACACAAAAAAAAAATCAATCAATCAATCAAGGTTGTGCCAATATACAAGTCAGTTCATGTGGTGTATAACAGCCCATACAAAAAGCAAAAGTTGCTTGAGAGTCAAAATTAACTCCATGTCTCTGCTTGTGTATCTCGTAAGGTATACCTAATATATGGCTAAGATGCAGGTCAATTCATACCATACTCACTAAGAACATAATGACAAATAATATGTTTGCATCTTTAAGGCTAATCATGCATGAACGTGAATCAAGAAGTAGATAAGAAATTCGCATGTGTCATCATAGAGGAAAAGCATGCATGAAGCCTTTACAAAAAGCTTGAGATTAAATCTGGATCAACAAATTCAAGTCAGCATATTGCGCCAAAGAAAGGAAGAAACAAAAGGAGAGGCCTCATACCTCTATTCGACTTGTAAGAAAATAGTGGGATTTGATCACTGAAGGCTTGTTTTTATATTGGTCACTTCGTTATGAGGCATTTTACTTTTAAGTCGAGTAGGTCTCTAAATTGGAGATAGGTCGAAGACAAAGGGTTTGACCAGCTTGGAGAGTGCTGATATTTCAGCCGTGTTGCTCCTATCTAACAATGTTTGAGTTTAAATTGGACTTCTCGAAAAGATAAGAGTTTCAGTCCTTGTATAGTTGGGACGTTGACTGTTGATATAAGGTGGTCTGCGGATATTTGTTTAATACCCATTAGAGGTCATTAACCAAGACTACTTCGACTAGGAAACACATTTTCCTTCTTAAAGTTATCTTCGCTAGACAATTTGATTAGGAGCAAAACTCTTCCCAATTCCCATAGTGGTGGACTCATGCACATATTGAAGCTCTTGGAGTCCAGGGTTTTCAAGTAAGTTTTCTGCTCACAAATTTCCTAGTGTATATATATATATATATCAAAGCTTGAAGTTGTCGAGACTAGACCACTTTTTACACTCAAAATTGTGGGCATGTCCAAGTCTCGAGAGGACATTTGTAGAAGGCAAAATGTTAAGCCAATTATAAAATTAGAGCAAAACTCTTCCCAATTTCCATAGCGGACTCATGCACATATTGAAGCTCTTGGAGTCACGGGTTTTCAAGTAAGTTTTCTGCTCACAAATTTCCTAGTATATATATATATATATATTTTTTTTATGAAAGGTGCCGAAATTAGATCACTTTTTATGCTCAAAATTGTGGACATGTCCAAGTCTCGAGAGGACATTTGTAGAAGGCAAAATATTAAGCCAATTATAAATTGTGTATTAAAATTTAGTGACAAATTCTATATTTATATGTCATTTATATGTCATTAAAGTAAATAAATCAAGTATTGGTATGTGTCATTCAAGATGATAATTATCTTAAGAGTAATGCTATAGACACAAACTATTTTACAATATTTTTACAAATTGCTGATGTGGCTTTAGTATTTTCCAAATAGTTATTATAAGTAAAAATATGATGTTAGTGATGGGCCCATATTAGAACTAGTAAGAATTTATTACATTAGTAGTTTTTAAAAATATTGTAAAATAGTTTGTGTCTGTTGCATTACTCTTATTTTAATTAAATAGAGATAAATATCCTAATTAAAATTGGAATGATAATAGTTAATAATTATTTCTATTAAAATAAATAAAAATAGAAATAATTATCTAGGAGTAACAAGATTCTAATAAGCTTAAAGCCAGAGATTCGTTGTAAAAATCATTTGATCCATCTTCTAACCAAAGTAAAGAAGAGTTTGTATTCGAGTTAAGATTACAAATAAGATAGAATCATATGATTAATCTTTTGTAAAACGATCAAAAAATGAACTGTACTGATTTGAGGGACAAGTTACTACATATAAAGGTCATGAAATCAAATTTAGCCACATTGAGTAAGAAAAAAAACTTCCCACCATTAATGTGAACCAAAAAACAAAAATACCCATTAATTGCGTGAGAAAGAGAGTTGTACTAACTATATAATAAATATCGACCATTTTTTTTTTTTTGAGAAGGAAATATCGCCCTATTGATAGTTTAGGGGCAACGGGCCCAGGAATACATGTCTATGTATCTATTAGGCCAGAGGCCCAGTCCAGGACACTGGGCAGTCCGAGGACGAGAAATTATCTTTCGAGGAGGAATACTGTCACGATCCAAATCCATGTAACATGAATTTAGATGCATGACTAACTTGCTAACCTTACCTAGTTCAATAAACATAATTTATTTAAACATAGTTCAATAAAATTCCAGATAAACAATGCTACTGATAAATCTCTTACAATAACTAAAATTCACAATTAGTAATAATCTCCAAAATACTGTGAAGTCTAAGCGGAAAAAAAAAAAAAAAAAAAACTAATAATCTTTTAAAAACTCCACAAATTAGAAATAATCTCCACTATATAAAATGTGAATTACAAAACAAAGGTAACTAAAATTTTGTGAGTCTTCAAGTAATACTGAAGTCGCCTACAACTTTCACACTTTACCTTGCACCTCACAAAGTGATCCAAGGGTTTTATATTCCCCCTACACTTTAATCTGAAAATAATAATTGATGGGGTGAGCCACACATCTACTAAGTAATTATACAGAATACACAACGGAATAGAGTCAAGCAAAACACAAGTTTGATTTCACAATTTCACTTAAAATATCCAATATAGTTTTCCAAACATGTAAAAATCACTTAATACACACATACTCGAATCTTAAAGACTTTCAAAAACACATACGAATAATTGATCAGAGCATAGTATCACATATACACATCACATATTCTCACATACAATCATGTGAGCAGATACTAATATCTAACCCCTGCTGGTGAGGGATCAACACATATTCTCATATACAATCCTGTGAACAGATTTACACATATATCTGATCAATTCTAAAAACACTCTTTTTGAGTCACATATCAAAAAAAAAAAAAAAAGTTTATACAACATATAATAATTTTCTCAATATTAACAATTATTCCAACAATAAAGGCAAATCAAATATCACAATAAATTTGAAACATAAATCAAAAGATGCTTGACTCTCTTAGGGAACGAATAAGAACTGAAGAGTTTATATAAATATTTTTAAAATTCTTGAGTAAGTTTGAAAATCCAATTTGCTAAAAGAAACGTCTTAAATACCATTTGAAAAACAAGAATATGACTTTGAAATTACTTGGTTTGAAACAAATTTGAAAAACAAGAATCTTTTTAGAAAACTTACTTTGAAACTCAATTATTTTCAGAAAATAGTTTAGTTTAAAATCATCTTTTAAATGGAATTTCGACATTCAATGTTATTTAAAATTCGAAATTTCTCTTTAAAACATTATTATTTTTTTAAAAGTCAAAGTTTCTCTTTCAATGATGTAAAAATGGTTTTAATAAACTTTAAAAAATGTAAGCTTTAAAAGGATATAACTTTTGAAAATCTTTAACTTCTAAGAACGTAAAGAATGAAACTTGTGCATATTATGCATAATTACTTACAACACTTGGATCACTCTAAAAGTCCAGTTGAAACACCCTCTTAATAGTTTCAAAATACTCTTAAATAAGACCTATAATCAATCATGGAAATATACTTAATATCTTCTACAAAATATAAAACTTATAGAACTATACAAATGGACTCACTAGGATTATACTTTACCGAACAAATAACACTTTTAACTCTAAACTAAAGTTTCTCTAGCCAATGATGCTCTAACCAATAATATTCCCTTGCATTAATTGAAACTCATATTGCCATGAGAAAGGCAGTAGCCAAAAATATCATTAACCTAAGATTTAATATAAAACCCCAATGAAAATGCAAGAGCCATAAACCTAAATAGAGATTTGTAATCCATGGCTTGTTCTAGAGACACACAGTGGGGTCGTTCGGAAGAGATTCTTTCTCGATCAGAATAGTGGAATGAAAGGTACTACAAGAAAGATATACCCCTTTTCAAATCGCCCCGCAAAGACGGACGTTCAGAAAGGTATCGAGATTATCAATCGCTCTTTTTAGTGGGGAGGAATAGTGCGGGAGGGAGCAAGACCAAGCCGAGCCACTAGGAGAGTAAGCCTTCACACGTGTCAAGTTGATAAATGAATGCAGCCTCAGCAACCTAGGAATTAATTATATAAATCTAAGAACACGTGAAGGCCATCTCCATAAATGATATCTTGATCCATGACTTAGTTCATGGAGTACACATAGTGGCCCAAAACTAGAATTATATATATCTGATGGCTTGTTCTAGAGACACACAGTGGGCAACCTAGGAATTAATTATATATATCCTAATGAAAACGTAATAGCCATGCTTTTGTTCATGGATATATAGTGGCAAATCTATCCGTAAAATATAAATAGAATTTTAGGACTAAAATCCAACTTTTGAACAATCTAACATTGCAACTGATTCCAAGATAACCTTATAAACTTTTAATTCTTTGTTTCTAATGGTGAGAAATCATACTTTAAAAATCTAATTGCCTCTTCAATTATATGTGCTCTAACCTCTTAGCCTCTTTAATAAAACCCTTCCTATGAAAACCTTGACTATCTCTTCCTCTACCTTGTAGTTTGTATTTGAGATGTGGGCTTAGTGGGGGTAGCGGGTTGCAGTTATTAAAAAAAATACATATGGCCCAACGATTATATTTAAAGAAAACTTAATAATAAGCTCAAATAAAAAAAAAAAAAATATGTGGGGTATTACAAATACTCTCTCAGCTGCGTAAAGCCAAAGTGGGGACGTGTGGTCTGCCACTCAGAAACAAGATTTTAGGAGATGCCACATTAATGTAGAAATGATGCCTGAGTATCAGGATTCAACCTTACAACTATCTCCAAAAGTTTCAAGAAGGTGCTAATGGGACAAATATCCAACCCCATAATCTGATCCATACTTGGAGGGTAGAGAGAGGAGAAATGAGAGTATAAAGGGTAGAGGAAACCCCTAGAAGAGGGGGTGAAGAAAAAAAGAAAGAAAACACTATAGCTAACTCAAGAACAACATCTGTAATCTGTCCTTTAGTGAGAGAAATATAAGAATTAATCTCCTCGGCTTTAGTCCGAGGATAACTTTCAGTATACAAATTATATCATCTGTATCATATTGTGATCTTGGGCCACTATCATTGTTAACTAACTCATTAGAACATAGATTTCTAGCCCACTCTCTATAAATTTATTGTATTGGGCTCTTTGGGCCTATTCCTTTCAGACAGTTGGGATTAGGTGCAAATTGTGTCCTTACAATTGGTGCAGTCTGTGGGAAATCTTGGTTTTTAATTGAGTTGAACATCTAGCTATGGTAGGTTTAGGACCTCACCAAGCGGAGTCTATGGGGTCCCAACGTCAAGATCATTTCCTCAATCTTGAACGAAGCAGGGACCAGGAGGGTAGTGTGCACACTGCCCATACTAGTAGGAGTCAATCACTAAATGGGAGCCATGCCTCTCATGCAGAACATGCCAGAGCCATGCAGCTGGAGATTGATTGTTTAAAGAGGAAGCTATGCCATGAGCGACGAAAACAAATTGTTCCAATTTTGACCCCTCTTCTGCCGATGATGGAGATGGCAGCTACAAGCCCAAATCGAGGACTCCCCCTAGTGAGTCATTTTCGTGTGAAGGGGACAGCCCACGTGGCCATAGATATAAAAGTTTGTCTTGCAAAGGCCTAGGAAATGACACTATGAATAGGGTGTTGAACCAGATTGCTAAATCACCTTTCACACATAGAATCGAAGAGGGAAAAATTCCTCGGCAGTTTGCTTAACCAACGTTCACCATGTACAATGGACGAACAGACCTTGTAGAGCATGTAATCCATTTCAACCAGAGGATGGCCGTACACTCTAGGAATGAAGCTTTGATGTGCAAAATGTTCCCATCCAATTTGGGACCTGTGGCAATAAGATGGTTTAACGGCCTAGGGGTGGGTTCTATTGGTTCCTTTAAGGACTCACCCGGGTGTTTGGATCCCACTTTATAACGTGCTTTAGGGTTCCTCGGCCCTTGGACTCCTTGTTGTCTATGACTATGCGAGAAGGAGAAACTTTAAAAATGTACTCAGACAGATACTGGGAGATGTTCAATGAGATTGATGGAGATTTTGATGATGTGGCCATAAGAACTTTCAAGGTCGGCCTACCTGCTGAGCATGGTCTGAGGAAATCATTAACAAGGAAATGGTTAGTAATGTACGCTAGCTTATGGACCTCATTGACAAGTATAAGTGGGTCGAGGAGGATCAATAATCAGGTAAAGGCAAGGGGAAGGTGGTCTCTTGGGATAGGAGGGACTTAAGGTCGGATAGGTTCAACGATAATCATCCTCGGCGTGATTTTTCTAAGCAGTCCGGGGTTGCTGCTGCACCACAAGCAGTTAACTTCTTGTTTCGAGAACCAGTGCATCAATTCTTGGAAAAAATTAAGAATGAACCTTTTTTCTAGTGGCCAAACAAAATGGGAGGAAATCCCACAAGGTGCAACCAAAGCCTTCATTGTCAGTACCACCAGGAGCGAGGGCATACTACAGAGGATTGTAGAACTCTATGGGGCCACCTAGAGCAGCTGGTATGAAGAGGTAAGCTAAAGCAATTCCTATACCATCCCATTGGACAAGGAGGCCAAGCAGGATCAAGATCTCAGGGGGATACTTCTTCAAAACCACCTCTAGACACAATTAATGTTGTTCTCGCCACACCAGGAAGAGTTGGTTTTCACCACTCTAGGGTACTATTTGTAGCCCAGCCACTTGAGGGGGCATACTACCCCGAACCCAAGAGGAGTAGAACGAAGGGCCGACCAGCACTAAGTTTCTTTGATGACGATAAGGCCGATACTCTACAACCGCATGATGATGCATTGGTGGTTACCCTCAGATAGGAGGATACAACATGAAGCAAGTACTGATTGATCAAGACAGTGGGGCGGAAATTATGTACCCATATTTGTATAAGGGTTTAGGGCTGAAATTGGGGGACTTAACCAGTTATGATTCACCCTTAGTAGGTTTCGATGGGAAAGTAGTTATACCAATGGGGCAGATTAAACTACCAGTGCAAACTGGGTCGGAGATAGTGGATGTCAACTTCATAGGGGTGGATGCTTTTTCTCCCTACACAGCCATCATGGCAAGACCCTGGCTTCATGCTATAGGAGCTGTCTCATTTACCCTATATTTGAAAGTAAAATATCCGTCTAGTGACCGAGTGGAAGAGTTAAGAGGTAGCCAGCCTATGGCAAGGCAGTGCATGGTGGCCCCTGTTAGGCATCAAACCGAGGCGGAGTCCTCGACATTAGACAAGAAAAGTTTGTAGCAATTTACGGAGCCAACATCATCTGGCGTTACTACAGAAGGGACAGAGTGCGAGGAATTGGAAAAAGTTATAATAGATAATGATAAGGAGAAGTATTTTCAAGTTGGATCTCAACTGCCTCCTCAGGAGAAGGAAGAGTTGATGATGTTCCTGAAAGAAAATATTAATGTATTTGCCTGGAACTCTTATGAGGCTTTTGAAGTGGATCCGAGTTTCATTTGCCATCATCTGAATATCAATCGAGTTGTAGTACTAAGGAAGCAACCACCTCGGCGCTCATCTAAGGAGCATTCAAAGGTTGTCAAAGAAAAGGTGATCAAACTCAAACATGTTAGAGCTATTAAGGAGGTATTTTATCCTGAGTGGTTGGCTAATACAATGGTAGTGAAAAAGAAGAATGGGAAGTGGAGAGTATGCATAGACTTCATAGATTTGAACAAGGCTTGTCCCAAAGACACTTTCCTAATGCCTCGTATAGATTAATTGGTGGATGCCACTATTGGGCATCCTCAGATGAGTTTTCTGGATGCTTTTCAAGGTTATCACCAAATACCTTTGACCTTAGGGGATCAAGAGAAAACAACCTTCGTCACTCCTACAGGAAATTATCATTACAATGTGATGCCCTTTGGTTTAAAGAACGTAGCGGCTACTTATCAAAGGATGATGACTAGGATATTCGAGCCACAACTAGGTAAAACTATTTAGGTCTATGTAGATGACGTGGTAATGAAGAGTAAGGTGGCGTCCAAGCATATGGGAGACCTAGGGAACATCTTTCAAATACTAAGGAAACACAAGCTGTGCCTCAACGCTTCTAAATGTTCCTTCGGTGTGGGATTAAGTACATTTCTAGGTTATATGGTCACTTATCGTGGAATTGAAGTCAACTTTGAGTGGGTTAGAGAAATTAACAGCTTGCAGCCACCTCGAAATCCAAAAAAGTTCAGAAGTTAACGGGGATGACTGTGCCTTAAACCAGTTATCTCTCAGTCCACGGACAGATGTAGACCTTTCTTCTAGTTGTTGAATAAGTGGAAGGGATTTGAATAGACCGAGGAATGTGTTTTAGCCTTTCAGCAGCTTCAGGAATATTTCCCTCGGCCGCTTGTTATGTCTCGACCCAGAGTGGATGAAGTTCTGTTCGCCTACATTGTTGTGGCTTGTCATGCCGTTAGTTTGGTGCTGATACAGGTTGACGATTGTGTACAGATGCCAGTTTATTATGTGAGCAAGTCACTACATGAGGCCGAGGTTCGTTATTTACCGCTGGAAAAGGCTATTCTAGCAGTGATGCCCTTTGGTTTAAAGAACGTAGCGGCTACTTATCAAAGGATGATGACTAGGATATTCGAGCCACAACTAGGTAAAACTATTTAGGTCTATGTAGATGACGTGGTAATGAAGAGTAAGGTGGCGTCCAAGCATATGGGAGACCTAGGGAACATCTTTCAAATACTAAGGAAACACAAGCTGTGCCTCAACGCTTCTAAATGTTCCTTCGGTGTGGGATTAAGTAAATTTCTAGGTTATATGGTCACTTATCGTGGAATTGAAGTCAACTTTGAGTGGGTTAGAGAAATTAACAGCTTGCAGCCACCTCGAAATCCCAAAAAATTTCAGAAGTTAACGGGGATGACTGCTGCCTTAAACCAGTTTATCTCTCAGTCCACGGACAGATGTAGACCTTTCTTCTAGTTGTTGAATAAGTGGAAGGGATTTGAATAGACCGAGGAATGTGTTTTAGCCTTTCAGCAGCTTCAGGAATATTTCCCTCGGCCGCTTGTTATGTCTCGACCCAGAGTGGATGAAGTTCTGTTCGCCTACATTGTTGTGGCTTGTCATGCCGTTAGTTTGGTGTTGATACAGGTTGACGGTTGTGTACAGATGCCAGTTTATTATGTGAGCAAGTCACTACATGAGGCCGAGGTTCGTTATTTACCGCTGGAAAAGGCTATTTTAGCAGTGATGTATGCTACATGTAAGCTTCCCCATTACTTCCAATCACATATAGTTGTTGTTTTGACTCAACTTCCACGTAGATCAATACTTTGAAAGTGTCGACTACACAAGAAGGATTGCCAAATGGGGTACCATTCTGAGGGCTTTTAATATCAAGTATATGCCTCGCACTTCTATAAAAGGCAAGTCCTAGCCAATTTGGTGGCTGAGTTCGCTAAGCCCTCATTAGAAGAAAATGTCAAGAGGTCGGACATGGATGAAAAGTCAGTCGGCACAATCTCCCTAAAGGAACCTCTACTGTGGAAAGTGTATGTGGATGGCACTGCAAATCAAAGAGGATTTGGAGTGGGGCTAGTCGTAATCTCTCCGGAGAGGATCGTTATTGAGAAATCTTTGAAGTTGAACTTCTCAACCACGAATAATGAGGCCGAGTATGAGGCTCTATTGGTAGGGATGACCATGGTTCAAAAAATGGAAGGAAAAATAGTGGAGATGTTCTCGAATTTGAGACTAGTTGTAGGCCAAGTGGAAGGGAAACTAAAGGCCAGGGATCCAAGGATGCAGGAGTATTTAAATCAGGTTAGACATTTACAATTAAAGTTTGAGTCTTTCATCTTAATATAAATCCCTAGAAGCAGAAATACCTATGTAGACTCTCTTGCCACATTAGCAACATCCTCGGCATAGAGTTTACCTCGGGTTATCCTTGTTGAAGATTTGTGTAAACCTAATGAGATGAATGGGAATGCAGTCCGTGTTCATCAAACTAGAGTAGGGCCTAGTTGGATGGACTCCATTGTGCTATTCCCTAAAAAAGATGTCTGACCTAAAGAGAAGTCTAAAGCGGACAAAGTGCATAGAAAGGCTCCTCGGTTCTGGCTATTCGAGGACCAAAAGCTGTACAAACGCTCTTTTTCTGGACCATACCTGTTGTGTATACACCCTGAAGCAACCGAGCTACTACTAGAAGAATTACATGAAGGAATTTATGGAAGCTACACAGAAAGTAGATCTTTATTTCACAGGGCACTCACCCAAGGTATTGATGGCCAAATATGCAGAGGGAAATACAAAAGTATGTGAAGAAGTGCAACCAGTGTTAGAGGTTTGCTTCGAACATTCATCAACCAGGGGGCGTCCTCAATCCTCTATCCAGCCCTTGGTCTTTTACTCAATGGGGCTTGGATATTGTGGGACCCTTCCCTAAGATAGCGGGGAATAAAAGATGGCTACTGATTGGCATATATTATTTCACCAAGTAGGTTGAAGCTAAGCCACTGTTAAATATCAGAGACTTAGATGTGAAAAAGTTTATCTAGAAAAATATCGTCACCAGATTTGGAATTCCTCATAACCTCATCTCAGACAATGGCCTTCAGTTTGATAGCAAGGCCTTTAGGAGATACTGCTGCGATCGGGGAATTACGAACAGATATTCCACCCCTGCTTATCCACAAGGGAATGGATAGGCCGAGGCTATCAACAAAGTAATAGTGAGCGGGCTCAAGAATAGGTTGGATGATCTGAAGGGAAAATGAGTGGAAGCCACACGTCCTTTGGACATATCAGACTACTCCTCGCAAATCCACATGGGAGACACCTTTTTCAATTACTTATAGGGCCGAGGCTGTAATTCCTTTTGAAACCGGATTCCCAACATTGAAGACAAGTTTTTTCTTTCAGGACATCAATGATAGATTACTAGAAAAGATTTTGGATTTGGTTGAGAAGCGGAGAGAAAATGTCATAGTTCACACAAACAAGGCTATGGCTCACACGTGAAGTTGAGGCCACTGGTGCCAGGGGATTTGATATTAAGGAAGGAATTGGGTACTGCAAAAAACCCAACATGGGAAAAATTAGGGTCCAACTAGGAAGGGTCATATCGCATTACCTCGATAGTTGGGATAGGGGCATATCATTTTGAAGACTTAGATGAAAAAGTTGTACCACGCCCATGGAATGTAAATAACCTACGAATGTATTATTATTAATAAAAGTCCTTCTTGTCACATGTCGTTTATAACCTTATGTATTACATTTCACACCTTCTTTAAGTATCAAACAGAATCTCGACTATGCCTGGCTCCTAGGACCACATACCTTGGGTAAATTGATATTTTTCAACATTTTTCTAAGTATTAAACAGAACCTTAGTAATTTCTGGTTCCTCGAACCATCTACTTTGGGTAAATAAATACTTCATAATATTTTTCTAAATATCAAATAGAACTTCGGTTATGCCTGGCTCCTCGAACCACATATCTTAGATAAATTGATATTTTTCATCATTTTTCTAAGTGTCAAATAGAACCTCGGCTATGTCTGGCTCCTCGGACCACATACCTGGGTAAATTGATATTTTTCAACATTTTTCTAAGTGTTAAACAGAACCTTAGTTATGATTGGTTCCTCGAACCATCTATTTTGGGTAAATTAACACTCCAAGTGATTTTTCTAAGTATCAAACAGAACATTGGCTATGCTTGGATCCTCGAACTACATATCTTGGGTAAATTGATATTTTTCTAAGTATTAAACAGAACCTTAATTATGACTGGTTCTTTGGACCATCTACTTTAGGTAAATTAACACTCCAAGTGATTTTTCTAAGTATCAAATAGAACATTGGCTATGCCTGAATCCTCGAATCACATACCTTCAGTAAATTGATATTTTTCAACATTTTTTAAGTGTTAAATAGAACTTTAGTTATGAATGGTTCCTCAGACCATCTACTTTGGGTAAATTAACAGTCCAAGCGATTTTTCTAAGTATCAAACAGAACCTTGGCTATGTCTAGCTCCTCGAACCACATACCCTGGATAAATTGATATTTTTCTAAGTGTTGAATAGAATTTTGGTTATGTTCGACTCCTCAGGTCACATACGTTGAAGATTCCCACAATGAGTGATCTAAACAAATAAAAGTTCATGAGCATCACTTAAAGCATTTGTGAGTATGTTAACCATATTTGTTATTTGATCAATATCCGAGTGTTCTGCTATGATGTATGGATTTTGAGGTCAAAGGTGTGTTTCAATAATGATGTAGACTTGATAATTTTTAGTCTGTTATGTTGTTAGTTAAGAAGGTAAGGTAGTAATCTCACCACATGGGTATATAATCAAATGGGGTCACACTTCATTGTCCTGTTAGTTAAGTACTAGGCAAAATAAAAACTATACAAGTATCACAAATATAAAAGAAACATGTATTTCATTGAAAGGAAGTTTACTTACAAGACGTTTAGTTAAACTACGAATAAATAGCAAGAACAGTTTTTTTAAAAAAAGACGAGGACCATTCATGGTTTCATTTTTATTACGAGTTTGTCCTTCGGGGTCTTTAGTAGGTTGGGTGGTAGCAACTGTTAAGGGTGCCTCCCCTTTGCCTTTTGGATCCTCTTTGGCAGGGATGGGGAGGGTTGCCAAAACTATTTCATGACTATGTAAGGCTACCCTATCCTTGGAAGAGTACTTAGGAGCGTCCGAGGGCTTTATCGTCTTGGAGGGGGCTTCCTGCTCCTTGGTTTGCTCTCCCCTTTCCTGAGGTTCACTAAGAGAAAAAAGGTCCTTGGACAGGGCCTCTCCTGTAGGGTTGGTAGGGGTAGAGGCTTTATCACCCTGAGATGTCGAGGAGCCTAAGGTCTCTGCTTTCCTGAGTGCCAACGAAGCCTCAGCCCCTGCCTAGTTGAGGGCCTCATTTCACACTTGAAGGTAGTTAACTCTACATATCCCTGTTACCTCGTACCTAAACTGCTCTTCAATCTTAGCTACCCCCACGTTGTAGCCGTCCTGTTCAGCCTGTTCCTTTGCCTTTTCAGCCTCCTCCAACTTCTTTGTCAATAGCTTATTATGCTCCCTGTCAGCAGCAAGGTCGAGCTCGGCTTGGCAGAGTTGCTTGCGTTGTGTCTCGGGTTGCTTTTCAACCCCCTCCAAGGCAATCTCTGCACTTTTTTTGCCACTTTCAACTTGGGTAAGTTGAACTTTTAGCTCCTTTAGGCTCTTCTCAGCCACGTTGAAGGCCTCAATAGCAGCGATCCTCCTACCCTCCTCGTTCTTATATTGCCGATGAAAGTAGTCCACCAATTCCTTAGCCTTAAAGGTGGCCTGGACAACCTACATACGACACACAGTAAATGAGTAAGGAAGTTTGTGACCTGGACTGGGCAATCTTCGCTGCCTTAGCCCCTCGTTGTGGCTCAGTTTCCTTAGAAGAAACCTCCTTGCATTCTTCTATTACCTCTTTCCCCCTTCGCTCCCTCTTCCTATTTTTATCCATAGCCTCTTGCTGGGTATCATAGGAAGTAGGGAGAGGAGGGAGTTTAGCCTAGCTGGTAGCCTCGAATGTCTTGTTCCTGGCTGGGACTCCATCAGCTCCATCAAGCTACCCCTGGGCTTACGCTGTATCCCCATCTCGTTTGGCAGGGAAGAAACTTCTTCAAGATGGCTAAGGTCACCAGTTGAGTCTCGGGGGACAAGGATTGGTAAAAAACCTCGTAGAATTCTTGTGAGTCAGAAACTTCTACTACCTTTTTTTTCTTCTCTTCTTCCTCTTCTTTGATGATGGGTTGGGAAGAGGTAGCTTCACTGATCACGTATTGAAGGGGAACGGCTGCCTTAGGAATCCCTTCTAGAATAGGTTGTGTGGTGAAAATGCCCTTGGGGATAGGAGCGCCTTATGGGAAGAAGAAAACCTGTAGCAGTAATGCTAATCCGGTGTAGGTGTGGATCTTTTGCTCTGATCATGCACTTTGGCACCTGGAAGGTTTTGGAGATGGGAGTGTAACCGAGGATCAGATGTGCCGCTCTGAGCTAATTGTCGTGTGAACGAACGCTTCAGCCTTCAATATCTCATCTAACTTCTTCTGGTTAACAAGGTTGAAATTTGGAATAGTGGTGTGTTTGTTTGCAAAACCATTAAGAAAAGCAAAAAAAAAAAAAAATCAACAAAAAAAATGGCGTTGATCAAAGGAAAACTTCTATATATGTACGAGTGAAACAAATGAAAAAGGCAAGAACTCTGAAATACACAATCTAAGCCTAGAACCCTACCTAGTTTCCCCTCTCTCGTCGGACAAGGGAGGCCATCGTGCCCCTTCCCGGATACGATCAGAAAGTCCTTGTTTAGACCTTTATTGGAATCAGGGAGGCACTGGATGAGCTTAACCTCAGGAAACCTAGACTTTAGGTAATACCCCTGCCCTGTTAGGTGATAGAGATTATATACTCAATTAACATCATGGTGAGTGAGCTCTAAACCCATTCTTTCATTAAGAGCATCAACACAACCTAAAATTCTAAACATGTTGGAGGCACACTAGGTGGGAGCTAATCTAGCCCTAAGGTAATCTTTAGTGACTGTACTCATAGCGATTCTCATCCCTCCCTTTATAAAGGCGATCATTGGGATTACTACTTCTCCCTCTTGCCTTTTCTCATGCTTTTCCCCCTCCTTACAGTATCTAATTGAAACTCCTGGTAGGATCCTATATTGAGCTTTAAACTCCTCTATTTTTTCCTTGGAGTCTACTAGAGAGGCAAATCTACCCATATTTGAGAGAGGTTTGAAGGTATCAACGAGATGGAGAGAGGAAAGAAAAGCCGAGGAGAAAGAGACAGAATAGAAAGACGTAGAAGAAAAGAAAGTAAATGAAAGGATTTATAAAAACTTACACGAAAGGGATAGCTCTCCTCGGACTAGATCTTGATGACTGTGAGGACACGAGTAGAGTAGGTGAGTTTGCAGGTTCAGTGTATGTGTACTAGAATGAAGTAAGCAATTAATTTGGGCAGTATTTATATCAAGAGAGGGTTACAGGTGGGAAAATTCCTGCCTGGGTTCTAGCAAAATCATCAGTCGTTGGATCTGCATCACGCTATAGAACGTGGGGAACAAGGAGCCATCAAAATTAATGAAAGGCGTGTCTCGCATGCCAAGGCGTCAAGAGTGTGCCTTGGGTAGTTAAAAAGGCACATACGCAGTCAGGGATGATGTGTGACGAGCACAGAGTAATGGTAAGGGATATCAAGATCCTCATTTCTTCCCGAGGAGCCAGAAATAAGAATTTCAAGGGGCTATTATAGGGGCAACAGGCCTAGGAATACATGTCTATGTATCTATTGGGCTAGAGGCCCAGTCTGAGGACACAGGGCAGTCCGAAGATGAGAAATTATCTTCCAAGGAGGAATACTTTCTCGGCTGCGTAGAGCCAAAGTGGGAAGGTGTGGTTTGCCACTCAGAAACAAGATTCTAGGAGATCCTATAGGTAAAGATATACATTGTAAAGGTATAGGATAGAGAAAGCTGCTGTCTTGAATACTCTGCAACTTACTCTCTGGCCGCATTAATGTGGAAGCGATTTCGGCCTTACAGCTATCTCCAAAAGATTTAGGAAGGTGCTAATGGGACAAGTATCTAGTCCCATAATCTGATCTATATGTGGAGGGTAGAGATGAGGAGAAAGGAGAGTATAAAGGGCGGAGGAAACCTCCAAAGAGGGGGTGAAGAAAAAAAAGAAAGAAAACACTGTATCTAACTCAAGAACAACATCTGTAATCTGTCCTTTAGTAAGAGAAATATAAGAATTGACTTCCTTGGCTTGAGTTCGAGGACAACTTTCAGTATACAAATTATATCATCTGTATCAGATTATGATTTTAGGCCACTATCATTGTTAACTAAACTCACTAGAACCTAGATTTCTAGTACACTCTCTATAAATTTATTGTATTAGGCTCTTTGGGCCTATTCCTTTAAGACAATTGGGATTAGTTGCAAATTGTGTCCTTACAAATAGGAACATTTGTCCATTTCTCTTGATTTTAATTAGAGTATTACCAAAGTTATAATATATATTTTTTAGAAATACTACATCACAATATTTTCACTACACTTTTATAACAAGTCCTAATTAATAAGTTATTAGTGGTTCCTATTTGAATCAATTATTGAAATTACTTTTTTATCCTCCCAGTAACAATTTGTCTCTTAAGTTTTATTGTGAAAGTATTAAAAAAATATAGTGGACATGACGTTTTTTATATTTTTTACAACTTTTGATGTTTTAAAATTAAAAATGAAAAAAAAATCAATCAAATTTTATTGAAAATAGAATTATAATCCACGAACAAGGTCATAGAATACCGTAGGAAATGGAGAGGTTACCTCCATCTTCTTTTTTTTTTTTTTTTGATAATAAAATAAATTATTGGATTACAGCAGCTTTACTATCATTGTGTTGATATATGAATTATTGATTGTCATTGGGGTCTACCAACACGAATTTATTGTCGTTTATAATTATAAAGCAGAGGTTGATTTCGTTGTTTACAAAAGCAGATAACGATAATATTAGTACATTTAGAATTAACTTATTTTGTTAAAAGTAAATTTTTTTTACTAAAATGTACGGTAAATAAAAAAACTAACAAAATAATAAAAAAAACTTATAAATTTTATCAAAAAGTGTAATAAAACTTATAAATAGTTTATTTCAAGTGTAATAAAATTTATAAATAGTAACAAAAATAAATTAAATAATAAAATAATCATACATGGATATTTTTAAAGATAAGAGATTTCTTTTACAAAATACTTCTAAAAATATTTTATAAAAAAACACTTATTTTTTATACTTTCTATAAAAAAAATAGTATGAAAATATTCCTAAAATAATTCATTTATTAACCAATGTCCTTATTGTAAGTCCGTGGCACAAGAAAACGTGTCCAGTAAAAACTTTCACCGGACACAAGCTGCTCCCTGTCTTATAACCCCACCGAGTATAAGCACATTGATGCTCTTATTAATATAAGCATCGGTACGTAGCCACCTTCATCTTCATCCATAAACATTGACTCCTCAAGCCTGTCTGTCCAAAAACTACACCTTATGGATTGCAGGGTCTTACAACTTGTGATCCAGTCAGCGCATGGATTGAGAAACGTCAATCATATGACAACAATGAAGCCTTACGCGGTTGTTTCCATTCGCGACAAGCAGAATAACCTCCATTCCTCAGAGGAACAAACACCGGAGGACGCAGGAGGTGGTTCAAATCCCACATGGAACTCCCCAGTTACGTTCAAGCTCGACATCACCAAGGCCAAGGAGAGCAGCCTTGAACTTGTTGTTAAGCTCATGTCACTCCGGAAGGATCACTGGCTTAGGGACAAAGAAATCGGTGAAGTCCGTGTGCTCATCACAAAATTGCTGGAAGGTTTTGGTGGTGGAGCTAAAGCTAATGCAGTAGTAGCTGAAAAGCAGATGAGTGCCAGTGTTATGACCACAGATGAAAAGCCCGAAGGAACACTAGTCTTTTCTTACAAGTTTGAGAGCGAGACTACTGTCCAGAAACCAGCAAGGCATAACAATATTGCAACTGCGCCGCGACATGTGCAGCAGAACCCTGAACAAACTGCTGGATTGGTGGATCCGTTGATCTCCAAAAAGGTGGAAGGGATTGCGGGCACCGCGTTGAACAAAACCGGATTAACAAGTGTGGTTGCCTCTGATGCTGCTGCAGCCCCTCCTCCGCCTATTCAAACCCGTGTTGCTGCTGCTGTTGATCAGCGTGGAGCTAATGACCCGTCTGTGGATAATAATGACGGGATTAAGGGAAATGAGTTGAACACTACCAGATTGACAAGCGACTCTGATGCTACTGAAGCCCAGCCTTCGCCTGCTATTCAAACCACTGTTGCTGCTGCTGATGATCAGCGTGGTGCTGATAACCAATTTGAGGATAATAATGATGACGATGAAGATGATAATGATGGTGATGATGATGGTGATGATTATTAAGATTAAGAATGAAGCTAGGTATGGTCATGGAAGTAGTATATAAGCATCTCAAGGGTGGTTATATTATATATAGGTATGGATATAATAATAATGCAAGTCCACCTCAAATTAGTTATATTTACTGGTTTCTGCTGTTTCTGTGTGGATCTTTATGTAGTCGTTCTTAGAACGTCAAGCTGAGACTCTGAATTATCTTAATGTTCTACTTCTACTATGTGTATCAATGCTATTTCTATTTTGGGAATAATTTTATAATTAGTAGTTGTTGTGCTCACTTGGTAGTATCATTCTGTTGATCAGTTGCACTAACAATCTCTAAACTATTCTTCTGATATATTATACATTAGTTTTCATTTTGGTAGTGTTTGCTCTGTTTTTGAGTTCGTGTAATTTTAGACTAGATCCGATCTTTGGAATCATATTCCTTATATTTTTTTTCGTGCAAATAGGGTGGAGCAAGAAATTTTTCCGAGATAAGACCAAATGATATGCATACGTTTGACCCACTCATTATTGTACGTACTAATAAATTTTCAAGCATCAATTTTCACACATGAAGACAAATTTGTTAGTTTTGACATGTGTGAGATTTTTCATGTAAAATTAGTGGTACCATATATTGCACTATGAAAATTTATTTTGTAATCAAACATAGACTGTCAATTAATTTAGTGTTCCTCAAAAAAAAAAAAAATTGGTTTAATAAGTAAAAGGAAAAAAAAATCATAAACCGTAAAATAAATAAATAGAAAATTAAGTCAAATACTAAAATAGAAAAAAAAAATGGAAAAAAAGAGAGAGTAGAGAGATTGAAGAGAGTTAGGCCCTCTTTGGTTATCATTGGGGTGAACTCATTTTCTGAACTTATGTATTCATTTTCTCTACTCAACTCATTTTATATTTGGCATTAATTTTTAGTCTAGATTTTTCTTTTATCCTCTTTATATTTTTCAATTAAAAATTCAACACAATTAAGAGAGAGTGTGTTTTTCAGTGTTAGTGGGATTTATAGATTTGTTTTTTTTTTATAAAGAAAATGTCATTATAGATATATATATATATATATATATATATATATATATTCTTTTTTTAATAAAATGAAAATGCCAAAAAGTTGTACTCAAGTTTTATATTCAAATCATTTTTTTTATATACTAAAAATAAAAAATGAATAAAAATACAAAACTAAACAAATTTTTAAGCGGTAGATTCCATAAAAAACTGAAAATAATATAGAATACACCACTTTTTTCTCAAAACAAATAAGGCTTAAAATCCGTTTAAATAGAACTTATTGCTAAAAAATGAAAATACTGTAGCATGTGTGAATAGTACTGTGAGACTGATTTTTAATAATTTTTTAATAAAATATTTGTGAGTTTTATGAACAGTGTATGAACAGTAAAATTGTCTTTCATACAGTAAAATAACGCGCATGATCAATATTAATTTTAATTAATGTTTACGCACGTTTAAAAAAAATGTAAAAACATAAAACGCAGCAATTATCGTCCAAATCCAAAACGACTATGAGAAGACTTGCATTTGTATTGACTGATAAGGTCTTTAGTAAATGCAAACTATGAGTTCGTTTGGATAGAACTTATTACCGAAAATTGAAAACTGAAAACACTGTAGCAAAATAATTTTTAAATGTATGAATAGTACCGTGAGACCTATTTTTAATGAAAAAATTACTAAAAAGTAAAATTTATGGGTCTATAAACCGTACACAAATATACCGTTCATAAAAAATTAGTCAACAACTATGACTAAAAAAACAAAAAAAAACAAAAAGCAAAACTCAAAACTTGAAAGCAGCAAAAAAGGCTGAATCCAAACCCTCTCCATATATGCGGTGGAGTTTTGTTACGATGATGTGCTGGGGCCGGGAGGAGAGAAATTTGAAGAAACAATGACACATGGGGGCCAGTCAGTGTCATTTGAGTGGCAGCTTTTACAAAAGTACTTTTAGGGCCTATTTTTTCGGGCTAGCAATGATGTTTACTTGGGACATTTCCGCCCCTCCCCCTCCCACGTGTTTTGTATGGAAATCATCTGCATAGACGATTAATTGGGTTAATATATAAAAGGGAAAAAAATCATCAACTAAAAAATAAATTAATAAATAGAAAGTGAAGTAAAATATAAATGAAAAATGAGAAAGAAGAAAAGGAATAATAGAGAGATTGAGGCCCCATTTGGTATAATAGTTTAATAATATATTTTCAGTTTTTAAACATTATTATAAGTATTTTCACATAATTTTTTATTCACACAAATTTTTAAAAAATACAAACAACGTTACTAGAACAATGTTATCAAACAGTCACTGAAGAGCAAAAATGCTAGTAGCTGAACAAAACTCACGGAATGATGATGATGATTGTGAAGATTAAGAATGAAGCTAGATATGGTCATGGAAGTAGTATATAAGGATCTCAAGGGTGGTTATATTATATCTAGGTATGCATACAATAATAATGCAAGTCCACCTCAAATTAGCTATATGTACTGGTTTCTGCTCTTTCTATGTGAATCTTTGTCTAGTCTTTCTTAGAATGTAAAGCTGAAACTGTGAATTATCTTAGTGTCCTACTTCTACCATGTGTATCAGTACCATTTCTATTTTGGTGATGATTTTGATTAGTAGTTGTTGTGTTCATTTGGTAGTATCATTCAGTGTATCAGTTACACTAACAATCTCTAAACTATTCTTCTAATATAGTATGCAACTATGCATTAGTTTTCATTTTTGGTAGTGTTTGCTCTGTTTTTGAGTTCATGTAATTTTGAACTTAATCAGATCTTTGGGATCATATTCCTTATATTTTTTTATGTGCACATGTGGTGGAGCAAGAAATTTATCCAGGATTTTTTTTTGAGAAGGAATTTTTCCGGGATAAGATCAAATGATATGCATATGTTTGATCCACTCATCATTATTGTACTAATAAATTTTCAAACATCAATTTTTAGACATAAAGACAAATTTATTAGTTTTGACATGTGTCAGATTTTTCATATAAAATTAGTGGTACCATATATTGCACTGTAAAAATTTATCTTGTAATCAAATATAGATTGTCAATTGGTTTAATGTTCCTCGAAAAAAATATATTGGTTTAATAAGTAAATTAAGGCCAAAAAAAAAAAATCATCAACCATGAAATAAATAAATAGAAAATGAAGTAAAATACTACAATAGAAAAAAAAATGGAAAAAAAAAAAAGAATAGAGAGATTGAAGAGAGTTAGGCCCTGTTTGGTTATCATTGGGGTAAATTCATTTTCACTTTTCATTTTCAACTCATTTTTTGTTTCTTAAATCCTATATTCATTTTCTCTACTCAACTCATTTTATATTTGGCATTATTTTTTAGTCTGGATTTTTCTCTTTTCCACTTTATATTTTTCAATTAAAAATTCAACACAATTAAGAGAGAAAGTGTTTTTCAGTGTTAGTGGGACCTACCAATTTGGGTTTTTTACAAAAATAAATGCCACTATATATATTTTTTTCTTTTTTCCACTTTATATTTTTCAATTAAAAATTTAACACAATTGAGAGAGAAAGTGTTTTTCACTGTTAGTGGGACCTACCAATTTGGGTTTTTTACAAAAATAAATGCCACTATATATATTTTTAAGAGAAAGAACATACTGAAAAGTTATATTCAAATCATTTTTTATATACTGAAAATAAAAATTGAATACAAATACAAAACCAAACAAAATTTTAAGTGTAGCATCTCATTAAAAATTGAAAATAAATACAAAATACACTATTTTTTTTTCTCAAACCAAACAGGCCATAGTGTGAGACGACTCTGAGAAGACTTGCATTTGCATGGACTGAAAAGGTCTTTTGGCAGGCGGCTAGAACGTAGAATATTGGAAAAAAACAAAATTTTTCTCCAAACTCTTTAAATTTATTATATATTTTTTTTTTTGTATGAATTTTGAAAATCTAACCATTGAATTTCATATTCTATATGTTCTTAACATGCATATCAAATTTCGTTCAAGTCAGATTTTATTTAGTTTTTGATCAATAAACTTATTTTTTATACACAATTTTAGATTACAAAAACTTGAAATTTTAACTTTTGTTTGATGATAGAGCAATTAATTTTAAATTTTTAAAAAATTTTATAAGTATGAATAATATAATAAGAACATAAAATTTAATAATAAAATTTTTAAATTTTACACTTAATATAAAAATATTTGATAAATTTAAAAAAAAAATTCCTCCTTTTAGTTTGGAGAGAAATTTTTTCGGTTGGAAAATAATGCAAACTATATAAGTGGTAGAGTTTTGTTACGATGATGTGTTGGTGCGGGGAGGAGAGATATTTGAACGACACAGTGAGTCAGTGACACATGGGGGCCGTCAGTTTCATTCGGGGGCCAGCTTTTACAAAAGTACATAGGGCCTATTTTTTGGGGCTAGCAATAATGTTTTCTTGGGACACTTCCGCCCCTCCCCCTCCCACGTGTCTTGTATGGAAATGTACTGCATAGCCTATTAATTGGGTTAATAAATAAAAGGAAAAAAAATCATCAACCATAAAATAAATTAACAAATAGAAAGTGAAGTAAAATTGAAATGAAAAAAGAGAAAGAAGAAAAGGAAGAATAGAGAGATTGTAGTGTAAAAATGCTAGTGTTGAGTAAAACTCATGACTTGTTTATGTTGTGAATGGTAAAGTAAAAATAATAAGTTTATAACTTCATCACTCACAACCTATCACATAAACAGACTCTAATAAAATTGTGAATTTTATTACGATATTTAGCATTACTTTGTTAAAGAGAGCTTAGTGTAAAACTTTGATAAAGACTTGTTGCATGGAAAGACGAGGTCTTTTGGAAGGTAGCTAGAAAGTAGAATATTAGAAAAATGCAAATTGAAAAGATGAAATAAAGGAAGCTAATATATAGTACTAAACTTATAAAAATGGTAGGATGATGATGTTTTGGAGGAGGAAAGCAATGACACATGTGGGGCCAGTCAATAATGCTTTACAAAATATTCTTTAGAGCATTAGCATTGATTTATTTTAATTTTATCATATTTTACCATCTAAAAAATCGCTTTATCAATTATACAATACCATTTTTCAATACACTCAACATTCGAACTTTTATTTTTCTATTATACTCATTAAAATAATATATCTTCACAATAAAATATACTTTTCACCTTCTTCCAAACTCCTCCTCCATCATCCAAATCAACCCAACTCCTCTATCATCCATATCAACCCAAATCGGTGAAACTATAAAAATAAAAAAAAATAAAAAACCATTAACACCCACGCCGATCACAACGCCACAGCCACCACAATGCCATAGCTATCACAGCTCCACCGATCTCCGCCACGCAAATCTTGCCACCCACCGATCTCCACCACGCCGATCTCCACCGTTGTCAACACCTACGCGGATCTCGTTAAAACTCACGCCAATCTCCGCCATTCTCAGTCACATCACCCACCTTTACTGAGCAACATCCAACCAAATCAAAATAAAAAATCAAAATCCATCATCAAACCCAGCAAACCCATCGAAACAAAATCCCCTAAATGCCAAATGCCAACCCAAATCCAACCCAAACGCCACCCAAATCCAACTCATACGCTGGAAACCCAACAAACTCACGACCTCCACGCCTCTACCATAGAAGCTGATTGAGCCTCCACCCCGTTGCCTCCATGCCGTTGAAGAAGAGAGAGTAGAAAGAAAGGGAGAGAAAGATAATGAAAATTATGATCTATAGAGAGAAGAGAGAGAAGACCAAACCGATTATTATTATAATTTTTTTTTTACCATTGAGCTATAGTGCGATTCTACATTTAGAATCGCACTATAGCTCAATTGTGTGTGTGTGTATATATATATATTGCAATAGTTGTATTTTACAACTTCTAATGGAGTTCTTTTTTGAGCTTGAATTGTAAACTACTTTGAGATTTGGCCTACATTTGGGATTTGGCCCATTCAAAGTTGACTCTTGGGTCCTGTCTTTTAACCAGCTATAATGTCTTTTTGAACATTTTTGGGGTAGAGTAAAACGTGGCTCGACATAAAAATATGCAATTTAGGATATGTTTGGATACCACTTATTGTTAAAAACTGAAAATTGAAAACACTACAATAAAATAATGTTTAAATGTGTAAATAGTACCGTGAGACCTAGTTTTAAAGTTTTTTTTGCTAAATAAAGTACTTGCGGGTCCCGTGAACAATACACAAGTCCCACTGAAAAACACACAACACCAACTGAAAAATTATTTCAGCTCTATCTAAACGTTTACTTACTCAAGAATTGTTGGACACAATGTTTTGTATGGAAATGCACTGCATATTTGTTTTGTTTTGGTACTCTTTTTATCATTTTGCTATGAATTTTCGGCCCCTTGTACAATATCGCATTCATGTTGTTTAAGGGTTTTCTTAATTGAATATTTCATCATTAAGTTCTTACAATTTTTTCTCCTTTGGTACTAGAAACTACTAGTTCTAATATACCTTATTCGAGTTTGTCTATTGAATTTGAAATAAAATATTTCAATACCATTCAAGGCTACCGCAAATTATATATATAATAGATTAATATATACAATTTTTTAAGATCTCAAATAAAGTGTGCATATTAATATTAAAAACAATTGCTTATGGATCTTTTGTAAATAAAATTAACATTTTGGGTAATTCTACATAAGGAATCTTCCAAGAAGGTTCACTAACAACTCTTTTTCTCATTTCCCAAACCCACCCACGTGAAAGCAATCAATTGATTTCCTTTTGTCTAATCATCCTCCCCTAACGCAATAATAAAGCGACGTACACATAATAAAATTGATTTTTTTTTTTCACCCACGTTGAATTGAGAAACTTTTACTGCTTTTCTTTTGGAATCATTATTAACATTTTATTTTTTACTTACAATCATTAACAATTTGCTACATTATTAGGTGTCAAATTGTACCAAATTGCTTTATTTTTTTTTTTCTTTTCTAATATTTCCTTTACATTCCGGTGAAATTTTTAATTTTGGATGGTATTGATTGAAACTGTCCAAAACCCTCGGAATGATCCAAGATGGGTCAAAATCTCATCTCAGGTGAAACATGAGGGTTATCATTATGATTTGTATACCGATTCGAGATTTTCTGTTTTTTCCGGTAAGAGTGGAATGAATGATAATCAAAACTATTAAGAGTTATGTAATGTAAGTTGTAATTTAGCCAAATTTGAATTATCTTATGGAAAATGTCTAGTGTACATATAACATTTTCTAAAAATAAAGGAACTGTCACAGTTTTGAAGTGTGTGCAATCCACCATACCCTTCTCTCTAGGGCTACCCAAAATTTTGAATT
Source organism: Castanea mollissima (assembly GCA_014183005.1). NCBI lineage: Eukaryota > Viridiplantae > Streptophyta > Magnoliopsida > Fagales > Fagaceae > Castanea > Castanea mollissima. Next base: position 9,432,222 of record JACAVU010000004.1, read on the forward strand.
TTCCTTAATATATATATATATATATATATATATATATATATATATAATAATAATTATAGAAATATAACTTTATTTTTTGCAATTTTATTTTTTTAATCACAAAATATGCTCTTATATTTGTTAAATATTTGACAAAGTTTAGCACCAAACATATTTGAATCTATCTTTTTCAACTTGTTATGTGGCATGTATATGTGTGTGTGGGGGGGGGGGGGGGGGGGGGGGGGGGGGGGGGGAAGAGAAGGGAGGGGGTGGTCTTGATAAATATGGCCCTCAAACAAAAATTATTGGCTCTGCACCTGCTTCCCTTGTATGGTAGCAGCATATTCCAAGAGGAGAGAGACGTGATTCTCGTTGTGCATAAGTGCATTGGCAAATGGCCATACTCACACATGTAGCGTGGTTCTTGGTGAGAAATAGGGTATAAGATTATCTCGACTTTAGTTGTGAAAGGAAAAATTAAAGAAGCTAGGTTTTATTTTTTTATTCGTGGTACATAGAAGTGGAGCATGGTAAAGAACTTGATTGATAGTTACAATTCATAAAGAACGTATGATGCACCCGTGGCCATGAGGTTTTCACCTGTTGGCCTAATTTTGATTATAAGATGTTTTAGATGTATTCTTTTTCTTTTGGTATTGAACAGATCTAGAACTTATGTATATAGAAATCCCTTTATAACTTGGTATATAAGTACTTAGAGAGCTTTCGTAAAGGCCGGATAGACAATAGTTAACCAAGCGTGAAAGTAAATAAAATCACCTATAAAAATTTGATGTAATTGGGTCTTTTTTTTTTGTGGTAAAAAGGAGAATTCATTAAGAACTAGACAACAACACCAGAAGCATTAACAGTCCGATCAAAAGCAACCCCAGCCACGTCTAAACTAAGCAGCAAGGAAACATCAGCTGGGGATCTAAAAAACAAAAAAATCTTGGGGGAGCAAGGCTCCCCTCCTAGCTATTGCATCGGCACATTTGTTTGCCTCCCAATAACAATGTTGAATCTTCAGCACAGGAATATCCCTCAAACCCGCCCTATAATTTCCAAGAATAGCATCCAAACCGTTCCGATTTCTGTCCTCTTTATGCAGTAGGTCCACCACGAGCTTGGCATCCAGTTCTGTAATTACTGCTGGGAATTTTAAAGCAATACACAAGTGAATTCCGTCTCGAAGAGCCCAAAGCTCAGCAGCAGCACTTGTAGTGACCCCTATAGCTCTAGCAAAACCTCAAAAGCTATGGAATTGGAAAGTGGGTTAATTAGTCTTTCTGCTTTGGTGGTTCGTGCTGTTCAATTTAGTGTTTTATTAGTCATTCTACGAATGTCTTCTAACGATTAGTAATCGATTTGCAGTGTATCGCCACTAGTAACGTTGGCAGCTTTTGTAGCTGCGTGAGTCTTTATTTAATCCATCAATTATCTTATCTGTTGTATTAGTCTTTTATTATTTTTTGTTAGATCTTTCGTACACCCATAAATTTTTTACAATCAATCTTGTGTGGGAGTGCTTTTAGAGAATTTTCCGTGCAACAAACTTATATCGAAACCAAAGTTTGCTACCTAGGCATTAGATAACTTTTTTATACTCATTAGGGTTTAGGACAATGATATTTAAGGTCCCCATAATCTTTATATATATATAATCCATCCAATAATATGATACCATGTGAAATAATGAAAATGATGCGGCATAATGAAAAATGATTTGACATTATTTTATTGGACGAACTGAACACGTGTATCAAGCTTATATAACACTTAATGAAAAATATAGATGAAGAGACTACTTATGCAAACGGAATATAACTTCAAGGGTAAATTGTTTAAGTTCAAATGAGAGCTAAGAACCAGGTGAAAAGCTAGGTTGTGTGGGAGTGATTAGGATTCAAACTAGTTATTTGGTCCATGAAATTTCAAAAAAGAACAATTTCATCCTTCCATCTAAGGGGTTAGTTTGATTTTAGTCTCTCAAACATTTGATTTATTTGATTTTGTTCCCTTAATTATGTAATAATTTGCTTTCACGTGCTTTCGGACAGTTTAGGCTAAAATCAATGACTTCAATCATTCGTTAAATAAAAAATATAAAAATCAATCAAAATTATTGAAGCAAGAGAGATACCAAAAACCTATGATTATGATAACGACGGCCACAAGATGATGATAATGATAATATAATAATATCAAATTTTGACTTGTCCACTATATAGAATACAAGAAAGGCCTAGCTCAAATCAAATTGTTTGACGTTTGCGATTTACCGCAACCCTTTTAGGAAACAACTTGTAGTCCTAATCATAATAAGCTACTCCATGATGTTAAATAATAAAAGTAAAACAATAATTTCTCGAGTGTGCTCATGGTTATCCTGATTCCTTACTTGAAAGGTGACTTTCTCATGGTTATCCTGATTCCATATAATAATAATAATAATAATAATAATCAAAATCAAAATCATGGTTTTAGGACATTTGTTAATAACTTTTGCAAGTGTGGTGTAGTGATAGCCATAGGTCTTGTGTTCAAGTACTAGCTAGTCTTGAAAAGACCTACCATTTCAAACCAAGTGCTAAGAGGTCTTGTGTTCAAGTGCCAGTATTAAATCATACTTCCTAATATGCAAAAATCGTGGGAATGAGGTTGAGTAGTAGCACGCCTTGCTATGCACCCATGGTGCCAATTAGGCTTACCAAAAAGTCCAAATAGCAATGTACCATGGGACGTAAGACAATGATTACATACATAAATTCCATTTTTCTTTTTGTAAATAAAAAATGGTATTAATTTGTTAATAAATTATTTTATGAAAGTTTTGATATAATTTTTATAGGAAATATAAAAAAATTGTAAAAAAAATTAGTTTTCCCATAATTTTTTTAAAAGTATATTATAAATGAATTTCCTTGGAGCATCTATTAAAAAAATTCATAATTCAAATTTATTATAACAACATTGTATAAGTGCTTGATTAAAGCCCTCATTAGATAGCCTTCGACAAATATTGACCACATAATTGGGAACCACAATAGATTAGATGAACCACCTTGAGGATTAGTCATTCATGTCATTATTAACACATTCATATAACTAAGATCACTGGATGGTCTATGCCTCTATGGTCATTGTGGGGGCAGGTGATCTGAGCACATTTTTGGGCCATGGGCCTTGCTCGGGGATGATTAAAGACCCGAAGATGATTAAAGATCCATGTGCACATAGACAGGAAGATCGAGGAGAAAAGGGGAATTGGCATGGGAACCAAGGTTCTCGAGGAGCAAAGGCATCTCGGGAATGCTTTAGGTAGTCAACTATACTAGAAAGAGGAGCTCCAAGGAAGGAAACAGAGTTGTGTCAACAACAAAAAGAAGAAATATCTTGTAAGGTGATTGACACCTCCACATTTAATGCACTATACCAACAGAATTAGCCGCATTTATGAAGAAATAACATTTGAACAGTATCTTCACAACTCACAGCCCCTTCTACTACCTTCAAAAGGGTCTTAATAATATAACTCACAACCCCTCCTACTACCTCCAAAAGGGTCTTAATAATACAAGCATCCAAAGGGTTCCCTAGAAATGAAACAGGCCGAAGGTTGGGATGTATTGGAGGGAACTATATAAGGAAGTGACCCCCATAAAAATGGGCATGCAAGACTAGAAGAAGGGAGAGAATAAAGGAAATACAAGAACTCATTGTAAAAAGATTATACTTAATCAATATATGAACAATTTGTCCTCAAATTTGCCCAATGAGGAATTTTATGTTGAATTTATGTCTCTTACCCTTTTAACTTGAGTCCAGACATTCTTGAGTTTGAACTTATGTGGTTTTGTAGTTTATACATAAAATCCACCCTCCAACAAATCTATTGTTTTGGACTTATTAAGTTGGCACACACTGTTTTAGGTGGGTTAATCCACAAAGCTAGTCCTTACAGTTATGGTAATTCAACATTCATTAATTACATCCCGAAAGTGTCATAGACTATTATAAATAGAGTAATGCTATAAATACAAACTATATTATAATATTTTTGCAAACTATTGATGCGATTTTTTAGCATTTTTAAAATACTTATTAGCAAGTAAAAATGTGATGTTAGTTATGGGCCCATATTAAAACTAGTAGGAATTTCTTATATCAATTGCTTGTAAAAATATTGTGAAGTAGTTTATAGTTGTTATAACATTACACTTATAGATAGTTGCTTGTCTCAAAATTGGGTCATTGGTGGTTTTTCACTTTTTACTGACTCTAGGCCAATCTTAAGATAGACAATTATAAATTGGATAGCAATATTGAATATTGATGCTAACGTTGATGGTTATGTTATAGATAATTTGGTTTAAGGACTGTAAAGAAATGCGTAATAAACAATAAGAAAGGATGCAAATAATATTTTGCAAGATAACATACTTGGAACCTGTAGTAATTAGTATAAGAGTTCATTTTTGAAGTCAATGATAATGGGATCCACTTAGAAAAGAAAATAAAGAAGAATATGCATATATCTTTTTTATTTGTAACTATCAACATATAATGTAATTGATTAATGATAATACGATCTAGTGATATTTTCACTTTTTTTTTTTGAAGTGAAGTGATATTTCCACTAAGGCTGTGTTTGTTTTGGCTTCAAACCATTTCAGGAAATCATTTTACACCTCACCGTGTGTTTGGTTGCGCATGAAAAATATAATTTTTTGGAAAAGCATTTCCGTTGACCGGAAAAATAATGGGTTTGACCCGAAAATGGTTTGAAGTGAAAATTTTCACTTCAAACCATTTCTGGACTCAGACGTGCAGAGAGAGAGAGAGAGAGAGAGAGAGAGAGAGAGAGAGAGAGAGAGGAGAGAGAGAGAGAGCGAGAGAGAGAGAGAGAAGAGAGAGAGAGAGAGAGAGAGAGAGAGAGAGAGAGAGAGAGAGAGAGAGAGAAGAGAGACGCCGCCTTCTCGACTCTGCTCTCTCTCTTCCTTCTTCTCTCCCGAATTTTATGATTTTTTTTGGGGTTTTGTTTCTTTTGTGATTCCCTGCTGAAAAATGATGTTAATATTTGTTTGGAAGCTGAGCAAATGTGAGCAAATGTGAGCAACAAGTAAAAGTATTTTCTATAATATTTTCAAGATTACAACCAAATAACTGAAAATATTTTTCAAAGTGTTTTTTAAAATACCACTAAACACCTAAAAATATTTTCCTTTCCCAAAAATATTTTCATCTAATATTATTTTACATTCAAAAAATATTTTACCCCCAACCAAACGCAGCCTAAATTGGTTTTTTCTTTTCTTTTCATAGATGTTATATGATTTGAAATTTATATCATCCATTTTATGATAATTGATCCATATCATTAGACTAAGATATCAATAGATTTCTTTTTTATGATCATAGAATTTTATTGAGATTATTTATTCAATATAAAGAGATTTTACTAATTGAATTAACTAAAAAAAATTTCTTGATGTCTGGTGTTGACCCATCTGGTATTGACCCGTCTGGTGTTGATTCCTGTGCTGATTACTCGTATGATGATGCTAATGATGAAGAAGCACACTGAAGCTGGGTTGGATTAAGAAGTTTGGGATCTGAAGGGAATATATATTGGAAAGTGGATTGTCCTTTGTTATGCGGTGGTTGATTTGCTATTTAATTTCGTGTTGTGATGGTCATTCTTAGAGGGGAATGCTAGTGCACACAGCTAAGTATACATAAAGCAATCACAGTTGTATTTTACAAGGGAACTCCTAACGTTAACTAGTCACATTTTAACTAGTCTTTCTATTGTTTGTTTTCTTTTGGGGATAATTTTAGTTGTTTTGCTCATGACCATATATTAATTCTAAGGAATGTACCCTTTGTAGTTTCATTCGGTTCAGTTGCATTAAGATTCTCTAAACTAATCTTCAGAGACGTTAGTTCCATTTTTGAAAGTGTTTCCTAAGAAATAGTAAGTGTTGGGAATTTCGCTAGGTATGCACATGATAGGAGTTCAGGAATCTTTTAAAATCTGTATTTAATATTTTCTTATTGTGGGAGGGATGAACCTCTCCCCAAGAAGGAATTGTCCGCTTTGGGTTTAGGAATGACCCTCACAGATTTGTTCAGCCTCACATCGGGGGGAGACGCTTCCCACACTTGCCTTATAAGCATTGAGCTTAAGGAAGAGTGTACCAATCATGTGTAGTAACAAATCTGTGAGGATTACTCCTGACCCAAAGCGGACAATTCCTTCTTGGGGAGAGGTTCGTCCCTCCACACTTACTATTTAGTTTTTTATGCATATGGAATTTGGAATATATTTTGACTGATGTTTTGGAGACTTTGACAATTAAATTATTGATGATAGTTGGATTTGATTTTACTTACTGATTGTTTAAGGATAGTTTTGCTTTTTATGTAGTCCTTGCGCCATTGTTAGGTAAAAACTTTGCAAGTGTGCAATTGTTGTCACATGTCTAATCTATTGGTTCAGTTGGGGACATGACAATAAATGGTATTAGAGTAAAATTAATTATGTCATATGGCTTAGGGGCACTGCCACACAATATAGACCCTGGCAAATACGTTGGCAATTTAGATGGGGGAGATTTTAATGCCCCAAATTGTACAAATTTGATTAGATTTGATTGTCTAAGTACCCATAGTGAATGTTTACCACGTGAAACCCTAATTTTACTTTGACTGGTCCTTTAGGGATGTAAGTACATATGTAGCTACAGCTATACTTGGATCATTGTAAAACTCTAAATCACATAGTTAGCTCCTCAACAATGAGTTGATGTTGTTTTTTCCTGAGGAGATTTGCGTAGAAGGAGCCTAGAGGTTGTTGAACCAGTGAACATATAGCCAAGAAAAGTGCATAGGCAAAAGAAATGAAGTCTCTTACCTCCCACTTGATGTGTTTCTCTTTCATTTTCTCGGAAGATCACATAATGAAAAAGTAATGGAACAATATTCATCCATTTACTCTATTTTATAAGTAGAATAATACTTTAAAATTCACAATATATTGTGAAAAATGCTAGTAATTCAAAACTTTTTGTTTTAAATATAATTATGCCTTCCTTCAAAAAAAAAAAAAACTCTGCCTCTTTGCCAAAGCACACCTTTACAAATCTCAACCGTGCCATCTACAAAGATATTATCAAAGTCTTCTTAAGTAACTGAGAACCTTTTTCTTTTGGTTTGACTCTATTTTAGCTTTTGGCTTCCTTCAAAATGAAAAATAATATGCATTTGTTCTTCAATGTTTTTGCACACAATTTGTGTAATCTTTTTGGCACTTGAATGGGGTTTTTAATTATGGAAGTTCCTAAAACACAACATCAGGTTTCACTTCAAAAATAATGTGGGGTGATGGTTTTCATCGTTTAGAGGTTTTCTTAGGTGGAACCATCGAGCTCCAGCTACATTCTCTGGGCATGAATACTTTACATACTATCACCTTGATTGAGAGGTTTATGTCGTTTTATTTTTGTATTCCACGTGGAAAAGTAACCTTGTTTTATTTGTAGCGTCTATTTTTGCATAGCTGAAGGATAATTATAAGAAACCTTAGTGGAAGATTAGTTAGTAATTTGCTATCAAAAAGGCCTCAAAACTTTACCTGTAGTCCAGATTGATGTTGATGCGGATAATTTGTAGCATCTATTTATTTATTTATTTTTTTAGTGATGATGAGGACTTAATAAATAAAAGTTAAAAAAAAAAAATCATCAATCATAAAATAAATAAATATAAATTGAAGTAAATAGAAATGAAAACGGGGAAAAAAATGGAAGAGTAGAGAGATTGAAGAGAGTTAGAGCAACTATATTAGCTTGTGAAAAGTTTTGCAAAATAGAAAAAGTAACTAATTTTACACAATCTAAGCAAAAAAAAAAAATACACCCACATCAATGGGTGTAAATTTGTGTATAAATGCAAGTTGTTACAATAACCATGCAAATATGCACAGTTACTGTAACATGTGCATATAATATATTAATAATATTTTTTCTCTCCTCTCTGTAGTGACTCTCAACTCCCTCTCTCTCAGGCGCACAACTCTTTCTTTCTCTAATCTCATCATTCTTTCTTCTCCTAGCTTCCGCCGATTGCCACCGCCGCCGATGAGAACAAGGTCGAGCAAGCCGAGTCGTTAGCCGAATCCGTCGCCTACAACATGAATGGAGTTCTCCAACAGAGAAACTTGAGGCTTTGTTCTGAGTGCTGAGGAGCAAATATTAGACCACCACGTAGACGAAGATGAAGACGACGGTGTGGGTGTGGGTCGGCGGTATCGGTGATTGTGGGTGTGGGTCAGTAGTATCGGTGATTGTGGAGCTAGTTTTTTGGTTTTTTTTTTTATTGGGTTTTTTTTTTTTTTTCTAGTTTTCTTTGGGCTTCCGGTGATCGGCTTGTGAGGATACCGATGTTGATCTTGTTGCATGGTAGGAGGCTGGAGGCGTTGATCTTATTGCACAGTAGGAGGCCGGAGGCGTCAATCTTGAGAGAGATGGTGGCTGATGATGGTGGCTGTGGGAGTTGTGTTGGGTTAAAAAAATGAATATTTTATTAAATGAATATGTAGAATAGACAAACTGATATGGGTGTTTTGTAAAAATTGATGTATAAAATAGAAAAATCAGGGTTTTTCTTGCAAAATGGATAGAAATTATGCATCCACCGATGTGGATGCTTAGTGTGAGACTATGAGAAGACTTGCACTGACTGATGAGGTCTTTTGAAAGGTGGCTAGAAGGTAAAATATTGGAAAATAATGGAAATTGAACAGATGAAGTACAGGAAGCTAAAAATAAAAGTGGTAGGGTTATGTGATGATGATGAGTTAGGGGAGGAGAGAAATTTGAATGAAACAATGAAACATGGCCAGTCAATTTCATTTGTGGCGGGCTTTTACAAAAGTTCTTATGCTTTTAGAATATTTTTTAATCAACCATTTTAAGAAAATTTTTATATCACTTTTATTGAAAATTAAAAAAAATTAAAAAATTTCTTTTCTTTTCCTTTAAAAACTTTTTTGAAATAACAAATTAACGAATTCCTAAACTTTTTCCTAATTATAAAGTTTTCTTGACTAAATCTGCCATCTGCAAAAGATTTTAATTTTTAAAGTGAATAATTTTTAAAGTCTTCCTGAATAATTCTGTCATCTACAAAGATATTAATTAATTATAAAAATTATCTTTGAACGGTTCACTTGGGATACCTTACCAGGAATTTTCCAATCTTATCTCTGTCTTCGTGCACTTATAAGTAGATTACGAGGCTCACATTGCCAAGCCTAACATAATAGCAAACCAGCATATACATTCACTCACATCCATACTTGTCTCTCCAATTAAAGTCCACACAACATGAGTTACAGTCCTTTAGAGCTTGTAATTCAGTTCGCTCAGGGATTTTTTTTTTTTTTTTTGAGAAGGAAGATAATTCATTAGAAAACTAGACCCGAACATCAGATTGAACAAAAGAAGAGATGTCTGGAGGAACAAACTCTATCCAAACCTATAAAGGAAACGATAATCTAGCTCTTTGAGCTAAGGCATGCGCTACAACATTGTCTTGCTTGACAATATGAGAGAAAGAACAACTCTGGAAAGAGTTTAAATGAGACAAAATGTCTTTTAAGATGTATCCTCCCTAGGAGTGTGACACATTCTTGTCTTGTAACAACTTGATAACAGTAGAGGACTAAATTGTGGAAACCTGTTTCACTAGAAAAGAGAACCGCACGATGAGCAGCCATTATCTCCACCAACTCCGTTGACGGAGGTTTCACGATTTTTTCCAAAAGGGCAGCCATGACCTTTCCCTCAGAATTACGGATCACCACACCGAGCCCTACGCCATTCGATTCCCCAAACAACGCCCCATCAAAGTTGATCTTCACAAGATTTTCACTCGGTGGCCTCCAATTTACTGCTATTGCTACACTTCTCTCGGAAGACATCCTCTGAACATGTCTAGCTTCAAAATTCTGCAGATAGTTACCTACAAAATCTGCTAGTCAATATAGGAACGGTGGCTGCTTGAAGGTGAGACTTGTTCCAATGATGCCAGACAATCCAAGCTGTGACTACAAATAGAGGAAACAATCTCGATTTTGTCTACACAAGGTGGACAAGGTCAGTAAAAGAACCCTTCTTAGCCCGAGTGTTATCCAGCCACCCAAAACTCCTTCGCCAAACCCTCCTCAGCTCTAGTGTTGTCTGCTTAGGGATTGAAGTATGTAAATCATCTCAAAAAAATGAAACCTTATGCTGTAGTTTTCATTTGTGACCAAAACAATATCCTCCATTCATTTGAGAGAAAAACATCGGTTGACTCAGAAGTGTTGGGTGCAAGTGACACCCTTTGGAATCCAGCACACACATTTTGTCAAAGCTCATTTATGAGCTTGTTCCAAAAGTCTTCAGAGCAACTCTTTCATTTATTGAGAAATGACCAAAGCATGGGAGAGGTCTGACTTCTCTTATTGAGAATTGATGCAAGGCATGTGGAACACGCTGAAGGAAAAGAAAAGAAGAAGGAAAAAAAAAAAAAAGGCCATTCGGCCATGAGTGTGATTGAGAGAGAAACACATTGAGGAAGAGCTGAAGCTAGAGAGCCATTTGGCCATTATGAGAATAACACAAGTGAGAGCTTAGGAGGAGCAGTCCGTGTGAAGAAATAGAGAGAAACACAGTGAGAGTATGAGAGAGTGAAAAAGAAAAATGAGACATTTTTACTTTGCTCAAGTTACACATGAGAAAGTTAAATTGGTGGAGTTTTCATGGAGTTTTTGAGTGCTACAATTATGGAGAGTTGGAGTATTCAGAGGAAAATTTTGCTACTGGCTTTGTGGTGAGATTGTATTTACTCATTGAGATTTATTTGTTATATATCCAATTTATTGTAAACTCAAGTTTAATATAAACTTGATAGTTGTAATCTCTATTTCATAGTGGATATTTTTCGGAGTTGCCCCGTGGTTTTCCTTCTACACCAGAGGGTTTTCCACATAAGATTTGGTGTTCTTGTGTAATTGTGTTTATGTGGTGCTTGCTAAAAAAAAATTTGTTCATAATATTGCTATTGCTTGGTAGTCATTAATTTTAATTCACACATAGACATTGAGGGTATTAGGATTTTCCCCCAAAAAGTGGTATCAGAGTAATTAGTTACTTGGGTTTAACTGTCTTGTGTTGGATTAAATGGAGAATATGGGTATGAATACTATGGTTAAACTCTCAGCATCAAATTATTCGATATGGAGGCCAATGATGGAGGATGTCCTTTATTGCAAGGATTTGCATGACCCTATTGAGGGTGATAGTGCTAGTGATATGTCAGATAGAGACTGGGAGAAATTAAATAGAAAAACTATCAGGTGTATTAGACAATGCATCGATGTTAGTGTTTTTCACCATGTGTCTCAGGAAACAAATGCAGAGGCTCTTTGGGAAAAATTGAGGTGTCTTTATGAAAGAAAGACAACTCAAAATAAAGTTTTTATTGCTAGAAAGCTTGTGAATTTGAAGCTTAAAGAGGGTAAGTCCATTGCCGAGTACCTTAGTGAGTTCCAAGACTTGGTTAATCAGATGGTTACAATGAAGCTAGTAATAGATGATGAGTTGCAAGCTTTATTATTTATGAGTTTCTTACCTGATAGTTGGAAGACTTTGGTAGTGTCACTTAGTAATTCTGCTCCGAATGGTGTGCAACAACTTGCCATAATTAAAGATAGTTCGCTTAATGAAAAAACTAGAAGAAAGAATATGGGCAAGGATATTGCACATGCTCTTGTCACATAAAACAGGGAGAGAAGTAAGAGTAGAAGTTCTAAGGGTGAGGTATATCCAGAAGTTGGTCAGAATCAAAAGGAAAATTCAAGTGCTTTTACTGTGATAAAGAAGGTCACATAAAAAGGAATTGCAAGACTTGGAAGAACGAACAAAAAGAGGATAAAAAAAAAGGTGGATGATGAGAACACTGCTGTTGTTATAGTGTTGGAAGATGATGTCCTAGCTATAGGACAAGATGATTGTTGTACAGTTTTAGATCCTTATGTTGAATGGGTGATTGATTCAACTACTTCCTGCCATGTCACTCCAAGAAATGAGTTATTCACTTCATACAAAGCAGGAAACTTTGGGAGAGTGAAGATGGGCAATGATAGTTATGCAAACATTGTAGGAATTGGGGATATGTGTGTTAGGGCTAACAATGGATACATCCTGATTTTGAAGGATGTGAGACATGTTCCGGATATTCGCCTAAATTTGATTTCCACTCATGTTCTTGATAAAGAAGGTTATGACAATTATTTCCATGATGGAAAATGGAGGCTTAGCAATGGATCATTGGTGTTTGCTAGAGGAAAGATTTGTTGAATACTTTACAAGACACAAGTAAAGTTATGCAAGGATGTTGTTAGTGCAGCTCAGGAGGATTCTTCTCCTAACTTGTGGCATAGGCAGCTAGCTCACATGAGTGAAAAAAGGTTGCAGATTTTGACAAAGAAGTCTTTCATTTCCTTTGCCAAGGTACGTCACTAAATCCTTGTGACTTTTGTTTATTTGGTAAACAACAGAGTTTCATTTAATATACCCTCTACTAGAAAACCCAATGTATTAGATCTTGTTTATTTTGATGTATGTGGTCCCATTGATGTTGAGACTTTAGGTGGCAATACATATTTTGTTACATTTATTGATGATGCTTCACGAAAGGTGTGGGTTTACGTTTTGAAAACAAAAGACCAGGTATTTGAGCACTTCAAGAAATTCCATGTCATGGTGGAAAGAGATAGGAAAGTCTTTGAAGTGTCTCTGTAGTGATAACGGAGGTGAATACACATCTAATGAATTTAAGAGTTACTGCTCCGAGAAAGGCATTAGACATGAAAAGACAGTTCCTAGTACCCCACAGCAAAATGGTGTGGCAGAAAGGATGAACCACACTATTGTTGAAAAAATCAAATGTATGTTGAAAATGGCTAATCTGCCTAAGTCATTCTGAGGTGAAGCTGTTGTGACTGCATGCTACCTAATTAATAGATCTCCATCGGTTCCTTTGGGTTTTGATATTCCTGAAAGAGTATGGACAGGAAAAGATGTTTCTTACTCTCACTTGAAGGTATTTAGGTGCAGTGCATCTGTACATGTGCCTAAGGATCAAAGATCGAAACTTGATAGCAAATCCACTCCTTATATATTTGTTAAATATGGAGATGCAGAATTTGGTTACAAGTTATGGGATCCTAAGGAAAAGAAAATGATCAGAATTCAAGATGTAGTTTTTCACGAGAATGAAAACTTGGCAAACTTTAAGAAAATTGAGAAGCCTAAGGCTACAGTTGAAGGTGTTCTTGATCTTACACCTACCTCCTCTTTCTTAGATAACGCCACAAAGAGGAAAGAGGTACAAGATGAGAATTATGGTGAAGAGCCAATTGAATCTGATGCTGATGAGCCAGCAGGTGTTGATGGTGATGATGTGATAGGACAGATGGTGTTAAGGAAGGGGAGCAGCCTCCTCCACTAGAGATGGTAGAACCTCAGGTGAGAAGGTCTACTAGAAAACATCGTCCATCGACTACGATATCTCACTTTTGAGTATACTATGATTACTGAAGAGGGGGAGCCAAAAAGTTTTCAGGAAGTACAGTCTCTCATAAGGATAAGCAAAGCTGGTTGAAGGCTATGCATGAAGAGACGAATTCTTTGAATAAGAATAGACTTATGACTTGGTGGAACTTCCTAAAGGCAAGAAGGTATTGAAAAACAAATGGATGTTCAAGCTAAAGAAAGATGGTGACAAGTTAGTGAAGTATAAAACTCGATTGGTGGTCAAGGGTTTCAGTCAGGAACAAGGGATTGACTTTGATGAGATATTCTCTCCAGTAGTCAAGATGAGTTCCATTCGAGTAGTTCTAGGATTAGTAGCTAGCTTGGATCTTGAGCTTGAGCAACTTGATGTGAAGACAGATTTTCTTAATAGTGATTTAAAAGAAGAAATCTACATGGATTAGCCAGAGGGATTCAAAGTGAAAGGGAAAGAACGTATGGTTTGCAAGTTAAAAATAGTTTGTATGGCTTGAAGCAAGCTCCAAGATAGTGGTATAAGAAGTTTGACTTGTTTATGGTGGGTCATGGTACACAAGGACAAATGCAGATCATTGTGTGTATGTCAAAAAATTTCTCAATTGTAAATTTGTTATTCTTCTACTATATGTAGACAATATTTGATAGTAGGACAAGATGCATGTGTGATTGGAAGTATAAAGAAGGGCTTGTTCAAGTCATTTGATATGAAAGAATTGGGTCCTGCAAGGAAAATTTTGGGTATGTAGATTCTACATGACAGAAAAGCAAAGAAACTATGGTTATCACAAGAGAAATATATTTAGCGGATTCTTCAAAGGTTCAATATAAAGAAATCCTATTCTTCATCCAAGAAAGAGGAAAAAGACATAGCATCAACTATTTATTCCTCAGCAGTTGGGAGTTTGATATGTGCTATGGTTTGCACACGACCAGATATTGCTCATGTAGTTGGTGTTGTCAGTAGGTTCATGATTAATCCTAGTAAAGATCACTAGGAAGCAATGAAGTGGATTTTCAGGTATTTGAGGGGTAGCTCTAAATTGTGCTTGACTTTTGGTGATTCTAAACCAGTTTTGGAGGGTTATGTAGATGCAAATTGGGCAAATGACCTTGATAGTAGGAAATCTACATCCGGATATTTATTTACTTTTGTAGGGGGAGCTGTATCATGGCAATCAAGATTGCATAAGTGTGTTGCCTTATCTACAATTGAGGCTGAGTATATTGCAGCTAATGAAGCAGGTAAAGAGATGCTTTGGTTTTCTCCAAGAATTGGGTTTGAAGCAAGATGGGTATGTAGTTAATTGTGATAGTGAGAGTGCTATAGACTTAAGCAAGAATTCTATGTACCATTCACGCTTGAAGCACATTGAGGTGAGATACAATTGGTTGAGACTAGTTGTTGAACAACAGTCATTTGAATTAGAGAAGATTCACACAAATGAAAATCCAGTTGACATGTTGACCAAGGTTGTGTCTAGAGAAAAGCTAATGCTTTGTGTCGGGTTGGCCGGCATGAATTCTGATTGAAGACTTAGGTTAAAGATCTCCTTCCTTAGTGTGCTGGAGGGGAGATTGTTGGGTGCACGTGACACCCTTTGGATTCTAGCACACACATTTTGTCAAAGCTCATTTATGAGCTTGTTCCAAAAGTCTTCAAAGCAACTCTTTCATCTATTGAGAAATGACCAAAGCATGGGAGAGGTCCGACTTCTCTTATTGAGAAGTGATGCAAGACGTGTGGAACATGCTAAAGGAAAAGAAAAGAAGAAAAAAGAAGAAGAAAGGCCATTCAGCCATGAGTGTGATTGAGAGAAAAACACACTAAGGAAGAGTTGAAGCTAGAGAGCCATTTGGCCAATGTGAGAAAAACACAAGTGAGAGCTTCAGGAGGAGCAGTCCGTGTGAAGAAATAGAGAGAAATACAGTGAGGGTGTGAGAGAGTGAAAAAGAAAAAGAAGAGATTTTTTCTTTGCTTAAGTTACACATGAGGAAGATAAATTGGTGGAATTTTCATGGAGTTTTTGAGTGCTACAACCATGGAGAGTTGGATTATTCAGAGGAAGATTTTGCTACTGGCTTTGTGGTGAGATTGCATTTACTCCTTGAGATTTATTTGTTGCTTATCCAATTTATTGTGGACTCAAGTTTAGCATAAACTTGATAATTGTAATCTCTATTTCATAGTGGATATTTTTCGGAGCTGCCCTATGGTTTTTTCCTCTACAGTGGAGGGTTTTCCATGTAAGATTTGGGGTTCTTGTGTGATTGTGTTTATGTGTTGTTTGCTGAAATTTTCTTTTGTTTCATAATATTGCTATTGCTTGGTAGTCATTAATTTTAATTCACACATAGACATTGAGGGGATTAGGATTTTTCCCCAACAAGAAGGTGGTTCAAACCCTACGTGGAATTTCAACGCTAAGTTCACCATCAACCTTGCTATAGCTCAGGAGAACCATCTTGATTTGGTTGCTAAGCTCATGTCACGACGAAAAGCTCACGGTTTAAGGGACAAGGATATTGGTGAAGTCCGCGTGCTCATCTCATAACTGTTGAAATGCTTTGGTGATGATAATGATGATGCAGCAGAAGATGAAAAACATATGAGTAAAAGCATTGTGACCTCAGACGGTGAGGCACAAGGAGCACTAGCTTTTTCTTATAAGTTCGGAAGGACTGTGGATCACCCTCCTACCAAAATGAATGTGAAGTTGAGGCCTAAAAAAGGTGCTAATTGCTTCGCAGGTCAATTTTTTGCGGGGTTGGGGAAAAGGTTAGGCTCGGGGCTAATGGATGCGGTCACTGAGGTGGGCAACACGTTTTACAATGATGATGACCAGCCTAATGAGGATAATGATGATGATGATGATAATGAAGACAATATTCTTAAGCCCATATATGCATCTCAAAAGCTATGTATTGGAAAGTGGGTTAATTAGTCTTTCCGCTTTCGGGTTTGTGATGTTCATTATTGTGTTGTCTTAGTCACTAACTCGTGCAATGCACGGGAAAACTATTGAGTATGAATGTTTAACATTCTCAAGTATTTAATAAATGTATGAAAGACAAATTTAAAGAACAAATTTTTCAATATTTGTAATTAATCAAGATGAACCACAACAATAGCAAATATGTTAACCCATCCAACAACAAAAATACAACTCAGAAGCTTAAATTATATCCAAACACAAACAAACGAAAAAAAAAAGAAAAAAAAGTCTCATATTAACACAAAGAAAGAAAGAAAACAAAAGGATAAATGTAAATCAAAATTGTAAAACATTAATAGTGGTCTTTGTAAACCACAAAACATATACACGGCAATTTAAAATCACTACTATCAAAAGAACTGTCAAAAGAGATAACACTATTAATAAAATAAACAATCAATACTTAATATAAAATAATATAAATAATAAAATATACAATCAATACTAAATACAAAAGAATATAAATAATAAAATAAATAATGCAAGCTCATGAAGTTAACACTTGATGGACGTGGCAGAGGCATATAAACTTGAGTTTGAAAGCTTCACAAGCTTGGTCAGGCAAAGGCACACAAAACAAAATAAGGTTGAGAAGACAAAACAACGAAAGGAAAAAGAAACAAAGCAAAAAGAAAGGAGCTTGAGCAAAAAAGAAAGAAAGGAGTCTTGGTGAAGAAGATGAAGAAGATGGAGGTGATAGCAACTATCTGGTATCGACTTCCGTTTTTCTCTATGGGTTTTTTTGTGTGGATAATATTTAAATGATTTGAATTTTGGGTTTTGGGAGAAGGAGATTGTAGCGTGAGAATGTCAAAAGAATAATTCTATTGTTAAAATATTGAGGTCTGTATTGCTTTTATAGTGTCCATGATTAACCGCACAAATTTAGAGATAAATTATCAATATTTGAGTTTGAATTTAAGTTGTACTTGTTAGAAAAATAAAGTTTCACTCCTTATTAGTAAATATTATTAACTATAATATTTATTTAAATAATGCTGATGTGAAAAATTGTGGAGAAGTTAGAGGCTTCAGCTTAATATATATAGATTAGTCATTCTATATAAGAATGTCTTCTAGCGATTCGTAATTTAGTAATCGAGTTGCAGTGTGGTGTAATGTAGTGATTTCAGTTATGGTGTTGGAAGCTTTCGTAGCTGCGTTAGTCTTTATTTAATCTATCATGTTGTATTAGTCCTTTTAAAATTCTGTTTATTAAGTTACTTGGAAGTTTCATTCAATTCAGAATCTCAGATGTATAGTTGAGTTTGGCCTAACTTATAACTCTTCCGTTTGGGATTAAGTGAAACTCATAATAAAATACCTAAGATTATTTGATAGAATTTGAATCAAGGTTGGAGATTTGACTCTTTTTTTTTTTTTTTATTTGATGCTTATTCCTTGGTATAAAAGATAGTCTATTAGTTGTCAAATAAGTAAGTCATTAATTACTACCTCCGTCCCAATTTGTTTGTCCTGTTTGAAAAGTCAAATTTTTTTAAAAAAATTATTTATTATCTTGTCTGCCTTATAAAAATGTATAAATTTACAAAACTACTCTTAAATAAATTTATTAACTTTTTTTTAAAGAGTTATTCTTAATGGGCAACTAAAAAGGTGGTCCAATTAGATTGATTTTTTTAAATATTTGTTAGTTTTCTTTTCAAATAGTTTTCAAAATAAAATAGGGGTATAATAGGAACATTAGTATTTTTTTTTTTAAAGAGTTTCAACCTATGGCGTCCGCTTTTAATAATAGCTCTTTATTATCAAACCAAGATACCAATCAGTTTTTGGTGTAGGCGGGGATTGAACTCCAGATCTCTTATACAACCATCAGAGACTTTACCAGCTGAGTTAACTGGAACCCACGTAAATTAATTAATTTTATTTTTAGGAATAGGACAATATTTTGAGACATTTTAAAATAGAATAAGAACAAACAAATTGAGACGGAGGGGGTAGTTATTATTTGACAAGAATTATAGATATTGAAATCTTATAATTCTAGAACTCTTTTTCCTTGTGGATTCAAGAAGCTCTCGTGGATTCAAGGTTATTTTTAAAAGTAAACGTGTTTTGTTTTTTGTTTTCTAGAAGTAGACACGTACTACTTCTTTACGCTTCCGCGCCCCGCATTATATAAATAGAAAGGTTTATTGGTTTTAGTCAAAGAGTCCTCCCTTAGGGAAAGACTTTGCAGAGATAATTAGAGAGATTTGTTATTAGTGAGTACATAAACACTTTGTAATCTATTTGTGATATAATGAATTTATCAAAGGCTACTTATGCTTATAAACACATTGTAATCTATTTGTGACTATTGTTTTTTTTTTTTTTTAATTCCTGCTGCTTGTTTGTTAGAACTTTCACACGTCCATAATAGTTTTTATAATCAATCTTGTTTGGGGGTGCCTTTGGAGGGTTGTTCACTCAACAAACTTATTTCAAAACCAAAATTTGCTACTTAGGCATTTGGATTTGTTTTCTTTGGAGATTTATTGCTAAGTGATTCATGAATATAATCATTATAAAGAAAGATAAGTAAGTCCTCTATAAAAAAATTGGTAATTAGGACTTGTATAGTCTTTAATGTAAATACTTTAGATTAAAAAAAATTGATGGAACGAACAACTTCGACATGTGCTAATGTGAAGTTATAGATTTCTTAATCCAATAAAAGTTGAACTAAATGACAAACCTAAAGAGAAGTCAGATAACTATTGGAAGAAGATGAAGGAGATAATATTTTGTTGATGAAGGAGATATTCTTCAAAAAAATTATGATTGCCGACTTGCTTATAAGGTAATCACCTGAGATCAAGTTCCATCACTACTTGGAGTTGATCAATATGGATTGTACTTCTGATAAATACCATGCTTATTGGCACATTTGAAGATAACTAGCTTGGATATTATGCACTTTGTTCTTTTGGTTGGACTCTATATGAGCTTTGGCTATTGACACAGTTGAAGGTACCTTGGGGGATATGCATTTGTTCTGCAATGTTTTTGCGCACAGTTTGTGCAACCCCTTTCCTTTTGGCACATGAGGGAGGTTTTAAATATGGAAGTTCCTAAACCTCAACACCAGGCTTCACTTCAAAATTATGTGAGGTGATGGATTTCATTGTTTTAGATGTTTTTTTTCAAGGTGGAACCATCGAGCTCCAGCTACATTCTCTGGGCATAAATACTGTTCATACCATCACCTTGATTGAGAGGTGTATGTCGTTATTAACAAAAAAAAGAGAGGTTTGTGTCGTTTTATTTTGTGTTCCGTGTGGAAAAGTAACCTTGTTTTAATCGTAGCGTCTATTTTTGCATAGCTGAAGGATAAGAAACCTTCGTGGAAGATTAGTTCGTAATTTGCTATCAAAAAGGCCACAAAACTTTTAATATAAAGTCTAGATGTTGATACGGATAAGAATATTGATTAAGATAGCTAAAGAAATCACAGCTACATCTGGGTAAATATACAACCGGACCTGAGCTTAAAACATTTATGTTGTTATCCACTTGTGTCTTTATCACTACCTTCGAACGTGCTTGCAGCATGCATGCATATAGGGACAAAAACCACAAACTAGCTGCACGTAGACTTTATTATTATGCAGCTAATTAAGGTTTCAGCTACCACTTGTGGTTTATGATTTTCAACATGTCTTAATGAGAAAAATAATGAATTTGTTCTAATGAACTTATGACCATTCTTTCTTTTCTTTTTTCTTTTTTTCTTTAAAATTTCCTTCAATTTAAAGGTTGATTATGTATTTGGCCTATAGTATAGTATAGTCATATAACTGTTTGGCATTATAAAAAAATATTATCAATTTTCAATATGACCAAACACAAAAAATGATTTTGAGTTAATTTCAAATGAAGCTAATAAACATTAAAAAAAATTAATTTTTTTCATCCGTGTAAAACAATAATTTCACCAGGTTTTACAACTGAGTAATTCCCCACACTTTGACATTCACCATTTCCAAAAACTATATTTTAATGATGTGGCAACAATATTTTACTCACTATTAGATATAATAGTTATCAATGGTTTGAAAAAGTCTTTTTTTGGTCAAATTAGCTTAATTAATAAAAAAAATTGTTACCGAATTAAAGATTTGAGGTTTGATGGAACATTCTTATTTTTATTAAACTTGTGCTCAGTCTTTTATATATATATATATATATATAACAATTGTGAACGCTTATCTCTCCATAAATCGTATCTCGACCAGCAACCCAACCATGGAACTTTTGTTCCTCTTTGGTCAAGCTTTTGTGCCTCGATGACTGCCGTTGAAAACTGTTAAGTTAGTATGTGAAATTTTTTAAAATTAAAACCATGATTGAATATACTGCTTTGTCGTTTATTCATAAGCATAAAAAGAAAATTGATTTTATATGCAAGACTTGAGTCAGCTTGTAAGAATTAAAAAAAAGTAGCTATCTTACCAGTGATTAAAACGGTTGAACAAGTCTTAAAACGTGCGGAGGTGTGGGAAGAACTAATTTTGGTCAATTAAGAAATGTTGTGAGAGTTGGACCCCATTTAACGTTTTGATAAATTTGAAAGAACGTATTTATTTACTACCGTAGTACAAATTTTTGTGAGGTAAAAGAAAAAACCGGAGTTTAAGTCTTTAGGAGAAAATTTCGCACTTATATTGAAGAAAACCTTTTTTTACGTGGGACCAACATTCAACTCTTTAAAAAAAAAAAAAAATTATTGTCACAAGTGAGAATAAAGATATTTCAACGTTGATTCTCCAAATAAATTTCTTTTATGTATATTTAAAAAAAGTTGATAACTTTTTATCTATTATATTGATGAGTTATGACTAACCCTAATATTAGAAAAATTAACAAGTTATATATCTTACACACATGTGCACGTACATATGAGAGCTCATTAATATGTTGTGGTCATATTAGTTACTAGGCATTGGCAAAATATTGTTTTTATTGGATTGATGATCAATATATATAAACCCTTAATATTGGACAAAACCATAGCTAAACTCACCCAGAGTCATCTTGAAAGGAACTTGCCTCTATTGTATGCTGAGTGTGCATGTGCGAATATATATATATATAGATATTCTCAAGGTGTCAAAGCACGTAAATAAAATGTTATTTTTCTTATAATTAATTATGCTCTAGTCACAAATTTTTTTTTGTTGAACCTTACACATGTTGTATTAGAACAGAGATTATGTTAGGACTAAAGCCGCAAAAATCAATATTCTTGAACCTTCATCTCACAAACTAAAAAAAAATTGTACCTCCAGTCATCATCCGGCAGTCAAACCATGGAACTTTTGTTTCTCATTGATGAAGATTTTGTTCCTCTTTTGATAGCAAAATTTTTTAACCTTCGATAAATCCTTTAAAAATTCTCCATGGTTGATATTAAAAACTAAAGAAGCATGTACACAGATACAACACAACACAAGAAACAACAAAGTGCTCATATGTAATTCTTGAAAAATTAGAGGCTCGTTTGGTACGGTTATTTAAACAACAATTTTTAGTGTTTAAATACCATAACACGTATTTTTACAAAACTTTTTTACCTACACGTATTTCTACAACACTTAAACAACAATATTAAAAATGTCCTACCAAACAGACCATAGGTCACAAATTCAACAAACACATTAAAGTGCCTTTGATACGTCCAACATGAACACATCTTGAACACAAACATATTTTAAAGTGACTGATTTTTGTTGAAAACTGTTAAGACTAAATGTAGAATTTGTTTAAACCATGACTAAAATAGATTGCTTTGTCCCAATACCCTATGAGCATTAAAAGAAAACTAATTTTATATGAAAGGGTGCCTATTTTTGGAATGTGGGACCCATGTCATTTTTCTTTTAATAAAAAAAATCCGTTGTTTCATGTGAGATGGTGATAGCTAGGGGCGTTCACAAAACCACTCAAACACATGATTGCATTCAGACCGACCGAAATTGCCCGCAAAATGAAGTAACTACACTACATTGCAATTGGTAAATGCGGTTTTGTTATAAGAAAACCACACAAAACCAAAACGCACCCATATATATTTATCTATTCTATATTAAATATATTAATAATTTAATAATATATGAAGTAAGTGGTCTACCTAGTATTAGTGCATTTGAATTTCATGTTAAAACGACTTCATTTTGGTTATATACAAAATCAAAAATTCAAAACACCGTTCACTTCTTCATCTCACACTCACTCTCACAAAATCAAAAGTTCAAAAGTTTAATATTATTATTTTTGTTTTCTATATACTAAACATTTGTGGTACTTTTAGTTTACTTTCAATCTGTCATGGATTTGTTTTTTTGGTATATATTTGCGTTACTTTTTTTTTACACATTATATTTTTCAAAAAAAAAATAACTTACTAAAATTGGCCATGACATCTTGAAAAATATATCATTCCAAAATCGATCAAACCGCACCTTGTACATTACACCAAACCTTACCGCACTGCATATGTGACCAAAGTTCAAGCTTATGTCGCCCAAAGTTCATTAAAATGAAGCCATTAAAACTCGACCCATTTAAGAGAGAACCTAAGAGTAGTTGTGGGAATAACAAAACTCACAAAAAAGATAGAGAAAAAAAAAAAGGAAAAAAAAAGAAGCAAGAAGTAAATGTGTGAAGCATATGGGAAATTATTATGTACTCTCGAAGTACCATAAATACGTACTCCCTCCTCTCATATAAATGGTGGGTCCCACTATTAAATTCATGGTAGGACCTATCATTTATGTGAGTGGGAGAAGTACGCATTTATGGTACTTTGGGAATACCTAATAATTTTCTGAAGCATATTTACACAAAGTTAAAAAAAATCAAAACAAGCAATAAAAAATCAATTTGAATAAAAGGTGAACTTGCATGAAGTGCAAGTCAAGTAGTACTCAACCAATCTTGCACCAAACCCGACTTGTCGTTTCAACGGGTGCACCCACCTTTAATGGGTCCAAAAAAACTCTAACTATATGCACTTCAGGTTTGGGTAGGTTATCAGGTTCGAGCAAGTAATAATTATTGGGTCTATGTCTAATTTTCCACATAGAGTAAAAAAAAAAAAGAAAAGAAGGGAGGTATTGTTTTTTTTTTTTTTTGAAAAGAAAAGGGAGGTACTTGACCTAGGAAACGTGTAGGCTTGTAATTCGCACCACTTCTTTGGAATAGGGTCAAATAAATGATGTTGGATTTTTGTGTACCACAAAGAAAATATATTTGAAAACATATCTAAAGGAAAGCCTTTCAAATTTTCCCTCTTTGCTCAAGTACCTACAATCAATCTTTTATTACAAGGACAAAAAGAAAAAGTTATAAAACTGATAATTCTTTTCTTTTAGTTGAGAAAAAAAAAAAAAAAGTCTCATTGTGTTATGGGTCGGCATTTGGCCCAAGCTAGCTCAATGGTATAAAAAACATAGGTGTGAGTAGTAGTATGCTCTGTTATGTGCTGGTGGCATTCTTGGACTTATTCAAATTATAACCTTTGGGAGTGGTGCAATGATTACACATATGAGTACCCTTTTTCATTTCCCCAAAACAAAAATAAAAAGAAGGAAGAAGGAAGAAGTGGTGGCCTCAACCTCAACAATTTGAGAACTTGCCATTTAGAGCATTTACAATTGATATTTACCCCCCAAAAAAAAAAATTCGATTACCATCTCAAAAGTTATTTTATCATTTATACCATACCATTTTACAACATTTCAACTTTTATTTCTATACAATACGTTAAAATAATATATCTACTCAATAAAATATATAACCCAAAAGTGAGAGAAAAAAAAAATGGTGATTAGGGAGAGAGAAAAGAAATTAATAAAATATGAAATTTAGGTTTTACAAGTTATTAAGATACCATCTTATAAATAAGACAGTACTATAATACTGTTGCAAAATTATTTGCAATTACATAAAGCACGTCTTTTACATTTTGATTGTAAAATATCTCAACAAATGCAATATAGAAGTTCAGGTGTTAATGCTCAGTGGAGTGGCAAATAAATAACTATTTAAACTTTTGGTTTGCTTTAAGATGATTGCTTCAACATAATATGTCCAGGAATCTTGTCTCAAGTCATGAGTCATGAAAATAAGTACTACTCTTATTGTCCTGGGCATTCAGCGAGTCAGCAGACATAGGATACATTTTGGACGAAGTGCTGCAACCAAAGACAAGGACGGAAGTCACGGAACTCCTAATGCTTTTTATCATTTAAAAAAACAATTACGAACGAAAATATGATAGTGAATGACTTCTTTTATCTCAGCGTTACCATAATAATATTTTACTCACTAAGTTCACAGAATCGGTGAGTCAGTACTGTTATCGCAATCCTATAGCTACTAAAGCTAGTACGTAGTGAATCCAACAAACATTTATCTAGTGCGCATTTAATGTAGTAATTTCTGTTTTATGCTTTTACAATGCTTAGGATTTAAAAAAATAAATAAATAAATGGTTTTTGTTTAACTCTATTATGTGTTTTGGCTTCTTTAAAAAAAAATTGTATTATTATACAAGAACAACAGATATAGGATGAGGAAATTATGTATCATCTCTGCATTTTCCTTGTTCAAAATTTCAAATAGTTTCATGAGGTATGATTATGAACGGATAAATAATCCTCCTTTTTTTTTAATTATTATTATTTTTAAAGGAGTTGGGTCTTGCATTTGTTCAGCATCTAATCATAAGCCAGAAAAATTACAAGTTCAATGCCATATACCATTCTAATTTTAACGCTTTGACCTGTTGTCAATTTTGTTCTTCTATATCAAAAAAAAAAAATTGTTCTTCAGAGAACAGCGGGCCTTTTCAAGCTATGAATTATGGGCTTCAAGAGTTTGAGCGGACGCGCCTACTCTCATTCATAGGCTTGTCTTTTGAATAATCTTTTAAAGACTTTTTTTTATATATATTAAAAAAACCTCTTATGAAGACTGTGGAGGGTCTGAAGACTGAAGATGATTGGGCCTGTGGAGTTGCTTTCATAAACCAGCCCGAAGGGGAGAATAAGCTCCGGGAATTCCGCCAACCCGAGGATGGAAGTATTGGCAGGGCAATTAATATCTTATGAAGGCCAAGGGAGAGGGAAAAGAACTGTAATGGGAACAAAGTATGTGAAGGGAAATTTTGTGGAAGATATACCTTTCACCTCTGCATTGAATACCTTACACCAACCGTATCAGTTGCATTAATATGAAAATGACACTTGAACAATAACTTCACAGCTAGTAGCCCCTTCTACTATCTTCAAAAGAGCCTTGATGGGACAAGTATCCTATGAAATGCTTTGAGGCATATAGGTGGAGGGTTAAGATACAAGGAAAAGGGGTATAAAAGGAAGGGAACCTCCCAAAAAAAAGGAGATGAACATTTTTCTTCAAGAAGTAAAAAATAAGAAAGTGAACAGTGTATTATTTAGTGAAAAACTTGTATCAACCATATATAATAAACTAAACCTCGGACCTGCCCGAGGAGAGCGCTATTCTTAAGCATTACTCGAATTTCATTTCTGTGTCACCCTGGTCTCTTCGGTCATACACCATAACTTAGTTTAGAATTGCACTTGAAGTATTTTCTTACTCTTCAAAGAAAATTCTATCGTTTGGGCTTAGTTTAAGGGACAAGGTACCACTGTTCTTGAAGGGCTAAGATGCAAGAAAATTTTTAGTAGGCTTGGGCCTTTATTTTGGACATAAAGAATACAAGAATAAAATCATCTTGAGTGTTCTTCAATTCTACCTGCAAGTTCCAATCCAGATTTTTCTCCCTCTTCAATCATGTTTCTTCTCCCTTTTCTTTTTTTTTAATTACAACAAAAACAGAAATTTGTTGTTACTCATTAGGCTCCACCTCACCACTCCCCCTCATCCTCCTAAACAACTCTAAAGCCCATTCACACTCATCCTCGCTCCTCGCATACCCAGAAATCAACGTAGTCCATGCCACAACATTCCTAGATGGCATCTTATTAAACACATCCAAAGCCTCGCTCATCAAGTTACATTGCACATACCCCACTAGCATCAAACTCCACAACAACTCATTTTCACCATGCAACTCATCAAACACCCACTTTGCTCCTTCAATATCAATACAACTTGAGTAAAGGTACAACAATGCACTACCCACAAGCTCAAATCTCTCAAACCCAGATTTCAAAACTAGACAATGTAGCTCTTCTCCCTCACAAACTAACCGGGAACGTGCACATACACTTTACGTAGTCGAAAAAGTGGTTTCATTGAGCTTTATATTACTACTGTGCATAATTGAAGTTAGTTTCAGAGCTTCATAGTATTGCCACCATTTGGAGTAACCTGATATCACGGTGTTCCATGAGACAACAGTTCGTCTAGGCATTTCGTCGAACAAGTTTCGAGCAGAGTCGAGCTAGCCATTTTTGCAGTACTTAGTTATAGAAATGTTGGTAGAAACTATGTAGTTGTGAGGGGCTTGTGGACATTGACAAAGGGTTGTGAAGAACTTGAATTCTTTGTCAATCTTGGACAAATGCTCACAAAAAATAAAAAACAATTGGTGAAGCCTTAGAGACAAAAAGGAGAAATCCCATGGAATGAAGCACTATAAAAAGAAAGGGAGGTAACTATGAACAAGGGAGGAACCCATGGAAGGGAGAGTAAGAAGAAAACTAAGAATCAGAGAACAAAAGAAAAGAAATTAGAGTGGTAAAAGAAGAAAGGAAGAGAGGAAATATGGCAGAAATAGAGGCATGCCTCAGTAAACCATCTTTTTTCTCCCTCTTGACATTCTCATCCTCTAAAACTCTGTGAATCAGAACCCAAAACCATTTAGGCCCTTTCACTAGTACGAGTGACTTCAATGGCAAAGTTGGTTCCCTTCTTGGACTCGTTCTTGCTGAATGACTCAACCCGGGATTGGAGAGCGAGCTAAGGCTATCGCACTTGCTTGGAATCGTAGTTATTCCCTTGCTACGACATATTTTAGCTTATTTGATATTCCCGTTGTTATTCATTTTACTGTAGTGTTTTAAGTTATTCATTATTCTGTTGTGACATCCTTACTCTGTTTGCTGTATCAGTTGTTCTACTATACTATCTTTTATTTTATTTGTGGTATTAGTTGTCCTGCGGTAGTTTCTTCTATTATACTTTATTATAAAAGTCGCCCTACTATCATATCTTTCACTATGTTCATTGTAACAGTTATTCTACGCTATCTAAGTATTGGGCATGACTAGCTTGTACAAAAGCTAGCTTGTAGTGTAACCCCCCAAGACAAGTCCCAACTCCCTTACCCACTGACTCTCAGGCCTTGGTGTAGCAGATGGGCTTTAGCCCATTAACGTGAAAAGGCCCCCACAATTGGCTAGTTAATTCAACATGTACTATATGAATTAAGTCATGTGTTAATCCAGTCTCTAGATCACTCCTTCCAGGATTCGACCAACTCAGGGTGGTAGTTGGTTCTGATACCAAATTTTAGCAACTCATGGGTATAACTCACTCTTGAAAGCCGGCTTGCAAGAGGGGTGCCTAAGAGCTTATATATACATGTTTAAGTTTAAACTTAAACAATGTGGGACACTAGGATCATAACAATTACAAGGCATATGACATAATTTGGGGTTCCTATCATTCCCCTCCCCTTCAAAACACCTTGCCCACAAGGTATTGTTGTGGTTGTCATCTTCATCCAAAAAAAAAAAAAATCTTTCAATGATATACTACCTTAGTGACATTTTGATTACCATATTCATGCACTTCTCTTTGACAAGTGGTCCCATGTATATAACGGTTTCTTCTTCTTAGATCTTCAACCTTTGCTCAAATTCTTGAGCCTTTAATGGTTCTTCAATTTTCAAACTCTCATTGGTTCTTTGGACCTTGGATGTTCTTAGATCCTTAAGACCTCATTTGATTCTAAAACCATTAGAATTGTTGGTGATCTTTGATTCTTGGTCACCATTTCCTTCTTTGTTGGTTCTTTGGACTGAACTTTAAGGGTAGTCATACATGGATATCATGATCCACTTTGACACAAAAATTAACATCTTGACTTGCAACAACAGCAGTAGATTCTTAAAACTTGATTTGTTCTTCAAGTTTTATTGAATCAATAGATTGTAACTCCTCTTCTGTCATGTTCTCGACATCTCCTTTAGTTTTGAGAGTTCTTCTCTCACAGCCTTGTGAGATTCGCAAAAGGCCTTGAAATTCTCACAAACTTTGTCGAGCATTTGCCTCAATTCTAGAAAATCTAATCGTAAGTCATCTTCACATGTATCAAAATCGCTCGATCTAATACCAAATGTTATGAACCTATTGGAATGGATAGAAATTGTAGGGAGGTAAATATGAATTCTAGAGAAATTGACTTAATTCGAGATAGTCACCTTCTATAGAGAAATATCGAGAGAGAGAAAGAGAGAGAGGGAGATAAAATGTACTAAGCAATCAATTGGTTTATTCTTCAATGATATATAATATTGAATTACAATCATATATTTATATGAAACTAACACTAATCTCATTGTCTCTCATGACTTAAAATAATTGGCTAATTAATTCAACATATGCTCTATGAATTAAACCATTTGTTAAATGAGAGCTCTCCTTGTTTCTCTCTTTTTTTCTTCATTTCTTTGGCACAATATGCTGACTTGAATTTGCTGATCTGGATTTAATCTCAAGCTTTTGTAAAGGCTTCATGCATGATTTTCTTCTATGATGACATATGCGAATTTTTTTTATCTTCTTCTTGATTCACGTTCATGCATGCATGATGCGTGATTAGCGTCAAAGACACAAACATATTATTTATCATCATGTTCTTAGAGAATATGGTATGAACTGACCTGCATCTTAGCCCTATATTAGGTATACCACATGAGATACACGAACAGAGACAGATTACAGTTAATCTTGACTCTCAACCAACTCTTGCTCTTTTTGTATGGGCTGTTTTTTTTTTTTTTTATGCACAATATTTTCTTGCTGCATGTTGGTGATTTTCTTTTTAACATGCTCATTTGAGTAGTGAGATTTGGTTTATCCATCTCTCTCAAGCGTGTAAATTTTTTGCTTTTAAAAATACTCACTTGAAATGCGGGATTTAGTTTATCCATCTCTCTCAAGGGTGCATGTAATTCTTTTTCTTTTTTTAAATACTCACTTGAGATGAGGGATTTGGTTAATTCATCTCTCTCAAGGGTTTATATTTCCTTTTTGTTCTGAAAATTTTTTTTTTGGAGCAATTAGTTTTACTAAGAAGTTCAACCACATGTCAAAAAAATTGAGCAATTAGTTTCACTAATAAGTTCATTCACATTGAAAGAGTACTCCTAATTGGTTCATCCTGCAATGATCTCTTGTCCTAATTAATAAAGGTATAATTTCGTACTCACAATATTTGTATGATGTGAAGCAAGTAAAAGAGTCACGCCTATAGTGAGACTTTGATCAACATGAACAGCTTGTGACCATTGTGATAGATTAAGGAGATACATGTCACAATCCCACTTTGGTGAAAATGGGAGGACGAGTGATTAAGGTTGTGGGCTTCACTTATTTGTTACCTTTTTCTAGATGGATAAATAAAGCCGGTTCATCACCAATATGTGAATCTTCGAAGAAGAACGTTTGGATAAGCTAAAAAAAAAAAAAGCAAAGTCAGCATCCACAAGTATTTTGTAAAAGAAAAACATAAAGAAAAATTTACACACTTGAGAAAGATAAATAAACCAAACACCACATCTCAAGTGAGTTTTTATTTTTTTTCCTACTTTTGAAAATACTCACTAGTTGAGATGCGGGATTTGGTTTATCCATCTCTCTCAAGTGTGTAAATTTTTTTTGCTATTTTTCTTTTTAAGATAACTTGTGGATGCTGACTTTGCTTCATTTCTTTAGCCAATCCAAACGTTCTTTTGAAGATTCATGTATTGGTGATAAACTGACTTTAGAAAGGTAACAAATAAGTGAAGCCCACAACCTTGATCACTCGTCCTCCCATTTTCACCAAGGTGGGATTGTGACATATATCCCCCTAATCAGTCACAGCGATCACAAGCTGCTCTTGTTGATCAAAATCTCACTGCAGGCACAACTCTTTTACTTGCTTTACATGATACAAATATTGTGAGTAAGAAATCATACCCTTCTTTGGGACGAGAGATAATCGCAGGATGAAAAAACTGGGAGTACTCCTTCAATGTGAATGAACTTGTTAGTGAAATTTATTGCTCAATTTTTCTTTGACATGTGATTGAACTTCTTTATAAAACTAATTGCTAAAAAAAATTTCAAAACAAAAAGGAAATATACACCCTTGAGAGAGATGGATAAACTATATACCGCATCTCAAGTGAGTATTTTTTTTTATAAAAAAATTACACCCTTGAGAGAAGGATAAACCAAATCCTACATCTTAAGTGAGTATTTTCAAAAGCAAAAAAAAATTGCACGCTTAAGAGAGACAGAGAAACCAAATCCCACATCTCAAATGAGCATTTTCAAAGAAAATCACTAACATACAGAAAGAAAATATTGTGCATTAAAAAAAAAAAAAAACTGAATACAAGAATGTCCCCCTTAAAGGGGTTCTATAATTGAGGTCATGCGAAATTTGACACAGTTGTGAAGTTAAAATCTTGTAAAGCTTGGTGCAAAATCTTCAAAGTCAATAAGAATTGAAAGGCTGAGTATTGCAAGGGTCGATGAAGGGTGACACAAAAAAAAAAATCAATCAAGGTTGTGCCAATATTCAAGTCAGTTCATGTGGTGTATAACAGCCCATACAAAAAGCAAAAGTTGGTTGAGAGTCAAAATTAACTCTATGTCTCTGCTTGTGTATCTCGTGTGGTATACCTAATATATGGCTAAGATGCAGGTCAGTTCATACCATACTCACTAAGAACATTATGATAAATAATATGTTTGCATCTTTGAGGCCAATCATGCATGAACGTGAATCAACAAGAAGAAAAGAAATTCACGTATGTCATCATAGAAGAAAAATGCATGAAGCCTTTACAAAAAGCTTGAGATTAAATCTAGATCAGCAAATTCAAGTCAGCATATTGCGCCAAAGAAAGGAAGAAACAAAAGGAGAGACCTCATTCCTCTATTCGACTTGTAAAAAAATAGTGGGATTTGCTCACTGAAGGCTTGTTTTTATAGTGGTCACTTCGTTATGAGGCATTGCACTTCTAAGTCGAGTAGGTCTCTAAATTGGAGATAAGTCAAAGACAAAGGGTTTAACCAGCTTGGAGAGTGCTGATATTTCAGCCGTGTTGCTCCTATCTACCAATGTTTGAGTTTAAATTCGACTTCTCCAAAAGATAAAGAGTTTCAGTCCTTATGTAGTTGGGACGTTGACTGTTGAGATCAGGCGGTCTGCGGATATTTGTTTAATTCCTATTAGAAGTCATAAACCAAGACTACTTCGGCTAGGAAACACATTTTCCTTCTTGAAGTTATCTTCGCAGGACAATTTGATTAGGAGCAAAACTCTTCCCACCACTTTTACACTCAAAATTGTGAACATGTCTAAGTCTGGAGATTACATTTGTAGAAGGCAAAATATTTAACCAATTATAAAATTGTATATATCAAAATTTAGTGACAAATTCTATATTTATATGTCATTAAAGTAAATAAATCAAGTGTTGACATGTGTCATTCAAGATGACAATTATCTTAAGAGTAATGCTACAGACACAAACTATTTTATAACATGTTTACAAACTGTTGATGTAACTTTAGTAATTTTCAAATAGTTATTATAAGTAAAAATATGATGTTAGTAATGGGTCCATATTAGAACTAGTAAGAATTTGTCACATCATTAGTTTATAAAAATATTGTAAAATAATTTGTGTTTGTAGTATTACTCTTATCTTAATTAAATAGAGATAAATATACTAATTAAATTGGAATGATAATAGTTAATGATTATTTCTATTAAAATAAATAAAAATAGAGATAATTATCTACGAGTAACAAGACTCTAATAAGCTTAAAGCTAGAGATCCATTATAAAAATTGTTTAATCGATCTTCCCACCAAAGTAAAGAAGAGTTCTTATTCGAGTTAAGATTACAAATAAGATAAAATTATATGATTAATCTTTTGTGAAATGATCAAAAATAAAGAATTGTACTCATTTGAGGGACAAGTTACTACATATAAAGGTCGTGAAATCAAATTTAGCCCCACCGATCAAGAAAAAAAGTTCCCACCATTAATATGAACCAAAAAACAAATACTTATTAAATGTGTGAGAAAGAGAGTTGTACTAAATATAATAAATATTGACCAATTGATAGGAATATTTATCCATTTCTCTTTATTTTAATTAGAGTATTACTAAAGTTATAGTATATATTTTTTTAAAAATACTACGTTCTCAATATTTTCATTACACTTTTATAACAAGTTCTAGTTAATAAGTTATTACTGGTTCAAATTAAAATCCACTACTGAAATTACTTTTTTATCTCTCTAATAACAATTTGTCTCTTAAGTTTTATTGTGAAAATATTGAAAAAAATGTAGTGAATATGACATTGTTTATATTTTTTACAACTTTTGATGTATTAAAATTAGAAATTAAAAAAAATATCAATAAAATTTTATTGAAAAAAGAATTATAATCCATGAACAAGGTCATGGAATACCGTAGGAAAATGAAGAGGTTACCTCCATCTGAATATTTATCCAAAATGCCAATTCAATTAGACAGTTCAATGAGAAAACAACAACAATTATTGATCGTCATTGGGGTCTACCAACACCAATTCATTGTCGTTTATAATTATAAAGCAGTGGTTGATTTCGTTGTTTGCAAAAGCAGATAATGATACGCTTGAATTTTATTATCAAAAGCAGATAATGATACTATGAGTACGTTGCAGATAATGATATATGGGAACTATTAGAATCGCTTATTTTGTTACAAATAAAAAAATTTGCTAAAAATATAATAAATAAAAATAAAAATTAATTAAAATAGTAAAATAATATATTATAATATAATAAAATCTATAAATTATAATAAAATAAATTAAATAATAAAATAAATTGACAAAAATAATCTTTACCAAACGAACCATATACAGATATTTTTAATGGTAACAAATGCCCCAGAGAAGTCTTTTACAAAATACTTTTAAAAATATTTTATAAATAAAAACTTATTTTTTATACTTTTTATAAAAATAGTACGAAAACATTCCTAAAATAATTAATTCATTTACTAACCAATGTCCTTACTGTAAGTCCGTGGCACAAGGAATCTTATTGGTGTATCTCAACCCACCGAGTAAAAGCACATTGATGCTCTTACTATAAGCATCGGTCAGCAGCCACATTCATCTTCATCCATAAACATCGACTCCACAAGCCAGTCTGTCCAAAACTCCACCTTATGGATTGCAGGGTCTTACAACTTGTGATTCAGTCAGCGCATGGATTGAGAAACGTCAATCATCTGACAACGATGAAGCCTTACGCGCTTGTTTCCATTCGCGACAAGCAGAATAACCTCCATTCCTCAGAGGAAAAAACACCGGAGGACGCAGAAGGTGGTTCAAACCCCACATGGAACTGCCCAATTACGTTTAACCTCGACATCACCAAGGCCAAGGAGAGCAGCCTTGAACTTGTTGTTAAGCTCATGTCGGATCGCTGGCTTAGGGACAAAGAAATCGGTGAAGTCCGTGTGCTCATCACAAAATTGCTGGAAGGTTTTGGTGGTGGAGCTAAAGCTAATGCAGTAGTAGCTGAAAAACAGATGAGTGCCAGTGTTATGGCCACAGATGAAAAGCCCCAAGGAACACTAGTATTTTCTTACAAGTTTGAGAGCGTGAGTACTGTCCAGAAACCAGCAAGGCAGATCAATTTTCCAACTGCGCCGCAAAATGTGCAGCAGAACCCTGAACAACCTGCTGGGTGGATGGATTCGTTGATCAAAGGGATTGCGGGAACTGTGTTGAACAATACCGGATTGACAAGTTTGGTTGCCTCTGATGCTGCTGCAGCCCCGCCTCCGCCTGCTATTCAAACCCATGTTGCTGCTGCTGTTGATCAGAGTGGTGCTGATGACCCGCCTGAGGATAATAGCAAAGGGATTGCGGGAACTGCGTTGAACACTACCGGATTGACAAGTTTGGTTGCCTCTGATGCTGCTGCTGCCCCGCCTCCGCCTGCTATTCAAACCCATGTTGCTGCTGCTGTTGATCAGAGTGGTGCTGATGACCCGTCTGAGGATAATAGCAAAGGGATTGCGGGAACTGCGTTGAACACTACCGGATTGACAAGCTTGGTTGCCTCTGATGCTGCTGCTGCCCCGCCTCCGCCTGCTATTCAAACCCATGTTGCTGCTGCTGTTGATCAGCTTGGTGCTGATGACCCGTCTGAGGATAATAACGAAGGGATTGCGGGAACTGCGTTGGACACTACCGGATTGACAAGTGTGGTTGCCTCTGATGCTTCTGCCCCGCCTCCGCTTGCTATTCAAACCCCTGTTGCTGCTGCTGATAATCAGTGTGGTGCTGATGACCCGGATAATAATGATGAAGATGAAGGTGAAGATGAAGATGAAGATGAATATGTATGAAAGATGAAGCTAGGTATGGTCATTGAAATAGTATATAAGGATCTCAAGGGTCTTTCTATTATATCTAGGTATGCATATAATAATAATGCAAGTCCACCTCAAATTAGCTATATGTACTGGTTTCTGCTGTTTCAGTGTGAATCTTTGTCTAGTCTTTCTTAGAATGTCAAGCTAAAACTGTGAATTATCTTAATGTTCTACTTCCACTATGTGTATCAGTACTGTTTCTATTTTGGGGATGATAATTAGTAGTTGTTGAGCTCACTTGGTAGTATCATTCAGTTGATCAGTTGCACTATCAATCTCTAAACTATTCTTCTGATATAGTATAAATTAGTTTTCATTTTTGGCAGTGTTTGCTCTGTTTTTGAGTTCATGTGATTTCGGACTTAATCAGATCTTTGGAATCATATTTCTTATATTTTTTTATGTGCATATAGGGGTGGAGCTAGAAATTTTTCCGGATAAAACCAAAATGATATACATATGTTTGACCCACTCATTATTGTTCTAATAAATTTTCAAACACAAAGACAAATTTGTTAGTTTTGACATGTGTGAGATTTTTCATATAAAATTACTGGTACCATATGTTGCACTATGAAAATTTATTTTGTAATCAAATATAGACTGTCAATTGGTTTAATGTTTCTAAAAAAAAAAAAATTGTTTAATAAGTAAAAGGCAAAAAAAAAAAAAAATCATCAACCATAAAATAAATAAATAAAATAGAAAAAAAAAAAGAGTAGAGAGATAGAAGAGAGTTACGCCCTATTTGGTTATCATTGGGGTAAATTCATTTTCTCTTTTCATTTTCTGAACTCATTTTTTGTTTCTTAAATTATGTATTCATTTTCTCTAACCAACCTATTTTATGTTTAGCATTATTTTTTAGTCTAGATTTTTCTTTACTTCACTTTATATTTTTCAATTAAAAATTCAACACAATAGAGAGAGAGAGGGTTTGTGTGTTTTTCAATGTTAGTAAAATCTACAGATTTAGTTTTTTTACAAAAATGTCACTATATATATTTTTAAGAAAATGAAAATATTAAAAAGTTGTATTCAATTTTTGTATTCAAATCTTTTTTTATATATTGAAAATGAAAACCAAATTCAACTACAAAATCAAATAAGTTTTTAAGTGGTGGTTTCCATAAAAATCTGAAAATAAAACCGAATACATCACTTTTTTCTCAAACCAAACAGGCCTTAGTGCGAGACGACTAAGAGAAGACTTGCATTTGCATTGACTGATAAGGTCTTTTGGCAGGCGGCTAGAAAGTAGAATATTGGTATATAACGCAAACCACAAATGTGCATGGTAGAGTTTTGTTAGGATGATGTGTTGGGGCCGGGAAGAGAGAAATTTGAATGAAACAATGACACATGGGGGCCAGTCAGTTTCCTTTGAGGGGCAGCTTTTACAAAAGTACTTTTAGGGCCTTCTTTTTTCTTTCTTTTTTTGGGCTAGCAATAATGTTTTCTTGGGAAATTTCCCCCCTCCCCCTCCACGTGTTTTGCATGGAAATGTACTGCATAGACTATTAATTGGGTTAATAAATAAAAGGAAAAAAGTCATCAACCAAAATAAATTAATAAATAGAAAGTGAAGTAAAATAGAAATGAAAAAAGAGAAGAAGAAAAGGAAGAATAGAGAGGTTGAAAATAAAAAATGCTAGTATCAAAACAAAACACAGTTTATTATGTGATAAATTGTAAATAGTAGGTTTATAATCCTATCACTCATGACTTATCACTTTAATAATTTGTTATTATAAATTTTTTGTGATATTTAGCATTACTTTGTTGAAGAGAGCTTAATGTGAAACTTTGAAAATGACTTGTTGCATGGAAAGACGAGGTCTTTTGGAAGGTGGGTAGAAAGTAGAGTATTGGAAAAATGCAAATTGAAAAGATGAAGTAAAGGAAGCTAATATATAGTACTAAACTTACAAAAATTGTAGGCTTGTGGTGATGATTTTTTGGAGGAGGAAGGCAATGACACATGTGGGGCCAGTCGATGCTTTGCAAAAAAAATCTTTAGGTCCTATCTATTTTAACCAGCTATAGTGTCCTTTTGAACATTTTTGGGGGCATAATAAAACGTGACTCAGCATAAAAGAATGCGACTTACTGCAGAATTGTTGGACACAATGTTTTTTGTATGGAAATGCACTGCATATTTGTTTTGTTTGGTGCTCTTTTTATCATTTTGCTACGGATTTTCGACCCCTTGTACAATATGGCATTCATGTTGTTTAAGGGTTTGCTTAATTGAATATTTCATCATTTAAGTTCTTACAATTTTTCTCCTTTGATACTAGTTCTAATATACCTTATTCAACGTATCATTTTAAGGTTATCGTGCGCGTGCGTGTGTGATGGGTTCAAGTTATACCTGGTGTAATTTAACAAGAGTTACACATTTTTCTGACCATAGATTACCATTAGATCTAACGGTTAAAAAATTATACATGCCTTAATCATTAATAATCTAAACATTGCGTTAATGAGTTACCAAAAATCTTACTTTTATCTCTCAACAGACAAAAATCTTCCTTCTATTTATTCCTTATTCTTTAAATTTAAATACCTTCTCTCTCTAGTCACCAAGTACACATCTTCTCTCTAAACTCATCTCCTTCTCCCATGACTTCACATATAATCCTTTCCACAACAGATACATGATATCTCATATCTTCATCTACGAATAGTTGTTATAGGCTTTCTTAAAAATTAAGCAGTTTATTCAATTATAAGAACTCAAATGTTGAGGCAGTATTTGAAGTTTGCAAAATATGTTTCGGTGTTTTTCACTTTTTGTCATTGGGATGACAAAGAAATTCCCGAAAAAAGGAAAAAAAAAAAGTGCTAATGATATGGCTATTGCAATTTCTGAGTTTGTAAGCCATCAAATTGACAACTTTTCTCTTAAATGTTCTTACCTCCAAATCCTTTAAAATAAACACTTAATTTGATCAGAATTGTTGATATCCAATGTGGTGGTGGAACTATGGAAGCTAGCTTTCATTAAAATCTCATAATGTTAGTGGTTGTACCAAACTATCAGTCATGTTCCAATTCAAAAATTGGGGTTTTAATGTCAGAGAGGTTGTAGGTTAAGATTTCATATTCACATCCCTGACTGAAATTTGCTAGATCCACATTCATAGGGGCCAAGCAAAAAATAAAAGATAAAATAAAAATAAAAAAAGGGCAAAGCGAGGGAGAAAAACTGGGTTGTTCTTTAAACACAATACAGATGAGTGATTTGGCTCTTGCTTAATTTCTTTTCTTTATTATTAGAGATGAATATATGAGGAGAAATGATATGTCCACAACATTTTCACAACAAATCTTAAGTGGCAAGTTATTACTGATTGTTATTATTGGGACAAAAAAGTAATCTTTGTTTTAGGTTCAAATTTAAACTAAAAATAGCTAACCACCTGTGATTTATTGTAAAAATGTTGTGGACATAGCATCTCTCATGAGGAGAAATGATATGTCCACAATATTTTCACAACATTTTCACAACAAATCTTAAGTGGCAGGTTATTACTGGTTGTTATTGTTGGGACAAAAAAGTAATCATAGTGTTAAGTTCAAATTTAAACTAAAAACAGCTAACCACCTGTGATTTGTTCTGAAAATATTATAAAAATATTGTGGACGTAGCATCTCTCATATATGAGATATCATGTGTCTTGTGGTGGAAAGGGTGAAGCCATGGAGAAGGAGATGAAATTAGAGAGAGAATGTGTGTGCTTTGGAATTTAAGAGAGAAGGCATTTAATTTTAAAGAATAAAATAAAATGGAGGTTTTTTTAACTCATTAATGCAATATTTAAAATATTAATTACAAGGCATAAAATGTTATTGACCATTAGATTTAATAGTAATCTATGGTCAAAAAAAGGTGTAACTCATGTGAAGTTACATCAAGTGTAACTTGAATATATATATATTAAGCTCTCAAATAAAGTGTGCATATTATTATTAAAAACAATTGCCTATGGTTCTTTTGTAAATAAAATTAACATTTTGGGTAATTTTATATAAGGAATCTTTCAAGAAGATTCACTAACAACTCTTACAATTTTTTCTCCTTTTGTACTAGAAACTACTAGTTCTAATATACCTGATTTAAGTTTGTCTATTAAAATAAAATATTTCAATACCAACCTATTCGGTGTACTATTTTAAGGTTACCGCATATATATATATATATATTATATATATATAGATATATAATATATATATATTATGTTATTACTATTATATGATTACTATTATATAAAAAATAATCGATTTATTTTTTAAGGTCTCAAATTAAGTGTGCATTTTATTATTAAAAACAATTCTTTAAGGTTCTTTTGTAAATAAAATTAACATTTTGGGTAATTCTACATAAAGAATCTTCCAAAAAGGTTCACTAAGAGCATTCTCATCAGCTGTTTCAAAAAAAATGTCATTTTGACAAACCAAATACTTACTTTATCATTTCTACCACTTCTGTATTATTTCTCTTTCTCTCTTAACAGTTACAATTCTTAATTTCTTTCTTTACAATTGACCGATCCCCATTTTCTTTGGCCTTCACCCCCCTTAAATACTTCTTCCCCTGATGCTTTATCCACCAGTCTCTCAAATTCCCTCCCCCTAGATATTTATTCTCTTAGTGCCTTTGAATAGTAACCAGAAGTTTCAGTTCTACTGTTCAGGGGTCACTTCCCCATTAATGCGGCCAAGGAGGTAGGTGCAGAGTCTTTAATATGGAGGTGGCAGCCTTTGCTTATGATATTTTTCTAACACCGATGTATCTAGAAGGTTTAGGGTTTCCCCCTCTTAACCAATAGTCTTTCCGGAATTCTGTCTTGACCTTCGTAGTGAATCTCCGAGTTCTCTTGGGTCTGTCCAATGAGAAACTCACCCTCGAATGTGTCCTCGGACCCTCGGCGTATGGGTCGATTCGCAGTACTAACAAATTCTTAGCTCAAGAACAGATCGGCCCTCCTTGCTAGAGCCCAAAGGCCCAAATGCCTGCTTGGGTCCTTTTACTCCCCACAATAGCCCCTCAACACTCTATTTTTCAGCATCCGAAGAGAAAAATAGGGTTTTGATCCAACGAGAACTTACCCCACACGTTTTGTAAATAACTGTGCGTGTGGGGATCGTTTCGTGTTCCAGAGAATGCCACTTGGCGGTTTTAATTTAAAAAACGCGCGCATTTATTACTGTAAGTTACACCTTGTCCCCCACAATCAACGGTGAGATGAGCATCTAACGGCCCTTGTTGCCCCCTGAAAATTTGGGCGGAACGAATGCAATTTCGAGGCCGCTTCCCGCACGTTGTGACGCTTTGGAAACATGCGCCTTCATTTATTTCTTCAGAGGCTAATCCCATCAAAACATCAGCAGTTGCCTTTTCTCTGCAGAAATCCGTGGAAACTCGCACAACTTCGAACTTGTAAGTCCCTACTTCTTATTTAACCCATTCTCCTCGGATTCTGTCCTCGGCTCCCATTTTAACCACTCTCCCTCTTAAAACTCAATCTTTCGTTCCTTTCTGATGGGTAGATTTAAGTGTCTAGTTGACACCGCCGCTGGGATGGAAGGCTTTAGAGCCAAGTATCACATTCCCAGCGATGTAGGTTTAAGATATTGCCCAGCGAAAGCCGTGGCCGATTCTAGGAAAACAGGAGAGGTTGTCATTCCCATGATTGCCTTCATAGAAGGTGGGATGACCCCTCTCTATGAGGAGCGTAACCAGGGAATACCTCCGCAACCACCGGTTGTGTCCCGACCAGTGTGCTCCCAATATCTTTAGAGTTTTAGGAAGCGTCGACGCTCTCAATGAGCAGATGGGCCTGAACCTAACTTGGCATGACGTCGTTTTCATGTACGAATGACACAAGCTTACTAGGGTAGGTTATTACATCAAATCCCGCTCTAGTGAAGTTAGGTTGATCTCCTATCTGCCCAAGTCCAATAAAGGCATGAAGGAAGACTACCTCATCGCCTCAGGCAACTGGCACGACGGCCCCCACTGCCCAGTTGAATGGGGAGATCCAGGTGCGACTTAGGATCTAACTTCTTACTCTATAACCCCATCTAAGCATCTTAGAATGTCATTTGCATTTACAAACTATATGACTTTGATTTATCACATGTCTTAAAAATCTAACCATGTTTGTCTGTTTTGGTGTCTTCCCTTGCAGATAAACAGCACGTGCGCCCGCACTTGAGTCACTGCAACGTTGCAGATCTGAACCGAGTGCTACGCTCAGAGGTTTTCGTGAGCGAAGATTTGCAACTTAATGCAGCTCATTTGATATTAGGGTACGAACCTATCTCCTCGGACTTCCAGGAGATAGAGAACGCTATCATTGCGAGTGACCGGAGGCGTAAGAGGATTCACGTAGCCCAACCACACTTCTTGGCCGACCACGACATTCCTAACGACCTCTACACCATATTGTACACACAACCTATTGCTGCGATCCCTCTCGCCACGCACTCTCAGGCAACTGTTGTCCCAGATGAGCAAGTGTCTTCTTCGAACACGTTGGACGAGGAGATAGAACAGTTTCAACTCGAGGACGCCCAGCGACCTCGTGGAAACCCATTCGTTGTTCTTTCCGACGAGGAAGAAGAGCCAGCCGAGACCTCTAGGATTGCGGGCCTAGTGATAGCACGTCCAGACGACAACTCCATTGAGGAAGACATGGACGAGCTTAAGGGCCTTTTGACCGTGAGAGGCGCGAGAGTGGCTAAAAAGGGAACGAGGGGGTCCCAAGTTCCCCCAGCCTTGCCACCACCTCCTCCTCCAGCCGACCCCAAGCCTCCTACTGATGATCTGAAGAAGAAAAGGAAGGCGAAGGCCGAGGAGGCCGTTGGTGAGAAGTAGAAGAAGCAGAAACAACAGCTACCGCTGGCTCAACAGCAGAAACCAGACAAGGGCAAAGGGCACGCCCGTTCGGTTGAAAGCGGGGAGATCAGGGACATAGCAGAGGTGCACCGAGCACCGGCTATGTGATCTCCCGAGCTGAGAATGGATGGAGCGCCAATTCCCCTCCAGTCCAACATCAGGGCGTTCCAACAAGGCCATGCCCTCCACCTGGCCGAGACGTTGGAGCGTCCTCTTCTGCTACCCAAGGACATGGAAGCCTTGGAGAAGATGAGCCAGCCTCAGCTGTTTCTTTCATTGAAAAGGGACTTAGCCCTGGTAAGTTCCACCCCACACTTATATTCTAAGTTCTTTGTAAACACTTTACCACCTTTAACCCACTGACATTTTTCACAAGCCATCCAAGAAGTTTTCGCTGTCGAGAAGTTCGTGGAGGATTCTCGGAAGCGAGCTGGATGGAGCAGGAGCTACGGCAAGAGATAGAGAAGTCCCTAAGCCAAGCCCTAGCGAAAAACGGGAAGCTCACGTCGCAGCTGGCCGATCTAAAGAGAGAGAAGGATGGTGCCGAGGCCAGCTTAAAGACGATGAAGAACCAAGTGGAGGGGCGACGTAAGCTTCTTCGCCAAAAAGACGACGAGCTCTCCCAAGCCCAACAGGCACACTCTGACTTGGAAAAGGAGCTTACCCGGGTGAAGGAGGAAGCTCGCACCCACAAGCATGCACTGGAGGCCGCAAAGAAGGCCAGCTATCAGGAGGGAGTAACTGCAACACAGGAACTATTGACAGAAGTTTTCGCAGCCTTGTGCCGAGAGCACTGTCAACAGGTCTAGGAAGAGGCCTTGAACGTGGCAGGGGTTCCTCAAGCTTCCGAGCTGAGGAAGCCCGAGAGCGTTTGGCTTCCCCTAGACATACAGGAGATAGAAGACCCTCCTGTTGTTGCCTCTCCTGCCCTTCCTCCCGTGGTGCAAGAACTCGTTCATGATCCTACAGAACCTGAAGGTTCCCATAAAGAGAAGAACGAGTGTGGTGGTGCTGAGAAGGAGCAAATTAAGAACGTGAAGCCCCTCATTCCTTCAACAGACAAAGGGAAGCAAGTTTTGTCTACCTTTGAGCTGGAACTGAAGAGCACTGAGGCTGGCAGCAGCTCCCTCCAAGACCCCCCTCCCCAAGCTTAAGGCCTAGTATAGGACTTTTCTGTACTCCCCTTTTTTTTATGTATATAATTAATGAAGAACAATTTTATTCTATTTCCATCTGTGTTGTATTTATTTCACTTTATCCTTTTTATACTTGTCATGAAAGTCTTTTTCTAACACATAGCTAAAGACAGAACAGAACAAACAAGTCTAACTCCAGGAGTTGAACAATTATAACCTTCAAACAGCCATACGCGTATTTGCTTTGCAAAGTAAAATATTTAAGAACCTGACAGAAACTAACTTAGTTTGGATATTATATAATGCCTTAATTAGAAAACTCACATGATGGTAAGATACTGATCTCCACAAAGTGTGTGATAAAAATAAAAATAATGACTAAGGTTCCGGTTAACAAATGATAAGATATTAATTTACACAAAGTTTTTAGTCCGAGGACCATACTTAACCAAATTTTTGTTTGACACTTAGTGACAGTAACTTCAAATGTCAATTTTCCCAAAGTAAGAGGTCCGAGGACCCGGCATAACTAAGGTTCTATTTAACAAATGAAAAGGTATCAATTTTCACAAGATTTGTGGTTCGAGGACCATACTTAACCAAGTTTCTGTTTGACACTTAGAAATAGTAACTTCAAATGTTAATTTTCCCAAAGTAGGAGGTCCGAGGACCTGGCATAACTAAGGTTCTGTTTAACAAATGACAAGATATCAATTTCCACAAGGTTTGTGGTCCGAGGACCATACTTAACCAAGTTTCTGTTTGACACTTAGGAATAGTAACTTCAAATGTTAATTTTCCCAAAGTAGGAGATCCGAGGACCCGGCATAACTAAGGTTCTGTTTAACAAATGAAAAGGTATCAATTTTCACAAGGTTTGTGGTCCGAGAACCACACTTAACCAAGTTTCTGTTTGACACTTAGAAATAGTAACTTCAAATGTTAATTTTCCCAAAGTAGGAGGTCCGAGGACCCGGCATAACTAAGGTTCTGTTTAACAAATGAAAATGTATCAATTTTCACAAGGTTTGTGGTCCGAGGACCATA
Organism: Castanea mollissima; assembly: GCA_014183005.1. Classification (NCBI taxonomy): domain Eukaryota; kingdom Viridiplantae; phylum Streptophyta; class Magnoliopsida; order Fagales; family Fagaceae; genus Castanea; species Castanea mollissima. The sequence continues at coordinate 9,476,582 of JACAVU010000004.1, forward strand.
TTTAACCAAGTTTCTATTAGACACTTAATAATAGTAACTGTAAACCTCTGAGGTATTTATAACTTTGCACTGTTAACTAAGAAAAGCACATTTTATTAATAATAATATCTTCGAAGGTTATTTACATTCCACGGGCGTTGTACAATTCTTTCATCTAGGTCAGCTAGTCGATACGACCCTATACCTGCTACTGAAACAATGCGATAGGGACCTTCCCAGTTTGGTCCTAGCTTACCCCAAGCCGGGTTCTTAGCGTGCCCTCGACTTTTCTTAGTACAAGATCCCCAGGTGCAATTGGCCTTAGTTTCACGTGGGCATCATATCCCTGCTTAAGCTTCTGTTGATAATAAGCCATTTGGACCATGGCTGCCTCGCGCCGTTCCTCAACTAAATCCAGGCCTTTCTCCAAGAGGCCATCGTTATTATCCGGGCTAAAAGAACTCGTCTTTAGGGTGGAAAAACCAGATTCCAGAGGTATCACCGCCTCGACTTCATAAGTCATAAAGAATGGCGTTTCTCCAGTGGACCTGCGCGGTGTAGTCCGATATGTCCACAGGACATGTGGTAGTTCTTCTACCCATCTGCCTTTCGCATCGTCCAACCTTTTCTTGAGGCCACTAACTATGACCTTATTGACGGCCTCGGCTTGCCTATTTCCCTGAGGGTAAGCTGGGGTGGAGTATTTATTTATGATGCCCATATCAACACAATATTTCCTAAAAGCCTTGCTGTCGAATTAAACGCCATTGTCTGAAATAAGCGTGTGTGGTATTCTGAATCTAGTGACGATGTTTTTCCAAACAAACTTCTTAAAATTCATGTCTCTGATATTTGCTAAGGGCTCGGCGTCGACCCATTTAGTGAAGTAGTCTATCCCCACGAGCAGCCATCTTTTGTTTCCTGCAGCCCTCGGAAATGGCCCCACGATGTCCAATCCCCATTGTGCGAAAGGCCAAGGACTGGAGAGAGGGTTGAGAACCCTCCAGGTTGATGAATATTAAGGGAAAACCTCTAGCACTGATCACATTTTCTGGCATAGTCCTGAGCCTCCCTCTGCATATTGGGCCACCAATAACCCTGAGTCAGAGCTCTATGGGCTAAGGACCTTCCCCCAGTGTGGCTCCCACAAATCCCTTCATGCAGTTCTTCTAGAAGCGCTTCCGTTAATTCAGGGTATACACATAACAAGTATGGTCCTGAAAAGGATCGTTTATACAGTTTTTGATCCTCGGACAACCAGAAACGTGGCGCCTTTCGATGTATCTTATCTGCTTCAGACTTGTCCTTAGGAAGGATGACGTTCTTAAGAAAAGAGATGACCAGGTCAATCCAACTAGGTCTAGGCCTTATTAGATGGATGCGAGCCGCGTTGACGACGGTAAGAGTTGGCTCTAGCAAATCCTCTACGAGGATAATTCTGGGCAAACCCTGAGCCGTAGACGTTGCCAACGTGGCCAAGGAGTCTGCATGGGTGTTTCCACTCCTAGAGATGTGAGATAAGACGAAGGAGTCAAATTTAGCTTGCTGACTTTTGACCTGGGCCAAATATTCTTGCATTCTTGGGTCTCTAGCCTCCATGGTCCCCGTGACCTGGCCGACCACTAACTGAGAGTCCGAGAATGCATGGACTTCCTTTCCACCCATCCTATGTACTATGTTCATGCCCACCAAGACTGCTTCGTACTCGGCCTCATTATTAGTAGCCGAGAACGCCAGCCTCAGAGATTTTTCAAAGACAATTCCCTCAGGGGATATCAGGAAAAGTCCGACAACAGACCCTCTCTGGTTAGCTGCCCCATCCACATACACTTTCCAAGTCGGAGGTGCTGCGACTGTGATCACACCAACTGATTTTTCATCCATGTGTGCTTCTTTCAAAGTTTTTTCTAGCAATGGTTCGGTAAACTCCGCAACCAAGTCAGCAAGGACCTGACCCTTCACCGAGGTGCGAGGCATGTATTTAACGTCAAAGGCTCCCAAAATGGTTCCCCACTTTGCGACCCTGCCAGAGTAGTTGGCGTTGTGTAACACCGCCTTGAGAGGCAATTGGGTCAGAACCACCACAGTGTGGGACTGAAAATAATGAGGAAGCTTCCGCGTGGCATGAACTACGGCCAGAAGTGCTTTCTCCAAGAGTAGATAGCGCACATCGGCCTCATTCAAAGACTTACTAACGTAGTAGACCAGTCTCTGCACCCCGCCTTCCTCCCTTATGAGGACTAGGTTGACCGCGTGGACGGCCACTGCCAGATAAGCAAACAGGACCTCGTCCGCCTCGGGACGAGACAAAATGGGTGGCCGAGAAAGATATTGCTTAAGCTGTTGGAAGGCTAATAAGCAGTCCTCGGTCCATTGAAACCCTTTCCATTTATTCAACAATTGGAAGAAAGGACGGCACCGATCGGCTGACCGAGAGATAAATCTACTCAGTGCGGCAATCATTCCGGTCAATTTCTGGATCTCCTTTGGGTTCCGAGGCGGCTGCAAGTCCTGAATAGCCTTGACCTGCACTAGGTTTACGTCTATGCCTCTATGAGTAATCATATAACCCAAGAACTTTCCAGAACCCACGCCAAAAGAGCACTTTGAGGCGTTAAAGCGCAACTTGTACTTTCTTAGCACCTAGAAGGTGTCGGCCAAATCCTTAACGTGCGAAGGTATTGTTTTACTCTTCACCACCATATCATCCACGTATACCTCAATGGTCTTCCCAAATCGCTACTCGAACATTCTGGTCATCATTCTTTGATAGGTAACCCCAGCATTCTTCAATCCAAACGGCATTACCTTATAGTGATAGTTTCCTGTTGGAGTAATGAAAGCAGTCTTCTCTTGATCCTCCAATGCTAATGGAATCTGGTGGTAATCCTGAAAGGCATCCAAAAAACTCATACGAGGATGTCCGACAGTGGCGTCCACAAGCTGATCAATACGTGGCATTGGGAACGAATCCTTGGGGCAAGCTTTGTTCAAATTCGTGAAGTCCACACATAGCCTCCACGTTCCATTCTTCTTTTTTACCACAACCGTATGCGCCAACCATTCAGGGGTAGAAAACTTCTCTAATAGCCTCAGCCCTCATGAGTTTAAGCACTTCCTCCTTGACAGCCTCGGAATGTTCCCTAGAAGAACGCCAAGCTGGCTGCCTCCTCGGAACAATGGCGGGGTTGACATTCAAATGATGACAAATGAAGCTTAGGTCCACGCCCGGAACCTCATAAGGGTCCCACGCAAAGACATCAATGTTGTCTTTCAGAAACTCCAACAAATCCATCTTCTCCTGGTGTGGCAAGCGTATGCCAAATTGGAAGAACCTCTCAGGGTCATCGGTTATCAAAAACTTCTCTAAATCTTCACAAAGAGCCTCTTCTCCTGTCATCGCATCGGGCGCATCTGGAGCTGTTAATTGCTATAAGTCTTTGGTGATCAAAGCCGAAGACCCGGCTTCTGTCTGGTGCAGCACCGCAGCCGATATGCATTGCCTAGCCACCGATTGGCTGCCGAGGATTTCTTCAACAGATTCCCCCGAGGGGAATTTAATCTTAACATGCAAGGTAGAGGAGACAACACCCAGAGCGTGCAGCCAGGGCCTGGCGAGGATGGCTGTATATGGGAAGTACGCGCCAACCACAATGAAATCCACCTCCACCATTTCCAAGCCAGATTGAACGGGCAAACGAATCTGTCCCTTTCGGTACAACGGCCTTCCCTTCAAAACTTATGAGTGGCGAATCATAAGGAGTGAGATTCTCCAGTTTCAACCTTAGCCCCTTAAATAAATCAGGGTACATGATATCTGCACCGCTGCCCTGATCAATCATCACCCTTTTCACGTCATAATTTCCTATCCTGAGAGTGACCACAAGAGCATCGTCATGGGGTTGGATGGTATCAACCTTATCCTCCTCTGAAAATCCCAAGACAGGTAAATTCACCTTCAACCTCTTCGGCCTGCAGCCTACCTCTTCGGCCTGAGAATGGGAAACTGTTATCACCCTAGTGGGACCTGAGTCGGTTCTACCAGGTGCAGCGAAGATGACGTTAATCGTTCCCAATGCCGGTCGAGGTGGATTATTCTTCTGATTGTTTGAGTTGGATTGGCTGCCTTGCCCATTAGGTTGACACAGGTGTTGCTTCAGTTTTCCTTCACTGACAAGCTGCTCCAAGTGGTTCCAAAGGGTCCGACAGTTCTCGGTAGTGTGGCCCACGTCCTGATGGTACTGACAAAAGAGGTTCTAATTCCTCTTCGCGGGGTCTCCCGCCATCTTACTAGGCCACCTAAAGAAGGGCTCCTTACGAACTTTCTCCAATAACTAGTGTACTGGTTCTCGGAACACAGTATTCACGGTCTGAGGGGCTGCCGAGCCAGACTGCCCGATGTAATCTCTTCTCGGCTGTCTGTTGTGGTATCTATCCGACCTGAAATCCCTTCTCTCCTGCAGGATAACCTTCTCCTTACCCTTTCCTTGCTGCTGGTCTTCTTCTACCTTTTTGTATTCGTCAATACGATCCATGAGGCGACGTACGCTGCGGATGGGCTTTTTGGTCAAAGACTTCCTCAAGTCGTGATCAGTAGGAAGGCCTACCTTAAAGGTATTGAGCGCCACCTCATCAAAATCACCATCTATCTCCTTAAACATCTCCCAGTACCGGTCGGAGTACGCTTTCAACGTCTCCCCTTCCCTCATGGCCATAGATAACAATGAGTCCAATAGCCGTGGCACTCTGCTACACGTAATAAACCATGATGCAAATGCTCTGGTAAGCTCCCCAAACGAACCTACAGACCCCGATTTAAGGCCGTTGAACCACCTCATAGCAACAGGTCCTAGGCTAGAGGGGAAAACTTTACACATCAGGGTCTCATTATGAGAGTGCACTGCCATCCTCTAGTTAAAGTGACTCACATGCTCCACCGGATCAGTCCGGCCATTGTAGATGGTAAAGGTGGGCTGGGTGAACCTCCTAGGGAGCCTCCCCTTCTCAATCCTTCGTGAGAATGGCGATTTAGAGAGTTGGTGCAACGCCCTACTCATAGCATCGTTCCCCAAGCCCCTGGAAGGGAGCTTCTTGTGCTTGCGAGCTAAAGGGTCGTCCTCCTCACAAGAGGACGTTGCGCTGGGGGGCGACCATGACCTCGAGCTGTAACCACTTCCCTGGACCTCCTCTGAAGAAGGATTAGATGAGGACGATGAATGCTTGCGTCTGACACGGCGCAGTTTCCTTTTCAAATGATTAATCTCCTTCAGCATGGCCTTAGCACCATCCTCATGGGTGGTGCTGCCCTCGCCATGAGTATGGCTCGCTCTAGGGTATTCTGTATGAACACTTCTCTCACGATCCCTTCGACGCTCAAGAAACTCGAAAAGATCCTCAAGTTGTGATCCTTGAGACTCTGCATGGTGTGAGCCTAGGCCTGCCATAGTATCCCAGCTCTTTTCAGACTAGATTTCCCACAGACGGCGCCAATTGTAAGTACACAATTACACCTGGACCGAAAGACAATTATGGACTCAGGCCCAATGAGCCTTAAACAATAAAATTTATAGAGTGTGGGCTTGAAATCTAAGTTAGAGGTACTGAGAACTTGATAACAGACTAAGGTATGCAAACACTTGTAAATAATAGATGATAATGGCAAATGGACCTCTTCAGACGTGAACCGAGGACCACTTCTGTATTATTTCTCTTTCTCTCTTAACGGTTACAATTCTTAATTTCTTTCTTTACAATTGACCGATCCCCCTTTTCTTTGGCCTTCACTCTCCTTAAATACTTCTTCCCCTGATGCTTTATCCACCTATCTCTCAAATTCCCTCCCCCCTAGATATTTCTTCTCTTAGTGCCTTTGAATAGTAACCAGAAGTTTCAGTTCTACTGTTCAGGGGTCACTTCCCCATTAATGCGGCCAGGGAGGTAGGTGCAGAGTCTTTAATGTGGAGGTAGCAGCCTTTGCTCATGATATTTTTCTAACACCGGTGTATCTAGAAGGTTCAGGGTTTCCCCCTCTTAACCAACAGTCTTTCTGGAATTATGTCTTGACCTTCGTAGTGAATCTCCGAGTTCTCTTGGGTCTATCCGAGGAGAAACTCACTCTCGGATGTGTCCTCGGACCCTCGGCGTATGGGTCGATTCGCAGTACTAACAAATTCTTAGCTCAAGAACAGATCGGCCCTCCTTGCTATAGCCCAAAGGCCCAAATGCCTGCTTGGGTCCTTTTACTCCCCAAAAAATGTATATAAAAAAAAAATATGAAACTTTGAGGTGTTTTTTTCCAACAAGGAGTAGAAATCGAACCTAAGAAAAACCAAAGAAAGGTTAGAGATGAAGACAAACGAAAACAAAAGGAGAAATCTAATCTAAAAAGACAGAACATATCTGGGTTTCACCGGCGATGGGCAGCGCCAAGAAAGCTGGAGCTGGCCAGTGATGCCTCAAACCTTGGACCCGAGGATTGGTGGGAGAGGGGACCAGAGGTGACTGGGTTTTTGTTGGAGAGAGAAATCAAAGAGGGAGTGTCTAAGCGCGAAAGTGACTGTGGGAGCAAGAGAGTGATAAGTGTGGGTTGCGAGCGAGCAAATGTAAAATGTTTTACCAAAATTTTAAGCATAAAATTTTACATAAATTTACTTAGATTGATTTGGTTAATTGAAAATATTTTATTTTTGACCAAATATTTTATTACAAAAAAACACCATAAAATTAAAAAAATATTTTCCTAAAAATATTTTACATTATAACAAACAGAGCGTAAGGGTATGAAATCCATCATACCCTTTCCTCATATGGTAGCTGCATATTCCAAGGAAAGAGAGGGACATGATTCTCGTTGTGCATAATTGTATTGGCAAATGGTCATACCCACACATGTTGCGTGGTTTTTGGCGAGAATTACAAGCTATGAGATTATCTCGACGTTAGTTGTGAAGGAAAAATAAAAGAATCCAGGTGTTATTTTTTATTCTTGGTACATAGAAGTGGAGCATAGTAAAGATCTTGATTGATAGTTACAATTCATCAAAAGAAAGTATGATGCACCCATGGTCAGAGGTTTTCACCTGTTGGCCTAACTTTGATCATAAATTCTAGATGTATTCTTTTTCTTTTGATATTGAACAGATCTAGAACCTATGTATATAGAAATTCCTTTATTACTTGGTGTGTGTGTGTGTGTGTGTATATAGTTAGAGAGCTTTCGTAATGGCCGCGCCGGATATCACAAGATATTAGTTAACCAAGCGTCAAAGTAAATAAAATCACCTATAAAAATTGATGTAATTGGGTCATTGACTCATTATTTAAGGTGGTATTCGTGGATCTTAGAAGGGAAGGTTAGGGAGAAGTGCGAACTCACCTTTTCTGATCTAGTTATATTTTGTTTAATTAAAATAATTTAGCATATCTTTGTCTTTTCTTTCAAATATTTTTATTTGATTATTTAGCTACAATGATTTAAATAATTTAACTTGATTTTAAAAATTTTATATTCTTCTCAAATCTAAATAAAACATGTGTAAATTTTTTTAAAAGAACATGATTTGAATAGAATACTGTCAAAAATATGGTTTTGGATATAGACTGACATAAGACTACATAACCTTATAGAAGAATTAATGTATAGACTGACTATACTTTGGACCCAAACTATGGGGGTTATACATTAGCATAAAAACTAGTTACTTTTGTGGTGTATCATGGCCTACACGTGATTCTGAGTCTAATTACAAGGATCTAGCTTGATCACAGTCATAAAATAATGAAATTCGTTAAGAATATGAAATTTAATATAGTTATTGCAAATTACAATTTTGATTGCTCTAGAACACTTTGCAAATTATAATTTCATTTTAAGTATCTGCATTTCATTTGTCCAAAGTTCCATTTGAACTGAACAACATTTCTAAGCTTATTAAGTACTATGTAATTAAGCATATTCATTTTACATGTAAATATGCTTTATTTAGTTAGTTAATTAGGACTTGGTTATTTATTGAGTTGTCAAACTCCCCCCCCCCCCCCTCCTCTTCTCTCCCTTTCAAATTCAAATCCTAAGGAATAACAAGTGTTGTGGCAGGGGTGTGCGCATGAGAGGTGTTTAGGAATATTTTGAAATAAGATTGGGTGTATTTAGTATTTTATGCACTTAGAATTTGGACTTTATTTTGATTAATGCTATGGAGACTTTGACAATTAAATTATCGGTTATTAGATTTAATTTTACCTACTGATTGTTTGAGGATTCTTTTACTCATTTAGGTAGACCTTGCCAAGCTTGTTAGGTGAAAAGTTTACAAGTGTGTATTCATTCTCATATATCTAGCCTATTGGTTTGGTTGGAGGCACCACAATAAAATGGTATTAGAGTAAACTATAATGCTATGTGACTTGGGGGCACTACAACACAATGTAGGCCCTAATGAGAAAGTCAAGAATTTAAGTAGGGGAAATTGTGGTACCTCAAATTGTGTAGATTTGAATGGATTGGATTGTTTAAGTGTGTGTTATATGGGCATGTGCTAAATCTTGCATTGAGTGTTTATTAGATGAATCTTAAGTTTGTCAGTGATTACAATGAGCCCCAATTGTAGCCTAACTAAGCCTTTTGGATTATGAGTGCATATGTGGCAAGGAGTAGACTTGGGTCTTTACAAAACAGTTCTAAATCCCTCTCCTTTGAGTGTTACTCTTTCTGAGATCTGTTTAGAATTTTACTTTGAGAGTTTTTCCTTTAATCTAAACCATTGACTCCTTGAAACCACAAATAGTTGGTGTTATTTTTGCCCTAAGTTTCGGATTGTGGATGGGATTCTTTGGTAAAGGAGATTTGTGTAAAAGGATTCGAGAGGTTCTTGAACCATTACAGTAGAAAGGCAAGCGAGACGTTTACAAGTATTACAATTTATAATAGAGATTTTAATTTCAAAGGTTTTGTAAGTAGATTTTTGTAACTCTTCAATGATTTTTTTACAGGGTTGGATCCAACATAGTGATTTTTCTTTTGTATAGTTTCTTCATTGGTTTTCTACTTTACTACCTTTTATTCCTTTCGTTATTTTTTTTATTTTTATTTTTTGAGTTGGTGATTGATAATTGAGGTTTAAATATTATCCATACTATCTGTTTAGAATAATTCATAACTTCGATAAATTTATCTCGGATGCATGACTAAACAGAATCTTTGAATTTGTATCATGACTTTATTAGTGTATGTAATATGTAAGAAACTAAATAAGATTTTTGATATTATATGATCCTCAATGGTCCAATGACATAGAGTTTGTGTCAATTTTTTTTTTTTTTTTTTTTTTTTTTTTTTGGATAAGGAGTTTGTTTCAATTTTAAGTTAATGTCCATTGCCCATGTATAATCTTTTTTTCTTTTTTTGGTTACGTGAGGGATAACGTAGGCCCTAATGCCATGCCATATAAAGGTCATGAAGTCCAGTTTAGTCCCACTATTAATGTCAACCAGTCAACAAATAGCCATGAAACGTGTGTAGGAAATAGACTCAATCGCTTACCTCCCACTTGATGCCTATCTCTTTCATTTTCTCGGATGATCACGATAGAAAGTGATGGAACATATATATTCATCCATTTCTCTGTTTATTAGTTAGAGTAATACTCGACAATTACAAAATATATTGTGAAAATATGTTAGTAATTTAAAACATATGGTTTTAAACATTTATTATGGCTACCTTAAAAATGAAAAAATAATAATAAATTAAGTTAAATTCTTCCGTCGTACACCCTCCTCCACAAGTCTCAACCATGCCATCTACAAAGATTTAATTATTAAAGTCTTCTTGAATGGTTCACATTAACGATCATCATCAAAATGATTAAAGTATTCTTGAATAAGTCAACCTATCTTGAAGTCAACCTATATACCCTTACATGCATCTATGAGAAGCTCACTTGTGAAACCAGGAATCTTCCAACGTTATCTGTGTTTGCGTGCGCTTCTATACGTAGATGAAGAGTGATGCTACATAAGCCACCTTACATTGCCAAGCCTAACATAATAGAATACACATTCACTCACATCCATACTCGATCGTCTCTCCAAAGTCCATCCAATATGAGTTACAGGCCTTTGGAGCTTGTAATTCAGTCCGCTTAGGGATTGAAGTACGTAAATCAGGTCAAAAAAATGAAACCTTATGATGTCGTTTTCATTTGCGACCACAACAATATCCTCCATTCCTCCGAAAGAAAAACATCGGTTGACTCGGAAGGTGGTTCAAACCCTACATGGAACTTCAACGTTAAGTTCACCATCAACCTTGCCGTAGCTAAGCCGCTAAGGAGAACTGTCTTGATCTGGTTGTTAAGCTCAAGTAGCGTCGGAAAACTCACGGTTTAAGGGACAAAGATATCGGTGAAGTCCGTGTTCTCATTTCGGAACTGCTGGAAGGCTTTGGTGATGATCATGACGCTGCAGAAAATGAAAAACATATGAGTAAAAGCATTGTGACCTCAGATGGTGAGGCACAAGGCGCACTAGCTTTTTCTTATAAGTTCGGGAGGACTGTGGAGCACTCACCTACTGATCCGAATGTGAAGCAGATGCCTAAAAGAGCTGTTAATGGCTTCGCACGTCCATTTATTGAGGGGTTGGGAGAAGGGTTAAGCTCGGGGCTAATGGGTGTGTTGGGCATGGCGTTTTTCCATGATGCTGACATGCCTGATGCTGAACAGCCTGATGATGATAATGAAGATGAATATTCTTGAAACTGGGCGTGATCAACAGGTCAAGGAATTATAAGGAATCTGAAGGGTTATATGATATCTAGGTGATAATGCAAACCTTATATGAGTCTTTTTTAATCCGTCAATTATCTTATGTGTTGTATTAGTCTTTTATTATTTTTTGTTAGATCTTTAGTTCACCCATAAAGTTTTTACAATCAATGCTTCTAGAGAATTTTCCGTGCAACAAACTTATATCAAAACCAAAGTTTGCTACCTAGGCAGGAGACAATTTTTGTGTTCTCATTAGAGTTTAGGACTGATATTTAAGGTCTCTACAATCTTTTATATATATTTAATTCATCCAATAAAATAATACCACGTAGAATAATGAAAATGATACAACATAATGAAACATAACGTGACATTATTTTATTAGACGAACTAAACACGTGTATCAATCTTATGTAACACTTAACAAAAAATATAAGCAAAAAGATTGCTTATGCAAACAGAATATAACTTCAAGGGTAAATTGTGTAAGTTCAAATAAGAGCTAGGAACTATTTATGTCAAATTGTCAATTTTCAATGGAAAAAGAAAAAAAAAAAGGTCAGACTGCATTAGAGAGAATTTAAACACAGTTTATATATGCAATCTTCAAAATCTATATGATGCATGATGCATAGAAACAAGTCATGCATGAACTAATGCATTAACAAGTTCAATTTTCTCACAATTTTGAAAAATTGATCCTAAAAATCAAGTTTTATGAAAAATCCTCAAATTTTTGAAGAACATAAATCCTAATTTTTTCAAAACACACAAATTGAGTAATTGAACATCACAACAGGTATAAAACATGTTAAAACAATCAAATAATCAAAAACTGGTCAATTTTACCCAATTGAACAAAAATCCCCAATTTCCTCACGAACACCTGACCATAATTTCGAAAATTTTCAAAATCTATGAAATTTTCAAACTAAATCTATTGAATCATGTAAATATCATGCACACACAAAAACTCATTGATCGTTTCTACAAAGTTTGAAAATTCCAAATTTTTTAATGATTATGCATGATATGTTTGTAAAAAGATCAAAAAGATAGGGCAAAAGATTCATAACCAGAGTATAGAAGAAAACCTTGAAGCTTTTGACTCGAATAATGACAAAAAAAAAAATTCTAAGATGAGGAATCGAGAGCAATAAAAGAGAAAGAAGAGGAAAAGGACAAGGACAAGGACAAAATTGATCTGTAAAAACCTTTAATAATTTGAAAATTTCAAATTTCAATCAGTTGAGAGGAATCGAGCAGCAATCAAAATGACAGATAAACAGATTTCGACTGATCAACTAAGAGTCAAACAAGAATTGAAATAGGTAGAGAGTTTTGGCCTAAAAACTGAACTTTTTCGATCAATCGAGAAACAGATTTGAAAATTAAAGACTATCAATCACATTTGAATTCAAAATTAAAAAATAAAACTCTGTCTTAAAATAAATAATTTAAGACACATGACGCAAAATTGAACTTCAATTGTAGAATCTAATTGAATTTTTTCTAACCCTAATTATAACCAACCCTAATATTAGAAAATTAAGAATTTATATATATATATATTTACACACACACGCAATACTTGAGAGCTCATTAATATGTTATATTAATTGGACAAGATTTTAGTTACAAACTTGGTTGTAACTTAAGGCCATACCTTCACTCAATCTATTTTTATTAAATGTGAATTTTGATAAATTCACTATTGAATTATATTTTCTTTTAATATCCTTCATGCTTGCAAAATTTCTAGAAAATTAAAAATCAATATATATGTCACCAATTAATTGTTTAAATTGCAAAGTTATGTATTTTAAAATTATGCATAAAAAATAAGTTTATTAATCATATAGTAAATAATATCTTATTAGCACAAAACTTGACATATTTATTAAGAGTGTAAAGAACATGCAATGTAACGGTTAGATTTTTAAAATATGTAACAATGTAACAAATCTAGTCCATTTTAATTATTGGGCATTGGTAAAATATTGTTTTTATTAGACTTTTGTCTGGCCTAATGTTGAGGTAGAGTGTAAAATTTTAACTTTTAAACTTGATCTATGATGGATTGATGATAACTATAAACTCCTAATGTTAAATAAAATCGTAACTAAAACTTGTCAAGGGTCATCTTGAAAGTAGGAGCTAAGAGAGGAAGACTTGCCTATGCTGAATGTGCGCGTGCAAATATAAAGATATTTTCATGGGGTCAAGACTCAAGAGGTATATAAATAAAATGCTATTTTTCTTATAATTAATTGTGTTCTATAGTAACAAGAACGTTTTTTTTTTTTTAATCTTACACGTGGTATCAGAACAGATTATGTTAGGGCTATAGCCACAAAAATCAATATTCTTAAAATAGAGGAATTTAGAGTATATAAAATTTGTGAACCTTTATCTCACAAAAAATTGTACCTCCAGTCAGCATCCGGTAATCAAATCCATAAAACTTTCGTTTCTCATTGGTCAAGATTTTGTTCCTCTTTTGATAACAATTTTTTTTTTTTTACTTTTTGATCTACATGGTTGATATCAAAAACTGTTTGTTTGTTTAGACCCTTAAAACTATATAAGTTTAACCTAATAAATTAGCTAAGTGTTTATTTAGGGTAATTATGAGATCTAGGTTAAACATATGCAAACGTATTACTTTAGTGCGGAAATGTACAGAAAACAATAATATAATCATTTAGGAAAACTAATGAAACTAATCATTTTAAGGTAAAAATCTTAGAGAAATTTAACCTAACTATCCTCAAGGTAAACAAATTTACTATGATAAAATGAAAGATTATAATAGATTTAAACCCTAAATTTAAAGCTACCTCATGTAGAACTCACTAACACGACCACGTGCAGCTCCGACTCCACGAACTATTTGATTTTAAATTTGCTGAACACAAACTCCTTGTTTGTGACTTTGAGATCTCACTTAAAGGTTTTTCAATACAAACTCTTCATTTTGTGACTCCAAGACCACTCTTGAAGGTTTAAATCATAAGCTATTATGATCATGTTGCAGCAACTTTAAATCTACCGGTTCTAATGGTATGAGAATGATTTCTGATAGTGACTTTGAAAGGATAAGGTACAATACATTTTAGATCTTACAAGAGCACCTCCAAAGTCTTCACAAAACGTATTTTAGGGTTTCTTTTAAGTACTATGTGAAATGGATCTAAAACCCTAATCACTTAATAGACTTAATGAGTAGTAGACCAAAATTAAATCGGCAGAATTCGCATCTCGATCAATCTAAATTCTTGAACCTGCAACTTTCTTAATTTTTCTTGTATTTTGACTTGCAACACCTTGAGATTTGTCTAATAATTCCAATAGAGTCTAAGATTTATATCTAAAAAAATTTGTGTTCATAATTTACCAATTGTTCTCAACTTTTAAAATCTAACAAAAACGTACTAAGCGAGGACATAGAAAGGTCATGAAGTCCAGTTTAGTCCCACCGTCAATGTGAACCAGTCAACGAATAGCCATTTAGTCCCACCATCAATGTGAACCTGTCAACGAATAGCCATGAAACGTGTGGACGAAATAGACTCTGTCTCTTAACTCCCACTTGATGCGTTTCTCTTTCATTTTCTAAGAAAATCATAATGAGAAAGTGATGGAACATTCATCCATTTCTCTGTATTTTCTTTTTTTTTTTTTGACTAAAATGATAGAAATTTCTCAGTATTTTCAATTAGAATAATACTTGACAATTACAAAATATATTGTGAAAAAATGTTTTTAATTTAAAACATATAGTTTTCAACATTTATTATGGCTTCCCTAAAAATTAAAAAAAATAATAATAATAAATTCTGCAATCGCACACCTCCTCAAATCTCAACCAAGTCATCTACAATAATATTAATTATTAAGATTGGGTTAGCATAGGGAGATATGGCATACGTTAATAAATTATTTTTAAAACAATTTTTATAAAATAATGAAAAAAAATTTAAATATTAATTTTTTTCTTTTCTTATAAAAATTTTTTAAAAATAATATTCCTACACTTTTCCCTAATTATAAAGTCTTATTGACTAAGTCCGCAAAGATTTTAATTTTTATAGTCTTCCTGAATAAGTCTGTCATCTACAAAAATATTATATTAATTCTAAAAGTCTTCTTTGACTTATTCACATTGAAATAGATCACTTGTGAATTGTGATACCTTACCAGGAATATTCCAACCTTTTCTCTGCCTTCGTGCACTTATAAGTAGATTATGAGTGATGCTAGATAAGCCACCTTACATTGCCAAGCTTAACATAAAAGCAAACCAGCATATACATTCACTCGCAGCCATACTCGTCTCTCCAATTAAAGTACACACAACATGAGTTACAGGCCTTTAGAGCTTGTAATTCAGTCCGCTCAGGGATTGAAGTACGTAAATCATTTGAAAAAAATGAAACCTTATGCCGTAGTTTTCATTCGCGACCACAACAATATCCTCCATTCCTCCGAGAGAAAAACATCGGTTGACTCAGAAGGTGGTTCAAACCCAACATGGAACTTCAACGTTAAGTTCACCATCAACCTTGCTATAGCTCAAGAGAACCATCTTGATTTGGTTGTTAAGCTCAAGTCACGTCGGAAGACTCACGGTTTAAGGGACAAAGATATTGGTGAAGTCCGCGTGCTCATCTCAGAACTGCTGCAATGCTTTGGTGATGATGATGATGCAGCAGAAGATGAAAAACATATGAGTAAAAACGTTGTGACCTCAGATGGTGAGGCACAAGGAGCACTAGCTTTTTCTTATAAGTTCGGGAGGACTGTGGATCACCCACCTACTGATCCGAATGTGAAGCGGAGGCCTAAAAGAGGTGCTAATGGCTTCACAGGTCCACTTGTTGAGGGATTGGGGGAAGGGTTAGGCTCAGGGCTAATGGGTGCGGTGGGCATGGCGTTTTTCCAGCCTGATGATGATAATGAACAGCCTGATGATGATAATGAAGATGAAAATTCTTGAAACTGGATGTGATCAACAGGTCAAGGAATTATAGGAATCTAAAGGGTTATATGATATCTAGGTGATAATGCAAGCCCATGCACACCTCAAAAGCTATGTATTGGAAAGTGGGTTAATTAGTCTGTCTGCTTTGGTGGTTTGTGCTGTTCATTGTAGTGTTGTATTAGTCATTCTAAAAATGTCTTCTGGGGATTAGTAATCGAGTTGCAGTACTGTAATGTAGCGTTATCAGTTATTTTGGCACTCTTCCGTTTTGGATTAGGTGAAACTCATTACCAAATTAATAAGATTATTTGATAGAATTTGAATTAAGTTTGGAGATTTGACTCATTTTTTGATTTGATGCTTAATCTCTTGGTATAAAAGATAATCTATTAAACATCAACAGGAAAAATAAATAAATAAATAAATATATATATATATATATATATATATATATATATATATATATTAATTGTCAAATAAGTAAGTGATTAAGGGTGTTTGGTAGAGTAATTTGAAACGAAATTTTTATAATTTTTTAAAATTTATGTAGGTAAAAATGTGTGTAAAATTGTTTAAAATATAAAAATATGAATTTAGATATTATAACAACATCCCCTCATTCGTCATTATTAGGGAGTACTAGACTGTAAACACTCCAGGTGCTATTTTACTATCAAAACCTTAAAAACAGGGCTCCATCCGGGTATGGGATTTTATAAATATTTGCATCTTGGATGTAAAAAAACAATAATATTATTTTATTTAAAATATCTCCTCACTCTCTCTCTTGTCTATGTCTCTCTTCTCTCTCTTCTTTGTTTCTTTTTCTGTCTCAGTGGATTCAGTTATCTCTTCTCACTCTGTCTTCTCTGTTTTTTTTCTCTCTCTTGGTGGATTCAGTTCTCTCTTCTCACTCTCTCGGTGGATTCAGTGGTACTGGGCATAGAATCAGTGGCTTGAATCGGTGGTTTCGAGGCTAGGGCTTGATTCGGTGATTTCGGGGCTGGGCCTTGAATCATTGGCTGGGTTTTGCTCTGTGGCTGGGTTTAGATAGGTGGGTTTCTCGTGGTTTCGGTGGTTGTGGGTTGTTGCAGGAGTGGGTGTGGTGGTTTGGTTGAATTGGTGTGGAGATTAGGTATTTTGGCTTGGGTTTTTGGTTGGTTTTGTGTTTCAGTGGTATGGATCGGTGGTGGTTGGCGGCGTTGGGTTTGATGTGGTGGTGCGATGTCGGTGTCATGATGGGTTCGATGGTTTTGGGTCATCTAATATGGATTTGTTGTAATTATTTTTGGTTTTAGGTGATTTTAGTATGCGTTTGTTGGGATTTTGCTGTGTTTATTTTGGGATTGGATGCTTGTTGATTTTGGTATGGATAGATTTGGTTGATCTTGGTATGGATAGATTTGGTTGCTGGGCTTGTGGTATGGGTGGGTTTGGTTGCTGGGATTTTTTTTTTTTAATTATTTATTTTATTTTATTTAGAAAAATGGTTGCTGGGACTTGGGAGCACGGAGATGAGAGAAAGGCTCTCTGGCAGTAGCAGAGTGAAAAGGAGAGATTAAAAATAGATAAAAGAGAAAAGAGAATTCACTATATTATTTGATGGGATAGATTATATTAGGTTAATGAGTTGGATATAAAAATAGAAACTGGGATACTGGGTGAGTTATTAAACGAGATGGTATAATTATGGTTATCAAAATCGTGATCTAGATCGTAAGATCTCACAAATTTACGATCTTATATCACCAAAACGTTTAGGATCGCACTAGGATCATATGGGATCTTACCAAAAACAAAAAAATTGGTTTTTTTTTTTATGGGATAAATTTTTTGTTTTAATGAAAATTTAAGGGTTTTTATTTTTTTATTGTAATATTACTAAACTATTTTTTTATATATAATTTTAGGACAAAATTTAGCCACAAAATTGGTTGTACCTTAAGGCTACAAACTCACTCAATAAAATAAATATTACAACATATTTTGAAAATTTAACCGTTGAATTGCATGTTCTTTATGCTCTTAATACACATGCTAAATTTTGTGTCAATCGGATATTATTTACTATATGATTTATAAGCTTATATTTTGTGCATAATTTTAAATTACAAAAACTTGTAATTTAAAAAATTTATTGATGACGTATCTATTGATATTTAATTTTCTTGAAATTTTGTAAATATGGAGGATATAAAAAGAAAATGTAATCCAATGGTAAATTTGTCAAAATTCACCTCCAATAAAAAGATATTAAATAAGTTTATAGCTTAAGGCTACAACCAATTTTGTAACTAAATTTTATCTATAATTTTATCAATTATGCTTGTATTTGTATATTGATTGATTGATTTTTTTAAGCATGCTCTTTAATTGTTGCTGAGTGGTATAACTTGAATAGTTGGGTATGAAATTGTATTTTGATGTATTTTGTAGTTCTAGTATACAAATATATAAAGTCTACATAGATAATGAAATGGATGATGATTAGGAACTTAGGACGGTGGTTATAAGAACCTTAGAATAAGAATATAAATATTCACTTCACCTTAATATTCATCTTACTTTCAGATTTCATATTGTAGTTAACTAGTTTCTATTTGCTAACTTATTTTAGATTTCAAACTTGGAACTTAGAACTTGGAAAATATTTTTTATATGTTTTGATAAATATTTTGGTATTTGGTTGCTAATTAAACATTTATTGAACTTTTTAGATACATTGGGTCAAAACTTAAATAAATTTATTTTGCTAATATAGACTTAGCGATGTATGACATGCAAATTACATCATATGATGGAAATCTTAGTTTTTTTTATGGTTGAATTTATAATTTACGTGATTATTCAACATACAAAATCATTATCAATTTATTTTTTGCTTTAAATCTAAAAATATGTAAAATCTTACGATTCACAATCTGATTTTACGATCTACAATCCCACCTACCTTTAACAATCCTACGTAAGATCCCGATTTTGACAATCTTGGGTATAATAGATAAAGTAGGTTTTGAGGTTGTAGAATAGAACTTTTTTGGCATAAAATGCTAATGCTCTGACAAGAAATAGATATTGAAATCTTATAAATAGAAAGATTTGAGAGAACAATAGAGAGATTTTGCTACCTATGCACATAGTTTATTATTAAACCGCGTAAAACTTTGGTGATTTGGTTTGGATGACAAACATAATGAGATGTTAGATAAAGATTGGGAGAAGATCAATAAACAAGCTTATGGCACCATCTATTTATATTTGGTGAATGATCAAAAATACTTTGTTGATGAGAGAAAGATTTTTTTTCAGAAAATTACAACTACCAGTCTACCAATATGTTTCAAAAGGTAATCATTGGGATCAAGTTCCAACTCTACTTGGACTTGATCAAAAAGCATTGCGTGTTGAGCAACTTCTTGTACATTTTATGCTCTATTCGTGCATTTGAAGGTAGCTAGGGGTTATATGCACTTTATTCTTTTGGTCTATGTTGATGATATATTGCTCATTGGAAACAATTCTGCTTGTGTCGACAGTTTGAAGAAGTTGCTTGTTAACAGGTTTGGATTGAAAGATCTTGGTTCCATAAGGTACTTTTTAAGCCTTGAAGTAGCAAGGATTGATGCAGGTATAAGCTTGACTCAAAGGAAGTATGCCCTTGAAATTTTGAAAGATACTGGTTTCCTTGGATCAAAACTAGTTAGATTTCCTATGGAGCAGAACCTAAGGCTTTCAAAATATGAAGGAAAGCTACTGGCAGACCCTGGCCAGTACAGAAGGTTAATTGGGAGATTACTATATGTAAGGTTCAAATTTATCAACCATTTTGTTGGCTTTATTCCATGCCAATTTTCTTGTAATTCAGCACTTAGAAACCCTGTATTTAGGTGGGATTCATGTAAGGGTAGTGTGTGAGAAAGTGTGAAGAAATGCTCAAGATTGTGCGATGAAGCAAGAACTCGCGGGTGGCTCGCAGCTTGTAAGCCGCCAGATGATGCACACGAGTGAAGCATGTAAAGAAGACGAACAATCATGCCAACTAGATCACTACAGGACAAAAATCCAGTCTGACCATTCTGTTTGCTCGCAGTTTGAACTCGCGACTCAGTCAAGCCGCGAGGCCAAGTCTCCAGCCAACAATGTTTAGAAAATTCTGACTCTTTGCATTCCATTCTCACTCTAGTATAAATACCTCTTATACACACGAAATGATGAGAACTTCTAGAGAGAATTTTGAGAGAGAAACCCTAGAGAAAACCAAGATTGCCTCATCCACAATCTTCACATAAAGACTCTTCAAATTCTTCTACTCTCTTCCTCTCCATTGTTACATCCTTGAGAGATACATTACCAAAACATTTTTCTCACCATACCCATATCTGTGAGAAATATGTTTGGTGCTTTGGGAAGCAGTTAAGAAAAGACTAATTTCATATTGGTTGATGTTATGGGCTATAGCGGAATCCAGTAAGCTAAAGAAGAAATAGGATCGGTGCAACCTCGTTGGAGTAAGAGCTTGGAGGGCTTAGGTACACTGGGTAGATTAGGCTTGGAGGGTCTTCTGTTATCCATGTATCCCAACTACATTCTTTAGTGGATTATTGACCGCTTGGAGGGCAGCGGAGAGGTTTTACGCCAAGGGCTTCGGTTTTCTCTTCAATAACACATCGTTGTGTTGTCCTTGTGTTTGCATCTCTCTTCTCTTAATCTTTGCCATTTAATTTTTGTTGTAGATGTGATTTTATTTGGTCTAGATTGTTTATCAATTCTCTTATAAGCTTATGTTCATTTTCCGCACATACTTTGTTTGATATTAAGCTTGAATTGGTAATTTGTTAATTGGAGGTCTAAACGTTCATAGTGTTTTACACGCTATTTTGAACTTTCACTATACTTAATCTTGACACGACCTGACATTGCCTATGTTGTGCATAGGTTAAGCCAGTTTGTTTCAAAGTCAAGTGAACCTCATTTGCTTGTAGCTCACAAAATCCTTCAGTACATCAAAGGATCACTAGGAAAGGGATTCTTCTTCTCAAGCAATTTTAATGTGCATATTAAATCCTTCTATAATGCAGACTGGGTTGGATGCCCTAATACAAGGAGGTCATTGATAGGCTATGCAATCTATTTAGGAGAGTCTTTAATAGCATGGAGATCAAAGAAACAAGGAGTTTTCTCAAGATCCTCAGCAGAAACTGAATATAGGGCAATGGCTAGTGTAGCATGTAAGATTACTTGGGTGCTTCAATTACTTAAGGATTTGAAGATTGAACATCCTAATTAGGCAATCTTATACATAGCTGCTAATCTGGTCTTCTATGAGAGGACCAAACATATTGAAATGGATTGTCATCTAGTTAGAGACAAAATTTTGGAAGGCATGAATAAGACTTTTCATGTGAATACAATGCACAAGTAGTTGATGTGTTCACTAAAGCTTTAGGCTTGAATTATTTCACAAGATTAACACAGAATTTAGGTTTAAAAGATATTTTCATGCCAAAGCAATTGCAAACTAAAGCTCTACTTCAAGTCCATGATCTTCCCATTCAGGACTTGAGGGGGAGTGTTAAAATTGAAGAAGGAAAGCACAGTGGGATGAGCAAAGTAAAGAAGAAACTAGCAAGAAAGAAACAAAGGGAGTCCATGTGTCAGAGAAACAAGATGCCAAGTGTAAAAATGTGATTTGTTGTATTAGAAATCAGTTAATTAGTTATTTTAGAAGGAAAAATGTTAGCCCCTATTTTCTGTGTATATAAACAGTAATTGATAATTATTTGTAACTACTTCTCATTCATTCTAAATAGCAATTTCATTTTCTTCAAGTCCTTTTCTCTCTCTTTCACTCTGTTTTACAATGGGGGGTTTAATTATGAAAGTTCCTAGAACCTAACATATGGTTTCATTTTAGATAGAATGTATGGTGATGGTTTTTAATTTTTATTGTTTTAAAGGTCTTT
Organism: Castanea mollissima; assembly: GCA_014183005.1. Lineage (NCBI taxonomy): Eukaryota > Viridiplantae > Streptophyta > Magnoliopsida > Fagales > Fagaceae > Castanea > Castanea mollissima. Next base: position 9,498,277 of record JACAVU010000004.1, read on the forward strand.
TTAGGAGGGAACCATTAGGTTCCAACTACATTCTACGGGTAAGAATACTTTAATACCATCAGCTTGATTTTGTATTCCGCGTGGAAAAGTTACCTTGATTATAAGGTTTATGTAGCGTCTATATTGCAGTGAATTTCAATGGCATCTTCTTTGTTCATAGCTTAAGGATAAGAGACCTTCATGGAAGATTGGTTCATCAGCATTTGCTATCAAAAAAGCCTCAAAAACTTTACTAAAAGTCCAGTTGATGATTAAGTGAAGAGAACATTTTTATTTATTTTTTTCCTAGTGAAGAGGACTCAAAAGGGACCAAAACTGCACCACCGTGGGGAGTGGCTTGATGATAGGAGATTTCATATAGATTCATATGACACTTAATAAGAGTTGAGTAGAACTATAACACTTCAACAAATTAATTGTGCCCATAATAATAATCTCATTGTGTATTATACACATTTAAACTGAAATCATGACTTTTAGTCACAATTTTAATTTATAAAACACATTATATGTAATCTATTTGTGCACTGATATTTACATTAGGCTTGTCCTATTAAAGTCTTCTTGAATAAGTCAACCTACCTTATAGTCAACCTACCTTACTCGAGGGCTCAAATCTTCCAACTTTATCTCTGTCTGCATGCACTTATAAGTAGATGATGAGTGATGCTAGATAAGGCACCTTACTTCGCCAAGCCTAACATGACAGCAAACCTGCATACACATTCACTCACCCAAACCCATCTCTCGAAAACCAATACCTAATGAATTACAGGCCTTTAGAGCTTCTAATTCAATCTGCAGAGGAATTGAAGTACGTAAATCATATCACAAAAATGAAATCTTACGCGGTCGTTTTCATTTGCGACCACAACAATGGAGGAAAAAACATTGGTCAACTCAGAAGACAGTTCAAACCCAACTTGGAACTTTCTCGTTAAGTTCAACATCAAAATCGCCCAAGGCCCAAGAGGACCGCCATGCTCTGGTTGTTAAGCTCAAGTCGTGTCGAAAAACTCACTGTGTAAGGGACAAAGATATCAGCGAAGTTCGTGTTCCCATCAAGGAACTACTGGAAGGTTTTGATGATGCAATAGAAGGTAAAAGACGAGTGTAAGTGTGTTGAACTTGGATGGGATTGCCGAAGGAACACTAGCTTTTGCTTATAAGTTCAAAAAGACTCTCGAGCACCCACCTCTTGTCCTTCCACCTATGAATATAAAGTGTTAGAAATACTGCATGAATATTATTGTATTTCTTAAGTAATAAAATATACATGAATGCATTTATATAGGAGGCAAAGTGTGTATTACAAGTATGTATGATATACAAATAAATAAGATAGACCTAAAGCTTACAATCTATTACACGTTAATAGCGCCCCTCAAACTCAAGGTGGGTGTGAGACCACTTAAGGTTATCAACCAAAGCATGAAGGTGTTCCTTAGGATGTGACTTGGTGAAAATATTTTGCAAGTTGATCTTTAGAAAAGACCTAGAATAGCTTGAGAGCACCATAGACAAGATAATAACGGATAAAATGACAATCGATCTCGATGTGTTTTGTCCATTCATGGAAGACATCATTATGAGCAATATGAATGGCACTCTGGTTGTCACAATAAATATGAGTAGTAGAGGATGTGGACCCACTTAAGTCCTTAAGAAGTTATCGTAGCCAAAAGAGCTCAGATGTGGTGTTAGCTAGGGCATGATATTCTGCTTCAGTACTGGAGTGGGCCACAAGGGTTTGTTTCTTGTTTCACCAAGAAATTAAAGAAGAACCAAGAAGAAAGCTATAACTAATGGTGGACCTGTGATCAGTGGGATCTCCTGCCCAATCAACATCAAAGAATGCACTAAAAACAAGAGGAGACTGAACAACGTAGAAGAAGCCATGGAAAAAAGTGCCCTTTAGGCATCGAAGAATGCACAGAACAGCAACACAGTGAGCCGATCATTGAGCAGATGAATACTAGCTCACCTCGTGAATAGCAAATCAGAGAGCGTCCTTTCTAATGGGTAAACTTGTGGTCTGATCAAATAAGCAAAAGCAGTGGTGGTGGCAAGGCAATGGCATTTGATATATTGTAGTCATGGGAGAGGTAGTGGTGATTCTGATAGTGATGGTTGCAATGGATGACACCCAAAAAGACAATACTACTTACACACCAAAGGATTAGAGCATTGGCTCTGATACTATGTTAGAAATATTGAATGAATATTATTGTATTTCTCAAATAATAAAATATACATGAGTGCCTTTATATAGAAGGCAGAGTGCGTAGTACAAGTAAGTGTGTATGCAAATATGTGTGTTATATAAGTAAAAAATGTGGGCCTAAAGCCTCCAGCCTATTACACGTTAACATAAAGAATGCGGCGCCAAAGGTGAAGAGTAAGCACAACAACTTTGCCAACGCCTGGGATGAGTTATGGTATTGGCCGGTTTATACAGCACTTACACTTCTGATGCTGAGTGCTGACCTATGAAGCACAGGTGCGTTTCCAGATTCGGGTGCAGGTATGGGTGCGAGAGTGGGAGCGGCAAGGTGTGGCGATTAAAAAATTATTAAAAATATATTGATTTATATATTTTATATATTACTAAGCATGCTCTTTTATATAATAATAATAGAAAACTCATATAATACTAATAATAATAAATAAATAAAAATAGATAGTAATAAGTACATAGAAGTTTTTGACACTTGAGTTATTGATAGAGATATTAAAATAAATGACGCTTCCCATAAAGAAATAAATAATAAAAAAAAGATGTGGCTTAGTGGCTCACGTATTTGGTCAGCTCAAAAACAAAATAAATGATATATGTGGCAAATATTAAAATAGGTGTAGCTCACGTGTTTGGTCAGGCGCAAAAAAAGCAAAATAAAATCTTTTAAGAAATAGGATAGAGGCTTTAAGAAATAGAAGTACAGAACAAAGTCTTTTCTCCAAAAAAAAAAAAAACAGAACAATACAAAGCACAAAACAGTGGAGGCATGGAGCTAGAGGTGTGATGAGAGTGAAAGGAGCTGAGTTGAGACGTGAGACGAGAGTGACAGGTATCAAACAGTGCATTTTGCACCTTTTTTTTTTTTTTGAATTTGGGCCTAAATCGGTGCCAGTACTAACTGATACAGACCAATTCGGCCTGAATCAGCCCGAGTTGGTGCCAAATCAGCTCGAGCTGGGGAAAAAAAAACTGGACGCGGCACCGACGCACGGGCAGCGGCGTCGCCCTCCACACCCCGCGTCAAGCCATGTCGAACGCGGGTGCGGCACCCATTTTGCCGCGTCGGTGCTTCATAGGTGCTGACCCAATGGTGATACTAAAAACAAGTATGAATATAAAGAGTGACGTTGGGTGGTCAAGTATAGGGATTTAAAGGTAGTAGTCATTCTTAGAATGTCTTCTAATGAGTAGTAACCGAGTTTCAGAGTATTATAAGTTTAATGTAGTGTTATGGTGTTAATTGTTATGTGTTTGCAGCTTTTGTTGCTACATGACTCTTTCTTTAATCTATCAATGATATTAATGTTGTATTAGTCTTTTATCTATATACTATTGTTTTGCTCACTAAGTATAATTCATCTTATTTAGGCACTTTGAAATTTCATTTTAATTCGGTTGAGTTGTAGAGTTTGACTCAATTTGTGACGCTTTGAATTTAAAATTTGGATTATTAGGTGTGAAACCCCTATCATAAGAAAACAGATTACTTAATGAAATACAAGTCAAGTTGGAGATCTGTTAAAATTTGATTCATACTAAATTATTATTTTTTTTATTGATATGGAAGAAATTTTATTCCTTGTCAAAGAAGTGAAAAATCATTGTTTGATAAGGAATGAATTTCAAAGTCTTATAAATAGAAAGGTTTTGTGGTTTTAGTCAAAGAGTCCTCCCTTAGGGAGAGACTTTGAAGAGATAATTAGAGAGATTTGTTATTAGTGAGTATATAAACACTTTGTAGTCTATTTGTGATATAATGAATTTATCATCGGCCACTTATGCTTATAGGTTATTATTAGACCTCGAAAGCCTTGGTTTTCTTCTCTTCTCTGTCTGTTTAGTTTTTTTTATTATTATTAATTTGGTGTGGTCCTTTTTTTATTTTTAGTGTTTAGTTTTTTTTAATTTTTTATATTCCTGCTGCTTGTTTATTAGAACTTTCTCACACCCGTAATAGTTGTTATAATCAATCTTGTGTGGGGGTGCTTTTAGAGGTTTGTTCACGCAACAAACTTATTTCAAAACCAAAGTTTGCTACTTAGGCATTTGGATTTGTTCTCTTTGAAGATTTATTGCTATGTGGTTCATGAATATAATCATTCTAAAGAAAGATAAGTGAGTTCTCTATAAAAATTTTGGCAATTAGGACTTGTATAGTCTTTAATGTAAAATTTTGAGATTAAAAAAAATTGATGGAATGAACAACTTGGATATGTGCTAATGCGAAGTTATAGATTTCTTAATTCAATAAAAGTTGGACTAAATGACAAAGCTAAAGAGAAGTCAGATAAATATTGGAAGAAGATTTCTTAATTCAACTTGCTTATAAAGGTAATCACCTGGTTCAAGTTCCATCACTACTTGGAGTTGATCAATATGGGTCGTACTTCTGATAAATATTATGCTTATTGGCACATTTGAAGATAACTAGCTTGGATATTTTGCACTTTGTTCTTTTGGTTGGACTCTATTTTAGCTTTGGCTATTGGCACATTTGAAGGTACCTTGGGGGATATGCATTAATTTGTTCTTCAATGTTTTTGCACACAGTTTGTGAAACCCCTTTCCTTTTGGCACATGAGGGAGGTTTCAAATATGGAAGTTCCTAAACCTCAACGCCAGGCTTCACTTCAAAAATTATGTGGGGTGGTGGTTTTCATTGTTTTAGATTTTTTTTTTTTTTTTTAAGGTGGAACTAGGGCTATAAACAAGCCGAACTTTGTCGAGTAATGCATGTTCAAGCTTGGCTCGTCAAGAAAAATAAAAAACTTGAACTTGGCTTGAGCTTGTGACAAGCCTAAAAATAGTGTTTGAGCTTAAGCTCATGGGAAAGCTAAAAAGCTTGAGCTTGGCTTGGTTGGCTTGGCTTGGCTTGTTTAATTAGTCAAGCTAAATGCAAGCTTAATATCAAGCTCAGATCAAGTTTTTGAGCTTAAGATCTAAAAAAATTACATTATTAAATGCTTAAATCTCTAAAATTAAGAAAAAAATAAAATAGTATACTCATTTTATCATGCATCTAGTCTTACTTATGATTAGCTATTATTCAAATTAATAATTTACATAATTAAATTTATTCATTCATCAGTTTTTGTCTACAACTTCAGCAATTATTCAAAATATAATTTTTACATTCACGTTAGATAGTGAAGGATTAGAAAAATATCTATTTGTAACTATTATAAATGAGAAAATACTAACGTGTTTCATAACTTTACTTTAGATGATTGATAGGGAATGATCATATATGGCCTACTTAATTATTTATTTATTTTTAAATGTAACTATAGTCTAAAGTGGTTCTTGATCAGTTTAAGGGGAAGGAAAAAATTAAGGTAATATAACTAGTGGTCTCATGTTGGCCACGTCATTATTAAAATATGAGTAATGAGTATATTTAGCTAACATATATAAACTTATAAATGAGTTTATGCTTGAATTATTGTGTATCAAACCTAATACCTCATGAGTTTGTTCATGAACAAACTTTTTTGCTTGGGTTCGGCTTGTTTATTAAACGAGCTTAAAACTAAAACTCAAACTTGGCTTATTTATAAACAAACAAACATGAATTAGTTTTTAGTTTTTATTTTGTATTCCGCATGAAAAAGTAACCTTGTTTTATTTGTAGCATCTATTTTTGCATAGCGTAAGGATAAGAAACCCTCGCGGAAGATTAGTTCGTAATTTGCTATCAAAAAGGCCACAAAACCTTTACCTATAAAGTCAAGATTGATGTTGATACGGATAAGAATATTGATTAAGATAGCAAATTAATTAAGTGAAAGTTTTTTTTTCTTTTTTAGTGAAAAGGACCTAAAGAAACCACAGCTACATCTGGGTAAGTATATAACCGGACTGGAGCTGAAAACAATTATGTTGTAACTTGTTATCCACTTGTGTCTTTATTCAAATTATGAACTGACCTAAAGTAATATTGTTATGGTCTTTAATAAGAGATTTTTTGAATCCTATGTGCAAAATAGAAAGAAAAAAAAAAATTGTTTTGGAGATTAGGGTTTAGGTATGTTGTTTTTTAGAGAGGGAACTGTACTGTCAGATCTTGTATTTTTTCCTGAGAATAGTAAAATCCTTGCAACTCTTTGAAGGTAGGCATATTACCGAACCATATTAATATTGTCTTATGTGATTATTTTCTTTAGCGCATATTTATTCTATATTTTTTGCATCTCACAGATCTGAGAATTTCTTGAATATTACCCTTCAAAACTTGTTGTAGACTTTGTTATTATGCAGCTAATTAAGGTTTCAGATACCATTTGTGGTTAATTTATGATATTCAACAATGTCTAAACGAGAAAAATAATGAATTTTGTTATAATGACCTTATGACCATTCTTTTCTTTTTCTTTTCTTGGAATTTTTCCATCAATTTTAAGGTTGATTGTGTATTGGCCTATAGTATAGTCATATAACTAGCTGTACGGCATTATAAAAATATTATCAATTTTCAATACAAACTAATTACACGCAAAAAATAACTTTGATTTAATTTCAAATGATGCTAATAAACATTAAAATTTTGATTTTTTTTTTCTTCCATGTAAAACGATAATTTCACCAGGTATTACAACTAAGTAATTCTCATACTTTGACATTTATTGTTTCCAAAAACTATATTTTACTGATGTAGCAACAATATTTTACTCACTATTAGATATAATAGAAATCAATAGTTTGGAAAACTCTTTTTTTCATTGAATTAGCTTAACTAATCAAATTTCTTATTATCAAATTAAAGATTTGGGGTTCCATGGAACTTCTTGTTTTTATTGAACTAGTGCTCAGTCTAATATATTAAGGTAGTGTAAGGTTTTTAACTAGCAAGAGTAGTCTTGAAAGCGTGGAAAGTGTGTAAATAAAATGTTATTTTTCTAATAATTGTTTGTGTTCCAATTACTTGAACGTTTTTGTTGAATTTTACATGTGGTATCAAAACTAGTTATGTTAGGGCTAGAGCCAAAAAGTAATAATATTCTCGAAAAATAGTAAGAATTTACAGTATAATAACAATTTTGAACCCTTACCTCTCCAGAAATCGTATCTTGACCAGCAACCAAACCATGGAACTTTCGTTTCCTCTTTGGTGATCAAGCTCTTGTGCCTCAATGACTGACGTTGAATATTATTAAGTTCGTGCTTGAAACTGTTTAAAACCATGATTGAATATACTGTTTTGCCGTTTATTCATGAGCATAAAAAGAAAATTGATTTTATATGCAACACTTGAGTCAGCTTGTAAGAATCAAAGAAGAGTAGCTATCTTACCAGTGAGTTATGCACAAGGTTGAAGTCCAAAGAAGACTTGAGTCAGCTTACCCCCTTCTTAATTTTTTCAAACGGTTGAAGAAGTCTTAAAACGTGTGGAGGTGGGAAGAACCAATTTTGGTCCATTAAGTACCGTTTGGATACTGATGAAAACTGAAGCATCTACATTTTGGCTCTTTTCTTTTTTTAGAAGAGCACCACAAGTGAGATTATGCACTATTCAGTGGGTCTCGTGCACTGTTCATGAGACCCACAAATACTTTATTTAAAAAAACTTTAAAACTGGATCTTACTGTACTATTCACACATTTAAAAATTATTTTGCTACAATGTTTACAGTTTTCAACAAAATAAGCAATATTCAAACACACCCTAAAAACAATGTTGTGAGAGTGCACGTTTATGCTGTTAAGACTCGACCCAGTTAATAGAGAAGTAGAACCCATGACCATGAGTGCATGTGAGAATAATAGAACTCACAAAAAAGATAAGAAAAAAAAAGCAAGTAAGAGTGCGAAGCATATTTACACAGTTTTTTTTTAGAAGAATATTTACACAGAGTTAAAAAATCAAAACAAGGAATAAAAAATCAATTTGAATAAAGGAAAAATCTCTAATGCACCATATGTATGAGACGTGTCTCTTACAGGTAGGTGAGCTCCATACATATAGAGTTTACCTACTTATGAAAGATTAGTCTCATACACCTGACGCATGAGATACCAACCATTAAATAAAAGGTAAACTCACAATACGTGCAAGTCAACCAATCTTGCACTAAACCCGACTTGTAGTTAGGGGTGGCAAAATCTGACACGACCTGCGAACCCGACACGGTTAACCTGTTTATAAACAGGTCATGGGTTGAGGCTAAACTGGTTCGGGTCAAATTCGGGTTGACACGACTAACCCGTTTATTAAACGGGTCATGTTCGTGTTCAACCTATTGAACTCGTTTAACCTGTTTGACCTGATTAGCTTATAAAGGTAATTTTACAATTTTACCCTTAAAACCCTAGGTATATAAGCTTAGCTATGAACTATGATTTATTCTCCTCCTCAAAACCACCTCACGCCTCTCTGCTGAACCTTGTGTCTCTTCGTTTCACATCAAAATTCATTACTGCTCCTGCGACTCTCCTTCTTCTCCTCAAAACTCCAGCCCCTCCTACAGATACAGATTTTACAATCTCTACTATAAAATCAAAACCCTAGCCGCCTCATGTCTCTCAACACTCTACTCTCTCTTCCCCTTAAATCCCTAGCCAACCCCTCTAATATCTCTTCCCCTCAAAATCGTGGTTGCCCTCTCTGCTCTATTCTCCTTCACGACTTCACAGCTTCACCAGTTTTTTTTCTTCAGCTTTCAACCACCAAATCCCTAGGAAGGTATTTATCTTATATATTTTTTCTTTGTTTTGTTTTCTTACTTATGAAATTTTCAGTTGTAGATTTTGTCGTTTATTGTGTTAATCTAAAAAATTAACTTTATTCCCAAAATCTGATTAGGGAAAAGGAGAAAATTTTTGCAAATCGAATTCGATCGGTTCAGCGATCTAAGATCAAATCGATTTTGAAGCATACATCTTTGGATTAAAGTAAGTCAATTTTGATTGAAAATCATTTCGTTTTTGTGTTTGTTGTGGCACTTTGATTTTCCTTTTCATTTGAGGTGTATTGTGTTTGTTAGGGTTTTGATTTTGGGCTTTTTTGGGCTTCGATTTGCATATGCTTTAATTGATTACAAGCTTTTTAGGGATTTTGAATATTGGGTTATGAAACAGTAATGAAATTTATCAGTGTTTGTGGTTAGTGATTGGGTATTGCTAAATTTGATTAGTTATTATTGGTTTTTGGGGTTGATTGGTTTGTGTTTGAATGATTAAATGCTTAGAATTATATTCAGATGAATTGGGTGCATAAATTGTATGAAAGTTTGTTGTTTAGGGTATTCAAACAATTTGAAGCATAAAAAGATTAAATTTTAATACAATTGAATGGTGTATTTTTGAATGAAGTAAAAGCTTTTCTTTTTCCTAGATTTAGGGATTTTAATACGATTGATTGTTTAGTACCAATAGTAGACTTGTTTTTATTCTTTTGTTGATTTAAAATAACTAGGTCTTGCTCTATGATTTCTTTTCGGTTTCTTTGTATCTATCATCTTAAAATAAAATAATTGTAGATCCTCTCATTTATTTTGTTAATCACTATCATGTTGGTTGTTTTGTTATTTTTTGAGATAAAAGATAAAAATTTTATTAGATACTATATGATAAACAGTACATGTAACATAAAAATAGGGGAAAACCAGATTTATTTTGCAGAAAAATAAATACAGCAGAAAACAAACACAGCAGAAAAATAAATACAGCAGAAAACAAACACAGCAGAAAAATAATACTGTGCAGTGTGCAAAAAAACACTGCAGAAAAATAGCATTGTGCAGAAAAACACCAATGTACAGAAAAACTACACCGCAGAAAAATAATAATGTGCAGAAAACACCACTGTGCAGAAAACACCACTGTGCAGAAAAATATTTGTCACTCTTGTTCACTGTTTAGTATACTAGTAATCACTATATTGTTGATTTTTAGTGCATAATAGGAGATCTTTTTTACTGATATAAAAAAAAAGTAGATATATTTATTTTTTGTTGATTTAAAATAATTTGTCTTGCTTTATGATTTAATTTCAAGTGTTTTCTGTTTCTATCATCTTAAAATAAAATAATTGAAGATCCACTTGTTTTTTGTGTTAATCACTGTAATGTTATAGTAGATTTGTTTGTTTGTTTTGTTGATTTTAAATTTATTTGTTGTTCTTTATGATTTCTTTTCAAGTTTATTTGTTTCTGTCATCTTAGAATTACTAAATTTCTGATCAATAATTTTTCTTTAAATTGGTCTAGATGGAAATGATGAGCTGATTCCTATTGACATTGAGTATGAAAGAGAGGCCTTGTCTTGGAAGATGAACTGATGAAGTGGTGAACTTCCTCCACCAAAGAAGGCTAAGACAAAGTCTAAGAATAAGACAAACAACGAAGACAAGAAAAGGAGGAGACTTCAACCGTTTGGCGTTTCTTTCAGATGCTTCCCACAAAAGATGAAGATGCCTACATGCAAATGCAAGAAGTGTGGAAAGGAATATATTGCTGCCGGAGCATATGGTACTAGAAATTTGAAGCGGCATTGAAGGTATGTCCAAGAAAAGACACAACGGATGTTGGGCAACTTATACTTGGCCAAAATGCAATGTCTGTAAGTTCACCTAAATTTGATCCTGCAAATTAGGGAGTTGTTATGTGCTGCAATTACAATGCTGAATTGCCTTTCAAGTTTGTTGAGTATGTTGGTATACGGGCAGTATTTTCCTACTTGTGTGTTGATGTCCCTAATATCTCTAGAAATACTGCTAAGAATGATATGGTTAAGATGTATAAGAGGGAAAAAGAAAGGATGAAATTTGTGTTGGCATCTATTCCTGGTAGAGTTTCTTTGACATCTGATTTGTGGACTTCTATAGCAACTGATGGTTATATGTGTGTTACAGCTCATTTTATTGATGCTAATTGGGTCTTACAAAAAAGAGTGCTGAACTTTTGCTTTATGCCACCGCCACATAATGGTGTATCTTTGTTTGAAAAAGTCTATAAATTGCTATCTATGTGGGGCATTGAGAATAAGATTTTTTGTGTGACATTGGACAATGCTTCTTCCAATGATATTTCTGTTGACATGCTTAGAACTCAATTGAAAAATAAGAAAGCACTTGTTTGTAACGGTGAATTTTTTCATCTTCATTGTTGTGCTCATATTCTCAATTTGGTTGTACAAGATGGTTTGAAAGAAATTGATGTTGTTGTTCAAAAAATTCGTGAAAGTATTAAGTATGTATGAGGCTCACAAGGGAGGAAAAAAAGTTTTTATGAATCTGTTAAGCAAATGGATTTGGATGGTAAGAAAGGTTTAAGGCAAGATGTGCCTACTAGATGGAATTCAACATTTTTAATGCTTCAAAGTGCTCTCTCTTATCGACGTGCTTTTCAACACCTAGAGTTAACTGATTACAATTTTAAGCACTGTCCTACTGGTGGTGAGTGGGAAAAGGCAGAAAAAATTAAAAAGTTTTTGGCTATTTTTTATGATGTGACATTGGTCTTTTCTGGCACAAAATATCCCACAGCTAACTTATATTTTCCACAAGTTTTCATTGTTTATTTTACCTTGAAGAAAGAAAGTGATAGTGAGGATGAGTATATGAGAAAAATGGCAGATCAAATGCTTGTGAAATTTGAGAAGTATTGGATAGAATTTAGTGTTGTGTTGGCCATAGTAGTGGTCTTGGACCCTAGGTATAAGCTGTCTTTTATTGATTGGTGCTATCAGAAGCTTTATGGGTATGCTAGTTCACTCCAATATGTGAAGGTTCGTAAAAAATTATTTGCTTTGTTTGGGGAATATGTGAGTAATGTTTTTGCACCTTCAATAGCTTTTGAAATGGCTGGTCAAGCTACTCAAGAAACTGAAGAACAATATGCTAATGAGGGATCTTTGTTTATGATGCAAGTATGTTTTTTTTCTTATTTGTTTATTTATATTATGTTATTTACATTCTGCCTAAATTAATATCTATTATGCTGTTTTTATATGTAGGAATTTGATTCTTTTCATAGTATGGATATGGGTAGGCAGGCACAAAAAACTCAATTGGAGCTCTACTTGGATGAACCAAGAGTAGATAGGAATGCAAAATTAGACATTCTTGCTTTTTGGAAAGGAAATGAATTTCGGTATCCAGAACTTGCTGCTATGGCTCGTGATGTTTTAAGCATTCCTATTTCTACAGTTGCTTCAGAATCCACTTTTAGTGTTGGGGACGAGTCATTGATCAATTCAGGAGTGCACTTAAACCTGATGTTGTGGAGGCATTAGTTTGTAGCAGAGATTGGTTATATGCAGATATAGCTAATGTATTTTTTATTTACATGTTGGCTGAATGAGTTTATATTTTATGATGACTTTTTAAAAAGAAAATAATATATATGTCAGATTTCATATATGTCAGATTTCCCATATGTCAACTTTAAATGGCAAAAACGTTACACTATGGACAAAATATATAGTTTATAGATGTTATTTGGCAGACTTGTACAGTAGACAATATCTATGATGTGTTATCCTATCTTTCATTGTCCAACTTAGCTATCAATATCTATGTAGGATCATGAAATTTCTTCTCCTTTTCTCTTTATGACATTGGGAGAAACTAAAACTTTACCTGTGAAATTAGTGTTTATAGCTATTATTTAAAATACGAACTCTGAATTTTATGGAGCTTTTCTAAAAGTTTCAAATTCAGTATTTCCTTGTAAAGCTCTTTTTAGCTTTAAAAACTCACAGTTTAAGTTCTGCTTAATGCAGAGTTGATATGTATTATTTTTTAAAACTTAAATTTGTCTAGGTACAATTGTATTTTTATCCACATTTATCCAAGTTCATTACTACTAATTACTACTATGTGAATTACTATTATTTACTTAATGATTGAATTGCTTGATTACCCACAGTTTCTAAATTCTATTTATAATGCTTTGATGAGTTTTTAATGTTTCATTAAATTTTTGATGTAGAACTTGCACAATCAGAGTTGGAAGAGCTCACTGAAGATATAATGACCATGAATATCAATAAGGATGAGCACATAGAAGACACCTCTTCAATGGGACCCTCAATCTCTTCTAATCCAGTTTCTTAATCAGTGATGTCTTTCACTTTTTGATGTGGCACTTGGATGGTTGGACTTGGATTTTTTTGCCATCATGGAAAATTGATCTGCCATGTAATTATTTTGGTTTGTCTTTAGTTTTGAGATGGCACTTGGATGCCATGTAATAATCTTGGCTTTTTATTATGGAACATTGACATATTATTGAATTTGAATTTGATTGTATGGGGGTTGGAACCAAGGAAGTCAATACCGTACCGGAGGCTGTACCGGTTTGACCACCGGTACGATATATTTCGGATACCGGTCAATACCGATGTACCGTTTCGGGTTTACCGCTATTTTTGATATATACACACACACACACACATATACCAAAATATCTAGAACCATATTTATAAACATATAATATTTCACTTATATTATAGTAAATATAAAAGTTTATTATAAAATATTACCTCAATTCAAAACAAATTATTTATAATTTTAGACTTTAGTATCAAATAAAAGGAAAAAAAAACACAATATAAAAAATAAAAAGCTTAGTTGTTCATTGCATACTAAGAAAACAAATAATACTAAGAAATTAATGTAAATAAGTTATCATTATAACCTTACAAAAATTCAAAAATTACAAAACTAAAAAAAAAGCTTTTTTTTTGTACCGGCCGGTACGCCCGGTACCGGCCGGTATTGCCCGAAATTGGCTGGTATGGCCGGTACGGCCGGTATTTTTTCCGGTACAATATGAAAGTGTACCGGTACCGGTGCACTAGCCGGTACGGCCGGTACTGGTACGGTATCGGCCACACTGGTTGGAACCTTTTGGACTAGTAATTTTAATTTGAAGGAATTAGAGAATTATTTTCTATTGTTATTATTTGAATTTTTATTACTTGATTTATGGTTGAATTATAAATTTAGATACATGGGAGTTGATAGCAGGTTATTTGGGTTAAGTTTAATTAAACAAGTTGTTTGGGTCATAATCAAACAGGTTATTAACAGGTTATTTGTGTCGATCTTAACTTGACTTATTAATTAAACGGGTTAAACGTGTCGTGTCAGGTTACCTATTTAATAAACAGGTCGTGTTAGGGTTAAGGAATCCTCACCCGTTTACTAAACAGGTCGTGTTCGGGTTGACCCATATAACATAATACTCACATCCCAACCCGACACGCGAACACGAATTACCACCCCTACTTGTAGTTTCAATGGGTGCACCAAAAAACTCTAACTAATTGCATATGTTTACTTCAGGATTGGGTTCTATGTCTAATTTTACCACATTAATTAAAAAAATAGGTAGGTACCTGACCTAGGAAACGTGTTGGTTTGTAGTTGCCACTTCTTTGGAATAGGGTCAAATAAATGATATATTTGAAAAGAATCTAAAGGAAAGCATTCAAATTTTCAGTCTTTTCTCACAAAGTACCTACAATCAATCTTTTATTACAAGGACCAAAACAAAAGGTTATAAAACTGATAATTCTTTACTTTTAGTTGTCAAAAAAAAATTCTTATCTTTTAAAACTAATAAGTCGCAGCCTCAACAATTTGAGAAGTTGAGTTTTATACAGTGGAGTAGCAAATAAATAACTATTTTAACTTTTGGTTTGCTTTAAGATAATTGCTTCAACATAATATGTCCTGAGTCATGAAAATATATACTAATTATATTGTCTTGGGCATTCAGCGAGCCAGCAGACATAGGCCACATTTTGGACCAAGTGCTGCAACCAAAGACAAGGACGGAAGTCACGGAACTCCTCTTAATGCTCTTTTATCATTTTAAGAAAAAAAAAATAGAACGAAAATACGATAGGAATGAGAATTAAAGTGACTTTCTTATCTCAGCGTTACTATAATAATATTTTACTCACTAAGTTCAAAGAATCGGTGAGTCAGAATTGTTATGGCAATCCCATAGCTACTAAAGCCAGTTGTGAATCCAACAAACATTTATCTGGTGCCCATTTGATGTAGTCATTTCTGTTGTTTGCTTTTACAATGCTAGTGATTTAAAAATATATATATAAATAAATGGTTTTGGCTTCTTTTAAAAAAAAAATTGTATTATCATACAAGTACAACAGAAATAAGATGAGGAAATTATGTATCATATCTGCATTTTCCTTGTTTAAAATTTCAAATAGTTTCTTGAGGTATGATTATGAAGGGATAAATAATCCTCTTTTTCTTCTCAAAAAAAATAATAATAATAATCCTCTTTTTTTTAATTATTATTATTTTTAAAGGAGTTGGCTCTTACATTTGTTCAGCATCTAATCATAAGCCAGAAAAATTACAAGTTCAATGCCATATACCATTCTAATTTTAACGCTTTGACCTATTGTTAATTTTGTTCTACTATATCAAAAAAAAAAAAAAAAAAAAACCCTTTGTTCTCCAAAGAACAGCGGGCCTTTTCAAGCTATGCATTATGGCCTTCAAGAGGTTGAGTGGACACGCCTACTCTCATTCTCTTTTTTTTTTTTTTTTTTGGTGAAAAAAAAAAATTTATTATTTGCAGATATACTTTTTACATTCACCCATTCAATGTATGCCTCCCATGCATCTATGTAATCGGTATTACATCTAGTAATTTTAATTTCAAAATCAACTAAATATGAATGATGAGAGACATATACAGAAGATGTATATAATAATTGTGAGAATAATATTTTCCAAGATAACATCCTACAAATTTGTACTAATAGATGCATTGAAGACATTTTTAAAGTAAATGGCATCCTTTTCAAAAAGAAAACAAAGGAAAGAGAAAGATGCATGTCCTTCACATCTATAAATTTATAAATTCTCGGTGATCAATATTTAATGATGTAATTATATTCTAATGTGATTTGTATGATAAATGGTTTGGAGATTTTCAATTTTGGGTTCAATAACACACTTAGGCTCAAAAGGCTAAACCAAACAAGCACTAAAGTAAATACAAAACTCTGAGATTAAGGTCTGTTTGAAATTTACTTATTTTGTTGAAACTGAAAATTTTGTGCTGAAAGTACTGTAGATAAAGGTAAAAATTAATTGAAATAATACAGTAGGACCCATAAATAGTACTAAAAAGTACAATGAAATCCATTAATAGTAGTATAAATAAGTTAAATAGTAAAATAAGTTGGCAAAAATAAGTAGTATCAAACAGACACTAAATTCTTTTGTCACAAAAATCATCAAATGCCATTTAGCGACATACAATTTGAATCAAAGATCAATGCGAATTTACTTATTCCTTCAATGAGTCCGTCATTCATGAGAGAGAGAATATTTAATAGGCCAGATTAGATTGGGCCAAGTCTATCAACTTTTCGACAACAAAAGAACCTGGGCTAGCAATAATAGATGCAAGATCCATGGACTTGGGCTTGCACCAGAGCACATGTGGCCTTCACAACCCACGTACATTTGCCTCCCAAATGTAACACAATTTATAGTGGGCCTTTGAAATTACAGATCCACCGTGACCATAAAATAAGATAAACCTGTCCAAAAATTAAAATGCATTTTACACCCGAAATTTTTTTTAAGAAGTAGATTTTACACCATTAAGATGATGGAAAACAATATCAATATACCCCTTCGTTATGGACCATCACATTTTAGTCGTTAATCTGTCTAAAAATAATGTCTGTTTTTTTATACAATACTCAGTTTGACACAACGCCTTTTTAGGTGAGTTAATTATAATAAATATTAATGAAAATAGCACATTGATGTTTTTGTATTATTTGAGGATGTAAATTGTAAGCTTTCACAGTCAATTGACCAATTTAAAAGCAAACAGACACCTTTTTTTTTTTTTTTTTTGAGAATCAAAAGCAAACAGACACTTATTAAACAATGTAACCAAAAAAAAGTATGAAGAACATAATATCTTGCTCTAAGCTTGTGACACTGACACACGGCCAACAGCTTTAGTAGGGTTTAGGTTTAGGGTCTAGTAAATTGTAAGTTTTTTAGTAGAACATGAAAAAATAGTAATGATAAAAAAGGAGTATAGGACAAACAAACTTTAATTTTTTTTTAGGGGTCCCCTTTTAAGCTTTTTTCTTTCTGAGTAAAAAATAAGAAAATAAAAAAGAATATAATATCTTGCTCTGAGTTTGTGACCCACTGCCCACATAGATTTGATGCTAAACATCTCAAAATCCATCAAGATTGCAAACCTAAGGGCTAAGGCCAATCCATTTCAATGGCTCCACCATCCTCCTGAAATTTCAACCTCCCATATGGCTCTATCCACAGAAAGACAAACCTGAAAACTGTGAAAATGCAAACACATCTGGGTATTTCTCACTTTTAGCCCTTTTCCTATTTTCATTCTTGACCAACTAAGCAACTCACATGAACGTCTAGTTATGTGTTTTTTTTTGCTGAATGTAAGTACAGAATATAAAAACATTTTTAATACCCAAAGATACTCTTTTTTCAATATTGATGCAAATTTTTGTTGTTTAAAAGTCACCATAACTTGTGGTTTTGATCTTTAAAGGCGCTTATTAATTAACCGCCCGACAAAAATTGATTATGGGCCTCAAAAAAAAAAATTCTGACATGTCATGTGGCATAGTGGAACTGACAAAACATGAAATTGTAGCATATATCTTGTTTGGCTTGAGAGAAAAAGCCACTACTCTTAGTACAATCATTCAAGAATGTGAAAAATAAGAAAAACAAGTCGTGCATGTAATCCAAAACGATTCTATGGAATATATAGACTTCTACAACTACATGACAGAAACTGCCTGATCCAAGGCCATTTCAAGGACAATCACTCATGGGACACTAAGAATAGAGTAAAAAACACATAGGGTCCATAATATTTGTCTCGAGCCCCAACAATTTCCAATTCATTAATAAGGTTGCTATGTACTAACTAGCCTAGTAAAGTTAGTTTAGTAGCCAAATTGGGCTCTGCTAAGTGATTGAATAAATTTAATATTTGGATTAATATTTGTTTATCTCAAGCCTCAAGGCGCTCTTGATTCTCTTGAATGAATATTTATGTGTTTTAGCATGCATTTGGATTAGCTTTGTACTGAAAGTTTATTTGCTTGTTTCTTGAAATTTGACAAAAATATGGTTGTATATTTTTTTTTTAATTGGGTTTGAAAAAATTATACATAAACAAATGTAAAAATAAGCTAATTTAAAAAAGAAATTAACCCATGTAGTTGACTAGCTGCGCATCTCAATTAGTCTTTAAAATAAACAAGCTAGAAAGTAAGATTGAAGCAGCACTTTCTGCTCTTTTTCTTGGAAGATTTATAAATAAGTGAGCCTCTATTTCTTTTTCTTTTTTCTTTTTTTGAGCAAACTAGTGAGCCTCTTTTTTTTTTCTTTTTTCTTTTTTCTTTTTTTGAGAAACTAGTGAGCCTCTTTATCTAGCTGAGTTGAGGTATTTTTTTGGTTTCATACTAATGGTGCAGGATTTGGGTCCAGTCCTTGATGTAGAAAAATATCCAATGTGGTCCCTCATCAGTCACCACATAGTGTTTGTTTCAATTCCAAGTTACCTCTAGGCCAAGCCAAATTGCCCATGTATACAGGCAGTGTATGTTGTAGCCTTGTAGGTATGACTCATACCTCTCTTTTTATGGTTAGGTGAGAGACAACACAGAGCCTAATGCCTTACATAAGGTAATGAAATCAATTTTAGTCCCACCAAACCATAGATACCACTTAGTGAACCAAAAAACAGCAACATATATGAACTTCTTAGTGGAGCCATTAATAGTGTGAGAAAGAGACTAGCAGTCTTAGCCTCCCATAATTCGACAATGAAGATCTTGATTTTTCATTGATGTGTTTCTTTTAGTTTCTTGATGGAAGATCACCAAGAGAAAGTGATGGACCATTTGTTTTTTTTCCCCCCCTTTTAAATATGGGGGTTGGAGAAAACTTAGACTATCACCCTCTAAATAGTTAGGCAAGTGCAACAACATTGGACCCACCTAGGGCCTTTTTGCATCGTTTTGATTTGATGACTTTTAGCTACTTAAAAGCTTTTTCAACTCTAGAATCCATTACCTCTAAAGTATCAAATATTAAAAGCTTTTGAACTCTAAAATGCAATCAATACAACTGAAGAAAATGATAAGCTACTGAAGAGCAGAAAACATGCTCAGCTTTTCTCTAATAAAACGCAAAAAAGGTAATAAGACAAAAAGATTGAGTCAAAATTATGAAAAAGAAAGGTTTCCAGAAGACAAGGCATGATGCATATTAACAGTGTTTTGCAGAAGAATTTATGGAGATAAGAAGAGATGTGTACATGAATCGAGAAGTAAAGAAGGCCCAGTACAACAACTGCCAGGCTCAGGGGTTCCTTGGAGTAGCATTAAAGGCTTTCTGACTTGATCTTCATTGCACATTACCGACACCACTCAAAATAAAGGAGAAAAAGAATGAAACAAAAAGGAGAGGCAGATTTATAAGCAGAAAGTTTCATTGGATGCCTTTGATGATTTTTGTAACAAGAACATGGGTTATGATTCTGAGATTCTCCGCATGATCTTCATCATCATATTCATGCTTCTATCATTACATTACACCCACATTTTTGTTGCGGTTCTGTGTTAAATGCAGCAGGAGACTTAAATGCTCATGGCTTACAACAGCTGTACCTCAGAGAGGACAATGGTGATAGGATTGAAAACAACATCCAGAAAGTTTCAGGAGAAGATGAGAACGAAGAAAAGGGTGCTTTAATAGTGGAAAAGTTTAGAGCTTTACTTGGGCTGAAGAGCTTCCACAAAAGAAGTCCATCACATAGTGGTTCTGAATACTTGTCCCCATCACCCTCTCCATCACCATCCATTGAACCTGAAGAAGCTCCAGCTCCAGCTCCAGCTCCAGTTCCTGTTCATGTTCCAATGCTGCATTCCCATGCCCATCCTCATCCTCATCCTCCATCACACAGGTCAAGTTCAATCCCAACACACCACAAGAAACAGGATGGAGATAGAGGCAGAGTAAGAACAATTCTTATTGCAACCATTGTGTCTGCAGGAGCTGCTTTCTTAGTTTGTGCTCTTGGACTCATCTGGGTCTGCAAGAAATGCAGAAAAGATAGAAAGAAGCCCTCAAGAACTGTGTCAGTCTACAGCAAAAAAGGAGGCACCAGAAGTAAATTAAAGAATGTGATTACTCAAAATTCAGCAAGCAAGGTGAGCCAAAATACTGGCCTTGATCTCTTTTACCTTAATTCATTAGGTACTGATTTAGAGCAACAGACTTGTTATCTCAAGCAAACTTGTGAAACTGTAAACACATCATCAAATCATAGCACCCCAAAATTTACATTGCTTGAGAGGGAAGAATCAAAGCAAGAACTTTTAAGGATAGAATCAGATAATGCTAGTAGTTTTTCCACAAGGGAAATTACAGCTGTTCATGAGGATAATGAATCAATCAAATATGAATCAGATTGTGGTAACTCTTCATCTGGTGATAAAATTATTCCCATGGAATGTCATTCCTCTGATGATGAATCTTTCCATTCTTTTGGAGAATCACTTTCTTCAACTGTCAGGCATTCCAATGCTTCGGTTGGTTGTCTTGGTGAGACATCAGAAATTTTCCCCAAAGAAGAGTCGCATATTAAGCCTTCCTTGGCTAACTCTACAGATTTACCAATGCCTCTAGCTACCCCAGATCTTGACTCAACCCGAGAATCAACTTCACCAACACAAAATTCACAATCTCCAAGCAATAATAAACAGGAAAAACAAACATTTGAATGTTCTTCAGACTGTCAGAAAATTTTGAAGTCCCCATCACCACCACCACCTCCTCCACCTCCACCCCCATGTGTGACATTGTTTCCTTCTTCAACTAGAATTGCATCTAAAGCTTCATGTTCTTTCACATTGCCAAATATATCATCTCCAAGAAATTCAGCTTCTTCATCAGGATCAAACTTAACTCCACAAAGAGACTTGCCATCTTCACCTCAAAACTCCCCAAAACCATCACAAACTCCACCTTGTATTCCACCACCACCTTGTCCACCTCCTTTTCTGAAAGGAAAGAATATCTCTGCTAAAGGCCCACCTCCTCCACCATCTCTACTGCCTCAATTTACTCCATTGGGCAAAGATGGAACCCCATTACCAAAATTGAAGCCACTCCACTGGGACAAGGTTAGAGCTGCTCCTAATCGTTCTATGGTGTGGGATAAGCTGCGGTCAAATTCATTTGAGTAAGTTGGTTTATTTTCTTTGTTTACAATTTACTTCATCTGTTTCTGTATTACATTGAACATATTATGAATAATAAAACAGGTTTGACGAGGAAATGATTGAATCACTTTTTGGATACAATCTACAAAATTCAATGAAGAGTGACGAAGCAAAGAGCAAGACTCCTTCTCCAAGCAAGCATGTCCTTGATCCAAAGAGACTACAGAACATAACTATATTGTCAAAAGCCTTGAATATGTCTGCTGAGGAAGTATGTGAAGCACTAATACAAGGTAAAACTTCTAAGCTCTAAACAATAAGTAATTGTGATCAAGTACTACTTTTCAGAATGCAGTGGTCAGGAGCATGGAGTAACAATAAATGTGAACTTAAAACGCACTAATTTAATAAATGCCTAAATTAATTTGCTAGGTGAATTCTAGCACTTATGTTAGAATTGGACTTTCAAGTTTGAATGTCATTTTGTAAGATTGTTGATCAAGAAATTTTGGCATTGCACTACAGTTATTTTTTTCTATTTGTTGCATGACCAATGGGAATTTTTGAAGAATGATGGCTCTTGTAGTCCAGTAGTTCCAGCAAATGGATTATAAATTGCAAATTACTAAAAAGTTTCTCGAAACTAAGTTCTGGGGAGAGAGAATCTATCTCCAACATACAAATTATGGCGTTTAAACAATTTAAAGTGCAGATATACACATGCCATCACCTGATTAAAATTTTTGACCAATGGTGGAAAGCAGGGAATGGCTTGTCTTTGCAACAACTGGAGGCATTAGTGAAGATGGTACCTACCAAGGAAGAAGAGGCTAAGCTCTGTAGCTATAAAGGAGACATTAATGAACTGGGGTCTGCTGAGAAGGTTCTCAAACTAATTCTTAGGATACCATTCTCCTTTCTACGAGTTGAAGCCATGCTCTACAGAGAAACTTTTGAAGATGAGGTGGTTCACTTGAGGAACTCTTTTTCAATGCTGGAGGTAATCATCAAATCACAACCACATCACTTTTCATTAAAACCAATGATTTCAATACAATGATCACTCTTAATCTTATTTATATTTGTTACTAGGAGGCATGCAAAGAACTTAGATCAAGCAGGCTTTTCTTAAAGCTACTTGAAGCCGTGCTCAAAACAGGCAACCGTATGAATGTTGGAACAATCAGAGGAGGTGCTAGAGCATTTAAGCTTGATGCCCTCCTTAAACTTGCTGATGTGAAAGGAACTGATGGGAAAACTACCTTGCTACACTTTGTCGTTCAAGAAATGATCCGGTCAGAGGGAATTAGAGTTTCAGATAGCATTATGGGGAGGATCAGCCAGAAAAATAAAAGTAAAACTGCTGAAGAGAAGGAAGAAGATTACAGAAGAATGGGCCTAGATCTTGTTTCTGGTCTAAGTACTGAACTCTACAATGTGAAAAAGACAGCTGCAATTGACTTGGATGTTATTGCAAGCTCTGTATCAAACCTATCAGATGGAATGGCTAAACTGCAGCATCTAGTGCATAAAGACTTGTGTAGGGATGAACAAAATGGGAACTTTGTCAACTCAATGAGATCCTTCATAAATTATGCAGAGAAAAATCTGAAAGAGTTGCAGGGAGATGAAAATATGGTCCTTACACATGTCAAAGAAATTACTGAGTACTTTCATGGAGACGTGAGCAAAGACGAAGCCAACCCACTTCGAATATTTGTCATTGTGAGAGATTTTCTGGGGATGTTAGACCACGTTTGCAAAGAGCTTAGAAGCTCAAAAGCCCCACGTAGTCCCAATCCTCTGGCACCATTCCGGTAGGCTAAATTGCTTGGTTTGTTCAAGAGATACAGACCATTACCAATCAGGTTGTAACATTTTTTTTTATATATAGGGCTTTGAAATATGTAGATTGAATTGTTTGCAATGGTTGATTTTAAGGGACTGTTGGGTTGAATTGAGTAGAATAGACTGAAATGTTATTTGAGGAAATGTAATGACAAATAATTGTATATTCAAACACCTAAATGCTGATCCAAATTAGAATTCACACGTTGCTGCTAGGAAAGACAAAACCAGACAGTAACAGTCATTAATTTCTACCCTGAACAAATTTATTTTGTACTTATATTAGGGGCAGTGGCTTGTCAAGCATATATATGTTTAAGAGAATGTCTGAGATGATTCAATCGAACAATCTTTATGTTACTGCACAATGCTTGTTTTTATTAGGTAGTTTTTTGGCTTTTTGCCCCTTTAAGCACTGATAGTCTAATACACCATATTTTCACAACAACCTTTCTTATCAAAATTAGCACCTTATATATACAGAATTTTCTCCATGCAATGATTATAAACTTCGACAAACCAATTTCCAACCTTTTAGGTTTCACTTTTCACTTTCAACCTACTCCCCTATGTAAAAAATCAAGAAATTGAACTCTGTAACAAGAACATATGTAATTACTAAATTCATTAAAAAAAAAAAATTGACTTTGCCATGAATGCCATCCAAAAATTCTTTACTATATAAATTTCTCCTTTTCACATGGTAATAACTCATTAAAAATTAAAAATAAAGAAAATTCAAAATTTTATAAAATAGCCCAATCAGGACCAATGTAATCAAAAATTGTAAACTCAAAACCCTCTCCACAATCTAGGTTCAAATCACCCTTTCCCAATTTGCAACAATTTATATTAAAAAGAAGTCAATATATTGCGACGAATTACTATAGAGACAAATTAGACTAATTTGTACTTTCAATCTAATCAAATTGTATGATCTATACATATTCATACCAAGAAAACAAGAAAAAAAAAATCAAATCTTTTACACAGCAAGAACCCAAGAAATTGTTTCTTGTGCATCAAGCCAAGCCAACCTTAGGTGACCCTTTTGGCACGGCTTCTTCTACTCATGTCCTCCTCGGGTGCACATCTTTTTTTCCCATTAACTTGAACGTCTTGCTTCTCAACCTTATTAGTCTCTTGTTGTTTTCTCGGCAAAACCAACAGACCAGCACCAACATCATATGCTTTACGAGTCGACTCGTCGCTGAGAGCCTCCCATGCGATGGTAATGATTCGAAGTGCACCATGTGCAGCCGGGGAACAAACCACATCAGGGTGCACCAACTTGACCAACTTGCAGTACTTGGATGTGATAGTGTCTATGCTAAGAGATGGGTCAGGTTTTAGGCCAAGAATTCGATAGAGATCACTGTGTCCCAACTTGTTCTTCTTCGTCTCAGCCACATAGTAAGCTCTGTAAACAGCGTAGTGCTTGTCCACGTTGTAAAAGTAAGGGTCGATTTTGTTTGCCGCAGTCGCTAGCTCATACGCCTCCTTGTGGTTTCCTTTGAGCCACTTCTCTTTGGCCATGTCTAACAACATATCAGTCATTGTTTGGTTTCAGAGTCTGATATTCAGGCAAAGAACAGGAACAACAAACGTAGGAAAGAGAAAACAAGATGGTTTGGTTTCAGAGTTTGATTCAGGCAAAGAACAACAACGTAGGAAAGAGAAAAACAAAGAAGAAAAATAGAGTTTTGCGGTAACTCTAGCCTGTGGATCTGTGATTAATGTTTGGAAAGATTAATTTATGTACTACATAGGTAAGTCGGTTAATTATGTGTTTCCGAGGCATACTCGGTTAACTTTTTAACTTTTTTTCTTTTTTCTTTTTTTGTAAATACTCGGTTAACTATGTTTTTTTTTTTTGGTAAATACTCGGTTAACTATGTTATTATTTCCGAGGCTTACTCGGTTTATTATGTATTTCCGAGGCTTAATAAATACTGTAAATATTTTTTAAAAAAAAATATATTATACTCTTTTCCATTGTTGTGCATATCTTATTAATA
The DNA here is from genome assembly GCA_014183005.1 of Castanea mollissima. Classification (NCBI taxonomy): domain Eukaryota; kingdom Viridiplantae; phylum Streptophyta; class Magnoliopsida; order Fagales; family Fagaceae; genus Castanea; species Castanea mollissima. Next base: position 9,523,614 of record JACAVU010000004.1, read on the forward strand.
TGTTATTATGTTTAAGATTGTTGAAGGATGTAAAAATTTTCAATTTTCCAAAACTATCAAAATTTAAGTTAAAATTAATAGTTTTCTAGACAAATTTATTACTAAAATCCATTATTTAATATCTGAAATTTAACATTGCCAAGAGAGATAGTTATCATTTCAAACATCATATTTATTCTAATACTAATTGTTTTGATTTATTTTTAGAATTAAAAATTTTAAAATACATTTTATATAAACATATGAAAATAGTCCAATAACGTATTAAAATATATATATAAAAATGATAAATTCTAAAAATATATCAAAACATAAATATTATTCGATTAATATTTAGAAATAAGAGAAGATCCTACGAAACTATAGTCTTATGCTCAAAATTGTGTTGAGATCATGGTTTCAAAACCTCAAACGATTAAGGGTCCGTTTGAATACAGCTGAAAACTGAAAACACTGTAGCAAAATAATTTTTAAATGTGTAAATAGTGCTGCGGGTCCCCTTTTTAATAAAAAAAAGTGGCTGAAACAGTGCATGAACAATGTTCCACTGTGCGTGAACAGTAACCGCACAGTGGTGAACAGTACCTCTTGTCCCCCTGGTTGAAACCTGTGCGCAGGAAAAAAAAAAAAAAGTCTGAAACGTGAAAAACCAAATCGTGGACGCAAAACTCTCTATCCAAACCCACCCTAAAGGACCAAAAATTAGTTCGATTCCACCTTTGGTTTCTCTGGTTTTCCCAAACCAGTTCAACGCATCTCAAATTTGAATACCTCATTCAAGTTGATACCCAACTTTACCATGTGTTGAGATGCCTAGATTGGGTTATTGCAAACAACAAATTTAAGCAAGTTTGAAACAAATCTATTTAAACCTAAATGAGGTATTCAACAAAACTATGATATTTAGAATTTACATTAAAAAAAAAATTTTAAAATACCCTATGCATATGAAAAATATCGTAAGAATGTAGCCATATTTTGCATGAATTCTATTTAACATATCAATAATATGTTTAATATTTTATGATTTTGGCGTGATCATGATGATAGTAATACAATGAAACCAATAGATATGGGGCTAAATTTTGTAAAAAAGAGTTTAGCGAGTACCACAATTAAAACATTGGAAGAAACTAATAAAGTTTTCACTTTAAATTAATTGTCACCTGCCCCAACATTTGTTGAGCTAGCCCCTAGTATGTACACCTTATGTTTTCATTCATGATGCAGTTTATACAATATCTAGTTACGTATGTAAGTTAGTAACTTACAATAGTACACGTCGGAATAATAACTAATGTAGGTACAATTTTTTTCAATTTTTATAATTTATTGTAATGGTAAAGTGTCAATTTTAAAAAAGAAATTATGACTACAATAATTCTAAAAAATAGTTATGAAAATTTTTGCACTAATAAACTTATTAATAAGGATGGCTATGAGATACTATTATAAATTAAAAATAAATAGAGATGCAATAAGTAGCGTACCCTGCTAAGGGAAAACCACTTGTAGGTAGTTTAACAGCAAAGTGGATTGGATGTATTTTATTATTGAGATGACTTCAATGCACTAATAATGAGCTGAAAGAGAATTATGATTAGAAGTGAAAGTTCGAGAAAGCAAATATTTTAATGGATGATAACATAATTAAATTTTAAACATGAGAGTATAAAAATAATTAAAATATATATATATATACACACACATTCGGGATAAGACAAGACATAAAATAGGCCAAAAAAAACTCATGAAATTAAATTAGACAAGACAAGACAGAGTAGGGCAAAATATACTCATGAATAATTAGCTTAACTGGTAAAGTTTCTGATGGTTGAATAAGAGATCTGGAATTCAATCTCACCTACACTAAAAACTGATTGGTGTCTTAGTCTTAGATTTTAGAAACTTCAGACCCAGTTTTGTTGGCTCAGGGAATTTTATATGAACATGAATCTGCACGATCAGTTCATTAAAATTTAATTAGTTAAAGGGCTAGCAACATACATGCATAAACATAGAAATATGGGCACACAAACACAATTGACAATACCATGGGTGCAATCAGACACAAACATACATAACTTTGCTTTAAACATTCCTTTACAGTATTTTAGGAAGCACGGACATGGACACAATATGGGTACGATATTATACGAACAATTTCTGAAAAATTATAACAAAAAATGAGTGATACGACACCAGTATGATATAAGTACGATACGAATATAATATTAATACAGCACCCTAAATAAAGTGTCTATTTTTCCTAAACAGTAATAGTCATGGGAGCACCTACTTTCCCCTCGGAAACGGATCCTCTCCATTTCCCTTTGAAATGGAGAGACTCCAGTACACGGTGAGGATTTCCCTTGAATCATCCACGCTCAAAAATCATCCACGTCATTTAAAATATTAACCCCACACATTTAACTGGAGTTCCACATCTAACTTGGGTTTAACTCATCCGGACAAAAAAAACCTTTTTGGAGGGAAATGGAGAAACAGAGGTGATGTCTCAGTGCACTGGAAAACAAAAAAAAACATTTTAGAGGGAAAAGTGAAACAGAGACAGCCCATAGCTTCACAGATTTTAACCAAAAAAAAAAGAGCTTCACCGGATCATGTAGAAGTACATACGTGCACTGGAAATGGAGAAACAGAGGTAGATACATCAGTGCACTGGAAAACAAAAAAAACAAAGAAAAACCTTTTAGAGGGAAAAGTGAAACAGACTTAGCCCACGTTCAAAGCTTCACAAAGTTTAACCAAAAAAAAAAGCCTTCACCGGATCATCACAGAAACATATCTGTGCACTGGAAAACAAAAAAAAAAAAAACCGTTTAGAGGGAAAAGTGAAACAGAGGTAGCCCACCTTCAAAACTTCACAGGTTTTAACAAAAAAAAAAAAAAAAGCTTCACCGAAGGTTTTGAGAAGACATCTCTGTTTCTATCTTGCCAAACAGAGGTATATCAGTAAAATATGTTTATGCTTATCTTATTGATGTTTGATAATTTTTCTGCATTTATATTTTGTCTTGGTGAGTTTATTGGTTGTTTGGGTTAATGATTGAATCTTTATAATGGCCGGATGATTCTAGGAGTATTTTAATTCTTTGAGATAAAGATTGAATCTTTATTAGTACACATTGAGAAACAAGCTTACGTGGCTAACATAAGAAAATGAACATTGAAAATTTCTTGAACATATTGTTGTTTTGATGGCCATCAATAAGATTGAACATTGAAATTTCTGTTTAGACCCCAGTGTGAATTAATGAGCAAAATTATCAAATTATATTGGTGAAGTGTGGGTTGCTGGCTTGCTGCCGAATGATTTAAATTGAAATTGAAATTGATGGAGAAGCATCTTTAAGGGGTTTACTTGGAAAGTCTTTTGCCTAAGTCGGCAATAAAAGAGGCAGTATTTGATTTAACAATAGGAAAAAAGAAGTGTATACGTATACAAAAGACAAGTTAATATATATATATATATATATATATATAAGGACAACTAAGCTCTTTAGGCTTTGGACTTGGGACAGTCCCATAACCATAAGCATGGTACGTAACTTTTGCAAGGAGTATCCCTCACTCCAGGTTCTATGTTTTTATTCACGAGGTAGTAGACTTGTAGTAGAGTAATAGAAGGACTTAACAGATATGATCTAACGTGGTAATATCCTACTATTTTCATTTTAAATGAAACAAAATTAACCATGGTACCTAAATATATTAAAAATTCACAAAATTATTCTTAAATATACATATATAAGAATGTTATTTTGAGTAGAAATTGTTATTTTAAGATTCCACTCAGACGATTAATTTTTCACTATAGTTAAGCAATTAACAAATCAATAAGTAATATAAAAAGCACAATTAAGCATGACATAACATTTGGTGACAAAGTGGAAAATCAAAGAAGAATTCTTTAATGGAGAAACCACTTTGGAAAGTAGATTAGGAAAGTATAAACTAAAAACTAACTAGATTTTCAAACAGATAAAATTACATCAATAAATTTGAATTTATTACCATAAAATGTTATGGAATGGATCGACACTATAATCCTTACACACATGATCCTAATTCATAGTGTAAACAATAAGTTTAGGGGACAATTTAAATAATATATATATATATATATATATATATATTTCCATAGCTGTTAATATAATCTATTATAATCGGTTCATAAGAAAATAGTATCAATGATGAGTTTATGTGAAATTAAAAAATGATTACTTGTACGCTTAATGTGGATTATGGACATATATAGAGAGGTGATCAAAATGATACTGTTGCGGTGTTGATCACAAGGTTTAGATATTTCAATTAATGAATTTCTCTTTTGAAAAAAAAAAATCTCATAATAAATAAGTTCTTTAATCATAATAAGAAGATTCCTTTATAATGATTCTTGATGGCATATTATGGATGCAAGATTTTAAAGAACATGTTTATTACTGTCATGTTTAAATTGACTAGCCTTTGAGTGAGTTGAGTTGAAATCATGCTTGGCCATCTTGAATTTTTATGTTTAGTAACAAAGATATATACCGTTTCTCTAATATGAGGTACATCCTCATTAGTATGTTGATCATTCATTACATCCTCCATTTTTTACATCATCTCTATTTTGAAAACAAATGATAGGTGAAAGAAGATAATAAATTTATGATCAATTTTTTGTAGGGATAATGATGGGAATACATGTTCCTTCTAATGTGCCCATGGAATCTACCCCATTTAAAGGGATGGAGTTTGAAGCGGATGAGATTGCATATGGTTTTTATAATGAATATGGCAGAAAGGCTGGTTTTAGTATTAGAAAAGAGTATGTAAATAAATGTAAAAAGACTGGAGTGGTTACTTCAAGGAGATTTGTGTGCGCGAAGGAGGGAGTTCGAGGCAAAGACAAGAGAGATCAGAATGTAAAGAATCCCCGAGCAAAAACAAGATGTGGTTGTGAAGCACGTTTGGTTATTGTACTTAATCGAGATAGTAAAAAATATGTGGTGAGTGAATTTATTGCTGAGCATAACCACTATCTCCACCTTCCATCAACTGTGCACATGATGCCATCACAACGGAAAGTGGCTGCAACTCATGCTATTGAAATTGATTTGGCACATGAATCGGGATTAAGATTAAAGCAATCTTATGAGCTTCTTAGTAAGCAAGTTGGTGGATATGATAATCTTGGTTTTACCAAGCAAGATCATAAAAACTACTTACGTACTAAGCGACAAAGAGATATGGAGCATGGGGCAGCCGCTAGCTTGGGAAGATATTTCAGTCGTCAACTTAAAGAAAATCCTTCATATTATTTCGCTACTCAATTGGACTGTGAAGAGTTGATTACTAATATCTTTTGGGCCGATGCAAGAATGATCATTGACTATAGCCACTTCGGTGATGTAATAACGTTTGATACAACGTATAGCACAAATAGAGATGCAAGGCCACTTGGAGTATTTTTGGGTCTCAATCACCATAGGGAAACTGTTGTATTTGGAGGTGCACTCTTATATGATGAAACGATTGAATCTTTTGTATGGTTATTTGAGACCTTCTTAGAAGCAATGTCTGAAAAGAAGCCAGTCACTATTTTCACAGATCAAGATGCAGCAATGTCAGCTGCAATAAAAGTAGTCATGTCTACGACATATCATGCATTGTGTAGCTGGCATATGTGGCAGAATGCTGAGAAACACTTGGTCATTTACTAAAAACTGAGCCTCAATTTAACGCTGATTTCTTAGCGTGTATCTATGAGTATGACGGTGAAGATGAGTTTCTTAGAGCTTGGAATGAAATGCTAGATAAGTACGATGTTCGTGAAAATAAATGGCTAATTGATCTATTTAAATTGAAGGAAAAATGGGCCCAAGCATATGTTAAGAGAACTTTCACTGCAGGAATGAAGACAACCAAGCTTAGTGAGAGTTTCAATGCTGACTTGAAGGATTGCTTGCGTACTGATCTCAATATAGTAGAGTTTTTCACTCATTTTGAAACACTTGTCAATCAAAAGCGGGATAAGGAGTAGAAGGAGAGCAGTATACAACTCTAGACAGAAATTTCCAAGATTAAAGCTCAAAAGCTCTCCTATGCTTAACCAAGTAGCAACAGTGTACACGCCTAAGTTGTTTGATTTCTTTCAGACAGAAGTTGAAGAGGTAATGGCACTTTCCATCCTAGAACGCAATGTGAGTCAAAAACATATAGTTATGGTGGTTAGTCAAAATGCAATCAAATGGAATATGAGGTCATGTGGAATCCATTAGATGAGACTCTATCTTGCAGTTGCAGAAAGTTTGAGTCATTTGGTATTTTATGTAGGCATGGTTTGAAAGTTCTTGATATATTGGATATCAAGTTGATTCCTAATAGATATATCATGAAGAGGTGGAGAAGAGATGCAAAAGATGGAAGCGGAAAAAATTGCACAACACATAACATTAAGCCGGATACTCGACTGGAATATGTAGATCGGTATCGAGATTTATGTCCAAAATATATTCAATTGGTGAATGAGGCATGTGAAACTAAAGAAGGCCATAATATTCTAAGCTTAGCAATTTCAGATTTGAAAAAAAAAACTTTGTGACCTTAGGAATTGCAAAGCTAATGTGGAAGAAGACATCATTAGGCCTTCCACTGATTTTGCAGACAAAGAAGATCAAATATGTGCTTCGATTACGATTGTACCAAAAGGGATAAAGAAAAGAGAGGTTTATCGTAATAAAAAGCGTAGGAGGAAATCATGGATAGAAAAGATGAGGAAACCAAAGGAAGGCACATCAAAGAAGCAAACAAAGAAAAGAAAAGTGCAGGAGGTAATCTTCAATTATCCTTATTTTCACCATTCTATTTTATTTTTACACATTAATATAGTATGCTATTATAGTTGCTAAACTAGTACAATTTTACAGGAAATATATGCACATGAGGTCGTGGCACAAAAGAAAACTAAGGATATATCTTCTGGAAATATTACTAGTTTTACACAACTTTTAATGGTAAAGATATTTACAATTATATATTTATTTGATATTAATAATAGTTTAGATGCATGCTTTGATAATTTTAATGCTAAGCTTGTGATATGTGTAATTGGATTTTTTGTAGTCGGCTTCTACAAGTTCTGCAGCACATCAGGGAGGCTCATCAGCAAGTGTTGCATTAGCATCACATTTAAAGAGTACATCAAGTGTTGTAGGCTCCAACGACAAAATTAATGGTGCAGGAGGTCTCTTGACTCAAGGAAGTGTTGCAAGTGGAGGTCCCTTGACTCAAGAAAGTATTACAAATGGATGGAATCCGATGGTTCATAATCTATGATACATGTTGAGATTAAGTACTCTTGTTTTGTAATTTTCCTAATTTAGGACTGGAGTTTTGATGGTCCAAAACTTAGTCACATTCAAATGTTTAGATTTTTTATTATTTGGAAAGAATACTTAATTTGCATGTCTGATGTATCTTTGCAAGGTGTTAAATTCTGCATAATTATTTGTTGCTGCAAAAATTGTTACTGTTTCTGCATAATTTCTGCATAAATACTGTTACTGTTACTGCATAATTACTGTTACTATTACTGCATAATTACTGTTACTGTTACTGCATAATTAATGTTAATGTTACTGCATAATTAATGTTACTGTTACTGCATATTAATGTTACTGTTACTGCATAATTAATGTTAATGTTACTGCATAATTAATGTTACTGTACTGCATAATTACTGTTACTGTTACTGCATAATTAATGTAATGTTACTGCATAATTACTGTTACTGTTACTGCATAATTAATGTTAATGTTACTGCATAATTAATGTTACTGTTACTGCATAATTATGTTACTGTTACTGCATAATTAATATTAATGTTACTGCATAATTAATGTTATGTACTGCATAATACTTACTGTTACTGCATAATTAATATAATGTTACTGCATAATTAATGTTACTGTTACTGCATAATTACTGTTACTGTTACTGCATAATTAATGTTAATGTTACTGCATAATTACTGTTACTGTTACTGCATAACTAATGTTACTGTTACTGCATAATTAATGTTACTGCATAATTAATGTAACTGTTACTGCATAATTGCTGTTACTGGCTATTGCATAATTATGGTTACTGCATAGGTCTAGTATTGCACATTCTGCATAATTATGTTTTTCTGCATAAGTATTATGCTAGGCAAGAGTTGTTTTTATATACAAGTGTTGCTGTTTGGGGAAAAAAATTTATATAGATAAGCCAAGTTTTGAACTGTATGCATGTTATTGGTGTCTATTTTTCTTTTGCATGCATTTTACAATCCTCATCTACGTGAGTTTTATAATCCTTTTCTTTCCTTATAAGCATTCCATGTAACCAACTAACTACACCTTGGCAAACCAACAATTTATTTAGACTCTACACTTCTTTGCACCCACATGCAGGCGCACACACACACACCCCAGCAGCCTTACCCGCACCACATGTGCAGCACACCCTTACACCTACTTATAAATATCTACAATATTAATAGCCCACAACTGTCACAATCTTTATTTACAAAAATCTATAAATATCCACATTCCACCTGTCACAAACCTTACAATCAAAATTCAATCCTTACAATAACAACTGTCACAATCCTCACAATCAAAATTCAATCCTTACAATCCTTACAATAACAACTGTCACAATCCTTACAATCAAAATTCAATCCAAGAGTAGACAATAAGAGAATTTAATAAAAAAAATGAACATATTTTATTAAACTGTACACTTTGAACTTGAATACTACTTTGGAACTTGAATACTACTTTTGAAAGACTCTAGGCCATTATGTGCAGGGCATGGAGCAGCTGATGTACTGTGAAGCTGTGCATAGCATTCTTCATTCAGTTGACATCTTTCCTTCTTCATTGAGTTTCCCTGCCCCTCTTGTCTTTAAGTGTCCATTTTCTGGCTTGCAATCAACTGTTACTTGAAGCCCTGCACCATGATACACACAATTATTGTTACTTGTTTTTCAATATTGTTTGTATATGGCATCATTAATCATATGCAAGAAAAAAGAATAATGCACCCATCACTTTGTCCATATTGTCCATAATTTTTACCCTAAACAGAATATGGGACCAAGATTAGTAAATAGTAGCATTTCAAGTCAAAGCATGCCAACATTATTTCAAGTCAAAGCATGACAAATAGTAGCTCATCATACTGTCATACACATGAAAAAAAACAGATCAAGAAATACTCCAACTTGGACAAACAAACAAAAATTCCTAACTTTTGAGGAATTCATTTCCCCACACCTTTCACGCATACAAAACCAATCCAAAACAATAGTACCTCTCTTTTGGAGATTGTCAGTAGATAAAATCATCCTAGAGCAACAGCCCAAGAAAAGAAGACAACCTTAGGCAGGAACTTAGATTGCCACTCCAATTTCAAATGGAATGACATGCTATCAGGTGCGGATAGGGGTTGATAATAACTCATGATCTCTACAATGACAGATCTTATAGTCACATGGTTTTCAAAAAGTAAACAGATTCATACCCAAAAAAAATGCAAAAAATACATTATAGTTTCCATCAAAACAAATATAACAGTAAAAATAATTACTTTAAAAAGCCTCACAATTTATCAATGAAGCTCAGTTAACAAAATTAAATCAGTTAAACACAATATTCACAAAATATTTATTTTCTCGGAAATTCCAAATCTGAGATTCAATCACATAATTCGTTAATCTCTTTTTCTTTTTTCTTTTCTTTTTTCCCCAAAACTTTCTTAGCAAGCAAACGATGAACAAATAAATAGTATAAATAGAAATTCTGGTAACCTAGAAATGACAGCCAATGAAACAGAATTATTTTCATTTTAAGGACAAAAAATCAAAACGCAAAACATTTCCCAAACAAGGAAAAAGCTTATGAACGACAGAGAAAACGTTGGACCAACAAAGAAGTAGATCTGATAAATAAAAAAGAAAAAAAAAAAGACATATCGGAGAGAGGAGAGAGAATCTGACCGTCGCCATCCTTGTCGAACAAACTGAAGGCCTCCTTGAACTCAGAGATCTGGTCGTCGGTGAGTTGGTCTGCCATTGCGTTTTCTCCTTCGACCAAAATCTCTTCCTCTGTCTCTCAATCTCATTTCCCTCCATAGATCACCTTCTCTCTTTCCCGATTTTCTCCAAACCCAAACCCTAACCTTCTCTCTACACCCGATTCTCTCCAAACCCCAACCTTCTCTCTACACCGATTTCTCCAAACCCCAACCCTTACTCTCTCTCTGATCTGGGTCTAAAAAGGATCGTGTATGGGTGTCGGAATCTCTGGTGAGCTAAGGTTTTTTCTTTGTCTTTGCTGATGGGTTTGAGAGGTTGAGAGAGTTTCGAAATTTGAGATTTGAGAGAGAGAGAGTTTGAACGGCTGGTGAGAGTTTAACTTGAGTTTATTTTGTCTGGTTGAGTTGAACTCCAGTTAAATGTGTGGGGTTAACATTTTAAATGACGTGGATGATTTTTGAGCATGGATGATTCAAAGGGAAATCCTCACCGTGTACTGGAGCCTCTCCATTTCAAAGGGAAATGGAGAGGATCCGTTTCCCTTTCCCCTCAAAAACACGGTAAAACAAGTACCCAAATGTTTCGAGCGCTAAACTTTACAAACCTATTTCCAACCTTTCAGGTTTCACAAACCTCCTTCTCCTATGTAAACAGTATCATGTTTGAAATTCTGTTACAACATATTTACTTTTATTGGGAAAGGAAATGTTTCGTAAGCATATATCATTATACACTTTTTTTTTCACTTGGCTACGAAAGCTATTTAAAAATTCTTCACTATTCAAATTTCAAAAATGACACTATTTTCCATTTTATACAATTACTATACCTTCATAAAAAGGCTTTTAAGAACAAATTTGCCGTTCAAGAAATTAATAAAGTTCATGGCATGGCCCAATAAGTACCAATGCAATAAAAAAATTGTAAACACAAAAACACCTTCAGAACGTGAGGAAAAAAAAAAACAACGCAAAATATACTTCAATTGTAAAACATACTTCAATGAATTACTACAACGCAAAATAAGACCAATTTGTACTTCCATTCTTAATCTTTTTTTCACAAAAATTGCTGCTAGGAAAGAGAAAACGAGACTGTAACAGCCATTATCCTAGTCTCTAATCTCAACAAGACAAATCGTACTGCTTAATCAATTAATTAATTCTTACCCAAGACAAATTTATTTTGGTTCCATATTAGGAACAGTGACTTGTCAAGCATGTCAATTTAAAAAGAATGTCTAATAAGAAAATCAAATAGATCTATGCATATGGCACTGCACAATGCTTATTTTAATTTGATAGTTATTGCCACTTTGAGTACTGATCCACCATATGTTCACAACAAGCACACTTATCAAAATTAGCACCCTCCGTCTTTTTCAGCATTTTCTATAGGCAGGGATCATAAACTTTGACAAACTTCCAACCCCAGGCTGTCAAAAGTTGCTTTCTTATTAAACCACAAGCCAATTTTCAAACTTTTCAGGATTTCAATTACAACCTTCTCTTCTATTTAATCGACCTTTCTCTGCTATGTAAACATCCTAATATGATACAATAAACTTTTTTTACTTGGCTATGAAGGCCATTTAGAAATTCTTCACTATACATTAATAATGACACTATTTTTTCTATTCATATAATTATGAATGATTATGCAGTTCAAGAATAAAAAATTGAAAAACTTTAACAAGGCCAATATGAACCAATCTATATCTAATATAAGTAATGGATTTAGTTATATCGTATAGAGGATGAACTATTTGTAAAAAAGCACTATAAATAAATTCTAACCACTCATTATATTATTTACAAAATATCTCATCTTATATCATATTTGAATATAAAATGCATTATGTTTCTTGAAGAAAAAAAAAACTTATACAATTTTAAACACTTTCAAATAATAAATATGGATAGCTCAATTTAGAAATTTTAATATTTTGTATCAATTGTCAGCTATAGTTTGTTGAAAAATAATCACATTATTTTAAGAAAGGTTTGAAACTAATAATTAAGTCTCATCTACTATTTTCATTTTTCACTTAAAACAAATAAATCATTAAATTTTTTCGCTCATCGCACAAGTCTACAAATAGTGCCATATAAATAAATAAAATAAAAACCCCGGTAGAATATATTGCAATGAATTATTACAAAGAAAAATAAGACAAATTTGTACTTCCAATCTGATTCACCCAATAACTACCAATCCTGATCTCTTTTTCCATGTTTATTTCCTTTTTATCAAACCCTAGCCAACCTCAAAACCAAAAGTAAAGAAAGTCCTATCAATATTCTATACGTATAGATGCCAAGAAAACGAGAAATAACAAATCTTCTACATAGCAAGAAACCAAGAAATTGTTTCTTTTGTACCAACAAAAACATCATATACTAGCCAAGCCAACCTTAGCCTTAGGTGACCCTTTCGGCACGGTTTCTTCTACAGTTCTACTCATGTCCTCTTCGGTTGCACATCTTTTCTTTCCAATAACTCGAACGTCTTGCCTCTCAACCTTACCTACTAGTCTCTTGTTTTCTCAATCAGCAAACACAACAGACCAGCACCAACATTATACACTTCTCGACCCAACTTGTCGCTGAGAGCCTCCCATGCCGTGGTAATGATTTCAAAGAGCACCATGTGCAACAAATCTTTTGTAGTATAATTGTTTTCTTTGCACAATTTTTTTCTCTATTTTTTTGGATATATAAACCGTGGTATTAAACCCACCCTGATTTCACCTCCTGTCCCTAAACACTACAAATGAATCAGGTTCTGTAATTGATTACAATCTTGGTATGCACTACGCTACTACAAGACCCATATACAAAACTCTCTTCTATAGTGTGTGTGTGTGTGTATTCTTCTCTTTTAACTTTCAATCTTTGATATTGAATGATCAAAACAACCAAATCACATATTCAATACATATGCACTTTCATTAATTCAATGACCTTGATTTGTCATTTGTATTTTGAGAGTTTTGCTTCTATTCTACCTCTGACAGTTCTCAAATCTGAGTTGTTTTTATTTGATTTTCTACTCCGTGACTTTCTTGACGCCCGGGACTTTCGTTGCTTCTGTTTACCACGAGACCCATCTGGCTTTTGTCGCATCCTTTCTAAGCGCTGACGACGAATCTCAGGATCTGCCCAGCCCTTTCCCCATTCTGTGAAAGTTGAATAAGATGTGCACTTGTTCATTGAGAGCAGCATATCTGCTTCAGGATAAACATCGAAAGTTTCATCCCCTTTAGATCTCAGAAACTCCAGTCCTAATTTTGTTGGCTCTGGGAATTTTATCTGAACATGAATCTGCACGAACAGTACTGTAAAAATTAACTAAATGATGGGCTTGCAACATACATGCACACATAAAGAAACATGGGCACACGAACACAATACCACATGCATGGGATGCATTCAGACATGCAAGCATAAATGAACTTGTTATTAACGTTGCTCTACAGTTTTAGGCAGGTGAGCACATATTTTCCCCGAAAACATAGTAAAACAAGTATTCAACTGTTGCTATCCCTAGTTGGAATTTGTGAGGGACAGACTTTTATGATCAACTACTAATTTTGGTTTTTTTTTTTTTTTAAAAAAAACCTCTAAGAATTTATGTTGTTGCATGACACAGATGACCAAATGTTCAGTACCCATATAACATTAGAAGACCAGACTTGTTCTTTTTTCTTCCAGTGAAATGCTGGTGACTATTGGACCAGCAGCTGGTGAAAATTTCAGCCAAATCCTTAAGCCAGGGTAACTGAATTGTCCAAGTAATTCCCTGAGGATAAAACCTCCCAAGGTGTTTGCCACTCCCATGATATAAATCAACTAAAATTTGCAGCAAACGTTATTTTCTGATTGTATATACTATATACCTTGTCATCTGCCTCTTGGATGTACCCTTTACCTTCCAGAATTCGTGCAAGACCTCGCCACCATAGCAGATCAGTTGTCACAAATTTTGATACTACACGTAGTCAATACATAAAAAACAATCAAATGGCAAAGAATTGAAAAACGTGTTAAATAGTAAACACCATATCAAGAAGCCAAGAAGCTGTGTATATATATGTTAGTGTGTGTGTGTGTGTGTGTTGTGTGTGTGTGTGAGAGAGAGAGAGAGAATCACCAGCTCCCTTATTTTACTGACATACGCTCTGAGATTCAACATTTCCATAGATCTCCGTTGCTTAATGTCAGTGCATGTAGTATCATCATATGAGTCATCCATGAAAGTGCTCCCCTGATATTCAACATACATCTTATTTTAGGAATAATAATAACTGTCAGCTCCATGAGTATATGATATGTCCATTGACTACTTAAAATTTTGTCCAATGTAATATTCTTGACAAGTTGGCAGTCACTTCTTAAGATGGACTCATGCATTTAGTTATATGAAATATTTTAGTTTAATGAAATATAAATCCAATTGAAGAAAAATGTGTTCAAAAAATACCAAGAATGATCAAAAACCCCCGTCCATCATCAGATAGTCAAAAATAGTAATGTCTAGCAGCTAAAATGCAGACTAATACCTAAAGAATAATGGAAGATTAGATCTTCATACAACTTTTTTTATTTTTTTTATAAGAGATATCAACACAACTGAAATAATAATACATGATACTTACACAATTAGTAGCAATAACCCGTACTAAAAGATCCGCCTCCTCTTTCAAATTCTGCATTTGAGGAACTCCATCGGTGCACAGATCACACCTGAAAATGTAGAACAACATTAGATAGAGATTACTAACCATGACAATGTAGCAGACTAGCTAGTTGGATAATAACTATTGAGTTAGAGAAATGATATGCCCACAACATTTTCACAACATTTTCACAAAAAATCCTATGTGGCAAGTTGATACAGATTGTAATTGGTGAGGTAGAAAAGTAATTTCAATTGTTAGTTCAAATTTAAAAAATAACAACTAACCACCTATAATTTGTTTTGAAAATGTTGTGGACATAACACCTCTCATTGAGTTAACCTCTATAAAATTGCTAATCCAAAAAAGAAATGATTATGGCAGATGAATTTTTCTTTTCTTTTTTTTGAGATGAAAAATAGAAATGAAAGTAATTATCACATACAAGAGACATGCATCATAACTAAAATCCTCTCCGAAGTACTCCACAAGTATCTTAGCCCGACAGCATGAAGTATTCATCCCATATCTGCAAGTATATCAAAATAATTTGTAATAAAATGTTCCTAAAAGTAAAAGGCAAACATGGCTTTAAGGAAATCTATTTAACATTAACCTGAAGCAATCAGATAGCATCTTATATGCTTGTTTTGTCTGATCTTCACTTCTTTTACTTGGCAAGAGTGACGGAACACGTGTTAGGTTTGCATATAGAGCTGCTTGGAAAAAACATAAACAGATTTTGCAGAAACTCTTAGAATTCATAATGACAGTTCCAAAACGCATTTTGATTTTGCTTTGTTCAACAGTTTACAACACACCATTCAATTATCTAGACTTCACAATACAAACAATTTCCCAAAAGGCAAGATATGGTGAAAAAGGAGTTTCAAAATTCCAGTGTTAAGCATAGAAAGCATTCATTGTATGCAAGTAAAAAAAAAAATTGCGAACATTTTTTTATTGGTAAGCTGCACATGCATCTTGCAAATTTTGAACTCATGACCTTTCCACCACCTGGTTTTTTTAAGGGAAGGAGGTGTCATTTTATTTGAGCTATAGCTCATGGTGCTGAGTCACTGACTAGGAATTTCCATTTGAATTAGGCAACAACATACACTTCAAAAGCATAATTTATTACTTATTAAAATATAAAAAAGCTTACTGCAATCTGCTAATTTCCCATCCCTGCCAGCTCGACCTGCTTCTTGATAGTATGCCTCCAAACTCTGTAAGCAAATCAATGGTTAAAGCTCACAGAATCACACTACAAATACTGAAAATTTTTATAACCAGGAAAAAAATTAATAATTTTGGCAGGCACATCAGACTTGCAAATTTCAACAAAGAAAAGTTCACTAATTGATATTTAGGAAATATGCAACAGTTTATGCATGGTCATTATAAATAAATATGCTTCTGCACTGGGAATATCTCATAGCAGGAAGGCCTAGAGATCATGAAACCCAGTAAATATGGCACTGGCAGCAAGATCAAACTTTAAAAAATAAAAATAAAAAAATCACCTGTGGCCAACCATAATGGATGATTCTTCGGACATTCGACTTGTCAATCCCCATTCCAAAAGCAATTGTTGCAACAACTACCTGCAGGTAGGAGGAAAAAAAAAGTTGAGTACAAAATGAAAATTTCTATCTCCATATTATTCTCATCAAATAAACTGGAGGAATGAAATAATAAAGAGATTGTGTTCTGTTGATTGATATAGCAAGAATAGGGATCAAAGATTAGTTTACATGAAACAGTATGGACTGCGAATGTCATAAGACCATAGACCAACCTCTCTAGATGAATTTTATTCAGTATTCAAATTAATTTTAAAAATAAAAATTTTAAAAAATTAAAAAAAAAACTTAAACATTGCATTAATGACAAGAAAAGGCAATATTTAAAATGGACAAGTCTGGTAGGACATAGAAAGGAGAAACCCATAAATTTCCTTTTATAAAAAGCTAATGAAATGGATTACACTGTAGAAAAGAATGATTGCACATTATAACTGATGCAAAACATGATTAAGGCAGGCAAAGGGTAAACAATAACAAATAACAAGTCTGAAACAATTAAAACAGCCATTTAAGTAGCATTCACGGAGAGAAGGGTTAGGATTTCAAGTTGGAAAAGAAATAATATAGGGTACAGTATAAACATCGACTGGAATTCAGAAAAATAGCTAGCTGAAATTCTCAACAGTAATGTATATTTCGAACCAAAATAATGGAATCAAATAGACTGCTCTTCTAGATCAAATATTTTAGTTCACCAAACTTCAATAAAATATAAGCAGCCTCATGATCAGGAAGTACAGAAATACACACCATAGGTGGTTTCAAATTAAAGTAGGCTTAAATATGCTGCTGGTCCTCAACTTTTGGGAAGTTTTCATTTTAGTACTTAACAAATTAGTGTTTCATTCACGCCCTTACTGTCACCTAACTGAAGGAAATTGCTGACAAAGCTAATGGAATGCTTATGTGTCACTTGTTATAATAAAAATATATTTAGTTGCACTAAAAAAACATCAGCGTCTTAATGGGAAAAAAATCTCGATTCCTCAATTTTGAAGGGGGAAAGAGAAGAATAAAATGATTCAAAAAACCGTCCCCACTTTATTTCTTTTCCTTCACTTTCTTGGCAACCTGACGGATCACACACACTCTCTCTTTGGATCTCATTCTCTCTCTTTCCAAACTCAATCCCCTCACTTGTTTCTCTTATACCCTCTATCTCTACAACTCAGCTCATATTCAAATCTGTCACAGCTCACTCTTCTTCATCATAGCCACAGCCCTCCACTTCTAAGGTTTATCATATGACCACAAAGGCCTCGCCCTCATCCAATTCCTTAACTGCAAGTGACAATATCAACTCTCTTGTTTCCTCTGCCAATGCTGAAAGAGCTGATTACTCTGCCATCGAAATTCTCTCTCCTTAACACCGCCTCAAGGTCTTTTTTTTTGTAAAACTGCCTCAGGGTCATACTCTAATAATACCATTTCTTTTTCTTTCTTCTTTTTTTTTGTTTTTTATTACATAGTTTGGTCGCTGAGAAAATGTGGGAAAAGGAAAATAAAGTTATGGTCTGTTTAGGCGGAGAGAAAACCTAGGTAAGAGAAATGCGAAGTTTGGATCTTGTAATCAAGAAATTTGAATGACTCAGAAATATATATATATAAAATTTTAAGTTAGGCTCATTTTAGAGGAAATGGAATGAGATGATTTTTGTTTTGAGTTCAGCAAATTTCTTCTTTATTTCTCACATTCTCAAAACCATACAGAAAGTGGCTTTCTTAGTTTGCATTGTATAGTAGTAACTAAAGTGTTTAAATATGCAATAGACATCAAAAAGAGCTGGATGGGGTTTAATGGGAAGGGATTGATTTGTCAGGTAGGTGACAGTAAGGACAAGAATGAGACACTGTTAAAAGATCAAGGACTAAAATGAAACACGAAATTTGTTGAGTACTGAAATGAACACTCCAAAAAGTTGAAGACTAAAAGCATATTTAAGCCTCTAGATTAATATAAGTGAAATTTTTATAACAAAGACACTATTTACACTCAAATAGGAGTAACTAAGTACTCCTTGCAGAAAACTCTACTGATTGTGGAAACACATGCTATTCCTCTAAAGGTGAGAAAAGATAAAACTAGAACAATAAAATTATTAATCCAAACTAAAGTTTGAATCTCATCTAATTAACCTCTTTCAGTTAACTAAAGAAAATCAGTAATTCCACTTAGATCAAGTAAAGGCCTAAAAGTTATATTTCCAATCCACTAATATCTAGTTTCTGATTTGGACAGCAACTTGACTCTTAATAGGTAAAAGATGGATAAAAAAAAGTGCCTTTTAACTCAGAAAATACACTCATAAACTACATATGACATATATACATCTATCTTTTTTTTTGATGATTAACATATTTACATCTATCCAGTTTTTGATAAATAACATGACATATATACATCTATCTAGTACATGCATTAAAATAACCCAATGGCCTAAAATCAAACACAGTATATACAAATCTAGTTATGTATCAGAGTGTCTATGCATATGCACGAGCACTCACACACAAAAAAAGCCTTATGCATTTTCAGCATCTTCCATGAAAAGCTAAAATCCTTACCTCTAAAGTATTTTCATGAAATTCCTTGTGAACCTGCCTTAAATGTGATTTTGGCAACTGTGAGGCAATAAGACCATATTAGTTCAATACCAAATGTATAAAATTTTAGGCAAAAATTCAATTTAGTCACTCACAATGAGTCAATTTGGCCCTTCCATCCAAATCTGTTAGCAAACAAAGACATTTAAAGATTCTTCCTTTATTAATTATTTAAATCAAAGCATTCATGAGATGCGCCATTTACTATATCTTGTTATGTGATGTGTATTATTTTAAAATTAATTTATAAAAAAAAATGTTAAATGGCTCCATTTGCTTACAGATATGGACAGATGGACCAGACTAAAAGCAAGGGACTAAATTGACAAAAATTAAATCTAGTAAAAATTTCATAATTGAATTAAAATTCAAGGGAATAAATTAAATTTTCCAAAATTTTTATAGGAGAAAGTAATCTACATGCTACCGGTGAGAATTTTACACAATTGATATGATATGTAAAAATTAATGAGAAGCTCAGTAAGACAACTAGGTCAAAAAGTTTCAAAATACTACCATTAGCAAGCCGATGGAGGAAATTGGTGAAAAGGAGGACTGTTTTAGAAAGCTAAGTTGCTTAGAGAAAAGAAAGAACGAACTAGCTCTTCAAGAGACACACTATTGGAATAATGCCTCACAAGTAGAGATTTCTAGGATTCAATTTCAACTAATTACAATGAGGGCAGCCTTGCTTATTTATAGTTACATAAGCAAGCTTTTGATTGGTTAGGAAGTTAGCTACAAGAACCTACCATGCAGCTGTCATTTGATTGACCAAAGCCTAACAAACATCTCTAACTAACTGATAGGCTATTGCATTTATCACTAACAACCTATCAACTACTAACTAACTTTCTGTTACAAGTGATAAAGGCTATTACAAGTAAAAGGATCTACTTATCATACAACATAAGCACTAGTGCTGAACGTAGGAAACTAATGATTGTACTTGCTGGACAGTGACAAGTAGTAACAGCTAGCTTTTAAAATGAACTGCATCACAAGCAGGGTTATGAAAGTACATTAAAAACAAGAATGTTGTAATGCAGATATCCACCTGATTTCCCTTTCAATTGGCATTTCATCACCCTTGTTGATTCGACAATTAGTCAAGTTTCTGCAGTATATTGTAATGGCAACCCTAGATAAACCTTAATTTTGAATTTTTTTAAGAAAACCCTGGTTCAGAAATATGGGAAACACATGATAATGTCAAACGAATTCCTGTTGGGCTAAGAGGTTGGTTAAGTGACCACACTTGCTAGTAAGTTGGGAATAAACTCTAAAATACAATGCATATAAATAAACTTCTAGTAATTGTCAAAAAATACCGATGCGTTATAAGCAGCTGCCTTCACACCAAAACCAGAAAGAAATTTTGCGATTCTCAATGTTTCTTTTCTAGTAGGAACATATATGATGGTTGGACCTTGTTCTAAGGGCTCATGCAGAAGTCTTAATCTTTCTTCTGGTTTACTTGGTGGATCAATTGTCTCAGATAACCCTCTCATATCCCCTTCCTCCCAAGAAGATTGTCCATTGAATTCACCAAAGGCAACTGCAAGAATAAAAGTGATTGAGCTATTGAACAAAAAATCATCAATTAGCCATAATCTTGAAAATTTGTTGATAGAACATTAATGACCAAAGAATAAAGCATAAGAATGGAAGACAAAATTCAAAGGTTTGTACCATCCCAATCATCCACACTCTGAAATACGTCAACATCATTTTCCAAATATTCAACTGACATCTCTTTTCCCTTTGAAGCAGTCAAACCATTTTCCTCCATTGAATCTACTTCATCAACATCTCCACCAGTATAGGAACCCTCAATTTCATAACTATCAGAGCCATAAGATGTATCATCTAATTCTTCCGAGATGATAGTCTGTTTCTTCTCACCAGTCTTTCTCTTTCTGACATATATGTCTATCAATTCACTGAAATCCTTTGCATAGGAAGATGGTGAAGATGTTCTACTATGTTTTACCTGTAAATGGAAGCAAGTGAATTATTGATATTTCTTCAGTGACAAATAAGGATAAAGTAAAAAATAAAAAAATAAAAAGAAGAAGAAGAAGATGATGATATGGACGTTATGAAGAAATTATGAGTTCAATCTAATAATTATTCAAAAAGAGTCCATTAGGAAACCCTTGAAAACATCCTCTAGCATAGTAAAATCCTAATAAAAATTGCGTAGAAAGGACCAATCTGGAAAAGATACATCTCCAATAACATACTGAAAATGGAACATAAAAAAATAATATAAAAATCTCACCGAAAACCGAAGGTTTGGCCTGAAAAATGAAGTAATAACAATTTTTGTTTCCTTTGACATGCACAGCGATTTAAGAATATCTTCCCGAACCCGAATTGTGGCAGTAGCAGTCAAGGCCATCAGTGGTATGTCATATTTTAAGAATTTTAAATTGCAAGCACTGAAATTCTCCCGCAACACAGATAGTCGCCTGAAACAGTTAAATGCATAAGTCAAACAATTGGAACAACTCTAATCATCTAGTACAGAGAGTGGACATTAAAACTTCAAAGGCACAGCAGATTCAAGCTGGATATTAAAGGCTCAAAGTGAATTATAAACTAAAAAGAGAAACAGTCTGAAACTAAATAGATACAGGACTTCTTCTCATTATCTTATTGAAAACATTGCAAGCAGGGTTTCCCAGGTTGGATTAACTATGATTAGTCTCTCCTGAATTTCATTTGAACCAAATGCATGGCTAAGCCATTGGCTATTGATAATATATATTCATTAGTAGTGAAGTAATAAAATCAAACCACTGCTGTGAAATATAGATGTACAGTCATCCAGAATGGGAAGCACAAACCTGTAATCAGGCCGAAAATCATGACCCCACTTGGAAACACAATGGACTTCATCAATAGCAAACAAAGCAATTCCACGACCTTCTGCAAGCCTCTGAAGTGGTTTTATCAATCTACAGACATATGGTTTCTTTATTCTACTTGAAACAAAAAACATAAATACCTCCATACATACATATGTATATACGCGCACACACATATATATATAAAGAATGATATGTTAAAGAGGAAAGCAATAGAGAATATAATTTTGAATATGATCTGGCAGACTAGTATATTGGCATAAATAGTTGATGAGGATCCATAGAGCCAGCCCCAATTTATTTGGTACCAACACTTAGTTGAGTTTGAGTTTGACTTCTAAGAAATTAAAAACATGTTACTCTTTAAAACACAAGTCACATAGCATGTCATCTACCTTAAAACTGTCTCTGGACAAACATATACAATGCTATACATGCCTCTCATTGCTTTCTGTTCCACAGTACTGTCAGGTTGCCCAGAACCAAGAAAGCAAGCAGAGACCCCGTGTTTTGCTAGCTTTAAGCATTGATCATGCATCAAACTAATCAAGGGTGAAATCACCACTACAACTTTCCCTGTTAATAACGCTGGAATCTGGAAACACAATGACTTCCCTGTAGAAAGTTATCATGTCCAACTAATTAGAGCCCAACAAAACTATATAATGGGTACAGTGTACAGACAACAATATATTTTTAATAAAATAAATAAAAACATTACCAGACCCTGTTGCGGCAAGGACAAGACAATCTTGGTGAGCTAACCAAGCAGCCAAGGCTTCCTTCTGGAAATTCTTCAAGGATGAATACCGGAAATGCTTTTGCAAGAGACTGACAACTTTCTTCTCCCAATCTGATGCAATGTCTAACTCCCAAGGGCAGTCAACTGGAAATAATTCCGACATAGTTTCAAGGTTACAATGCATGCCAGAAAGATCTTCCTTATGTTCTTCCACAGGAACCAATGCATCAGGTAGAAAACCAGTCCTGCATTTTTTAGGTCCAGCTGTGGATTGGAAATGGTCCAGTATGCTCGACTGTCGTAGTTGACCTGAAGAAGGTAAGGAGGACAAGGTTCTTTTACCTAGATTTTTTTCATTGCTTGTGGAACATCTAGAACTACTAGATGCACCCCGACTATTTCTATGAGAATAATTTGAGAGATACTCCAGAGCATCATCAAATGATGGACCCGCTGCTTTTACAGCTTCCAAGACAGAAGAATTCTGAAATCCCATCTCAATCAGTTTTGCAATGACTTCATCAGAGGATAGGCCATTTCCGTCCATGGTATGAAAATGTTCTCTAGGGAAAAGAAAAAAGGGAAATTAACATCAATAAGAGGATTGATTGAGGGAATATTAAAGATAGCTCAAGTACTACTTATCAAGAAAATCAAAAAGCTACCCAAACTTGTACTTTGTATACATACACTACACAATGACAACATTTAATTTCCTATTAGCTTCATAGCAAGTATAACCCAACACCAATTTCAAGTCAGTGACAAAATAGGATATTTAGACCTACTCATATATGCCTGTAAAGTATAAACCTAACTCTATAAGAGGTAGAGCCGCAATCAGAGTTGAAAACCCAAGAAATAACTCCCATTCAGAGGGGGGGGGGGGGTGGAAGAACTAGAATAAAAGAAAACTCAAAGGCTAAAGATTTAAGGCATAAAACCAAAGGATTGTAATACAGCATAATTGTCTCTTTGCTAAACCAAGTCTTTTGTGTTCATTTTATTTTTAAGGCATTAAAACAGAAAAACAACCTTAGATGTGACATTCCAAGATTTATATTTTGTTCTTTGCCACAATTTACTTAGCAACCAAACAGAAAGTCAGCAAAACCCTTTTAAACAGTTAACTCAGCAAATCATAAAAAATTGATCAAACAAAATAGAAACTGCTACATGAAAACAACCAAGTACACAATTTCTTAAACTCTCTGATGGTGAAAAGTCTAAGGTTATAAAAAATTTCATTACACTCCACCCTTTTCTTTCCTTCATTTTCTCAACTACCAAACAATCATAACAACGAAAAATCATCCATTCTCATTCCAATAAGTCAGCCATTCTAAATTCCATTCATTAAATTGCTGAGAGATAAATATAGAAATTTATTCAGGACAACATAAAAGAAAAAACTAACCAAAAAATGGCAAAATTACTTCCATGCCATAAAACAAGCAAACATATAAGATTACCAACATTTATATCCTGCTCTTTTCGTCAATTTTCTTAGCAAACAAACAGATATTCAGCTAACCCTTTTTGAACACAAATATCACAAATATACAATCAAGCAAAACAACAGTCCAACAACATTTTAAAAAAATCAACTTGAGTACCCAATTTCCCAAAGTCAAACACCACGAACATTTTTCATTCTCTCTTCCTTCATTTTCTCAACAACCAATCAACACTGTATCACCCAGAAAAAAACTACAACACTAACAACTAACTTCCATTCCTCAACTAAAATTCATAATTTCCCAAAACAATGCCATTAACTTTCTTTCTTTTTTGCATTATAGTTTCTCTTTAATTTTTTTCCTTCATTTTCTCAGCAACCAAGCAATGCCATAACTCAAACAAATAAGAGACAAAATATATTTTAAAAAAAATTCCATTCCCATTCTAATTACTAAAGCATTTTACTTTTCAAGTATATGAAAATAGAGATCAATATAAAATAAAACCAAACAATGCCATAACACCTCAAAAATAAAATCTAAATTAAAGTGTAAATCATAAAAACTCAAAAACACGCACAATTATGAGCAACAGAGAGAGAGAGAGAGAGAGTTCTGACCTATCGATGAAGAAATGAAACCCTAAAAATACAGAGCTGATAATTAGAGAATTTGAGTTTTCTCTCTCTCTCTCTCTTAGGGCTTACAAAATTGAAAGATAATGGGAAGCTACGACTACGAGCTTGAGTAAAAATGTCAAATTATGAACAATTTCCGCCAAATCAAATTCCCGCCAGAATTTGGGGTTTTTATTTCTACTACTTGGCAAAAGAGAAGGGTTTTTGTACAGTTTTCATTTTCACTCATTTTCGTTTTAAAAAAACCAAAACGACGTCGAAGGGTGGGACTTGTAAGCCAGGTAGGATCTCAGAATTTCGGGTCCATATTTTTTTAAGGGCCAAGGATAAGGCCTATTAAAGTTTATGGCCCAAAAATAAAAAGGTCCACTCTAACATTGCAAATTACTTTTCATTTTCTTTTCTTTTTTTGACAAAATATAACTACAAAATTAATTATAACTTAAAATTACAACTTTACTTAATAATATGTACATTAATACATATTTTGAAAATCTAATTGTTGAATTGCATGTTCTTTACACTCTTAATACACAAATCAAATTTTGTGTTAATTGGATATTATTAACTATATGATCTCTAATTTTTATGTTTTATATATAATTTTAAACTACAAAACTTACAATTTAAATAATTTATTGATGACATAACTATTAATCTTTAATTTTCTAAAAAAATATGTAATCTGGTGAATTTGTCAAAATTCACTTCTAATGAAAAGATATTGAGTAAGGTTGTAATTTTAGGCTACAACTAATTTTGTAACTAAATTTTGTCTTTTTTGCTATTAGGTTAATCATATCAATATCATGGCTTGTAAGGTCTAAACAAAAGTTTACTAACCCAACCTAATAAAAACTTTTTGTCACAAATTATTCTTCTTCCTTTTGTGTTTGTATTTATAGGTTAATGATAAGTGCTCAAGCATTAATGGAACTAGTTGCAAATGCATGAAAAATTTATAGATTTTATTTTAGAGAAATGTTATGTTCACAATATTTTCACAATAAATTCTATGTGACAGGTTGTTATAGGTTGTTATCAGTGAGGCATAAAAGTAATTTTAGTGGTAGATTCAAATTAAAATTAATAACAATTAATCACCTATAATTTGTTGTGAAAATGTCGTGAACATAATATCTTTTTTTAAATGAAGTAGTAAATGAGACTTATATGTGTTAGTCTCAAACCTTTCTTAAAATGATGTGATTATTTTCTAACAAAATATAGTTTATAAAATATATTAGATTTTCAAAGCTAAGCTATTAATATTTATGATTTGAAAGTATTTTAAATTTTGTAAGTTTTTATTTATTTTCAAGGAAATATAATGTATTTTACATTCAATAATTATATAAGGGATATAAGGGGAGAGTAACTCTACTTTATTGGTAGAATAAAATAAAATCACTTACCAACCAAATTCTTCTCGAGTAATACTTTGCTTTTTCATTACCAAAAAAAAAAAAATCTCAAAGCCAAAGATTATTTAGAAAAATTAATCACTAAAATAATTGAATGGAGAGAGAGAGAGAGAGAGAGAATTTTTTTTTTTAATGGAGAGGCTAACGATTAGATAGCAAGATTGCACAGAAAAATATGTTGTCTTGAAGTATGAGTGTATGACATAGCATCTCACAAAAATAAAACAAAAGCCAAGTCTTTAACTTAGGGTGAAATTTATTTATTTTTATTTAGAAACACACACACACACATATATATATATGGAGAAGGGGAGATAAGAAAATACACTTACACGCCAACACCAAAACTGCATGCTAGGGTGAAAAAATTAAATATGAGATAAGAATCAAATGAATCGAACAGAACCGAATGAGACCAAATAGGACTAAAATAGATCTAAATAAACCGAATTAGAAAGAGTGTGACCAAAGTGGACCGAATGAACTGAATGGACCTAAATTGACCAAATTGACCTAATTGAATGGAATTTGATCGAAATAAACAAAAATTCTACGCTGATATGGCTCAACAGGAGTGCAACAATATATATTATCAAATTACCAGTTTCGTCATGGAAGAAAGTTGGGAATCAAACCTTCTTTCTTTTTTTGAGGAAAGTTGGGAATCAAACTTGATTGAGCTAGAGAAAAGGCTTATCCTATGAAATTAAAACAAGAGACTGTTAGACTTATCAGAAAAAGCTTCACAAAGGCAGGTTTAAATCTTGGAAGAAAATTAAAACGAGCAAGCCAGTTTTTATAGCCATTGCAGTACCAAATATATTGTCTTGTTTTTGTCAATTGGATGATTAGTTCCGAATGTGCCACAAGCACCCAAAATACTTTCTAACAATTGATTGGAACCAAAAAACGGGAGAGAAGAACTTTGTAAGACTAGGTGTGGAAAGATCATTTGGACACTTTCCTTTTATGAGGTTGCATAACAATCAGAGTATTGCTACTCATTCATGCACATTTTGTTGCTCTCCTCAATGAATTCTCACTTCGTCTTTTTTCCCTTTCTTTTGTTCCATATAACAAATGGGAATAGGGAGATCTGAACCCAAATTTTCCTCAATGGAAGTATCAGGCATCAGGCAGTACCACAATCAGGGGAGTAGCTAGGATTTTTTGTTTGGGGGGTCAAATTTTGGTATTAATATATTAGTCTGAAGTCAGGATAAACCATCACACACATGCGTAAACGCACATACATAAATATAAACATTAATATTTTAATATTAGAATAAGTCATAATTTATAAATACATTGTATATAAAATTAACAACTTTCACATATGTATATTTGCAAGATAATTTTTTAGGAGAACTTATCATCTTTTAAATATCAATGAGTGTACAAAAACTGTCTAGTTTGATTTTAAACATGTACAAAAAATTAATTAGAGAAAACAAAAATTACCTTGTCTCTATAACTACTAGACCAATTGACAAATTCTATTGATTTTTAAGAGCATCATTTGACTAACTCAAACATTTCGGGGGGCCAACTTTTATTTTTGTAGCTAAATATTTAAAGTTTTAAATACTTATACATAATATAAAATAATTTTTTAAAATTTTGGGGGGGCCAAGCCTTGCTATAGCTCCGCCCCTGACCACAATTCAGCCCCAAAAAAATACCAATAAATCACAAGACTCTTAACAATTAGCCCATAGTGATGGCCAAGGTTCATACTATTAAAATCTATTTTGTAGGTAATATGTAATGGGAGGGATATGGGGGCATGGAGTTTATAGGATAGGTCGGAATCTATATACATGGTATCAACAAAAATGCAGCATTCAGCTCTAGCTTTAAATTTGATTTATGGTTATATAAACCTTTTCACATCTCATCATCAGCATATGGGCTCATGACAGTAGCAATCACAATATGCACCACATCACAATTGACTTTTATTGATTTTTGGATGAATGAAAAGATATCATTAATGAAACCATTAACTACAACAAGCTGGTTAAGCAAGCAACAAAAACAGACCACTGACCAAGCACAACTAATTGCTTAAAAAGCAGTTCAGCCTCAACAACCACCCAAACCGACAACTTCAAATTCATCAGATGTCAGGCCTTCCAATGCTTCAGCTGGTGGTCTTAGTGAGGCATAAGACATTTTCTCTCCGCAATAGTCACATGTTAAACCTTCTATGGCCAATCTACAGGTTTACCAATGCCTCTAGCTACCCCAGATATTAGCTCAACCCAAGATTCTTCACTAACCCAATGTCCCCAAACTCCATGCAATAACAAACAGGAGAAACAAACATTTGAATCTTCTTCAGACTGTCAGAAAAGTTTCAAGCCCCCACCTCCTCCACCTCCACCCCCATGTGTGACATATTTTCCTTCTTCATCTCAAACCTTTCCAAAATCATCAAACACTCCATCTTGTATCCACCACCACCACCACCACCACCATGTCCACCTTGTTTAAAAGGAAAAAATAACTCTACTAAAGGCCCACCCCTTCCTCCTCCACCCCCATATGTGACATTTTTTCCTTCTTCATCTCAGACCCCTCCAAAATCATCAAAAGCTCCATCTTCTATTCCACCACCACCATGTCCACCTCCTTTGTCAAAAGGAAAAAACAACTCTGCCAAAGGCCCGCCTCCTCCACCATCTCGACCTCCTCAATCTACTACATTGGGCAAATATGCAGCTCCATTACCAAAATTGAAGCCACTCCACTGGGACAAGGTAAAAGCTGCCCCTGATCAACCTATGGTTTGGGATATGCTGCCACATTCGTTTAAGTAAGTTGCTTTAGCATTACGTTTTTAACCATGTCAGGATACTAAAATTTTTACTACATTAGTCACCGATAACAAAAAATTAAAAAATTTACTGTTTATTTTATGTTGTTGAAGAGCACAAATCAAATTAAAATTGGTCGTAGCTTTAGAATTTTTTGTACTTTCTTTGGCTACAATATATTTCTTCTCTTTCTGTGTAATTGAACATATTTGAATCACAAAACAGGTTGGACGAGGAAATGATTGATTCACTTTTTGGAGACAATTTAAAAAACTGTTTCTATATAACTGAACATATTATGAATCTCAAAACAGGTTAGATGAGGAAATGATTGAATCACTTTTTGGAGACAATTTAAAAACTCAATGAAGAGTGATGAAGCAAAGAACAAGATTCCTCCTCCAAGCAAGCATATCCTTGAGCCAAAGAGACTACAAAACATAAGTATACTGTCAAAAGCCTTGAATGTGACTGCTGAGGAAGTATGTAAAGCACTAATACAAGGTATAACTTCTAAGCTTTAAATCATAAGCATTTGTGATCGAGTGCCTATTTTAATATTTTTCCACATTGTGAGGATGAAGTTGTGAGGAGCATGGAGTAACAATAAATGTGAACTAAAACACAGTTATTATAAATGCCCCAAAAATTATTTTGCGATGTGAATTCTAAGCAATTCACTTATGTTAGAATTGGACTTTCAAGTTTCAGTGTCAGTTTTTTAAAGATTTTTGGTCAAGACACTAATGAAGAATGATTTTCCTGCAGTCCTGTACTTCCAGCAAATGGATTATAGATTACAAATTACTAAAAAGGTTCCTATAACTTTTAGAACAGGATCCCCTCCAAAAGTTAAGGTTTTCCAGCATATGGAGCGAGGCCATTTCAAGATTAGGATTTTATTTCTTGTATAACTGTGCGTAGACATGGTTAGACCTTAAATTTGTAATGTTTAATCTAAACCATGAAATGGATCCTTTCCAAATGGAAATGATCGTTCCATAACTTTGGAGGAGAGAGAATATATCTCCAACAAACAATTCATGGTGTTATATCAAGTACAAGTGCAGACATTCTCATGCCATCACCTGATTATAATTTTTATCAAACGGTGGGAAGCAGGGAAAGGTTTGGGTTTGCAACAACTGGAGGCATTGGTGAAGATGGTACCTACCAAAGAAGAAGAGACTAAGCTCTCTAGCTATGAAGGAGATATTAATGAACTGGAGTCTGTAGAGAAGTTTTTTAAAGAAATTCTCGAAATACCATTTGCCTTTCTTCGAGTTGAAGCCATGCTTTACAGAGAAACTTTTGAAGATGAAGTGGTTCAGTTCAGGAAATCTTTTTCAATGCTAGAGGTAACCATCAATCATAAACATATCAGTTTTGATCAAAACCAACATTTTTAATACAATGATCACTCTGACTCTGATTTATGTTGTTAATAGGAGGCCTGCAAGGAACTCAGATCAAGCAGGCTTTTCTTAAAGCTACTTGAAGCCGTGCTCAAAACAGGCAATCGTATGAATGTTGGAACTAGCAGAGGAGGTGCTAGAGCATTTAAGCTTGATACCCTCCTTAAACTTGCTCATGTGAAAGCCACTGATGGGAAAACTACCTTACTCCACTTTGTTGTTCAAGAAATACTCC
The DNA here is from genome assembly GCA_014183005.1 of Castanea mollissima. Taxonomy (NCBI): domain Eukaryota; kingdom Viridiplantae; phylum Streptophyta; class Magnoliopsida; order Fagales; family Fagaceae; genus Castanea; species Castanea mollissima. Next base: position 9,554,187 of record JACAVU010000004.1, read on the forward strand.
TGTCTGAGGGAATTAGAGTTTCAGATAGTATTATGGGGGTTGAACAGAGTGAAGAAGATTACAGAAGAATGGGTCTTGATCGTGTTTCTGGTCTGAGTACAGAACTCTCCAATGTGAAAGAGACAGCTACGATTGACTTGAATGTTCTTGCAAGCTCTGTCTCAACACTATCAGATGGATTGGCCACACTGCAACATCTAGTACAAAAGGACTTGTGTAAGGATGAACCAAATGGAAACTTTGTCAACTCAATGAGATCCTTCATAGATTATGCAGAGAAAATTTTGAAAGACTTGCAGGGAGAAGAAGATAGGGTCCTAACACATGTCAAGGAAATTGCTAAGTACTTTCATGGAGATGTGAGAAAACACGAAGACAACCCACTTCAGATATTTGTCATTGTGAGAGAATTTCTGGGCATGTTAGATCATGTTTGCAAAGAGCTTAGAAGCTCTTAAGCTTTACACTGTCCAAATTCTCTGGCAACATTCTGGTAGGCTAAATTGCTTGGTGTGTTTAAAAGATACAGCTTATCACCAATCATTTTGTAAGTTATTTATTTATTTATTCATGTGGAGCTTTAAACCGTGTAGATTGAATTGCCTGCATACTCTAAAAGATTGATCCAGGGTTGTTGGGTTGAGTTGAGTAGAGTAGACTGAAATCTTATTCAGGTATATGTAATAACAAATAACAGCATCTTCAATCAGCTAAATGCAGATCCAAATTAGAAATTAACGAATGTTACTGCTTGGAAAGCAAAACCAGGCTGTAACAGTCATTATCCTAATCAGTAATGTCAACTAGACAAATCCTACTATTCTAGTATTTAATTCTTACCAAAACAAATTTATTTTGTTTCCATACAGGATCCGTGACTTGTCAAGGACATATCTGTATAAAAAAATGTCCAAGTAGATTCAACCAAACAATCTATGTATACGGCACTGCACAATGCTTATTTTTAGTAGACAATTTTTGCCGCTTTGTGTACTGATCTACCATATTTTCACAGCAAACAATCTTATCAAAATTAGCAAGTTACCTACTGCAGAAATTTCTTTCTCTAGGCAAAATTACACAAGGTTAGTTGTATCAAAAGCCAATTTCCAACCTTTCAGGCTTCACTTTCAACCTTCTCCCCTATGTAAACATTCTGAAGTTCTTCTAAAAAGCTTGAAATCTGTTACAACTTACAACATATTTACTATTTGGAATGGACTCATAAGCATCCTCATATGATAGACTAAAATTGTTTTTGACTTCACTATGAAACCTTTAAAAAAATACTTCAATATATGAATACTACACTATTTTTCCTTATACGCCTAAGTACTAATCTTGATCTCTTTTTCCAGGTTCTTTTTAGTTTGCTAATCTCCCCCATAGATTTTTTCCCACACTTACAACAAGTGGGGGAAGGGAGACTTGAATCATGCAACTAAGCCTCGAGACTCTTGATAGATTCCCCACCATAGATAATCGAACAATACCATTAAACCACAAGGCTATTGATGATTTCAATGTAAAGATAGCCAAGGTTCATACTATATATATATATATATATATACACACATGCCATGCTCATGTATCATAATCACAAGCATCATCAGCATATGGGCTCAAGGCAGTGGCAATCACTATGTAAACCACATTAGAATTATAATTAATTAATTATGTAACAAAGATCATTCAAATTACTATTTTTTTTTTTTTGTATATATTCTCGAAATATTTAAACTCAAAAGGAATAATAACCAGTAAGCATTTTGGCTAACTACTAACAAACTTTGAAGGTAAAAAACTTTTTTTTTTTTTAAAGTAGTTTGAACCCTAAGCTCCTAGCATTCTATAATTCATCATTTGGTTCTTCAACCTCAGCAATTCAGCTGAGCTTCCACCACTCTTTTCATAAACTTGTTTTTATAACTGGAATGCATACTTCTTCAACCTCGTTCAATATCTCATCAAAATTTTCCTTCTCTGCATTCTGATTATTGTCCAACCATTCAAGAGCTTCTTTCAATGTGCTTTCAATCTTCTCCTTATCATCCAAATCAACCTTATCTGCCAACTTGTCCTTGTCACCAATGGTGCTCCTCAGTCCTCATGTTGTAGGTGTAAGTCTCAAACTTCTTGTTCATGGCATCAATTCTCTCCTTCGCCTTCTTATCCTCTTCTGCAAACTGCTTGGCCTCCTTCACCATCCTCTCAAGTTCTTCCTCGCACAGACATCCCTTGTCATTAGTGATGGTAATGGATTCTAACTACTTAGCTGCCTCGTCTTCTACTTACACATGTAAGATAAGAATCAGAATATTGGTCCGAAACCACAAGCTATGCGGTATGGGCTATAGTTATATAGGATATTAAATCATTGCAAATTTGCGATGCAGTAAACCTTTACATGTGTTTGGTAGAGTGGATTTTAATTTTTAAGGAGGATGAAAAAAAAAATTGAGGATGGAGACTTTTTGAAAGGCGTTTGGATAGAAGGGGGAGAGGGAAAAATAATGGTAGGACTAAAATGTTTTCTTGTGCGTTCACTACCAAATTTTCTCTCCAAAATTTAGAGAAAGGAAATACGATAGCTAAATGACAAAAATCTCCATGCCCAAGTTGGGCACGAGATTAACTTTGATTTTTTTTTTTTTTTTAAAGCCTTTGGCTTAACGTTGCTGCTTTGTTTTGAATAGCTTTTGCTTTACTTGGCGTTCCCCGCCCCCCCGCTCCCCTTTTTTATTTATTTTTTTAAACTTTATGAGGACGTCGCCCCTCTCTTCTTCTTCTTCTTTCTTTTTTTTCTTTTGATTTCCTGGAGCTGTAGCATGGATTTTTTTTTTTTTTTTTAACTAGACATGGTTTTTATTTGGACATAATTTTTATTTTCTTATAAATTTGGGTAATTGCTATTTTTTATTGCTTGTCTCTCTTTTATTTTAATTGTGCATCATTTTTTAGTAAGGGTATATAATTAAATTTATACAAACTCATTTTTTTAATTTCTCCACTTTTTCACTCACAACCAAACAAAAATGAGATAAATTATTATTTTTTTTTTAATTTCTCTCCTTTTTGTTTGGTTAGGAGTGAAAAAGTAAATAAGTGAAAAAAAATGAGTTTGAACAAATTTACTCATATATTCTTATTAAAGAATAATGTCCAATTAAAATAAAAAAGTGACAAACAAATACAAAAAGAGCAATCACCCAAATTTATTAAAAAAATAAAAATCATTTCCCAAAAAAAAAATCACGTCTAGTTATATAAAAAAAAAAAAACTATTACGCTCAAGCCCTAGTAAATCAAAAGAAGAAAAAATAAGAATAGAAAAAAAAATGCTATTGACCAAAAAAAGGAAAAAAAAAAAAAAAAGATACACCCCACACCTACAAAATCAAAAGAAAAAAAAAAGACAACGTCAATGCCCAGAAAGAAAAATAAATAAATAAATAAAGGCAAATGGATGAAGTCTATGTGCACATGAGGCATTTTTTTTCAATCAAGAAAAAATATATCCCCACTCAATTTTCACTCTATTTTGGGAAGAAAACATTCGGTGGACTTAGGAGAAAACACTTAGACCCCCTACCCAACTAAACATGCTCCAAAAAAAATTTTGTTCTCATTTTCTCTTTAAAAAATTTCATCCACTCTGTTTCACCTCCAAACAAACACACCCTAATATGAAAAGAGGATAGAAAAGTGGAATGATAGAAAATATTAGTTTTCTTTCATATGTGTTTGGTTGGGAGGATAGCAAAGTGGAGGGATATAAACCTCTTTTGTTTAGTTGAGAAGAAAAGTGAGAGAATAGAAGATAAAATTTGTATAAATTTACTACTATATCCAACTTGGATAAAACAAAAATAATACATTATATTTTTATTAAAAATATGTATGAATAATTTCTTCATTAAAGATAAAATAAAAAGAGGATAAGAAGTTCAAGAATCCAAAACATTTTTTACCACACAAAAAAAAAACCCAAAACAATTGAAAAAAAAAAGGGTGCAATACGAACACACACACACCAAAAAAAAAAAAGACAAGGAGTCAAGGACCTGACTCAACAGCACGCAAGTTCCCAAAATATAATTAAAAAAAAAAGATAAAAACCCACGTATAAGAGCAACCACATCAACTTATGTAAAAGATTTCGTCTATTTTACACAAAAACTTACTTTTTCTATTTTAAACTATCACTTTTACAAAACACCCACATCAGTTTATCTATTTTACAAGACTTTTCAATAAAATATTCATTCTTCATCAATTTTTTATTAATTTCCCTAATGGTCATACTTTTTTAATTTAAACTTATATTTTAAGAAAACTACCAACACCGGTGGCCCGGCCAATGGAGCCGCTTGTGGTGGAGGTCCGATGGCCGAACCGCCAAAATAGTGGCTCCGACGAACGCCGATGGATTGGTCTCGCCGCCCACCATACTGCCAAATAGTGACCCACCGGTGGGTGGATTGTTAAAATAGTGGCTTCGACAAACGCCGTTGATGCCAAACTACCAAAATAGTGGCTTTGGTGACAGCCCACCGGACTAGTGTCTCCGACTATTGTACCGCTATCACCGGTGAGCCGATTGTCATAATAGTGGCTCCGACGACCATTGCCGAATCGATGTCTCCGACCGCTGTATTACTAGAATCGGTGACCGAACCAATGCTACCAAATCGATGTCTCTGACCAATGGTCTTTTTTTTTTTTACCCAACAGTCATAATTTTTATTGTTATATCCACTAGTCATAATTTTGAAATTCAAACGGTAAATTCAAACCTAACTTTAAACCCAATGGTAAATTCAAACCTAAATGTCATATTTTTTTAACTTTAAACCCAATGGTAAATTCAAACCTAAATGTCATATCTTTTTTAACTTTAAACCCAATGGTAAATTCAAACCTAAAGGTCATATTTTTTTAACTTTAAACCCAATAGTAAAGTCAAACCTAAAGGTCATATATTTTTTAACTTTAAACCCAATGGTAAATTCAAACCTAAATGTCACATTTTTGCTCTATAAATATGACCATTTTCTCTCTAATTTCCATCCACTTCTACAGAATTATCTCTTCCATTCGGTTTTTGTTCTCTCTTAATGGATTTCCATTATGACATTGATTTTATTTTTCCAAATGATAGGCCTCCATTTGACTTATCTTCTGATGATGATAAGTTGGAACTTACTCTAGCTATTGCCATAGAAGAATTAAACAATGAAAGAGCATCTATCTTTCCCTTATAAATCTGAAACTCTGAAGAATCCCAAGGGATGGACAATTCTTTTTTGATAATCAAGAGAATTTTATTGTAAACAAGTTAGAAAACTAGAAATAAGGCCAAAGGCCACACAATTGGAGCACTCTAACAAAGACCAACAACAACAGTAACTACAATGCCCATACCCATGGCGGCAAACACACAAAGCCAATACAAAATCTATTCACCATACAACATTCCCCTAAAGGGATGGACATTTCACAGGTTCAAGACTGCATGCTCCAAATCAACTAGCATGTCAACATGATAGCACATTTTGCATATTTATGATTTTATTTGACCATTAGTATCAAATACCATAAAGTTTCTCTTTTGGGTCGAAAACTCCCACCCAAGTGGTTCTAACTTCTCAATTGCTCAGAACCCAGTTACCTGAGGTGCAGTTATGTATCCATTGAAAAATCATGATATCCTTAAATGTTGGGTCTATAAAAATGCATTTTGTTCTATTGATATTTGACTGCTTTGTCTTTCTATTTACCTTGTGCTTTACAGGAAGCTAAAAGGAGCAGAGGAAAAGCACAGTTGACACATTGGCTTAAAAGTAAGAAAAAAAAACAAGTGCAACTACAAATATATGGCATTCATGCATAATGCTATGTTGACAATACAATGCCAAACTCACAAACGAAGCTGCGGAGTGATGAACACAAATATTTATAAACAAATACATAGAAGCCAAAAAAGAAAAGAAAAGGGGAACTTACTATGAAGCTGTGGTCTTTAAAGGAGGTCAGTCATGGGTCAGTCCGAAAATCCATTTCTATTGGAATATCTCTCTCTCTCTCTCTCTGTTCAATCAGTCCAAAAACAGGGGAGAAACAGGGTGTGCTCTGAAGAATTCCTAAAAAAAAAAAACCTAAACCAGAAAAATTTGAACAAGAAACTCCTAAGAAACCTTAAAAAAAATTAGTTTAGAGAAACTCCCAAGAAACCCTAAAATCTTAATGAGAAAAACCCATACCTATGTAGAGAAATTAGCCCCAAATCTGTCAATAGAAAAGATGAGTCTGTGGTTGCAAAACCCCCCAAATCGATCACATTTTGCTTCCCGTGATGATGAGAATGAACAAAAATAAGAACCAGACAAAGAGAGAAGATGAAAGGAATAACTCAAGAATGAAAGGAGGAAAAGAGAAGAGAGACCTGTGAATGGCGTGGCATTGCTCAGTGAGAGGAAAGAGAAAAAAAAGAGCGAAATTGATTTTTTATACTGTACAAATAATATTAAAAAACTGAATAACTGAGCTACAGTACCCGTGTATATTTACACGGTACTGTAGCTCGTTTATGGGTTTCCATATTTTTGCACCTTTATACACTTACTGATGTGGGTGATTTTTTGCATAAAATATGTAAAAGTTGTACTTTTTTTTTATTTTATAAAATTTTAGCTGATCTGGTGTGGTTGCTCTAAGACATCAACTTGGAGGAGGTAAATATGTAATTCAAAAGCTAAGCTCCATTTCTCTCTTTTCTTACCAGTTTTTCTCCCAAGTCGGGAGAATAAAAATTTGTGGGCCCGAGTGAATTTTTCCCCAATGTTTTCTCCCATTCCTTTGTGTTTTTCTCTCTTGAACCAAACAAGAAAAAACATAATTTTCTCATCTATTTTTCTTTCTTCATTTTCTATCCCTCTTATTTCCACTCCAACCAAGCAGAGCCTAAAGCTAGTGACAATACACAAATTACAAAACACTACATGCACCATGTTTATAATAGAGAGTAAGGTTTCTTCATTCTTACATGGATTTTTATGTTATACCTTGATGGACACTATAGGTTGCTGGTTTACACCCTTGTTTGGATCCTTGCCATCAAAGAAAAGGCATAGTTCTTGAAGACACTTTGTTTATTTATTTTGATGAAAATTGGTGTTGAAATGGCATTTTTATGATCTCGGGGCTTTGTGCAATTTTTGAGAGTTTTGGGGATGAAAAGAAATTTTGGAAAAAGTTTAAATGTTAAAATTTAATTGATAAGTTTTGGGTCAAATTGTAATTTAGAAAGATTTTGGGGTCAAAAGTATTTTTTTTGGAAATTTTGGGGGCCTATGTATAATTTAATGAAATATGGGCTACCAATGTGTGATTTTTCATTTTAGGAAGGTTTGGGCAATTTTGTAATTTTTGCATGGGCCTGGGGTGTTTTTGTAATTTAGTGTATATTTGGGAAGCAATGAAAATTATAAATTATTTTACTATTCAACTTATTTTTGCTACTATTTATGGACTCCACTGTACTATTTCAACTAATTTTTACCTTTATTTACAGTACTTTTAGTAATAAATTTTTAATTTTACAAAAAAAAAAGTTGTATTTAAAGGGACCCTTAGTTTAAATATGGGTGGTCGGTGGTTTTGTTCTTTGGACTCGAAAATTTGGGCTTGAATTTATGAAGTAGTATTAGAGTGTTCCGGGTTGGGCCCTATAAATTTCAATAAGAAATTTTATTTTGTTTCAATGTGGGTTTTAAGTTTTTAAGATTGGAATGGGTCTTATTTGATTATCGGATTAGGCCTCTAAAGCTGGAGTTTGGTTTTGTTTGAAGTTTGAAGCTGGGCTTAGTTTAGCGTGTTTGTGGTTCGGCTATAGGCCTTAGTGCCTAACTGGCTGAAGAGAATTTGGGTATGTACCTATGGTCATGTCGCAACTCACATGTGACGTGACTGGGGAAATAAGGGAGTAGTAGAGAGGATTTTAGGAAAGAATGATGGGAATTAATGAGAAAATGTGGCCTCTCCCTTGTGTGAGGTGACGACAGCATGTATAGGGTGTGGGAGTGGAGAAGTTATTACATGTTATCAGTGCATGTCAATGGTGGAACCACTGAAGATGTATATATATATATATATATATATGTTCAAAAAAAAAAAAAAAAAACTCAGAAGCTACTATTGTGGACTTTTCAACAAAGCCACTATTGTAGACTTCCTTACTTCCCTATAGGTTTGTCGTATTTATGGCCTTATGATCACGACTGTCAATCTTGCAAGACTTTATTCTCCTTTTTCTACAACATATTTATCTCTTGTCAGCAACATATCCGGAGGAGAATAATTATTGCAGTGGCACCCTTGCTTCTAGAAGACATTTGTCACTCCAATCCCAGGACCCCCACTCCAATCCCACGAAAAAATTCACCATGTTACTGGTGCATGTTTCTTCTCTCTCACAAGGGGTGGAGTTCATCCAATGACAACGAAATTCGAGTTCTTTGGACAAGCTCAATAAAATGTCAGAACAATTAATTTATCAAGAGATAAATATCATGGGACCAATTAAAATAAATGTGAAACTGTCGACCCAATTAAAAATAGTGACTAGACTATGTGAGTTTTTTTATTATTTTTTTTTAAATGTTTTGGGGCTAAAATATGAGTGTAGGTGTGCTTGTGTTTGTGTTTGTGTTCAACATTGAAAATGCAGACATATTCATGCCAACACCTGATGATAATTTTATCAAATGGTGGGAAGCAGGTAATGGTTTGGGTTTGCAACAATTGGAGGCATTGTTGAAGATGGAACCTGCTAAGAAAGAAGAGGCTAAGCTCTCTAGCTACGATGAAGACATTAATGAACTGCAGTCTGTAGAGAAGTTTTTCAAAGCAATTCTTAGAATACCATTCGCCTTTCTACGAGCTGAATCTATGCATATTGCACCATTAAATCTGTAGAATTTGATCTATGGTCAGGTGTGTCATGCTTTCTTATCTCATAATCACAAACATCATCAGCATATGATATCACTATGTGCACCACCTCACAATTGAAATAAATTAATTATGTAATAAAGAAAATTCAGATTACTAGAAAATTATGTATATATTCTTGAAATTTTTGAACTCAAAAAGGAATAGCAACCAGTAATGAGCATTTTGGCTAACTACTCACAAACTTTGCAGGTCAGAAAAAAATAAAAATAAAAACTCTACAAATTTGAAGCCTATGCTCCAAGCATTCTACAACTCATCGTTTGGTTCTTCATCCTCAGCTCCCGCAGAGCTTCCACCACTCTTTTCATAAACTTGTTTTATAACTGGATTGCATACTTCTTCAACCTCCTTCAATTTCTCATCAAAATCTTCCTTCTCTGCGTTCTGGTTATCATCCAACCATTCAAGAGCTTCTTTCAATGCGCTTTCAATCTTTTCCTTATCGTCCGAATCAATCTTATCTGCCAACTTGTCCTTGTCACCAATGGTGCTCCTCATGTTGTAGATGTAAGTCTCCAACTTGTTCCTGGCATCAATTTTCTCCTTCACCTTCTTATCCTCTTCTGCAAACTCCTCAGCTTCCTTCACCATCCTATCGATTTCATCCTGGCTTAGACGCCCCTTGTCATTAGTGATGGTGATGGATTCTGACTTCTTAGCTGCCTTGTCTTCTGCTTTCACATGTAAGATACCATTGGCATCAACCTCAAAGGTAACCTCAATTTGGGGGACTCCCCTGCAATGAGAATCAGAACATTGGTCAGAAACCACAAGCTATAGTTATATAGGATATAAAAATCATTGCAATGCAGTAATCTTATGTTTCCTTAAAGCTAGTGACAATAGACAATTATAACAGTCCATTTCTGTTTTAGATTACCTTGGAGCAGGTGGAATGCCAGATAGATCAAACCTCCCGAGTTCACGACAATCCTTTGTCAAGCTTCTTTCACCTTCGAAGACCTGAAAATTTTCAAAGTCATATTAGTCTAACAACACCATATACAGGATGCCTATTTTAGAGTAAGGTTTCTTCATTCTTGCATGTATTCATGTCATACCTTGATGGACACTGTGGTTTGCTGGTCTTGGAAAGTAGTGAAGATTTGAGACTTCTTAGTTGGGATAACAGTATTCCTCGGGATCAATTTTGTCATCACTCCACCAGCTGTTTCAATGCCCAGACTCAAAGGAGCAACATCAAGCAAAAGAATGCCTACAAAAAACCAAAGAGGGAAAATCTCATATAAGTTTGTCACCAATATGCCAAATCTATGAATATCAAACAACAAATTAACATTAAACTTTAAAACTAAATCATACCTCCGGTTTCTTCCCCGCCTTCACCACTGAGGATTCCACCTTGAACTGCTGCACCATAGGCAACAGCCTCATCAGGATTCACACCCTTGTTTGGCTCCTTGCCATCAAAAAAGTCTTTCAACAGCTGTTGTACCTTGGGAATTCGGGTGCTTCCTCCAACTAGGACAATCTCATTTATATCTGTTTTCTTCACTCCTGCATCTTCCAAAGCCTTCTTCACAGGCCCCATTGTCTTCTTAAACAAGTCCATGTTCAACTCCTCAAACCTTGCCCTTGTTAAAGGCTCTGAGAAGTCAATGCCATCGACAAGAGACTCAATCTCAACTCGGACTTGGTGTTGGCTACTCAATGCTCTCTTTGCTCTCTCACATTCCCTGCGAAGCTTCCCAAGAGCCTTGTTATCCTTGCTGATATCTTTGTTGTACTTCTTTTTAATCAACTTGATGAAGTAATCCATCACTCTGTGGTCAAAATCCTCTCCTCCCAAGTGGGTGTCTCCACTAGTAGCAAGAACCTCAAACACACCATTGTCAATGGTCAAGATGCTAACATCAAAAGTACCACCACCAAGGTCATAAACCAAAATGTTCATCTCTCCCCCTTTCTTGTCCAGACCATAGGCAATAGCAGCAGCAGTAGGTTCATTGATTATCCGAGCCACATTCAACCCGGCAATGATGCCTGCGTCCTTTGTGGCTTGCCTCTGTGCATCATTGAAATAGGCTACAACAAGCAACAGATATAAAACCATTAGACCATGAAACATAGATATAGACATAGCAATCACAAGTTCACAACTCTTATAAATATCAAACAAAAATCTGTCCTTTTTACATTGGTTATGCTGTAATGTTTTGCAGCTTTTCCTATAAATAATATCTTAAAAATTCAACATGCACTAATCCTAGTGTACAGAACATGTCCTTGTTCTGTTCTTCTGTATGCCAATTTGATATTGTACTATTTATATACATCACAAACGATTTAAAAACAAAGTTTTTAAGAAATTATATATATACCTGGAACGGTGACAACAGCGTCTTTGATTTTCTTCCCCAAATAAGCCTCAGCTGTTTCTTTCATTTTCCCTAATATCATAGCACTGATTTCCTCAGGGCTAAACACCTTTGTCTCACCTTTCACCTTCACCTGAATATAAGGCTTCCCATCCTTGTTCACAATCTTATAAGGAAAAAACTTAATATCCCTCTGAACCTCCGGATCATCAAACCTACAAACAAAACCAAATCAAAACGAGCCATTCAATTTACCTCTCCAAAACACAAAACCCAAGCATATCAATCTAAATCTTAAATCATTAGATTCACTCTTTAGTGTGAGTTAAAACTTTTGAAAATGGGATAATATATCATAATATCAAAGCAAGTAGTCCAATTCACTTACTGTCATTCTTCTCAACAAAACCAAAAACTACAACCATCTAAATAATTGCTTGATTAAATTCACAATTTATTATTAATCAATCATTTGTCATAGTATTAGAGCAAGTGATCCATTTTTCCTACTTCATCATTGTTCTCAACAAAACCACATTCAATATCAATCCAAAATGTTGAAATGAGTTCACTTACTTCCTTCCAATAAGCCGCTTAACATCGAAAATGGTACGTTCGGCATTGAGAGCCGCTTGATTCTTTGCGGCCTCGCCTATTAAACGCTCAGTATCAGTGAATGCAACCCAGGAGGGTGTAATTCTGTTCCCTTGATCATTGGCTATGATCTCTACGTGACCGTTCTTGTACACACCCACACAAGAGTAGGTTGTTCCGAGATCAATACCAATCACAGTCCCGAGCTTCGGAGAGGCATCATCGGCTGCCACTGCTATTCCTAACAAGAATTCTTCCAAAATACACCCAAAAAAGTTTAATTAGTTTCAGCAAAACCCCAATTCACAGCAACAAATTCAAGTGCTTTCAGTGAGTTGTCAGAGGAGCCAATTCATCAAAAAGAGAAATTGAAAGTCATTTTATTGTAAAATTCATTAACATAATGCATTTCCTAGTCTGAGGAACCAACTCAGAGTCAGAGACATCTATGAAGTAATCTTAAGAACAAAAAAACAAAACACAATTTCGAAACTTTTCTGCTAAATCAATAAATTATAACACCCAAAATACCCAAAACCTCACAAACTTTCTGGTCCCCTGTTAAATTTCCCAGAAAAAAAGTAATCCAAAAAGAAAGAAAAAAGAAGCAAAGCCCATTAAATTTTTGAGTTATTTTTGTTTTCCCAAGAATTAAAAACTCAAAAATTAACCAACCCAGTTGTCAATTCTCATTCAAATCAAACAAGAAACAAAATTTAGCTTTGTTTAGGATGCTCTGTTTCTTAGACAACAGTTTTACGGAAACATCATCTTAGTCTTAATACTTCCTAATAACTCTTTTTTGTTTCAAGTGAATTTACAAACATTTTTCAAACCAAACCAAACAGAACATTAAACATTAAACATTAAACAACAAATGTTACCTGAAACAAAGAGAAGCAAAAACGCCACAGTTTTGTTCTGCACCCTCATTGTCGAATGTTGATTGTTACTTTACTTCGCTCTGCTCTCTTCTAACGATTTCGCTTCGTTTTTTGAGTTACTATGAATCTGAAACGTTTCGGGGTTTTTTGGAGCGTATCGGAATTTTTTTCTCTCTGAACTATGAAGTGGAGGGAAACAGAGGAGGAGTACTTTATAATGGTTTGGGCTGGTGTTGGCGGTGATAGTTTTGCTAGAGTATTCCCGCGAATAGAATCACGACACGTCAGCGTTAGTTGTTTAACTTGCTGGTATTACACGTACGAGGTCGAATAGGATGGTGACACGTAGGATGGCATGTTGGATTCGCTTGTGATCTCTCGAATGTTCTTGATGCTTGTGTGAAGAAGCTGAACTAGTCTAGAAAGTTGAAAGCATTTTTGGATAAAAATATATATATAAATTATATCTTCTAAATTTGTTCTATTGTCATTTTGATCTATGGAGTGTATACACTTCATTTTTGCCATTTTGGTCATGTAGATTCATATTTGTTTCTTCGTTAGTCTTTCTATCATTTCATTCAAAAAATTGGTATTATATAGGTAATAATAAATGTAAACTTACAAGACTAAAATCTCAATTAATTAAATTTAAAATGTGTGATTTGTATTTTTACAAGATTAAAATGATAATGGATCAAATTTAAAGGATTTTGTTTGTATTTTTACTTACTTCAAAAAAAAGCAATATAAACATGTCATTTCTTAAATTATGGATAAGTAGTCTGAAAAGCTATTGAAGGTGGAGAGAGGCCTGATATAAACTTTTTTTTTAAAAAAAAATAGTACTTATAAAAAATTTATGTTACTACTCTCTATCTCTTCCAAATATGAACATCCTATTTAAGGAAGGATGTTGTTTGTATTGTTTATTTTTAAAGAATCTTATCTAAGTTATGGATAAAATCACACTCCTATAACTTGAGGTTTATGAATGATTAACATATCTCTTTTGACCTATATATGAATTAATAAATGTAAATTTATAAGACCAAAATCTCAATTAATTAAACTTAAAATGTGTAATTTTTATTTTTACAAGATGATAATTGATCAAATTTAAAGGATGATGTTTGTATTTTTACTTACTTTATAAAATAAATAAAAGACAATATGAACATGTCATTTCTTATCTAAATTAATAGTCGCAAAAGCCATTGAAGGTAGAGAAAGGCCCAGTAGAAATTTTTTTAAAAAAAGTACTCATAAAATTTTTTTGTTACAGCTCTCTATCTTCTACAAGATATGAACATCCTAGTAGAAATTTTCTTTTAAAAAGTACTCATAAAAAAATTTCTATTACAACTCTCTATCTTCTACACAATATGAACATTCTCCCAATATAAACATCCCATTTGTACAGACCGAGAACAACAAGCCTCTCTCGAACTGCAGGCCCACTCATTGAATAGTCTCAGCCCACTTAGCCGAACTGAGTAGAGTTGGCCGAGCATATAATTAAGTACCCCAAGACATGTCGTGAACAAGAAGTAATGCCTTAGGGGAATCTGTTCGTCAAGTAATAACCAGCGTTAGGCATGAGTTTCTAATAGGTCATGTCAATAGCAGGAAGTGAATCCCTTCTGATTAGTGATATGATACAGAGGGACCCACTAACATGTGGAATATCTTTCCATCATAACAACCCCATTGAGAGAAGTATATAAATAGGGGGCAGAGGAAGGAATAGGGGATGGGGGAAAATTGGGGAGAGAAAAAATGAGAGAAGTAAGGGGAAGAAAATCATGTTCGGATTCCAAAGAGAGAGAGCTTAGCTATGTGGTAGTCTTCATGGTAGAGCTATAACAAAGGAAGTTGAGTGCCAAAATACCAGTATAACTCCATCAATGTCTTCAGCAATCATTTCTTGGACCTTCTATTATGAGATAAGCCCAACCCAGAGTACAAATAAATTAGGAGTCTAGGCCCAAAAGCCCAATGTTGTTGGGAACATAACACTGCACTATTTAAGGATGTTGTTTGTACTATTTTTTTACAAAAAGAATCCTATCTAAATTATGAATGAAATGACACTATTACAACTTGAGGTTTGTGGATGATTAACATATCTCTCTTGACCTTGTGTATGAATTAATAATTTTTTTAAATGTATATTTTATCAATAAATTAAATCTAAATTGTTGCATTTATTCAAACCTTAAGGGGAAGGTCAAGGTTTATGTAACTCAATTGGCACCTCGTAACTAGTATTTCCAATAGACACCCGATTTAAATCATCTCTTCCGCATTACTATCTAATAATAATAACACAATGAGGAGGCCCAATTCATGAAACTTTTGAAGGGAGTATCATTTTGATAAACCTCAAATTAGGGTATCATAATTTACCAAAACAATTTGTTTTAACAGATGTTAAAGAACAATTATTATGGGAAAAATCAAATCAGATAAATATTATTGATAATCCTTAACAAGGTTTCATCCTCAACCCTAGTTATAAATTTAGCTACTTGTAATAATTAAAATAAAACACAAGAATAAAATACTAAACATTAAACTAGACAAATAAAATAAAACTAACTGTCATGGAAGAAAACCAAAGAAGCAGCCGCACTCTCTATGTTCAGCCCCAGCCCTAGCACTCGCCTCCCTAAATTTTGCCCTAAAGAGCCTTTAAATAGGTCAAAGAATCCTATTCCAAGTTGAATTCCTGTTTGAAGAAAATCCTAAATTTTTAGGCTTTAATTAACCGACAATTTTGGCCCATTTAAAGTCAGAATTCCCCTTTAAGTTAACTTTCCAGCCCAACTTGAATCATCTGGATTGGACATCTGAGCCGAAAGTTATGCCAAAAATACTAACTGATGTGCAAGCTGGAATCCCAATCCGAATTGTACTTAGATTCGGTGCAAATTTCTTTTGATTCCTTGCTCCAATTGAATTTAAATTTAATTGGGTTAGCCTTCTTTCACTTCATCATGGCCCTTGTAAAAGTAAAGTCCATTAGGATTCTTCTTTACACAAATCCACTTATTTAATTTCATTCTCCTACAAAACACAAATTCACACAATAAGATTTAATTAAGCACAAAATTGACTATTCACCATCATTCCAAAACCAAATATAAAATGCATGCATTATCTCAAAATAAGTATGATAATACTTTCTAACAATGATATAAATATGCAAAATTAAGCTATTATCAATGTACATCAAGTTGCTTTATATGCTAATAATAATAATAATAATAAGAATACTAATAATAATAATAATAATATAGTAATAATAATAATAGTGTGGGGAGTAAAGGATTCAAGTA
The DNA here is from genome assembly GCA_014183005.1 of Castanea mollissima. Lineage (NCBI taxonomy): Eukaryota > Viridiplantae > Streptophyta > Magnoliopsida > Fagales > Fagaceae > Castanea > Castanea mollissima. The sequence goes on from JACAVU010000004.1 coordinate 9,570,360, forward strand.
GTCATTTGGGCCTTTGGGCTCTAGTAAGATTGGCCGATCTGTTCTTAAGCTAAGGATTTGTTGGTATTGCAAATCGGCCTACACGCCGAGGGTCCGAGGACACATCCGAGGGTGAGTTTCTCCTCGGATGGACCCAGGAGAACTTGGAGCTTCATTATGAAGGTCAAGGCACAACTCTGGGAAGACTATTGGTTAAAAGAGGGAACCCCTGAATGTTGCAAACACACCGGTGTTAGGAGGTATCATAAGCAAAGACTGTCATCTCCACATTAAAGACTCTGCACCTACCTCCCTGGCCGCATTAATGGGGAGGTGACCCCTAAACAGTAGAACTGAAACTTCTGGTTACTATTCAAAGGCACTAAGTGAAGAAATATCTAGGGGGGAGAGAATTTGAGCAACACGTGGATAAAACATTAGAAAAAGAAGTATTTAAAGGGGGGTAAAGGCAAAAAGAGGAGGTGGTCAATTGGAAGAGAAAAACAAATAATTGTAATCTTTAAGAAAGAAAGAGGAATAAGACAGAGGCAGTTCTCGGCTTACATCCGAGGAGGTTCATTTGCAGTTATCATCTGTTATTTACAAGTATTTTCATACTTTAGCCTGTTGTCAGTTTCTCAGCACTTCTAACCTAGATTTCAAGCCCGCACTCTACAAATTTCATTATTTAAGGCTTGTTGGGCCTGAGCCCATAATTATCTTTGGGTCCAGGTGCAATTGTGCACTTATAATAGGTGAAGCTAAGAGAAACTCAAATTAAAAATTCAAATTATAGTTCGAATTTTGCACCTGTGTCCTAAATTATTTATTCTTAAAGAGTTTTATTTCTTAATTTTAGAATCAAATGTGAGACCACATCATAAATATTCATCAAAATGAGTTATTAAGAACAAAAATCAAAGAGTTTAGAATAAATAAATCGTAAAAAATAAAAATAAAAAAGTGCTTCACAATTTAAAAAAAAATATATATTACATTTTATACCTAATAATATCCTTACAAATTTTTTTAAAGAGTTAACAAAATATAAAAATGACTATTAATAGTATTTAAATTATATATATAGGAATTATATTATGTATTTTATTGTATATTTTTAAGTATTTTCATGCATATACATAGGGTTACAAGCTAGTAGTTTTAAATGAAAGACCCAAATTAACTTATTTTACCAAAGCAAGATACTAATTAAATTGGAAAAAACTAATTAATTTTAAGGACTCATTTTACAATTGAAGTATAATTCACGAACAAAATTGAATTTTAGCTAAAAAATAAACGAAGGAAAAGGAAACACCTCTAATATTTGTTACAAAGATAAGGTGAATTATTTTATAAAGAAAAAAAAAAGGTAACAATATACTAACGTTTGTTGGGTGTCTTTGCCACCACAATTGAGTAGATGAGAAAAACAACAGCAAAGAGGATATCTATTGTAAGTGCACAATTTGTACCCGGACCCAAATGCGTGATGGGCTCAGGCCCAAAGAGTTTTGTACAATCAAATTTATAGAGCGTGGGTTTAAAACCTAAGTTTTATAAGTATTGGACAACAGATAGGCGGACTAGATTGTCACTATCAGCACAATCACAAGATAAAAATAACAGAAACTCTCATCGGACGTATGCCGAGAGTGACTTGTATTACCTTTCTTTCTTTTTCACAATATACTATTGTGGGGAGTAAAAAGACCTTGGCGGGTATGTGGGCCTTTGGGCCATGTTAAGAAATGCCGACCTGCTCCTGGGTTAAGCATTTGTAAGTATTATGGGTCAGCCCATACGCCGAGGACCCGAGTTGATCCTCGGACGGACACAGAAGAACCATGGACTTCGTTGTAAAGGTTAAAGAACGACACGGTGAGGACCAACGGTTAAAAGGGGTTAACCCCTGAACAACCTAGAAGCACCGATGTTAGAGATATACGCAAGTTAAAGACTGTCACCTCTACATTAAAGACTCTACACCTACCACCCTGGCCGCATTAATGAGGAAGTGACACCTGAACAGTGGAAGTGAAACTTCTGGTTACTATTCAAAGGCACTGGGAAAGGAAATATCTAGGCCAAAGGGAAGTGAGGGCAACACGTGTACCAAGTATCAAAGTGAGGAGTATTTAAGGAGGAATCTAGAACAATAGGGGGGGACCTTTTTTGTAACCTAAAAAACAGAAAAAGAAAAGAAAGAGAGATAATATAAGAACAATTCTTGGCTTACGTCCGAGGAGGCGGAATTGCAATACTTCTTGTTATTTTGAGTGTTTACAATCTTTGGCTTGTCATATAATCCTTAAACACTTCTAACCTGGGTTTCAAGCCCACACTCTACAAATTCTTATTGTTTAAGGCTCATTGGGCCTGGGCCTATAACTGTTCTTGGGGCCAGGTACAATTGTGTACTTACAACTATAATTCAGAAAAAAACCTCCTCCTCTCTAATGCCTTCCTCCCCCTTTTTATATCATTCTTCTTCTTCTCTTTATCTTCCACGAATAGCACAAATCGCCAATTTGGATACTTGTCTCATCCATATCCTTCTTGAAATCCTCAAGCAATTGCTGTAAGGCTGATCACTTTTGCCCAGAGGTCATTTCCCCATTAATGCGGCTAGAGTGATAGGTGTAGAGCCTTTAATGCGGTGATAGCAGTTTTCCTCAAGATATTTTCATATGTTCTTCCTTTCTATAACTGCGTGGGACATATCTTTACCCGTCAAACTTTCTAGAATTCTCTTCCCAAACCTTATGATGTGTCACACAATTTTTACTAGACTTAGCTGAAGAGATGTGTCTCCTCGGACTACATCGACAACCTTTCCAGCAAGAACTAACTAGTGGGCCTCACAGGCTCTACTTAGACAGGTTTGCACCACCAATATCAGGTTTAAGGCCCAAATGCGTGTTTTGACCATCCTGCCCCTACACCTATGACTATGAACATAAAAGTTTTGAAATTCATTTTCTTTTGGGTTCACGTAAAATTGTTCTCACAAATCTCACCACAAAGATTTGAGAAAAAAATTTACCATTGAATGACCACAATTTACAAAGCTAGATGAGTAATAATAAAAGAAAAAATGTCCGTAAGTGTATGCAACTGGCCTAAGATAGAGTGTCATTTCGTCCATGATAGAAATTTTGGTCCCAAAAGTAATTCAAGGTAGAGAGAGGCCTAAAATAATATGGATAAGAAGTACTCATAAAAAAAATGATAAGAAGCGGTAAAGAGTGATATGTTAAAAAGGAAAGCAACAATTCAACCAAAAAAGAAAAAGAAAGCAACAAGAACATGATTTTAAATATGATTTGGGATAAGAATATATCGGTTAACCCTGATTAGTCTGGATCCATAGAGACGGCCCCAATTTAATTGGGATCCAGACTAAAGCTTAGAAATTAAAAAAAAAAAATAGGAACATAGCATTTTCAACATATAACTTGATATTTGATATAGTCTATTGTGATTAGAGCAATATTGTTACTTTCATTTAAATCCATCACTAATACTATTTTTATTATGCACCAACCATAACAAATCATATCAATAATTATTTAATTGTACAAAATGTTGTGTCTTGTTACTTATCAAGAAAAACAAAAAACTAAGTTTAATTTTAGAATATGTCGTACGTCATGCGACACATGTTATCAGTTTTTAACCATCCTAATGGTGAACAATTCAAGTTCTTATGGAGGCGATAATGTGGATCTAGCCCGATCGAGGTGGTTGGGAAATGTTATTACTATCAGAAATAGTTCTTTAAATGAGTTCAAGTCACATAACTAGTCAAAGACTCAAAGTCACGGAAGGATGACCCTTTTTACTCTACTCAATGAGGGGTGGCATTCCATGGTTAACTAATAATTTGACCAACATTATCTAGAAAGAGGTAGCCATAGTGCTATACACACCCATTACCAATTGATTAGTTCCAACATTGGTCCAATTAAGAGTCTCATCCACTCATGAGTCATGACATGATGAGCTCACAAGAATACACACAGAAGTATATCGATATTTGACCATTTTAATGGCAAAGAGGTGCCTTACCATTAGGAATACTTTAAATATTCTTGACAGGATAAAATGTAATCATCCCTAACTCAAATTCATGAAAAAGATTGTAGTTTTAAGAGTTTATTTACAGGCAATGTGTATGGTTATTCATTTTGATGGCAAGGTGTGTTCCATTAATAAACTACGATTAGTGTGTACCAAAGGCCCCAAAAGTCTATTTGGTTGTTTGACAAATGAAACGGTGGCACTTGAACACCGGTGGGTTAGTGAAATTCTAATTATGAATTTATGACTACAGATTTGACACCTAGATGAGGTATGATTAAGAAGTTCTTTCAGTTTTGAATTTAAATTAATTGAATATCCAATTGAATACTAGTTGTGGTGCACGAATCAATACATAATTACATACACCCTTCTCTCTCTCTCTCTCTCTCTCACAAAATCAAGTCAATTACTCAACATAAATATGTCAAACACAGTACAGATCAACCATCTTAGCCAACAACCAGCAAAATACTAATGCATAATCAAGGTTCATTATCTTCTACCTTAAGTGCCTTAAAAAAAAAATCTTCCAACTTAGAAAATAATAACAACAAATCTACATCTACCAAATCGAACTCCTTCGATCAGCATAATTATCCTTGGAATATACTAACCTTTTTATCCTCTTTAGTCTGTCCCCCAAAACCCAATTTTAAAATAAATAAAAAAATCAATCAAAAGTAACACAAATCTTGCTCAACATGCGAACACTAAAAAATCACATAACTAAATTAAAATCCATAAAATTCATATTGACGTAATTAATTATTAATCAAGGTTCAGATCCCAAATTGTCAGAAATTTCAGACACCCATTAGGACCCTGAATCCAATCTCATGCACTAGCAGTGGGATGGATATATATGATCATGTCAACCATATCCATATATACCCAGTATTACAAATCATATATATAGAAAAGATTATTCAAAAAAAAAAAAAAAAAAACACAGATAGTCGTGTAATATTTTCAACCTTGGCACAGCCGATTCATTTACATGGGCAACAGTTCCTCTTGACTGAGGTAAGAACAGCTAACTTGTCGAAGCTCGATCTGAAAAACGCATCGACCTCATCATAGTTCACGATTTCGAAAAACTGAACCTCGGAGGGTTTTCTTTTGCATGAGGATGCCCTTTTTGGTTTACGTGGCGCCGGGGGACAGTCTAGGATCGAGGGAATTCTGTGTTCCTTGGATGTTGGAGTCCGACAGTAGTATTCTACGTTATAATTGTCATCCTCGTTAATCTTTTGTGCCACAACTCCGATGTTGTTGTTGCCACCAATGTTATTGGAGGCTTGGGGTGTTGATGAAGTTCGAGTCTGGACCGTGAGTAGCCGGGTTTTCGACGAGTCGTGTAAGAAGTCGAGATCGGTGGACATGGTGGAGAGGTTGTGGTTTTGTTTTGTGAAGGGTCGGTAATGAGTCGAGAGGTGTGGAGTTTTATTTATGGAGAAAAGGACTTGGGATTCCCAAGTTGGGATGGAGTGCTTTGGAAGATAAGAGAGAGAGAGAGAGAGAGGTCATTAGTGGTTCTTATAGGAAAGTGACCTTGGAGTCTTATATATTATCTAAAGTAAAATTTACTACAAATCTTAACATAAAAATTTGTAAGATTTATATGTAAAATTTGTACCACTATTATTTAAGTTAAAACAGGGTTGAGTCATGGCACTTTGGGGGATATTTTTAATTTTTTAAGTAATGTTAGAAATAAAATATTTTTCCTATTCATTCATGTGATTTAATTTGCTTTGATTAATTGGAGTAAATATCACTTTCACTTAAATGTACTATAAATATTATTTTATTATGTATCAATTATAAAATATGTCAATAATTATGAAAAATATAGTGTTCATTGTCTTTTCTTTTTTGGTTTGGTAAAGGGTGGTATTTCCATGTTTAATTGGAGATGAGCTGGGCTAAGGCTGGTGGGATTTGGCTTATTATTATTAGTATTATTGTTTTTTTAGCAAAGGATTTGGCTTTTTTAGGTAACAACTAAATGAGGAGGAAGCAGCCTTGCAGCTGAGAGATTTGGCTGAGCTTAATTTGTTACTAACTTTGGCGTATTGGTGTTAAAAAGCAATTTTTACTCTTTTTTAATTATCTGATTTGGAAATTTTGTCATATTGACATTGTCGACTGTAGAGTGAACGGTGTTTAGTATTTTACATTTTTACCACTTATTTAATTACAATTATTTTATGTTGGTTGTTAATCTTTGTGTTACTTGCTTGAGTCAGAAAGATATGCCTATGGTATTAATTTTCCTATGACAAATAATTGTAGAATCTAAAACAATAAAGTTAATAATACAACAAAAGTTCATAACATTTTTAAATTAGCTTATCAGTTATCACCTCACACATTGTCCCACTAGAATTTATATACAATTAAATTTTTTTTTACTGATAAGTTAATTTGAGAATGTAGTGAAATTATTGTGAATATTTTTGCTATTGTTTGGATAGGATTTGAGTAACCCAACCCAGCGCAATTATGTATTTAAGTTTTAAATTACTAAAATGATTTTATTATTAATTTTCTTTACATTAAAATTGGTCTTCTATAATAAAAGTATGTGTCTCTCTATTTCTCTATTAAAATATTGTTCAATTCAGAATAAAAGCTCCTACTAATGATTAAATTTTGTTAAATAGTATTTCAAATATTCAATTTTAGGTATTTTCAAAAAAAAAAAATTCAATTTTAGGTTAACACAATTACACAACACAACATATAAATAAATGATTCCTCCAATCCTCCTATCTGAACCAACTCATGGTAAGATAAACGAAAAGGTTTGGAGCTTTGGGCCTTTCAAATATATATATATGAATGTATTTGGGATTGGAACTAACATTTTGTCATGTTAAAATAATCTTTAGAGGATTTGAGTTCGGAAAAGACTTTTTAGTTTTTAGTTTCAAATCTGATTCTTCCTAATAAATAAACATATATCCAAGTCGACGGAAAATAATTTTTGGTTGAATAAAAAGGATTTTTTTTCTTCTTTGAAATATAGGATAGAATAATTTTTTCCCTTCTATTCTATGCATCCAAAAATATAATTGTTGAAAAGCTAATTAATTTAGCTACAGACTGACACATATCCTGTGGGTCACTGTTGCTTACTGGGGTGTAAATGTAATGAAATTACCTGTAAATGTAATGAAATTAATTACCTGTAAATCTGTAATATATAAAAGCTATTTATTTAGATTTATGAACAATAAATAGATTAAACAAATCACTGAAATCAGTAACGTTTTAGAGCTGGCACCTTCTTGACTTTTATGAAAGTTAATTATGTGTTGATGTAGTTGTTAAACTAAAATATCTGAATGATAGTAAAGTCTCTGCCATTGGGTTGATGCATGTACGTAAAGCTTTTGAGTCGCTACTAAAATGATGAAGCAATAAAATTAGTAGTTGTATGAGGAAGGTGCTTAGAACCATTCAGGGCCGGCCTGAGATAATTTCAGGCCTAGGACAGGAAATTTAAGTGGGCTTTTTTTTATTGAAATAATTTTTATTTATTAATTTTATATTATAATTTTTTTGATATGCAAAATTACTAATTGCCTTTCTTTTTTCAATTTAAGGTTTCCTAACATATTTTCTTTAAAAAAAAGGTTTTCCTTAAGTCCTAACATCTACTTTTTTTTATTAGAAAAAAAGAATTTTTCGATAATTTAGTAGTTGGAGGTGAGAGTATTTAAAAATTTAAACCATAAACGTATTCATTAAAAAAAAAAATGATAGTTGAGTTACAAAACTTTTAACAAAATTGTAAAATAAGTTATAATTTAAGATAAATAGAGTTATACATGGTGAAGAAAAGTTTAAACAAACTTCCATATTTGATATTGGTGTTGAGAGAGAGAGAGAGAGAGAGAGAGAGTTTTGTCTGTATTCGTGTGATAAATTGGGGGATAATATTGATAATATACTGTGTGGGAGAAACTAAAAGAGACAAAAAAAATTAAAATCTCAAGTTGGCATTGGAAACTGATCATTAATGAAAATTACATGTACTCAATTTTATTATCCCACAATTTTTGGGCCATTTTGAAGTGAAAAATCTCACATTTTTCTTATTTTTTAAAAATAATTATCAACTTAAAATATTTGGACTCCATTTCTGTTGGGGGCCCTGATTAATGGCCCGAGTAGCCTTGCCCAAGAGTCGGTCATGAAACCATAATAGCCATGGCTAAGGAAATCTAAACAACAGGTGGATGCTGCTTTTAAATTGTAATCCTACAAATCATAACATAAGTGGAGGGGTAGGAGTTGTTCAATCGGACCAATATGACCTTCCAAACTAAAGAGTTACTAAATTAGGGAAATCCAGATCTCGATTTGAGGGTTTTTGCTGAATTTAGTTGGCTAGAGGAACCATGGTTTGACCCTAGCCCCAAAGTGAGGGTACAAACTTAGGTCTCATTGCATGATCTGGATTGGAAAGTTGGTTTCAAACAACAAAATATCAATACAAGCTTCAAGCAAGGAACGCGATTCAGGGCCCCTATTCTTGTTTCAGTCTAGCCCTCAAGTTAAGGATCTCAATGATTCACATATGGCTTTCCCAAGAATTCTTATTGGACCCTTATATCACCCATCAGCATTTAATGCCTCCAACTATCAAGAGAAACGGGATATTATGAATGATATTAGGACCACAACTTTTACCACAATTTTATAAATCTATCACTTTTATTCTATCACTCACGACTTGTCTTGCGAGCAAGTTGTGACAAAAGTTGTGGTTATAACATTTTCATAGGTATTATATGCCATTTGACATAAAAATGTGTGGCAAGGGACAACTCAGCAACCAGCACACCAATGCACTATACATATTCTGCAAAATGTCCAAACAGAATGAATGAAATTATAATAACTGTATAGTTACAATCAATCACACATTTAATTTCATAATTTGCTGATTCGTGTGATTGTGAGTGGTTGACATTTTGACTTGTGCAACTCACCATTTTATTTTGCCTGCTCACAATTGCACAAATTAGCAACTTATGAAATTGGGTTGGAAATGATTGTAAACTAAGCAAATAATTTCAAGTCAACAAACAATTCTTGTGAGGGGGAGTTTGCCATTGAATACCTTACTAAACAAAAGAAATACAAAAAGAATTCTCTTCAAAGCGAGGCATGGAAATATCCAACTTTGCAATCCGAGAATCAGAAAGTGTTCTAGTAGTTTGGTGTAAAGGAAAACGAAGACTAATCATAAAGCAACCAATTGGTTCTCACGTAACAAAACAGAGAGAAAGGAACACAACTCAAAAGTAGCTAGTATAATCCCACAACCAAAGCAAAGAATTTTATGACACTTTCCTTCATCTTTTCACCTATTTTCATATCTCCTTCAGAAGACAAAAATTCATGGATTATTATCGCGTTGTTTTAGCCATAGTCGGCTTATCTTTCTCTTATTTCCTCTGTGTGCCAAACTTGAAGAAACGGCACAAGCAGCAAATCATAATTGAGAAGCTAAGAATGATTAGTGAGGCATTGGAACATGCTGAAGAGAGAGTGCTAAGGCTTCAAGAAAGACATGACAGGATTCTAAGCCAAATGTGCTCTTATTACTTTATCCATAACGAGCTTGAGGTGTCATTGGCAGATGCTCGAGCTGTCTTGGATGAGGCAATGGAGTCTGCTGGTAATTTAAGGAGAATGCAAAGGAAGATTATTGGTTATTTCCCTGATGAAGTTGATGTGAAGGATATGTCAAGCAGACCCCAACGACCAAGGGTCTGACTCTGATATGGCCAAGGTCCATTAGAATTTCATAGTCCAGTTGATGCATAATATATAGTCCAATTAAAGAGTGAATGCCATCATGCACAATGCTGATGTGTGTGTGTATATATATATATTGTTAATGGGTTAGAGATAAATGATACGTGTAAGAGAAATAATGTTGAATACTGTCTTATCCTAGCCACCTTTGATCAGGTTAGCTTTGTAAAACATTATGCTTATCTGATAATTCCTATTTTCTATTGCAATTTAAAATTTTATTAATAGCTGGTTCATAACTTCATATATTTAGTAAAATGAAAATATTAAAACTACTACCAATTTTATTATTAAAATCTTAAAATATGATATGATAATGAATGTGATTAGTATCACATTAATAACGTAATAAATAAATTTCTAATTACTTTTTCGTATTATGTTTAAAAGTTGATACATTAGTTTACAAAGACTATGTAGTAAAATTTATAATATTCCTAGCAATGCTAGTATAAAAGAAACATCAATGATCACACATTCAAAAGCCTCCCACGATTGCTGGTCAGCCCCACCTCCCTTGGTCTTCAAAGTGAACTTAGATGGTGCAATCTTCAATGATTCAAGTGAGCCAAGTATTGGAGTGGTTATCTGATGTAGGGCATTTCAATTAACTATATGCCTATATCCTAATCATTTTGTAACTAATTAGTTAGTTAGATGATTTCTTAAGCATTTGCCCATAGGATTTAGACACTTGTCAACCATCCAGAAGTTGTCAATGCCAAAGTATAAGTAGCAAAATGTAAATTCTTTCATTGTAAATCAGTTTTGGTAATTGAATGAATTGTTAGCCTTTGTATGCTATTTGAAACTATGTGTTCTTGTAGAGGTACTTATCTACCTATCAATGTATTCTAATTAGCAACTCATTCATTTCATTGTTTCTAAACCATACATAAACAGCCCATCACATTCCCTGCATCATTATCCGAAACAATTTGGGTTCAACCATCGCTTCTTTATAATAAAAAAAGGTCCCCCTCCCCCCTTTGGTGGCCGATGTAGAAGCTATGGCTATTCGAGCCTTAGCCTTTGCTAAAGATATTGGTCTATCTTCCATCATTTTTAGGGAGATTCGAAAGTGGTCATGACAGCTTTAGAAAGTAATGATGACTCCTTTGCCTCTTTTGGTCTCTTGATTATCGATGCTCGCTTGTTTATAGTTACCTTTAATCTTAATTCTCTTTTTCATGCTTGTAGACAAGTTAATTTTGTAGCACATAACCTAGATAGGCACACAAGACATGTCAGTAGCTTATCTGTGTAAATGAAGAATGTTCCTTTACACCTGACTGATGCACTTCTGGTTGATTGTGTATGCTATTTGGAACTGTGTTATTGCAGAGGTACTTATCCACCTATTAGTGTGTGCTAATTAGCAACTCAGTCATTTCATTATTTTTAAATCATACACAAACAGCCTATCACATTCCCTGCATCATTATCCGAAACAATTTGGGTTTGACCGTCTCTTCTTTATCAAAAAAGGTCCCCCTCCCCCCTTTGGTGGCTGATGTAAAAGCTATGGTTGCTACTCAAGCGTTAGCCTTTGCTCAAGATATTGGCCTATCTTCCATCATTCTCAAGGGAGTTTCGAAAGTGTTCATGACAGCTTTAGAAAGTAATGATAACCCCTTTGCCTCTTTTGGCCTCTTGATTATCAATGCTTGCTTGTTTATAGTTACCTTTAATCATAATTCTTTTTCTCATGCCTATAGACAAGTTAATTCTGTAGCACATAACCTAACTAGGCATGTAAGACATGTCAGTAGTTTATCTATGTGAATAAAGGATGTTCCTCTGCATCTGACTGATGTACTTCTGGCCGACTATTGCTCATTTTCTCTTTTTAATATGATTTGAAATTTCTTCTTAAAAAAATTATTGTTATGTATTAGTACTAAACTAGCTTGTAATCTTATGCATATGCATAGATACACTTAAAGATATACAATAAGATTCATAATATAATTCATATATATATATATATATAATTTAAATACTATTGATAGTCATTTTTATATTTTGTTCACTCTTACAAAAAATTTGTAAGGATATTATTAGGTATAAAATGTAAATTGTCATTTTTTTTTATAATTATTGTGAAACACTTTTTTTTATGATTCATTTATTTTAGACTCTTTGGTTTTTGTACTTAATTACTCACTTGGATGAATATTTATAATACGGTCTTACATTTGATTCTAAAATTAAGAAATATAATTTTTTAAGAATAAATAATTTAGAACATGTAAGTACTTAGAAAATAAAGACCCAAACCCACTAAGAACAGTGGTATACCTTACCCTTTATATCAAGCCCAAACAATAGAATTTCTAAAAGAGTGAGAAAAATACTTCAAGTATAACTCTAAACTAAGTCCTGGTATGTAGTTGAAGAGATTAGAACAATAGAGAAGAGAAATATAAGTAGTGATTGGTGGTAATGCTCTCCTCAGGTTAATCCGAGGATTAGTTTCTTATTTATGAGTATTACAAGTTCTAGACCAAATTATACGCTATTCACTATTCACTTCCTTGTTTTTTTGTTTTTTTTTTTTTTTTTTCTTCTAAGAGATAATAAAACCCATCCTTGTTTTTGGCTGCTCTTTTCCTTTACCCCCATCGTGGTTCTTCATAGGATACCTAATGCTCATGCTTCTACTTCCTTCCTCGGGTTAACGGAATCCTCGGAGCTTACTAAACTCTTCGGACTGACATGCAAACCATTCTTTGATCGATTCTTCTTCGGTCTTTGGGCCCCCACAAAACACATGGTCCAAAATTTGAACTCTAATTTGAAATTTTAATTTGAGTTTCTCTCAGTTTTACTTATTATTATATATATAGATAGGCTATAGTTTATTTCCATAAGCCCCCTTATTTTTCTTTCAACCATATGATTGCGCACAAACATCAATACAATATATTAAAATGGAATTTGAATTAAGACCGTAAATTACACTCCAATTTTTGCCGATTGTCCAGAGTTCTAATTGCACTAGAATAGTAGAATTTTGATATGAAGCATTACATTTTCTTAACAGCCTTGTGGAATCAAGACTCAAAATCCCATCTTCCACTTAATAATGCTTTGTACAAATATATTTGCTTGTGATTATTTTTTAATTATATTTGTGCATATACAGAAGATTACGTGGTAATATGTAATGTTGTTTTTTACAATTATTCCAATTGAACCATGCACTTACCAAATGCCTTGTAGATTAATTAGCACCTCTTCGTGTATAAACTATAAAGTGCTTGTAGAATCAAGACTCAAAATCCTATCTTCCACTTAATAATGCTTTGTACAAATATATTTGTTTGTAGTTATTTTTTAACTATATTTGTGCATATACAGAAGATTATGTGGTAACATGTAATGTTGTTTTTTACAATTGTTCCAATTGAACCATGCACTTGCCAAATGCTTTGTAGATGAATTAACACCTCCCCATGTATAAAGTGCTTTGGGGTCTGTAGGGGAAAAATTTCGAGTTATGAGATTAGTAGCACGTTGTAATTATTTCTCAAAAGATTGAACCATGCACTTTATTTAAGTGTGAACAAGTTAAATATCATTCTTTCCATAATATATGTATATTAATGATGATTAATTTGGTTTAACTCCTGCAATAGCAACTTAAATTAATTTTATTTTGGCTTAATGCTCAGCCAAACATTGGCTATGCTTGGCCTAACCTTATCTTAATTTTAAATTCCAAATTACTTAAGAAGCAATCCCGTTTGCTATATTTCCAGCCGTTGGATCAGCATCTTATATCCCAGGAATACAGACTTACATGCGGATCGCCAGCATGTCAATAATCAGCGGTCAGATCATATACATTCCAACCCAAAATTTCTCAGCCGACAGATCTATGCAGACCCATCCGTCATTTTGAAAAATCTCAAAGGACCATTTAGTCAATCCAAACACCCATCAGCGCACCCAAAGAGAAACAAACTAAACAATCCCATTGGCCAAAACAAAAAAGCCACGGATCGCCAGGGTGTCACACATATTAACCGTCCGATCCCCAATACCTTTCAGTCACTTTATAAATTAAAAACAATCTCATTGGACAAAACCAAAGTCACTCGGATTGCCAGCGTGGCACAAGCCCACCCACTATAAATAACCCCAAACCTCATAAACTCAGGCCAAAATTAGTTTCAAAACGAAGCGTTCCAAATAGTTGTTTCGCTCTTTGATTTTTCAGTTTCCCTCCAAAACGAATCGTTTTGTTTTGAAAATTTCGAATCGAAAAAGAAATGGAGTCAGCGAAAACGACGACGAAGGGAGCGGGAGGAAGGAGAGGCGGAGATAGGAAGAAGGCGGTGTCGAAGTCGACTAAGGCGGGGCTCCAGTTCCCGGTGGGTCGGATCGGTCGGTTTTTGAAAAAGGGTCGTTATGCTCAGAGAACCGGTGTCGGGGCTCCGGTTTACCTCGCCGCTGTTCTTGAATATCTCGCCGCTGAGGTATCGCTCTCAGATCCGAAAATCTCTCTCACTCTCTCTCTCTGTTCGTTTTGAATGTGTTCTTTGTGATTTCGTGTTTGGTAGGTCAGAAACTGATGGAAAAAATTTAAGGAAAATGTATATTTCTGGTTATTGAAACTGTTTCTCACTCTCTGGCAAACACATTTTGGTAGACGTTTTGGCTTTTTTGGTGTTTGGTTGGTGAGAAAGTTAGGGAAAATTAAAATGAAAACGGAAAAGATAGTTTCATTGTTTTTCATGTTTTCTCTACAAAGTATGGTTTGATTACTTGTGTTGAAACTTGTTTGGACACCGAGAAAATTGAGGTAAATGTGTGGAAAGTAAAATTTTAGGTCACAGGGTTTCTCTGTTTCATAAACAAAAACAAAATTCTTAGATTCAAAATACAATTCCCTTTCTTGTACTACATTTTCTCGGCATCCAAACAGCTCTTACTCTCTCTCTCTCTCTCTAATGATCTTGACATTTTTGGATTGAAACGCAGGTGCTGGAGCTGGCAGGAAACGCGGCACGTGACAACAAGAAGACCAGGATCAACCCGCGGCACGTGCTGCTCGCCGTGAGGAACGACGAGGAGCTCGGAAAGCTTCTCCAGGGCGTGACCATTGCAAGCGGTGGTGTTCTTCCTAACATCAACCCAGTTCTGCTGCCAAAGAAGACCGTTTCTTCTGAAGCTGGCGAGAAGACCCCAAAGGCAGCCAAGTCACCCAAAAAGGCCTAGAGAGACTCGTGAAAATTTCCCACATAATGAAATAGAGATTTTAGTTGCTTGCTTTTGTTGATGTATAATGATCTCAATCTTTGAGATCCTTTTGTTTTTGTTGGTTTAGGTTCTCCTAGTAGTTGTGGGTTTTTTTCATTTTGTAGTTATTTGGTGAATATTTTGTAGTTGGGTATATTTTGAAGTACTTAATGGAAAAATTTTCTCTGTTCTAGATCCAAGTGATTTGTTTTGAGGTTGTTTAATGCTGAAGTCATGAGATGATGAAAGACTAAAATTGGTTTCATTGTTTCCCATGCTATCATGCTTTTAATCAAAATATAAGTAACACCCAAAAAATTAAAAAAAAAAATTGCTTTATCTATTTATATAATTTTATTTAGATAAGCACAAGGTGTTTACTTTATGTTTTGTTTGTAAAGGGCTTTGTGTTTATTTTGTTGATGCTTAAGATATTTAAATTTTAACTTTATTTTTTCCAATTATTAAATTATAAAAATTAAACTCTAATCTTTGTTTTAAATGTAAAGATTTTTTTATTTTTAATTATGAAATGAAAAAATTTTAGGATTGTAATTAATTTTATATTTATTTTCACAACTATTTAATGTGTTTAATTGTGAATAATGGAAAAAAAAAGATAATTTATGTAAGATAATTGTAAAAATAATTGTGTTTTTATAATAACGTATAATTCTTTAAATAAAAAAAGGTAACATTCGAAAGGAAAAAAAAAAAAAAAACTATAAAAAATAAATAGAATAAGAAAAATTGGTTCGGTCTTAAAAATTGAATATAAGAAAAATTATTGGATTGTTTAGGAGAACTCTTCATTATTGTAATTTAATTAAATCCTACATGACCTACCGATCCATAGGCTCTCCCTAGTTTTACTCTGATAAAAAAAAAAAAAAAACAAAGTGAACGCTGGTTTTAACTAGGGTTTTGAATCAAACAGCACTGCTCTTTCTTTTGTTGTCTTCTGCTTTCATCGAAGCTATGTCCAATTTTCTGGTACCCTTCTTCTGTTTCATCTTCTCATTTTTCTTTCCGAACCACATTTCATTAATATTCTCACAGTCCCAATTTTCATTTATTTTTTATCTAATTTTTTCAGAAACAATTTTGTGGCAGAGAAAGCTCTCAGTTTCCAATAGAAACTCTCTCCCTCGCATCATAGCAATCGCTTCTGCCGGGTCGGGTCTTTTGTATGCCAATAGCAACTCAAATTCCAGTAAGCTTCTAATTTTCTTTTCTGGGTTTTGATTCTTTTACCACTTCTTTGCTTTTGTTTGTTTGGTTTTTTTTTTTTTGGTATAATTGAGAAATTTAAAATTTAAAATTTGATTCTTTCTTTGTGGGTCTTTCTTAAAATAGAAAACTGAGAATTGGGTTTTATTTAGTATGTTCTTAAATCAAACAGACCACAACAATTCCAATTGGTTCTTTATAAATAAAAAATCTTATATGCTTTTGTTATGATAAATTTTAGGAAGAAATGTAGCTAAAGTTTAAATTTTGATTCTTTCTTTGTGGCTCTTTCTTGAAATACAAAACTGAGAATTGGGTTTTATTTAGTATGTTCTGAAATCAAAGACCAAAACAATTTCAATTGGTTCTTTATTAAAAAAATAAAAATAAAATCTTATATGCTTTTGTTATGATAAATTTTAGGAGCAAATGTAGCAGTGAAGGTTCCTGTGGCTCTGCAGGAATCACTATCGCTACCATGGCGAATTACGCAATACATATTTCCCTGCCCTTCGTTACTTTCATCGGATCAATGGCAACCTGGTTTGTCCTTAAATTTTATTTGGCAATAGATTGTGTCCTATTTATGTATATATCTGTTTTTGGGTTCAATTCGAGCTTGAAATTGTAGGAATGCTTCCATTATTTTCTTCTAGAGTTGGTTCGGCTCCATCATCGGATATAAAGAAAGACAATTCTGGGGTGGTTGAAGGTGACCCCAAACCATGTTGCAATTGTTTGGGGAGAGATACAATTGCAAATGCTGCTGCTAGGGTCGGTCCTGCTGTAGTCAATCTTTCGGTTCCACAGGGTATTTATTTTGGGTTGTATATGTTTGAGATTTAGTTAATTAATTTTAAAATAGGATCTAACAGTTGTTTGTGATCTTTGTGTTTGATAGGTTTCTATGGCATCACTAATGGAAAGAGTATAGGGTCAGGAACTATAATTGATCAGGATGGTACAATTTTAACATGTGCTCATGTTGTGGTTGATTTTCAAGGCATGAGGGGTTCAGTCAAAGGAAAGGTCAGTGTCTTTGGCGCTTTGTATATCTTGTCTCCCTTAATAACTTGTAATAATGATATTCTCTAGTAGTTTTGGTCCAGCATTCAGCAATGCAAATGGTTGAGAGTTGAAATCTGATGGACAAGTAGATGTGTGGAGAGTGCATGCATTGATTGTTTGTCTTTGCCTATGTTATCCCTGAGTGTTGTGCACAACATAAGTAGGAAAAAGGTTAAGTTTTGAACTTTCAGTTCGATGCGTGCTGTTGCTTTATCAGTTTCTTTATATATTGGACTCATCATTTCTCTGTTTATTTAAGTTGTTTAGAATTTTAAGATATCATTGAATAGTTTTAGTACTGAGGTATACACCTCATATTGATGTCTGAACTATTGTTGCAGGTTGATGTGACTTTGCAAGATGGTCGGACATTTGAAGGTACAGTAGTAAATGCTGATTTACATTCTGATATTGCAATTGTAAAGATACATTCAAAAACCCCGCTTCCGACTGCAACACTTGGCTCTTCCAGTAAGCTTCGTCCTGGGGACTGGGTTGTTGCTATGGGATGTCCACTTTCTCTTCAGAATACCATCACAGCTGGTATTGTAAGGTATTCAGAATAAATTTCAAACATTACAAAATTTCTGTATACTTTTCTCCATTATATATGTGTGTGTGTGTGTGGATTACATGGTTTTAAAAGAGAGTCTACCTGTCAAAAATTCTTGGACCATTTACGGATTTATGGTAGTATGTGTTGTCAGCACTCAAGTGACCTCATGTGTCGTGTACTTCATTTTGGTATGATATGATAGATCTCATGCTGGGGCTTAGATTAATGAAACTATTAATTACTGATTCTTAATACCTTCTCTCATATTGTTCCCTCTGGATGTAGTTGTGTTGACCGTAAAAGCAGTGACTTGGGCCTGGGTGGAATACGGAGAGAGTATTTACAGACGGATTGTGCAATTAATGCGGTAAGACTGTGTGTGTGCGCACGTACATGTGTCTTTAGACGGTTTAAAGTTGTGATGGTTGAAGTTGTTTTATTTATGACCCTAAGGGGATGCACTATCAGTTAGGGATCTTGCCTAATAAAAATGAATATCGCTAGTTTGAATCTTCCCTTCTTCTCTGGGGCCAAAAATTCTAATATATATATTCTTGGAGGCTTTCTTACGTACTTAACATTGTTTTTTTCTACTTAATATGGCATAGGGAAATTCTGGGGGCCCCCTTGTCAATGTTGATGGAGAAATTATTGGTGTAAATATTATGAAAGTGCTTGCTGCTGATGGACTGAGTTTTGCTGTACCAGTTGATTCGGTCTCTAAAATTATACAGCATTTCAAGAAAAGTGGGTATGTTGTTATATTTTTGCATGGGACTACTTATTTTAAGCATAAAATCAGTACTTAATTGGAAATTTAGTTTGTATAGTGTTCATGTGGAATAATTCATTTATTGTCAGATTTTAAATCTTGAGTGAGTGCGCTTGCAAAAGTTTGTTTGATGAAATATTGTCCACATTTATCAAACCCTTCATTTTCTTATTGTGTGTCAAGATATTTCCAATTTTTATATTTGGATTAAGTTTTTCCAATGTCCCATGGACCAGTGGCACCTTCCCCTCCCTTAAGTTTGGTATGGGTGGGGTTGGGGGTTAGCGTTTCCTTTGTGTGGGTAAATTTCTGAAGGAAAAAAAGAAGAAGAAAAAGTGTGGATTAAGTTGCATTGAAATACTCAGTACATACCTGTAGCTCCCAATTGATGTGTAAACAACACACAACTCTGATTCTTCCCCCAATCAATAGCAGCTACTTGTGCTTCAAATTTCATAGATGCTTCTGTCACAAGAGTTATTGATGAAATTTCTATACATGACAATCTCTCTCTCTCTCTCTCTCTGTGTGGTTATTAGAGCATTGTCCTATGAGCTACATATTGGTAGGCTTAAACCCCCTTTAAGGTTTTGTTCTAGGCTTCTTCTCATGTTGTTTATTCACCTACTTTGCCAAAGAGCACTAGCTGAAATGACACTTCCTCACAAAAATGAGTGGAAGGGGAGGTTATGGTTTCAAAATACTTTTTTTTTGGGTTTTAGGTAAATAAAAAAATTGTGGTTTCAAAATGTATGGGTGCACAAAAGGAAGGATTTTATTCTAGGTTTCTTGTATTATCCCAAAAGACTTTTTAAGATTCATTTGAAAGCATCTACTTGTCCCAAAAAAAAAAAGGATTCATTTGAAAGCATCACAACTGTATGAGCACATGTAATAGATGGTAATCTTGTGCAGAAGGGTGGTTCGACCTTGGCTTGGACTGAAAATGGTTGATCTTAATGAGATGATCATTGCACAGCTTAAAGAAAGAGACAACACATTTCCAAATGTCAATAAGGGCGTTCTTGTACCTATGGTATGTCCTCTAATTGTTTCCTCCCCCAATCTTATTGTGTAAAAAAAAATGAAAAAAGTATTGTATGTGACGGTTTCATGAAACCTCCCTCTCGCAACATTTGTGGTGGGTCTCATATGCTATGAGAGGGTGGTCCTATGAGATACCCTTTCGTATTATAATGTACTTGGCCATGTTATGAAGGATTATATGTTATACCTGAAAATATATCCAAGATCACAATAATTTGTTCTTTTTGGGTGATGCATGTTTTATTAATTTCTTTACTTATTTGCAAAATTACTCTTCAGATTCTTATCTCAATGGATTTTTGCTGGCTACATGTAGGGTTTACAATCACTGGTTCGTAGAAACTGGGATGGATATAGTGAACTGCTTCCCCTCCCCCCCCCCCCCCCCCCCCTCTTTCATAGATATTAACTTTGTCTGTCACACTAGGATGGGAAAAATGGTATTGGGTCTGTGACCAAATATTTTTATTGACTTTGCTTTGTTTTGACCGAGGCTTAGGTTAGATTTAGGGCCTGTATGGGCCTGACTTATGAGTGTAGTATGCTGTGCTTTCTAGTGAACCCTACTCTGATCAAAATACTAGAGGCTCAAAAGGAACCACATATTTATTTTGCTGTGGTTTTGTCATTTGTTAGCATGAACTGATATTTTAACAGTGATTTTAGTTAATGTCAATCAGATCCAGGTTAGGATTTGGGTTGGGTTTATCTGGTGGAGTGGGTGGCTTCCCACTAAAGCAGTGTTGGGCAATATATATTTTTGATGTTTCCATTTAAAATTAAATCTGTAATAGCGTGCCTTGACGTGTGAGTTGATTTTATATTATTTAGGAATTCTGTTCCTTTCTGCCATATTAACAAATGGAAGGAATGTGTACTTGGTGTCTCTTTTTTTGATATCAATAAATCTTTATTACTTATCAAAAAAAGAAAAAAGAAAAAAGGAAGGAATATACACTAATTCCATGCTGAGAAATAGAATTTGTAGTATCCTAAGGATTTCCTGATGATATGACGTTGTTGATAAAAATCAAGAAAAAAGGCATCTTCTCATTTCTGATGGTTTTCTGATTGTTTTACTAGGTGACTCCTGGATCCCCTGCTGATCGTGCTGGATTTCGTCCTGGCGATGTTGTGATTGAATTTGATGGGAAACCTGTTGAAAGCATCAAGGAGGTATTTGGGACCTTAATTGATGTCAGTAGGTGGAAATTATGCATTTTGCAATGAGAAGTAAAAAAAAACTGAAATATTTAATGGCTGGAATCTGAGCAGTTCGTGATTAATGGAGAAATAACCTTAATCTTAGATTGTTATGCATTTTCCTTTGATTAAACCACAATTTAGTGACTGCTGGCAGGAATTCTGGTCCTGAGGGCCTCATAATGGATTTATGACTGAATGTGTTGATTGTCAGAATATTTTAAGTCTGTGATGAGAAACTAAAGGATATCGAAATAGAATATAACTTACCTTCCAAAAAAAGGAAGGGAGAATATAACTTGATACATGTGGTGTACAAAAGTTTCCAATTTAATTGAGTTTGGGTTCAGAAAACTCATGCTTTTACCTAATTGAGTTTGTTGCTTACTATTTTTATGATTATGATTCTGATGGTCTCTATGATTTTTGAATTGTGGCAGATTATTGAAATAATGGGGGACAGAGTTGGAGTACCCATGAAAGTGGCTGTGAAAAGAGCTAAGGATAATTTGGTCACTTTGACGGTAATTCCAGAGGAATCCAAATCAGATATGTGACAGACAACAACTCTTCTATTCAAGACATATACATTGGTTAGATCTTTTGCTTTACCAGTAATTATGGAGAACACAAATGTACATTAGCAGGACAGTTTCATAATTTAATCTTTAGGTTTCTTTTTTTAAAACTTATTACTTATAATATTTTTTTAATCTTTAGGTTTCTAGTTTTCGTTCTCTTTTTAGCTAATTTCTTTAGGCATCGTTTAGGAGTTCATAAAGGAATGAAATGGAATGATAAAAAAGGAAGGGAAAGGAATGGAGCAGAATGTATTTAAGTAAAAGAAAAGAATAGGGTGGAATTAAGTAACATTGTTTGGATGTTTTAAAATAAAAGAATGGAAATGAATGAAAATGAATTGAATGTAAATAATCTTGTTTGGGAGTAACATAGAGAGAGATGAATGAAATCATTTTATGACAATATTACTTTTAGATTTTTATTTTAAATTAAATGATTGAATATATAGGAGTATTTTGAGAGTTTTAGTAAAAAATTCATTAAATCTAATTCTATTCATTTCAAATTCTTCCAAATTCAGGGAAATGAAAATTTGAAATTTTAAGGTAATAGAGAAGAATGAGTATTTCATTCTCTCTAACTTAAACTTCCAAATAAGGGAGTGAATTTTTCATTCACTCCATTATAATTCCCAAACAAGGGAAGAGAAGAATATTATAATTGTTTTTTTATTTATTTCAATTCCATTCTTTCCTCTCAAATTATTTTAAAACTAGGATGTAACTCCATGCAAACGCATGGATTCAATTAAAATTAAACAAAATTTTTATTATAAAAATATAAATAATTAGTTAAATTATTATTATTATTTTTTAAAACATGTAACATATGCATTTATGCATACATGTAGATACATTTAAAATTAAACAAAATTTTTATCATAAAATATAGATAATTAGTCAAATTATTTTTTTAAAGTAAATTTAATTAGTCACATATTAAAATTCTTAGCTAGATTTAGTACTACTTATGATCATTTTTTTTCTTCTAATTTTTAATAAGATAGAATATGTGATTTTTATTTTATTTATTTTTTGAGAAACATGTGGTAATTTTTATTGAGTATATATAATTGTTTTTTTATTTAAATTTTATAGTTCAACAATATTAGAGTTTTAGTATTTTGCATTTATTAACTTACTTGACACAAAGATTAAAAAACTTATGTAGACACGCGGCACATGCTTAATTGAATAATTATAGTGTAGTACCCACATAAATTTAGACATGTGCAAAATTGGATTTCAAATTCTAATTCAACTTTCTCTAAGTTTTACCTATAAATATATATATGACTTATAAATTTGGATTTTTTTTAGTTATATGATTATGTTTTTTATGGTTTATTATATTAGATTCCTCGTTTTCTACACTAAATTAACTAATTTAGCACAAAAATTTAAAAATTTAAATTAGATGAGACACGTGGCGTAAAATTAAATTCTGATTGAAATTCAATTTTTACATTAAATTAATTCACTTGGCACAAAATTTTAAAATTTAGATTAGATGAGACACGTGCAAAATTAAATTCTAATTAAATTTCAATTTAAAATTTAATTGAATTTTTTTTTCTGTTTTACCTATTATATATATAGATTTATGCTAATGGTAAATACATTCTTTATCAATCAATTCTCTCTATGCTAATGGTAAATACATTCTTTATCAATCAATTCTCTCTGACCCTGCAAATGTGGGAGCGTGGGAGCTTTGTACCCATAGTACGAATTGTTCTTTATTGTATTTTCCTTAGTGATCTTAGCACTTGCACCAACGTGTACATATGTGCACACTTAATCTAATTGCAAATGCACGTGCACATATGTGCGCACTGATCAGATAGGTTTTCGAAGAATAAACTTGACCCAACCCGACCAATTTTCTTCTCTCATTCTTAATTAACGTACCATTTATGTGGAAGATTTGGGACTGCTTAGCTAGCCGGCACTGTATTAATTTAAAAAAGATACAAATTTGCCAAAAATAAAAAATTAGTGCAATAACCCAGCCGTAATGAATTGCCATTAGTGGATATGACGCAATTATCACAATTCATGTATTATAAAAATATAGTATTTACAATATCAACCTGAAATTCCCATTCTTCAGTGCAAGTCTTTCAAATTCTTTGCCAATGGCATTATCTGAAATTGCAGCACATACTGACATCAAAAGAGATTCTTCGTTTTGTTCATATCTCTTGAAGCCAGGAAAACTAAAAGCACTTCAAGTATTTTAACGGGAAACTAACCAAAATCTTGCAAAAAAATTTCCCAATCAATATAGCAACCAAGGAATCATGAGATGCCATTCTTCAAACATGATCCGCTGTTTGCCATTGTTCTCAAACAGATCATATGCATGCATTGATGTTTTTCCCTGCTCTCCATTGCTTCCAGCTGATGCTCACTCTTGGCCGCCGCACAAAATTCTTCATAGTCCATTTTTTTGGTATTGAATAAAAACTAATATGAAACAAACATAGGTACACAATCAGCTGCCACTCTTATCATTATATTTTCTCACGTAGTAACATTTTCAAAAAAGGCAATTAGTTACAACAAACAAATATGATTTTTTTATAGCATTACCATGTTGGAATTCTCTAGGGCCCATGAATTCTTCATTGAATTGGAGTTTTTTGTCACACCTTGCTAGATCCACTAATCTATATAACCTCTAACGTTGAAGTGTAATGTTTATTGTTGATATCTTCCTGTTAAGTCGTATTAGTGTATCATTTCAGTCAATTATGGTCCAATTCAGTCTACTTTGGTCCATTCGGTTAACTTTGATCTATTTAGTCCACTTTGGTGTATTTCGGTCCACATTGACTGATTTGGTCTATTTAAGTCTTATTCGGTCAATTTCCGTCCACTATGGTGCATTCAGTCTACTTTGGTCCATTCAATCAACTTTGCTTTATTTTGATCCACTTAGGTTCATTCGGTCCAATTTAGTTTGTTCTATTTTAGTCAATTTTGGATTAATTGGGCCTTAACTTGATTGTTTTTGTAGGTTGTTTTTTCAATTTTGGGCTCAAAAATTTATTTATATTTAGGCTAAACTCTTTAGTTTTAGGAAAAAAATTGCAAAGAAAATAAACATTAGAAATTAGAGATATGAGCCTTAAAAAAGCAAAAAAATGAAAAACAAGATTACTTTAAAATTAAGGTTTCACTAATATAGGTATTATACTTATATTTGGAAAGAAAAAAACAATGCTACAATTCTAAACTTATATAACATTTTAAACTTAATGCTATCATCGCACACCTTTGGTGCGATGGTCATTCTACAAATATAAGTGCTTGTGAGGTATGGGGGGCAAGAGATGGGGTTCAAGTCTCCAAAAGGAAGTTTCACACACATATACACTTAGATTAGGTTAGAGTAAAATTTTTATCTTATATATATAAAAAAAACTTAATGTAACATGTTATGTGTTCCATGCTATGTGGGTGTACTTTTATATATATATATTTTGGATATGTTCAAATTAGTCAATAAATTATGGTATATTTAAAAAAAAGAAATTTATTAACATCTTTGTTTATATAAAAAATATTATAGTTATGTAAAATTAAATCTTTTTATGAATTACGTGTGTGTGTGTGTGTGTGTGTGTATTGTTGTTGAATACAAAATGTATTATATGTGAGGTGTGGGAGGTAAGAACAGGGGTTCAAGTCTCTAGGAGGGAGCTCTACACACATATTGATTTTATAAATTTTAATATTGTTAGTTATAGTTAATCTATGAAATTTTCTAGTCAAACTAAATTCAAACTAAGTACACGGGGAAAAATTCCTCTAATTCATGCAACCAACAAATGTCACTAGATTAATGTTCACATATATTGTCACCTACAAACCTAGTGGTTTCTTTGTGTATTTCTTGTATGATTTATACTTTATATATAGATTCTATAGTATTAATTTCTACGTTTCTTATGCCACTAAAATCTCTATCTCAACTGTATCAACACCTACAATTTTTATGTCAATGAAAACAGCTTTTCCTTTAGTTTCAAAATTGATATGAGAGATAAAATTATGGCCTATTAACATTTTAATTGAAGAAAAGTTTGATTTTCTGAGATTGTTATTATAATAGGGTGAAGGACATCTTAATCAATTAGATATAAAAACTGCTAGAATTTCATGATACAACAACAACATAAACAATAATGTCATAGTGACGCAACAATATCACAATTAAAACTCTAAATTTTAATCGAACTAAAAGCAGCCAAAACACCAAAAATACTACAAATCCTTACCAAGTACATGCATTATATGGAAAACCAAAAATCTAAATTGACACATAATATGAAAAACCCGCTTAAACACATTACAATGCTACATCAGTAAAACGTATACATAAAATTTTTAAAAAATATTTAAGAACATAATATTTTGGAAATTAACAAACCTCTCAAAAAGAGAATCAAAGATATAGTGAGAGAAATTATGGAAGTTTAATATTTAAGTTCAAATGATACGAGGATTTATATTAGACAAATGTGGAGACAAATAATCATATTACCCAATTCATTGAATTTGACTCTTGCAATTTAGTATTGAAGTTAGCCTTGTGAAAAAAATTGAAAAGTTTTCTTAATTCCTACATTTCCCATAGCTTTTTAAATTCATCCATATTTATCCAAAGTATTTAAAGTTATAAATATATATATATATATATATATATATATATATAATATATATATATATATATATATATATATATATATATATATATATAGTTTCTAAAAAAATTAGTTATAAATGTATACAAATTCTTTGAATTTTATTAATACATTGAAATAAATGCATTTTTCATTACTTAATAGTTTGACATAAATGCTAAATTTAGATGAGGTGAAAGTCCAAATGAAAAACATGTCATACAATGCTCACTTGACAAAATCTCATACTTTTCCCGATGTTTACACTGCAAGGATAAGTGCTTGTGGGGTGTGGAGGGTAAGGGCTGGGGGTTCAGGTTTTCAGGAGGGAACTTCACACTCATTTACACTTAGATTTGGTTAGAGTAGATTTTCTATTTTGTATCAAAAAAATAAAAAATAAAATCACTTTTAAATGCCAAAATACACATAAGAAAAATGAGTTTATACATAGACTATAGTGTGCCTTGTCATCTTCTAATTTAACATGTAGTTTATATGTGTAATAAACAGTAATGCTGCCCTAATTTTATTAGTTTATTTTCATAATTACCTTTTGGGACGTTGAGTTACACAATCGATTTCAGTCTATTTCTAATCACAGCTTTCACGTTACCTTATAATGAGCAGTCCCATCTGTTTTTTAGTCAATATGGCTAAGAAAAATAAAGGTTTGTTAGATCCCACCAACAGTAGCTCGAGACAAATGAAGAAAGGATTTTTTTTTTTTTTTGGAAGCTATCTTTGCAAATCTAGTAGAGATTTTGACTGTGTAATCAACCAGTAATGTTAGAATATTGATTAAATTTACTATTTAAGTTTAGCTTAAGTTTTTGGTATTAAGCTAGAAAGATTCTCAACTTTACAAGTGATGTAGAACAAACCACTGTATGGCATTTCTGGACTCTCAAGCACGCCTAAAATTGCGCAAGGCAAATGGTCTTCTGGGCGACGGAGTCAAAATCGCATGAAATTTGACAGGCTAAAAGGAAACGATATTCTGAGCAATAGTAGTTGTCTCACCATGAGGTACCCTTAACTTTGGCGAATTCTTCCGTTTAGCCTCAAAAACAATGATTTTGCCGTTTGTAGTAACTAGTAAGTTTTCCGCGTGATGCACGGATAATGTTATAATGTTTTATGTAAATTTGTTTTTGGAAAATATTATACATATATTATAGCATATTTATTATAAAACTTTGTTAGTAATGAGTTCACCATAAAAAGTAACAATTATAAATTACACACATATCTATTATAATTATTTTGTTCAAGTTGTGAGGGCAGAAAAGTCAGAGTAAGTTCTTGGGCCTTGGGCTTGATCCGAGAGTAATGATCGGTCCAAGGAGGGTTTAGTAGTAATAAGGATACTGAACTTAAAAGTCCATCTACAAATTATTGCGAAGGAGGTTAATAGGAATGGCTTGAGGAGGGACATCTCCCTAGTTGAATGAAATGACGATCATATGATGTGCCATGATGTTTAGAAGGGAACTCTAAGAGGTCTGGTGGATGAAGATGTGTTCTACAAGGGTTTAGAGAGAAAGAGTGAATGAGAAATATTTAGGAAAAAGCT
The DNA here is from genome assembly GCA_014183005.1 of Castanea mollissima. NCBI lineage: Eukaryota > Viridiplantae > Streptophyta > Magnoliopsida > Fagales > Fagaceae > Castanea > Castanea mollissima. Next base: position 9,598,231 of record JACAVU010000004.1, read on the forward strand.
GCTACCATCGCATTAAAAACTCTGCACCCACCTCTCTGGTCGCATTAATGAAGAAATGACCTCTGAACAGTGGAGATTATCCTTAAAGCTATGGTTTGAAGACTTCAAGATGGTGGTTGATGGGACAAGTATCTAGATTGGTGATCTGGTCCAATCGTGGAAGATGGTGGGAAGAAGAAGGATGATATAAAAAGAAAAGAGAGGTATTCAGAGAGGGGGATCGAAAAAGAAAGAGAAAGATACTGTACACATCACCAATAATTGTATTTTATCTTTAGAACCAAGAAAGACAATACAAGTGGTCCTTAGCTTACGTTTAAGGAGAGATTCTTCGGTATAAATAGTTTGTTGCATGTGAATCACTGGTATAGTCCATCATCTTTGTTATCCAATATCTATAAAACCTAGATTTTAAGCCCACACTCTACAAATTTCATTGTATTGGGCTTTTTGGGTATGCTCTCTTCACACTGTTGGGTTCAGGTGCGAATTGTGGCATTACAACTGGTGCTGTCTATGGGGAATCTTGTGTTAGAGCAAGGGTAACGTGATGGCAAGCCCGAGTGCACACCATGCAGTGTCTTTGGGGTCCTAAATACCACTTCCAACATCTTGAGCGAGAAAGAGATCAGGAGAGTAATGTGCATATAGGGCACACTACTAGGAGTCACTCACGGGGTGGAAGCAGACATCTTTAGGAGGACAATGCTAAGGCCATGCAGAAGGAGATTGACCATTTGAAGAAGAAGTTACACTGTGCGAGGCGGAGGCGAACACCTTCATTTTCTGATCCTTCTTTCGAAGACTGTCGAGGTAGTAGTTACAAGCCTAGGTCAAGAACTCCTCCTAGTGAATCTTTCTTGTATGGGGAGGATAATCTTTATGGTCGTAAGGACAAGAAGTCTTCCTTCAGGGGCTTGGGAAACGATGCTATGAGCAGGGCGTTGCACCAAATTTCCAAGTCACCTTTCACACATGAGGTTGAGAAGGGGAAGCTTCCATGACGGTTCACTCAGCCTACGTTCACCATTTATAATGGCCGAACAGACCAGTGGAGTCAATCTCGTACTGTACCGACTGGTATGGCCGGAATATTTCGCACCGGCGCTTGAAACAGTATAGAAATGTGTTTGTTTCGTACCGATTTGAATACCGGACTATACCGAATCATTCTGGCCATATCGGGCAAAAAATCGGATTCCGGCCGAAAACTTCATACCGGACCGAAACAACAGAAAAAAAAAGATCTAATATTATTAACCTCTCTCATTTCTGAACAACTTACTAACTTGCTCTTGCTTGGGTCACTTCTGTTAGTAACACTGCCGTTGTCGCCACCATGTTGCCTGTAGCAATCCATTTGGCTGATCTTCTCTTCAGCTTTTGCAGCTACTTCTTCTTCTTCTTTATCTGCACAGGCCTTACGTTTCTCCTTCTTATGCCTTTTATGTTCTTTTTATTTTAATCTTAACTTTTTGTTCTTTTGTGTGCTCGACAAGTAGTGACAAGTCACTGACAACCCACCCATGTGAACATCATTCAACATTCAAACTCTACCTCATTTTTTTTTTTAAAATATAATATTATAACTTTTTAATACTTATTGGTTTTGTGTGCACTGCCCGTACATCAGAACACTAACAATGACTAGGACTATTTACTTCTACCTTATTTTAGAATTATTATTTAATAGATCAATATCAATTCTATTTTTTTATTAGCATCAATATCAATTCTATTATAAATATTAGATATTATATATATATATATATATATATAGATGGGTTCAAGTTACACCTGGTGTAACTCTTGTAAAGTTACAAATTTTTTACACCATTGATTCATAAAAGATTTAACGGCTAAAAAAATATCATTAAATGCTATTGGTTTCTATCTCATTCATAATTAATACTAGCATTTTCTCTCTCTCCTTATTTAGTGTTTTTTTTTTAAAAAAATCTTAGACCAATCTTTTCATCCTACCGTGAAGAATTAGAGTTTTCAACTGTCCATTAGTCCATATAGTATGAATATTGAACAACTGGGTTGAAGGGTCAACCATTTATGTGTTTCTTTCATGTGTTTATCTGCCATGGGAATGGCTTCTAATATGTGATTAATTAATAATGAAAAAAAATTACTTTTTATAATTAATCCCTTTCTAAATTATGACAAAGCTTCATTAGTAATATCTTGTGTTGTATAAATTGTATCTAGACCAAAACAAATTAAGACTTCTCTCCATTATAGAAGATACTAAGTAGCATACTGGACAATGATCATGGGACACATGGAAACTCCCAGTGAAGACCACAATTTGCTCCATCCATCTTGTGCACTTGATTTATCGTTATATTATTTTTTTCTCTTAAAATCACTTCAATGTTTTGTTTATTTTTATGCCTTTCTTTTCTCCAAACATGATCACTTACAGACTCTCAAACAAAAAAGATCAATATTGTAATTAAGAACAGTGTTCTTGCATACCTGTGTAGGATGCTGCCCAGGACCATCCCAGCATAAATAATAGGAATGCCATGACAATTTACCTATTCTTTATGAGCATGAAAATTTTTAAGTACTTCTTATGTATTTACTAGTTTATTTGTTTGTTCTCATGAATTTTGCAGATTACCATGGATGTTATTAGGGATCCAAGGGCTGCTTATTTTAGACAAGCAAAGAACGGACTTTATCTACGGATGGCTCTTTTGAAGCTCTTACTTGTCGGGTGGTGAATTTGCCAGTTTCAAATTTATGAAAATTCATTGGATTCTATGTGGTTGTGGAGGTGGAACCTTATGAAAATGGAGGTGAAAGAGCAATGGAGGAGAGAGAAACATGTAGTGAATGAGAAACAAAGAGCAGAGAGAAAAATATACCTATTTTTGATATTAGGGATAAGTATAGAATGTTATAAATAAGGATAATAAATGATATCCTTATCGAAATATTTGCATTAATGAGTGCATTTTTTTGACCATTAGATCTACTTAAATCCAATGGTTTAGAAAAGGTGTAACTCTAAAGAGTTACACCAGGTATAACTTGAACCCATCTCATATATATATATATATATGTATATATCTTTTCTTGTGAATATTATATATTTTATATTATTAGTATAATGAATTAACATTTTAGCTAGAGTTTAAATTATTAAATAAAATATAAGTTGATAATTTTAAATATTGTAAACAAATTATATGGGGTCCAATTAATGGATATACAATACATTTAATATATATATATATATATATAATATATATATATATATATATATATATATAAAATATATAAAATAGTGGTAATTCAAAACGGTACATCGGTATTGACCGGTACTCGAAATATATCGTACTAGTAGCCAAACTGGTACAGCCTTCGGTACGGTATTGACTTCCTTGGAACAACCTTGTATAACGCGTGAGTTATTTCAATCAGAGGATGACAGTAGACTCTAAAAATGAAACTTTGATGTGCAAAGTCTTCCCTTCTAGCCTGGGACATGTTGTGATGAGATGATTTAATGACTTGAAGGCAGGTTCTATTGACTCCTTTATGAAACTCACTAGGGCATTGGGTCCCGTTTATCACCTGCAGTAGAGTTCCTCGGCCTCTGGATTCATTATTGTCCATGGTCATGAGGGAAGGGGAAACCCTAAAGACATATTCTGACAGATATTGGGAGATGTTTAATGAGATCGATTGTGATTTTGACGAGGTAACGATCAATACTTTTAAGGTCGGTCTGCCAACCGAGCATGACTTGAGGAAATCTCTGACCAAAAAGTCTGTAAGGAGTGTACATCGGTTAATGGATTGAATTAACGAGTACAAATGAGTTGAGAAGGATCAACAGTAGGGTAAGGGAAAGACGAAGGTTATCCCTCAAGAGAGGAGGGATTTCAGGTCGGACAGATACAACAATAACAAGCCCCAAAGAGATTTCGTTGGGCAATCCGGTCCTATTGTTCCACATGTGGTCAACACTGTATTCTGAGAACCGGTGTATCAACTGTTGGAGAAAATCCAGAATGAACCATACTTCAAATGGCCCAACAAGATGTCAGGGGATCATATGAAGCGAAATCAGAATCTCCAGTGCCATTATCATCAGGATGTAGGTCATACCACTAAAAATTACAGGACTCTATGGAATCATTTGGAGTAGTTGGTTAAGGAGGGTAGGTTGAAGCAGTTTTTGTATCATCCTAATGGGCAAGGAAACCATTCAGGTTCGGTGAGCCAAGGGAATAATTCATCAAGGCCTCCTCTGGGAACAATTAATGTTATTTTTGCTGCTCCCGACAGAACTGGTTTTGGCCCTACTAGGGTGATGTCTATGTCACGGACTATTGCCGAGGAGTCTAACTCTGGTCCGAAGAGACTTCGGGGAAATACTCCACCTATTTTAGGTTTCTCCGAAGAAGATAAGATTGAGACTATCCAACCACATAACGATGCATTAGTAGTTATGTTGAGGATAGGGAATTATGATGTGAAAAGGTAATGGTTGACCAGGGTAGTGGTGCAGATATTATGTACCCTGACTTGTTCAAGGGGCTCAACTTAAAGTTCAAAGATCTTACGGCTTACGATTCGCCATTAATAAGCTTCAAGGGAAAGACTGTCATACGAAAAGGACAAATTGGGTTACCTGTGCAATCAGGTCTAGAGGTTGTAGATGTAGATTTCATTGTGGTAGACGCTTATTCTCCCTACACGGCCATGTGGCAAGACCTTGATTGCATGCTCTAGGTGTTGTCTTCAACTCTACATGTCAAGGTAAAGTTCCCGTTTGGGAACTGATTAAGGAAATTATTGGGAGCCAATCTGTGGCAAGACAGTGTATATCAGGTACAATTCTACATCAGTCTGGGCCAGGGTCCTCGACCTCGGCTACGGGGAACTCATAGCAATTAATGTCTCTGGCTACACCTAATGTGGCGGCAACAGAGGAAGCTACATGTGAGGAGTTAGAGAAAGTCCTTATAGATGATGACCCGGAAAGGTTCTTTTAGGTGGGAGTTCAATCGCCACTTCAAGAGAAGATGAAGTTGGTTACGTTTTTGAGAAAGAATGTAGATGTATTTGCATGGGATGCTTACAAGCCCCTGGGTTGATCCGAATTTCATCTGTCATCACCTGAATGTCAATTCCGTTGCTGTTTCGAGAAGATAACTACCTCGGCGTTCCTCTAAAGAACATTCTGAGGCTGTTAAGGAAGAAGTGCTCAAGCTCAAGAAGACCGGTGCGATCAAAGAGGTGTTTTACCTAGAGTGGTTGGCTCATATCGTGGTAGTGAAGAAGAAGAATGGAAAATGGAGGGTATGTGTGGACTTCATAGATTTGAATAAAGCTTGTCTTAAAGATTCATTTCCAATGCCTCGTATAGATCAATTGGTGGATGCTGTAGTTGGGCATCCTCGGATGAGTTTTTTAGATGCATTCTAGGGTTATCACCAAATACCTTTGGCTTTGTGTGATTAGGAGAAGATAGCCTTCATTACTCCTATAGGGAATTATCATTATAAGGTAATGCCTTTTGGTTTGAAAAACGCAAGGGTTACCTATCAGAGGATGATGACCAGGATGTTTGAGTCACAGTTCAGAAAAACAATTGAGGTATATGTAGATGACATGGTGGTGAAAAGTAAAATGGTTTCCATGCTTGTGGAAGATCTTAATGAAACTTTTTAGATGCCGAGGAAGCACAATTTGCGTCTTAATGCTTCAAAATGTTCTTTTGGTGTGGAATTAGGTAAATTTTTAGGCTATATGGTAACTCATCGGGGAATTAAGGTTAACCTTGCGCAGATCAAGGCCATTAATAACCTACAATCACCTTAAAATCCAAAAGAGGTTCAAAAGTTGACAGGTATGATTGCTGCCCTCAACTAATTCATCTCTCGGTCGCAAATAGGTGCAGACCTTTCTTTTTATTGTTGAATAAGTCTTAGGGATTTGAGCGGACAGAGGGGTGTGCCTTGGCTTTTCAACAGCTTAAAGATTATCTTTCGCGACCACCCATTATGTCTTGGCCAGAGGTTGATGAAGTTTTATTTGTGTATATTGCTGTGGCTAATCATACCGTTAGCTTGGTTTTGATACGGGTTGATAATAGTATACATCGACCAGTTTATTACGTAAGCAAATCTTTACATGAGGCTGAGATGCATTATTTGCCGTTGGAAAAAGAAATCTTAGCGGTAGTACACGCTACACGTAAGCTTCCCCATTATTTTTAGTCTCATATAGTTGTTGTTTTAACTCAGCTTCCCCTTAAGTCCGTGCTTTGAAGTACTGACTACACGAGAAGAATTGCCAAGTGGGGTACTATATTGGGGGCTTTTGATATCAAGTACATGCCTCGTACTTCTGTGAAGGGCCAGGTCCTTGCTGATTTGGTGGGGGAATTTGTTGAGCCTTCATTAGACGAGAATGATAAAGGCTTGCCAATGGATGAAAAATCAGTTGGCATGATCTTGTGCAAAGAACCTTTGATTTGGCGAGTGTACATTGATGGAGCAGCAAACCAAAGGGCATTTGGTGTGGGGCTAGTTCCGGTGTCGCCTGAAGGACTTGTTTTTGAGAAATCTTTACGATTGGGGTTCTCGGCCACCAATAATGAGGCAGAGTATGAAGCCCTTCTGACAGGGATGGATATGGTTTAGAAAATGGGTGGGAAAATCAGTGCAAATGTTCTCAGATTCACAATTGGTAGTCGGCCATGTGGAAGGGTAGTTAGAGGATAGAGATCCAAGAATGCAAGAAAATTTAGCCCAAGTTAGGCATTTACAGTCAAAATTTGAATTCTTTACCTTGTTGCATGTTTCCAGGAGTATGAATACCCATGCTGATTCCCTAGTCACCCTTGCAATGTCCTCGGCACAAAGCCTACCTCGGGTTATCCTTGTTGAAGACTTGTATAAGCCTTCCAGAACGAATCGCGATACCATTCGGGTTCATCAAGTAAGGGTATGATCTAGTTGGATGGATCCTATAATGTCCTTCCTTAAAAATGACGTCTTGCCTAAGGAGAAGTCTGAAGCAGACAAAGTATGCAGGAAGGCACCCCGATTTTGGTTATCCGAGGACCAGAAGTTGTACAAACGCTCATTCTTAGGACCATATCTGCTGTGTATACATCCTGAAGCAACGGAATTACTTTTGGAGGAGTTACATGAAAGGATTTGTGGAAGTTACACAGGGGGATCGTCTTTTGCCCATAGAGCCCTTACCTAGGGATATTGGTGGCCCAACATGTAGAGAGAAGCACAGGATTATGCAAGAAAGTGTGATTAGTGTTAGAGGTATGCTCCCAACATTCATCAACCAGGCGGTGTCTTTAACTCTCTGTCTCGTCCATGGACTTTTGCTCAGTGGGGCCTGGACATTGTGGGGCTTTTTCCAAAGGCAGCAGGGAATAAGAGGTGGTTGCTTGTTGGAATGGATTATTTCACTAAATGGGTTGAAGCAGAGCCATTGTCAAATATTAGGGACTTGGATGCGAAGAAGTTTGTCTGGAAAATATTGTCACAAAGTTCGGAATCCCTCATACTCTTATTTTAGATAATGACATGCAATTTGATAGTAAGGCCTTCAAAGGGTATTGTGGCGATCTGAGCATTACGAATAGGTGTTCCACTCCAGTTTATCTGCAAGGGAATGGGTAGGCCAAGGTAGTAAACAAGGTTATAGTCAGTGAGCTCAAGAAAAGGTTGGATGATGCCAAGGGTACATGGGTGGAAGAATTGCCACATGTTTTGTGGACGTATCGAACTGCACCTCGCAGATCCACTGGAGAGATACCTTTCTCTATGACTTATGGAGCCGAGACTGTAATCCTTCTGGAAACTGGGTTTCTGACATTGAGAACAAGTACTTTCATCCCAAGTAATAATGACAGTTTATTGGAGAGATGCTTAGACCCAGTTGAGGAACGGCAAGAGAATGCTATGGTTCAGCTAGCTTATTATCAGCAAAAATTGAAGCAGGAGTATGATTCCCATGTGAAATTAAGGCCACTTACTCCTGGAGATCTGGTGTTGAGGAAGGTCTTGGGTACAACCAAGAACCCAGCATGGGGAAAATTGGGACCAACCTGGGAAGGGCCTTATCGTATCACTTCAGTGGCTGGTATAGGGGCATATTATCTTGCATATTTAGATGAAAAAGTTGTACAACATCCTTGGAATGTAAATAACCTATGAAGGTACTATTATTAATGAAAGAAACTTCTGCCATCTTATTTCTCTTATCATTGTGTTGCGTTAATTATTTAGTTTTGCAAGTATCAAACAGAAACTTGGTTATGCCTAGTTCCTCGGATCATGTACCTTGTGAAAATTGATATTTTATTAAGTGTTAAACAGAATCTTAGTTACGTCTGGTCCTCGGACCATCTACTTTGGGGAAATTAACACTTCAGTTCATTTTTCTAAGTATTAAACAGAAACTTGGTTATGCCTGGCTCCTCGGACCACGTACCTTGTGGAAATTGATATTTTATTAAGTTTAAATAGAACCTTAGTTACGTTTGGTTTTCAGACCATCTACTTTGGAGAAATTAACACTTCAGTTCATTTTTCTAAGTATCAAATAGAAACTTGGTTATGTTTGGCTCTTGGGACCATGTATCTTGTGGAAATTGATATTTTATTAAGTGTTAAATAGAACCTTAGTTACGTCTGGTCCTCGGACCATCTACTTTGAAAAAATTAACACGTCAGTTCATTTTTCTAAGTATCAAACATAAACTTGTTTATGTTTGGCTCCTCGGACCACGTACCTTCTAAAAATTGATATTTTATTAAGTGTTAAACAGAACCTTAGTTACGTCTGGTCCTCAGACCATCTACTTTGGGGAAATTGACACTTCAGTTCATTTTTCTAAGTATCAAACAGAAACTTGGTTATGCCTGAGGGACCATTTACTTTGATGAAATTAACATTTCAGTTCATTTTTCTAAGTATCAAACAAAACTTGGTTATGTCTGGCTTCTAAAACCACATACCTTGTGAAAATTGATATTTTACTAAGTGTTAAAACAGAACCTTAGTTATGTCTGGTCCTCAGACCATCTACTTTGGAGAAATTAACACTTCATTTCATTTTTTTGAGAATCAAATAGAACTGTTGCCATGTCTCAGCTCTTGGATTGTATACCCTGGTGAGATTGATAGTTTACTTTTGTGTCTTAATTTCACATATGATTTAGTTACAGATCATATTCATCTTGTTTTGGGTTCATATATATGTTCCTACGTACTTAACTATTTGTTGCTGGATGATAAAAATTCCAATGTACCAGTTATCTACTAATGGCATAAGTCCATGAAATGAAATTATTCCCAGAATAGATTGTTGCTGTTATCCAATGTGTTATTAAGACCTACATTGTTCAGTTGCATACTAAGTCATTCATACTATGTACATGAATTATGCTAAGCTAAAGAGTTAAACATCCACAGTGAGTAAAATTTGCAATGAAATAGTAATCAAAGTCTTGAATTCATTATAAATAGACGTGATTATATGGGAAGTAACAAAAAAAGAAAAAAGAAAACATAAGACAGAATAACGAAAAGTAAGTTTAGAATAAAGAATAGTTATCATGTCTTGGCTTTCAGTGGAGGGTCTTCTGTGGACTTTGTCTCGGCTTGTTTGGTTTTGTCCTTCGCCCCCTTTTGCCCAGTCTCTGTGGATTTGGGAGCCACTTCCTTGATAACAAGAGGAACACTGGAAGGCTTCACCTCGGACGAGGTCATGATTTGTTTTCCTTTGTCTTTCACCCTAAGTGAAGGATCAACCTGGTCAATCTTCTTGTTCAGAACCTTGTTAGTCTCCTCACCTTGGGCTGCAGCCTGATCAGAGCTTGTGGACGCTTTAGTGGGTGGAAGTGAGTCCTGGACAACTGAGGTTTGGGTAGGAGGCGCTGACTCAGAGGCAGTTAGAGGAGGCAGAGCTTTAATCACACGGATGTCTGGAGGAATCCACATATTTTCAGCTTTTCTCCATTTTGAGGTGCAGGGACCCCAACAACATTAAGGGCTTCTGCCCATACCTGTTGACAATATTCCCTGAACACCTCAATGAGTTCTTCATTAGCCGAGTCTTAGTCTCTTCAACCCCCTTATTGTAGGAAGATAGTGAGGCAGCATCCACGGTTTCCTTGATAGTGCAGGCTGCTTCTTGGGCTTAAGCTAGCTCGCCTTCAAGCGCAGAATGTCTTTTTAGGCAGTGGCCAGCTCTTGTCCTTTGTCAAGAAGTTGTTTGCGCTGCTCCTCTGCCTGCGCCTCGGCTGTTTTAAGCCCAGCCTCAGCACTCCTCCTTAACTGCCCCTCTATTGTCAGTTTTTCAGTGACTTCTTTCTTTTCTTGCTTGGCTCGGCCCAGAGCTCTTTCAGTCTCAACCCTAACTTTGAACTCGACATCAACTTTGTTCTGAGCATCTTCTACCCATTTCTCGGCCACAAAAACCTCTTGGATGGCCTGTGAGAAAATGGTGAACAGGTGCATTGTGACGAGAATAATGGAAAAGTATATATGAGAAAGTTTAAATAAAGAGTATAATAAAAATAACAAAGTGAAAATAACTGAATGACACATACCAAAGCCAAATCCTTTTTTAGGGAAAGGAAGAGTTGTGGTTGCTTCATGTTCTTTAGGGCCTTCATGTCCTTTGGTAAAAGGAGGGGCTGTTCCAGGGCTTCAGCCAAGTAGTGAGAGTGCCATTTTTGGAATTCTCTTATAGAAGAGTGGTAGGGGATAGGAGCCCCATCCAATTCCAATGAAGGTGACCAATAGGATTGAGTTTGGCGCACCTCAGCCAATTCATGGCTGTCCCTACTCTCCACGGCGGAAGCTCGGACTTGGCCTTTTCTAGCTTTTTCTTACTTCTGCTTCTTCTTCTGAGCCAAGTCCTTTTCTTCAACCTTATTTGCTCTTTTCTTCTTGAGGTTGGGTGCAAGAAGAATGGGGCCTGAGGGAGGGGGAGGAGGAGGAAGGTTGACAAGAGGTTGAGATCCCGATGTACCCTTTACAATGGCTTGCTTACTCCTCCTGCCAAGAAGATCCTTCAAACTTATTCCTTGTTTTTGAGACATCTCTTCTTCTACCTCCTCGTTGCTACTATCAATACGCGCAACTATGAAATCCTGGATACCCTGTGTACGAAAGCCCTCATCGGATTCATTTTCTTTGTCTGAGATGTTAACAACGTGGCCTTCTGGAGGTCTCTCCACTTCCTCAAGTCGGAACTGGTCTATTTCTTTTTCAAGAGATAGGTGAGGAGATGGGGTTTCTTCTTGGACGGTTGTTGCTTCAGGTTGCACCAAAGGAGGGATAACTTTTAGTAGGCGAACGTATAGGATGACAGAAGGGTCGTCCGGTAAATCATGTGGAGCAAGGAATATGGTTTTGAGACTTCTATCCTTCTACGTCTCCTGTCACCCACAATGATCGTGTTGCCAATATTTTGGTAGGTGGACGACGATGGTTTGTATCCCAAGATGAGATGAGTCGCCCTCATTTGTAGGCCTTCACTTACGAATACCTCAGATCTTAAGACTTTGTTGAGGTCCGCGATGTTGATTAGGCTCAGACGGGGTGATACGTGCTGTTTATCTACAAAGAAAAATATTTGAGAAGTCAAACAAGGTTAAATCAAGAAAAACGTTAAATGCAAAGAATGATAAAATACAATGTGCATCTAGGTGATGAAGTTAGAAGAACTAAATCCTAGGCTAGGGAATCTAAATCCTAAGGAATCATACCTAGTTTTCCCCATTTGATTGGGCAATAGGACCGTCGAACCATCTCCCAGAGGCGATTAAATAGTCGTCCTTCATGCCTTTGTTAGATTTCGGAAGACATGATACGAGCCTAACGATGCTAGACCTAGACTTGAGGTAGTAACCTACGCGTTTAAGTTGATGGCATTCGTACATGTGGACAACATCATGCTGTGTGAGACTTAAACCCATTTGCTCATTGAGGGCATTGACACAACCTAAAATTCTAAACATATTAGGCGTAAATTGGTCTGGGCATAATCTATGGTCATGTAAGTATTCACTAGTTACATTCTTCATGGGAAGTGTCATCCGACCCTCTAAAAAGGTGATTATGGGAATGACTACTTCTCCTTCTTTCCTATCGTCAGCTATGGCTTTTGGGGGGCAATATTTTAAACCCACTTCTTGAGAGATGTGGTATTTGGCCTTAAAACCCTCCATACCGGCGTTGGTATCTACTAGACACTTAAATCTACCCATTTGGGTGAAATGAAAATGGAGATTTAGAAAGGGAAATGATACAATTAATGGTTGAGGACTACGGCTGAGGAGAAAAGAAACTTGAAAGAGTGAAAACTTACGGGAAGATGAGTAGACAATTTTTCGCGAGCTTTTTGGTGAGGCAGAGAAAAAGGAAGTTTAGAGATTTGATTGATTTCTTGTGTAATGAGTTGAATCGTGATTTCCTTGGCGTTTTGATGGTTGGAAGGCAGAGTTGAATGGGAGTTAGCCCGCTCAAATTTTGAGAAAAAGCCTGAACCGTTGGATATGCATCTCATAGTTCGACGTGAGGGACAGGGCGTTACTTGGAGCAATTAATAGGGGCGTTATGAATTTCGAGGCGTAAGGAGTAGTTTCAAAGGAAGTGAGACGATATTCTCATGAGTAAAGGCTTTATAAGCGTGCAAAGGTTGTGGTGTTAAATCAAAACTTCATTTTTCTCTTCGGATAGGAGAAAAACAAATTTTTGAGGGGCTATTGTGAGGGCAAAAAAGTCAAAGTAAGTTTTTGGGCCTTGGGCTTGATCTAAGAGTAATGATTGGACCGAGGAGGCTTTAGTGGTAATAAGGATACTGAACTTAAAAGCCTACCGGCAAATTATTGCGAAGGAGGTTAATAGGAATGGCCTGAGGAGGGACATGTCCTCGGCTGAATGAAATGAAGATCATATGATGTGCCATGATGTTTAGAAGGGAACTCTAGGAGGTCTGGTGGATGAAGATGTGTTTTACAAGGGTTCAAAGAGAGAGAGAGTGAATGTGAATTATCTAGGAAAAAGTTGTTACCACCGCATTAAAGACTCTGCACCTACCTCTCTGGCTGCATTAATGAAGAAATGACCTCTGAATAGTGGAGATCAGCCTTACAGCTATGGTTTGAAGACTTCAAGATGGTAGTTGATGGGACAAGTATCTAGATTGGTGATCTGGTCCATAAGTGAAAGATGGTGGGAAGAAGGAGGATGCTATAAAAAGAAAAGAGAGGTATTCAGAGAGGGGGATCGAAAAAGAAAGAGAAAGATACTGTACACATCACCTATAATTGTATTTTATCTTTAGAACCAAGAAAAGCAATACGAGTGGTCCTCGACTTACGTCCGAGGAGAGATTCTTCGGCATAAACAGTTTGTTGCATGTGAATCGCTGGTATAGTCCATCATCTTTGTTATCCAATATCCATAAAACCTACGTTTCAAGCCCACACTCTACAAATTTTATTGTATTGAGCTTTTTGGGCCTGCTCCCTTCACACGGTTGGGTTCAGGTACGAATTGTGGCCTTACACAAGTAATGAGCAATAATGAAAATAACTTGGAGTAATATTGTATAATAAAAGTTGATAAAAACATATTAATCCATTCTATATTATTGATTTTTATTATGTGATGTAATAAAAAACTTCATTACGATTTTTTTTTTCTTCAATGCTTTGTTATTGGGGTATGGTGACGCTTGTTGTCATCATCAGTTTCTCCATCTTCAACATTTGAAATTTAGTTCGTCCATATTTGTTCAATTTTGAGCTTTTATCATTTTTTCCTTTTGTTGCATCATTTGTGTTAATTACTAATGAATTGGCATTGAGAGATTCTTGATTAGATGTTACAAAATTTGGACTTTGTTACTAAGATATTTCGTAGGTATTTGCATTTATATTAAATTTCATTGATATTATAGTTTTTTTGTAAATTTTTTATTTTTGTAAATTTTGGAATAGTGCAGTAAGAAGAATTAACATAGCATGTTGAATTGTATTTTTTTTTCTTCTATACCTTTTTATCATTTGAAGGCGCAACTATGTAATTTTCAAAACCATATTTCTATACCTAATTTTTTTTTTCAAATCACGTGGGATTCCTTCTCCAATATCAATATTTTTACAATAATTTAAATAAGTTGTACCTTAGTTATTTTTTAGCAAGATCTCGATCTTGTAGATTTATTTAGGAATTTCTCGATATCTTGATCAAATATCACAAACTTTATTTTGTTAGTTGCATTAAAAACTTCAATTTGAATCCTTTATCTAAAGTAGTTTGCAATTGTATATATATAGTAGTTATAGTAAGAAAAATATATTATAAATATTTGGAGAGTATGTAATTAATGTGAGTGTCTCTAACTTTGGGATAGAAAGATTTATTTTTGTTTTACATTTTGCACACCAAAATGATCCTGTTTGTAATTTGACATTCATTTCACAAAGTAAGCACAAAATGTAATACCAACCCATTGTTGTATCAATGTTACTTATTATTGCAATACCCAGCAATTCACATCTTGCAATGAACTTTGAAATTAATATATTAGTTTTTAATGTAAATAATATGATCTATTTTTTTTTTTTACATAAATTAATATGTATTAACAGATCTTTTTTGTAGGATCTCATTCAATGCATTTTATCCTTACTGTCTTCGTATTATTTAAAGATAAATCCTTATATGAAAATTGTTTTGCCTGTATTTTTGGTATTTCTTTTATAGGATTGTGTTTTTGACCATTCCTATCATTGAATTTTTTTAAAGAAAATATTAAGTTAATGACATTTTGTGAGATAGTATATGCTATTTATTAGACTTTTTTGTTTTTATAAATTTTAGAAATATGCACTTGTTAATTATTTTAGCAACCTGAGGGATCTCAAGATTTATATATTTTTGTTGCACTAGTCGATGACAGAGAATTTGTATGCATAAATTGCATAGAATATTATTAATAGACAAACGTATATTGAATTGAAATTGGGGAAAAATGAAGAGATATTTCATGAGATTGAGATTTTCTAGAAGTATCATCTATATGTGGAGAGGAAGAAGAGAGTTTGTAAGAGGGTAAGAGTTTTTGCTTTGGTTTACACATGGGAATGGTTAAACTTGAGTCATAATATGTAAGGTAAGAACTGGACCTGAGTTTTTCATAAGATTTGATCTACTTTTAAAAGGTAATCAATTTTATAGTGAATAACTTTTGGTCTAAATAGTCTAATTGTCAGAACAGCTCATATCAATATAATAGTAAAAATAAGTTACTATGATCTATTGGGTAACAGTAAAAAAAACTTAATAAAAAGAGGTAAAAAAATACTAAATTTATATAATAGTAAAAATAAGTTATTATAATTTATTGGGTAACAGTAAAAAAACTTAATGAAAAAAAGTAAAAAAGGTTAAATGCAATAAGTTACTATGATCTATTGAGTAACAGTAAAAAAAAAACTTAATAAAAAGAGGTAAAAAATGTTAAATTTATATAATAGTAAAAATAAGTTA
Organism: Castanea mollissima; assembly: GCA_014183005.1. NCBI lineage: Eukaryota > Viridiplantae > Streptophyta > Magnoliopsida > Fagales > Fagaceae > Castanea > Castanea mollissima. The sequence continues at coordinate 9,613,801 of JACAVU010000004.1, forward strand.
CTATTATTTATTGGGTAACAGTAAAAAAAACTTAATGAAAAAGGTAAAAAATGTTAAATACAATATTAGAGTGCCACGACAAAAGCATATTGAATTGAAATTGGGGAAAAATGAAGAGATATTTCATGAGAATGAGATTTTCTAGAAGTATCATCTATATGTGGGGAGGAAGAAGAAAATTTGTAAGAGGGTAAGAGTTTTTGCTTTGATTTACACGTGAGAATGGTCAAAGTTAGGTCATAATATGTAAGGTAAGAATTAGACATGAGTTTTTCATAAGATTTGGTCTACTTTTAAAAGGTAATCAATTTTATGGTAAATAACTTTTGGTCTAATTGTTCTAATTGTCAAGAACAACTCATATCAATATAATAGTAAAAATATGTTACTATGATCTATTGGGTAATAGTAAATAAAACTTAATAAAAAGAGGTAAAAAAATGCTAAATTTATATAATAGTAAAAATAAGTTATTATGATTTATTGGGTAACAGTAAAAAAAACTTAATGAAAAAAAGTAAAAAAGGTTAAATACAATAAGTTACTATGATCTATTGAGTAACAGTAAAAAAAAAACTTAATAAAAAGAGGTAAAAAATGTTAAATTTATATAATAGTAAAAATAAATTACTATAGTAGTACCAACCTTTTTTGAGGAAAAACCAACTCAAACTGGTTTATAATTCCAACCTTGTCTCACATCTACATACAGAATCAAATAATTGAGGACCTTAATTGAAATTAAACAAAAGAAAACAGAAGAAAGTTGGTTATTTGATTAACACAAAAGGACTGAATCTTGAAGGATATGTATGATTATGAACCTTTAGAAATAGTGGATTGTATGATCCTTCAAAACTCAATTCCAATCTCAAGGATAATTGAGCATTGTTGGAGCAGTACCCACCTTTTCCACCTAGCATCAAGCTGACAAGTAAGGAGAAGAAAATACTAGAAAGTTTTTAACGCTATGTTTTTTGCTGGCTACAGAAAAAACACTCCGGTTTATTTGTTTGAATCACTTGCTTTTTGGCCTCCAATTTCAAAAATAAATCATTCAAAAAACTTTTTTTTTAATTTTTAATTTCGACTAACCAAACATGTTTTTGATTTCAAAAAATACAAGAAAATTGTTTTTTCATTATATTCTCAAAAACAAGTTTTTGAAAATAGAAAACAAGAACTGTTACCAAACATAACCTTAGTATTTCACTTCAAATTCTTTGGGTAACAAAACGCGTAAAGTAGAATCTATCCGAAATTTAGTGCATTTCTACGCTCTATATTTCAAGCTGTGCTTTTAATCCAATCTCACTACTCAAGTAACACAACAATAATTCAAGAAAGCATAGAGATCTTTGTGTTAAAATATCTTAAAATTTGAGCAAAACATGGCATGGTAGAAACTTATACATAAAAATGAATTTCAGCAACTAAATACTGGTACTGGATTAGTTATCTAAGTTGATCTTTGACAATATATCACTCCAATATCAGAACTTTTCAATCTGTTTATGCACCTAAATCAATAAGCCAAGTATATCACCTTAACAACTTATTTATGACATACAATAGAGATTATTTGGATGAAGTAGCAAAAGATAGGTTTATGTACTGCACTTTCAGGAAAAAATTTTATGAGAGAAGAAAATAAAGGAAAAAGAAGGTACCAACCCACCCAGTTGTTGACTATTTGCACAATTGCAGAGCCCAAAAGCTTTTAAACAAGCAGAAGTACAAAATTGGGACTTTTTTGATGATTCGATTGCCTTTGCATATGAGAGCAGTGGTACCAGTAGCATGCCCCCTTTTCTGTTGGGTTTAATTCCTTATATATAAATGCAAATGTATTTTAGTAAAAAGACCCAAAGAAAAGAAAGAATTGGGACTTTTGAAAATCCCTTTCTATACAAAGCTCTTATGATGTCTCAACTTTTGATATCCATCTTAACGGAATATTTGAGTACGACAACAGCTACTCAATCTATGAAACATAAGATTGGTATTAATCCATTTATTCTTCCTAGTATGTTGAATCAACGAATTATGCTTTTAATCCATCAACCTGATGGCTTTGTTTACAAATTGATATGCACCCATATTTTTATAGAATATACATTTTATTTTTATTTGTTGTTACTTATAAAAAAAAAAGAAGAAAATTTATAGAATATACAAAAAACCAAAGTATAGAAAATATAAATCAACTTCAAAACCTGTTAATATTATAAAGTCATCTGTTTAACCTGAATAAAATTTTGTTTTCTCAATAGTTGTTGTAACTAAGAAATTCAAACATAGGCTTTATGAATATTGTTACTTGCGTAGGTAGAAGAGAGTTATAGAAGTAATCCATCATATTGACTCTCATAAGCAACATATTTTACAGTTTTCACTAGCAAAAAAAAATATAGGAAGGAAAAAGTGAAGTGATGACCCTTGTAAAATTTTGAATGAACAAAAAAAACTGATGCTCCATAGGGTAGGAGTAGAACATCCCAAGTAGCAACTAGCAATTGCCTAAAACTGAAGCTATCCTCAAAAAGGTATTGGTAGAAGATGAAACAAACATCCATAGCATCTTGCGTGCAAATTGAGGATTGTTATTTTGATTAACTAAATCTGCCAATGGAAAGAAAACAAGACAAGGATTCTTAATTTGACTTTTACGAAAGCTATTACAAGATAAGGATTGAGATAATTAAGATTCAATGTTTTGCTTGTAGATGCAAAAGTAGTACCGGCCTTTTTCGAGGAAACACCAACTCTAGCTGATTTGGAATTCTGACCTGGTCTCATATCTGGATACAGAATCAAATTTTTGAGGACCCTAACTGAATTTAAACAAAAGAAAACAAGATAAAGTTGGGTATTTGATTAACACAAAAGGACTGAATCTTAAAGGAGATGTATGAACCTTTAGAAATAGTGGAGTGTATGATACTTCAAAAATTAATTCAAATCTCATGGATAAAAGAGCAGTATTGGAGTAGTCCACGCCCATTTCCACCTGGCATGAAGCTATCAAGTAAGGAGAATAAAATACTAGAAAGTTTCCAACACTATGTTTTATGCTGGTTTATAGAAAAACACTCTGATATTTTTGCTTGAATTTACTTGGGTTTCGGTTTCCCCAACTCCAAAGAATAATTTATTCAAAATTTAATATTTCAGTTAAAGTGAAATCCATCAGAAATCAGTGCATTTCTAAGCTCAAAATTTCAAGCTGTGCTTTTAATCCAATCATGATACACTACTATAATTCAAGAAAGCATAGAGATATATGTGTTAAAATATCTTAAAATTTGAGCAAAATATAGCATGGTAGAAGCTTATACATAAAGATGAATTTCAGCATTTAAATACCTGTTTAGCTATACAGGTTGATCTTCCCGAACAATATCTATCCAATATTAGCAAGTGGGACTTTCCAATCTTTTTGCGGTAATTAAATGCATAATTTGGAATCTATCTGAAATCTATTGCAGTTCTACTCTTTAAATTTCAAGCTGTGCTTTTAATCCAATCACACTACACAAAAAACAGAACAATTATTCAAGAAAGCATAGCAATCTCTGTGTTATGCAAAACATGGCATGGTACAAGCTGATACATAAAAAAAATTTCAGCAACTAAATACTGGTACTGGATCAGTTATCTACGTTGATCTTTGACAAGAATATCACTCCAATATCAGCACTTTTCAATCTGTTTATGCACCTAAATCAATAAGCCAAGTATATCACCTTAACAACTTATTTATGAGATACAATAGAAATTATTTGGATGAAGAAGCAAAAGATAGGTTTATGTACAATACTTTCAGGACAAATTTTATGAGAGAAGAATATAAAGGAAATAGAAGGTACCAACCCACCTAGTTGTTGACTATTCGCACAATTGCAAAGCCCAAAAGTTTTTCAACAAGAAAAAGTACAACAATGGGACTTCTTCTATGATTCAATTGCTTTTGCATATGAGAGCAATGGTACCAGTGGCATGCCCCCTTACCTGTTGGGTTTAATTCCTTATATATAAATGCAAATGTCTTTCAGTAGAAAGAACCAAAGAAGAGAAAGAATTGGGATTACTCACATCAGAAAATTTGAAGAATTGGGTTCATCCATGTGAGCAATTTTAGGCGATCCTCCCATGATTCCTTTGCACCCTTTCAGTTGTTTGTATAGTGCTTTGAAAATATCTGTAAATTAAATTGCAATTAAATTGGCCACGAACATCAATATCAAAGACAAAGAAGTCGGCATAAAAGAGGAAAAAATGTTGTATTTTTTATTGCATAGAAAGTACAAGTAGAGTTGTAGTACCTACCCAAAGAAGCAGAAGCATGTTGGTTCCTGAACAAGAATTTAATCCTTAATTCAAAAATATGTGAACATGTGGGACATGAGCAATCCAATCCTTGCATTCTCTCCTGGTATCTTTCTTTCAAGAGGGGACAGTCAATGGCTGTCAGGTTTGTAAATAGGAGAGGCAACTCATTTCTTCAGGAATTGATAGCAAATTGGGGCATTCATAAATTTCAATATTTCCTTCTAGGGCACTCCAAACTTCCTATAAATAACAGATATCAAAAATAAGAAATTTAGTATAAAACAAGGAACTTGATTACTATGAATTGCATTAAGGGCTCACATTTCTTTCTAACTATTTGTTTTTTCCTTGACTGCTATCTATTTGTTATTTTATTTGTTACCATTAAGCATTCAACTTTTTCTTTTTCTTTTTTGGTAAAAATGAATTCCTGGACTTAGGACAAACAAGATTCCAATTTATATGCTTTTTTATAGATGTCAAACAAAGGCTGGATTATAACTTTGTGCCTTTATGCTAAGTTAAGCAGCCCTAAGCATTCAATACAACATCAAAGATGAAAGGAAATTTATGAAATGTAAGTACAAAGCCACTTTCTATACAAAGCTCTTATGATGTCTCAACTTTTGATATTAATCTTAACGGAATATTTGTGTAGGAAAACAGCTACTCAGTCTATGAAATATAACATTGGTAAAAATCCCTTTATTCTTCCTAGGTTGTTAAATTAACGAATTATGCTTTTAAATCAAAGGTACAAGATTGTTAACTATGCTTTTGATGGCGTTGTTTACAAAGTGATATGCACCCATATTTTTATAGAATATACAAAAATCCAAAGGTACAGAAAATATAAATCAACTTCACAACTTGTTAATATTATAAGTCACCTGTTTAACTAGGATAAATTATTTTTTCTCAATAGTTGTTGTAACTAAGAAATTCAAACATAGGCTTTATGAATATTGTTATTTGTGTAGGTAGAAGAGAGTAATAGAAGTAATGCATCATATTGACTCTCATAGGCAATACATTATTGTTTTCACTAGCAAAACAAATATAGGAAGTAAAAAGTGAAGTGATTACCCTTGTAATATTCTGATATGAAAAAAAAAACTGATGCTCCATAGGGTAGGCGTAGAACCTCCCAAATAGCAATTAGCAATTGCCTAAAACTGAATCCTCAACAAGGTATTGGTAGAAGATGAAACTAATATCCGTAGCTTTTTGCGTGCAAATTGAGGATTTTTATTTTCATTAACTAAATCTGCCAATGGAAAGAAAACAAGATAATGATTCTTAATTTGACTTTTATGAAAGCTATTACAAGATAAGGATGGAGATAATTAAGACTCAATGTTTTGCTTCTTTTCCCCAACTGGTATGGCACGAGATCATTATCTCAAATGACAAATTTTGTGAGAAAAGAAAACAAAAGAAAAAGAAGGTACTCATCTCCTAGTTGTTGAATTTTCACAAAATTACAGTATCCAAAAGTTTTTAAACAAAAAAATGTACAACATTGGGATTTTTTCTTTGATTGATTTGCTTTTGCATATGAGAGCAGTGGTACCCGTGGCATCCACACCCTTCCGGGTGGGTTTAATTAATCCTTATACTTCATAGTTCACATAGCCAAAAAAAAAAAAAATCGACATATGAAATAAATGCAAATGCTTTTGGACATAAGAATCGGGTTCATCAGGGAGCAATTTTAGGCAATCGTCCCATGTTTCCTTGGCACCCTTTCAGTTGTTTGTACAGTGCTTTGAATAAATCTGCATATTAAATTGCAAATAAATTTGATAAAGAAGTCGGCAAAAAAAGAAAAGAAATAGTACAAGTTGTAGTTCTTACCCGAAGAAGCTGAAGGATATTGGTTGCCGAACAAGAATTTAATCATGATATTGAAAATCTGGGACATGAGCAATCTCGCCAATTCCCTTCTGGTATCTTTCTTTCAAGTGGGGACACTCAATGATTATCAGGGTTTGTAAAGAGGAGACCCGATGCATTCCTGATGGAAGTGATGTCAGATTGGGGCAATAACTGACTTCAAATCTTTTGAGTGATGTGAGACTTCCAATCCCTTCGGAAAGTGATTTGAGATTGGGCAAATAGGAAATTTCAAGTTTCTGAAGTGCAGTAAGGTTGCCAATCCCTTCGGAAAGTGATATGAGATTGGGGTAATTGAAAATTTTAAGGTTTTGAAGTGCTGTAAGGTTACCGATCCCTTTGGAAGTGATTTGAGATTGGGGCAACCCTTAATTTCAAGGTTTTGAAGTGCTCTAAGGTTGCCAATCCCTTCGGAAAGTGACATGAGACTGGGGCAATTGAAAATTTCAAGGTTTTTGAGTACCGTAAGGTTGCCAATCTCTTCGGAAAGTGATATGAGATTGGGGCATTCCTCAATTTGAAGATGTGATGTAAGGTTGCCTATCCACAATGGTAGAGTAATCAAGCGGGGAACATTTAAAATTGTGAGGCGTTGTAGAGGGCTGACACCAACAGGTCGTGCGTCTTCATCGCTGAACAGATCAACCTCATTGCACCCGCAAATAGACAGCGCCTTGAGGGAGGTGAGATGTTGCATAAATAGAGACAGAGATGGAGATTTTAGTCTAGCGCATTTCTCTATCTCTAGCTCCTCGAGAGAAGCCAGGTTTTGCAACCACTGCTCTGGCAGAAACTCTATGTCCTCTATCCTACACAATCGTAGAAACTTTAATTTGGAGAGAGGAGGGGAGGAGTTCAAAGCAGAGGGGACCGAAGAGATTGCTCTCATATTCATTGTTTGTTGCAATGGATTGCAACTGGAAACTGTCAGTCGCAGCGGTTCTTCAAGATTTGGAAACAACGGCATGCAAGTCAGGTTTCTGCAACGAGAAATTTCCAATTGTAAAAGCCGAGGAAAAGAAGGCAATGGTACATGCGGCTGGTATTTATGACTTGATGTTGCCACACCCACAGTATCCCTCCTCCACCATCCCTTTAGATTAGGACAATTACCTAGCTTGAGTGACTCTAGGGATGGGAAAAATGTTGATGAAGCAGAGATCTCTTCAGTGATTTCCCGGTCTGATATGTATTCCAAACCATCCATTTCTTCTAGAGATAGATTTCGGAGATTTGGTAGTTGATGCATTGGCGATAGATGTTGGCACTTCGAAAATGATATTTGTAATATCACAAGACCAGTCAGCGAAGGAAGCCAACTCGGAAATCTCACACCCTGGTACCTTTTCACCTTCAACATTTTTAAATTCCGGTGTGGCCGGAGGCCTTCCATTAAATTTTCATCTTCACAAACACCTGAGACATCGTTACCCAGCTTATACCATATTAATTCCAATTCTCTAAGATGCTGCTTGTCCTTCAAATTCGCAGCCTTGGCTTTAGAGGCGGCATCGTTCACCCGTACCTCAATTTGAATGCATAGTTCTCCTCTCAAGTTATTTAGCTTGTTCAATTCCGGAAGACCAGCGCAAGTAAGTTCCTCGTTTACAATAAACAACGGTAATACTTGAAGAGAAGTCAACTGCCCTAATCCAGGTGGCATGTGATTCAAATTGGAACAACCTTTTAACTCAAGATTCCGGAGGTTGAACAAGTTTTGAATGTTTCCCGGTAGTTCTTTAAGCTTATAACAATAACTGAGATCTAATGTTTGCAGATTCAATAATCTAGTAATAGAACTAGGGAGAAATTCAAAGTTATTCCTAGAAAGATCAAGGTACTTTAAATATGTCAACTTTTCTATAGAATTTGGCACCATCATAATATTTGAGTATTGTAGGTCTAATGCACGCAAGCATCTAAAACTAGAAAAAAGTATTTCAAGAGTTGATTTTTGACAACTTGATTCTTCCTCACCTAGATTAGTTCTTAAAATGAGCGTGCGTATCTTCTTTGCTTTGAATAATGAGCTTAAATCCTTCTTAAGCACACGGAAAAATGCAGTTGATAGGTGACAAACATTTTGATTGACATTTTCTATATTTGAATCAATATATGTGCACTCAGCTCTTGAAATTGATTGTGCAAGATCATGGATTAAATCATGCACTTTAAAACTAATTATATTTCCAAAACTATCTTCTGTAGCTTCTTGGAAGAAGGACCTCCAAAGTAGATCCACACAGTACTCATTAGCAACATCCTCCATATGTAGCTTTTCGTTTGATGATTGGATAAATCCTTGTGCTATCCATAGATTTATCAATGTCAACTTTGAAATCTCATGATCTTTAGGAAACAATGAACAATAAGCGAAACAACACTTTAAATGTGATGGAAGATGATCATAACTCAATTTTAGAATTGGTAAAATGCCACTATTATTTTCTTCTTGAGTTACATTTGTAAGTTCTTTATTCTTGATATATAACCATTCATCCTCTGTCTTTTTGAAGTATAATATTCTCCCAATCGCCTTTATAACAAGAGGCACTCCGTAACATTTTTGTACAATATCTATTCCAATTTCTTCAAGATTAGGATTAATCATCTCTTGCCCTTTTTTAAATGCCATTTGTTTAAATAAAGACCAAGATTGGTTTTTCGAAAGGCCTTGTAGATAATACGGTGAGATTGTGCTAGTAATCTCTGCAATTAATTTAGTCCGTGTAGTTATCATCACCTTACTTCCCTTTGAGCCACCTATCAAAAGTCTTTTCAAGTTACACCACCTTTCTGCATCCTCATTCCACACATCATCCAACACAAGTAAATACTTCTTTTGGTTGAGTGTTTTACGAAGTTCATTTTGTACTTGCTCCATGTCAAGGCTTTCATGTTTCGAACCAGTTGCACACCTAATTATCTTTTCAGCAATTGTTTTTACATCAAAGACATTAGAGACACACACCCACATGTGCAACTCAAAATAATTCTTCACTTTCTCATCGTTGTATACATATTGTGCAAGTGTGGTCTTCCCCAGCCCTCCAATCCCCACTATGGATATAAACGAAACATTCTCTTGCACATCATAGTCCAATAATAGATCTATAATGGCTTTCTTATCCTCTTTTCTCCCAATAACTTCGTCTTCACATACAAATGAGTAAGTTTGATCCCTCTCCCTAGTCACAACCCTTGTTTCTGATGGATGTACTACAAATTGAAACTTATTCATATCATTTGCTATTGCATCAAATCTCTCCCTCATTGATGTTATTTTTTTAGCCATATCACGACAAAAAGCAAGTTGGTTTGAACTCGAAAAGAAAGTAGTAAGAGAAGTACGTACCCTCTTTGCCATTTGATCACCACCCATCACCCTTTGACGCAAATCTTCAGTGTAGAAATCGGTCAGCAAGTCATCTGCATCATAGACTGCGTCCCTGAGCCTCGTGAGCCAGTGCTTGACTTGATGGTTCTTGACCTGCTGCTCCTCAACACCCAAAAGTACAGCTTGAACAGTGGAAATAGTATCCTTCAATTTTTCGAACTCATCTTTGACACCCCACATGGATCCAATCTTTGCGAAAACCATAGAGCCCAAATTTTCAATGATCGTCTGGGCAACTCCATATAGGATTGCTTCGGCCATTTCTTCTTGGTAAGCGAAAGAAAACACTAAAAGATAGATTAGATCACAAGAGAGTAGAAAGCAGTAGTGGTTGAAGGAATAAAAGGCTTGACTTATATATATATCCCAATGAGAACGTAACAAGCACATGAGTTAAGATTTGATCCATGACTTTGTTCATGGATACACACAGTGGGCAAATCTAATCGTAAATGTATAAGTAAAAGTTTAGGACCGAATCTAACCTTTTGAACAACCTGACATCACAACTAATTCCAATATAAAATTATAACCTTTTAATGGTGAGAAATCATACCTTGAACAATTTGATTGCCTCTTCAATTGTATGTTCTCTAAACTCCAAGGAAAACACCTCTTAGCCTCTTTGATAAAATCCTTCCTATGAAAACCCTGATTATCTCTTTCTCTACCCTGTAGTTCTTATTAGAGATGTGGGCTTAGCGAGGTGGCGGACTGCAGTTACTAATAAAAAGAATACCTATGGCCCACCAATTATATTTAAAAGAAAATTTAATAAAAACCTCAAATAAAAGTATGTGGGGTATTACAATTAATGTCTTTGCAAAATCCTATCACGATGGCACAAAGACACACATGTTTACTACTCCCATTATATCCAATGTTACAGATCAAGGATATTGTATAAACTAATAATAACTCTATGCGCGGCTCTAATAAAGTTAAGTATTAGAATTTAATGACAAATTCTAGATGATTTCTACTCAATTTTACTTTCTTCTCTTACCTATTTAAAAAAAAAAACATAAAACTCTTAAATTTATTCCATTTTGCGAGGATTTCTCAAGAGATTTGTTTTTATTCAATCTTTTTTAAATAAATTGAATGGGAGTTAAGGGGTTTGTACAGCTTAGAAAATTAATTGGCTGGGATGAAATAAATTGGTTGGGCCTACCAATCAAATAATACTTACTTTCAATATGTTGGCAAGCTCATTCTAGGTTAATCTTGATAAATCATCATGAAACAAGAAACTCATCCACTCAAAAGATATTAGAAGAGAGATTGAGAATGACAAGAAAAAAAGAAGAGAGTTTAAGAAGGGAAATTCAAACCATGAGAAAAGTGATGGGAATCCTTTTTAGAATATGCTAAAATCCTATCATCCTTATAAGGTTCCTATCATCTGATGGCAACATTTACTTGTTCTAGGGACCCACAGAGGACAACATGAGAGTCAAACCCACAGAAGCCAATTCCAAGATTTCAATATATATTTCAATGGGTTTACAGCATAACCTCAATGTAAACGGTGGAAAAATCCTTGACTTATTTTATATATATATATATATCCCAATGAGAACGTAACAGGCACATGAGTTAGATTTGATCCATGACTTTGTTCATGGATACACACAGTGGGCAAATCTAATCGTAAAAGTATAAGTAAAATTTTAGAACCGAATCTAACATTTTGAACAATCTAACATCAAAACTAATTCCAATATAAAATTATAACCTTTTAATGGTGAGAAATCGTACCTTGAACAATTTGATTGTCTCTTCAATTGAATGTGCTCTAAACTCCAAGAAAAACACCTCTTAGCCTCTTTGATTAAATCCTTCCTATGAAAACCCTGATTATCTCTTTCTCTACCTTGTAGTTCTTATTAGAGATGTGGGCTTACCGAGGTAGCGGGCTACAGTTACTAATAAAAAGAATACTATGGTCCATCAATTATTTTTAAAAGAAAATTTAATAAAAACCTTAAATAAAAGTATGTGGGGTATTACAATTAATGTCTTTGCAAAATCCTATCACGATGGCACAAAGACACACATGTTTACTACTCCCATTATATCCAATGTTACAGATCAAGGATATTGTATAAACTAATAATAACTCTATGCGCGGCTCTAATAAAGTTAAGTATTAGAATTTAATGACAAATTCTAGATGATTTCTACTCAATTTTACTTTCTTCTCTTACCTATTTAAAAAAAAAACATAAAACTCTTAAATTATTCCATTTTGCGAGGATTTCTCAAGAGATTTGTTTTTATTCAATCTTTTTTAAATAAATTGAATGGGAGTTAAGGGGTTTGTACAGCTTAGAAAATTAATTGGCTGGGATGAAATAAATTGGTTGGGCCTACCAATCAAATTACTTACTTTCAATATGTTGGCAAGCTCATTCTAGGTTAATCTTGATAAATCATCATGAAACAAGAAACTCATCCACTCAAAAGATATTAGAAGAGAGATTGAGAATGACAAGAAAAAAAGAAGAGAGTTTAAGAAGGGAAATTCAAACCATGAGAAAAGTGATGGGAATCCTTTTTAGAATATGCTAAAATCCTATCATCCTTATAAGGTTCCTATCATCTGATGGCAACATTTACTTGTTCTAGGGACCCACAGAGGACAACATGAGAGTCAAACCCACAGAAGCCAATTCCAAGATTTCAATATATAATTTCAATGGGTTTAACAGCATAACCTCAATGTAAACGGTGGAAAAATCCTTGACTTATTTTATATATATATATATATATCCCAATGAGAACGTAACAGGCACATGAGTTAAGATTTGATCCATGACTTTGTTCATGGATACACACAGTGGGCAAATCTAATCGTAAAAGTATAAGTAAAATTTTAGAACCGAATCTAACATTTTGAACAATCTAACATCAAAACTAATTCCAATATAAAATTATAACCTTTTAATGGTGAGAAATCGTACCTTGAACAATTTGATTGTCTCTTCATTGAATGTGCTCTAAATTCCAAGAAAAACACCTCTTAGCCTCTTTGATTAAATCCTTCCTATGAAAACCCTGATTATCTCTTTCTCTACCTTGTAGTTCTTATTAGAGATGTGGGCTTACCGAGGTAGCGGGCTACAGTTACTAATAAAAAGAATACCTATGGTCCATCAATTATTTTTAAAAGAAAATTTAATAAAAACCTTAAATAAAAGTATGTGGGATATTACAATCAATGTCTTTGCAAAATCTTATCACGATGGCACAAAGTCACACATGTTTACTACTCCCATTATATCCAATGTTACAGATCAAGGATATTGTATAAACTAATAATAACTCTATGCACGGCTCTAATAAAGTTAAGTATTAGAATTTAATGACAAATTCTAGATGATTTCTACTCAATTTTACTTTCTTCTCTTACATATTTTTTTTTTAAAAAAAAAACATAGATCTCTTAAATTTATTCTATTCTGCGAGGATTTCTCAAGAGATTTGTTTTTATTCATTATCTTTGTTAAACAAATTGAATGGGAATTAAGGGGTCTGCACTGCTTAGAAAATTAATTGGCTGGGATGAAATAAATTGGTTGGGCCTACCAATCAAATAATACTTACTTTCAATATGTTGGCAAGCTCATTCTAGGTTAATCTTGATAAATCATCATGAAACAAGAAATTCATCCACTCAAAAGATATTAGAAGAGAGATTGAGAATGACAAGAAAAAAAGAAGAGAGTTTAAGAAGGGAAATTCAAACCATGAGAAACGTGATGGGAATCCTTTTTAGAATATGCTAAAATCCTATGATCCTTATAAGGTTCCTATCATCTGATGGCAACATTTACTTGTTCTAGGGACCCATAGAGGACAACATGAGAGCCAAACCCACATAAGCCAATTCCAAGATTTCAATATATAATTTCAATGGGTTTAACAGCATAGCCTCAATGTAAACGGTGGAAAAATCCTTGACTTATTATATATATATCCCAATGAGAACGTAACAGGCACATGAGTTAAGATTTGATCCATGACTTTGTTCATGGATACACACAGTGGGCAAATCTAATCGTAAAAGTATAAGTAAAATTTTAGAACCAAATCTAACCTTTTGAACAATCTAACATCACAACTGATTCCAATATAAAATTATAACCTTTTAATGGTGAGAAATCGTACCTTGAACAATTTGATTGTCTCTTCAATTGAATGTGCTCTAAACTCCAAGAAAAACACCTCTTAGCCTCTTTGATTAAATCCTTCCTATGAAAACCCTGATTATCTCTTTCTCTACCTTGTAGTTCTTATTAGAGATGTGGGCTTACCGAGGTAGCGGGCTACAGTTACTAATAAAAAGAATACCTATGGTCCATCAATTATTTTTAAAAGAAAATTTAATAAAAACCTTAAATAAAAGTATGTGGGATATTACAATCAATGTCTTTGCAAAATCTTATCACGATGGCACAAAGTCACACATGTTTACTACTCCCATTATATCCAATGTTACAGATCAAGGATATTGTATAAACTAATAATAACTCTATGCACGGCTCTAATAAGTTAAGTATTAGAATTTAATGACAAATTCTAGATGATTTCTACTCAATTTTACTTTCTTCTCTTACATATTTTTTTTTAAAAAAAAAACATAGATCTCTTAAATTTATTCTATTCTGCGAGGATTTCTCAAGAGATTTGTTTTTATTCATTATCTTTGTTAAACAAATTGAATGGGAATTAAGGGGTCTGCACTGCTTAGAAAATTAATTGGTTGGGATGAAATAAATTGGTTGGGCCTACCAATCAAATAATACTTACTTTCAATATGTTGGCAAGCTCATTCTAGGTTAATCTTGATAAATCATCATGAAACAAGAAATTCATCCACTCAAAAGATATTAGAAGAGAGATTGAGAATGACAAGAAAAAAAGAAGAGAGTTTAAGAAGGGAAATTCAAACCATGAGAAACGTGATGGGAATCCTTTTTAGAATATGCTAAAATCCTATGATCCTTATAAGGTTCCTATCATCTGATGGCAACATTTACTTGTTCTAGGGACCCATAGAGGACAACATGAGAGCCAAACCCACATAAGCCAATTCCAAGATTTCAATATATAATTTCAATGGGTTTAACAGCATAGCCTCAATGTAAACGGTGGAAAAATCCTTGACTTATATATATATATCCCAATGAGAACGTAACAGGCACATGAGTTAAGATTTGATCCATGACTTTGTTCATGGATACACACAGTGGGCAAATCTAATCGTAAAAGTATAAGTAAAATTTTAGAACCAAATCTAACCTTTTGAACAATCTAACATCACAACTGATTCCAATATAAAATTATAACCTTTTAATGGTGAGAAATCATACCTTGAACAATTTGATTGTCTCTTCAATTGAATGTGCTCTAAATTCCAAGAAAAACACCTCTTAGCCTCTTTGATTAAATCATTCCTATGAAAACCCTGATTATCTCTTTCTCTACCTTGTAGTTTTTATTAGAGATGTGGGCTTAGCGAGGTAGCGGGTTACAGTTACTAATAAAAAGAATACCTATGGCCCATCAATTATTTTTAAAAGAAAATTTAATAAAAACCTCAAATAAAAGTATGTGGGGGTATTACAATTAATGTCTTTGCAAAATCTTATCACGATGGAACAAAGTCACACATGTTTACTACTCCCATTATATCCAATGTTACAGATCAATGATATTGTATAAACTAATAATAACTCTATGCACGGCTCTAATAAAGTTAAGTATTAGAATTTAATGACAAATTCTAGATGATTTCTACTCAATTTTACTTTCTTCTCTTACCTTTTTTTTAAAAAAAAAAAAAAACATAGATCTCTTAAATTTATTCTATTTTGTGAGGATTTCTCAAGAGATTTGTTTTTATTCATTATCTTTTTTAAACAAATTGAATGGGAATTAAGGGGTCTGTACTGCTTAGAAAATTAATTGGCTGGGATGAAATAAATTGGTTGGGCCTACCAATCAAATAATACTTACTTTCAATATGTTGGCAAGCTCATTCTAGGTTAATCTTGATAAATCATCATGAAACAAGAAATTCATCCACTCAAAAGATATTAGAAGAGAGATTGAGAATGACAAGAAAAAAAGAAGAGAGTTTAAGAAGGGAAAATCAAACCATGAGAAAAGTGATGGGAATCCTTTTTAGAATATGCTAAAATCCTATGATCCTTATGAGGTTCCTATCATCTGATGGCAACATTTACTTGTTCTAGGGACCCACAGAGGACAACATGAGAGCCAAACCCACAAAAGCCAATTCCAAGATTTCAATATATAATTTCAATGGGTTTAACAACATAACCTCAATGTAAACGGTGGAAAAATCCTTGACTTATTATTATTATTATTATTATATATCCCAATGAGAACGTAACAGGCACACGAGTTAAGATTTGATCCATGACTTTGTTTATGGATACACGCAGTGGGCAAATCTAATCGTAAAAGTATAAGTAAAATTTTAGGATCGAATCTAACCTTTTGAACAATCTAAAATCACAACTGATTCCAAGATAAAATTATAACCTTTGAATACAAATTCAAATCACCCTCAAGCAATCAAGAATTCAGGTAGACAAAAGAACTCAAGGAATTTGGTAAAAAAAAAAAACTCATGATATTCCCACATCAAAACTTGACTATGAATACAGAACACAAGGAAGATTCAGAATTAGCCATGTCTACATGAATTGAATTGGCAAAGGTGACGTAATTTGAATAGAATTGTGCTGAGATAAAGCCTTTCATTTACCAACCCCCAACTCACCCCCAATTCACATCACACCCAAAAAAGAGAAACAAATACCTAACATTAATGATAAAACCAACAAAATCCAATATCCCCTCCATGAAGTTTTTACCATTTTATAGGGTGAGAAAGTACTAGATAATCATGCTTCCCAGATCAAGGATTCAATAGCAAACACTAAATTAAAGAGCATTAAAATTTGCAACATGAATGAATAGTGTGCAAAAACAAAACCAATCCAATTAAAATCTAAATTTTAGAAGAAAAAAAAACTCTCAATATTCCCCATCAAATAACTATCACAAACCCAACAAATTAAAATATTTTTCCATGAATTTGTTAACAATTTAGGGTGAGAACTAGATAATAATATTGTTCCCCTTCACAAATTAGATCAGGGATTCAATAGCTAACACATAATTTAAGAAAAAGAAAAAAAATTAAAAACAAAATCTATGTACAATAACCAAAAAATCATCCAAAAGAAAATACAAATTTAAATCTGGCAATTTATTTAGTACGATATCAAATCCTCATACTGCCATTTACATTCACAGCCAGTATATCTACCTAAATGAAATTGAACTAAGGAAGTCAATCTTGTACCGAAGGTTGTACCGGTTTGACCAGTGAAACGATATACTTCGGTACCGGTCAATACCGGTATACCATTTCGAGTTTACTGTTATTATATATATATATATATATATATATATATATATATTATAATAAATATAAAAGTTTACCATAAAACATTACCTCAATTCAGAACAAATTATTCATGATTTTAGACTTTAGCATCAATTAAAAGAAAAAAAAAACATAATATAAAAAATAGAAAACTTAATTGTTCATTGCATACAAAGAAAACAAATAATAATAATAAGTTAATGCAAGTAAGTTACCATTTTGTCCTTACAAAAATGCAAAAATTACAAAGTAAAAAAAAAAAAAAAAACTTTTTTTATGTATCGGCCAGTATTGCCCGAAATCGGCCAGTACTTAAACCGGTACGAAACGTTAGTGTTTCAATACCAGTATATGTACTGGTCTGGTATCGACCACATTGAGCTAAACCCAAAAACATTAAAATAAAAAATCAAACCCCAAGAACCACCCTAAGAATTTAGAAATCACCACCAGCATCATCAAACCTAGCATCATATCCAGAATCATAAACGCCCATCTCAGACACATCAGAGATCATATCTCCGACCAGCAACCCACCAAGCAATTTAGCTCCTAGTCCCAACGCCATCTTCCCATCGTTGCCACCACTCTTCTTAGGCCTAGCATGAGCGATTCACCTTTTAAAGGTTTGTAATAAAGAGGTGAAATCACTCATGCTAGGCCTTAATAGTGTGAATTGTTCCTTCAAATACACTAACTGAGCTACAATTAATGTCTTAGCAAAAGCCTATCACGATGGCACAAAATCATATGTTTACTCCTCCCATTATATCCAACTAGACGATGTCCCGCACGATGCGCAGATGCTTTATAATTTCATTTTCAAATAATTTATAACTAATTTTTATAACCCATATAAAATATGTAATCTTGTGGTATAATAGTTACATAATTAGCTTCAGTTATCTTATTTATTAAAAAAGAAACATAAATTACTAAGCATAACATAACTAAGAATATGTATGTATTGCGTGAGTGAATTCATGATTATTTAATTATTTAAGTTACACGCACAATTATTATTTTCACATCCTTTGAAAGAAAGCGAGCATATAATTCATTTGGTTTGTGAGTATTAACTTAACTCTTATTGTTTTTTTTCTTTCTATTTTTATTTGGAGAAGAAACCTAACTCATATCTAGCAATGAATGGTTTCAGAAATAGATACCAAACTACATATTTCATCAACATGGGGCAAAAAACACACCCTTAAATTGCCAAATCATTATGAAGTAAATTACTCCAAGTATTTCTTGAATCTTATTAGCTAGCTACAACAAAGATACTAATTGTCAAGGAGCTACATGGTATTGAATTTTTAACAAATATGCCCCAATGTACTCCTAAGAGTAGTAAAGTCTTGTATGTAAACCACCAAATTATGCCCAACGCATTAATTTCTCAATCATTGTATCACTATGGAATAGAGTTCAGAAGGAAGATATTTTTGTTTAACCACAACCATCTTTATAAAGAAAATGAAAGAGAGATATCTCACCATTGTTCAACTTATTAATAGTAGTGTAATGATTCATTTATAATGAGTTTTTGGCGTCCTTGAAGCTTCCAATACACATTATCTATGGCCAAATTTACTAAGAAATATATTCTTTCGCACTAAGACCAAGTCTTCTACTTGGAAATCTCATTGTGTATTTCTTTAGAATATACTGAATACATACCAAGAACTAATACCCTAAAAATGTTCCACACAAAAGGGACATTTTTGCCACCATGAATTTTCAATCCAAGTGTTGCAAATATGTCATTAGTTATAAAAGCATTGCCTATGTAGTAATCAAACACCATAGCTAAGGCCTGAAAGAAAATTTGAAAAAGGAGACTGTGAATTTTCTTTCATAGATAAACTTTATTGAAATCATGATCCAAGTTGGATAACTAATAGATTCATAAAGAATTTCACATAGTCAAGAAAAGTAGCGGTAATGACAAAATTTGATAGTAAGTTTTTGAAAAATACTCAAAGAATGTCATATGCTAAGTTGCAACTTCTAATTGGAACTGGTTCATAGTCTAAAACTATGATAATAACATAAAAATTAAAGAATTAGTAGTTATACTAATTTTTTAGGCTGCCTGACAAAACTTAAGAGGATAAAAAATTAATTTTTTAACCTTATGTGGATAGGCATGCCAACCCTCAATCTTGAGCAACACTTGATATATAACTGATTGAAGTGAGGTAGGTGCAAACAATACAATCATTGGAAATTTGTTTGAGTCTTTGGGGACCATGATCCAACCAAGGTAAAATAAATAGAAAATAAGAAAGTTCATTTCAGGTTATAAATTTTTTAGAGAGCGTATGTATTAACAACAAAATTGATGATATGCATCTGGCAAGCTCTAATATACCTAGAACAAAAAATTATGAAAATTTCTAAGGCAACCGTTAAACACAAGAAAATTTTCAGTAGGGAAGAGAATAGGCAGTAAAAAATAGATAAAAGGTATTAAACAAAAGGGAATTTTTTTTTTCTTATGGCAAAGGGCTCCAAAATTTTGGCTAAGAGATGAAATTTTTTTACTTAAGACCAACTATAACATTATTTATGTTGGGTTCTACTTCTTGCAAAATAATGACCAACTGTTAATACACTACTTAACCTCACCTTTAGTAGCCATACATAATAGAAGCTTGACACTTATAGCTTGGGTTTTTTACACAGTTATGGTGTGTAGTTATATATGATTTTGTAGTATTAGTTCTTACTCCATTGCCATTTATAGTGATTATAGAGTTTTGCAACTCTGGGAATTGGTTGTTCTTGGTTTGGAGATTGCTAACTATGTATTTTAGGTCCATAAAGGTATTCTATCAGGGAAAGCCACTTTCAGAAGCTTAGAAGTATCAAAACTCATTCATTTGATTTGTGGGATTTGTCTGAACCATCAGATATAAATTTACCTTGATTAACTACCATCAGAAAATCTTGTGGCTTCTTTGACATCCAGCAAAAGTCATGAACACATATGCCTTTGCATATGTTGTATTAAATACACTACCTTAGACTTCTAGTTATGTACCTACACTTATTTTACATGACTAATGTCATGGACCCAAGATCACAACCAATTACCTAGAGCCCTGGACAACTCTACCTACACCAAAAAGAAAAAAATCAACTTGAGCCTTTACTTTCTTTTTGACACTGAAGTATTTGCTTCTCAAATTTTATATGTCATGAGCAGATTATGTGTTTGGCTTCAATCCTAGATATGTAGGATCCATTCAGATTTACAAAAATCTAGATATGGATTAACAGAAATTGTGTTTCTTTGTTTAAAAAAAAAAGTTTCTTACTGATTTCTTTTTTAAAGAATTTAACTAAACCAAAAAAATTTATTAAATAAAAAAACCCCAAAGAATTTAACTAAAAAAATTTATAAAATAAAAAACCCCAAATGATGGTTTTCTTATGTCCTTGACAGGTCGGCCGTTTGGCTTGAGGCTATTCTTCTGGGTCGGACCTATATTCCTGGAATCATTCCAAATATTAGAATACCACATAGAAACCCAAAATTCAAATTCATTTAATTTTGAAAATTTGCAGCAAAAATCTTTGAGATGCTACTTTTAATGGAAACAAAAAGGGAATCTTAGGGAATAGAAAAGGAAGCTTGACAGAAAGGAGAGTTGGTTACCAACTTTTCTCTAATAAAGCAAGGAAGGAGAGGGAGATACCCTTTACATGTAAACAGTGGCCTTTCCTCCTAAGTTCAAACAATCCAACCTGCAGTCTTTTGCCGTACAGGTAATACTTCTTTTTTTTTTTCCCTAAAAGCGGAGATGAGAAAGAGAAATAGCATCACAATTTAGTTTTAGAGAAACAGAGTGAAATTTTAGGGACCGGTTAAAATCAATGTCATGCCAAGCATGGAGAACATCTCCGTAGTGGAATTGAGGCCCTTTGATGTCATTCAAAAATCCTTTAAGATTGAGATTCCACCACATAGTTTAGGAAAGATTGGTTTTTTGGTTGTTTGACCAAATGTATGGGAAACAGAGGAGATTGAGACGGAAATAAGAAGGGTTAGAACTCAGAATAGCAAGAGGTGAAAATAAATGAGCTTGTGTAATTAAGGAGACGTTGGGGTTTCCTAAGAGACATACTTGAAAGTTTAAACGTTTTTATAATCAATTGAAAACCTTTAAACGTGATTTTAATCTTTTATAGTCAATTGAAAGAGAGGAGTGAGGTGTAATAACATTAACTTTTAACAAGGAAAAAGAAGAAGAAGCTAGATGGCTTAAATAAAAGAGCTAACCATAGAAGGCGCCACTTAATAGAACCTCAAACTCTACCGCATGAGGTCTCTGCTTTTATATATATATATATATATATATATTGATTGATTGATTGATGATATATTGATGTTACATATCAAGGATATTGTATAAAAAAATAATAACTCTATTCATGGCTCTAATAAAGTTAATTATTAGAATTTAATGACAAATTCTAGATGATTTCTACTCAATTTTACTTTCTTCTCTTACCTATTAAAAAAAAAAACTTAGATCTCTTAAATTTATTCTATTTTGCTAGGAATGCTCAAGAGATTTTTTTTTCTTCATTATCTTTTTAAACAAATTGAATGGGAATTAAGGGGTCTATATTGCTCATAAAATTAATTGGTTGGGATAAAATAAATTGGTTGGGCCTACGAATCAAATAATACTTGATGAGGAATGAAGAAAAGGTTACTCTAGACCGTCCATGATCATCCACACCAGCAGCCGTCCAGAAGAAAGCACTAAGACGAGGCCGACGCCCATGGTCGTTCATGGACGAAAACGCACCCCATCACTCGTCCTAGGAAAGCGCCCATCCCCGTCCTGAAAGGGTTCATCCATAAGAGGACCCCAGGACGAGATCTTTACACTTGGAATTACTGAATACATTTCACCACTCCACAACCTATGCATAACTTCCAATGACCGTTGAATGAGAAAATACAATTTATAAACGGTTGTGGAAGTTATCCCTGAACTCTCGCACCTCCTCAAATCCAGGGGAGGTTACAATCCCAATAACTTTCCCTAGGACACTATATAAACACCCTTTCAGACCAGAAAAAAGGTACGTTTTCATTTCCCAAAAAGTTGGAACTCCAAAAATATAGAGAGAAAACTAACTTTGTCATCGGAGGGTTCTTGGCTAGCGACCCCGGTTACCTTTGATCGTTTTTCTTTGTTTTTCAGGCCATCGAGAAAGCAAGTCGTCCTTTCAAGTCTGAAGCATTCAGCCTCTTGATTTTCTTTGCATCATCAGTTGGCACCGTATGTGGGGACACCGCCAAGTACAAATACAGTTCTTCTCCAAATACAGACGGACTCGCAACGGCGCTGTCATGAGATATGTTTTCAAGTCTTGGAAGGCCTTTTGACACTCGTCTATCCATTCGAATGCCTTCCTAAGGATTTTAAAGAATGGCAAACACTTGTCAGTAGCTTTTGACACAAACCTGTTAAGGGCGGCGACTCGTTCGGTAAGAGACTGAACTTCCTTAATATTTTTTGGTGGTTCCATATTCAATATCGCCTGGATTTTGTCCGGATTTGCTTCAATTCCTCTGTGTGAAACCATGAGCCCCAAAAAACTTTCCTGACGAAACTCCGAAAGTACACTTGCTTGGATTTAATTTCATGTTGTACCGTCGCAGTGTATCAAAATTCTCTTGAAGGTCGTCCAGATGATTGTCCTCGTCCTGGATTTTCACCAGCATGTCGTCTACATAAACCTCCACATTTCGCTCGATTTGAGGACGGAACATGTGGTTAACTAGCCTTTGGTAAGTCGCCCTTGCATTTTTCAAACCGAAGGGCATCACTTTGTAGCAATTCAACCCTTGGCTTGTAATGAATGAGGTCTTTTCTTGATCCGCTTTATCCATCTTTATCTGGTTGTAACCTGAGAAGGCGTCCATGAAGTTAAGCACTTTGTGACCTGCCATCGAGTCCACCAGCTAGTCAATGCGTGGCAATGGGTAACTATCCTTGGGGAAAGCTTTGTTTAAGTCGGTGAAGTCCACGCACATTCGCCACTTGCCGTTGGCTTTCTTCACCATGACCACGTTCGCTAACCAATCTAGATAATGAACTTCTCGGATGAACTCCGTGGCAGCCAACTTCTGTACTTCTTCCTTGATGGCATTGTCTCGCTTAGGAGCAAAAACCCTTTTCTTTTGACGCACTAGTTTTGAATAGGGACACACGTTAAGGCTATGAGTAATAACACTTGAATCAATGCCAGGCATGTCTTCATGACTCCATGCAAAGACATCGAGGCTTTTCTTCAAAAACCGGACCAAAGCATGCTTTGCTCCTTCTTCCATGCTCGCCCCAATTCTGGTGAACCTTTTAGGCTGGTTCTTGTCCAAAGGGACGTCCTCTAACACTTCAGTGGGTTCTGCTTCGATCCTTCTCCCGTCTATAGTCATTGCCTAAATATGCTCGTCCGTCGCCAGCATGGCTAAGTAACACTCTCTGGCGGCCAATTAATCTCCTTGTACTTGGCCCACTCCGTGCTGGGTTGGGAATTTGATGGACAAGTGATAGGTAGAGGTTACCGCCTTCTAACTATTCAGAGTTGGTCTTCCAATAATTGCATTATATGACGATGCACAGTCAACGACAAGGAAATTTACCTCCTTGGTTATCTGCTGTAGATATGTTCCAACGACCACCGGTAATATGATGGTGCCCACTTGTTGCACCTTCATTCCTCCGAATCCTACCAATGGCGAATTCACTGGTCGAAGCTGATCTCATCCTAGCCTCATTTGCTGGAAGGCGGGATAATACAAAATGTCTGCAGAACTACCATTGTCTATCAACACCCTCTTAGTCATGTAGTCGGCAATAAGTAGGGTGATGACTATCGCGTCATCGTGTGGGTGGTGAAGTCTTCCTGCTTCCTCGTCCGTGAACGTAACGGCCTGCTCGTTTGCTTCCCTCGTCTTAGGAGGTCGTCCAGACAGCTGAATGTTTTGCACCACCTTCAGGTATGTCTTCCTCGACTTGGATGACTGCGCTGTTGAATTTCCTCCTATAATTACTCTTATTTCTCCTAGTGGGGGTCGTGATGACTCTTCCACCTTAGCTTTTAGTTTCTCATCTCTTTTGTCTCGTCCAAGGAAGTTCCTTAGCTTCCCTTGTCTAATGAGATTCTCTATCTGCTACTTCAAATCAAAGCACTTGTCCGTGTCATGCTCGTGGTCTCTATGAAAGCGGCAATACTTGCTCCTATTGCGCTTGTTAGGATCTCCTTTCATCTTATCCGGCCACTTCAAGGATGAATCATCCTTGATCTGCATAAGAACCTGCTTTAGTGGCATAGTCAGGGGCGTGTATTGTTGATTCCTCGTTGAGGAACTTGCCTACTTACCATCCTTGTCTTTTCTCTCATCTACCTGGGCCTTCTTTAGACGAGGTCCCTGATCTGAGTAACACTAGTGGCTTGCTTCTGAGCGTTCTGCTCTCTTTCTCTTCTTGGCTATAATAGCGTCCTTAGCATTCATGAAATTCTGGGCCGAATGGACGAGTTTGGCCATAGTCTGTGGTTCCTGCTCATAGAGCTTATGGATGAACAAGTCAGAATTGACCCCATTATGGAAGGCGGCCAATAATAACTTGTCATCCATTTCGTATACTGTCAAAGCTTCCCTATTAAATCAGGTGATGAAGGACCGCAAACTCTCATTTTCCCCCTGCTCTATGGTTAGCAAACTGGAAGAGGAACGCTTGTGGTGTTGCCCTCCAATGAAGTTATTGACAAACAACTTACTCAACTCTTCAAACGATCCCACTGAGTTTGGGGGTATTTTACTAAATCATACTCGTGCTGGTCCTTTAAGTGTGGTGGGGAAGGCTCTGCACATAATCTCGTCTGGGACCCTTTGAAAGTGCATGGTCGTCTTGAAAGTAGCAATGTGGTCACACGGGTCGCAATTTCCATCATACGAATCCAAGGAAGGCATTTTGAATTTCGGAGGTAGGGGACGACTGTACGAACTCCGACAGGAGAGATCCCCTTTAAGCTAGCCTACGAAAGTGAAGCTGTCATACCGGTAGAAGTTCATATGGAAAATCATCGAGTGATGAAGTATTAGGAGAGAGAGAATAGGGAACAACTTTGTCTTGACCTCGATCTTATTGACGAGGTAAGAATGGATGTGGAGCAGAGGACAGTAAGGTACAAGAATCTTATGGCTAGGAAGCATGATGCCATGGTGAAACCCAGGCGGTTCAGTGTTGGGGACCTTGTTCTCAAAAGAGTCTCCTTAGCAACTAGGAATCCGACTAATGGAAAATTAGGACCCAATTGGGAAGGACCCTACAGGGTAATCAACCACAAGAGGCAGGGGTCATACTACCTAGAGGCCTTGGACGGACGGAAGTTAGAGCACCCCTGGAATGTGGAACACCTGAGGAAGTACTATCAGTGATGAACTTGGACGAAATTACCCGAGGGTGAGGTTGATACTATGGGCAACTACAGCTACAATTTGTGTTTACTTATACGTACTGTTGTGTGCTTATTACTACTATAGTGTGTACTAAGAATAAAAAGTGCACTAGTTCTTAAACTTTTGCACCGTCTACAGACTAGTTCACCAAAGACAAGGTTATGTATTTTCTTAAGTGTTTCAATAAGGCATCAGCTTCTAAAGCGTGCCATATTTGTGGACAATGTTTATGTAATGATATGGTTTGGATTTCTGATACACTTAATCTAGTTTCCATAATAATACCCACAAGGGGGGCAAAAGCCTAAGACGAATGAAAATCTCTAGACGCAGGCATACTCGTCCAAGCTTTCCTTTAAATAAGGATAAAGCAAAAAAAGAAAAAATCTAAGGCATACTCGTCCAAGCTTTCCTTTAAATAAGGATAAAGCAAAAAGCAAAAAGCTAAGGCATACTCGTCCAAGCTTTCCTTTAAATGAGTATAAAGCAAAAAGAAAAAACAAAGGCCCACTCATCTAAGAAAGAAGGCAGGCATTAAGGCATAACGCTCCAAAGATGAGCAACTAGCCAAGACGCCTCAATGTCTTAGGACGAGTAAAACATTAAAAACGTTATAAGCTTCTTGCGAGAAGACGAGTAATAATTGCCTAAAGGACAAGAAAAAGTAATGCGGTCATCATTATCGTCCTAAGTGGGTCGTCCATAAAGAAATCACATAGACGATCATTCAATACTTACAACACTGTTTAAAAGACAATAGCATATGGTGAAAATAATGGATAAGCTCGTCCATACAATAGGTGACGGATAAAGAAAAAATATTCTTTAGTCTAAAGAGGGTAGACGACCACTGTCCAAAAACCCTTATAAAATAAGCCTTAAAAGGCAATTGTTAATAAGCTCGTCCAGAACACTCTAGACGAGGTAATTGTACTCGAATACATTTATAAAAAAAAAAAAAAAAAAGGGGTCCAAAAACAACGGACCAAAAAGAAAAGCAAAACAACAATAACACTAGTTTAAAAAATTGTCTTCAAGGGGGGGGGGGGCATCAACATTGGGGTCGTCCTGAGATGGTTTGGTGGTGGCATCGTCCTTAATGTTAACATCGTCTGAGCCTGTTTGGAGGAGAGAACTTGTAGCAGCACCAAGGTTGAGTTTAATGGTGCTAAAGTCAACTCTAGAAAAGTTGTCTATAGCATCCATCCTAAAATCTTCAAATCCTGCTGCATAGTTCGTGTCCAGCAGGTTAGTAAACTCCTTGGACGCTTTGAACTCCTCCACTGCCTCGTCTTTAGCTTTCTTGAGGAGAAGACTCAGCTCGTCATTCTTCTTTTGAAGAAGGTCAAGATGGTCGTCCTTCCTAGCAGCATCGGATTTCAGCTCCCCCACCAAAGCACTCAACCCCTCAGCCTCGTCCTTGGCCTTATTCGCCACCTCGGCCTAAGTCCTACAGTCGTTTTTAATCTTTTCTCTTCTTTTCTCTAGAAGGATCCTCGTCCTATCCATCTCAGTGGCCTACCTGGACGCAGCTATGAACTTCGACATTGCCTACATGGAAGATAAGAAGGTTCAAGAGATAAAAATAACAGTGGATAACAGTAGAAAAATTATGTCTTTTAGTTTCTGTCAGACGAAGGAAAAGACTTAAACAACCTACAGTCATTGCCCCTAGCTGTAAACTGATAAAAGCCTAAAGATTGACTTATCTCGGAGGGTTTATAACAGTACAGAAACTCGTCCACGGTGATAGCATGGTTCCCATCAACTACCTCCCTCCATAAAACTTGCATAAAGACAATAAGTCTCCACGCGTTGGGGTTAAATTGACAAACTCTCAAGCCCAGCCTAGTGAGTAATTCCCTAGCGAAGGCATTCAAAGGAAATCTAAGCCCCCCTAGCAAGTAAGCTTCGTAAATACCTATCCCAAAACAGCGTTGGCAACACCATTCCCCTCAGACGGCTAACCTAGGATTCAGGTCATCTGGGATTTGGAACCAACTCCTAAGAGCGTCTAACCTCTTTTCATCTGTCTTAGAAGGGATTCCCATAGCACAACTATATACAGTTTCTTCTTCGTCCAAAGAGGAGGACGGCGGGACGCTCGTCGAGGTATCAGCCCCAGAGGCTGCCCTCGTCCTAATATTTGCCTGTAAGGTTTCGATGGGAATTCCAGGAACACTAGAGGTATATTCCTCTGTTGTGTGGCCACTACTACTGCTACTATCGTTACTAAAAGTGCTATAACTAGAAGAATCATGGTACTCGTGTATGGCCTTGTCTACACTGTCGCTAGACGAACAGGTAGCCATTGCAGACATCCTAAAGCTTAAAAAGGAAAGCTTGAGAGTGAGAGTAAAGGGAATACCTGGCTCTAGAAGAAAGATACTAAGGACGCTGAGAATACTCCTAGACGAGGAGACGGACGAGAATGTCAAAACAGAAAATCTGAAAAAGTGAGAGAGGCACGAAAGGGAAACCACTATTTATAGGTAGAAAAGTCTCGGTATTCACAACGTCGAGACCAATGAGACAGCGACACGTGGCATCTGCCTCGAAGAGGTAAGTCGATGTGACCAACAGCAAATGAAAACGTGACACGTGGTACGCTGTTTGAAAAGCAAATAAAATAAAAAATAACAATTATAAGTGTACTTGGAAAACTCGTCCTAAAGTCTGGTGATATACTGCATGACCCTGGACGAAGGGGCAACTGATGAGGAATGAAGAAAAGGTTACTCCAGATCGTCCATGATCATCCACACTAGCAGCCGTCCAGAAGAAAGCACTAAGACAAGGCCAACGCCCATGGTCGTCCATGGATGAAAACGCACCCCATCACTCGTCCTAGGAAAGCGCCCATCCCCGTCCTGAAAGGGTTCGTCCATAAGAGGACCCGTGGACGAGATCTTTACACTTGAAATTACTGAATACATTTCACCACTCCACAACTTACGCATAACTTCCAATGACCGTTGAATGAGAAAATACAACTCATAAACGGTTGTGGAAGTTATCCCTGGACCCTCGCACCTCCTCGAAGAGGTAAGTCGATGTGACCAACCGCAAATGAAAACGTGACATGTGGTACGCTGTTTGAAAAACAAATAAAATAAAAAATAACAATAATAAGTGTACTTGGAAAACTCGTCCTAAAGTCTGGTGATATACTGCATGACCCTAGACGAAGGGGCAACTGATGAGGAATGAAGAAAAGGTTACTCCAGATCATCCATGATCATCCACACTAGTAGCCGTCCAGAAGAAAGCACTAAGACAAGGCCGACGCCCATGGTCGTCCATGGATGAAAACGCACCCCATCACTTGTCCTAGGAAAGCGCCCATCCCCGTCCTGAAAGGGTTCATCCATAAGAGGACCCGTGGACAAGATCTTTACACTTGAAATTACTGAATACATTTCATCACTCCACAACTTACGCATAACTTCCAATGACCGTTGAATGAGAAAATACAACTCATAAACGGTTGTGGAAGTTATCCCTGAACCCTCACACCTCCTCAAATCCAGGGGAGGTTACAATCTCAATAACTGTCCTTAGGACACTATATAAACATCCTTTCAGACCAAAAAAAAGGTACGTTTTCATTTCCCAAAAAGTTGGAACTTCAAAAATATAGAGAGAAAACTAACTTTGTCATCGGAGGGTTTTTGGCCAGCGACCCCGGTCACCTTTGATCGCTTTTCTTTGTTTTTCAGGCCATCGAGAAAGTAAGTGGTCCTTTCAAGTCCGAAGCATCCAGCCTATTGATTTTCTTTGCATCATCAATACTTACTTTCTATATGTTGGCAAGCTCATTCTAGGTTAATCTTGATAAATCATCATGAAACAAGAAATTCATCCACTCAAAAGATGAGAATCTTTTTTAGAATATGGTAAAATCCTATGATCCTTCTAAGGTTCCTATCATCTGATATACATTTTCTTGTGACCTAATTAAAAAAATCGCATTGCTTTAAGTCAATGCAGTCAAAATCATGGTTGTCAAAATCGCGATCCAGATCGTAGAATCGCATGATTTTACGATCCCACCTCACCAAAAAGTTTTAAATCGTAGCAGGATCGCAAAAATGTTAGGATCGTAGGTAGGATCGTGTAGAATCGTATAGGATCGTAGGATCGTATGGGATTCTACCGATCCTACCGATCCTACCATTTGCCTTGAATTTTTTTTTTTTTTTTTTTTTAAGTGGGATTCATTTGGGTAAACCTAAACCCACAAGCCTAACAGGTTTTAGAAGCCCAATAATGAATTGAAGTCCCAAATTTACCCCTATGTCAACATAAAATCTCAAAAAAACCTATGGTATAAGTTTAATGTTTTCAAAAACAAAACAATTTCTTTCTTTAACCGTTCCTGTTTTTTTAAACTGTTGTAGAAGCCAATTCACTTTTAATATTAACATACTTATGCTAAATTAATCATCTATTTGTATCGCCTTCACAAATGTTGTTACATAAAATCTAATGATGTACTTGTGTTTCACTATCTGTAGGCAACCATGTTTTATATAATTTTGAAGTGATTATTTTTATTGAGTTAAGAAGAACTATTTTTTTTTATAGAATAATAAGACCTAAAAAAGTAAATATCAATTTTAGAACCAAAAATAAAAAATAAAACCACACAATTGAAACCAATGTCATTAAAGCATTAGATTTAGGAACTTTACCTTAGAAATAACAGTTTTAGTACTCACAACAGTGGTGTTTCTAACTTCATAGAAAAGAAAATGCATTTTGTAGAGTCCATATTTTTGTAGTTGGCAAATACGATAAATGTAATCAATTTATAGTGTTTTTGGTGTGTCTTAAGTGGGTTAAAGATGTATTTTATAGTTCGAGACAAAGACCCAAGTTCAGATCAAGAAAGAATCAAGTTTAGAGCAAGAAAACTACAGTTTCTATCAGTTTGACTGCTAGCTTGATTCCTGGCTAGACCGTATAAGATTTTCGATTTCAAGCTTGACATCTAGTTCGATCAATTGAGATTGCGATATTATCAAAAATATAAAACTTGAAAAATGCCATAACTAGCCCTTTGTCAAAAACACAGCATCTTTCAGCCCTGTTAATTGTGAGCCATCATTGCCTTTAAGCTTTCTTAACTTAAGTTTAACGTTTTTTAAAAAAAAAAAAAAAAAAACTCAGTCAAAAACCCAACACCTCTCAACCCTCTCAATAATGTTGTCATGAGCCATTGCTGCCTTTAAGGTTTCTGGTAATTTGTTTTGGTAGTTAATACTTAGTAGTTTATCATTTATTTGTACTTTGTTAGCTTAATTCCATATTGTTGTGTTGCGTATATGATTTTGACAAAGCTTTTAATGTTTTTATTTTTCTATTTTGTTAACTAAATTAAGTAAAATTTGAAAAAATTATGAAACAGGATCTTCATTATTTAATTAGCTAGTTTACCTTAGATTGAGAATTTTCTTTTAGATTACATATTGTAAAATTGTAGTTAGCTAGTTTTTATATGCTAACTAGCCTAACTAATTTTGGATTTGGAACTTAGAATTTGGAAAACATTTTTCATGTGTAAATAATATTTTGGTACTTAGTTGCTAATTAAACATGTACTGAACTTTTTAGATACATTATGTCAAAAGTTAAATATATTTTGCTTCATTAGAATGACATAAGAACGATGTAGTGCGTGCAAATTACATTTTATGATGCAATTTTTTTTTTAAAGGATGAATTATATTTTAAGTAATTATATAACATACAAAGTCACTATCAATAGGTTTTTTGCTTAAAATATGAAAATAGGTAGGATCTTACGATTCATGATCCGATCCTACGATTCACGATCCGATCCTACGATCTCCAATCCTACCTACCTCCCACGATCCTACGTAGGATCCCGATTTTGACAACCTTGGTCAAAATATGTAGGAAAAGAATAGTGTGAATATTAGAGGTTTGAACCGTTTGTTTCCGGAATTTGAAATATAAGAATATGTTTTAAGAATAACGGAAGAAACATAATAATATACAAAACTTTTAGGAATTAGGATTGCAAAAGATCACATTGCGAAGGATGTAACGTTGTGCTAACATTTGTACAGGGTATGAGGAGCTAAAGTAAACCTAAGTAACTTGATGAAATATTATTCCAATTAAGAATTGCTATTTTTCCGTTCTATTTTCAAATAAATAAATAAACCTAGTGCCTAGTTAAGGAGAGAAATTTCGGTGAAAAGTTTCGAGTCAAATACTCATCAACTCAGCTAAATGGGAAAAAAGGAAATAGAAAAGAGTGAGGAAATTCATTCCTTTTTCACTTTCGTTTTCTTTTTTTCTCTGTTCTCTCTAAATAAATAGTGAAAACAAACTTAAAACTTGGAATGTTACCATATGGATTATATCTCACAGACCATTAAAAAGAGCTGGAAGAACTACTCCATACAACTTGATCAAAACCCAACCTAAAGAAAACCAATCCAAATGCTGACCTCCACATTCACATGCTTAAAACAATCAATACTGTCAGATCAGTGAGGATTAGCATTTAATAGCTTGTTACACTGATGGGCCAAACAGAATGAAGATATAGATATTTAAGCCGTGAAAATAGTATATGATACAAATCAGATTTATGTATCAGCTTCCACATCACTCAGTTTATTTTTTGCTAACAAAGGTTGATCATAAAACATCCAAAAGTGAAAAAGACTGGAATAGAAGTAGTTCTGGAATGCTGCCTGCCTACCATTGGCATTGATCAACTAGAATAGAAGTTGTTGTTACGAATCAGATTTAGATAAAACTACTATGAGTGACTTTGCTTTGTTCCTTATTGTTGCTTCAAAGAATCACCTATGGCAAAAAAAAAAATTATTTCAATTCCCAAGAATCATTGTATGGATTTAATTTTGCTTGTAATTGAATTATTTACCTCCAATAGCAAAGTTTGCTAATGGCCAAGAACTAAGAAATTTTCTTGTAAAATCTGTCTGTTCTTCCCATATGTTGGATACATTGAGTGGCTAACAGAGCCTCATTAATTGTTTAGATGATATGGACAAATTCTGTAATCAAATAGTTTTGTCAAATGTTAAGAAGCCTAGGTTTGTCAAGATGAAATTGATAAATAGAGCAACTTAAGGTAACAACCAGTTGAATTACAAAAGTATTTTAGTTATAGTTTAAGTCAGAAGAACTGTCTAATCATCTCTTTTATGGTATTAAGTTGAGCAACATCAATAAAAAGAAAGATACAACTGTATATATTATACTATAAAAATAAGAGATGGTTATCTTTATAGTGAAGGTACCATAAAATCCATTGAAAAGTTAATCCGTTAAGGGTATTTCGGGCAGCAAATTAAATGAGTCTCAAGGCCCAAAAACCCATAAACCTGTAGCCCATCAAATGACTCACAAGAATACTAAGCAAGAAAATATGTTAAATTTGGATCCACAAAGTCAGCCATAGACTAGGTCCGCAAGTCTAATCGAACTAGCACTTGAAAACTGGTTAGGCCATCACATGCTCAGGCCTACAGCCCATCATGAGTTTGGTCTATGTAGCAGACCAAAAAACATTTGGGAGCAAAGCTGGGCCCACCAAATCAACCCCAAAGGCCATAATTTTGCCCACAAGTTTAGTGAAATCAACCCTTGAAATTAAAGAGTGTCTTTGTCCTACACCAGACCTATTGAACTAATGCCTCACATTTTTTTATAACCATTTGTCTCTCGCTTGACTGCTAGCCATTATTATATGATTTTATAGATATCAAACAAAGGCTGGATTCTTCCTTTATGGCTTCTTGGTATATTAAGCACCTTAATAATTCATGACTAACAGACAGAAAAAATTTGAAACTCTTAAAAGTTGTATGAACCCTTAGAAAAGAACTACAAAGTTTCCAATGCCATGTTTTATGCCAGTTTACAGGAAAACACACCTAATAAATTTTGGTTTCTCCAATTCCAATTTATTTAAATTTTATATTTCAGTTCATCCATTTTTAAATATTAAATGCATAGTGTATAATCCATCTTAAATTGAGTGAATTTCTAAACTCTATATTTCAAGCTGTTCTTCTCCCCTTTCCCTGTGTGTGTATGTGTTACAAATACTTAGTATTTAAAAAAAAAAAAAAAAAGCTTTAGAACAATCACTTAAGAAAAGCACTGATATTTTTTGCATTAAAGTTTCCTACAAATCGAACAAAAAATGATAGAAGCTTATACATTAAAAAAGAAAAAAAAATCGTTTTAGCAATGAATACCTAATTACTTTTTTGAAATGATCTTAACAACACAGTGTCACTCTAATATCAGCAAGTGTGACTTCCCAATCTGCTGCTGAAGTGTTGTCAATGGGTGGGATTGTTGAAGTGTAGCACAGCAAGATAGAGTTAAGAAAGACAGGCCCTTCTTTTGGTGGAGTTTACGTTGAATTTGTAGTATGACTGATCGGATACTATAAAAATAGAATGCAGATATAGCAATAATATGAAAATAATTAATGTTTAAACTTGGGTACCTATCATTAAACATTTAACTTTAGAAATTTAAAAGCACCTGAAAAATATAAACAAAATATATTTAATGGAATGATAATATGTTAAGCTATATGCTTAACACTAGAATAATGCAGGGAGAGAGACGTACTTTAACATTAATTCTTAATTAAAATACCATTTATGTGGCAGATTTGGGACTATGCTTAACTAGCTGAAGACCCATGCTACGCAAGGAGTTAGGAAAATTTTCAAATAAGGTAATCAGTTACAGCAAACAGAAATGTGATTTTTGACTGCATTACCATGGTTGCATAATCTAGGGCCTGCGAATCCTTCATTGAATTGAAAGGAATTCCTTATCACATCATGGTAGCCTTAAAGGGGACTAGCACTAGGCACAATCATATATATATAGTCAAAGCCCATACATTTGGCTTATTGAGAAGCTCTCCTTGAAAGTCATTTCCTGTTGTGAAATTAGGGAGTTGGCTTTGTACTAGACCAGACCTATTGGAATTCAAAATCGGCCAGTAGGTGTACTGCTGAAGATGTTATGAAAAACCATTTCACATTTTTCACCATTTCATAGAAAAGAAACTATAAGCAAAGGGATTACAGAGCCATCCAAAACAAAGAAACAAGGACTGAAGCAACATTAAAACCACATCAAAATACCAACTTTAACTTAGTAATGTTCACCATAATTTACTTAAAAGTTACATTTCAAAATTTCGATGGGTGAATATATATGTTCTCAAACATCCATATGAAATATGATTTCCAGACCCAATGAGTAGTGAATAGTGAGTACAAAAACTGAATCACTTAAGATTTTAATTATACAAAATTAAGTAGTCTGATCAATGGAATATGTCTCTGTGGGGAATAGAAGAAAAATGAAGCTTTTCTCCAATGCTCTAGTAAATCAATGTTGATCAATTCCAAATTCTGACAGCAATATGGAAATGTCACCTTCTATTTGAACCCAAGAGGGCATCTTTTGCTGAGTCCTGAATAACTTCTTCTAGAGAAGATCGTTGCAAGAAAGCCTTGGTGTGAAGTTCTTCCTTGTCAAACTATTTCCTTAAAAGTAACAATATTTTCTACCTACGGCACTTTGAATCCTAGCAATAGCAGATATCAAAATAAGAAATTAGAAGAAACCAAAAGAACTTGATTTTATTGCTTTGACTGCTAGCCATTGTTATTTTATTAGTTACCAACAAGCACTCAATTTTTTTTTTTTTAATTTATCATTAAAATGAATTTGTGGACCAGACCCTACAAAATTCCAAATTTATGTGATTTTTATAGATGTCAAACAAAATCTGGATTATACTTCAAGACTGCATCAAAGATGAAAGGAAATCCATGTTATGTAAGTTCAAAACATTTCAACCAAGGCTTTAATGAAGTCTTAACTCTAAAGATCCATCCTAATGTACCATCCACAATTTTGTCCAGGACTAAAGCTACTCAATATATGAAACATAAAACTGGTAATAATCCATTTACTCTTCCTAGTATGTTGAATCAACAATCTGTGCTTTTGATCCATTAACCTTATCATTTTGTTTACAAATACGCATCCATCGTTTTCTGGAATATACAAAGAGCCAAAGCTACAGAAAATATAAATTTACTTTACAACCTGTTATATAATAAGTCACCTATTTAATCTGGATAAATATTTTTCTAAAATGTAGTTGTGAATAAGAAATTCCAAACATATATAGGCTTTATGAATATTGTTATTTTCATAGGTAAAAATTATAGAGAAAATGCGTCAAACTGATTCTCATAGGCAATCTGTTTCAATAGCAAAGCAACTATAGGGAGGAAAGGGTGAAGTCACTACCTTTGAATATTCTGATACGAATGAAATACAAATGCACCAAAAGATACTGGTAGAACATCCCAAGTAGCAGTTGGCCAGTTGCCCTAAAGCTGAAGATATCCTCAAAAAGGCACCGGTAGAAGATGAAACTTGCGACATACGTAGCATATTAGGTGCAAATTGAATATTTCATGTATTAAACAAAATCTGCCAATGGAGAGATAACAAAAAGGATTCTTACTCTGATTTTTAGGAAGGCTTTAACAATATAAGGATTGATAGAAGTAAGACTCAAATTTTTTCTTGTAGATGCAAAGTAGTACCATTTTTTTTTTTTTTGGAAGAAAACTCTGCTTTTATCTGGTTTAGAATTCTGACCTTGTCTCATATCTGCATACAGAATCAAATCATTGAGAGACTAAACCAAATTTGAACAAAAGAAAACAAGAGAAACATGGGTATTTGCTTAACAGAAAAGGATTGAATCTTAAATGAGTTGTGTAACCTTTCAAAATCCTGGACTGTATGATCCTTCAAAAAATCAATTCACATCTGAAGAATTAGAGCAGTCCCAACCTATTTCCACCTGGCATCAAATTAAAGAGTAAGGGAAAGAACATACTACAAAGTTTCCAATTTCATGTTTTAAGCTACTTTACAAAAAGAAACTCCTGATTATTTTTGGTTTCTCCAATCCCAGTTATTTTAAATTTTATACTTCAATTCATCCATTTTTTATAATTAAATACATAATGCGTAATGCATTTGAAATTGAGTGCATTTCTAAACTCTATATTTCAAGTTGTGCTTTTAATCAATGAAGCTAAAGAATGACCATTTAAGAAAGCTTAGAGATTTCTGCATTAAAAATCTCCTACAAATCTAACAAAACTTGGTAGAAGCCCTAACAAATAGAAATAATTTACGCAACAAAATACCTGATTACTTTTTGAAATGATCTAAGAACACGGTGTTACTCCAATATCAGCAAGTGTGATTTTGGAATTTGTTCATGCACCTAATCAATAAACAAACCAAGTATATCACTTTACCAACTTGATTTTGAGATACTTTATGTGCCATGATGATTAGAGTTATAATGAGGGTATTTAACAGAGATGAGAGGAGGTTGGTTTCCAGTTAGGGAAGAAAATAGGGTTGAGAATTTGAAGTTCAACAATTAGTATAGGCACATGGAGTTTGTCAATAGGCGGGATTGTTTGAGTAGCACAGCAGGACAGAGTTAAAGAAGACAAACCCTTCTTTTGGTGTAGTTTACATCGAATTTGTAGTATGAGTGTATGACTGACTGGATACTACGACTTTGAATGCAGATAACAATAATATGAAAACATTAATGTTTAAACATGCACATATCATTAAAATTTATCTTCAGACATTAAAAAACAACAGAAATCAATTTGCCATTAGAAACTGACAAGAATACAAAGGCAAGTTCCTTCAAACATAATTGGCTTGTCAACATCCTTCTAAAACAGCTCATAGGCATGCCTTGCATGTTGTTCCCAGCACTCCATTCCTTCCAGCTGATGCAAACTTAAGGCAGCCACACAAAATTCTTCAAAATTCAATTTTCTGTATTGAATAGAACTAATTCAAATACACAAGTCAACAATCAGCTTCTACTCTTATCCTTATATGTTTTGGGAAAAAATTTCAGTGACATCAAACAGAAATGTGATTTTTGACAGCATTACCACGGTTTGAATAATCTAGGGCCGGTGAATCCTTCATCAAATTGGGGGAATTCCTTATCACACCCTGTGAAGACAAGAAATTCAAAAGGCTTTATGAATATTGTTATTTTCTTAGGTAGAAGAGAGTTAAAGAGAAAAATGCATCAAATTGACTCTCATAGGAAACCCATTCCACAGTTTTCACACAAAACAAATATAAGGAGGAAAAATTGAAGTGATTACCTTTGTAATATTCTGATTTACAAAAAACCTGATGCTCCATTAGGTAGTGGTAGAACATCCCAAGTAGTAGTTGCCTAAAACTGAAGCTATTCTCAAAAATATTTGTATTTTGATTAACGAAATCTGCCAAAGGAAAGAAATCAAGATAAGGATTCTTAATCCTGACTTTTATGAAAGCTATTACAAGCTAAGGACTTTAACTGAATTTAAACAAAAGAAAAGAGGAGAAAGTTGGGTATTTGATTAACACAAAAGGATTAAATTTTGAAGGAGATGTATGAGTATGAACCTTTAGAAATGATGGAGTGTATGATTCTTCAAAAATCAATTCCAATCTCAAGGATAATTGAGCATTTTTGGAGCAGTTCTCACCTTTTCCACCTAGCATCAAGCTGACAAGGAGAAGAAAATACTAGAAAGTTTTTAATGCTATGTTTTATACCCATTTACAGAAAAATACTCCTGATTATTTGTTTGACTCACTTGGGTTTTGATCTCTCCAATTTCAAATAATAAATCATTCAAAATTTAGTATTTCATGTCATCCTTTTTTATGTGGTAATTAAATGCATAAAGTGGAATCTATCTGAAATCTAGTGCATTTCTATGCTAACTTTCAAGATGTACTTTTAATCCTATCACACTACACAAGTTACACAACAATAATTCAAGAAAGCATAGAAATATCTGTGTTAAAATATCTTAAAATTTGAGCAAAACATGGCGTGGTACAAGCTGATACATAAAAATGAATTTCAGCAACTAAATACTGGTTCTGGATTAGTTATCTAAGTTGATCTTCGACAACAATATCAGCACTTTTCAATCTGCTTATGCATCTAAATCAATAAGCCAAGTATATCACCTTAACAACTTATTTATAAGACACAATAGAAATTATTTGGATGAAGAAGCAAAAGATAGGTTTATGTACAACACTTTCAGGACAAATTTTAAGAGAGAAGAAAATAGAGGAAAAAGAAGGTACCAACCCACCTATTTGTTGACTATTCACACAATTGCAGAGCCCAAAAGTTTTTTAAACAAGCAAAAGTACAACATTGGGATTTTTCTATGATTCAATTGCTTTTGCATGTGAGAGCAGTGGTACCAGTGGCATGCCCCCTTTCCTGTTAGGTTCAATTCCTTATATATAAATGCAAATGTCTCTTAGTAGAAAGACCCAAATAAAAGAAAGAATTGGGACTACTCATACCAGAAAATTTGAAAAATTAGGTTCATCCACTTGAGCAAATTTAGGCAATCCTCCCATGATTCCTTTGCTCCCTTTCAGTTGTTTGAATAGTGCTTTGAAAATACCTGCAAATTAAAATTGGCCACAAACATCAATATCAAAGACAACGAAGTCGGCATTAAAGGGAAAAAAAAAAGAAGGTTGTATTTTTTATTGCAAAGAAAGTACAAGTAGAGTTGTAGTACCTACCTAAAGAAGCGGACGCATTTTGGTTGCTGAACAAGAATTTAATCCTTAAATTGAAAACATGGGAACATGTGGGACATTAGCAATCCAATCCTTGCCAGTTCTCTCCTGGTATCTTTCTTTCAAGTGGGGACAGTCAAAGATTGTCAGGTTTGTAAAGAGGAGAGGCGACTCATTTCTTTGGGAAGTGATATCATATTGTGTCATTCATAAATTTGAAGGTTTTGAAGCTATGTAAGGTTGCCAATCCCTTCGGAAAGTGATATCTAAGTGCGGTATTTGCGAATTTCAAGCCTTTGAAGTGATGTAAAGTAATCAAGCGGGGAACTTTTGAAACTATGAGGCTTTGCAGAGTGGTAGCACTAACACATTGTGTACCATCATCACTGAACAGATCAATTTCCTTGCAGTCCCTAATCTCCAGCAACTTAAGGGAGGTGACATGTTGTATGGATAGAGACATAGACAGGGATTTTAGCTTACGGCATTTCCGAATCCATAGATTATGGAGAGAAGCCAGGTTATGAGAAAGTATTAGTGTTCAGTTTTTCCTTACCAAGTTATTTCCCCAATGCGACAATAATTTCTTCTAGGGGCACTCCAAATTTCCTAGAAATGACAGATATCAAAAATAAGAAATTAGTATAAAACAAGGAACTTGGTTACAATAGAATTGCACTAAGGGCTCACATTTCTTTATAACTATATGTTTTTTCCTTGACTGTTATCTATTTGTTATTTTATTTGTTACCATTAAGCATTCAACTTAATTATTATTATTATTATTATTATTATTATTATTATTATTATTATTTTTATGTTTTGGTAAAAATGAATTC
Source organism: Castanea mollissima (assembly GCA_014183005.1). Classification (NCBI taxonomy): domain Eukaryota; kingdom Viridiplantae; phylum Streptophyta; class Magnoliopsida; order Fagales; family Fagaceae; genus Castanea; species Castanea mollissima. The sequence continues at coordinate 9,653,970 of JACAVU010000004.1, forward strand.
CTGGACTTAGGACATACAAGATTCCAATTTATATGCTTTTTTATAGATGTCAAACAAAGGGTGGAATATAACTTTGTGCCTTTATGGTAAGTTAAGCAGCCCTAAGGATTCAAGACTACGTCAATTCATGAAATGTAAGTGCAAAACCACTTTCTATACGAAGCTCTTATGATGTCTCAACTTTTGATATCCATCTTAACGGAATATTTTTGCAGGACAACAGCTACTCAGTCTATGAAATATAAGATTCGTAAAATCCCTTTAATCTTCCTAGGTTGTTGAATTAACAAATTATGCTTTTAAATCAAAGGTCCAAGATTGGTAACTATGCTTTTGATGGCTTTGTTTATAAACTAATATGCACCCATATTTTTATAGAACAAAAATCCAAAGGTACAAAAAATATAAATCCACATCACAACCTGTTAATATTATAAGTCACCTGTTTAACCAGGATAAAATATTTTTTCTCAATAGTTGTCGTATCTAAGAAATTCAAACATAGGCTTTATAAATATTGAAATTTGTGTAGGTAGAAGAGAGTTATAGAAGTAATGCATCATATTGACTCTCATAGGTAATACAGTTTACAGTTTTCACTAGCAAAACAATATAGCAAGTAAAAAGTGAAGTGATTACCCTCGTAATATTGGTAGAAGATGAAACTAGCAATTGCCTAAAACTGAATCCTCAAAAAGGTATTGGTAGAAGATGAAACTAATATCCGTAGCATTTTGCGTGCAAATTGAGTATTTGTATTCATTAACTAAATCTGCCAATGGAAAGAAAACAAGATATTGATTCTTAATCTAACTTTTAAGAAAGCTATTACAAGATAAGGATTGAGATAATTAAGACTCAATGTTTTGCTTGTAGATGCAAAAGTAGTACCAGCCTTTTTCAAAGAAACACCAACTCGAGTTGATTTAGAATTCTGACCTTGTCTCATATCTGGATACAGAATCAAATTATTGAGAACCTTAACTGAATTTAAACAAAAGAAAACAAGAGAAAGTTGGGTATTTTATTAACACAAAAGGATTGAATCTTAAAGGAGATGTGTGAACCTTTAGAAATAGTGGAGTGTATGATCCTTCAAAAATCAATTCAGATCTCATGCATAATTGAGCAGTATTGGAGTAGTCCACACCTATTTCCACCTGGCATGAACGTGTCAAGTAAGGAGAATAAAATACTAGAAAGTTTCCAACTCTATGTTTTATGCTGGTTTACAGACACTCAGCTTTTTTCGCTTGAATTCACTTGGGTTTCGGTTTCCCCAATTCCAAAAAATAATTTATTCAAAATTTAATATTTCAGTTAAAGTGGAATCCATCAGAAATCTAGTGCATTCTAAGCTCAAAATTTCAAGCTGTGCTTTTAATCCAATCATGCTACACAACTATAATTCAAGAAGGCATAGGGATTTATGTGTTAAAATATCTTAAAATTTGAGCAAAAAATAGCATGGTAGAAGCTTATGCATAAAAATGAATTTCAGCATCTAAATACATGTTTAGCTATACAAGTTGATCTTCCCGAACAATATCAATCCAATATTAGCAAGTGGGACTTTCCAATCTTTTTATGCACCTAAATCAATAAAAAAAAAATCAGGTATATCACCTTAAAAACATATATTTTGAGATACAATAGAAATTACTTGGGTCTATATATTTGCCTTAATTTCTTCTTTTCCCCTACTGGTATGGCAAGAGGTCATTATCTCAAATGACAAATTTTGTGAGAGAAGAAAACAAAAGAAAGAGAAGGTACTCACCTCCTAGTTGTTGACTTTTCGCACAATTGCTGTGCCCAAAAGTTTTTAAACAAAAAAAAAGTACGACATTGGGACTTTTTCTATGATTTAATTGCTTTTGCATATGAGAGCAGTGGAACCCGTGGCATCCACACCCTTCCTGGTGGGTTTAATTAATCCTTATACTTCATAGTTCACATAGCCAAAAAAATAAAATAATTAAAATTGACATATGAAATAAATGCAAATGCTTTTGGACATACCAAGAATTGGGTTCATCAGTGAGCAATTTTAGGCAACCGTCCCATGTTTCCTTGGCATCCTTTCAGTTGTTTGTACAGTGCTTTGAATAAATCTGCATATTAAATTGCACATAAATTGGAAGAAGATAAAGAAGTCGGCACAAAAAGAAAAGAAATAGTACAAGTTGTAGTTCTTACCCGAAGAAGCCGAAGGATATTAGTTGCCGAATAAGAATTTCATTCTTAAAGATGATAATGATCATAACAATAATCAGGATAATTATAATATCGAAAATGTGGGACATGAGCAATATCGCCAATTCCCTTCTGGTATCTTTCTTTCAAGTGGGGACAGTCAATGATTATCGGGGTTTGTAAAGAGGAGAGCCGATGCATTCCTGATGGAAGTGATGTCAGATTTGGGCAAAAACTGACTTCAAATCCTTTGAGTGATGTGAGACTTCCAATCCCTTCAGGGAGTGATATCAGATTGGGCAAACACGAAATTTCAAGTTTCTGAAGTGCAGTAAGGTTGCTGATCCATTCGGGGAGTGATTTGAGATTGGGGCAATTCCCAATTGCAAGATTTTGAAGTGCTGTAAGGTTACCGATTCTTTCGGGAAGTGATATGAGATTGGGGCAATTCTTAATTGCAAGGCTTTGAAGTGCTGTATGGTTACCAATCCCTTCGGGAAGTGATATGAGATTGGGGCAATTCCTAATTTTAAGTTTTTGAAGTGCTGTAAGGTTACCGATTCCTTCAGGAAGTGATTGGCAATTCCTAATTTTAAGGTTTTGAACTGCTATAAAGTTACCGATCCTTTCGGGAAGTGATTTGAGATTGGGGTAATACCTAATTTCAAGGTTTTGAAGTGCAATTTCAAGGTTTTGAAGTGCTGTAAGGTTACCGATCCTTTCGGGAAGTGATATGAGATTGGGGCAATTCTCAATTATAAGGTTTTGAAGTGCTGTAAGGTTACCAATACTTTCGGAAAGTGATTTGAGATTGGGGCAATTCCTAATTTTAAAGTTTTGAAGTACTGTAAGGTTACCGATCCCTTCGGCAAGTGAGAGGTGAACATTTGAAATTCTGAGGCGTTGCAGAGGGCTGACACCAGCAGATTGTGCGTCTTCATCGCTGAACAGATCAGCCTCCTTGCAGTCGCTAATATACAGCGTCTTGAGGGAGGTGAGATGTTGCATGCATAGAGATAGAGATAGAGATTTTAGTCTATCGCATCCTTCTATATGTAGCTCCTCGAGAGAAGCCAGGTTTTGCAACCCCTGCTCTGGCAGAAACTCTAAATCCTCAATCCCAAACAAAGATAGAAACTTCAATTTGGAGAGAGGAAGGGAGGAGTTCGAAGCAGAGGGAACCGAAGAGATTGCTTTCATATTCATTGTTTGTTGCAATGGATTGCAACTGGTGTCGCCCAGTCGTAGCGGTTCTTCAAGATTTGGAAACAACGGCATGCAAGTCAGGTTTTTGCAATCAGTAATTCGCAACCGTAAAAGACGAGGAAAAGAAGGCAATGATACATGCGGCTGGTATTGATGACTTGATGTTGCCACACCCACTGTATTCCTCCTCCACCATCCCTTTAGATTAGGGCAAACCCGCAAATTGAGTGACTCTAGGGATGGGAAAAATGTTGATGAAGCAGAGATCTCTTCAGTGATTTCTCGGTCTGATATGTATTCCAGACCATCCATTTCTTCTAATGACAGATTTCGGAGATTTGGGAGTTGATGCATTGGCGATAGATGTTGGCACATCGAGTTTAATATTTCTAATATCACAAGACCAGTCAGCGAAGGAAGCCAACTCGGAAATCTCACACCCTGGTACCATCTCACATTCAACATTTTTAAATTCTGGTGTGGCCGGAGGCCTTCCATTAAAGTTTCATCTTCACAAACACCTGCGACGTTGTTACCCAGGTCAAAAGCCCATTGTAATTCCAATTTTCTAAGATGCTGCTTGTCCTTCAAATTCGCAGCCTTGGCTTTAGAGGCGGCATCTTTCACCCCTACCTTAATTCTAATTCTTAGTTCTCCTCTCAAGTTATTTAGCTTGTACAATATCGGAAAACCAGTGCAAGTAAGTTCCTTGTTTAACACTTGAAGAGAAGTCAACTGCCCTAATCCAGGTGGCATGTGAGTCAAACTGTCACAACCTTTTAACTCAAGATTCCGGAGGTTGAACAAATTTTGAATGTTTCCCGGTAGTTCTTTAAGCTTTATACAATAACTGAGGTTTAATGTTTGCAAATTCAACAAACTAGTAATAGAACTAGGGAGAACTTCAATTTTATTCCCAGAAAGATCAAGGTATTTTAAATATGTTAACTTTTCTATAGAATTTGGCACCGTCATAATATTTAAGCTATGCAGGTCTAATGCACGCAAACATCTAAAACTACAAAAAAGTATTTCAAGAGTTGATTTTTGACAACTTGATACTCGCTTAGTTCTTAAAATGAGCGTACGTATCTTCTTTGCTTTGAATAATGAGCTTAAATCCTTCTTAAACATCTTGTAAGATGCAATTGATAGGTGACGAACATTCTCATTGACATTTTTTATATTTGAATCAATATTTGTGCACTCAACTCTTGAAATTGATTGTGCAAGATCATGTATTAAATCATGCATTTTAAAACTAATTATATCCCCAAATCTATCTTCTCTAGCTTCTTGGAAGAAGGACCTCCAAAGTAGGGCCTTACAGTACTCATTAGCAACATCCTCCACATCCTCCATATGTAGCTTTTCGTTTGATGTCTGAATAAATCCTTGTGCTATCCATAGATTTATCAATTTTGACTTTGAAATCTCATGATCTTTAGGAAACAATGAACAATAAGCAAAACAACACTTTAAATGTGATGGGAGATAATCGTAACTCAATTTTAGAATCGGTAAAATACCACTATTATTTTCTTCTTGAGTTACATTTGTAAATTCTCTATTCTTGATATTTAACCATTCTTTCTCTGTCTCTTTAAAGTATAATATTCTTCCTATCGCCTTTATAGCAAGAGGCACTCCGCAACATTTTCGTACAATGTCCATTCCAATTTTTTCAATGTTAGGTTTAATCGTCTCTTTGCCATTTCTAAATGCCATTTGCTTAAATAAAGACCAAGACTGCTTTTCTGACAAGCCCAGTAGATCGTATGGTGAGATTGTGCTAGTAATATTTGCAATCAATTTAGTCCGTGTAGTTATCACAACTTTACTTCCCTCTGAGCCACTCATCAAAATTCCTTTCAATATAGACCACTTTTCCTCATCCTCATTCCACACATCATCCAACACAAGTAAGTATTTCTTTTGGTTGAGTTCTTCGCAAAGTTTAATTTGCAAATTATCCATTTCAAGGTTTTCGGGTTTCTTACCAGTGGCAGATTCAAATATCTTTTCAGTTATTTTTTTCACATCAAAGTTATCAGAGACACACACCCACATCTTCAAGTTAAAATAATCCAATACTCTCTTGTCATTGTATACATACCGAGCAAGTGTGGTCTTCCCCATCCCTCCAATTCCCACTATGGATAGAAACGAGACATTCTCTTTCACTTCAGAGTACAATAGTAGATCAACGAGGATCTCCTTATCTTTTTCTCTCCCAAAAATTTCTTCTTCATGTATAAGTGAGGAGGTTTGGTCCCTATCCCTAGTCACAGTCTCTGAAGGACGTTGTTCTACCAACTGGAAATTGTTCCTATCTTTTGCTATTGCATCAAATCTCTCCCTCGTCACTTTTATTTTTTTAGCCATCTTACGTCTAAGACTAAAAGCAAGTTTGAAAGTACGTACCTTCTTTGCCATTTTCCCCATCGCCCTTCGCCGCAGATCTTCAGTTACGAAATCGTCCAGCAAGTCATCCGCATCATAAACTGCGTCTCTGAGCTTTGTGAGCCAGTCCCTGAGTTGATGGTTCATGTCCTGCTCCTGCTTCTTCTCTGCGTCTTTAAGCACAGCTTCAATAGTGGAAAGAGTACCCTTCAATTTTTGGAACTCATCTTTGACAGCCCAGATGGATCCAATCTCTTTGAAAGCATTAGAACCCAAAATTTCGCCGATCTTCTTTGCAATGCCAGTCAGGATTTGTGCGGCCACTGCTACAGCCACTGCTTCAGCCATCTCTAATTGTCTTCTTTGTAAAAACTAAAAAGCTAGAGAGAGCAAGTTGAAGTTGTTGAAATGCCTAATGTGAGAGAAGGAATAAGGTTTGAAGTTGCACAGGTTTAAAAGTTTTCATCAAAGGGGACCCCACTGCCCAATAATGCATTAGGGCTGAGAAAAGGCTTCACCAGTTAACTCCACCCAAAGATTAAAGAACATTTTTTGTTTCGAGAGGAAAAGACTAACTAACCTTTTTTCTTATTTTTAAAGTCAATCATGAGTAGGTATGAAATATTTTTTACACCCCTAATAGTACTTTGCCACATCAGTTTTCTGTACAATTAGGGCTTGCTCGGAGGTTTTTGTTTTTAAAACAGTATAAAAATAATTTTTAAAAAAATTAACTTGAAACTAATTTTTAGATAATAATTTTTACATTTTATGTGTTTAGCTCCTATTTTTAAGAATAATTTTCAAAATACTAAAAATAATTGTTTGGGAGACTATTTTTATTTTTGAGATTTAGAAAAAATATATTTACAAAAAATAACGTGTAGAATCTGTAAAAAAAAAAATTGTAGATAATGATAAGGGAATAGAGCTCATCATTTTTTTTTTTAATAATAAGTTTCAAATTTGAACTGTGAGAATTCTTTTTGTGATAAAGATAAACTTATAAATTTAAGAGTTAAAAAAGTTTGGACAAATATTCAAGGTCACTATTTTCAATATATTTACAATTATGTCATAAAAAACATTTTCTGTACCTGAAAAAACCCTCTAAACCGTTTTCAAAATCATATTTTAAATTAGGAAAATAGGATACAGTTTTTTGAAAACTAAATTTATAAAATATTAGTCAAACGATAAATTTAAATGTGGAACCCACTATTTTATGAATTGCAAAACAAAAAATTATATTTAAATACTCTTACTAAACAGCCTCTAAAACATAAACTCACCATTTTCTTATGAACTTTTTTTGATGAACACATAAACTCACCGTTTGATTCGTCGGCAAAATAGTCCCTCAAATTTTAATGTTCCATCTAATTCCCCTGATTCCCAATTCTCTTCTCAAGATTAAACTGTTTATTCTTATGCCAAGAATGTCTTTATTCTTATTTGTATTTATAGAATTAAAAAAAATTAAAAAAAGTCAATGAAATTAGACACCTTTTACATTAACCATACTTAATTTTTTTTTAAAGTGTGTCTCCACATGACTCACCATTACATTCTTACCAATCACAACTCACTACGTAACGAGTTGTGGCACAATATTGTGACAATTTATATGTTCCTAGCATTATTTATTTAATAATAAGAAAAAAATGGTTAGTTAACCTACCATGTTCTTTATTAGTCTTTCTTTTCTCTAAAAAAAAATTCTTTTATCTTTCACGCAGAGTTTAAATTCAATTGGGACTTGGTATAAAATATTTTTTTACACTATCCAATAGGACTACATATGCCCTGTCATCTTTTTACAAATATTTTTTTTAACTTATTTTTTTTTCTCATGTATTGTTGAAAGTAGTTCAACTGGTCTAAATAAAATAAGGATTGATTCCGCGTAACAAATAAAATAATCACTCCGCGTGAAGACTAACTGTTTGAAGCTGCTTCGAAGGAAGAGTAGGTCGTCCAAAGCCTCAAATATTACAAGGGATGATTCCACTTGACAAAAAGCTGAGACAAAAGGCAAAAGTAAAAGTGCACGCTAACAAAATAATTTTTAAATGTATAAATAGTATTGTGGGACTTATTTTTAATAAAAAGTAGTTGAAAATAAAATTTGTGGGTCTGTAAATAGTACACAAATGCACTGTTCACGACCGAAAGCAGCTGAAAAGTCAGATATATACGGCTACTATTTATGAACAGTAGCCGTTTGTCCTTGAAAAGCGTGCTGCTGCAGGAAAAAAAAAAAGAAGAAGAGAAATGCAGGACAGTCAACAAGTGCGGCTGGAAAAAAAAAAAAAAAAAAGTAGCAAAACGCGTTTGGACTAAACGCAGACGCGGAAACGCTCAATCCAAACACTCACTAACTGTTTGAAGCTGCTTTGAAGGAAGAGTAGGTCGTCCAAAGCCTCAAATATTATAAGGGATGATTCCACTTGACAAAAAGCTGAGACAAAAGGCAAAAGACAAAGTGCAATAATAAAAAACTAAACACGCATGCATTAAGTTTTGGGAAATAATATTTGCATCTTGTAAATTTTGTTTGAGTATGTACTATATATGTATAGAATCGAATAGAGCTTTCTCTTCCATGCCCTTCAACTTGTTTGATGCTCTAGCAGCTGATAATTGTACTACTATTCCTTGGACTTGGAGTTTCTGCATTTTTCTTCCTAGAGAAAATAACACATGCACATATCAGTTCGTTGAAGATGAGTTTCGTGACAGAACGAGCCTGCTGGGTCTATCTCTCTTTCAAAAAGCTTGGATTACGATACAAGGCAGACAAAAATTGGGCACCGGCCCAGTCCAATGCAAAAGAATTGCCCATTCAATTATCCTTTTTTATGATATTGAGGAAACCAAAATCAATGAACTTAAGGTAAACTAAAAAAAGATGCTTATGGACATGATTAAAAGTAGTTAAGTATCGTAAAAACCAATAAAAAAAATTTGAATTAAAATGGTTCCTTAGAAATTTCAAAGATAAAACGCTAAAAATTGTTGCTTTTTTTTTTTTTTTATAGGACTAAAAATTGTTGCTTGATTGTGTTTGATTCCTAATTAATAGTTATTATATTGTTTGATTGTCTTTTCCTTCTATGTAAGCCATAAGAAATTTTCGGACTCCATATATACTCTCTCCCTATTTTAAATAATTCCTAATTATGATTGTTTTAGAATTTATGTCCATAAAGATGGTATAAAGAAAATGTTCATAATAGATGTTATAATGTATAAATGTTTTTTATATAAAATAATGTAAATATTAATTTTGATTAGAGGATTGTTTTAGCTATAAAATTATTTAAATTATATCTATACTACTAATAACATGATTTTTTGTTTGGGTTTCATCATTTTGTGTACTAAAATATCCTTACTCAAATTCTTAAACTCTCTAAAATAGGCCTATCTTTAATTAAATAATTTTAAATTTAAAAATACAAACGGGTTCAAAGAGTTTTTTTATTTTTTATAAATTCCTAAATTTTAGGTTTTTTTTTCCTTACTCATGTACAAATAACTAATTAAAAAAAATCACTTAGAGAAAAATCCTAAAAATTATGAAACTATCTCTATCTTATTTTTAAACAACAATAAAACAATAAACTCAAAATAAAAAATAAAAAAGAGACTTCTTGCACGTGCAAAACATATGTGATGAGGCTAGTATATAATAAGATGCGAGGCTTTATCTTTTTCTTTTTTTAAGAAAGAAATAGGATGCTAAGCTAAACTCACAAAAACGTATAAATATAAATTATAAATAGTCATTTTTGGAAATTTAACTAAAATATGATTGCATTCTACTATTTCATCATGCTATCATCTTATCACAAAACAGATGAATAGTTATAGTTATTTTATTCTAGTTTATTGTATTCCTTTGAAATACTCATATAATTATCGTTACAGTGTCTAATAATGTGAGTTCTAGTTAGTTCAATTGAGAAAGTCTCTGATGGTTGAATAAGAAATCTGCAATTCAATCACTGCTTACACCAAAAACCGATTAGTGTCTTGGTCTGATAATAAAAAACTATAATTGGTGTCTTAGTCCAATAATAAAAAGTTATTTTCAGGAGTGGACGTCATAGGTTAAAACTCTCTAAAAAAAAACGTGCCTAATAATATTATGTCTAGTAATAATGGTTATGATCTATATTAAAACTCTCTCAAAAAAAGAAAAGAAAAAAAAAAGTCTAATAATATTATGTCTAGTAATAATGGTTATGATTCTATATTCTTGTCTTAGAAGTGCTTCTTTAGTTTGAGTGTCAACATGATACATAAATTATAAGATGAAAAAAATTGTCCTCTATCACTATCACGCTAGTTATGATCAATACAAAACCTATCTGGCAACTTCCAAATACTATATAATATGGGTGTTTTGCCTAAATTATAAATCACAACTTCTTATTCAAATTTTTATTCTATTTTATTTTATTTTAGTCCTTGAATTTTAATATGTATCCAATTTAGCAACTTTATCTACTTCTGTTAAGTCTGGATGTTAATTTTAACAAATTTTATTTTCCAAAACAATGTTGTTCTGATGAAATTAACGGCAAGGACTAAGGATTGAATGGAGAGACTACATGAGAAACAGAGAAAGTTAAAAGTCAAAACGCAAAAAGAAATAAAAGAAATCAAAGGTGATCGGGGTCGTCGGCCAAGAACCCTCCAATAACAAAATTAGTTTTCTCTTTATATTTTTGGAGTTCCAACTTTTTGGGAATAATAAAAACGTCCCTTTTATCTGGTCTAAATGAGCGTTTATATAGTGTCATGAGAGCAGTTATTAAACTTGTAATCTCCCCTGAATTTGAGGAGGTGTGAGGATTCAGGGATAATTTCTACAACTATTTAGGAGTTACATTTTTCTTACATAATGGTCCATAGAAGTTATGCGTGTGATATGGAGTTGTTGTACATACTCAATAATTTTCCTAAGTGTCAAGGGTCATCTAGGGATCCTCGTCCAGAGATCCTTTAGTCGAGAATATTACTTCCATGGAAGGTCGTCCCCTTCATGGACGACCTTATTTAGATCGAGGTGGATGGATCTTGGACGAGATAGTGGTTTGTCAAACATGACCATGTTAATCTCATCCGAGCACTTTCCTGTATGGACGAGATTTCTAATCTTGCCTTCCTAGTTTTCTCCAGGACGATCTCTATGGACAATATTGGAGTTGGCAAAAAATCATTCCCATCACATGCGATAGTGAAATTCAATTTTAGTAGAATAATCTCTAAAAGACAATTCTCAATCATTTTCTTTCAAACTATGATATATTTACCTAGAGAATGAGATTTCAAAGGGGATTCTCATTGCTAGCACGTTTTAGAGAAAAAGGAATTCAAAGGAAAAATTTTCTAAAATCGACTAGGTCTAGTGCAAAAAATTGTAATTTGCAAATGATACCAAACCTATCTCAAATAATTATGGCCTTTGTACAAGAATCATTTGTGGACCATCAAAGTAAAATATTAGTACTTTTGAATTGTCGACTTTGAGTCAATCACGAGTCAACACAACAATTACTCGTTACTTTTTTCCCTAAAATTTTAGTGTGCTTTTTAAATGATTTCAAGTATTATCCCTAAAATTTTCATGTCATTTTTAATTGATTTAATGTATTATCGCATAATTTTCACTTTCAAATTATGCTCAAACTTGAGAAGTGTAGAATGTAAATCTTGTCACCTTCATTTGTTTATTGCTAAATTCAATATTCAAGAAGTAACTATCAAATTTACCCCCAAAAAAAAATCAAACAGTTTTGAAAACATGCCAACAAGCTACACTTCATGTTTGCAACTCATCCATCTTCAAATAGAAGGGCTGTACAAGTAGCCATGCTAAATTTCAATATTTACTCAAAGATAAACATCAAAAGGAAAAGGATTTAAAACATCATTCCTTTTTAAATTTGAAAGTTTCTATTGGTTCCTTTTTAAAACATCATGTTGCATTTCTCTCTCACATATGAATGTCTCCTATAATAGACCCACAGATAAAGTACAGTTATATAAATGAAGACAAATACAAACACTATGCACTAAATAATTTCATTACCTCTTTCTTTTTATCTTTCATGATTTAGTATAGTTACATACTTTTGATTGGGATGTTGAAAACCCGAATCCAAAAGGCAGACCGTTGAAAAGTGACATTTTCTGAGCTAACATCACTAGTGAACCGCTTCAATAGAATCAATCTCTTATCAAAGGACCACGGACTCCTGTCAAAAATATCATTCATATGTTCCTCCGTGACAAAGATTGCCAACAATAAATTGTTCCCCACTTCTTTGATAGTTACCCGATGAGAGCTTCTCCACAATTGTTGCATGGTGGACTTGAAAGCCTCCTTGTTAAAATCTCTGTTGATTTGCAACCTGAATAAAAGGCTGAACTGAGCTTGTTCTTTTGATAGAGCTACATCTTGAGAGTTAACTGACAAAACACCTTTTTCCTCTACAGAAATATTAAACTTCTTCCAAAGTTCCTCCATTTCCGCATCCATATCAACATAGTGAAAGATTAAATTTGGAAAAAAAAAAAGAGTGCAGAAGAAAAGATAGGGAGAGAAAGTCCCCTACTACAATCAAAAGTGAATTGATTGGAGAGGTTTAGATCTCACGAATAGAAAACGTAAGTTAGGAGCTTCTACTTTCCAAAGACTACTAAGAGCTTAGGAGAGAGAAGAAGGTTTATACAAATAGTTGTCTTCAAAACTTTCAATGTAAACTTTGCTTATTCACACAATTAAAAGTGGTTTAGCTTCGTAAAATCCAATAAAAAAATTTATCTATGTATTAAAAGAGTTACGATAATTTTTAATATAGCGAAAACTTGAGTGCTTTAGGAATTAAAAAGATTCCTTCGAAATTTCAAAGAAAATTGAGTTACTACAATTTTGACACTTATGTGTGTCTATATATATATATATAATAACTTATTAAAAGAATGCAATAAATATGTTTGCTTTTAGAATGTGTTGGGTTTAGACGCTGTAGTTGCGCCAAGTAGCGGCAACAAATTGAAGAAATATTTTTAGATTTTAAAAAGAAAACATTTACATTAAAAAGTCTAATGCATCTTACATTGCAACTATGTAGACGTAGTGTAATCTAATTCTTCTTATTTTTTAATTACTCCACTAAAAAAAATGGTCTAATGTATCTTGAATTGCAGCAACCGTATACTACACTAAAAAAAAAAAATGTCTAATGCATCTTAAATTACAGTAACCATATACTACACTAAAAAAAAATTTCTAATGCATCTTAAATTGCAACAGTATTAATACCCATCATTTTTTTTTTTTGAATTTGTCATTAATTTCTTTTGCAAAATTTGTCAATATTTTAGATTGTTCTTAATTATTGAATTGAAGTTTCCACTTAAATATGATTTCAATTATTGTTTTTGATAGTTTTTAATTATTAAATTTAAGGTTTTTCTATTTAAATACATTGGTGATTAATTGAGCCTTAAAGCCCAATAAATACACACACACACACACACACACACATTTTATAATACCTTAATTTCACACATTTGTATTCATTAATTAACTTAAGAGTCAAATACTCATTCATTTTCATTATCTACTTTATTATATAATTTTAAGTAAATTATTAAATAAAAACTATCTACATATGAATTTTAATTAAGCCACGGGCATAATGCTAATATAAAACAATGACCAAACACGAGTATAATGTATTCTATATCCAAAATATGTATTCAAAACAACTTACCAAATATAAAAATAAGTGTTTTTTTATATTCAGTTTTAAGATTTGAATATAAAATAATGGTGTGTTTGAATACTGCTTATTTTGCTAAAACTAAAAAATTATTGCTGAAAGTATTGTAGATAAAGGTAAAAATTAGTTGAAATAGTACAGTAAAGCTCATGAATAGTGCCAAAAAGTGCAGTAGGACCCATGAATAATAACAAAAATAAGCTGAATAGTGAAGTAATTTTAATTTTTCATTCTTATCCAAACGCACACTAAAGAATATAAAAACTAAATACAGCACTTTTTAAAACCAAACCGTCCCTAATTTTTCGTAAATTCATTTCACTTAGGCTGCATTTGTTTTGGGTGTAAATGATTTCTAGAAAATATTTTATACCCAGCAGCATGTTTAGGTGCACATATAAAATAAAGTTTTCCGAAAAATGAATAACTTTGACCATAAAATAAGGCCTTTGACTTGGAAAATGATTTACGTTTCTATTTTACCTTCAAAACCCATTTTTCGGAGTCTCACACCAGAAAATAGAGAGAGAGAGAGAGCTAGAGGGAAAGTCACAAACTCCAACCACCCACCCCCAGATTAGACCACGCTGGTGAAGCCTGGATCATCATCCTCAACCCAAATCCCCGTCGTTGAGCTTGCGTCGGCGAGATTGAGCCATGAGATCGTGTTGTTGAGCTCGCGCTGGCAAGATCGAGCCGCGAGATCGCGCCATAGAACTCACGCCGGAGAGATCGCATCGCCGAAGCATGCCGCTGTTGGACCGGTCTTGTCATCCATGACCCACCGACCACCGATCTCTCTCTTTCTCGATCTACCTCTCCCTTTCCCTCGATTTACGATGACTCTCTCTCCCTCCTCACTCTTTCAGTTTGACCGAATGATTTGAGAATGGTGTTGTTTTGATTTTTGTTTGTTCAAAAGTTGATATATTTAAATTTTTATTATAAAATTTGTTTGGAAACTGAGAAAATGTGAAAAACTAGTAGAATTGCATTTTCAAAACGTTACCAAACGCTTAAAATTACTTTATAATATAATTTTTAAAATGCAACCAAACACTAGAAAATATTTTCCTTTCTTGAAAATATTTTCAACTGAAATTATTTTACACTCGAAAAATATTTTTTTTTGGAAAATAATATTTGTATCTTGTGATTGTATTACTATTCGTTGGAGTTTATGCATTTTTCTTTTCTTCCTAGAGACTCAAAGAACACATGCACACGTATCACTTTGTTGAAGATGAGCTACGTGACGGAAGGAGCCTGCTGGGTCCATCCCTTCTAAAAAGTTTGGATGCCCAGTCCAATGCAAAAGAGCTGGCCATTGGGCTAAGAAATGGGCGTGTAGATTAGATAAATCACCCTTTTTATGATATTGAGTTGCGCAAAATCAATGAAATTAAGGTGAAGTAAAAAAGATGTTTTTTTTTTTTTTTTTGAGAGCGAAAAGTAAAAAAGATGCTTTTTTTTTTTTTTTTGAGAGCGAAAAGTAAAAAAGATGCTTATTCACACTATTAAAAGTGGTTAGGTTCGTAAAACCCAATATAAAAATATATTTATATATTAAAAGAGTTACTATAATTCTTAATATAGTGAAAACTTGATTGTGTTTGATTCCTAATGAATAGTTATTATATTGTTTGATTGTGTTTTTCTTAAAAGTGCTTCTTTGGATTTCACATATACTTTTCCTTCCTATTTTCCATAAGTCCATATGATTTTCTTACTTAAAATAGGTTTCAACGATTGTTTTAATTTCAAAGACCCTTTTAAATAATGTAGTTTAGTTCTACCTAGTCTACCAAAAAAAACTCATATATATATTTTTTAATTTCAAATTTGTTTTGTATGACATCATGATATTCATGTAGGTAAATTTAGACTTTATGTTTATAAAAATCGTATAAAGAAAATGTTCATCGAAGATGGTATAATTTTTAATATAAAATATTAATTTCGAATAGACAATTTTTTTTAATTATAAAATTATTTAAATTATGTATATAATAGGATGCTAAGCTTGACTCACAAAAAAGTATAGATATAAATTATAAATAAGGACATTTTAGAAAAAATTGACTAAAATATGATTACATTCTATTGTTTTATAATGTAATCAAAACATTGTCATCTTATCACCAAATAGATGAATAGTTATTGTTTTTTTATTCTAATATATTGATTCCTTGGAAATAATCATATGAATAGTTACAGTATCTATTTTCCATCCTTCTTTCGTGACGCGTAAAATTTTATATAAATATCCATGCGATAGTAAAATTCAATTCAGTAGAATAATCTCTAAAAGACAATTCTCAATCATATTCTTTCAAACTATTATATTTTACCTAGAGAATAAGATTTCAAAGAGGATTCTCATTGCTAGCATGCTCTAGAGAAAAGCAATTCAAAGACAAAATTTTCTAAAGTCTACAAGTCTAATGCAAAAAGTTGTAATTTGCAAATGATACCAAATCTATCTCAAATAATCATGGCCGTTGTGCAAGAATCATCTGGGGACCATCAAAGTAAAAGTAAAATATTAGTACTTCTGAATTGTCGACTATGAATCACTCAGCATGACAATTACTAGTTACTTTTTCTTCCAAAATTTTTCCTATCCTTTTTAATTGATTTTATTTATTATTGCATAATTTTTAATTCCAAATTATGCTCAAACTTAGGAAGTGTACTTTTGATAGAGCTACATCCTGAGAGTTAACTGACAAAACACCTTTTTCCTCTTCAGAAAGATTAAACTTCTTCCAAAGTAAATTATTAAATAAAAACTATTTACATATAAATTTTAATTAAGCCGTGCCTTGCACGGGCATAATGCTAATATAAAACAATGACCAAGCACGAGTATAATGTATTCTATATCCAAAATATGTATCCAAAATAACTTACCAAAAACTACCAAATATAAAAATAAGTTTTTTTTTTTAAAAAAAAATATTCAGGTTTAGGATTTGAATATAAAATAAGAGTGTATTTGAATACTGCTTATTTTGCTGAAACTAAAAAATTAGTACTGAAAGTACTATAGATAAAGGTAAAAGTTAGTTGAAATGGTACAGTAAGACCTATGAATAGTGCTAAAAAGTACAGTAGGGTCCATAAATAGTAACAAAAATAAACTGAATAGCGAAGTAATTTTAATTTTTCACTCTTATTCAAACGCACACTAAAAAATATAAAAACTGGATACAACACTTTTTGAAACCAAGCCGTCCCCAAAATGTCCCTCATTTTTCGTAAATTCATTTCACTTAGTTTTGGGAAATAATATTTGTATCTTGTAATTGTATTACTATTCGTTGGAGTTAATGCATTTTTCTTTTCTTCCTAGAGAAAAGAACACATGCACACGTATCACTTTGTTGAAGATGAGTTACATGACGGAAGGAGCCCGCTGGGTCCATCCCTTTTAAAAAGTTTGGATGCCCAGTCCAATGCAAAAGAGCTGCCCATTGGGCTAAGAAATGGGCTTGTAGATTAGATAAATCACCCTTTCTTTTTTTATAGGAGATAAATCACCCTTTTTATGATATTGAGTTGCGCAAAATCAATGAAATTAAGGTGAAGTAAAAAAGATGCTTATTCACACTATTAAAAGTGGTTAGGCTCGTAAAACCCAATAAAAAATATATATTTATATGTTAAAAGAGTTACTACAATTCTTAATATAGTGAAAACTTGATTGTGTTTGATTCCTAATGAATAGTTATTATATTGTTTGATTGTATTTTTCTTAGAAGTGCTTTTTTGGATTCCACAGATATTTTTTCTTCCTATTTTCAATAATTTCATATGATTTTCTTACTTAAAATAGGTTTCAACGATTGTTTTAATTTCAAGAGCCTTTAAATAGGTTTCAACGATTGTTATTGTATTCTAATATATTGATTCCTTTGAAATCAAGAAAGTCAATACCGTATCGGAGGCTGTACGGTTTGGCCACCGGTATGGTATATTTTGGATATCGGTCAATACCGGTGTACCGTTTCGAATTTACCGCTATTTTATATATTTTATATATATATATATACACACACACAACACACACAAAATCTCTATTACCAAAAAACATTACCTCAAAAATCCAGTTTACAATAAAACATTACTTCAATTGTTATTGCATACAAACTTACAAAGAAAAAAAACACAATATAAAAAAAAAAACTAATTGTTCATTGCTTACAAAGAAATAAATAATACAAATAATTAAGTTAACACAAATTTAATACAAATTACATAGGATCATCTACTCCCATCCAGCAAAAGGATCTACATCAGGACCATAATATACATGAGTATTAGCATTTGTCAACACAACATCATCGTCACCATCATCCTCATCTAGAACAACAACATCATCATCATCATTATCATTATCTTCCAAATTCATTGTTGCTAATGGCTCTTCAATGCTAGCCCAATTCACATCTTCCTCAGTTAGTAACAAAAATTCAGAATCCTCAACTACCCAATCATCCATTAAATCAATATTATCAAGGCTTATAGGATCCAAGTAATCCTTTTTCCTTCTAATGTTCCTACCAAAATCAATATCATACATTAATGACATTTTCTAATCATTCAAAATAAAATTTGAATATATTTAAAAAATACATTTCTCGTAACAATAAATTATAACGAACAAATACTAAGTCATTCAAACGTTTATGCTCAAGCCTATTTCTCCTCTTGGAATGGATAAACTCAAATGTGCTCCAAGCTTTTTCATAACTAGTTGCACTACAACACTGACTTAGCACTCGAATTGCAAACTTTTGTAATTCTGGAGTGTCATTTCCAAATTGCTCCCACCAAGCAACTTCCAAAAATAAAAGAAAATATTAATTTAGTACAAAGCAAGTAACAAACTTTCAAATGAAATATATATATAGTATACCTGGATTTAGTTTTTCACGTTGACGGATTGCCATAGGCATTCCAAAGTCACCTAAAGCCTTTTTGTATGCTTCAATTTGAGAACTAAGACTATCCTGCTCATTAAGATCAAGAACCAACCTTGTAATGGTACTAAGTAGGTCTTTTGTAATTTCTTTTTGCTTCTTAAACGAAGGCCTAAAGAAAATTCCAAAGTTAAGATAACAACCTGCTGCATGTAATGGACTATGGAGTTGTTTATCCCACCTAGCATCAATGACACTAGTAAATGGTATATATGCAGAAATTTTATTCTTCAACCTTGCTTTTATATTCTCCTTTGCTTTATCCATTGCCTCATACAAGTATCCCATTGATGGTTTTTCATCCCCATCTACAAGACGAAGTACTTTAACTAAAGGCTCACTAATCTTCACTATTTGTTGACATTAAAAAACTCTTTATCTTCCAAAACAAGTGCAGCCACCTCCTTCCCATGACATCTCTAGCATATCGAGATTCAACCCATTGATCACAAGTAAACATTTGCCTAAGTTCTTTCTTAAACTTAGTCAAGCATTGAAGACTTAAAAACTCAGTTGCAAACCTTGTGACGGCTGGACGAACCAAATCCCTACCATTAGTGAAGTCACTTCTCATCAAAGATAAAACCTTGCCATGGTTGTATATGAATTTGGTAATCTTTTTAGCATTTTGAATGGTTTCATGAATGATAGGAAAGTATCTCTTATCTGAAAAAAAATTCAACATTAAATCAATGCAATGGGCTGCACAAGGAGACTAATAGAATGACCCATATTTCTGCATTAGCTTCTTTCCTGCAGACTTGTAAGCAGAATCATTATCTGTAACGAACTGTACAATGTTCTTAACCCCAACTTCTTGAACAACTTTATCAAACAACTTAAACAATGTATTTGCATCCATTGTTAGGCCTGACACATCAAGGGATTTAAGAAACATAGTACCTCTTGGACAATACACTAAAAAATTAATGATTGGAGTGTTCCTTTGATTTGTCCACCCATCTGACATTATTGAACATCCATAAACTTTCCAATCATTTTTCACATCTAAGAGATAATCATTCATTTCACTCACATGTTTTTGTAATAAAGGACCCCTCAAGTCATGATAAGAAGGTCCCTTAAAACCAGGCCCAATAGCTACTATACTATCTATAGCTTCTTGATAATACACAGAGCGAGCTGCATGGAAAGGTATATTAGTATGGTACCACCACCTTGCAAAATTCATTCTTGCCTTCTCAACCATTTGCTTTGAGACCAAAAAAGATTTTATATATGGTTAAGAGCCAGGAATTGTTCTTGGAGCAAAAAAGGATTTAATGTTGGACCTTTCTCCAACTTTTTCTTTCCCTTTAGTGTTATAATTACTAACTGATGAATGACTCTTTGAACCCACTCTCTCATTATTATTATTACCTTCATCATCATCATCATCATCCTCCTCCTCCTCTAAATCATAGGGATTTGAAATTTGTTTACTAATTCTTCTCTTTTTCCTTTTACTTTTCTTTAATTCTTCAAGCAACTGTTTCATTTGCCATTTTACATCTTCAGTTACTTTTTTACATGCTTCAACATCATCCTTAATCCCAGCTAAATGATACTTGAGCCTAGTAATTCCTCTCCCCCTTATCATTTTAGAACAAAAAATACACTAGGTGTTATTCCTCACATCCGGCACAGCACGGCCATAAGCCCATGCTGGATCCTCGGATCTTACAATTGAGCCAGACGCTACACTTGATTGATTTTCAGTCATAATTCACACTGCATATGTACCATCAATTATTTGTTAATAATTCTAAGTTGTCTTTTTATTAATAATAATACTAAGTTGTAAATTACTAATACTATCCCAATATCTCAAGCTAACCAAAATCAAGAATGAAATAACAATTCATGAACACAGTAACCCAATTCATGAACACAGTAATCAATTTGTAAAATTTTACCTGAGGCTGAGAGTGAGAAACAGAGTGGCTGAGAGTGAGAAATAGAGTGGCCAAGAGACACAGAGCAGCTGACACAGAGCAGGCAGTAACATCAACACTATAATTTTTCATTTCTTCTTGTACATTTTTTGGAATAAACCAAAAAAAAAAAAAATCACTTCATAAAAATCCCTTTTTTCCAAATATATAATCTAATGCTAAATTCTGTGGGATGGCAGATTCTGTATAGAATAGAATGGTAGAAGAAGTCTGATAAAAAAAGAAGAAGAAGAAGAAGAAGAAGAAGGTAGAAGAAGTAAGAAATGGACAAGAGCAATTCAAAACACCCATCATTTTAAGTGAAATAGTTTTGTAACAATTTTTTATTCCGGAATTAATATAAGTTGTAAAAATGCAAGCAACCTAATGCTATTTCTTTCTACTTTTCAATTTCTTCTTATTATCCAAAAAATAATAACTAATTATCATTCAAAGAGAAAGAAAGAGACCAATAAAAATAATAATATTCTAATCACAAAGACAAACTCATTCCGATCTCCATTAGTGTATACAAAATCATCATCATATATTAAATATCAAACAAATAAACACAAAATTAACTTAAATATTGGAATTATAGTTATTATATTATATATACTCCTATAAATCACAGATTTTTACACATTAAAAACCCAAAAAAAAAAAGCAAAAAAATCGAACCAAAGCAAAGAAAGCAAAAAAAAAGAAAAGAATGACAGAACATACCAGTTTCGACTTCCGACCAAGGACCTAGATGCAATGTTAACAGTTAATTTTCTGTGAAGGAGAGAGTGAGACGCAGAGGCCAGAGAGTGAGACGCAGAGAGAAGTGAGACCGAGAGAGAAAGGGAGAAGAGAAAGAGAGAAGAGAAAGAGAGGAGGGCTGCGACAACAGAACAGAAGGTAAGTAGTGATTTTAGGGTTAGATAGAATTACTAGATTGCCCTTAAAAAAATTCACAATTACAAAAAAAAAAAAAAAAAAAAAATTCGGTTCGGTATTCATGTACCGGCCGGTACACCCGGTATTTTACCCGGTACGGTATGGAGGGTGTACCTGTACTGGTGTACAGGCCGGTACGGTATGTACCGGCCGTTACAGTACGAAATCCTCTCCACTGTTTGAAATACTCATATGAATAGTTATCTATTTTCCATCCTTCTTCTATGATGTGTAAAATCTTATATAAATATCCATGCAATATTGAAATTCAATTTCAGTAGAATAATCTCTAAAGAACGATTCTCAATCATTTTCTTTCAAACTATGATATTTTACCTAGAGAATAAGATTTCAAAGAGGATTCTCATTGCTAGTATGCTCTAGAGAAAAGCAATCCAAAGACAAAATTTTCTAAAGTCGACCAAGTCTAATGCAAAAAGTTGTAATTTGCAAATGATACCAAATCTATCTCAAATAATCATGGCCGTTGTGCAAGAATATCTGTGGACCATCAAAGTAAAAGTAAAATATTAGTACTTCTGAATTGTCGACTATGAATCACTCAGCACGACAATTACTAGTTACTTTTTCTTCCTAAAATTTTCCTATCCTTTTTAATTGATTTTATTTATTATTGCATAATTTTAATTCCAAATTATGCTCAAACTTAGGAAGTGTAGAATGAAGATCTTGGCACCTTTATTTTTTTATTATTAAATTCAACATTCAAGAAGTAATTATCAAATTTATCAAAAGACAAAAAATCAAGAAAACATGCCATTACTTCATGTTTGCAACTCACCCATCTTCAAATAGAAGGAATGTACAAGTAGCCATGCTAAATTCCAATATTTACACAAAGATAAACATCAAAAGGAAATGGATTTAAAACATCATTCCTTTTTAGATTTGAAAGTTTCTATTGGTTCTGTACCCCAAGTGTGTTGCATTTCTCTCTCACATATGAATGTGTCTCATATACTTTTTTTTTTAATGTAAGTGTCTCATATACTTGACTCACAGATAGAAGTACACTCTTATATAAAGGAAGACAAATACACACCATGTCCTAAATAATTTTACCTCTTTCTTTCTTTTTATCTTTCATGATTTAGTAGAGAGTGGAACCGAATTGGAAGTTTACACAATCATCAAGGGGTACCAAACACATAAAAATACAACCCCAAATCGAATAAATGCTCTCCACACCAGCCTTAAAGTTCTGTCTAAGCATCATTACACCTAAATGATCAAAAGAGGAATAGGCAGCGACATCCACTAATGGTGGTGACTGGTGACTCTTCAGTTGAGGAATATAGGCAACAAGATCCACTATTGGTAGTGAGCACTTTCACTTTGTCCAACCCTTTCTGGTTTTAATGGCTCTATACGCTTGTTATGAACTAGGATGAGTGGGGTGGATTTGGTGTTAAAGCAAGTGAGGGGCTGAATATGCAGTAATGTGGAAGGGAGGCCATTCCCTCCTAGAATTGAGAGACAATTTCAGAGTTGGAATTATCTGTGCTTAGCTTCATTGATCTTTTCTTGAGTACATAAATAGCCAATTCTAAGATGAGATATTCTCATCACAATCTAATCCTAAAACATAGGACCCAACTCCTGTCTAGATTTGAATACAAATTGAAAATAACAAACTGAATATATTTGAAAAATAAAAAATAAAATGCAATCCTGATCCGCAAATGCTGCTTGTTATTTCATTTTATCCAATCCGCAACTATTCTGCAACCATAACTATCCATCATATGTATATCCTTCAAATCCTATCATATCTTTTAAAAAAAAATTGATAATAACTGTAGTACTATTAGGATTAGGAGTTTATACCTTTAATTTTTTTGTTTCTAAAAAAATATTAGGAGTATCACCTCTCTCTATCATTCATGTCAAAATAGTGAAAATCTAATAAATCACTCCTTTAATAGTAATACTAATTGTTAGCACCAGCTCACACCAGAGTGATATTCTAAAACCAATTTTAAGGTCCCCTCCTTTCCCCATCTTGCATGCCAGTAAATATTCCAAACACAATGAGTTGACAATCACCCCCAAGCAATCAAGAATTCAAGTAGACAAAAAAACTCAAGGAATTTGGTAAAAAAAAAACTAATGATATTCCCACATCAAAACTTGACTATGAATACAGAACACAAGGAAGATTCAGAATTAGCCATGCCTACATGAATTGAATTGGCAAAGGTGACGTAATCCTCTCCACTGTTTGAAATACTCATATGAATAGTTATCTATTTTCCATCCTTCTTCTGTGATGCGTAAAATTTTATAGAAATATCCATGCGATAGTGAAATTCAATTCAGTAGAATAATCTCTAAAAGACGATTCCCAATCATATTCTTTCAAACTATGATATTTTACCTAGAGAATAAGATTTCAAAGAGGATTCTCGTTGCTAGCATGCTCTAGAGAAAAGCAATTCAAAGACAAAATTTTCTAAAGTCTACCAATTCTAATGCAAAAAGTTGTAATTTGCAAATGATACCAAATCTATCTCAAATAATCATGGCCGTTGTGCAAGAATCATCTGTGGACCATCAAAGTAAAAGTAAAATATTAGTACTTTTGAATTGCCGACTATGAATCACTCAGCATGACAATTACTAGTTACTTTTTCTTTCTAAAATTTTCCTATCCTTTTTAATTGATTTTATTTATTATTGCATAATTTTTAATTCCAAATTATGCTCAAACTTTGGAAGTGTAGAATGAAGATCTTGGCACCTTTATTTTTTTATTATTAAATTCAATATTCAAGAAGTAATTATCAAATTTATCAAAAGACAAAAAATCAAGAAGTTACGAAAACATGCCATTACTTCATGTTTGCAACTCATCCATCTTCAAATAGAAGGAATGTACAAGTAGCCATACTAAATTTCAATATTTACACAAAGATAAACATCAAAAGGAAATGGATTTAAAACATCATTCCTTTTTAGATTTGAAAGTTTCAATTGGTTCCGTACCCCAAGTGTGTTGCATTTCTCTCTCACATATGAATGGGTCTCATATACTTTTAAAAAAAAAAAAAATTAAGTGTCTCATATACTTGACTCACAGATAGAAGTACACTGACAAATACAAACACCATGCCCTAAATAATTTTACCTCTTTCTTTCTTTTTATCTTTCATGATTTAGTAGAGAGTGGAACCGAATTGGAAGTTTACACAATCATCAAGGGGTACCAAACACATAAAAATACAACCCCAAATCGAATAAATGCTCTCCACACCAGCCTTAAAGTTCTGTCTAAGCATCATTACACCTAAATGATCAAAAGAGGAATAGGCAGCGACATCCACTAATGGTGGTGACTGGTGACTCTTCAGTTGAGGAATATAGGCAACAAGATCCACTATTGGTAGTGAGGACTTTCACTTTGTCCAACCCTTTCTGGTTTTAATGGCTCTATACGCTTGTTATGAACTAGGATGAGTGGGGTGGATTTGGTGTTAAAGCAAGTGAGGGGCTGAATATGCAGTAATGTGGAAGGGAGGCCATTCCCTCCTAGAATTGAGAGACAAATTCAGAGTTGGAATTATCTGTGCTTAGCTTCATTGATCTTTTCTTGAGTACATAAATAGCCAATTCTAAGACGAGATATTGTCGTCACAATCTAATCCTAAAACATAGGACCCAACTCCTGTCTAGATTTGAATACAAATTGAAAATAACAAACTGAATATATTTGAAAAGAAAAAATAAAATGCAATCCTGATCCGCAAATACTGCTTGTTATTTCATTTTATCCAATCCGCAACTATTCTGCTACCATAACTATCTATCATGTGTATATCCTTCAAATCCTATCATATATATATATATATGTATATATATGTATATATATATATATATATATATATTTAAATTTTGATAATTACTACAGTACTATTAGGATTAGGAGTTTAACCTTTAATTTTTTGTTTCTAAAAAAATATTAGGAGTGTCACCTCTCTCTATCATTCATGTCAAAATAGTGAAAATCTAATAAATCACTCCGTTAATAGTAATACTAATTGTTAGCACCAACTCACACCAGAGTGATATTCTAAAACCAATTTTAAGGTCCCCTCCTTTCCCCATCTTGCATGCCAGTAAATATTCCAAACACAATGAGTTGACAATCACCCCCAAGCAATCAAGAATTCAAGTAGACAAAAAAACTCAAGGAATTTGGTAAAAAAAAAAAAACTCATGATATTCCCACATCAAAACTTGACTATGAATACAGAACACAAGAAAGATTCAGAATTAGCCATGCCTACATGAATTGAATTGGCAAAGGTGACGGAATTTGAATAGAATAGTGCTGAGATAAAGCCTTTTGTTTCCCAACCCCCAATTCACATCACACCCAGAAAAGAGAAACAAATACCCAACACTAATGATAAAACCAACAAAATCCAATATCCCCTCCATGAAGTTTTTACAGTTTTATAGGGTGAGAAACAAGATAATCATGCTTCCCAGATCAAGGATTCAATAGCAAACACTAAATTAAAGACCATTAAAATTTGCAACATGAATGAATAGTGTGCAAAAGCAAAACCAATCCAACTAAAATCTAAATTTTAGAAGGAAAAAAAAAAAAAAAAAAAACTCTCAATATTCCCATCAAAACTTGAGAGAAATTCAAATAACTATCATAAACCCAACAAAATTAAAATATTTTTCCATGAATTTGTTAACAATTTAGGGTGAGAACTAGATAAAAACGTTCCCCTTCACAAATCAGATCAGGAATCCAAAAGCCAACACATGATTTAAGAAAAAAAATCTATGTAGAATAACCAAAAAATCATCCAAAAGAAAATACAGATTTAAATCCGGCAATTTATTTAGTACGATATCAAATCCTCATTCTGCCATTTACATTCCACAGCCAGCATATCTACCTAAAACGAAACTGAACCCAAAAAACATCAAAAATCAAACCCCAAGAAACCACCGTAAGAATTTTAGAAATCACCACCAGCATCATCAAACCCAGCATCATATCCAGAATCATAAGCGCCCATCTCAGACACATCAGAGATCATATCTCCAACCAGCAACCCACCAAGCAATCCAGCACCTAGTCCCAACGCCATCTTCCCACCGCTGCCACCACTCTTCTTAGGCGGTTTGGCCGTACCCGCCGTACCCGGCTTGCGGATACGGGGCGGGTTGGTGAGGATACTGCGGGTAACCACCGTTATAAGCCGGTTGAGGCGGGTACCCTCCGTACATAGGCGGTGGCGGATACCCACCGTGCGGCGGCGGAGGCTGGTGCGCGTACGGATAAGCAGCCGCCACCGTGCCGGCAGCCAGCATTCCCGGCGGAGGATAAGCGGGAGCAGGTCCACCGCTAGGCCCCGCCGCACCGTATCCAACCGGATACGCCGTAACGGGCGTGTCCGTGTCCACGTTCTTTGCCTTCTGTTGAGTCGCGGTGAACTTTTCGCCAAACTTGTACGTGAAATCCAACACCCCTTTGGCTTTTCCAGATGGGGTTCTGACGCTGTAGCTCGCGTGCCTCTCGTCTTTCGATTCCTCGCCGTAGCTCTCGAGGAGCTCTTTGATGGGCACGTGGACTTCGCCGACTTCTTTGTCGCCGGCGAGTTTCTTCTCCGCCTTGATCTTCACGACGAGCGCCAGGCGGTTCTGCTCCGCTGCATTGACGTCTATTGTGAATTTCATTGGGAAATTCCACTTGGGGTTCGGGCCGCAGTCCTTGTCGATGTGCGTTCTCTGCTGACTGGCGTTGTTGTTGTTGTTGTTGTTGTTGAAGTAGTCGCCGTGGATCGAAACGACGGCGTACAGGTCCATCTTGGAGAAAAGATTCACGTCCTTCAAGTCCTTCGCTGAATTCACTGTGATATCCAAAGGCCTGCACTCCATTCTTTGAAGTTTTTCTCGGATCAAAGAAGAACAAAGAATATTTGGATATGAGAAAAAAAATATAAGAGGCGGTGTTCTTTTTTTTCTTTTTTTTTTGGTTGGGACGAAAGAAAATCAAGAAGTTGTTGTTGTTGTTAATGGTGGTATGGGAATTTGGATGAGAATTGGCTATATATAGTGAGACTCAGAGAGAGATGGTGGGAGGAAAGAGAGGTGAAATTTCGGGAGGTATCGTGACCGTGTGAGAACCGAATAGAGGTATTTATGGAGGTGACGGTACAGCTGTTTCTATTCTAGATAAGAATCCAAATTTAAAAAATATATATATAAAAATAAATTGTGAAAAAAATAATATTAATACCACAACAATTTAAGTTTTTGCTGCAACAATTGTTAAGTGGCGAGTTGTGATTGTTGTTGTTGTGGACTTATGTAAATCTATTAATTTTTCTCAATCACTCACAACGGATCACTTAATAAATTGTGGTAAAAATATATATAAAGAGTTGTGATTCTAGTATTTTTCAAAAAAAAATGTGTAACTTTTGCTTCTTCTTTTTTGTTTTAATATACGAAGACGAGAGGTTTGGATCAATTTTGACACTTATAGATAGAGTTATTAGGGAATTAGGAGTTAAGTCACGATAAATATTTGAGTTTTTGATTAATGCTTAAGAGATTTTTTTTTTTTTTTTTTGTGTTAAAAATTTTTCATGAAAAATCTTGATATTTCTAGAGGGTGAGAAAAGATGATTTATTTTTTATTTTTTTGGGATGTTTCCTTTACGTAGGGTGTGAGGTATCTTTATTGCCGTGTATATTAGAAGACGTGTTTTTGGCGTGTTACTGGCCCTTTTCTTTATTTGGAAGCTATATACTTTAGTAAAATCATAAAATTAACCTGATACATTACCGTTTATAACTTTCTTATCTCAGGGGTTTAGGTAAAATGTTAACTTTTACTTTTCTCAAAAAAAAAAAAAAAAATTAATTTTTACTTTTGAATCTTAGCATTTTTGTACAGTATAAAGAAAATTCTTTTCTTTCACCGCTTAACATGTCAAGAGCCTTGTGTGTAATTTAATTGGTTCGCATCATTCAACTTCTATCTCTCAATAATTGTATGTGTTGTGTATCTAAAAGTTAGACACTTTTTTATATACGCCACTGTAAGTTTCTTTATAAAATATTCTCTCCTCTTTCCGTGTGCATGTTAAAAATACTTAGTATTTTAAAATATAAAAAAAATTCAATTATTGAATTATATATTTTAAAAAAGTGTAATAATTATTTATAAAATCATTAAAAGAAAACAATATGCATTTTGCAAGTTATGTGGGTATATAGAAACCCTTTCTTCTTCTCCCTTTCCCTTTTTTTCTTTTTTCTTTTTAAAGTAATTAAAGGTAAAAAAAACATTTTTTAAGTTCTTTGTTTGGGTTTAGATGAACTTATTTTAATCAATTTATTTTTTTATAGTGTAGAAATTTAGCAAATCCTTGAAAAATGTAACATAAATTTCATAATATTTTTTCAAAAATTATTGACATAATGTGTTTATAATGAACTCGTGCAAAATGATATTACTCGAATTAAAATTTATCACCAAGTTATGAAGAATTATATATCCTTAACATTGCTCTTACTCCCGTAGGGATATTTGGATAGTGGGCTCATTGGTTTGCGCAAAATAAATCTAGAAATTTTAGGTTAAATCTATCACATAATCACATTATTCATCCATAAAAGTTTTAAGAATATATTTTAGAATGTATCATATATAAAGAACGGAATAGTTTAATTAGACACCAATCCACTATTATTTACTATTAAAAAGTCATTGCTTCATATAAACTCTTTTATATATCTGTCAAGGTAAAAATCATGTGACGTCTCTTTCAGCGTGGTATCTAACGTTAGTTACGTGGGGCTAGTTGGTATAGGAAAAAGGCATTTAGGTTTTCAACTTACATGACGATAATGACATTTTTTTTTTCAGTGGCTTTTTTTTTTTTTGGTTAAGATTTTTCAGTGGCTTTTGGAAAGGGACTTTCATGGAATGGAATGTCGAAGAGTGTGGACTCTGATTCAGCCGTTGAGTTTTATCGTATAGAATGACGACTAATTGACGCACATATTCCTCCCGAGTACATGCGAAAGCTATTGATAGATAGAGACACAGTGGCATACTTTAGAAATTGGAACATACTTGAATTCCACTGCGGATCAACTACGGGTCCAAGCTCTGTCAGTGATTTTCTAAGTAGGCTTGTTTAACTGGGCTCGTGAAGCCTATATTAAAAGCTTAGTTCCAACATGTGGGTAGGCATTTATTTGTCTTAAAAATATTCATTCTTTAGAAAAACAAATTTGATTTCCAAAACCCAATATCTTGAGAGCCACAATTGGGTACAAATTCCGAAATGCCCTCAATAACTTTTCCAATAAATGCCCTAAAATCTCGTAAGGACAAAGAAAAAGGTCCAAAAGCTTTGCTCGCAGAACCCCAACGCAAGGTAGATGCAAGTCTTTGTTGCACCATGTTAAGCCAATGCCGGCCATGCAAAATGTATGAGCAAATTTCCATCACTATTTGAGTTTAAAACAAAGCTAATAAAAAAAAAAAAAAAAAAACTGAAATGCCGTGAGCAGATATTCTATGGCCCACACCTCATATGTCAACAATAAATATGAAAAAAAAAAGGGGAAAAAAAAAAAAGACAACACAAAGATGCCACTATCAATATCAGTACATTTGGAGTATCCACTATTCGAATTACATCATCTACATGCCCAAGACACGCTCTTGAATTTGGCCTCTTCAATAAGACCCCACGTCTCTTTTGGTACCAATTGCTGCACCCTCCCATGGCCATGAACGATCAATAATGTAAGTGGCTTTTGGAGTGTAACAATGCAGCCCTCTCAACGTGAAATTTTTGCCCGCATATTTCATGCTATAATCCATGTTATCCAATTTTTGATGATGATGGGATATTTTTATACCAGTTTCATCAAAGAGGGTGGTAAGGCACATAGCCTAACAAGCCCGTCACATTGGTGACAACGTCATTGCACCTTGTCAAAAGGCTAAGGAACTGTTGTGAGATGTCAACTGTGTTTGCATTGGGTGGTGCAGTGGGAGTGTTAATAATAAGATTGTGACTATTTCTGGGTGCTGCTGCTGCTGTTTCTGAATGATGCATATTATTATGTGGGACTTTAGCATATTGAGGAGGAGGAGGAAGAGGAAGAGGGAGAGGAAGAATAGGCGATGGAGATGGAGGAATGACCTTTTGAAAGTTCTTACTATTAAAATCCATTGCAACAGAAGAAGGTGCACCACCATCTGCATTACTAGCATTGTTGTTGAAGTTGTTTCTATTACCAACCATCAATTGCTCTGCCCTACTACTTTCTTCCCCACCCAACATGAATTTTACACGAGGGGTACCTTTACTACTACCACCACCAACACCACCAGTTACCTGCCCTGACTCGTCACCAGACACCTTCTTCAAGCATGATTTGAGCTGGACTGCCGGCTTTAGAGGAGACTGGTTTACAAGTGCTGATGTTGGTCTTTGTACAGCTGCTGCAGGATCCTTCACCCGTGGAGTCTCATTGGAATTGTCATCTCCTCGGACCTTGCCGGATTCAGCACCTTCAGGTGCACCACCTCCCAATTCTCGAATGTGGCACCTCACATTCACGTTGCCAAATAAGGAATTGTTTGCAACAGCATATTTGTAGGCTGCTTCAGCATCAAGCTTGTGCAGGAACACAACACGGCATGTGGAGGACTTCCAAAAGACACGGAGACCTGACTGGTCTATCGGCCCAAAACGAGCAAACCTTGCCTTCAACTCTGCAACGGATGGAAGGGATGTAAAGGGAGGGAACTTCATCACCAGCATGGTGGGGTCAACTGTCTTAGCTGAAGGTTCCACTTTCTTCACAGGATCTGGTCTGGAAGACTTTGGTGGGGCCGGTGCCACTGATTCTCTTCCCTCTCCCCGCTGACTTTCAGGCATTTTTTGACCCGCCTTCTTTTCAGCAGCCAATGATTTCAAAGCATTGATCTTCTTTACCCTCTTTGCTGCAATTTCTTCTTGACGATCAGAAGGGCCACGTTTCCGCCCAGCTCTTGTTGGATCATCAGGTCTGACTATAGATTTTACTGGCTTTGAGGATGGAAAATCCCTAACATGCTCACCAGTAGAATTGTCAGAGGCACCAACACCAGATGAATATTTCGTGGGACGAACTTCAACAGATTCAGTCTCTGTTGGTGGTGACATTGCCAAGCTTTTCTGGTAAACAAGGGACCGGAATCTCAAAAAGAACTGTCGTACAATTGCAGGGCTGTTTCTTTCCACACCATGAAAAGGATCAAGAGCAAGGGCCTGCAGATCACTCAGTAGTTGTGGAAGTTCGATTTCAGCATTTCCCATACCAACTGTTGGAAGAGTCCCAACAGATTCCAATGAGGAGTTACTTCCCCCAGCATTTTTCTTCTGTTGTTCTGCCCGAAAATCATCCCTCAGAGCCAAACCAATCTGGGTGGATTTTCCTGCTAATTTCCCCACTGAGGTCCCCACTTTTCCAGTAGCCAAACGTTTCGGTTGATGTTCAGAGCTCATTTCTGTACCAGCATCTTTCCTCTTTTTCTTCTTCTTCTCCCCCATAACAGAGTTCTCAGAGTTTAAGTCCCCAGTAGTTCTTTTAATAATTTTTGCCTTCTTCTTGACTCCGCCATCAGTACTCATGCCACTTGAACGCTTTGCATCAATTGATACAGAATCTACAACACTACGACCATCCTTAACTTGATCCAATCCATGGTCCTCTTCGGGTCTCGCTGGAAAGGTCAGCTCAGATGGTTGAGAACTTTCGTATGGTTTTGACATTTTTGCGTCACCTTCCTGATGAAAAGATAGCGATGCACCATCTTTTACACGTGGGGATGCCCCCTCCCCTGACAAATCAGACCAGCCTGTGCTTGTGGGACCCGCAAATTCACCTGGTCCTGACCTCTCTTTCATTTCCTGCAGAGAACTCTTCCCCTTATCAAGAGCGGGCTTCGTATCAAAAGAAATATTTTGCTGCCCAAGAGTACTGCTGTATGCTGCAGCCAGGTCTACAGATACAACTTCTTTTCCAGGTCCATCTAAACTTGGGGTTGCACCATCCTTGCTGGTAAATGCTACCTCCTCATCTTTTGCAGGAATCTGCTTCACAGGGACTGCTGGATCCCTCTTTTGCAAGACAAAATCCCCAGCTGCAGTCGTTACAGAACCATCCATGTAAACAGATGGGGCAGAGGAACTTGCCTGTCCTGGGGTAATTGGATGGGTCTTCAAGCTAATGGATTCATCTCTCCGCTTGAAAAGGTATCTGTCTTTCTTTGACTGGTCCTTGATTTTCATAGCTTTTGCAGAGCTCTTCCCACCACCAAGAGCTTCAGCAATCACCAGTGGACCGCTCAAGGGAGCTGGAGAAGGCAACAAACCAATCAGAAAACAAATAATGTAAAGTGCTCATATGAAGTAATTAATTTGTATGGCAGGGATGCAATTGGACATTGTTCTCATGCAAAATGAATGCCAATCACAGGGAGGGGCTTGAGGAACATGAGGATACAATCTACAAGTTTGGCTAGTAAAATTGGTATACCAAGAGAAAGAAAGTCAGAAAGGCCTCATCAATTCTACATCAATGTATAATGGTATAAATGGAAACCAAATTAAGTGAAAATGCTTGGTTGTTAAACACATATGGACCAAATATCAGAATCAGTGGCCTAATTTTGGAAGAAATATAGGGTAAAATTATATTGGGAAATTTGATGTGAGGGATTTGCCAAAAGTACAGAAGTAAAAAGACCTGCAGTATTTTCTTTGTACGGCAAGATTTCTTTTTTAATATTTTCTTTTTTATTTTAAATTAGTAATGTAAAATTCTTTAAAACACTATTCTCATAAATTAGAAGTATACAACAGAATAGTGGGGGGGAACAAACTAAGATTACAAAGTGATCCATCATACATTTCTATGAAATGGAAGCACATGTACACTACAAGTTTTTGAAAATAGAAAACAAAAACTGTTACCAAACATAACCTAACATTTTCAGCAGCAAATAGATCATAAGGCACCAATTTAATGCCACAAAAATCAACAGAAGACACCTACCATAGACTTAGAAATTCTAATAAAGCAACCAAAGCTTTCTACGTAATTATTTGCAAAAAGACCATCTGTAGTCCGAATCAACCTTCATTCCAAATTTCAAACAAAGTTATGATCAGTTATCACCCTCAATCATTAAGCAATAGCTCTCAAAGATGATTTGAATAAATCCCAGAATCAACTCCTCAATCTTTAAAAGGAGCGCTTTTCTCCAATGCATGGGTTAAACTAACACATAACGTCAATATATTACCATGTCAAACTTATGAGAGCTTATTTATTAGAAAGGATCTCACACATGCCCAACACTGCTTGGAATACCAGTGTACTATCAAACTGATTCAGTACAATGTGTATGTTATTTTCCTCCATCAGCTTCTTGGAAATTGGAAATTGCAACCCAATTGCTCCAAGCCATCAAGATTGAAATTCAAAAAAAAATTTCTTTCCAACTTTCAGTGTAGTCACATTGACTCAATAAGAAGCCAATTTAAATATGACACCTATGAGACAGTACTTTGTTGGGCTCTTAAGAATCCATTATAACCCATATTATCGATTCTGAAACAAAATGAAAGGGAGATTGGTTCCTTCTCCTGTAGCAATTCAACTGCCTGTTGTTCTTAGGAAATCCATTGTAAATTTCATTTTTTCCAATCTCTAATCATACAATTTTTTTTTTTAATGTTTTGCTCATGTTACGCTCAATCACTTATTTTACTAATTCATTTGCAATAAGTGAAGTCTAAAAAAAATACCAGAAAAATGAGAGCCCACTATCTCAATCACTAATTCATTTAAGATTTTACCTTTTAGTAAATCTTAAAGTTTCTATCTTTTTGGAGTGGTTGGACGAACGGGAATCATGTGACATCACGTTTAAAAATCATCATTAATAATTAAAATATTTGAACTAGCTACCATCATCCAATGAGCACTGCATGCTGAGAGAAACTATCAGAAACAAAAAAAGATAGCAACTTTGAAATTATTTTTGTAATACATTCTACCAAACTGATTGATGTTAAAATAAACAGATTTTGATATAAGAGCATGCAATGTGAGTGCAAGGAATAATCATAACTACTAAGTATGAGGGAAACGCATGAAATTTATACCTCGAGGCCGATCTAAATTAACCGGTTCACGGGGTGGGCGTCCTGCACCTCCTGCCGGGACCCCAAATGCCTGAGCATAGGTCTCATCAAACTCCTCAAACAGAGCCTTCCGCAACGCGAACACAGTAGCCTTATTCTTGACAAAACTAATGTTTTTCGGGTCACCTCCTCTCGGCATCAAAGCTAACTGCTTTACAAAGGCAAGAAACTCGCCCGGCTTAAAACCATCTCTCGCCTTCTTAATCTGATTCACCGAATAAACCCCCCGGGGCTCATAATCCGGCACATCCACCTCAAAATACCCTTGAACTTCCGTGCCCCGGAAATTAAACGCGCTCCTACATTTACAAACCACACCAAGACCACGCCGTCTACTCATCTCATCCACAGCCTCCTCCACGGCCTTAATGAAGTTCCTCGAATTCGTTTGCCGCGATTTCTCAGGGAAGTATAGATCAAATGGGATGAGTTCAGCCGGGTCGAACCACCCATAACTACTATCACCGAAGAATGCCACCAATACATAGCCTTCTCTCCTACTTCGACGCACGGAGGGCGAAGCGAAAGCTTCATTGAATATATGCCCAGGCCACCATGGGTGAGATTTCACTTTCCCCCAAACCATGTCACCGACTTCAAACCCAAAACTCAGTGCCCTTGACATTCCTGAAACTCCACTCTTCTCATTCGCTACGTACTCGTCGAATTCGGATAACAATGAGTTGTACTCAAAGGCCTTGCCTTTCTCATTTCTCTCATCAAAAACCCTAGCTTCCTCCTCTTCATCTTCGTCGTCTTCAGAAGCCCTAACCCTAGCCTCCTCGGATCTCGCGCTTTCAGGAGCTTCCGAATCGAGCTCCATCGATGAAACCCTAGCCTCGTCAGAAACCGCTCCTAAATCCAAGCCATCGGCACCGCCAACGCCGCCTTCTTCTTCCAAAACCCTAGCCGCCGGTTTCGCTTCGGACTCCTCGATCAAATCTGAATTCCTGTTGTACCCTGAGGAACCTCTGTTCATTGGAGGAGCACGGTGCTCAAAGCCGTGACCTCCGAAACCCTAAGGGAATGAAACGCTTCGAGGCTCGAATGAGAGTAAGCGTACCTTCTCGCATACCTTCTAGTCAGTAAGCATTCATTGCCGAGAAAATGAGAGAGAAAGTGTGTGAATCTACGAAAATCAAAAACCCTAGAGAGAGAGAGAGAGAAGAGAGATGTTTGGATATCGAGAAAATCTCTGGGATTGTGATTTTCTTTATGGGCTTCGAGAAAAATCAATGGGCCTCACTCTTTTGGGTTTTATAGAATACATAAACAGTTACTAGTGAGTGTTTACGTGGGCCTCTTATGTGCTGACACGTTGTAAAATGAGCGTTTTCTTTTTTTCATACAAAAAAATTAAAGATAAACAATATTTTGGCCATAATTTTTTTTCAAAATATAAATTTTAGTAATCATCATAGTTTTTTTTTTTTTTTGCGCTTTCAGCGTTATGATTCAGAAAGTGGGTTGTGCTTATCAATAATAAAGATTAATGCTCATAAACTTAAATAATTAAACTCAATAAATTAAAAGTAACATTTTGTGTCTTATAAGTAACTAAAAGATGATATTTGCAACAAAAAAAATTAGAAATTAAAAATTTAGAGTTAGGGTCTATTTAGATACTGTTTATTTTGCTGAAATTAAAAACTTATTATTGAAACTATTGTAGATAAAAGTAAAAATTAGTTGAAATAGTACAATGGGATCATGAATAATACCAAAAAGTACAGTGAGACTTATAAATAGTAACAAAAATAAGTTTAATAGTAAAATAAATTATAATTTTAATTGCAATCCAAACGCACGCTTAGTTTGAGTAAAATGGAGTGAAACGGCAAAGACATTGACAAGAAAAATGTGGAGTACATTTAATGATGGGTATCATGTAAATGGACTCAAATAGTCTTATTAGTAAGTAGAATTATTTTGATTTTTGAGTTTAAATTCACAAAATTATAAAGTTGGTTCTTAAGATGTCTTGCGACTAATATTATTGGGATTCCGATAGGATTGAGATTAAGCTATAGTTAAACTTAATTAAGGGAGTGCTTGCTGTCCCCCATTTTCCTATTTAGTGTGCCTTGGGACGAGTTGAAAATTTCAGTTTATTTGTAATTTCAATTTATTTTTGCTACTATTCATAGGTATCACTGCACTCTTTAGTATTATTCATAGGTCCCACTATACTATTCAGTTAACTTTTATCTTTAAAGCATTGTCATAAGCTCTTCTATAAAAAATGTCATTTTGACACATCAAAAGTCTATTTTATTATTTTGCCACATCATTTTACAATAACTCATTCATCAAATGTTTTATTTTTCAATTCTATACATTAAAATAATATTTACAACACATTAAAATAATATATTAACTCCTCCTCCTCCTCCTCCTCCTTATCATCATCATCATCATCATCAACAACAACAACCACCACTGCCACAACAATAGCCACCAACAACCACTACCGCAACAACACTGACAGCCACCACTAGCACAAACTTACATCCACCAACATCACCTTATAAAAAAAAACCACAACCAAAACCAAAAAAAAATCCATAACAACCCAAAAAATAACCACCACAACCGCCCAATAATCACCACCACAACCACCAAATTGCCGCCACAACCACAGTACCACTACCACAACTAACCCACAACCTGCCACATTCACAAACCTCAAAACTCATCCCAAATCAAATAAACCCAAGAGCAAAACCCACCATTGCAGGCCAATTGAGAGAGATCCGATGATGGGAGGTTCCAATGACGTGGTGGATGGCATGGCAAGCTCGGCGATGTGGCATGGTGATCAAGCCATGGGTTACTATGGATGTGGTGGGTCGAGTTCGTGGGTCGGGATGGGTTGGTGTGGCTGTGTTGGTGGTCGGCGGTGTGCTCTAAAGAAAGGAAGAAAGGAGAAGCTGAGAGTGAGAATGAGTGAGGAAGAGAGACTCAGGCAGATGGGAGAGAGAAAAGACATGTGAGAGAGGAGAGAGAAAAGTAAGAATAAAAAAGGAATAAAGTGATAAGAGAGGAGAGAGAAAAGAGAATAAGCTAATAATAAAAATTTTACAATGGTTGTCCGTACGTTTCTATATTTGAGATGGTACTGTTCAATCATGCCAAATATTTTGACATTTAGAACACCTCATGAGAGTGGTTTTTGGTGTTTGGTGCGTCAAATGCCAAATATTTGGCCTTTGACACACCTAATGGTAATGCTCTTATCAACAATACTTTTAGCAAAAAATACTATTCAACTAAGTTTTCAGTTTCAGCTAAATAAATTGTTTTCAAACTTAGCCTCCGTTTGGATTGCGCTAAAATTCAATTAGCGCATTTGCGTCCAATACAGTGGGTCCTGTGCACTGTTCACGGGACCCACAAGTTGTCTAATTCAACAATTTTTTCTTCAAAACTAGGTCCCACGATATTATTCACACATTTAAAAATTATTTTACTACAATATTTTCAGTTTTCAATTTTTAGCAATAACAGTGTCCAAACAAACTACTAGACTCCTCAAGCATTAGTTTTTTAGAGCTTAGCATATAGGAGTTTGCCATCTTCATATCCAAACTATATTAGCAAAATATGCTTTAAGCAATGATAACTATTTTTTTTGAATTTAAAAGAGTTCTTATTTTCTAAAGCAAGTTCTTTTCCATGATATATTTACTGTTTTTATTTCTTAATGAAGTTTTGTTTCTCTCATTAATATATATATATGAGATGAATTCGAGTTACACCTAGTGTAACTCTTGTAAAATTACACCTGGTAGGCTGGTATAACTCTTGTAAAGTTACACCTTTTTCAAACCATAGATTTCTAAAAAATCTAACGGTTAAAAAAAATTATTAAATGTTATTACTTTCCACTTCATGACCTCATTAATACTAGCATTTATTTTCTCTCTCTCCTTATTTATTGTGTGCCTCTATTTCAATCTGCAATCTATACTCATCTACTAAAGAGCACCCCAACGTAGCTTAAAACATGGATCTATTTTATTAGAAGCTTTCAAATCTATGTTAAGTGGGTGCTATTGGATTGTTTTTTGTAAAAATCATGGTTGAACTTGTGAGTCGTGTCACTATGAGCGTCATCTGAGATGATAACTCGTGTTACTATGGCACTATCAAAAGGTTGTGGTGAAGCAAATTAGATAGCCATTACAAATTCGTAGCTTAAGAAATTAGTAAGCATAGATTAAAATTAACAAATCACTTGACCCTTATGCCTTGCTTTAGTAGCAAAAGGGAAGAAATATAAGACATTCATCTTAAGGTTCAACTATTCATATAGCATTCACACCAACAAACTTCGACTCCAACTCCAAACGGACCAAACCCCTTTTACACCCTCAAAAAGTAAACTTAATCCACTGAAAATGTTATGAATCCAGTTGTATTTCAGAAACTGAATATAATTTTAGGCATGTGCATCCATTGGAGGAGTTCATGGTGAGAGAGACAGGTGGGGGTTGAAAGAGTTTAATGACTCTTTGTTTATATTTAGAAAACAATTATGACTTAATGATATTAGATTTGACATATGGCTAGTGTCTTTTTAACCATTGGATCTAATAGAAATCAATGGTTTAAAAAATGTGTAACTTTTGTAAAGTTACACCATGTGTAACTTGAACCCATCTCTCTTTTCTCTCTCTCTCTCTCTCTATATATATATATAAAGAGGTCTTCCACATGATGGTGACCCCTACTCTTTTTTCTATCCAAAAAAAAAAAAAAACAGTTACCACAAATGATTTGATAGCTTCTCTATTTACAACTACCGTAACCTTTTTAATATGTTGTGTTGGAGGAAAAAAAAATTATTGCATATTTTATTGCACAATTGTTCCTATCATCTTCATCATTTTGACGCAAAATTAAACTCCAATTGAAATTTAATTTAAAATCTAATCGGATTTGGACTCTTTGATTTTTATATTTTACACTCAGTAATTTACTTGACACAAAATTAAATGAACACAAAAGTTAAATGGACAGTAACTCAAAATTGAGAATCTGATTAAAATCTAATTGGATCTTCTCTAACTTTGACTTTTAATATATATGTGTGCGTCAATTATAAATTGTGTCACCCTAAAATCAAATCCCAACTTCACCATTGATAATAAGGATCAGGATGTTGAAGTTTCAAAAGGAATGATGATGATGATGATGATTCCAATTGAACAAAAACCTATATATTAGTGTGGTGAGTTTGTTTTTAGTGAGGGAAAACATGCAAACTCTTCTGTTTAAATGATCTACAATTGTGCATTGGCCTATAATCCATCAAACCATATGGTCCTTGATGGATGAAATGTTGTAAAATCTACATTAGCATATTCCACAATGTTTACTGTCGTTTCTATAACTCTACGTGACATAGTGAAGCTATGGAACCTCACTTTCTTAAGCGAGTCATGCAATTATGCAAATAATGTCACCAGGTTTTCTTTTATTTTTCATGCCACCAATATGAGGACTTGTCTTCATACAATTTTTCACCTTCATGCCATTCCTATCCAAATTTCTCATACAATTTCTTCTTAATGCTTCATGGATTTGTGTGTTCACACCTTTCTTCTTTTATTTCACAATTGCGTGAATTTTTTTAATACATTATAAGTAATAACTTCTTCTTCTCGTGCATGAGAGAGTAATTGTGATCTATTGTCTTACAAAAGTGGATACTAACAATGCCAAAGCTGAAAACAATTTTAAGCAAGTTAAATATGAGAGTTTTGAGACATCTCAAACTATAATTGAGCAAGATAGAGTTTTTTTGAAATTCTGAATAAATTGATTTCAATGGTTGTTGCAATTTATGCAATGAAACTCATAAAGAAGATCTAGTTTTTGTATGTGGACGGTATTTCTGCTCTAAGGAAGACATGCAAATGCATCTGAACAAGAAAATTTGCTCCTTTCCGATATCTTCAGACTTTTTAGTTCTTATTTTTTTAGCATCAAGATATGACATCGTTTGTTTGATGTAATAGCTTGTAAAATGTCAAATTTATATGTTATTTAATTGAAATATTTAGTGGCAATTGTCCTGTGAATTTATTTCAATTCAATATTATTTCTTGAATTAATGTGATTAATGCCTGACCTCGAAATAATGATTTAACATAACATAATTTTTTCTGCTTTGTAAAAATAACAAAATATTGCTAGAACTCATCTATTCTATATCTATATATACATATATCTAAAAACTGAAGCGTAGCATTTATTGTTGCTACGCTCCAATTGAACTTTATCCGCGTCTATATCATTATCTTTTTTCTTTTCAATTTTCCGATAATTGTTTTTAACATTTCTTTTTTTAATATTTATACTTCTTCCATCTTTCTCCCTCTTTTACATTTTTATCTCCCCACTACTTCTCCAACATTTCTCCCTCTTTTACTTTTTCATCTCCCCACTACCCTTTACATTAATATCATTCTTCTTCTTTCCTTTCATCTTTCTTTATTTTTGTCTCTTCTTATTCACACCATTTTACTATAAATTCGTCACTATCTCTTCCATTCTATGCATAGTTTTCCCTCACAAAAGAAAGGTTCTCTCTCTCTCTCTCTCTCTCTCTCTCAATTTTTTGGTGGATTTTTTTATTTTTCTTGTATCTCTACTTTAGGCTAACAATTTTTTATATTCTTTAAAACTCTACTTTAGGTTAATGCAATTTAGTTCTTTTTTTTTTTCCTCTTTGATTGTTAAATTTTATCTTATTGCATTATAATCTATATATATATATATATATATATATATCTAAAAGTTGAAGCATAGCATTTATTGTTGCTACGCTCCAGTTGAGTCATATCAACATCCATGTCATTATCTTTTTTCTTTTCAATTTTCCTATTGTACGGGCCATATCCCCCTGTTAAGCCCAATCGCCCTAAGGTCCATGAAGACTAACACTTATAAGAGCCCTGCGCTAATCACACATAGTAACGCGCGCGCCGTCCAAGAGGTTCGAGCTCAGAGTGCTCAAAGCAGCCTGCAACGTGCCCCTACCGAGCACAGAACTTACATTCAGGTTGGTCCTAATGCCACTATCATTTTCTCCTTCCCGCCACCAAACATCCGCTTAGATGAAACGGTATTGGACCTCCCTTCCATTGCCTAAGGAACGCCCCTGCCGAGCATCAACCCAGCGGTGAAAGCCAATTCCAATGCCACTCTCATTTCCTCACACTCCCAACTAACCCCCACTTATAGGTAATAGTATTGGACCCCTCCCTTCACCCATCAAAGGAATAATCATGATCGTTCCACTAAATTTGACTATAAATAGGCAAAGAAGATTCAGTTAAAAGGGTTGGCAATTTCAGAGGGAACAGACAAGAGAGAGAACAATATCAACTCTCCACAAGGCAGTAAGGGAAAAGATAGTGAGAAAAACGGGGAGACTCAGGAAATAGGCCTGCCGAGCATCACGCACCTGTGGTAGGAAATCCAAAAGCCTATTGTACAAATAGATTTTGAGCCCAAACTCCTCTGAGGCCCAGCAGCCATATTTTCGGGATGTACAATTGGTGCCGTCTATGGGAATCTCCTATGTAGCTGTGGTGTTATCCTGGCGCGCTCATGAGGATGTCTAGAAGTGGACAGAGAAGCCATGCAAAGCGCGGCACTGAAGGGTCGTCACGGGAGTCTACATGGCAGGAAAGGAGGCAAAAAAGGCAGGAGGACAGAAGGC
This sequence comes from Castanea mollissima, assembly GCA_014183005.1. Classification (NCBI taxonomy): domain Eukaryota; kingdom Viridiplantae; phylum Streptophyta; class Magnoliopsida; order Fagales; family Fagaceae; genus Castanea; species Castanea mollissima. The sequence goes on from JACAVU010000004.1 coordinate 9,696,441, forward strand.
ATGAGAAGGCAGAAGAGTTTGGGCCTGGAGAAGGGTCGTACCAAACCCTCCGGACAATGTCTGACACCTCAGGAAGCAGCCGCCTTGACAGAAGAGACCAGGAACTTGAACGGAGGGACCAAGAGCTCAAGCGCCTGCGTAGGGAGGTTAGGGATTTAGAGTTGCAAGCACGGGGCTGACGCAGGAGAAGGGACCAGGGAGCACGAAGGGAAAGGTCAGTAAGTGTGGGGAATTGTCATGAGGCAGGATCTCATCAATTCGGGTCTCATAGGCATCGCGATCGCTCGCAAGAGTATGCGAATCGTGAATCAACTTTCCCCGACATGGAGCGTCCACGTAACGCGGCTATGGAAACCATGAGCCGAGCACTGCGTCAAGCCGCCCGGTCACCGTTCTCTAGAGATATCGAAAGCGCGCCTATGCCAAGCCGGTTCGCACGGCCACTGTTCAACTCCTACACTGGGAAGATAGACCCGGCGGAACATGTAAGTCACTATATCCAGATGATGTCCTTACACTCCCATAACGATGCATTGATGTGTAAGGTTTTTCCCTCGAGACTTGGGCCCACTACTTTGAGGTGGTTCAACGGGTTGAAGAAGGGCTCGGTCCATAGTTTTTCGGAACTGATCCAGGAGTTCGGAGTGCGATTTATGACTTGCAACAGGGTGCCGCAGCCCATGGACGCGTTGCTATCAATGAAGATAGGGGCTGGAGAGACCCTTCGCACTACACCAGTTGGTACTGGGAGCTGTACAACGAGATTGGCGGGGGTAATGAAAAGATCGCGGCGAGCACCTTTTGGATGGGTCTACCAGAAGAGTCCGGGCTGAGAGAATCATTGACCTTAAAGCCTCCTAAGGATATGAGGCAGTTAATGAGGCGTATCGAAGAGTACAAGCGCTTAGAAGATGGGGGAGTCAACACGACGTTTAAGGAGCCTATACACTGCATTATTGATAGGATAAAAAATGAGCTGTATTTTAAGCAGCCGAACAAGATGGCAGGCGACCCGTCAAGGAGAAACCAGAATTTGTATTGTTCCTATCACAGGGATAAAGGGCACACCTGAGCAATGTAGGGTGTTGAAAGATCACCTGGAACAGTTGGTGAAGGCGGGGCATTTGAAAGAGTTTCTGGTGGAGACAGGGAATCAGGAGACCGGATAGGCTGATCGGCCGCGTCGAAACCTTCTCCCACCCCCTTTAGGAGTGATAGAGGTCATCCACGCCACTCTAAGGGCAATTAAAACACCCACTGCAAAAGGGGTGTTGACTGTGGTGTCAGCGGAAGGAAGCGCGAGTGAGCAACCCCCAGGGAAGAAGCTGAGGTACAGTAGACAACCCATCGCGTTCGACAATGACGACCTAGAAGGTACTACCCAACCCCACCACGATGCTTTAATAGTCACGGCCCGAATAAGGGGATTCATTGTGAAGAGAATAATGATAGATTAAGGGAGTGGCGCAGATGTAATGTACTCGGACCTATACAGGGGGCTCGGCTTGAAAAAGGGAGACTTGTCCAAGTATGATACACCTTTAATGGGATTCGACGGACACATGGTGATTCTAGAGGGGCAGATTTCGCTCCCAGTTATCATGGGAGGCAGGGAGGTAATGGTGACGTTCATAATGGTCGCCTCTTTCTCACTGTACACGGCAATATTCGGAAGGCCATGAATACATGACATGGGGGCTATGCTGTCCACTCTGCATGTAAAAGTGAAGTTCCAAACTGATGAAGGGATTACAGTAATAAAGGGCGATCAGTAGGCAGTTAAGCAATGTTTGTAGCCGCGGTAGTCAAACAAACCAAGCAGAAGGAATTAGCCGAGAAGGCACCCCTATAGCAATTACAACATCCCCAGGTGGAGGGGACCACCGCTGCTAAGGATTTGGTAAGTGTAAAGATCTTACCGGGAAGTGAAAGGAGTTTTCAGATAGGGGCAAGCTTGAATAATGGGGAAAGGGTGCAGCTACTATTATTCCTCATACAAAACGTGGATGTGTTTGCATGGAGTCCATATGAGGTGCTCGGCGTCGACCCCGAGTTCATAGTTCACAAGCTGAATATGGATCCCTTGTGCCCCCCAAGAAACAGAGATCGAGAAGGTCTGCTAAGGAGCACGTGGAAGCCGTCAGACAGGAAGTTGGGAGGTTGAAAGAAGTGGGGGCGATAAAGGAAACGTTCTTTCCGGAATGGCTCGCAAACACAGTGGTTATGAAGAAGAAGAGCGACAAGTAAAGAGTTTGTGTTGATTTTACCGATCTGAACCAAGTATGTCCAAAGGATCCGTTTTCGATGCCAAAAATCAACCAATTGGTGGACGCTACATGTGGACACCCGAGAATGAGTTTCCTTGATGCTTTCCAAGGCTATCACCAAATTTTCCTAGCTGCAGAGGACCAGGAGAAGACGGCATTCTTAACGCCCGATGCTAACTACCACTATACGATGATATCGTTCGGTTTGAAGAACGCGGGAGCCACATATCAACGAATGATGACGAGGATGTTTAGGGATAAGATTGGATGGACGGTGGAAGTACACATTGACGACATGGTGATAAAGAGCAAGCAAGAAGGGCAACATGTTGGCGACCTGAAAGAAGTGTTCGAGATACTCCGACGACACCGGCTGCGTCTCAACACCGATAAGTGTGCATTCGGGGTTAAATCCGGCAGATTCCTACGTTATTTGATTACTAAACGGGGGATAGAGGTCAGCCCCGATCAAATTGAAGTCGTGAAACGTCTCAGACTGCCGGGCAATCCAAAAGAGGTTCAAAAGCTGACTGGTATGTTGGCTGCTCTCAACCGATTTATTTCCAAGTACTCTAATCGGTGCCAGCCTTTTTACCAACTCCTGAAGAAGTGGAAGGGGTTCTAGTGGGACGAGGAGTGTGACAGGGCCTTCCAAGATCTAAAGGATTACCTTGGCCGGGCATCGACGTTGTCAGCCCCAGAGCCGGGAGAAGACTTGTACATGTACCTCTCCGTGTCTGAGCATGCGGCGAGCGCCGTACTACTAAGGGATAACGGTGCACAGCTCCCTGTTTATTACATCAGCAAGACGCTAGTCGACGCGGAGACCAGGTACTTACCACTAGAAAAGCTGGTGCTAGCACTCGTGCACTTCACCCGAAAATTGCCCCATTATTTTTAGACCCACACAGTCCACTTCTTGACCGAGTACCCACTCCAGTCACTATTGAGAAGATCTGACTCATTCGACATCAGATACAAGTTGAGGAACTCCATGAAGGGACAAGTACTTGTGGACTTTATTGCCGAGTTCTCACCGAGGGCTACGAGCATAACCGGTGTGGTAGAAGTCAGGCCATGGAAGGAGTTTGTGGACGGAGCGTCCAATGCAGCTGGAGTGGGGGCAGGGATCATGGTCATCACCCCAGAAGATCTAAAGCTAGAAAACTCATTTAGATTAGGCTTCAAGGCTTCCAACAATAAGGCCGAATACGAGGCTCTGCTGGCAAGACTGAGAGTTGTCATGGATCTGGGGGCAAAGGAGGTGGAGGTATACTCAGACTCCTCCTCGCGGTAAGTCAGGTCCAAGGGAACTTCGAGGCTAAGGATCCTTGAATGATAGAATACCTGTGGCTAGCAAAGCAGATGATGGGTAACTTTGAGACAGTTAAGATCGAGCGGATAGCCCAGGGACAAAACCGGCACGCGGATTCCTTGGCAACAGCATCATCAATAGCTAACGAAGTACCTCGACTGATCAGGGTGGAGTCGGTGCCCGATCCAAGTATTGCCACCAGGGCACTAATTGTACAGGTCACTGAAGCCGAGAAGTGCTGGATGGATCCGATCATCAACTTCATTTCGGAGGATCGAGCTCGGGAGATGAGAAGGAGGCAGCCAGAGTACGAAAAACTTCCACTCGGTACTGGTTATCTGCCAATTGGAAGCTATATCGCAGATCATTCAAAGGGCCGTACTTGCAGTGCCTTCGCCCCGGCCAGGCTAAAGAGCTATTAGCCAAACTGTACGAGAGAGTCTACGATAGCCACATGGGGGGATGCTCCCTGGCACACCAAGCAATGACCCAAGGTTTTCGGTGGCCGTAGATGAGGAAGGAAGCCATCGAGTATGCTTGAAGATGTGAACAGTGTCAGGTTCACGCGCCGATGATCTGCCAACTGGCTAGGAACTTGAACCCAGTTTGCAGCCCGTGGCCATTCGCCCGCTAGGGGCTGGATATAGTCGGGCCTTTTTCCTGAGCAACGAGCAACCGAAGGTTCGTGTTGGTGGCAGTGGACTACTTCACAAAGTGGACAGAGGTGAGGCGTTGGTCAACATCCGAGACGTTGATATTAAGAGATTTGTATGGAGGAACATTATAACAAGGTTCAGCGTGCCAAAATTTTTAATATCGGACAACGGCCTGCAGTTCAACAGCAGAGCTTTCTGGGAGTTCTGCGAGGGCTTTGGTATCAGGAACCAATACTCCACGCCGGCCTACCCGCAGAGTAACAGCCAGGCGGAAGCAACCAACAAGGCTATCGTGAGCGACCTGAAGAAAAGATTGGAGGGCACCAAAGGTAGACGGGCCAAGGAGTTGCCAAGCGTCCAATGGGCATATCGAACCACTCCGAGGAGATCCACTGGAGAAACGTCATTCTCTCTAACTTACGGAGCGAAGGCAGTCATCCCCACTGAAATAAACCTATGTAGCGCCCGAGTTACGGGATTCACTTCTAATGAGAACGAGGAGTTGATGGCTAGGGAGCTAAACTTATTAGAGGAGCACCGAGATATGGCTACCATCCGCCTGGCAGAATATCAACAGAAGCTTGCCCGGAGGTACAATAGAGCTATCAGAAGGAGGGAGTTTGCCGCGAAGATCTGGTACTCTGAAAGGTAGTGGGGAATACGCGAGACATGAGCGCGGGAAAGCTAGCTCCGACCTAGAGGGGCCCTATCGTGTGACTGCTATTGCCGGAGCAGGGGCATACTATCTGGAGGATTTGGAGGAAAAACCACTTCCCCGACCGTGGAATGTTCGAATTTTGAAGAATTTTTATCAGTAACCAGACACCCTCCAAAGATATAAACCCAATGTAACCAGACATTACTGCATGTTTAATATGAAGACCTCGATTTAGCGCCCCCCTTTTTTTTCATTTCAAGTTATTGTCGCCAGGCAAGAATTATAAAGAGGCGAGGTTAAAGGCAACTCATTCACGGCAAGGACAGAAACCTACCCTCGGTTTGAGCCCTATCACCGAGCAGGTGAAAACCTTACGCTATTTACTTTCTAAGGATAGAAACCTGCCCTCGGTTCGAACTCTACCATCGAGCAGGTGAAAACCTTACGCTATTTCCTTTCTAAGGACAGAAACTTGCCCTCCATTCGAGCCCTATCACCAAGCAGGTGAAAACCTTACGCTATTTCTATATAAGGACATAAACTTGCCCTCAGTTCGAGCCTTATCGCCGAGCAGGTAAAAACCTTACACTAACCTCACATAGGTATAAGGACCCGTTCACTTACGCCGAGCGTCTAGTAACATAAGCCCTGACGGCTTGAATTCAAAGGGGCTACTCTCGGCAATCTAAAGCGAGACAATAAGATATGATGGCATTTACCAATAGCGTTAACATTAAGAGATTAATCACGTACAAAATCGGCGGCTATCAAGCGAGCAATAGAGAAGCACAAGAGGGCATATAAACACATAAATTGAAACAACGGTATCTAAAAAAACATTAATTATAGGTATCTGGCAGACAGAGAAATTGTTCTATCGCCACAGCCCGTGATTTAAGCTCTTCGAATGACAAAGAAAAAATAATTACAGCAATAAAACAAAAGGAAAAATCAGAAAGACAAAGAAGGGTTGGATTATCAAATGGCAGGGTCGGCTGGAGGGGGTGAGGGCACAGGCTGCTCAGTTCCGCTCACAGTTGTTGGTGGGACTTGGTCTGGTACAGCTTAGGCCCCCGCGCAGATTGGCTTGTCACCTTAGGGTCGGCTACCTCCATATGAGTGTTAATGTCTCGCACAAGGTCGATCATACTCGGAGTCTCCTCCTCGTCTGATACCTCGGTCCGACTCTGAACGGCAGAGGGAGGAGGGGTCGGGTAGGGGATATGCTTAGTGTTCCACAGCGGGGAGTCCGCAGCCACCCCTATTGCCTGAAGGGCAGCTAGCCATCCCTCCCCAAAGCCATGGTGCCGAGCTTGGTGAATGATCGACTTCGCGAAGTTTTCAGCATCTGAGAAGCCGACATTGTACCACTTCTCCTCGCAGGCCTCGAAGGACTCCTTCAGACCGGCGATCTCATTAGCTTGGGCTAGACTCAAGCTATCCACCGTCGCTAGCTTAAGCTCAGTCTCCTTAAGCTTCTCCTCTAGGAAGGTCAGCTTTCCCTCGTGGCCTGCCGGGCTTTCTCGGCATCCATCGCTTTCCTCTCCGACGTCGCGGCAGCCTCCCCCTTCTTGTTTGCTGTGGCCTCAGCAACAGCCTTCAGCGCCTTTTCCCCCTCCAAGGCCTCGGCCGCATCCTTCAACCGCCCAGTCACAATGCTGGTCATCTGCGCGGCCTGGAGATAGGATGTAGCATAATGATGGAATTAGAAAAGAAAACAGAAGACCACTTAATGCGATGCACACGGTCAAGGAGGATAGAGCGTTACCGCGATGGAATGCCATTGTAGTCGCGTGGCAAGTGTCTCGTCATCGCCCTGTGCATAGTAATGCACATCCTTGGGCAGCATGAGGCCCCGTGCCAAACTTTGGGCCACCCGCCCTCTTGCACCCCTGTCCCATAGCCGGACGTTGGCAGTTTCTGGCAAGCACTCGCCACCTAGCTGGAAGCTGTGCTGCCAACTGGCTACCGGCCGGGAAGAGGATGCCACATTGGTTCCGACCTGAACCGTAAGGGGTGTGACCACCAGCCCCTCCGGAAGCTTGGAACCGCCTACTGCATGGGGAGGGGTCATCGGCAGAGCATCACCTAAGATGGGAGGGTTCTTCTCAGCAACCCTTTTTCTCTTCCTGTTTTCTTCCCCGGGAGGAGTTTGACTCACTCCTTTCAGGGACTGAGTTTGTGCCGCAAGACCGGTGTCGGGATGAACCGGGAAAGGGTCATCTCCTTTTGTTTCACCATTCTTTTCACTGGGGCGGCACTGGTTCCTCGGCTATGGGGGCAGCGTCCTCTGGCTGTCCAATCGCCTCGTGCCTTTGCCGACTCTGCAACACTCGCTCGGTAAAGCCGTCCCTCACCGGCGCGATGTCGTTTGCTGATGTATAGCACGGGCCACTTCCTCGAGCCTCGCCTGTGGTGAGCCCGGGGGGAAGGAAGGTCTTGTACCGCATGTCGATATACGACAGGAGTGGGCTATCTACCAAAAGCGCCTGGCCAAAATTTTGCCAAGCAGTGTACACGGGGTTGACGCCTAGGATCAAATGAGACGTCCTAAGCTACCCGTTGTCGTGCACGAATATCTTCGACCTAAGAACGAAGTTGAGGTCTCGTGCGTGTATAACTTGATTATCCGGGAAGAACCTTCTAGATTTTATAACAAGTCCGGGAACAAACCGATCAGCTAAAAAAGAAAAAACATAATATATATAAAGGATGCAAGAACCAATTGGGGGGGGGGGGGGATTGCCAGTACCAACCAACTTCACGTGGTGAAAGCGGGCAAAGAAACTCACTGGCATGCCAGTTACCATGCACCCGAACGAACTCTCCGGCCGAGTTCCTATTAAAGTCGGGCAGGCAGGATATGAGCCGAACTCAGGTATCTCTAGTTTTCAAGTAGTAACTACGGGCGAAGTTGCCGCACAGTTTATACATGAAATTTATGTTGTGCTAGTTCAACTGCAGTCCGAACATGTGGTTTAACTGGACGACACAGCTAACAACCCTATAAAAGTTAGGGGGAAACTGGTCGGGGCACAGGCCAAAAAACCCTAAGGTGCCTATGATAAGAGGGTCTACCAGGAACCTAACCCCACCCTTGAGTATCAACATCAGCGGGAAGAACACTGCGTTCAAATCAGCAGCCCTCTGGAGTTCGAGGTCGCCCACGTTGCAATACACAACATCGACATCCCCTAGGATACCAAAGGTCTCTCTAAAACTAGCCAAGTCAGCCCCAGGGGTAAGTAGGTGAGAAAATCTCATTACTATAGTATGAAATGGAAGAGAATTGAAAAGGAAAGAGAGGTAGAAGGAACTTACTTAGGGCTCTAGAGAGTGGAGAACTGAGGAGGTTTTTGTGCAGAAGAAGAATGCTTGGCAAAGGAAGGGTTGGGAGAGATAGAATCATGAAAAGTGGAGAAGGAGTCCAGAATGGGCTACTTATAGGCCCTTGAAACGTTTCATGAGGCCAGGGGCAGGAAAAATAACCCTCCTAAATCTTTTTCTTGGATAACCCCCCACACGCGTGGGCAAGGTTCACGAACCATCAGATGGTTCACGAACCGTCAGGCGGTTCACCAACTACCGAATATTAATTACTGACGTGACGATCTGATACAATGCCATTCTCAAGAAATTCGCTGAGACGATCGCCCTGGTCAAGTGCCGAGAGTATACGTTCGCGGGAAGCCATCACTACGACTTGCCCAGGATCCTTGATTCATCGCCTGAAGCAGAACGTGAATCAAGGGGGGGTTATTGTACGGGCCCTATCCCCCTGTTAAACCCAATCGCCCTAAGGCCCATAAAGACTAACTCTTATAAGAGCCCCGCGCTAATCACATATAGTAACGTGCTCGCCGTCCCAGAGGTTCGAACTCGGAGTGCTCAAAGCAGCCTGCGACGTGCCCCTGCCGAGCACAGAACTTACATACGAGGTTGGTCCCAACGCCATTATCATTTTCTCCTTCCCGCCACCAAACATCCGCTTAGATGAAACGGTATTGGACCTCCCTTCCATTGCCTAGGGAATGCCCCTGTCGAGCATCAAACCCAGCGGTGGAGCCAGTTCCAATGTCACTCTCATTTCCTCCCACTCCCAACTAAACCCCCACTTATGGGTAATAGTATTGGACCCCTCCCTTCACCCATCAGAGGAATAATCATGACCATTCCACTAAGTTTGGCTATAAATAGGCAAAGAAGATTCAGTTAAAGGGGTTGACAATTTCAGAGGGAACAGACAAGAGAGAGAACAAATATCAACTCTCCACAAGGAAGTAAGGGGAGAGATAGTTAGAAAAATGGGGAGACTCAGAAACGGACTGCAAAGCATCGCACTACCCGTGGTAGGAAATCCAAAAGTCCATTGTACAAATAGATTGTGAGCCCAAACTCCTCTGAGGCCCAGCAGCCATAATTTCGGGACGCACACCTATATTGTTTTTTACATTTAGTTTTTTAATATTTACACTTCTCCAACTTTTCTCCCTCCCTTACCTTTTCATCCCCCACTACCCGCTACATTATATCAACTCCCCACTATTCTCTACATTAATATCATTCTTCCTCTTCCTCTTCATCCTCTTTATTTTTGTGGTCTTCTTATTCCTTACAAAACAAAGGTTCTCTCTCTCTCTCTCTCTCTCTCTCAATTTATTGGTAGATTTTTTTTATTTTTCTTGTATCTCTACTTTAGGTTAATAATTTTTTATATTCTTTAAAACTCTACTTTAGGTTAATGCAATTTAGTTTTTTTTTTTTCTCTTTGATTGTTAAATTTTATCTTATTGCATTATAATCTATATATATATCTAAAAGTTGAAGTGTAGTATTTATTATTGTTACGCTCCAATTGAGTCATATCCGCGTCCATGTCATTATCTTTTTTCTTTTCAATTTTCCTATAATTGTTTAACATTTATTTTTTACTATTATACTTCTCCAATTTTTCTCCCTCCCTTACCTTTTTATCTCCTCACTACTTCTCCAATATTTCTCCCTCCCTTACCTTTTCATCTCCTCACTACTCTCTACATTAATATCATTCTCCTCTTCCCCTTCATCCTCCTTTATTATTGTCTCTTCTTCTTATTCAACACTCTCTTACTATAAATTTGTCATTATCCTCTTCCATTCTATACATAGTTTTCCTCACAAAACAAAGGTTCTCTCTCTCTCTCTCTCATTTTTTTGTGGATTTTTTATTTTATTTTTCTTGTATCTTTGCTTTAGGCTAATAATTTTTTATATTCTTTAAAACTCTACTTTAGTTAATGCGATTTAGCTTCTTTTTTTTTTTTGGTTCTCTTTGATTGTTAAATTTTATCTTATTTCATTATAGAGAATTAAATATAGCATATAAAATAAATATTATTATATTACATAGTATGATCTGGATATTTTGGTATTTATTGTTTTTTTAAAATTATTTTTATATTTGTTCTCTTTGATTGTTAAATTTTATCCTATTGCATATAAAGAATTAAAATATGGCATATAAAATAAATTTATTCTATTACATAGCATGATTTGAATAATTTGGTATTTATTCTATGACACATCATGATTTTTTATAATGCTTAATTTAGATGTTAAACTATGAGATGTTACTAATTTTTGCTTATTTTTTAATCCTATGTGGTGGACAAAGTACTCTTACTAGTTGTATTAAAAATTTCTATAATGTCATTTATTTAGAGAAAAGTAAAGGTTAATCAAACGAAAATAATAAGATGGGTGACAATTTTAGCTTTTGCAATTTTACTTTAATTGTTATTATTATTTTATAACAATGCATATATAGAAATTTAATTCTTAGATTTTGCTAATATTGTTTAGTTGATAATATGTTTTGGGTGGATGAAATTACAATTTCCACAAAAAAATAACATTAATAGATTATCAACAACAATTATTTTTCCTAATTGTCCAATTAATCATTGTTAAGTTTATTAATTTCTTAGTTATGTTTTTTGGTGTTTTGGATTGTAGGCAAAAAAAAAGAGGTTTGAGAAAGTTTGTTTAAAACTAAAAGAATAATTTCCAAATTTTATATTCTTTTTAATGATTCGCAAAATATTATAAATAACTGTGAGGTTCCGAGGACCCATGACCCCGAAGACCCGAGGAAGGGAGGTCGACGTACCTTAACAAGACGAAGTAAAGGGGTAAGAAAATTATCTGGGGAGACCCGAAGATGAATGTGGCACGGGCATTGCAGGCTTGAAGATCAAAAATATCTAAAGATGACAACCAATCTTAGTTGCATTAAATGCCCAACAACAACCACTCTGGTCGCATTAATGGGGGACACCAACTCAATCCGTTGCATTAATGTAGATATGACCTGAACAGTGCCGAATTTAAAAGTTAGAACTCTGCTCCATTACCGACGACAGGTGTTAGAGGAGAAGCTTAGTAGATGTGAGGTGTAAGGCTATGATGAAAGGAACTGATGATATAAATGAAAATCCAAACACTAAGAGAGGGGCGGACATTTTTTCTTTGGCTTCTTGGTTGTTGAACCCTCTCTACCAAATGTATTGTATGAGAACTTCGAGTGCATAAACTAAAGTGGAGCGTTTGAGGTCCTTACAATTGGCGCCGTCTGTGGGAAACAACAAGAAGATAACATATCTCATTTAGAGGTATATGGCGGAAGTGTATCACGAGGGGGAGGAATCAGTGAGTTCACGAAGCAGGGACGTAGATGCGAGTCTCCAGCGTAACAAGGGGAAAGGACATACCTCAGGAGTGGTGAAGGCACATGATGACGGTCAAAGGGTTGAGCGGCGATCACTAACTGAGGGGCATGTGTCTCGCGATGATATATTGCAGCAGATGCAGTCTGAAATAGATTATTTACGTAAGTGCGTGGATAGCAAGAAACGAAGGCGTAAAGGTGATGCTAGCTCTTCCAGTGACAGTTCACAAGCTAGCTTTGGAGGAATCCATCCCCCAGAATATGAGCCTATTCGAAGTGTGTCTCATGGCAGGGCGTCTTCGGGCGCTAGGGCAAAGCAGCAGAGGGAGGCGAGGATGCCAGGTGCTAAGGGGGTGTTTCGCGTTGAAGAGAGCGATGCAATGGGTGAAGCCCTGAGGCAGATTGCCAAATCCCCGTTTGTGGCAAGGATAAATGGGGCAAAGTTACCTCGGAGGTTTTCTCACCCATCTTTACTATGTATAATGGGAGGACTGACCCTGTAGAGCACGTTAGCCATTTAGTCAGAAGATGGCCGTTTACTCGAACAATGAAGCATTAATGTGCAGAGTTTTCCCCTCCAGTTTGGGACCCGTGGCTATGAGGTGGTTTGACGCCTTGGCAGAGGGCTCTTTGAGATCTTTTGAGGACTTGACTAGAGCATTTGGAGCTAGGTTCATAACTTGTACTAGGATTCCAAAGCCTTGGATGCCCTATTGTCTATGTCCATGAGGGAGGGCGAAACACTCAAAACCTACTCTGATCGGTATTGGGAAACCTATAATGAGATTGATGGGGATGTGGAAAGCGTAGCCGTGAGAACTTTTAAGGTGGGTCTTCCCACGGAGCATGGGTTGAGGAAGTCTTTGACAATGAAGGCTGCGGTGGATATGCGTCAACTTATGGACCGGATAGATAAGTATAAACGGGTTGAAGAGGATCAGATGCAAACAAAGGAAAGATGAAAGGATATCTGGAAAGAAAGGATCCCGAGGTGGGGGGGTTTCAAGGTGTTCGATCCAAACGAGACTTCCGAGCCATCCGAGGAACGCCGAGTCTCCACTAGTCAACTCGCTATTTAAAGAACCCGTGCATCACATATTGGAGAAAATTCGGCATGAGCCATATTTTAGACCACCCAACAAAATGAGTGGAGACGCCTCTATGAGAAATCAGAACCTCCACTGTCATTATCACCAGGATAAGGGACACACCACGGAGAGTGCGGACACTGCGCGACCATTTGAATCAATTGATTAAGGCTGGGAAGATCAACCATTTGTTGGCAAGGCCAAATGGGAAACAGGAACAACTAGATACTCGAAAATATTGGGGTCGGGCCCCTCAACCATCACTAGGCACTATTAACGTCATCTTGACTCAGCCGAGAGGAGAGTTTGAGAAATCTTCTCGGGTCATGACCATTCAAAACAAGTTAAGGAATGGAGGCGTAGGAGAGGATTGTCCAGTAAACAAAAGAATGAAATCTTCGGCGACCCCCATGCTGGGTTTTTCTGATGAGGATAAAGGGAACGTTTCAACCCCATGATGACGCCTTGGTCGTCACAGTTCGTATCGGGGATTTGATGTGAAACGAGTCTTGGTGGATGATGGAAGTGGTGCCGAGATTATGTATCCGGACCTGTTCAATGGACTAGGGTTGAAAGAAGAAGATTTGGAAAAATATAGCCAGCCTTTGGTCGGCTTTGATGGAAACCAGGTGATCCCGCGGGGAATGATCAAGTTGCCTGTACAGGTGGAGGGCTCCGAGGTACAAGTAAACTTCATAGTTGTTATGGCATATTCTCCGTACACGGCTATTTTGGCTAGACCATGGCTGCACGCAATGGAAGCAGTTTCATCTACTTACATGTTATGGTAAAGTACCCTGTAAGGGGAGGCGTGGGGGTGTTACATGGCAGTCAATTGATGGCCAGGCAATGTCTAATCTCTGCCACTATTCGTACCGGCCGAGGTCCGTTGGAGAGCGAAGAGGTTGGGTCATCGTAGCAATTACAGGAGGCCGATCGTGAAGTCGGCCAAGGGGAGGAAGAAAGTTCTGCCGAGCCACTAACCAAGGTAATTATTGGGGAAGATAAGGAGAAATATTTTCAGGTTGGATCCAGGCTGCCGGTGCGTGAAAAAGAGGAGTTGATCCAATTCCTGAGAGATAATTGACGTGTTTGCATGGACGACTTATGACGTACCAGGATTAGCCCAGAAGTTATCTGCCATCATTTAAACATCAATCCCCGTGTGACGCCTAGACAGCAGCCTCCTCGGCGGTCATCTCAAGAGCACGCAGAGGCATTAAAGAGGAGGTTGGGAAGCTAAAACAAGCTGGTGCGATCAAGGAAATCTTCTATCCTGAGTGGCTAGCCAATACTGTCGTGGTAAAAAAAAAGAGTGGGAAATGGAGAGTCTGCGTTGACTTTACAGATCTGAATAAGGCATGTCCCAAGGATCCTTTCCCTATACCTAGAATTGATCAGTTGGTGGATGCAACTGTAGGGCACCCCCGAATGAGCTTCTTAGATGCATTCCAAGGGTATCATCAAATTCCTTTGTCATTGAATGATCAGGAGAAGACGGCTTTTCGTACCCCTAATGGTAATTACCATTACCGGGTAATGCCTTTTGGTCTTAAGAATGCGGGGTCCACTTATCAACGAATGGTGACAAGGATGTTTGATGCGCAATTGGGTCGCAATATGGAAGCATATATTGATGATATGGTGATTAAAAGTAAGAGGACAGAAGATCATTTGGCAGATTTGCAGGAGACCTTCTCAGTGTTAAGAAAGTATAAGTTACGCTTGAATGCATCGAAGTGTTCCTTCGGAGTGGGCTCGGAAAGTTTTTGGGATACATGATTACTCATCGTGGCATCGAAGTTAATCCTGATCAAATCAAGGCTGTCTTAGGTTTGCATCCCCCTCAGAACCCGAAAGAAGTGCAGAAGTTAGCTGGAATGATCGCAGCCTTAACAGGTTCATTTCTCGGTCCGCAGATAGATGCCGCCCTTTTATATCGCCTTTTACACAGATGGAAGGATTTCCAATGGTCTGATGAATGTAGCTTGGCTTTTGAGGATTTAAAACAATATCTATCCAGACCGCCGATCTTATCAACGCCCGAGAAGGAGGAGGTGTTATATGCTTACCTGGCCGTCACGGATCACTCCGTAAGCCTTGTCTTAGTACGGAACGATGATGGGGTACAGAAACCAATCTATTATATCAGCAAGACGTTACAGGAGGTAGAACAGCGATCTACTGTTGGAAAAAGCGCTTCTAGCCGTGGTGCATGCAACAAGGAAGTTGCCTCATTACTTTCAAGCTCATACCGTGGTAGTGCTCACTCAATTGCCTCTGCAAGCCATTATGAGGAAGTCGGATTATACGGGTCGTGTAGCAAAGTGGGGAACCAAGCTGGGAGCTTATGACATCAAGTATATGCCCCGACAGCTGTTAAAGGGCAAATACTTGCTGACTTCGTGGCCGAATTCACGGAAGGTCAAGGTAATTACGAAGTTGCCGTGGTGACAGTAATGACAGTTGGGACGGAAAACGTCACTCCTTGGGAAGTCTATACGGACGGGGCATCAAATCGAAAAGGAGCCGGGTTGGAGTCGTGTTAATATCCCCCGAGAAATTAGTCATCGAAAAGTCATTGAGATTGGGCTTCCAGCCACCAACAATGAAGCCGAGTACGAGGCTCTCTTGATGGGCTCTCAGATGGTTCAACATTTGGGAGGAAGGGAAGTGCGGTTATTTTGTGATTCCCGGTTAGTAGTGGGGCAAGTTAACGGGGAGTTTGAGGCAAAAGACGAACGGATGAAAAGCTATCTTAAACGTGTTCAAGGGGTTTTGGGTTTGTTTGACAGTTTTAAAGTACAGCAAGTACCAAGGGACATAACGCTCATGCTGATTCATTAGCAATGTTAGCCACTTCACTAGGTTCAAAGTTGCCGCGTATGGTCATAGTAGAAGACTTACTGTCCTCTAGCATAACCAACATTTCCGCAGTACGGTTTCACAGTGTTCATGTTGGCCCAAGCTGGATGGATCCAATTGTGTCTTTCTTGCAGCATGGAATACTACCTGAAGATAGAACAAAAGCCGAGAAGGTCCGAAGAAGCGCTCCTCGTTATTGGCTATCAGAGGAGCAAAACTCTACCGACGTTCCTACACAGGACCATACCTGCTTTGTGTACATCCTGAGGCCGTGGAACCTTTGCTAGAAGAGTTACATGAGGGTGTGTGTGGAAGCCACACTGGGGGAGATCACTGGCTCATAGAGCCATGACCCAAGGGTATTGTGGCCAAGCATGCAAAGAGCTTCTCAGGATTACACCAGGAAGTGTGATCAATGTCAGCGGTTTGCACCTAATCTACATCAACCCGAGGTAATTTAAACCCGTTATCAAGCCCATGGCCCTCGCTAAGTGGGGTTTAGATATCGTCGGACCCTTTCCTCGGGCACCAGGTAACAAAAGATGGCTCATTGTAGGCACAGATTACTTCACAAAATGGTGGAAGCCGAGCCACTAGCCAGTATTAGGGATGTGGATGCAAAGAAATTCATCTGGAAAAATATCATCATTCGTTTCGGGGTTCCCCATACTTTGATTTCTGATAATGGGCTTCAATTTGATAGCAAGGCTTTCCGACGGTATTGCGCAGAAATGGGAATAAGAAATGGATACTCAACACCGTCCTACCCTCAAGGAAATGGTCAGGCCGAAGCAACAAATAAAGTCATCCTGGCAGGCTTGAAGAAACGACTGGATGATGCTAAAGGATGCTGGGTAAAAGAGTTACCTCATGTATTATGGACATACCGCACCACACCCCGAAGATCAACAGGCGAGACGCCTTTTCGATGACGTATGGAATGGAAGCCGTAATACCTTTGGAATCAGGTTTTCCCACCCTCAAGTCTGACCAGTATAACGAAGCAAGCAATCATGACAGGATGTATGATTATTTGAATACTATTGAAGAGAGGAGAGAAATAGCAACTGTGAAGATGGGTGGATATCAGCAGAAGCTCAAGCAGACGTACGATAAGGGAGTTCGGTCCAGGCCTTTAGTACCAGGATTTGGTACTGAGAAAAGTAGTGGGGACGGCCAAAAATCCTGCGTGGGGAAAGCTGGGTCCTAATTGGGAGGGGCCGTATAAATTACCTCAGTAGCAGGTGTAGGGGCTTATCGATTGGAAGACCTGGAGGGAGGGGTAATTCCTCGCCCTGGAATGTAATAATTTACGACGATATTATTACTAATAAAAAAAACCCCCCTCCCTTTCTTTTGTGCGAATGGTTTGTTGTTTGTTTCAATATTGTACCAGTAAACTACAAGTATTAACTGACCTTAGTTCTTTTCGGCTCCTCGGGCCACAAGTCTAAGAGAAATTAATCACTTGCAAAACATACAAGTATTAAACTGACCTTAGTTCTTGTTCGGCTCCTCGGGCCACAAGTCTAAGAGAAATTAATCACTTGCAAAACATACAAGTATTAAACTGACCTTAGTTCTTGTTCGGCTCCTCGGGCCACAAGTCTAAGAGAAATTAATCACTTGCAAAACATACAAGTATTAAACTGACCTTAGTTCTTGTTCGGCTCCTCGGGCCACAAGTCTAGAGAAATTAATCACTTGCAAACATACAAGTATTAAACTGACCTTAGTTCTTGTTCGGCTCCTCGGGCCACAAGTCTGAGAGAAATTAATCACTTGCAAAGCGTACATGCAGTAAACTAACTTTAGCTCTTGTTCGGCTAATTGGGCCATAAATCTGGGAAAGGTAAAGGCTGATGACTCTCAAGCACCTAAGTGTTAATATAAGCATACCATTAAGCCTCATCACTTATTAGCGTAAGAAATCTTAGGCTTTACAAAATTTTTGCAAAACTATAGTGCCCGGGTCGAGTTATTTTGTTTACGAGTATGATGACCAGTTTAAAGGTGGCCTACCAAGTTTGAGGTGACCTTATGATTTTTATGTCAAGTAATTTTGAGGTGACCTTATGATTTTTATTTCAAGTAAGTTTGAGTTGGCCTTATGATTTTTGATTCAAGAAATGCTTATATGGATGTTTACAAAAATGATAGGTGGATGACATCACAGTATGATAAGAGTTTCGCATAAAGCTAAAAAAGAATAGCTGAATATTAATCCCTTAAAACTTTGGTCCAAAAATGGGGTCATCACATAGCCCCTTACATCCGCAAAAAAAAAAAAAAAAAAAAAAAAAAAAAAAAAAAAAAAAAAAAAAAAAAAAAACAAGATTACATAATGATTAAGTCACAGGTTGCTTGTCTTCTTTTCTTCTCTCCGGTTCTTTTCTTTTTTCTTCTTTTTTGGCTCTTCAGCCAAATCCGCTTCAGTTGCTTGCTCCATGGGCTCAGGTGGGAGAGAAGGGTCTTTTGTGATGGGGGCATCAGAAGGAACAGAAGCAGGGATAGGCGCTTCAGGATCATTCGTTGATGTTGGGAGTGTAGGTGCTAAGCGCAGTGCTGGGGGATAATAAATGTTATCAGGATTACGAAGCACTGCGTCAGCATCTACCCCCGCAGCGTCCAGGGCATGACCCCATACCTCCGAGCAGAACGTTCTGGCAACCCCCCTTAGTTGGGCAGTTAGGCTGTCAGATGCTTTTTTTATCCCAGCGTCGTACGCCGCTTGCTCGGCAATAGCTTGCTCCTGATCCTTCTTAGCCAGCGAGTCTTTCGCCTTTTTTAGCTCGACCGCGGTGATGGCGAGCCTGCTTTGAGCCTATTTTTGGGCCTCAAGAGCAAGATTGGCTTGCGACTCATAGCTCTTCAGAGCTGATTCAGCGTTCTTGTAAGCCTTCTCTACCTCGGACAGGCGAGTGAGGGTCTCTTTCAAATTCAACTCGGCCTCCTTCTGTGCCTTCACTGCCGCCTCGGCGTTTTGATCAGCTTTTCGGGCAAGATCTAGTGAATGATCTACCCATTCCTCAGCCATAAATGAAGCCTGAACTGCCTGTAGTATATTCCAGTTAATAGAGTTAGATCATAATGAAAAGTTAACTCTTATGTGGAACGTGCAAAGATCTGGAAAAACCCTGGCTAAGTCCTGCTTCAGAGATAAAAAACTTCCCTCTTGCGGAAGGACCGCAACTCCGCCATATCTTCTGGAAGGCATAGAGCCTTCTCTAGACACTCGGCCACCAGGCTCGAGCTTCCTTCTTCGGGTCCCGTAAGTTAGCATCATCCATGACAGGGCTACCCGAGCTAAGATTAAAGTTGGGTCGCCAGACTGACGCCTTCTTCACAGACTCACTACTGGGGTCCTTAGACGAACCAGTAGGAGCAGCTTTCTTGGAAAGGGTTTTCCCCGTCCTGGTATCTTTAGCAGAAGGGTCAAGACTTTCCCCTTCTTCAATCTCTATCACTTGTTTACTACTGCTTGGCCCCTTTTCCGTTTCTTGTCCACCGCCTCCGAGGAAGGGGCATGGGTCACAGCCGGAGTGACTGGACGAGGGGGGACCGTGATTGCCGGGAGGAGTCTCCTGCATGCGCCTGCAGTAGGGCTAACAAGTCGGCTCTTTCTCTTGGAAACCCATGTCGCTGGTCGAAGGTTGGAGTTGGAGGGAGCGTCTGGACGGTAGAACACCTCAAAGTCCTTATCGGTCACTTCGGGAGGATTTGGCTCGGGGGTAGCAACTCTGTCCTCGGCAGCAAGATTAGCAGCTTGATCCAAGGGGGGATAAACTAACTGGGCGGCAAGGGGAGCAGGCAGCTGTGCGTCTTGCGTTCCTGCGGGCGGGGGTGTGGGTAGCAGAAATCCTGGGGCCGCTACGTCAATTTGAGCAAGGCGTAGATCCCTCGCTCGTATTACGTTCTTCGGGCTTTGGAAACGTTTAGTGGATGGGTTGTATCCTAGGATGACGTGGGCTGCTCGGAGTGTCCGTCCCGATGCAAAAGATCTCTGATCGTAGAATTCTGTTCAGATCGGCGCGGTTCACAGCAGACAAGTTCGGAGCGGTGTGGTAATCGTCTGTAGCAAGGAACAAACCCATTAAGAACAAATACGTTAAAGTATTAGGAGGCACATAAAGGAATTTGGTCAAATCCTAAGTACTAAGTTAGTCCTCGGGAACCCTACCTGGAACCCCTTCTCGGGTAGGCAGTGTAAACCGTCATGCCAGTTGCCCGAGATGACAAGGAAATCTTCATCCATCCCTTTGCTTGAATCAGGTAGACAAGAAATCAACCTAACGAGGGGACCCTACACTTCATATAATATTTGGTTCTATCCCCTTTTTGACAGTTGTATACCCAATTTACATCCTGCCAGGTCAGATTGGTCCCCATTTTCCGATTAAGGGCATCTGTGCATCCTAAAATTCTAAGGACGTTTGGGGAACATTGTGAGGGGGTAAGCCTATAGTTTATTAAGAAATCCCTGGTCACCCTACCATCGGTATCTCCATGCCCCCCTCAATAAACGCAATAATGGGAATCAAAACGGACTCGGGGGGGCGAGGCACGAGTGGAATTTCTTCTAGCTCGCAATACATAATATCTACGTCATCAGAATCCTATACCGGGTTTTAAAGGCCGCCTTTGCCTCATCCGTGTTTACTAACTTAGCGTACCTACCCATTAATCCCCGCGGTAAAGTAAGCAATAGAAAGAAGTAAAGGGAAAATGAACACACCTCTGAAGATCGCCTAAAAATGGTCCTCGGGAGCTCACTCTTCCTTTAATCCTTCAGAATGCCAAAATGAGCTACTTATGGCCAAAGGTTGCTTTTATAGGGGAAGGGCGAAATAAATAAGAGCGGTAATTTTCCCGCTCATAATTGAACGCGGGATCTGGACCGTACATAACACATCTAGCCGTAGAACGTGCACGGGAAACGAAACGCCAGATTCCATAAATGCTCTGTCGTGGGATACGAGGCGCCAGATGCGGGTCATGGGGCAGTGAAAAGACGGTTGCACGTGTGAAAGTAAGGGAAGGAAAGAAGTGTGTAAAATATTAAAACTTGGTTATTAACTGGTCGTTAATAACTCAAGTGTTAAAGGGTCTGTTGTGAGGTTCCGAGGACCCATGACCCCGAAGACCCGAGGAAAGGGAGGTCGACGTACCTTAACAAGACGAAGTAAAGGGGTAAGAGAAATTATCTGGGGAGACCCGAAGATGATGTGGCACGGGCATTGCAGGCTTGAAGATCAAAAATATCTAAAGATGACAAGCCAATCTTAGTTGCATTAAATGCCCAACAACAACCACTCTGGTCGCATTAATGGGGGGACACCAACTCAATCCGTTGCATTAATGTAGATATGACCTGAACAGTGCCGAATTTAAAAGTTAGAACTCTGCTCCATTACCGACGGACAGGTGTTAGAGGGAGAAGCTTAGTAGATGTGAGGTGTAAGGCTATGATGAAAGGAACTGATGATATAAATGAAAATCCAAACACTAAGAGAGGGGCGGACATTTTTTCTTTGGCTTCTTGGTTGTTGAACCCTCTCTACCAAATGTATTGTATGAGAACTTCGAGTGCATAAACTAAAGTGGAGCATTTGAGGTCCTTACAATAACGTTTATTAAAAAATGAATATTTTCGTTAAATTGCCTTTTGAATTTCTGAGAAAAATCGTATTGTTTTCATTTTGGTATGACAAAATTTATATTTATGATTTATGATTGTTCCTATATTACATTTATGATTGTTCCTATAATAAATAAAAATATGATTATGAAATACATTATTCTTTATTAATTAGTTTAAATTGTAAAAAAGAAATTAATAAAACCACCATAAAAATGATTATCACGTGCAACGCACGGGTTCGCAGCTAGTATTTTAATAGCTAAGTAGCTCTTAAAATATAATGAAGCCATAATTTTTAATTTTTGGATATGGTTTTCCTTCAAACCAGTTTGGAGAATTTCGTTTATGCTACGTTACGATTTATAAAACTATTCACATATATTTTTAACATATCACGAGACTCGTTTAAAAAGTCATGTTATTGGTCTTTTTAAAACCTACTTAGTGTGTTGGAGGAAGTTTCAAGAATACTTTTTCTTAAATTTTTATAGTTCAAATTTTTTTGGAGCCATCAAAACCGTATCATAAGCAGAATCAATAGTCCTAACAATTTTATTTACTTTTTGAATTCTGATCCCTCAAGTGTTTTGTATTAGTACCTGGACAATGAAGGAAGTGAGAGTGGATTCATTCGGTTATGCTATTTGAGATTTCTATTACATATATAGAAAGACTTTTGAGTAGTGTTTTGTTGTCCAGTCTTTTTGGCGAGCCAAAACTCACTTGTTCACACTTGAAAACCACACTGTTTCACATTTCATTTGTGGTGATCACCATTTCGAATTTCGGTGAAAATAGAAATTTGCTATGGCACCAACAAAGAGAAAGGAGGGACAACACATGGGAGTTGGTGAGAGAGAGGAGAGACAACCATAAAATCAATTTTTTTAATTTTTTTTTTTAAAGTAGGAGTTATAATTTTCATTTTACAAATAAAATCTCAATTCCAAGTAATGATGATTAGCTAATTTATTAGGACCCTATTTTGACTAGGAAAACCTTAAAGTAAACAATTGAAAACTATAAAATAAATCCTTAAAATCTAAGATTCGGAAATTTATATAAAATTTTAACAAATAACACAAATTGAAACTCATATTAAGTACTACATCAATAATTTTACAATTTTACGGTGATGAGAAGCCACAAACAGAACCTATGAACTATAATGTACCTAAAACTAGTGGAGACTATCTGGCACCATCATTCCTCAACTGGGGCTCAGACCTCACTAGCTGTTGTATTTGAACCATCATCCTCTTTAATCTGTGCATCATCATCCTCCTCAATCAGGGTTCTAGTGGAAGGCAAATGACAAATAACAGGCAATTGTAACTCCAATGAAGTATTTGTTGAACTATCTTCATGTGGCTCTCTGTGAATTATAATTTCTTGAAGCTGCAGTGCAAATGTCAAGTCCCATAACACTTCATGCATAACAGGCCTCTCAGCAGCATTTGCCTTCAAACACTTCTCAGCAGTTTCACCAAACTTTTTCAACGAACTAGGCTTGATTTTACCAACAAGCAATGGATCAATAATTTTCTCAAGTTGGCCTTTCCTTTGCCACAGCATCCCCCATTCAGCCAAGTTCACCTGCTCACTCAGAAGTGAGTTGTCAACAGCTGGTCTGGCGCAAAGAACTTCAAAAAGTACTACTCCAAATGAGTACACATCTGATTTTTCTGAAAACTGTAGTGTCCTGAAGTATTCTGGATCAAGATAACCAAAACTACCCTTTATTCCCATGGTGAAATGATCTGTATCAGAAACGCCTGACTTTGAAAGGCCAAAGTCGCCAACTTTAGCCACATAATCTTCATCAAGCAAAATGTTTGATGACTTCAAATCATGGTGAATGATCCCTCCAGCTGGACCAGTGTGTAGATAATGTAGCCCCTTCGCTGCTCCAATGCAAATTTCAAGTCTTTGCTTCCAAGATAATTCAAATCGTGACGATGATCTCTCAGGATTGCCATTTGAATGATAGAGCTGATCTCTTAGAGTCCCCTTTTCCATGAAGTCATATACCAATATCATCTCAGACCCTTCATCACAGTACCCTATCAAAGAAACAAGATGGCGATGGCGGATTTGAGATAAGATTATGATCTCCGTTTGGAATTCCTTAAGACCCTGCCCATGGCCTGGTTCACTTCTTTTTACAGCCACTTTCATTCCACTCCGAAGAGTTCCTTTGTATACTTTCCCAAATCCACCCTCACCAACCAAAAACTTTGCATTGAAGTTCTTAGTGGCATACTTTATCTCAGCAAAAGATGTCCTTAGACTGAGGTTTAGATTAGGAGGGAGAGTCGCATCAACACTTCTTTCAGTTAACTTCTTGTTAAAACTTGTCCCTCCATAAAGAAGCACTGCCGAACTTTGATCAGACACTCCTTTCCTGTATTTCAAAGCCAACACCACTACTATAACCATAATGACAAATGCCCCACTACTAACAAGAGCAATGATTAAAGGGGGGCAGTTCTTTGATTCTTCTATTTTACCGGAGCGATTCTCCTTTGATTCTTCTATTTTACATGTGTGGTTCTTTGATTCACATTCCTTGGGAATGGAACCTGATTCCTTCATGAACTCCATAATCTCCAACCCATTCAAAAAGGCATAATGCATGGGAGAGTCCTGCCGGGGGACTATACTAACATTTAGAAATCCTGAATCATCTGAGTCAACCACAAAATCAAAGTGAAATGGTGCATCCAGCTCATAAGATATTAAATATGGATCAATCCTCTTACCAAAGTTTCTATAGATTGAGAGATTAAACCACAAGTCAGTAGGGAACCACAAGCCATTAGTTGATTTGGTTACTATGTCACAGAGATGGACCCGAACAAGGTGTGTAGCATTCTTTGTAACAGGAAAACCCCAAGTTAAATTTAAGAAACTAGAATTGCTGCTATTGTCTATATTCAATAGTCTGGCTGTCTGATACACAAGAGCTGGGGCAATATACATAGTGACCTGTCCTGGCTGGTAATTAAGTGCTCCGAAATAAGACACACTCGTTGCAGCTTCTGGGGGATTGAATAAGTAACTACCATCTGGTATCCATTTCCTCCACAACTCATCATGTTCAATGATGGGACCTCCAACGTTGATCCTATAGATTGTATGTAGAACCTGAGAGTGGGGAGCACTGAAATTGCCATTACTTCCAGAAGAAGTAACGCGAGGAGAACTATCAGGGATGAAGCTCTCAGGGGCAAGAAAGACTTCTATGGCGTTTATGAAAGCCAAAGAAGACTCTTGAGAAGGTATAAAGTGGATTCCAAATTCTCCTTCTGTGATGTTCAGCAAGAATTCCTTAATCAATGGCGAACTACTACTATTTCGGATGCTGAAATTGGTTAAAAGTGAAAACCCAGAAGCCGAAACATTGAATAGAGCATCAGATAGATTAGCAGCAGGTGACAAGAAAACAAAGAAATGAAGGCGTACTAAGTATATACCATTCTGGTTGATTTCAAACTTATATGAACATGGCTGCCTGTAAATTCTTGCTGTTTGATAGAGAACTGGAGCTGTTGATGAGTTGCTGCTCGTGACATTTTCACTTTTTCCAGTTGAGAAAGAACAGGAATTTTGGTCACCAACAAAGACCCTGCTATCATTGATGGTGGTGTTGAAACTTGCTCCACAGTTGATGAAATACTTATCAGGAACAGTGTAAGCTAATGAGAGAAGGACAAGTGCAGAGAAATGGAGAAGTAAGAGAAGAGAGAGTTGGAAGAGAATCTTTTGAGAGAGAAACATTCTTATGGAGTTTTTGTGGGAGTAGTTGATTTTACAGTGATCATGGTTATCTGAGGTCCTGAGGATGATATTAGCTTGGCGTTTTTTTTTTTTTTTTTTTTTTTTTTTTGAGAAGAATTCAAATTGAACATGTT
The DNA here is from genome assembly GCA_014183005.1 of Castanea mollissima. Classification (NCBI taxonomy): domain Eukaryota; kingdom Viridiplantae; phylum Streptophyta; class Magnoliopsida; order Fagales; family Fagaceae; genus Castanea; species Castanea mollissima. The sequence continues at coordinate 9,721,551 of JACAVU010000004.1, forward strand.
AATTTAAGACTTTGACTTAAAAGTACATAGATTCATAGTTACGCGTACATGAAATTGGAAATGATAAATAGACTTTGACTTAACTCAGTGTTCTGATGAAGAAATTGAGATTTGATCATTACAAACCCAATCAATAATTAATTTTATGCTAAAATATTGTTTCTGTTCCTAAAAGTTTGCATGAAGCTCATTTGTCATCCCTAAACTCTTTTTTTTTTTTTAAATGTTATGTGCTAGTCTTTTGAAAACATTACACTTTATTTTAAATAACTTTTTCCAACAGTTTTGGGATGAAATTTTTTATTTCATTTTATTATAGTTTAAGGACAGAAAGTGTAACATTTTTAATAATTTAGAGACAATAATGAATCTTTTTAAATTTTATAAAAGAAAATCAAAAATAATGGACGAAAACAATATTTTAACTTAATTGTTAGGGAAGGGAGGAAATTTCATGAACTTCATTCATCTATTATTAATATTGTCAACATCAATAAATATAACATATCTCCACTCTTGTCTAACCATGATCCGCAGAATTTGCATTCAACCACAACAAGACCTTTCATAAGTTAACTGCCATCAAACCCCTTAGACAGTTGAACACGTCTTAGCATATTTTGGGCAAAGCACCAACTCCCCATAAGCCAAAAAACTGTCATATTGTCGAGGAGCTTATCTGTGAAAGGGTTGTCATGGATGATGCTCAAAATTACAATTGTTTATTAACGTCAAAATGGCATCTTGAGTTGCTGCTAATACTTAATAGGCATATCTAATGAGAGGAATACAAGATCGACATGAAAAATGGCCTTCCCATCAAACATGTGGTGACTGGTGTGTGTTCTCCAGTAACTCAAATTTCAACCAATTAACTATAAAACAACTAACAAGCGCACATTCAAGTTTGGGGAAAAACATTATATCATGAACTAAATAACCTCCAAAGCTTCCAAAAATATGTCATTGGAAGCTCATTTCCTCAGTCATTCACAGTCAGAGTCAACCCACCTAGGTTCAAAGATTGAGTGCTGGCTGCAACGACTCAAGGCAGTGGTCATGGGGTAAAATGTTTAGCAGTACTTAAAGCACATTATATTTGTTTGTTTATGAAAAAATCAAGTTTGAGCCTCAATTTTAGACTTGTTTAATAAACAAGCTGAGCTCAAGCAAAAAAAAAATTGATCATGAACAAGTTGTAAACAATAGGGTTCAATAAAACATGTCTAGCCTAGGGTTGATATAAACTTGATATGGGCATGAAAAATAAACTCATATCTCACTAAGCCTTGAATTAATTAGGCGTCGAGAGTTAAGAGTTAAGAACACTCATCCAAACCAAATGGATTTGATGATATATTTAATATGTGCTTGGTATCATATTTGTGTTGGATCTCAAGATCAAGAGCTTAATATTGAGCTCAAGTTTGAGCATGATATTTGGCTCAAGCTTAACTTGGCTAATGAATCAAGAGCCAAGCCATGCTCTCAAGTTTTTGAACTTTTTGACAAGCGCAATCTCGAACACTGTTTGGTAACTTGGTTCAAGCTTGAGCCACGTTTAAACATTTTACTTTTGTTGTCGAGCCAAATTTGAACATTCAATACTCAACAAAACTTAGCTCATTTGTAACCTTATGAATAGTAAATTATGAGCTTGTTACTCAAAAGAACAACTTTTTTTTTAAAATGTGGGTGTCCAAAGCCTATAGAACACTTGTTCAGGTGTGTCTAGTCTCATATCTACTCATACACAGATAATTTCACAGAAAGAAAGAAAACAAAACAAAAGATAATTATTGGAAGTAATCCTTTAAAAATGACCCCAAGATGCTACATAGGAAATTACAAATAAGTGAAAGAACTTAGGGTTGTGGAGTCATAGGGTTTATATTTATATGAAAGAGTAATATTTTTTTTGAGAGATTATGAAATAGTAATATGAGTTAAATAATGCAAAGATACTACAAATTTTATGATATAAACCTTACAAACTAAGATGTTACCAATTAACGGGTTCTAATTAACTCAACTGGTAAAGTTTCTCATGGTTGAATAAGAGATCTGGATTCAATCTCTGTCTATACTAAAAACCGATTAGTGTCTTAGTCTGATAATAAAAAGCTATCATCAGGAGCGGATGTCATAAGTTTAAACTCTCTTTAAAAAAAAAAAAGTTGTTACCAATCAAAAAAAATATATTAGAACATTCATTTATATTATATTAATAAATTGGCACCAATCATTTTATTGCTCCGTCAATTTATTAGTTTTAGTTTTTTGGCAGTATAATTTGTAATGCCTTCATCACTTAATATAGTAACAACACTCAATATAGAGTTACGCTGTCGATGTTGATGTTTGAACATCAACATCGGCTTGCAAATAATTTTTATTTTTTCTTTTGGAAAAAAACAAACATTGCAATTAATTTTCTCAGCTGTGACTTTATAAGTCTCTGGGTATTATCACTGCTTGGATGACTGGTTGGCTCCAACGACTTTAGCAGTGGACGAGAATAGTTTATATAATTTCATGGATCCTTCCCTAGTTGACCTACAAGTCCACAAGCAGCAGGTGCTTTACAGTAAGGATCCTAATTAACTTAAGCGGTACGCCTGATATTAATATAATGCCACCCTTTTATAAAAATAATTTATAATGAATCATTATTTTCATTCTCTTACTTATAAGTTTGCTTGAGTCCTTAAAAAGTAATATGCTGTAGAGGTCACAAGCTATACAAATCAAATAAATGTTGATTATTCTATATTGAATAGTTCTATTGTGTCATAAGTTAGTCTAAAAAAAGGACAAACAAATCACACAAGTCACAATAAAATTACTAATGATAATTTATTGGATTAATTAAACAAATGTTAAAAAAAACACATTGTCAATTATTAACCTAAAAAAAACATATTATCGATTATTAATGTTTATTAGGTTGGGTACACGGTCTTTATGAGGTCCAAGCCACACTTTAATATTTCTCACATAAATTAGATTGTTGAACAAGCGTTGAAAAGCCCAATTTTTATTATTTTATTAAAAGAAGTGTGCTTGTAACTTAAGCTGAAGGAGAAGATTAAGACTTGGTGCTGTGGTTTAATAGAGTTTGGCAATATTTGAACATCAACATGCAAATAATTTTTCTTTATTCTTTTGAAAAAAAAAAAACAAACATTGCAATTAATTTTCTCATAATCTACAAATACAAATCAAATAAATGTTGATTATTCTATATTGAATAGTTCTATTGTGTCATAAGTTAGTCTAAAAAAAGGACAAACAAATCGCACAAGTCACAATAAAATTACTAATGATAATTTATTGGATTAATTAAACAAATGTTAAAGAAAAAAAACACATTGTCAATTATTAACCTGAAAAAAACATATTATCAATTATTAATGTTTATTAGGTTGGGTGCACGGTCCTTATGAGGTCCAAGCCACACTTTGATATTTCTCACATAAATTAGATTGTTGAACAAGCGTTGAAAAGTCTAATTTTTACTATTTTATTAAAAGAAGTGTGTCTAAATGTGTGTGTGTGTACTTAAGCTGAAGCAGAAGATTAAGTGCCCGTTTGGTTGGGCTTTTAGGACCCAAAACGCAGCTTTTACATAAAGTTAGCAGTGACTGGGCGTTTGGTGAAGCCTAAACGCAACTTTTAGATAAAAGTTGCGTTTTAAGGCAAAGGCAAAAACGCTGATTTCTAAAATGGTGGTCTGGAGGTCCATAAGCAAAACGCCCATCAACGTTTTTAGCTATCCGTTGAGCTGAGACCTAAAATTACCGAATCACCCTCTCATCTCATCTCTCTGCTTCGCTGAAATTTATGTGTAATTCCTCTCATCTCTTCTCTGCTCTGCCTTCTCCGTGCTGCTACCGATCTCCCTGTGGTAAGTCATCCGTGACTTCTTCTTCTTCTTCCTCTTCTGCTTTCTTCTTCCTCTTCTTCTTCGTCCTCTTCTTCTTCTTCCTCTTCTGCTTTCTTCGTTTTCTCTGATCTGTAATTTTTTTTTTTCTGATCTGAGACAGTCTTTTTGAAGGTACGCATTTGATCAAAAAAGCACCAAGCAAGACTGATCTGCTACCAAAATCCACCAGGTACCAACAGTGATCCGAATTTTTTTTTTTTTTTTTTAAGATCTGAAACAGGGTGTATTTGATCTAACTTTATTGGTACCTTTTTGAGTTTTTGAGGGTTTGGAGATTTAATGATGATCCATTTGGTTCTTTAGTTGATTGGGTTTTGAAATTTGTTTGTTGATTGGGTGTATTTGATCTAACTTTGTTTGTTTGTTTCGGTTCTTTAGTTGATAGTGTGTTCGGCCAAAATGAAATAAAGCCCCATTTGTTTCGGATTTAGAAATTGTTGCAAATGGTTTTGAAATAAAGCCCCATTTGTTTGTTTGGCCAAAATGAAACCATATTATGATTTATTGATTTTTTTTTTTAATGTTTATGAAACTCTGCATGTGTCTGTGCTTAGCTTAGTGTGTCAAATGTTTTGTTCATAACCTGGAAAAAAGAGGGTTTGGGTAACAGTTTAGTCACTCTATTTTGAGTTTGTTATATTTGAGTTGGTTTGTATTGCATTTAGGAGAATTATCATTGTGAAGTTACGTCGTGTGGGAAAAAAAAATTTAGATCTGAACAAACAAGGTGTATTTGATCTACTTTTACCAAAAATTGTTGTTTGGCAGCAGCTGATGCAGTGGCTGCTGCCTCTGGGACATGCCCCATCAGCAACAGCAACAGCTACATCAGTGTAAATTGAAGTAAGAACAACCCAGCAGCTGCATCACTTGGTTTTTTTTCGTTAAAACACCATACATCAATGTAAAAGTAAGAAGTAAGAACAACTTTTCATGAGTAATTAAATAAACTCAATGTTAATTGAAATTTATAGAGTGCTCTCATTGTAGCCATATAGTGCTCTCATTGAAGTTTATATAGTGCTCTCATCAGCTGCTGCTGCTGGGCATGCCCCATCATGCCCCAGCAGCAGCAGCAGCTGCTGCATCAGCTGCTGCTGCTGGGCATGACCCATTAGCAGCAGCATTAGCTGCATCAGCTGCTGGGGCATGCCCAACAGCAGCTGCTCATCAGCTGCTGCTGCTAGGCATGACCCATCAGCAGCAGCAGCAGCCTGCTGCTAAATGCACTGCATAATATACTTCATATATACTCTAGGAATGCACTGCATAATAAAAAATATGAACTAGTTACTTGAGCAAATTGACACATATTTAATTATTTTCACTCATTTACGTGTAAACTAATTTTTTATGTTATTGATTGTGCGTTTTTTGCATTTTTTACAATCTTCTATTTTTTGCATTTCTTATGGTTGGTTAACTTTATAGATGGGAAAAAATACCACTTCCAACCCCGAGGTAAAAAAGGCTAGAGCAGATTGGGATATTAATTCATCGTGGACAACTACTTTTTGTAACCTTTGTGTGGAACAAATTCAAGCCGGGAATAGAACAAAAGGTGCTGCCTTTAGTACCGAAGGTTGGTTCAATTTGGTGACCAAATTTTGTGAGGAGACCAGTCAAAACTATGATAAGGACCAATTTAAAAGTAGGTGGGATGTATTAAAAGGTGATTGGAGAGTGTGGGAAAAATTGAGGAATCTTGACACAGGTTTAGGTTGGGATGCAGTGAAGGGAACGATTGACGCTCCTGATTGTTGGTGGAACCTGAAGTTGAAGGTGAGTTGAGTATTTTATTAATATGTAGTTAGTTGGAGATATTTATATATATATATATATATATATATATATATATATATATATATATATTATTCTTATATGAGTGAAATTACAATTACATTTTATAGGAATTACCCAAAGCTAAAAAATTCGAGAGAAAGGTCCACAGAATCTAGAACAACTTGAGATAATGTTTAGGGATGTTGCAGCAACTGGGGTAGCTACATGGACCCCTTCTTCAGGTACATTACCTCCAACAATGCCAAAAGAGGGTGCTGGTGATTCAGATGGTAGCTCCGAATTTAAGGATAACCAATGTGACATGAGTTTAGACATTGGTAGTTTGCAGCAAGGACATACTAGTCAATCACGTAGTTCAGGACAAAAGCGAGCTAGTGAATCAATACCCTCACAGAAGAAAAAGAAGAAGATAGGAGGAGCTGCAATGTTGGAAAATCGTATTAGTCAGTTAATAACTGTATGTCAGAATAGGTCTGAAGGTACTTCTCGAGAGTCACCAAGTTCAATTGATAATGTAATGGCGATTGTGAAAGCACTTCCTGGAGTGGATTTTGCGTTTGTGGTTGAAGCTTCCATTATCTTTCTAAAAAAGTCACGTAGGGAGATGTTCCTAACTTTTAAGGACCCAGGGTCACAGCTGCAGTGACTACAAGCAATAATTTATAGGCAGCAGAAGTGACCAACCTTATGTGGTATTAACTATGTTGTATTAGCTTTAAACTAAGTTAGCTATGTTGTATGAAATATGTTGTATTTGCTATGTTGTATTAACTTTAAACTAAGTTATGTGATATTTAGTATTAGCTTTGGACTAATATATGTGTAATGCAAACATATTTGAAATTTTCATTACAGTGTTTTGTACTTGATGTTGTGAATTGTCTTGGTATGTTGTGAATTGTCTTGATTGAATATTTGTTATTTTGTTGTGTAGCTGAAACCAATATGGATGATTATAATGGTACTCATGAGAGTGGTCATTTTATGGAACTATTAATGGATGGGGATTACAGAAATTATTGTGATGATCATGATGGTAGTGATTATAACAATGTTGACAATAATAATGATGGTGATGATGATGATGATGAAAGTAGTGACAGTGATGATGACAGTGATAGTGATTCTGACAGTGATGATAGTAATGACAATTCTAACGAGGAGTTTTACCAACTTGTGACAGTTACCTGTGAAGCAGTTGTGACATATTTCAATAAGTACATTAATAAGACTCTTTGTCATGATTCTGAACAAATGGGGTGGGATTGGCTGAGACGCTGTATGGAAGGTAATGAGACTTTGTGTTACAATATGTTTAGAATGAGAAGGGAGGTGTTTGATAATTTGTGTCAAGTTTTACAACGTGACTTTGGACTTCAACATTCAAGGAATATAAGGTTAGAAGAGTTAGTGGCAATCTGTTTAGTGATACTTGGTCATGGAACATGTAACCGAATGGTTCAAGAATTATTTCAGCATTCGGGTGAAACCATAAGTAGACATTTTGAGAAGATGATCACTCTGTTAGGTGCTCGCTTTGCAGAAGCATATGTAAAGCCTTCGGATCCAACTTTTAGTGAAGTTCCAACCAAAATACAAGACCATCCAATTTATTGGCCACATTTCAAAGTATGTGTACTATTGTATATTTGAATAAGTGTTATTGTCTATAAGATAATACAATTAATGCATGTGGAACTGAAAACTATTAATGTTTTTATTAGGATTGCATCGGTGCGATTGATGGCACACATGTGATAGCGATTGTACCTACTGAGAAGTCCATTCCATACTTTGGAAGAAAGGGATATCCAACCCAAAATGTGATGGCTGCATGTGACTTTGATATGTTATTCACATTTGTTTTGCCTGGATGGGAAGGTGCAGCACACGACACCCACATTTTTCTTGATACTATTCGTACACAAAGTAACAACTTTCCGCACCCACCACCAGGTTTGTAATTGGTTAATCAATTGTTCATTATAATGACATATTGTGTGTGTGTTAATACAATTGAATTTCTTTGTTTAGGGAAATATTATGTAGTTGATTCTAGATACCCAATGATGCAAGGCTATTTGGCACCATACAAAGGGATATCATACCATCTTCAGGACTTTCGAAGGAGAGGTGAAGGCCCTAGAACTAGACATGAAAAATTTAATCATGCTCACTCATCTCTTCGATGTGTGATTGAGCGCACTTTTGGTGTGTGGAAGAATAAATGGAGAATTATTAGAAACATGCCATCTTTTCCATTCCATATCCAAATACTTATTGTATCTGCTACTATGGCTCTTCATAATTTTGTTAGACTAAATGATAGAGATGATAGGGAGTTCATAAATGCCAATGAAGATTCAATTTCTAGAAGAGAACGTAATAGTGAAGCATGTAGCAATTATGAGCAAAACTCAGGATCTTTAATAGATCCTGCAATGGTGGTTCTTCGTGATTCCATTGCAAATTCTATTTGGGGGGGTAATAATTAGTAGTTGTATTTTTTTTTTTTTTTGTATAATATCATGTAGTACAATTTATATTTGGATTATTGGTATGTATTTTATATCTTTTTACATTTTTATATAGCACAATTTAAACTTGGATTATTGGTGTATATTTTATCATCTTTTTACATTTTCATTTTGTGCTTCATGATGATGAAAATTGTTTAGATTTAATTAATATTAATAAGAAGTCATTAATGGTAATAACAATAATTATGCTACTAAAAAAGAATAATTGCCCAAACATTATTAAAATAATACCAATAATATAAATTTATTATTATTATTATTATTTAGTAAGTATATGAAGTAGTTGAATTATAAGTATGAAATAAACTCCCTTATATATACATTGTCCTTTTTGGTAATTTGTCCCTCAAACTGCAACTTTTATAGTTTTAGCCAAACACTCAGCTTTTTCAAAAAGCACTTTTTAACAGCTTTTACCAAACACTCAGCTTTTTGAAAAATCACTTTTTCATTATGCACTTTTTCAAAACTCAACTTTTTCATTATGCACTTTTTTAAAAAGCCCAACCAAACTCACCCTAAGACTTGGCGTTGTGGTGATTTTTCAATTTTCTTTGAAGAATTTTTAAAAAATTGAAACATTAAGAATAGAGTTTGGCAATGTTTGAACATCAACATCGGCTTGCAAATAATTTTTCTTTTGAAAAAAAACAAACATTGCAATTAATTTTCTCATAATCTACAAATACAAATCAAATAAATGTTGATTATTCTATATTGAATAGTTCTATTATGTCATAAGTTAGTCTAAAACAAGGCCAAACATATCACACAAGTCACAAAAAAATTACTAATGATAATTTATTGGATTAACTAAACAAATGTTAAAGAAAAAAAAAAACACATTGTTGAATATTTACCTAAAGAAAAGACATTATCAATTATTAATGTTTATTAAGTTGGGAGCACGGTCCTTATGAGGTCCAGGCCACACTTAAATATTTTTTACATGAATTAGATTGTTGAACAAGCGTTGAAAAATCCAAATTTTTATTATTTTATTAAAAGAAGAGTGCGTGTATCAAGCAAGAAAAAAAAACTTTTTTAAAAAAAGGATAAAGAAAAAACAAAGAGACACCAGTTCCATCAACAACAACAAAAAAGAGGCACGCAACCATTAGAGAGACGAGACATCACAGATTAAAAAATAAACTCAAATCTGCTATGATCCGATCAATTGAATGGAAACAATTAGTCATATTCGAGGCAACAACTCTCCAAGAACAAGTAGAAAGGAAATGAATGTTAGGAATAATATTTGCTTGCCTCTTATTGTTGGAGTATGTGTGTTTCAAACTCTTAAACTATGCTTGTGTCCCACATTGGTTAGAGATGAGTTCTCATGTAGGTTTATAAAGCATAGAACCTCTTAAGTGGTAAATTGAAAGATAATGGGCTAAGGGTTAGAGTTGGGCTTGAGTTGGGCTAAGGATAATAGTCGTTGGTGCAGCCCTCAGCCCACTATTCAACATACACATTTTCTCTCTTCTTCTCCAGCCTTATCTCTCTGTTTTCCTCTATTTTTTTTGCTGCACAGAAATTTCAACTTCATTTTTTTAAGGAAAGAAAAGGCAAGTAAGGTTGTTCCTAGTTCTTCTTGCTTGAGTGTGTGATCAACTTGAAGAAATTACTATAGTCTAATCTTGGGAGGTTGTTTGGCCAAGAGAGTCATTCACCGAGTTCTACTCCGGGTGGCACAAATCAACCTTTAAAGACAACGCATTTTGCGTTATTCTATAATTTGTGAGATCTTTCTAACTCTATCTATTTATTTTTGTCATTGCTAAATTTTTAGGATTTTTATTGTTGAATCAAAACTTATTTATTTAGCCATATTTTCGAAAAATTTTAAAGGTTGATTAGTGTGTTTTAAAAATGAAGAAACAAGTTGTTGATTCTCTTAAGGTCATTTCAAAAATTACAAAGCTTGAGGCTTTTGATAGAAATAATTTTAAGCGTTGCAAAGAAAGGGTTTTGCCCATCTTGGAATTTACTGAAATTGATCGGGTTCTTTATGAGCCTAAACTCGAAGATGATCCTAAAAATATAGCAAAATGGGAAAAAACAAATAAATTATGTGTTCATACTATTAAGTGTGGTTTATCTAACAAGTTGTTTGATAATTATTGTCATTTTATTTGTGTTAAAAATTTATGGGATGAACTTAATGGTCGTTATGGGTTTGAGGATGAGGGTGCTAAAAAGTTTGCTACAGCTAAATTTATGTCATTTCAAATGGTTGAGGAAAAAAGTGTTTCTAGCCAAATTAAAGATTTTCAAAAATTAGTATCCGTCTTAGCTAAAGAGGGTGATGTCTTACCCGAGAGGTTTGTGGCTCATGGCCTTGTGTTTAAGTTGCCGGACTCTTGGAAAGAGTATAAACACCGGTATAGCCACCATAGAACCTAGTTGAATCTTCAACTAACTATCGTTGATATTCAAATTGAAGAAACAAATAGGATGTCGGAAAAGGTTTCTAGAACTAAGGAATTTACTTCCAAGGCTAATGTTGTAGAGGGAGGACTCTCTAGACCTCCACAACATAATAAGAAACATGATTTCAAGGGAAAAAGAAAATTTCATAATAAAAATGGCCCAAATCATCAAATCCAAAAGAAAAAGGGTAATTTTTTTATTTGTGGCAAAGTAGGTCATTATGCGGCAACATATAGGGCAAGAGGCAACTTCAACAACAATAAGAACAACAACAAAAGCTCTACATCAAATAAGGCAAATGTGGTGCAAACCGAAGAGATCATTGTGGCGGTGGTGTGTGAGGCACACTTGGTGACAAAAGTGAAGGGATGGGTAGTTGACTCGGCTTGCACAAGACACATTGGTGCATTCAAAGAGGAGTTTAGTTCCTACACTCCTACGGCGGAAGGCATCGAATGTGTCTATGTTGGGGACAATAGGTCTGTGCCGATAAGTGGTAAAGGAAAAGTACTCTTTAAGCTAACTTCCAATAAAACTCTTTCACTCAATAATGCCCTTCATGTGCCTTACTTTCGACACAATCTCATTTCGGTACATTTACTTGGTAAGGCCGGTGTTAAAGTTTTATGGTGGCATAGTTACCTTAACTAAAAATGAAGTCTTTGTTGGTAAGGGCTATGATGATGAAGGTCTTTTTGTACTTAATGTTGATCAAGTTATTAATGAAAGTGGTTCATCTTCTTGTGTTTACTTAGTTGATTCCATTGACGTTTAGCATGGTAGACTTGGACATGTTAATTTTGGCTATATAAAGAAAATGAAAGAATGTGGAATTATTAACTCACTAAATGAAGCTTATATAGACAAATGTGAAATTTGTACCGAAACTAAAATCACCAAGAAACCTTGTAAATCCATAACTAGAGAAACCGAGTTTCTTGGAATGGTACATAGTGACTTTGGTGATTTAAAACACATAATGACTAGAGGTGGTAAAAGATTTTATGTGATCTTTGTTGATGACCACTCTAGATTCACTAAACTTTATTTACTAAGAACCAAAGATGAAGTTTTGGAGATGTTTATAAAATATAAAAGTGAAGTTGAGGACCAAAAGAATAAAAGAATTAAAAGACTTAGAACCGATAGAGGTGGTGAATATGAGTCTAATCCTTTTAAGGAATTTTGCGAACAAAATGGCATAATACATAAGGTAACTTCACCTTATTCACCAGAATCTAATGGAATAGCCGAAAGGAAAAATGGAACTCTTAAAAAGATAATGAATGCTATGCTTGTTAATTCTGGGCTATCTTCCAACATGTGGGGGGAGGTCATTTTTTCGGCTTGTCATATTCAAAATAAGGTACCCATAAGAAAACCGGTAAAACTCCTTATGAACTTTGGGAAGGGCGTAAGCGTAATTTGGAATACCTCAAAGTGTGGGGGTGCTTGGCTAAGGTCATGCTACCTGAACCTAAAAGGAGAAAGCTTGGTTCTAAAACATGTGATTGTGTGTTTATTGGTTATGCTTGCAATAGTTCATGCTATAGATTTCTTGTCATCAAAAGTGATTTATTAGAATCATACATTATTATTGAATCCGAAAATGCCATATTCTTTGAGCATGTGTTTCCTTTGAAAAATAAGGAAAAAGTATTGCATGATTCTATTGAAATTTATAATGACTTTGTTGATGATGTGCAAGAAATAAGGAGCAAGCGAGCTAGGAAGGAAAATGATTACGGTAACGATTTCCTTGCCTATGTTGTTGAAGATGAACCTGTAAGTTACTATGATGCAATTAAATCCGTAGATGCACCTTTTTGGTTGAAAGCAATTAATAATGAATTAAAATCTATTATGTCTAATCATACTTGGGAATTAGTTGAGCTTCCACCAAGGTTAAACCTATTGGTTGCAACTAGGTGTTTAAAAGGAAATTAAAATTGGATGGTACAATTGATAAGTTTAAAGCTCGCTTAGTAGCCAAGGGCTATAAGCAAAAACATAATGTGGATTATTTTGATACTTATTCTCCAGTTACTAGAATTGCATCTATTAGAATTTTATTTGTCATTACTTCTATTTACAAACTTGTAGTACATCAAATGGATGTTAAAACTGCTTTTCTAAATTATCATTTAGAATAAGAAATTTATATGGAGCAACACGAGGATTTTGTAGTTCTTGGACAAGAACATAAAGTTTGTAAATTGGTTAATTCTTTATATGGTTTAAAACAAGCACCTAAACAATGACATGAAAAATTTGATAATATTATGCTTACACATGGGTATGTGATCAATGGTGCCGATAAATGCATATATAGCAAGTTTATCAATAATGAAGATGTAATTACATGTTTATATGTTGATGACTTACTTATATTTGGAATTAGCTTTGATGTTGTGCATGATGCTAAACACTTTCTTGCCTCTAATTTTGATATGAAAGATTTGGGTGAGGCAAATTTAATCTTAAGTATCAAGATCCTTAGGGATAATGATTGCATTACACTATCACAATCTCACTATGTAGAGAAAATTCTTAAAAAGTTTAAACAACTTGATATGTCACCTATGTCTACTCCTTTTGACTCAAAGGTTCACTTGTTTAAAAATCATGGTGATAGTGTCTCACAAAATAAATATGCACAAATCATTGGTAGTTTGATGCTTTTGATAAACTGTACTCACCCTGATATTGCATATGTTGTTGGTAGATTGAGTAGATATACTCATAATCCTAGTATTGAACATTGGGATGCAATATCTAGACTGTTGAGATATTTAAAGGGTACTTTTGATTATGGTTTGTCATATTGTGGTTATCCTGCTATATTAGAAAGATATTGTGATGCTAATTGGATTTCTGATACAGATGAGGTAAAATCCACTAGAGGATATGTGTTAACACTAGCTGGAGGGGCTGTCTCTTGGAATACATCCAAGCAGACTTGCATAGGAAGATCCACCATGGAATTAGAGTTAGTTGCCTTAGAAAAGGCTGGGTCCGAAGCCGAGTGGCTTAGGAGTTTGTAAATTGATATATCATTGTATACTAACTCTATTGCCTCTATTTGCATGCATTGTGATTGTCAGGCTGCCATAGTACGTGCCGAGAACAAAATCTATAATGAGAAAAGTCAACATATCCGATGGAGGCACTATATTGTGAGGCAGCTCATTGATAATGGTGTAATGTCCTTGGACTTTGCGAGGTCAGAAAGGACTTTGGCCGATCCTTTGACCAAGCCACTAGCAAGAAGGCTGGTGAGTGAGACATCGAGGGCGATAAGACTGATACCCAAATTGTGACACTATGGCCAATGCCCAACCTCTATGATGGGTGATTCCACGCAAGGGGTTAAATGGGTAGAAGTCATTTATGGTCCATATAGGGACTGTCAGTTTTATGTGTTCCGCTCTCTCATTGAGGAGATCAGTGATGAGTCCATCCCTATGGTGTGAGACAGTGCTAAGTTGCAGATTGTTGGAGGTTGAGCTCTAGATCTTAATGGATCCATAGTCCCTACCTGTTGGGATGGGGTGTATTGCACACACTCTTGATGGATGCCACCTATGTGGAAGTGGAAGTTGTGCCGCTTCCTATGAGCCTTAGGTAGGTCTCTAGAGCTCTCATGAAACCCAGTGGTGCATGGTCTGTATAAGGCGCCAACCCGCTTATGGAACAACCTTAGTAAAGAAAGGTATGTGGGTGATAAGTTTGGCTATCTAATAGCTTGGTTAAAAGAGTTTAACTCTACCATTGTCTAGTAGTTCCTACTTATTTATCCTAAGTATGGTTAAAACCTTATGGTACCATATTGATGCATGTCTTCTTGAGTTTATTCCCTTTCCTAGTTTAGTGTTTGTAACATGTGGGGGATTGTTGGAGTATATGTGTTTCAAACCCTTAAACTATGATTGTGTCCCATATTGGTTAGAGATGAGTTCTCATGTAGGTTTATAAAGCATAGAACATCTTAAGTGGTAGATTGAAAGATAATGGGTTAAGGGTTAGAGTTGGGCTTGGGTTAGGCTTAAGCTTGTCTTTATCTCTTGGGCCTCATTCCTCTTCCCTTTCGTTTGCTTCAGCCCATTTTGGTTCTGCCCGTTGGGCATTAAATATTCAGCCCGTTGGGGCATTTAATGTGCAGCCCGTTGGCATGCACAATAGCCGTTGGTGTAGCCCTCAGCCCTCACATCATATAGCTTATAAACCATAAAAATCACACTATTCAACATGTACATTTTCTCTCTTCTTCTCCAGCCATATCTCTTTGTTTTCCTCTGTTTTTTTTTGCTACACAGAAATTTCAGCACAGAAATTTCAATTTCATTTTTTTAAGGAAAGGAAAGACAAGTAAGGTTGTTCCTAATTCTTCTTGCTTAAGTGTGTGATCAACTTGAAGAAATTACTATAGTCTAATCTTGGGAGTTTGTTCGGCCAAGAGAGCCATTCACACCAAGTTCTACTCCGGATGGCACGAATCAACCTTTAAAGACAAGGCATTTTGCATAATTCTATAATTTGTGAGATTTTTCTAACTCTATCTATTTATTTTTGTAATTGCTAAATTTTTAGGATTTGTATTGTTGAATCGAAACTTATTTATTTAGCCATATTTTCCAACACTTATTTCGCTGTTCGTGGTTTAAATACATCAACAGGATTAATCCAAATGAAAAGATAACAATCAACCTTATCACTTATCCTACCCAGGAAACAGAATGAATCCTATCTCTAGGAAGTTTAAATGATAACAACAACCTAACAACATCCTAATCCAAATTATTCAAATACGAACTATCACTTAATTCCAATATATCTGAATCCTAACAAACACTTGAGGCATTTATCTTCAACCGCTACTAGGTTGTATTATTTGTTCACTTTGGTATGCACGTGCTCTACAAACATAGCATTCCCTTCCCTTAAAAATTAAATCTTGTCCTCAAGATTCAGGTAAGGAAACCTCTTCAACAAGGCCAGTCCACTACACCAGCGCTTCCTGCAAAATCTTCTTGCCTGACTTTAATCTAGCGAAAATCCATAATTCTTTTAGGTTCAAGCAGCACCCTACCATCCTATTTGATTGGTGGTAACTCCGGCACAACGCGGTCAAAGCTTCCTAATTTCTTCTTCAGCTGGGACACATGAAAAACAGGATGCATTTGTGATTGCTGAGGCAAGGCCAACCTGTAAGCCACCTTCCCGAGCCGCTCCAACACCTGGTAAAGCCCGTAGAAACGAGGCAAAAGCTTCATATTACTCCTGGCGCAAATGGTGATTTAATGAAAGGATTTTAATCTGAGCTAAACAAAGTCACCTAGTTCAAACTCCAATTCACGATGATGTCGATCCTCATTAATCTTCATTTGATTTTGTGCCATCACCAAATTTTCCTTCAAGAGTTTCAGTATTTCATCTCTTTCCTTCATGGATTGCTTAACCTAAGCTACTATAGTGAATCCGTGTTCATAACTGTGAACAATGGCAGGTGCTCTTCCATAAACCGCTTCGAACGGAGTCATGTGAGTGGCAGTGTTATAAGAAGTGTTATAACAATACTCCGCCCATGGTAGCCATTTGAACCACTACTTTTGCTTGGTACCTACAAAACAACAAAGGTAGGTCTCAAGGCAGCAGTTAAGTACCTCAATTTGGCCATCGCTTTGCGTATGGTACGTCGAGCTTATACGCAATTAAGACCCTTGCAACCAAAAGTACTCTGCCCAGAATTGGCTCATGAAAACCAGGTCTATATCCGATACAATTGAGTGTTGCATGCCACGAAGGTGCACAACTTCCTTAACAAACACTACAGCTACTGTTTTTGCCAAATAAGGATGCTTCAAGGTGATAAAGTGTCCATATTTAGACAATCGGTCCACCACCACCAGAATAACTGAGAATCCATTGAACGTTGGCAGGCCGTCGATGAAGTCCATGGAAACATCCTCCCAAATACGGTCAGGTATTGGCAGTGGCTACAACAGCCCTGCAGGAGAAAGTGTGTCACTCTTATTGCGCTGGCAAGTATCACAACCCCGAATGTAATCTTGAATATCCTTTTTCATACCAACCCAATAGAAATTGGATGCAATTCTCTTATAAGTTCTGAACATACCAGAGTGTCCTCCCATGGGTGTGTCATGAAACTCATGGATCACTACCTTTTTCTAAGAAGAGTTTGGCAGCAAAACTAAACGGTCTTTATTCCATAATAACCCATCTCTTTCTACCAACCCCGGCACACTGAGTCCCCTTTTGCATAGCCTCCTTAATGCTTGATAATTTGAGGTCGTGGTGTGCTTTGTTGTGGATCTCTTCAAGCCACGTTGGTTGTTGATAGGTGATAGCACTCACCTCTCCATGCATCCTGGAGAGAGCATCTACTGCTTTATTCTCTCACCCAGGTCAATATTTGATTTCATAATCGTATCCCATGAGCTTTGCAATCCACCTTTGCTGGTCCATAATGGCTATCCGCTGTTCTAAGATATATTTCAAGGTGCTATGATCAGTTCGAATGCCAAAGTGACACCCCAACAAATAATTACGCCATTGATGGACTAAATGAACAATTGCCATGAGCTCTTTCTCGTATGTAGATCGTCTTAAGGCTTTACCCATGATGGTCTTACTGAAGTAAGCCACAGGTTTGTCTTCTTGCATGAGAACCACACCTAAACCACTTCCTAAGGCATCCTTTTCAACAATAAATTGCATCGAGAAATCCGGTAAAGAGAGCACTGGAGCTTGTGTCATGGCGCACTTGAGATTGAGAAAAGACTCCTCTGCTTATTTTGACCACTGGAAACCATCCTTTGTCAAGAGCTTGGTAAAAGAGACCGCAATGGTGCTGTATCCTTGAATAAATTTCTGATAATAACCGGTCAATCCAAGGAATCCACGGAAGCGGTGGTGTTTGTCGGAATAGGCCAAGCCTTCATACTGCTAATTTTTTTAGGATCCACAGAGACTCCTGCTGCACTAATGATATGGCCTAGGTGCTCCACTTCTCGTTGCCCAATTAGGCACTTAGATTGGTTGACATACAATTGGTTATGCAACAAGATGGTAAAAACTTCCTTAAGATGAGATAAATGTTCAACCCAATTTTTACTATAAACCAAAATGCTGTCAAAAAATACTAGTTCATGCCTCCGTAGTAAGGCTCGAAATCTGTCATTCGTCAATGATTGGAACATGGCTAGAGCATTGGTGAGTCCAAACGGCATGACAAGAAATTCGTAGTGACCTCATGAGTGCGAATAGCAATCTTGTGAACATCCTCATGTTGAACCCAAATCTGGTGGTACCCAGACTGAAGATCCAATTTGGTGAAATATGACGCACCGTGCAGTTCATCAAATAATTCATCTATGGCAAGAATCGGATATCAATCCTTAACAGTCACACAATTTAAAGCTCTTTAGTCGACACAAAATCGCCATGAGCCATCCTTCCTTTTCACTAATAGAACAGCGGAGGAGAATGGACTAGAGCATGGTTGTATAATCCCAGCGGAAAGCATCTCCTTCACAGCCCGAACATTAATAGGTCCCCTGCCTTGTTCCAAGATTATTTAATGGTCATGGCTT
This sequence comes from Castanea mollissima, assembly GCA_014183005.1. Classification (NCBI taxonomy): domain Eukaryota; kingdom Viridiplantae; phylum Streptophyta; class Magnoliopsida; order Fagales; family Fagaceae; genus Castanea; species Castanea mollissima. Next base: position 9,739,889 of record JACAVU010000004.1, read on the forward strand.
CGTGGGGGAGGCAGAGTGTTAGGAATGCAAAATATGGGCTAGAATTGTTTTAATAATACCTCAAGTTCTTTGGTTTGGGCTTAGGCCAAGTCCACCTTAGTATCATAGATAGTCCCATTGATAGTCATCATGTAGGTTTCCAATCCACTGGCTGGAAGCTTTTGGATGGATTGAATAGTGTCGTGTGTCACCTTCCGTGTATTGTCTCCTTGCAACACAAACTTTTTGTCTTCCTTCCAAAACTCCATAGTGAGATTACTCCGGTCATGCAAAACTTTTCCAAGGCTTTGTAGCCATTGCATTCCCAAAACAACATCTGAACCTTGATAAATCCAACAGATACATGTTGGTTTGAAACTGGAAGCCTGAGATTTCCACAGGTACTGCAAGGTAACTTCTTCGCACTGCAGTTTCTCTCCATTAGCAACCATCACTTGGAAAGCTGTCGTCAGTGCCTTCCAACATTCCATTCGTCTAGTGAACTTCCGCCCTACAAAATTGTGAGTACTTCCACTATCGATGAGAATGTGCAATTGCAAATTGGCTAAACTGGTGGTGTGGAGAAGGGTGGTTGATTGGAAAAGTTTGACTTCTGAACGAATTTCCTTCTTAAGTCCGCTGATGTAACTTCCAACCAACGCGCATTGAGGCCAATCTTGTACCCTTGCAACTAATCGTTCAAACTGTGTTTGATATTCACGCACAGTCCCAGTTTGTCGCACTTTGGGTAGAGCTTCATCAAAATCTTCATAGTCAAATGGTCCAAAGCGGACACATAAAGCTCGCTTAAATTCCTCCCATTGCACGTTAGGCTGTGTCTTTTCATACCATTAACACCATTGCAAGGCATCATCTTGCAAGTGGAATGAAGCCAACACCACCCTCTCCTCGACTGTTGTTCTTTGATAGTGAAAAAATTGTTCGGCCTTGTAAATCCACCCAGTCGAGTCTTCCCCATTGAAGTGAGGAAAATCCAATCGAGAGAATCGAGATTGTATGCCTCCCGTAGGTCCTCCAATACTACCTTCTCCACAATTTCAATTGACGAAACCATCCCCACAGTTGTCATTCTGGTTGGTTTCATTGGCCTGCTCACCCCTTGCTTCAAGCTATCGTCCCATCTTTGCTACAGAATTGGAGAGGGCATCTATAATCTCATGTATTCCTGTCAATTTTTCCCACTGGCCATCGACCTGCCTTCGAAGTGAATGGCTACTGACTTCTAGAGCAGACAGTCAATCATTGTTGGTAGTTGATCGTGTGGATGATGGTGGGTTGGAAGTCATCTGGCTCTGATACCAAATGCTATGAACCGATCAATTGAATGGAAACAATTAGTCCTATTCGAGGCGACAACCCTCCATGAACAAGTAGAAAGGAAAGGATTTTTAGGAATAAAATTTTCTTGCCTCTTATTTCACCGTTCATGGTTTAAATACATCAGGACTAATCCAAATGAATAGAAAACAATCAACCTTATCATTTATCCTACCTAGGAAACAGAATGAATCATATCTCTATGAAGTTTAAATGATAACAACAACCGAACAACATCCTAATCCAAATTATTCAAATACAAACTATCCCTTAATTCCAACATATCTGAATCCTAACAAACACTTGAGACATTTATCTTCAGCTACTTCTAATTTGTATTATTTGTTCCCTTGGCATGCACGTGCTCTACAAACATAGCAAGATCAGTGAAGATAAATCAACTGATCGAGAAGAGAAGACCATACCTTAGCCAACTCAACTCATGTGTGAGTGTGAAAAGTAGACCAAGCTGAGAACCTGCAGCAGTGAGCTTGGTGACTGGTTTGTGGATCTGATGTCAAAGGCAGTGAGGAATGGAGGAAGATTGAGAGAAACGAGACAGAGAGAGAGAAATTAAATGGGTAAAGTTGGGAGTTTTTGATTGTTTTGTTTATGTTTGGACTGGATTTGTGATTTACTTTGTAGTTAATTTTAGTTTGTCTAAAGGTTATTAATGTTGTTCTTGAGGCAATTTCTTTTGTTTAAACTAGAGGATTTTCTAGCTATTCTTGGATCAATATCCAACGGGCAGAAGGCTGGAGCAGATTTTTTTTTTTTTTTTTGGTTTTCATGGGTTAATATGTAAATATTTTGGAGGGGGGGGCCTAAATATATATTTTGAGGTAAATTTTTATTTTTCTGGTTAAATATATATATATATTATATATATATATTATATACTATTCTATATATTTTTTCATAATCTGGGGGGGGGGGGGGGCGGGGGCATGGCTCCCCTCAGCCCCAACGTAAGTCCGTCTCTGATTTGGTCCACCATAGTGTTTGCCTATGCCCTTTAGGGCAAACAGTACTGCAGGGGCATGGCCCCCCTCAGCCCCAACGTAGGTCTGTCTCTAATTTAGAGGACGTTTGGATAGCCCGTCCACGTCCAAGTTTTGCTTCTTTTTTTTTTTTTTTCAACGCGTGTTTGTTAATGTTCATTGGCCATTAACAGTGATTTTAGGCCAATGAACAATAACTTTTGGAATGAACAGTGATTTTTACCCCTTTAAAAATTATTTTGTTACAGTGTTTTCAGTTTTTAGTTTTCAGCAAAAAGTTCTATCCAAACGGACCCTTAGTCCACCAACTTTCATGCATGAAATGATCAATGATGCATTGAGCAGTTAGAGAAGCCACTAAAATATATATCTCATAAGATGAGAAAGTTAATAAACAATGAAAACCTATACTTCACTCGAATAATACACTTACCTCACAGGTACAAAGTACAAACTCCAAAATTTTGGTTACAAGAGCAATATTGCACTAACAGCCATATAGAACTAGATAATTGAATTTCAGTACATGTATTCATGAAACCCCAAGGGGTTTTCCTCCGGACCAACAAAAACCTGATATCTTATTTCTATCACAGGAAAGAATCGAGGGTGTTTTTATAGTATAAAATGGGAAAATATGGGGAAGGAACAAAAATATGTGAAACAAATATGGATCAAGGAAAACCAAATCTAAGTAATCACTATCCAACTAGGCCTTTGCAAATTTTCAGGCATCATCAGTGTTTTCGCTTGAAGGCGTTCCAGCAAGCCAACCCCACATGCCACCTGAGCCCTGCTTCTGTTTTGCATTCAAGGCAGCTTGTTCAGATGCAGCTTTTTGTCGCCGAAGGAGTTCCAGTTCCTTCTGCAATGTCTCCATTGTTTGGAGCTTCTGCCGTAGCTCTGCAACATCAACCTGTTGGTTCAAAGAGTAAATTAGCAGACGAACGAATTCCCGAATTTGAACTGAACAATCATACTCCCTACCTTTTCACACTTATTATATCTATGACTTAATCCACTTAATAATTAAATGTCCATGCTAGAGGGGCTCAAACAACAATCTGTTAATTGAAACATTATTTTTACTGTTTCATTTTTTTCTAAAATAAAGCATGTCTGCATGTTCTACTCATTTTTATATTTACAATTTCCAGTAATATAATATTCTTTCAGAAAAATTTATTTCCCTCAATAAATAGCAAATTAGATTAGGTAGAATGCCAATGCAACTAGCAAAGTGATCAAACTCCTAACAAACAAGTAAAAGACAATATTCTTTACAGGATTTATAGGGATAATCTAGTGCAACTGAAACAACTAAAGGCATGCATACCTCTAGTTTGAAACATCTAGACTGCTCAGCTGCAAGTTGACCACGCACAGATTGGAGCTCCTACAATGCAAACACAATGAATAGAAGGCATAATTAGGGAAGGGGCAAAAGATTACGACATTATACTGACAACGGGAAATGGTATTGTAAAACAAATAGGAGCAATTTTTTTTTTTTTTTTTAGTAGGAAAACACAAGACGCGCACCCATACAGGCTCCAAGATCTTCCTTGCGGGCCAAATAGCATTAGCAAAAAGTTTTAGTTTATAGGGTTTTTTTTTTTTTTTTGTCTAAGATTCCTAGTAACCTGCGAAGGCCATGATTTGCCCTCCTTGATAAAAGACAAATTTCAGAAATATTTCCCGTTATAAATCTAAATGCCATGGTATAGTTGCTAGCTAGTGTTTCACGTGTTTTCTCATGCCTTATCTTAGCAAAATGCGTAAAGTGAAAAAGTATAATGAAATTCACTGGATTGCTACCACCATTAGAATCAAACAATTTGACTAAAAGCTCCAGCATTTTCAATACAATAATCCCAATTATACGTTCATTTTGAAAGGATTTTCACCACAAAACACAGCTTGATTGTTAAATTCAGCATAACTAGTGCAACCATCCATCATCAAAGTGGAAACTAACTGGGTTCAAGCATTCTCCATGCTATCTTCTTCCATATTTAATAAAGGATAATGATTCCTGTCAGACAGCAATTAGAGCTGCAAGCTACAAGGAAAAGTGCACCAGCCCCCAAAAAAATCCTTTCCCTCAAAAAAAAATCTTTATATCACATACCAAAACGAAATTCATTATTGCTAATGGGATCCATTTCACACAGTCAGAGCCTCCAAATGCATTTCCACCAAAAGTTCAAAAAAATTTATCATCAGGCTTCATAGACCACCATTCCTACACTACTCTTTCCTCACATTTTCAAAGGGCAATTTTGAAAAAACAAATGATACTAAGTGTGCATCATACTGCATTAAAAAAATCTCCTTAAAGATTCTGCATTTGTCAAAGAAGAAACTTAATAATAGACAGAGTGAGAAATTATATAAGCAGTTAAGTGCTAGATACCTTGTATAGTTCAGTGTTACGATTCTCAGCCTCTGATAACTCTTGCTTTAATTGAAGAGAGTGCATATTCTCTTTGCTGAGCAATGATTCTAATTCCTCTTTCTCTGACTTGAGGGTTGCCACAAGATGTATATTGCTTTGCTCACCATTGGATTTCTGCATGAAAACACAAGTTTGTATCAAAAGTGGTAACATGAAAGCATTGCAAGCAATACATGGTTCCTAAGCTCCCCCCCCCCCCCCCCCCAAAAGCCCCTTTCTAAAAAAAAAAAAGTTACTACAAGGTACAAATAAATGAATATTAGGAATTGTTTGGAATTCAAGAGTGGCATATAATTATGTGTACTTTGCAGGATTAGAAAGGAAATGATAAGCCAGTGCTCATGAGAAATGTATCTAGCAAATTGTTTAAATATTCAAGATTGGATCTGCAGTATCATGGAGCAATTAATTTCAGCTCTTATTTGGATTTTATTTTATTTTTTTGATAAATCTTATTTGGAAAAATAGACAATGCAATAATTTCACTATGTTTCAGAATTAGTTTGCCATATTCATTAGACTTATCCTGATTATAGTCAAGAAGCACTAATTGACAGAATGCATCATATCTAAATTCAGTGGAAACAGTGATATGTATAAGTGTGTATCCTTTATGCAAGTTTGTAATCCCCATATCTGGTAGGATATATTCTCCATGTTGCCAAAAAACATGGCAGATAGCATACCAGCATATTTTCAATATACTAAAACAAAGGCCAAAAAATCAACATAATTTGCTAGATTACATACCACAGGCTCTGAATCAACATTGTCCATAACAATTTCCCTAATTTTCCCTTCTTGGCCTGCCTCAAACTCAGACTCCGGATCTCTTGTAGCATTTGTAGCATTATGCACAGCAACACTGTCTGGGATAGGAGTTTCTATTATCTTCGATTGCAAGGTTGATTTGTGGCTTGGTTTAAGAACATTAACCTAACAGAAAAAAGCAAAATCAAGAAAGAAAATTGAGCAAGCGCAGAAGAAGCCACAGCTACAACTTAAAACTGCCTTCACCTCACTGTTGTAACGACCATTATATCCTCCAAAAGAAACAAGTACGTCTTCGCCATTGAAGGAGCTTACAGCCAAACTCAAACCCTGCAATAGAAGGCAATTATAAAGCAAAAAGGGGTCAGGATGACTTCCCTCCAAACAGGCTAAGATTTTTGTCAAAACCCGTTCAAATTATTTAATGTCAACACATGTAGAACAACATGCTCTTCAGCTTAAGTAATGAGCGCAAAGCAAAGTACCTCACTAGCAACTGGAACTCGTCCTTGAACAGTTGTTACTACTGACCAAACAAGTGTAGACATGTTGAGGACAACAGTTTCAGAGACTCCTGCAAATAGCCAATTAAAGTGAATGGTAAATAAGGGGCACTTCCGCAAAAACCACAGATTTTATTCTCTACTTTAATTAGAAACTAAAACATCGATACATTTCAGACCAACCAGATATAACATATAATCAATTTAAACCCATTTGCTCCCCCCCCCCCCCCCCCCACCCCACGGAAAAAAAAAAAAGAAGGCAACCATCATTCAATGGAACAAGTACAATCAGTAATTTTTCTGATGCTGGGGAAACAAATACAAACTATTATCAGGGACATGAAAGATTCAACGCTCAGATGCTCTTCCAAATTCTTCAATGCTTAGGCCATTAATTTAAAAATCTTATCCCACATTGAATGCTTGTCTAATTAGGCTGATAATTTTCAAGTATCTAAGCTAACTCATTCAAATTGTGCTCCATAACAATAAATCAGATTTCAATCAAGTTTTATGTCAAAATGTTAAACTAATAGAATGCATACCACTCTTATTGTCACCACCACCAACAATGAACCAATTCTCCCCAACTGTCACACCTGCATGTCCAGCCCGTGGAGTAGGTATCTCACCCTGTTGTGTGGGTCTAGACCATTCCATCTACACAGTTGAAATATATGAAAGATATAGTCTCAGTAGACAACAAGATAGAGACAAGGGAAGGACAGCCATCTTACAGCTTGCAAATCAAGGACATGCAGATCATTGAAGCAAGTGGCATGTGAACCACCACCAAAGATCAGAAGGTAACGCTCAGCATGTACTGCAGCAGCATGATCAGACCTCGGAGAAGGAGGCACCCCCCTGCATAAAAATTAGATATTGATAAGCCCAAAATTTTATCTAAATAAATATATACTTTTATATTCTATTTCAATCTAGAGAACAGTACGCAGAAGATAAACTATGAAACAAGATGTATAATGCATGGGGAAAAAGATAAATTTTTTTTTGATAGGTAAGAAAAATTATATTCAAGAAAACTGCTAGATGCAAAATAGCATCAGCATATCAGAAGAACAAAAAGGAAGGGAAAGCAAAAACATAAATTACAAAGAAAGAGAGCTAAGGAAAAGAGGAAGAGAGTCACTAGATGTGAGTCCCCAAGCCCTAACCCAATCAAAACGGGAACCAGAAAAGAAAGCAAGCATTTGGTCCTCGGATCTATCCAAATCCTCAAACGTCCACCGATTGCGTTCCTTCCAAATACACCACATCAAACACAATGGAACTAAGTTCCAGATATAAGAATAATGCTTCCCCAGCCAATTCCACCAACTAAAAAGAAAATCTGACACCGTACGTGAGGGAATCCATGAAATCCCAAAAATCCTAAAGACAAAGCACCACAGCCGATGAGCTTTTCCACAATGTAACAACAAATGATCCACTGTCTCAGCACAGCAATGACACATAATGCATCAGTCGACAAAGTCAAAATCCCAAAGCCGCAGGTTATCTCCTGTGAGGATCCTATCCCATGCAGCTGTCTAGACAATGAAAGAGACATGACGGGTGTCTTAACCTTCCAAATGTCTTTCCAAGGAAAAACAACAGAAGAAGAACCATGTAACTTATGATAATATGAACAAATGGTAAAATCCCTGTTTTTTGTCAACCTCCATTTCACATGATCACCATCAGTCCCTGAAGGTAAATTGGATGCCAAGAGACGAAGGAACTCGTCCACCTCATCTGCCTCCCAATCATTAGGACCACAATTGAAACGAACATCCCAAATTCTCCTATCCCCTGCCCCTTGCCAAATCAAAGATGACTCTACGAAAGCCTCTCTATTCGCAACAAAATTGTACAGGACTGGAAAAGCCAATTTGAGAGGAAGATCTCCACACCACCTATCATTCCAAAATTTCACTCTATCCCCCACTCCAATCTTATACTGAACATTTTTGTTAAAAACTTCCCAACCCATTCGAATACTTCTCCACAAACCACACCCATGGCCACCCCTTCCCAACTTATAGGTCCACCCCCCCCCCCCTCTTCCCCAAATTTCAAAGCTACCACCCTCCTCCAAAGCCTATTCTACTCGACCCCAAAACGCCAAAGCCACTTCCCTAGTAATGCTTTATTGAAAGTGGTCAATTTCCTAATAGCCAAGCCACCTTTAGCCATAGGCATGCACACCTTATCCCAACCCAATAAATGTGGCTTAGTTCCTCCCCACAAGAAGTCCCTTTGCAGCTTCTCAATTTTGTTTGGCACAGGTGTAGGGATGGTGAATAGAGATAAAAAAATAAGTAGGGAGGCTAGATAATGTGCTTTTAAGCAATGTTAGCCTACCACATTTCGATAAATACAATTTCTTCCACCCTGCTAGCTTCCAATCAATTTTTTCCAAAATAGGATTCCAAATAGAGGGGGACTTATGGGACGCCCCCAACAGCACACCCAGATAAGTCATTGGCAAGGCCCCAACCTTACAACCCAAAATCGCACCATTTCGCTTTTAGCTACATTCACCTTCAAGCTAGTCACAGCCTGAAAACAAAGCAGCAATAGTCGAACATGAAGGACTTGCTCCACCTCTACATCACAAAACAAGATAGTATCATCTGCAAAAAGCAAATGTGAAACACATTCCCCTTCTACCATCCGCCCTAAAGCCACTAAGTAAACCTGCCCCCTCCATTCTCTTCACCATCCTACTAAACACCTCCATTATAACTAAAAAAAGTAAGGGAGACAATGGATCACCTTGTCTCAAACCTCTAGAGCTACCAAAGAAGTCAGCTGGGGACCCATTGACCAACACAGAGAACTGCACTATAGAGATACAGGTTCGAATCCAACTACACCATTTCTCCCCAAAGCCCATTTTCTTCAACGACTTCAGAAGTGCCTCCCAATTCACATTGTCATAAGCTTTCTCAATATCTAACTTACAAATCACCCTGGAATCTTACTCTTCGTTCTGCTATCAACACACTCATTGGCAATAAGAACTGAATCAATGATCTGCCTACCTCCCACAAAACTATTTTGAGATTAAAATATCAGTTGATCTAACACCACTTTCAATCTATTTGCCAGGACCTTGGCCAAGATTTTATATAAACTCCCCACCAAACTAATAGGTCTAAAATCACGAATGTCGGAGGCATCATTCTTCTTAGGGATCAAAGCTATAAAGGTAGCGTTAAGAGATTTCTCAAACTTACAGTGTTGATAGAACTCTTCAAAGACTGCTAAAACATCTCTTTCTACTACTCTCCATAAGTGATGAAAAAATGCCATAGAAAAGCCACCTGGACCAAGAACTTTATCCCCTTCCATATTGCTGACCACTGATAGAATCTCATCCTTCTCAAAACTCCTCTCCAACCAGCCCCTCTCCACCTCCCCTATTTGATCAAACTCCAGTCCTTCCACAAAAGGTCTCTACTCCTCAAACTCCTGATATAGGGTTTTATAAAATTGAACTACCTGAGCAGCCACTTTAGCTCCATCCTCATAAATCACCCCATCCACTTCTAAGATCCTCAAATGGTTATACCTTCTATGAGAATTGGTCATCTTGTGGAAGAACTTCGTATTATTATCTCCCTCCTTAATGCATAGCATCCTTGATTTTTGTCTCCATGAAATCTCCTCAAGGGAAAGAAGATGCTCTACTTGCGATCTCACTTCAACCTTCTCATTTCTCTCCATCTCAGTGAGTCCAAGAACCCCTTCCTTAGCGTCTAGTAACTCTAGAGCCCCCATTAATTCTTTCTTCCTGCGCCCAACATTGCCAAACTCTTGGCAATTCCATTGAATAATGTCTTCTTTCAAAGCTTTCAATTTTTTAGCAAACACATAACTAAGAGTACCCGAAAAGAATGGCAATTCCACCATGAATCTACTCTATCAACAAACCCGTCCGATTGAAAGAATTTAAGAAAATTTGAACTTTCGCACTTTAGACAATTCCACTTACCTAATAGGTGAAATATATAACTATTTAGAGTTTTTATTTTATTTTTATTATATATTATGAATATTTCTATTAGAAGATGTTATATATTACATTTGAAACATGTGTGCTTCACTTCAATCAGGCAAATGCTTGTGCTTTAAGCTTTGTGCCTACAATTCAAGAGGCCTATGTGCTTAAGTGTGCTTGACTATTTAACCAACACTGGGAGTGTGTTTGTCTGAGAATGGAACAGCTATCATTTTAATTGTTCTAAAATCAAATGATTATGATCACAATTTGCCTTTTGTATGGTTGCCATTAACAAACCAAAAAAAAAACCTCCACTGCCTTCTAGAAAACAAGGAAAAAATTGGTTATGAAATTTCCAGAAATTGAATCATCTTACACTGCATCTATTTCAACCCAGACAAAGAAAACAAAAAACACCCTTCCATCCCTTCAAAAAAAATAAAAACTGGAAGGAAAGAATTGGTTATGCAATTGCCATAAATTGAATTGTCTTACACAGCATCTATTTCATCCCAGGTCAAAGTTTCTAGGTCAAGAATATGAAGATCATTTAAGAGAGTTCTCTTCGCATCTTGTCCACCAAAAATCACTAAGCTGGTCCCAAAAAGAGTCACCGACTGACCTCCACGTGATACCTGAAAAGCATAAATAGAAGTTAGACAATATTTACAACACATAAGAGAGCACCATAGTTTCAAAAACTTCCAAGCACATTCTTGTGATTTACAATAAGGAATTACAAGTACAATCCAACACTTCATCATACCAGTTTCAAAATGCCAACCAATCTTGTTAAAACCAAAATGAAAATTAGAAATTTTATTTTCATAGTTTCTTTATAAACAATCAATTCTGAAATGGACAAGAAGCCTTGAATTATTGAATTTCCAACTGGTTTGGGACTATCCAAAAACCATAAGCTGATTTTAATCCTTGAGGAGAAAACGAATAGCAAACAGCAGCCAATCAGCAACTCTCCAATTTGAGATTTTGAACTACAGCAAGTGATTTCATAATGTTGATTTTCAGAAAATTATCAAAGATTGGAAAAGAAAAACAGATACTTACCGGAGCTTTGCCATAAGTCTTTAGTGGTGACCAAGTATTAGATTGCAGATCAAATGCCCTCACTGTCATGAGAACAAAGAATTGTTTAAACATGGTATGATGAGGAGAACAATAGTGCATGTCTTCAGTATTATTGTACTGAATGGCTTGCATAAGTTTTGAGCTTTTTACATCATATACTATATAATAAAAGTTGCATTATTATGTTTTCTTTCTTTTTTTTTCCTTGCAATGTGGCACATTTTGAGCACATCAAAACTATTAATATAGTTTCCTCTAAATGAAACTTTATTTCCAAAGTTATAAGAGGTTTAAAAGTACTACAGCAAATTAGAATTTTTTATTTTATTTAAAACTCACTTTTTGTGTTATATTATTTTAATAATCTACCATAATCTTTTTTAATAATAAAGTTGGGTTTTATACATTGTACTTTTACCATGTGTTTCAATGTAAGCATTACACACAGTTCGAAGTGATTTTGTAACGTGAGACACTACAAGTATATAAAAACTATTAACATAGTTTACTACTCGATAAGGAGTTTCATTATTGACAAAGTTTTCAGAAATTTAAAATATTTTCATGAATAAAATTCAATAATTAAAGGCGTCGAGAGATCTAAAAGGCATTTTATTGTTTATTTTAATTTATTTTAAAAAATTATTATAGTTTTTTGTTTTGACAAAAACTCAGTCTAACACTGTGCTTTCACCAAGTAACTTAAATTTTATTTTATAATTTCATTTTTACTAATTATTTTATTGTGTAATTTAAATTATATTTTTGAAGTATTTTCTTTATCTACATATGACTTTTGATCAATCTGTGTATCACACATGCCAATGATTAAAAATTTCATATTACTTTAACCATCATGAATCTCAGTAATCCATACCTCTTTTTAAAGGTGAATCATGCATCGCAATAGAATTAGGTCAGAAATGGCAGAATGTTCCATTTTCTGGTCATAAATGATTCTCTAACTTAAAACTTTCCACAGTTTTTCCACTTTTATGAGTATGATATTTCCACAAAGTTCACAAACTCAAATGAATCAAAAGGCAGTAATTGATATTGACTTTTTTTGATAGGTAAATGATATTGACTTATACCTTGTATACTTTCAGCTGGATCCTTTGTATGTCCAGCAATAGACAGAAGCTTATTCTCCCATGGTATCTACAGAAATAACACAAGATGATAATTTCATCACCAGTTAAAAGAATTCATTACCGATACAAAATATGTTACAACTTACAACATATGCCAGTAGAAACAAATAGATAATATTACTGAGAAAAGCTTTCTTCAATAAGCCCACGTAATGAAAACATAAAACTACTCTTTACTAACCAAGGAATGACCAGCACAAGGAGCAAACGTTACTGGAGACGGTGACTCCAGGGACTCAGCCCCAGCCTTTGCCTCAATCTTTGACCAAGTCCAACTTCTCAAATCCAGTACCTGCATTATTATTCAAGTTAGGGAAGGTGGAAAAATCTGTAACCATATCAATGCAAAGGCAAAAGGCAAAAGAGTTTAAATGTAAACCAAGATTCCATCTAAAAAATGAACACACAAGAAAATAAAGCTCAGAATCACAAAAGCACAAAGCTAAATATTCAAAATTGCCCAGAATAACTCTTTTACTTTTTCTTGCTATTTATTGTTCCTTTGTTTGTTGTGAATGAGTAGCAACTTATTGAACGTATTAAAAGAAAAACAGAGAACTAATGAAAGCAAAGGAGACCAATTCAAATACCAAGTAAACAGGAGACAACAACCAAAAAGGCAGTGCCTTAGCGATAGCCCAAGGAACAAAACAAAATGGGAGATGTTATTTATATATCGCATGAGGCCATCAACATATGTATATGTAAAGAAAATTTTCTTACATGAATATCATTAAGGTAACGACCATTGTGGTTTCCGCCATATACGTACATCTTGTCTTGCACAACTGCTGCACCATGCTGAAAATATTTGACCAATGCTTTGTTCAGAGAAAAGAAGAAAAGGCCAGAAACAAATTCATACTATAAAAAAATAACAATACCTCATATCGGGCTTTTGGGCGCTGACCAGATATTGGAGGTGCAATCCATTGATCATACACAGCAACTGAGCCAAGGCCTTCCACAACAATATCTTTATCCTGAGTTTCTGTCAGGCTCCCATTTTCAGTGGAAATAGTCTTTGTCTCAGGAAAAGAATTCCCATTCTCAACCACTGGCTCAACTTTTGAATTATGCTATGGACCATCCAAAAAATTACACAAAAAGACAAAGAAAAAGTGAAAAACACAATAATCATAGTAAGAACAAAGATGAAAAAGAGCTAGATTTATAGCCCATGCTATACTTGCAGAATTAAGGTATAATTACTACAACTATGGCTCTCAACAACACAATACTTTGATCACTTAGAGCTCCCTCTTTTCCAATCCCAATTGTAAAAACAGACCCATAGTGGAGTATGAGAGCACTTTATTTTATTCTTTGGTAAGTAGTGGAGTGTGAGAGCATACAAGTACAGATATATTAGAGAACAAGAATATTTTCTTTTTTTAGTGGCATTTTCAAAAGCAGGAGAAACATGAATGCATTGAGTGATCCACTTAATGCATAGATAATTTACCAACAAAAAATAAGGCAGAGGATTAAAAATAGATGAAATGTGATGTTGGTTATGTAATTCAAGATAACTGTGTGGTGGTGGTGGTAGGAGGGTCGAAATCAGGGGATGCCAGTGCAACAGCAGTTATTGGATAGGCAGTGGTATAGTGACAGTGGTATGATAATGGAGGTTTAAGCGAGACATCATCACTTTGGTCGCAATGCTTTTTTGTAAATTTATGGTGCCTTGCTAGTAGCATCAGTGTAAAAAAGATGGTGTATTTGCCATAATACAGTGCCAGCAACAGCAGCAGATTAGAAGTAATAGTGATGGGTAACAGCAGTGGTACTGATGAAGCATAAATGGTAATGGTGGAGCAGAAATCAGAGTGGTTATATGGTTATCGGCAGAGATGTTTTTCACATTATTCTGTACAGTTATCTATTATGACAAAATATGAAGATGAAATTCTTAACTGACATTGATAAAGTCAATCAAAAATAGAGGAAGAAGAAGAAGGAACTACACAACATAAACAAGTTCCATGATACTCACATTCATTTGCACATCTACTACAGGCTCTGCAACAAAATTAGAAGCTCTTGAATACCAACTTGGATCATCTTCCTACCCAAAAGGAAAATTTAAAAAAAATCAATTACCCAAGTTTCTACACAAGATTACAAGAAAATGGCCCTAAAAATCTTAATTGCATGGACCTCCAGTATTTTCACAAAGAGACGCATAGCTTCTGTGGGAGACGTGTTTCCAAGCCCGCTCCAGCTGCATAAATAATAAAACCCTTTAGAAAACCAAATCCAGCAAAGGTTGCAGATATCAAATAAAGTCCACAAGTATACCATGTGCCATATCACCAATGATGTAACAAGGATCCCATTCATTAATAACATCATCATCATCTTATTTAACCAAATTCCTCCACATCCAGCAAACTCATATCCAACTCGCCACAGAAAATATAAAATGATTTGGTAACTGCACAATTTTTTTTTTTTTTTTTGATAAGTGGTAACTTCACAATTTTTTAAATGCTAACATTTCAAACTTCTCCCTCAATCACTTTTCAGCTTTCCCCATCCCAAGGCTTCAAGACCACTTTTTTCCTAATAGCATGTGTTCATTATAAGAAGCTACAAAAAAAAAAGGGTGTTCAACAAGATAACTCTCAAAATTCCCATTCCCAAGCAACTAGATGACTAAAGCAATGAATTCCCTAAGCAAAGCTCAAAACCTAGGCTCATCAACTCATGTATGTGTTCTAAGGTCTGACAATCCTTTATGCCATTTCCAAATATCACCAACTCATTTTAGGATACTCAAATCAAAATATTATGCTACAAGTGCAAAAATATGCACATATTTGTGTTTACCACATACACATTAGCATATGAAATGACAGCACAGGAGAGCTTAAGGGCACAAACCTCTTCCATTTGGTATGCTCAAAAACTTTCCAAGAATTAGGTTCCGGTATGTTACAAGCTCCAACTGTCGCCTGCAACAGAAACGAAGAGCAAATTCAGCAATGAAATTCTTTTTAACAAAAATCTCAAATCAAACAAGTACTCTCTACAAATAAATTCACGAATCAAATACTCCACACATAAATACTTAATTTGACATGTAGCTTAATCCCACTGATAAAGAAAACAACAAATTCATTTTTGAGCATCTCAAATCAAACTTAAAATTTCTCATTAAAACTAGAATTCATGATTCAAGTTTGTTCGCCAGAATTTCAAAGTCAAAAAATCAATTCCTCATAAATTAATTCCAAAGATTCACCAATCAAATACTCATCATACAGATGCTTGAATTCACTAATCAAGTTTGTTCACCACAATTATGAATCAAATAAACAATTCCTCATTAAAAATTTAAAGAAAAAAAAACACTAAGAAGATTCACCAAGCAATCACTCTGACGCACACTGATACTCATCAAACAGATACTTGAATTCACGAATCAAGTTTGTTCGCCACAATTGCAAATCAAACAAACAATTCGTCATTAAAAATTAAAAAAACACTAAGAATATTTCACCAATCAAACATTCCACACACACTGATACTCAATTTGACACAAAGATGCATTACAACCAACTATTATATGGTCATCAAGAAGCTCAATTCTAGTCCCCCCAAAAAAAAAGGGAATTCTCATTCACAAAAGTCTAAAATTCTCATCCCACATTTTCCCAGCAACCAAACACAACCCCAGATCAACCATCCCCAGCACCCCAAAACCCCAGATCTACCTAAATCAACACCCAAAACGCAACCATTTAACCACGAACTACCTACAACACATTGCACACAGCAACAGCAGTAACAATTTCCCATTGATCTCACTCAGCACAAATCAAATTCGCGCAATGCAAAAAAAAAAAAAAAAAAAAAAGGGAATTTGATTGGAAACGAAATAAAAACGCAGCGGATCGAAGAGAGAGTGGGAGGCAATACCTGTTGGTACAAGCCGTAAAGGAGAGCAGCGGACTCTTTAGAGAACTTAGAGGTGAGAGATTTTAAGGTCGAGTTGGTGTCGCCGTCGAAACCGGCGTATGAAGCCGCCGCATAGAACCGCTCCGGGTATTGCAGCCCAGAGCTCGCTCGAGCCATAGCCATCTCTCTCTCTCTCTCAATCAATCAATCAGATCGATCAGACTCTGATTCTCTTCGTTTCTGCAATTTTTGTAGACTCAGGTGATAGAATATGAAATATGTTTTCTTTTTCTTTTTTTTTGGTTTTTTAATTATGGGACGTGGGTTGGGGTATTGTTTTTGTTTATGTTGTTTTTTGTTTTGGTAAGTCGTAGCTGTCTGGTGCTTCTCTCTCTAAGATTGGATCTGTTTTCTTTCTTTTTTTTATAAGGAAAATGGGAAAACGTGTCAATTTCTGATTGGGTGGGATGGGAAACATGTTTTGCGAGTTAAACTACGTTAACATTTCGTTACAGACCGACACGACAGTTTTATGTTGGGAATTCTTACTAGTATTTATAAATTTTTGTTGGGTAAATTACATATTTGGTCCCTATTCTTTACACCATATTTTAATTTGGTTCCTAACTTTCTAATTGTGTCAATTTAGTCCCTAATATTTCAATGTTGTGTCAATTTAGTCCTTACAGTTATATTTTGAATGAAAATTACTAACATAACAAATGACTAAAATAAAATTTTAGTTTATTTTCACGTCAACAGAAGTTCATTTTTTATTTTGGTCATTTGCCATATTAGTAATTTTCATTCAAAATATAACTATAGGGACTAAATTGACACAATATTGAAATATTAAGGACCAAATTGACACAATTAAAAGGTTAGGGACAAAATTAAAATATGGTATAAAGAATAGGGATCAAATATGTAGTTTACCCATTTTTGTTTTACTTTTGGTAAGTCTTTTAATGTGTATATATATAAATTTTTTTTCGAGGAATGTGAGTCATATCTTCCTTCACAATTTCTTTCCTATGATTGTGATTGAGGATTGAGATCGATTTTAATATTGACTTACATTTCTTTAAGTCAAAATAAAAATTATATCCAAAAAGTTTGGAGAATTTTTAATTTTCGCCGTTGAAGTTATTATTATTTTAGTACTTTTTTTTAGAATGTTATTATTTTAGTACTTATATTTTAATATTTGTATTAAGTTCGTCTTTTATCTATTGTAATCTATTAAAAATTACCATTGGTAGAAGTTAGTGGTAAGATGTTATTGGGACCCATTACAATTGCAAGTCTAAAGGTTGTGAATTCGAGCAGTAATATGTTCTATTAGGTTATGTTTGGTTGGGTGTAAAATATTTTTTGGGTGTAAAATAATTTCAGCTGAAAATATTTTCGGAAAAAAAATATTTTTAAGTGTTTGGTAACATTTTAAAAAATACTTTGAAAAATATTTTCAGGTGTTTGGTTGTGATCTTGAAAATATTATAGAAAATACATTTTCAACTTATTGCTCACATTTTCTCAACTTCCAAACAAATATCATTTCCTAATATAGAACAACAAAACCCAAAAAAAAAAAAAAAAAAAAACTCATCATCAAATTTTCTCAATACAGAACAACAAAACCCAAATCTAGTTAGAGAAGAATGAAGAGAGATTTCTCAATACTGAACAACAAAACCCAAAAAAAAAAAAATCATCAAATCCGGTCAAAGAAGAACGAAGACAGAGAGAGAGAGATCGCGCAGCGATGGCGAAGGGGAGATCGCGCGGCGCGGCGATGACGAAGGCTAGATTGCGCGACGATGGCAATGGCGATGGCGATGGCGCGATCTCATTGGTGCGGGTTAGGGCACGATCTCGCCAGCGCGGGTTGGGGCGCGATCTCGCCGGCGCAGGCACACAAACACGATCTCACTCTCTCTTCGTGCTCTCTCTCTCTCTTTCTCTCTCTCTTCGTGCTTTGTCTCTCTGTTTTCTAGAAAATTTATATTTGAAGGTAAAATAAAAATGGAAAATGCTTTATGGGTGGGGAGGGAGTATTTTACGGTTAATGTTAGTGATTTTTCGTTTGACCAAGATTTCAGTTATTGCCAAACACACACAAACGCATAAAACATTTTCTAAAAGTTATTTTCTATCGAACCAAACGCAGCCTTAATGTCCAAGTAGTCTCATATCATAATGCAACGCGGTTGATTAAAAGAAGAACAAAGTTTAGTTACAAAATTAGTTGTAGCCTATAGTTACAACTTCCTTTAAAAAAATTAACATTGCTACCTATTTTGAAATCTAATCGTTGGATTGCATGTTCTTTACGCTTTTAATACACGTGTCAAATTTTGTGTCAATTGAATATTATTTATTATACGATCTATAAGCTTATATTTTATGCATAATTTTAAATTACAAAAACTTGTAATTTAAACAATTTATTGATGGCATAGCTATTAATTTTTAATTTTCTATAAATTTTGCACATATGAAAGATATTTAAAAAAATGTAATCCAATTTTGTAACTAAACTTTATCCTATAAAAAATCTATAAACTTACCATTAAGTCTAACAAAGGTGCAATGCACAACGCTTTCCAATTAAGTTTAATTCAAAAGATAATGTTATACTTATTTGCTTTTTATTAATTAATACATTCATATATTTAAATTTAATTGAAAAGTCTAATGCATACACCTAATGAATTAACTTAAATTTTACCCGTTCAATAAAACTACGACGTATTATGTATATAAATAGTAATGGATGAAATGGCAGATATGTAATGAACCAGACAAAGTATGTGATATAGATATTTGATTTTTATTAAAATAAACTTTTGTAAACCAAAAATGCCAATGTTTCATTTACCCTTTATATTTCAAAACTTTCATCTTCATGATGTACGAAAATGAATGGTCAAAATAAAATTTTGAAATATAATAGCCAAACGGGGAACTAAATCAAATATGGAAACTTAAAATGAAAAAATATATGAAACGTAAATGGTCAAAATAAAAGTGAAAAATAAAAATTTCAAAGGTTAAAAGTGTACTTTAGTTTAAAATTTTCAAACAAATTATTAAAAATTATCTTGAAATAACAGTACGTAACCTTTCAACTTTTAATGATCTATCTAGAGTTTAGCACCATCTAAGTATCAATAGAGTTTTAACTCCTTCTTCTTTTTTAAGTTACAGCGAGCATTGGGTAAATTGCAATAATAAAATGGTTTGAAATTATAACCCATGTATTTAATTCTCAAAAATAAACAATAAATAACCCATGTATTTAATACTTTTTTTAAAATAATTCAATAGTTAAAAATAAGAAAATTTGAGCTATGTATATATCTGTTGAAAGCAATAGGATATACTAACTAGCTAAACTACAAGCTCTTCGCCCTTGTATGTTATTACCTATTAAAGCAACCACCCACCACAACTACACCAAAATTCCACCAATTGCCACCATAACTACATCGTTGCCCTTGTTACCACCCTAAAAATTCTATTAACCATTTTTTTAATAGAATTTTATTATAGTATAGTCTAAGTGTATATATATGTAAAACTTCCTCTTAGAGACTTGAATTTCGGTCTTTACCCCCCACACTCCACAAACACTTATACTCGTGAGGTGACTATCACGTCAAATATTCGTGGTTTTTTTTAGAGAGTTTTGACTTATAATGTCTACTCCTGATAATGATTATTTATTATCAGACCAAAACATCAATCGGTTATAAGTGTGCAGTGGTTATTAACTAATGTTTTAAGGAATTCAGATCCTCTAGATTTCCTAAGATACTCTACCAATAAATTTCTTTAAATTCTAATCACTCTTTACTGATTTAAGGGTCTAGATTTTACTATGTTAGTATTTCACTAACAGTACTCTTAAAATATTGCTGCAAACAAAATAATTAAGATTATTGTTAGTAAAATGCTGGCATGGCAAAATGTAGACCATTACATCATTAAAAAATAGTTAAAATTTAAACAAATCTATTTGGTAAGTACCCTAAAAAATCTAGAAGATCTCAATCCTGTTTTAAGAGGCTTAAATTTTGTTAGCAGAAATTGTCAAAACATTTGCATTAAAGAGCTTTAAGAGATCATTTAAATTTGAAAACAATTTTTTTGATGGACGAAAGGGAGGGAGCAGGGGTGACCATATGTGGCTTACCCCCTAGGGCGTGACCTAATAGGGGCACCTTCCGCTAGGGAATATTGGATTAAGTCATAACTACTGTGACCGGGGTGCTACAGACCTCATCCTAGCACCCCAAGAAAGCCAGCGGATAGGCGCAATGCATGCTAGGAACCGACCCCCCACATGGTACCTGTCACAATTCGAATGAGGGACCTCGTGCATGCATGCGGGATCCTACACCAACTAGGCCACCCCTCCTAGGCCAAAAAAAAAAAAACGAAAATGATGTACAAAACCTTTCTTATATATAGTACTATGGGTCCGTTTGGATAGAACTTATTGCTGAAAGCTGAAAACTGAAAACACTGTAGCAAAATAATTTTTAAAAGGGTAAAAAATACTATTCATTCTAGAAGTTACTGTTCATTGGCCTAAAATCACTGTTCATGACCAATAAACAGTAACAAACACGCGTTGAAAAAAAAAAAAAAAAAAAAAAACGTGGACGCAGCTAAAAGAAGCTGGATCCAAACGTACTCTATATATACCAAATATATACATATATACATGAAATGAAAGAAAGGAATTGAGATTTCTATGTGGCCACAACAGAACACGAGCACCATCACAATGCGGCCGCCCTGCTCTCTCAAAGGCATCTAAATTGAAAACAATTTTAAGGGTAAGACTGAAGACATCTTCAATACAAAAGTTGAAATTCAGAGCTTTTATTAAAAAAAGAAAGGTCTTATATTCATTATTCATAATTCTTAACTTTTAAGCATTGTAATTTACCAAATATTCAAAATGCTAAAGGCCTTTTCAGTTAAATTTATATATACAAAAAGCTAATACTACTCGAGCTTTATCTTTAAGTAAACTTCCAGTTTTTAAGGGTGTCCTTCTCTACTTAACAAAATTACCAAACATGTGGCATTTTTTTAGTAAGGTTGTGCTAACGCACTAGTAGACAAGCACTCAATAAATAGTTCTTATTATCCACTAAGAAAGCACCGTTTCAAGGTGGAAAATAAATTCAATTACAAGAAAATTATGTAGAGCCTGAAAATGAGGTTCCCTTTTCCTTTTATTTATCTTTATATGTTTATGATAGAAATCGAAACTGTTCATTGTTGTGCCAACACATTATTAAGTTAAAATACTAATTAATTTCTTTTTTTTATGTAGCCATAATTCAAACATAAGTCTCTCACAATACAAGTTGAGGTTTTTTTTTTTTTGTTGGATAAACTACATATTTAGTCCCTAACCTTTACACCATATTTCAATTTGGTCCTTAACCTTTTAATTGTGTCAATTTGGTCCCTAACATTTTAATGTTATGTCAATTTAGTCCTTGCCATTATATATTAGATGAAAATTGTTTACATGACAAACGGCCAAAATAAAATTTTAGTTTATTGTCATATCAACGGAAACTAATTTTTTAATTTGGCCATTAGACACGTCATCGATTTTCATCCAAAAGATATCTATAGGGACTAAATTGACACAGTACTAAAAAGTTAAGGACTAAATTGACGCAATTGAAAGGTTAGAGATCAATTGAAATATGGTGTATAGGATAGGGACCAAATATGTAGTTTACCCTTTTTTGTTTTGTTTTTTTTTTTTTTTTTTTATACAAGATAGAATTTCTATTATAACTTAATTTAAATGTATATGTGTGTGAAGCTCCCTCCTAGAGACTTGAACCCCGGCTCTTACTCCTCATACCTCACAAGCACTTATACCTATGAAATGACTATTGCATCAAAGGTAAGCGGTGGTTGGAAAATACAAGTTAAGTTAATTGGAACCCACTAATAATTAGTTTTAACTCTCTCTCTCTCTCACATCAAGAGCCTTGTAGTTAAACTAGTTGATATTTCCTGATATTTTAAAGACATCTAGGTTTAAACTCTCCCTCCCTTCGTCATTACTATAAAATTATAATATAAAAAAAAAAACTCACTATCTCTCTCCCTCTCATTTCAATTTTATATTTAAGGAAGCTCAAGTCTCTCTTTATCTCAAATATAAACACATTTTTCTCCTTTAACCGCATATCTATGACAGAAAAAATAAAGAATTAAAAGAAGAAGGAGAAGAAGGAATATAAATAAAATAGTATTTAACTCATGTTGTGATTATGAAGATTGTACCACAAATATTTGAGAAGTTACACTAACCTCCACTTAGATTTATTTTTAAAAAAAATCTGTAATTGTATTAATTAGATGTCTTAAAACCAAACATGATCCATGCACATTGTCGGTAGGATTGAGGTCTCTCTCTCTCTCTCTCTAGGAACTGTTTGATTTCAAAAGTA
This sequence comes from Castanea mollissima, assembly GCA_014183005.1. NCBI lineage: Eukaryota > Viridiplantae > Streptophyta > Magnoliopsida > Fagales > Fagaceae > Castanea > Castanea mollissima. The sequence continues at coordinate 9,762,597 of JACAVU010000004.1, forward strand.
AAAATGACCCAGCAGACTAGGGAGGTGGGACTGGGACATAGTACCTGTCAAGGAAATAAGGTTATGTCTTTACACTTGGACAAAAAAAAAAAACAAAAAACAAAGGGCGTGTCTTCACTCTTCACTTTTCAAATTACTAGTCCCTTAAACTGATCCAGTAGTCCAACCCACCTGCCCAATCAATGACAATTTTTAGGGAAATATTCATTTTAAACTCTATACTTTATAGGGTGTAACAAATTAATCCCTATAATTTCAAAGATAACAACTTGAATCTCAAGGTTTTAAAAAGTAAATAATTAATTCATATAATTAAACCTTGATTTTTTTTTAAAAAAAGATTACAAATAAAACACTCATTGACTCATTGTGTATTTAATTTGTTACTTTTTTTTTTTAATTTAGAGTTTAATTTGCTATTCTTGAAATGGTAGAGTTTAGTTTATTACATTTTGAAACTTTATGATTTGATTTATTATTTTTAAAACTATTGAATTTAATTTGTTACACCATGAAGTTATGGAATTTAATATAAAAATTTCCATCATTTATATTATTCTATGTTTTAATGTCTGGGTTGTAGGCACTTGGGTCCTTGAACTATCTATCAAAAGAAAGGAAAAATAAAAAGTGATATTATACATTAGCATTGGGGTGTAAAATCCTCCAAATTGTTATTTTAGCAATACACCTGCTCAAATTGAGCTTTACTCGGTTGTGGGTTGCTACAAATTTTTGGCAACCATGAATAGTAAGTTTGTGTATATACAACCTATTATTCATGGTTTCTAAACATAAAAATAAATATAAAAGTACAAAAAAGATGGAAGAGATAGATGAGAGAGAATGAGTTGATAGGGTAGTTTATATTATTTTAATGAGTTGTATGTAAAAACAATGACGGAACTAAGATTATTGCTTTGGGAGAGCCAAAAATTGTACTTAGTATCGGTATGATTTCTGTTTCAATGTACAAAATCAAAGAATCTACTATAAAAAAAACATCTTTTATTTTGTTGTGAACCTAGTTTTGACAATATTTATAACTAAAAATTATTGTTTCATAATTATAATAAAAATTGAAAAACTAGATAGAAGTACAACTGTTTTGTATAATGTTCTTCTTGGTGAAAATTTCAATTAGTGTTGTTATGTAAACAATTAAGACATACGAACTCATAGACAAAAGATAACAAACACTCAAACAATCCTTTAGGTCAAAATATAACACATCACTCAAAACTCAAAGTCTCAAACTTTGATCTTTAGGTCCCAAACATTAAACAAGCAAATTAAAAATATTAAACAAATATAAGTCCAATGATTATTTTAGATTTAAAATTTTTGGGTCAATTTTCAATTTGAAATGATTAATTTTATATTTTGGGGGCCAAATATATATTTTATGTATCTAATCTTTTTAACATGTGTGTGTGTGTGTTGGGAGAAGGGGGGGGGGGAATAAGACAGGTAAAAAACGTGTCAAAACTTGTTACTTTTGCTCACACAATTAATTTGAAAAGATGGGATACTTTAATACCCTAAATTAGATGGAAAGAATTAACTGGAGCTGATAGAATTAACTTTAAGTGTAATTATGCGAGTATGTATGAGAAATAGCCTCAAAGGGCTTGTATTGAGCTCCTTAAGTTTAGTCCGGGGTAGTGATTACAAATGATTTGAAGTTAAAAAAATGAATTCTCATCCTCTAAGGGCTTCTTTGCCTTATATAATCAACTAAGGTGTATCTTACCCTACATTTGGAGGGTCAGGGTTCAATTCCCTTAATACTTGTCCCATCAAGGCCTTATTAGAAGGCTTCTACATTAGACTATGAGCTGTGCTGACACTATTCATAGGTTATTTTCTCATTAATGTTGCTAGTTAAGTGAATGCAGAGTTTTGAATGCAGAGGTGATAGATATTTTATCTGCCTTCTTTCCTTCCTAGTTTAATGAAAAATCTTCCTTCTCATCCTCGATTTGTGCTCGGCGATCCTTAGCATTGGTTCTCGGCCCTTCGAGGACATGTTGGTATCCTCAAGGTCCTCAGGCGTTATAGTCTCCCTGTACTTGTAAAAGGTTGCTTATATTTTCCTAAGGTCCGTACTCCTGACATTGTCCTTGGCCCATTGGTCCATATTCTCGAATTCTCGTCCTCCCATAATATATATATATATATATATATATATATATATATATATATATATTCTACAATAAAAAAAATCTAGGGGGTCCATAGCCCCCCAAGGTCCACACATACCTCTATTTTTGTTTAAAAATAAAAATTGAGATGTTGTGTAGATTGTAAAATGGATTGATAAAATAGATAAAGTAATTTTTTTTGTGGTAAAATAGATATATATATAAATATATATTTTACAAATTGGGATGTGAATGGCTTTTTATTTTCTAGCAAGTGTCATATTATATCTGACAATAATAATCCTAAATAATCGGTTTTTTTGGTTTTAATATGTAATAGATTATACAATGAATATAATAGTTTCCTCCCAATTATCTTGTAACTAAATTAGTTTGCACCCCTAATATTTCTAATAATAGAAATTGACTGGGTTCAAATCTCCTTTGTCCCAATTATCATATTATATTCTCTAAAATTTGACTAGTGCAATAAACGAGTCAAATCAAAATGAGTAATAAAAATAAGAAGTACTACTTCTACAATATTTTTACAACAAATTATATGTGGTAAATTATTATTAGTTTTAATTTTTTAATAAGAAACTAAAACCTTTATTAATTAAGAAATAGAAATAACATTATGGATAAGAGTTTGGTTTTGATTTAAATTCACAAATTAAATGATTTTTTTGCCTCGTGAAGGTAATTTCTTGAAGATTAATCATGACGGGGCCATGTTTTTGGACACATGTGAAGCTGCAATAGGTATTGTCAACTGTCATTAGGAATGGAAATAGGGCAGTGATGGCCGTGTTATCAGAAAAAATCTCTATGCCTTCGTCATTGGAACTGGTGGAAATCCTGGCTGGCAGGAGGGCTGCAGCATGTGTAGCTAAACTTGGCCTTAACCAGGTCATTTTCCAAGGGGATTCTTTCATTGTTTACATAGCACTCTAGGAGGATTCCCATCATCTCTCGCCCCTTTAGTCCATGTCGAGCTTGTTTAGAGCTCATACTTGCTCCATACATTTTAGATTTTGTTGTTAACGACTTTACCTAATGTCTTTGAAAAATAAAGTGAGGTATTGTTTCTAAATTTTTTTTTCCTCACCTGTAGCAGTCAACAACTGTTTGCCACTTAAAATTTATTATAAAAATATTATAAAAATAGCAATTTCTCAATAAAAATTCCCTCAACATTCTCAACCTTATTATTCATGACACTTATTCAGACTTGTATTTGGCCAGTATTTCATTACAATTAAAAGTTCGTTTGAGATCCACTTATTTTGTTGAAACTGAAATTTTTTTATTGAAAATATTGTGGTTAAAGATAAAAATTTGCTGATATAGTTCCAAAAAGTACAGTGAGATTGTAAATAATAGCAAAAAATAAACTGAATAGTAAAATAAACTAACTTTTTAATATAGTAAAAAAAAAAAAAAAACTAATCAGGTCATTGACTCGTTTTTTTTTAGAGAAGTGCTACTGCTGCCACTTCAGCAAATTGTAAAAAATGCAAATAGAGGAGGAAAAAAAAAACAAAAGAGTTTGTTTTAGAATTTTGCTGGTACCGACCTGGTTGCTGCACTAACACAGTGTCTGGAAAACCCAGAGGCAGAGAAGTTAAAAAGAGAGCAGAAAACATGAAAAGCAAATTAAAAAAAACAGAAAACAAAAAAACAAAGAAACCAAAAGAACGCGGAGACCAAAAGGGCTATAGGCTCATAGCTTATTTGGACTGATTAGCCAGAAAAAACAGAAGAATTACACAATTCTTAAAATTCCCAAATTTCCTTTTGTCCCTTTTCCTTAAAAAGGGTTCCTCGTCTTAGTGCTTTCTTCTCGTCAAACCCTAGTTTCAGGTACTCTTCTCTTCCATATTGTATTTCTTTCTTTACTTTTTGCTCATACATAATATATATGTGTTTGTTTATATCTCTGTATGTGTGTTTTCTTAAAACTCTATGCCTTTGACAGGTTCGTGCTTCTTCAAGATTGAATCTTTCTATTTCGTTTTATGTGTGGGTATAAATTTTTTTTTGGGGCAAATGCAGTTTGTTTTAATCTGGGTTGCTGTAAATTTTTGATTTTTTCGTGACCCATGTGATTATTATTGTTGTGAAGTATTTTTTTGTGCGTGCCTTATGGGTTTCTTAATTGATTTGTTTCGTGCATTATGAAGGGCTTGGTTGTTTGAACGTGAATTCTTGCTTTTTTATGTTGGCACTTGGCACACACCTATTTGTGTATTACTTTCGGCTTCAAAAGAATTTGTTGTATGTATAAGATTTAATTGTAGAGAATGAAGACTTGGAGGATTTGTAAATTTGTAATTAGCAATCTACATGGTCTAAATTTAGGGAAAAATAAAATAAAATTCACCAGCTAATGAGAATTAAGTTTTCTTGGAAATTGAGGTTTGGACTAGTATATTCATCAATTTGCGTTGAACTTCAACATTCTAATTTCTCATTGTGCTTTGCTGTATCATGAATGATTGAAAGAGAAACTACTGTTAAACCCTTCTGAGATTGGCCCCAACTAGTATTTGCCAGTTGAACCGCCTTGCTGCATATAACTTTTTTTTTTTTTTTTTTGGTTGTATCTCATTGTGTTATGACTGGTTTTGGATGCGTTCGTTCTTCGTCTGTTCATTCAGGCTCGTGTTACTTAAGAATTGGTCATTGTTTGTTGGTTCTCTGGTTCTTGGTTTCCTTTGTATGTACAGCATTGTTTGATGGAATTATATTAATTTTTGCTGTGTGTGGTAGGTGTTAAAGGATTATTTGCAGGTTGCTCTTATCAGTCTAATGCTCTGCATGTTGTATCACGGTTGGAGTTTACCATAACATGAGTGCGATGGATCATCCACGATCATCTTCTGCAAATGCTGAGGATAATGTTGGAATTCCAGATGATTTGCGTTGCAAGAGGTCGGATGGGAAACAATGGAGATGCACTGCCATGTCGATGCCAGATAAGACAGTATGTGAGAAGCACTACATCCAGGCAAAGAAGAGGGCGGCTAATTCTGCAATGAGAGCTAACTTAAAGAAAGCCAAGAGGAAGTCGTTAGGTGAAAGTGATATTTACTTGGAGAGTAAGAGTGATGAATATGATACACCGCCTGTGAACACAAAAGTTGAAGATTATCCTGTTCCAGCCTCAGGGAAAATGTTGTTTGAGAAGGTATCTAAGAATCAGTTTCGCTATTCACCTGAGACAGCAGCGATGAGGAGTTTGGCCTCACGTAATCCTCCAAAGACAAATGAAAACTCACAAAGAGATGCTGGACATTTTGAAGAAAACTGGAGGTCTCACAAGACACCACCAACTTCGGGCATGGACTCATCTAAGAGTAGATCACAAAGGAGCTTTGATGCTAATGAAGCTATGACGGTGAGTTATGTTTTAAAATATTTGGCTGCATCTCTTGAGATTTGTTTTTTTTGTTGGTAATAGAAATTCTTTTTCTCAGATTGAATAGAAACCAGTAATTGAAATATTATTACTCTTTTTGATTGTAACTCTCTAGGGGGACCTTAAGTAATAAGTATCATTCCTGTATGCATAAGTTCTTCCAGTTACGGACAGAATTATCACTTATCCAAACACTTCCCCCTCCTCCAAAAAAAAAAAAAAAAATCACAAAAAAAGGAAGAGGGAGAAAATGAAGTCCTGGAAGGATCCTAGAGTAAATTGACTGTTAGAAGAGTGTCCGAGAAGGTGTCTCTTATACTTGTAGAATGTTGATACAAGGATGAAGTTTTCTTCATTATAACTCTGTGTTAATAAAGTATGTCTTACTTTTAGCTGCACTTGCCAGTATGAGAACAAGAGGCTTTTATCTGGGGTAGAATAGCACATCTTTTTAATGGCATGGATGAATTCTCAAATGGTTTTTACATCCGTTACTTTTGAAATTATTATTACCTAAATAACAAAAAACCTTGGCCCCAGCTATTTTACTGCCATTCTAGCTGGATCAGACTATGAAACAAATGAAACTTGATTACCTTGTTCCCTTTCAATCCTTTTGATACCTTGCTTCTCCTGCAAACTTCAAAGTTAGACTAAAGAATATCATAAGGAAGTTATTGTTAATGATCTTTGATACTGCCTATTAATATCACACACACACAAAAAGGATATATGGACTGAAGATGGAAACATACCGTATAAGCCATATGGTGTGAGAGATACATCATTGTTGTTTGGTTAAAATTTTCTAATCCCTTTATCAATGAAGTGGAGCCTTATCCTTAAGAATGACTAATTCAAAATTCAATGTTGATATTTGATTTTGTTTCAAGAGTTTTCTGGGTGGGTCTATCACTTTGTATTTCTACCCTTTATTAATATTTAGGAACCCTTTCTCTACCACTTCTATGTTATCTGATGCTGGGGTTTACAAGTTTTTTTTTCCAGGAGGACTCTGATGGAAGTACAGATTCCTCTGAAGAAGCCGGTGGGCAACCTTGCCACCAATGCCGGAGGAATGATAGAGATAAAGTTACTTGGTGCCTTAAATGTGATAGGAGAGGATATTGTGATAGCTGTATCTCCACATGGTTAGCATTTTATCACTTTAGATGTGAGATGGTATTTTTGTTTTAATTTTTACAACTTGGTCATTATGCTTCTTTTATGACCTGATTTTCATGCTTCACTACCTTAGGTACTCAGATATTTCATTGGAAGAAATTCAGAGAAGTTGCCCTGCATGCCGGGGTACTTGTAGTTGCAAAGTGTGCTTGCGTTCAGATAATTCAATAAAGGTATTTCATATATGGGTTGAAGAGGCCACCATTTGTTTACATGATTAAGTTTCATTAATATTGTGAAATATGCTTACCAAGTTTCACTGGGCATGGTTCTTTGATCTCTATTGTTATAATTTTTTTTGAGTTTCAGGTTAGAATACGTGAAATACCTGTTCTAGACAAGTTGAAATATCTTCACTGCTTATTATCTTCGGTGCTTCCAGTAGTTAAGCAAATCCATCATGAGCAGGCTTCTGAAGTAGAACTACAAAAAAAGTTGAATGGTAAGATGTCGTTTGTTCATGCTCCCAGTGACATTTAAAATACTCTCTCTCTCTCTCTCTTTATTTTAATTTTTTGGGTATGTACCATTTATACATTATGTGACCAATATTTACATAATGTTTGTCATCAGGGAAAGAACTATTTCTTGCCAGGACAAAAGTGAATGCAGATGAGCAGATGTGCTGGTAATTGAGGAACACTATTAAGCTATTTGTGTTAAAGTCACTTAGTTTATAACTATATGTCATTAGAGTCTCAAAAAGTAGTAATGAAACAACATGATTCATTGCATCTCATTTTTTGTGATTTATCTTCACTAGAAAAGGGATAAGATTTTTCTGATTAGTTTATTATGTTTATTTCTGGCTTCTCTATTTGCTGTTGATTTCTGATTTGCCTTCATTCTCTGTTTTTCCTTGTAGCAATTTCTGTAGGATACCCATTACAGATTATCATCGGCGTTGTGCCAGTTGCACGTATGATCTGTGCCTTAGCTGCTGTCAAGATCTTCGGGAAGCATCTCAAAATGATGTTAAAGGAGAATTGGCAGATAATCAGATCCGTGGCAAAAGTCAAGACAAAGCAACTACGACAGGGCAAGTGAAAGTATCCAACCTAAAACTAATTTTACCGGAAAAGTTTCCTGGTTGGCAAGCCAATAGTGATGGGAGTATTCCATGCCCCCCACCAGAGTTTGGTGGCTGTGGTCACTCATCATTAAATTTAAGCCGCATTTTTAAGATGAATTGGGTTGCAAAACTGGTAAAAAATGTGGAGGAAATGGTTAGTGGGTGTAGGATATATGATGCTGGCAGCCTAGAAAATACTGGGTTGGATGATCCCAGACTCTGCCAATATGCTCATAGAGAAGACAGTGATGATAATTTCTTGTACTGCCCTGCAACTCAAGATATTAAATCTGATGGGATTGGAAATTTTAGAAAGCACTGGGCCAGGGGTGAACCTATTATTGTCAAACAGGTGTTTGATAGCCCATCAACTTCAAGCTGGGATCCGATGGTTATATGGAGAGGGATTCAGGAGACAGCAGATGAGAAAACAAAAGATGAGAACCGAGTGGTGAAGGCCATAGATTGCTTTGACTGTTCCGAGGTAAGCTCTACTAGCTATTGCTTATTTTTTCTAAGGCTTTTCTGTGTTCTCTCATGTCTCTATTGATTGCAATGAATAATTTTTATATTGAGTAAATTATTACTTGGTTAAAACTCAATTAATTAATTTTATATTTGCTTTCTGTGGTTTGACATGATGGCAGGTTGACATTGAACTTGGTCAGTTCATCAAAGGATATTCTGATGGACGAATTCTTGAAAATGGTCAGCCAGAAATGTTGAAGTTGAAGGATTGGCCTTCCCCCAGTGCATCTGAAGAGTTCTTATTGTACCAGAGACCTGATTTTATCAGTAAACTGCCCTTACTTGAGTATATCCACTCCAAGTGGGGTCTTCTAAATGTTGCTGCAAAATTGCCTCATTATTCCTTGCAGAATGATGTAGGACCTAAAATTTTTATTTCTTATGGGACCTATGAAGAACTTGGTAGAGGCGATCCAGTGACTAATCTTCATTTCAATATGCGTGACATGGTAAGTTATTATTCTTCCCCCTTCTCATTGACCTATTGTTGATGATGTTAACTTTTTAGATATACTTTTTTTGTACCAAACTGTTGCATTTGATTGGCAGTTTGTGTTTGAAAATTTTTGTAAGCTGTATTTTCTGTATACTCCCCCCCTAAAAATATTAAGCATATCAAATTAGAAAAAACGCTAAAATATTTCTTTGCACAATTGTTAATCACGTATGCATCTCAAGTTTTAACCTCTAATTTCATGGTTCTCAAATTGTATATAATAATACTGTATTATACATCCAGTATTATAAACAAGCACTTAATAACCATAGAACCTGATTGTTATTCTTATTTAATTTAGGTTGCTTCAACTGTAATAAATATGTCATAATATAATCTACAATGCTGTATGGGTTGAAAACCCTTAATCTGTTTGTTGCCGGAGTCTAACATCATGAACTTTTATCTTATTTTTATCACCCATTCTGTCATCTGATGTAAACCAACAAAGTGATGAGTCAAATTGAATTGACATCATTGAACTATGGTCAGGTATACCTATTGGTGCATACTTGTAATGTGAATCTACAAGGCCAGCAGAGTGTAAAGATTGAAAAGATACAAAAATCCTTTGAGGATTCTGAGATGAAAGAATCACTGGAGGATCCACAAGCAGATTTGGATGAGGAAGGGTCCCCTGATATATTGCTTGGTAGTCAAAGTGTGCAGAATGAATGTGGTGCAAAAGTGGATGAAAATGAAAATGAGTCAATGGTGGATCAGGGGATTGAAACTGCTGATGTTAAAGAGAATAATGTCAATTGTGAAACATCAAACAGAGAGGGTGAAGATGTCCCTGAGAGGAGTGATCCTGGAGTTCTATGGGATGTTTTTCGCCGGCAGGATGTCCCAAAGGTGACTGATTATTTAAGAATTCACTGGAAAGAATTTGGGAAGCCTGATGGAGTATCAAATGATTTAGTAAGTTTTTATCTTATAATCTTAGTAAATGTAGTTTTTTTTTTAATTGAATATACCGTAATTGGCTTGCTTAATGTGTGCTCCTAATAACTTTTGGGTTTTCAGGTGAAAAGGCATCTTTATGAAGAAACGGTATTCCTGAATGGGCGTCATAAAAGAAAGCTAAAGGAAGAATTTGGTAAGGATAAGTAACAATTGATGTTCCTAATTATTGATCAAGCTTTGGAGACAGAATACTTCTTTTGACCTAACTGTAGAACTTTACTGGATTATTTGGGGGAATTTTTCCTGCTATTAACTGTATTTCTCTGAGGAATTTTCCCTGAAAAGAAAAAAAGTTAAATGTAATACTGGTTTTATGTTTGTCTAATATTCTGATATATTTCACGTCATTTCCAACTAAGCATGTTGGTTGTTTTTGAAATGTATATAGCACAGACAAAGTTATGGAAAAGCTAACCACTAAGAATGAGTTTTGTTCAAACCTATCAAAAAAAAAAAAAAAAAAAAAGAAAGAGTTTTGTTCAAACCAAATTTGACAAAAGGAAGAAGCCTGTGGTTTGAAAAATTTGCAGTAACACCAATCTTGCATTTAAAACTAAGCTGGCATTTTTTTTTTTGGGATTCTTGCTAAAATCTTTTCGCTATGTAACAGCTGCCCTTTCATCCAATTTGTGTGCTGATGTTGAATCATAAGTACTTTCTAGGGAGTTTAATGAAATTCGTGTATCCTTTCACTAAAAACTTATAAAAATAAATAAATTAGGAGAACACTAATTTTGCATTTAAAACCAAGCTGGCTTTTTTTTTTTTGGATTCTTTCTAGAATCTTTTCCCTCTATAACAGCTCCCCTTTCATGCAATTTGTGTGTTGATGTTGAATCATTAGTACTTTCTATGGCATTTCTGAATGCTTGTTTAAAATCTAAAGAGCTTTCCTCTTCCTCAGGAGTTGAGCCATGGTCATTTGAACAGCATTTGGGGCAAGCTGTATTTGTCCCTGCAGGATGCCCTTTCCAAGTGAGAAATCTCCAGGTAAGTTCACCATGGTTGATTACCTTCATGCTAGTATAACTCTAATTTTTTTAGCGAATCCAATATTACATGTTTTTACTTAAATTATTGAGTTTGAATGAAATAATGTTTCGCTTGACTCGTGATTGGAATATTGCTTTAAAATTCTTGATGAGAGACTGAAGGGTCTATATGTTATATTCGTTAGAGGAGTGTATCCAGACTGCTGGAGTAATGTAGACATTGTCTTATTAGAAGCTTAGACTGTTGTCTTTCGGAAGGGTTATTTCTTTCTTGTCTCTTTAATGGAAGGATGTTATTTTGGTTATCTGCAAGACAGGCACTGCTGGTCATGTTGCTTAAGATGTTAGTTGCTTTAAAACTTTCTTTGTGTCTTTCATGAGGATATATATCTTTCCTCTTGAAGAATTTTGGCTTCATCTTCGTTCTTATTCGCAAGCCTTGCAGTTAGGAAGGTTATGGGAATTTGATCTTTTCATAATCTTGAGTGAGTCCTGGCTACAACATTAAATCGTGGGCCAAATGGGGAGCTTTAAAACCCCACTTTCAACGTTCATTATAAATTAAAAAACTCATTATTATTATAGTCGCTAAAATATATAGTTCTGTGCACCTGTATATTTATGTCTATATACATGTGTGTGTGCGTAAACCATTTCAAATATATATGTTTTTATAATTTTCTCAGTAGTTGCAGTAGATGGTTTCCAAGAAGTTCTTTATCAGTATTTGCTTGCTAATGAAGGAGTGAAATTTTTAATGAAGTTTGGACTGCCCAATTATTGAAAGTTAAGAGGAAATTAACTTTTGCCACAAAAGTTCTGTCTTCAATTCATAATTTATATCACATGCTTCCGTGCAATGTGCTTCATGATGTAGTACGGCCCTGGGTGGAAAGCTGAAGCAGACTCCCTGTTTGTTCTTTATGAAACAACTTAAATTAGTAGAAACTATTTTGATAGATGGTTGAATTAGTAGAAAATTAGACACTGAATTTAGATGTGTTGAAAATTTTAGAAAGTAATTCCAGATTCTTTGTGAAATTGGGTTTGTAGCACTAGATTGATGTTTGCTTTCCTTTTAAAATTCTCAGTCCAATGTTCAGTTGGGGCTTGATTTCTTATCTCCTGAAAGTCTGGGGGAGGCTGTAAGATTGGCTGAAGAAATCCGCTGTCTCCCTAACGACCATGAAGCAAATCTGCAGGTGTTGGAGGTCAGACAAAGGAAATTTTTCCTAGAAGTATTCATTTCCTTCCTTTTCCTTCTGTCATTCTTTATTTTTGGCAAAACTTAGATACAATACTTTATATTTAGTACATTAGGTTTCCCAATTAAATTCAAACACCTGGGTTTATTGACACAAGCAGTGTTGTCATTTCCAAGGACAATTAAATTCAATATACATTTTTGTGTTTGAATTTAATTGGAGAACATAATGTACTGCACAAAAGGTATTGTACCTAAGTTTTACCCCTTTAGTTTATTGCTTGAAATTGTTTAATTCCTTCCTTCCGCTCTCCCCTCTATTCTGTCAAACAATTCTTGTTCTCTTTATTTTGGCGAGTTCTCATTTTCATATTGGTTTCTGACACAGGTTGGAAAGATATCACTTTACGCAGCAAGTTCAGCTATAAAAGAAGTCCAGAAATTGGTTCTTGATCCAAAGTAAGCAAATTAAGTCTTAATTCTGTTGTAGTACTTGTTGCTTGCCTCCCCACCCCCACTTCTCTCTCTCTCCAACATTCTCGTCTCTTCCATAGAAAAGAACAAAAATAGAAATTAACGCCTGACTAATGCCATTGTTGCCCAATGGCATTAAGCGGCATCCCTGCAAGGGTCTGCAATTAAGCCTAGTATTGTGTTTGTTACATAACGAGGAGTGGTTGGAGCCAAGACTATGGGGTTTTACTAAATACTACTATTTGTGTTAATATTTGATTTCTCCTTTGCAGACTTGGCGCAGAGCTTGGATTTGAAGATCCTAACTTGACTGCAATGGTTTCTGAGAACATGGAGAAGATGATTAAGAGAAGACAGATAACTTGTGCTTGAATGTGTACAGTAATTGTAATTTAGGTATAGGAAATCTAATGTTTAAAGAGCAAATATCAATTATATATGTATTATATGTAATTTTTACCCATCCCTACAACCTAAGCTGGTCTGATTTTAGACATTCGTGCTGCATTTAATGAGAACCATTATAGTTTAGAAGAAAATGAAAGCAAAATATATTATTGAATTAGTTTTGTAGTAGTCACAAGTCTGAAATCCAAACTGTGTTTCTTAATAAATTTACTTTTATCTCCAATACAACATCTTCTCAGTCACAGTCGTGGTCCTCATAGCATCTCCCAACCCACCTTGAAAAGAGGAAAGTACTGGGAAAAATAGTCATGGAAAGGTACAGGCAATGAGGACAGGTTGCAAGAAGTTTAAAAACATCCCTGTTATGGAAAAATTGCATGAAGAAACTTAGTGTTCTCCTATCCTCCTCATTATCAGAAGGTGAGACTAAATGAATGAGCAATTGTTTGGAACTCTGATTTCACCTCTGGCCAAACTGATTCTGGTGCCTGAGCATTCAAAGTAAATAGTCTACCACCACTAGAACAACAAACTGCGACATTATGCCGCTGAAATGAGGGGCTTTCAACTCTGAATTCAAGCTCATAATATTTGACATTTTTCGTAGGATCCTCTCTTAAAACTGATTCTATCAATGTCCCTTTAACATCAGGGCGTTTGCTAGATCCTGTGATGGTCCGAACCACTGCTTCTCCCACCTCCTTTGGTCCTCCAAATGCCTCAATTCTATGAAGAGAGGTAAACAATTAGTTCCAAATTCATGGGTCATTTTTTGGTCACATTTAGCATAGTTCAGGCCCTTTAGAGCTTTAGTAACCAATGATTAACAACTAGGTTTTGATTTGACAAGGTTGCTCTAACTAGTAACTTATACTAATGGGACCATTTGTAATGGTATGAACATGTTTGTAAAGTTCAAATTTTGAGTGTATAACACTACTTGCTAAGCAAAAACTGTCTCATTCATGTAAAAAATTTACTTGCACTGCACTATCATTTTTCTATAGTCCCAGAAATTAACTAATGCCAATTCCTTGTATTGCACTACAAAGTTAACCCAAAAATTGTAGTACTTACGAGAAGTCTTTAGAAACTGTAGACACAATGACACTAACATTGAGCTCGCCGCTTGTGCCAGGCGGACCAAAGGCAACAACTGGTTCACTAATGCTCCGCCGCCGGTTGTTGGACATGGCTGCACTTATTGGAGGTGGATCAAGTGCTCTTTCAAACTCTGTTTTCTCCACAGCTCTATACAACAGTGTTTGATCTCCAACCCATTTTGCTGGGTATATGAATTCTGTTCTTTGCAAAGCAAATACAAAATCAAAGTAGCATCAATGTTTTTCTCTCCCCTTCTTGGATAAAGAATTGTTTAATTAATGTACTAATACTATTATTTTGAGAAAGACTATTAAGGAATATAAATACTTAATACACAAACACACATCATGATTACTAACACTATTTGAATCAAAGACCATTGACATTAATTCCACTCATTTTAATGTCATATTGATAATCGTTTTAAGAGAAAGTGAACAATCATATTGATGGTTATTTTCTTTGGCTTTAGAGACAAAACAAAGACTAACACAAAATTACAAAGAATTTTGATAACATTATAACATATGGCATTAGGACTTACTAACCAAATCCTTCATTTGTCTCAATGCAACGACTATAGCCTTTAATAGGATAAAGCACATCCAGCTTAAGACCCCTCCCACTTTCTGGTGATAACCCAAGAAGAAAACTAGTTATGCCACCAAAATCTGCACCAATAGCCACTAGTGAAGCTGAGCCAACACCAACTAGTAGCCTCCGCCTAAATGTTGTTGCTAGTGGTGCAAATTGTTCCGCCGGAGACCTCCCCGGCCGGGTTTTTACCTCTTCGACACTCCCTTTCGAATCGCCATTTGATTTTGTCATAAAAATCCGGTGAATATGTGCATTTTTGCATGCATTGTAGTACATTTGCAATGCCATTGTCTTTGCTACTAGCTATTTTGTTTGGGGGGGGGGGGGGGGGGCATAGCTCATAATGTACATGGCACATGTTCCTCTATGTCGTGTACATGTCACACTTTAATGGACTACGCGGCTGACCAAAGGCAGTGTGCCACGTTGCACAATTTGGATGGTTTAGTCCGTCCGAGGAAATTGACGTAGTATATGGCTAGAGTTTTTTAAGAGAAATTTGTGAGGTGGTCGAATTCTATTGGTGGTTAAATGACTTTTACGTTGGAGACTGTCTAGGATATCTTGCACTCTTCTCGCATCCTCAATATTCCGTGATAATATGCTTATCTAGTTTTGGTGGTTCTCATTGTGTTTGGCTCAACGTTCTAGAACGACCCCGTTTTCTTTCATCCCCACGGCCCCACAAATCATCTCTTTCTTTGGGTTAATGGTTCGGACTCGATTTATTTATTTGAGATATGAGGGTGTCCATATTACTTGAAGCATATGACTATTTGCTCATGTCCTTATAATATAATTTGATGATCTTGGTGGAATTCACATCTTAAATATCTTTGATGAAAATAACATGAGATTTTAGTTGAGATATAAGATTGTTAAATACATACAAAATATTTAATTGTTTACTATTCTTGCATGTATTTTAAAACGTTTCTTGTAGACACATCATTTTCTAAACAGGGTTTTGATTACGGTAGAAGAAATTTAATTAAAGTCGAGTTCTTGACTTGTCTAATAACTTCTTTTATCAGATTGTTTTTTGTTAGGAATCCAATGGTTCTTAAAGGGGATAAATGGAAATTATATGAAAATAGATAAGAGTTGCATGAAATTTGACTAAATTTGAGAGAGTCATCTTCCAAAGAATTATTAAGAGAAAAATACGTAGAAGGATTAAGAGAAAAATAACTAAGCAACAAATATGTTATTCTTCATTTAGTGCTCAATTGTGAATTGCGATTATGTATTTATGGAAGAATGGTCTTAATCTAATTGGTCCACATGACTCAAGATAATTAGCTAATTAAACTCTCATGTGCTCTTATCAATTCACGTTGTAGGGAAATGGGGTCGGTGACCAGTGTTAGCTCACTCAGGGATAGGTCCAGCTCAGTATTCATAATATACAAATATAGGATCAGTATTTGGGGATAGGTTGTTGTTATTGAACTGGGCTCGGCCCGATGTCAACAAATGGGCTAGAGACGACCGAAGAGTCAATATTCAAATATGGGGTCAGTAACCAAACGTTGTTAGTGCTTTGGGGGAATCCGCTATCGAACGTTGTTTGGTGTCTGTTGTAAGTTTTTAGAGAATTTTCAAAATGGACCAATTTTTATGAGGGATTTTGGGCAGAAGTGGGGGCCACGGGGGAAAAGATGGAGAAGTAATCATTTGGGTCCCCACTAAGGGGAGACTATAAAAAGGAAGGGAGGAAGAGTGGAAAGGGGGTTGGAAAAACACAAAAGGGTGTGAGATAACAAGAGAAAAAGAGGGAGAGAGTAGGAATCTCAGAGGGTAAGGATTAGGCTTGTGAGGAAGAAGGTTAGAGGGTTGAACTGTCAATAAATAAATTGGGAGCCCAAATTCTCCATCCTTAGAGGAAGTACCACTGGGTTTGGGTAACACACACGTGTTTATAACTAATCTCTCATGTGCTCTTACCCAATTAGGGTATGCTCAATATAATTCGATCTCTTATTTAAAAACCCATTCCTTTTAATTTGTATTCAAGATTTGTTAACATCCTCTTTATAATTGGAAGATAGTTAATTCATTTAATCTTTTTTGTGACATATTCAATCTTTTATAAAATTTTAATTTTGAATAGGGATGACAGCGGGATGAGCTAGGGTTGAATCATGGCTTCCTCGATCCCACTTAGGGTTGGGAATGGGGATAGTCGTAAGAGAGCGGGGGTGGGGCTAGTTAGAGAAAGTGTTTTTCTATTTTAATGAGGTGACTTTTACATTTGAAAGGTAGGTATGAATGGGAAATGGAAGGGATAGTTGTGATAGTCTGTACAATATACACGCACATTTTAATATATAAATATATAAGCAATTGTAATATTTGTTAATTAATTTAGTCTTTTTATCATAAATATAGTTCATAAACAGAAGCATTTACTATTTTCGTATATTTGTAATTTATTTTTTTGGGTTAAAATCTATTTTATACTTATACATGTTGTAAGTGCAAGTTAGATCCAAGAAAAGAAAAGTGTAGGCGCTTGTATGATCTAATCCCTAATAGTACATATGGGTGTCATTCTTATAATGAGCTAAAAATGACATTTTTATAGTGAAAACAGAAAAGGAAAACATCAAAATGAAGTGAGCAAAGAGAAACAAAGCATTTACATGGAAAACCCTATAAATAAGGATGAAAAATCACGGGCGGATGGAGGACTTGATGTCGTTACTAAATTGAGTGCATAATACAATTACCTCTTGCTCATTCATCAACTCTATCAATCACCTAGGCTTCGGATATAATACATACTTTAAGATTTCAAGAAAGCTATTTTAGTGCAAAGTTAGTAATGAACCTCACTTTTTTTTGGCACAAAAGTGAGTGAAAATAGCCGCATTTTTTTTTTTTGTTTAACTTTCTGTATTAAATTGAGCCTTATAAATTCAAAACTTTTTTTTTTATTATAAAAGATTTGTAACGTTAATCTAAATTGCTTTGTCAGAACTCCAATATGCCTCACTCTTTAGCAAGAGACTCTGGTTCTTTCATGGGTAATGTCATTTGGGCACAAAAAAGTATGTAGGAAAGAAAATATATAGGAAAAATTCATTACATCAAGGACTAGGAAGTATTTTTCTAGCAAGATACTGAAGCAATTTGAAAAAGCAGCGTGCCATCAGCCAATAGTCATGTTGAACAATTTGGATGGTTTAGTCAGTCTGAGGAAATCGAGGGTAGTAGAAGGCTTGGAGGGTAGAATTATGAGAGAAATTTGTGAAGTGGTGGAATTCTATTGGTTGTTCAAGTGGTTTGTGGAGTAGTTTCACTGACATGATAAATGGTATCTTAGTTTTGGTGGTTCTCATCGTTTTGGGTATAACGGACTAGAACGACAGCGTTTTCACACTTTTCTGAGCAGCATCACACATGCCTTATGAAATATAGGCCATCCCTGCCTTTTAGCTCAATGGACCCATTACAACAATGTCTAGATGAAGTCCAAATAATGAGTCAAGCCCAATAGGAGAACGATGGGATTAGTGGTTTGAAAGGTTTAAAAAGGCTTTTAGGCAAATTTGCTTTAGGCACCATGCAATGAGCTGAGAGTAGGTGTTCAAATTCTATCAATTCTCTGTTGAACAATTAGTAGCCAACACCAACCAGTAGCCTCCGCCTAAATGTTGTTGCAAGTGGTGCAAATTGTGCGGCTGGAGACCTCTCCGGCCAAGAACGCTCCCTTTTGACTCACCAGAGAATTTTGTCATAAAAATCTGGTGATAATAGTATTGCACGTGATGCAATAGAAATGAACGGTTGAGATTGAAAAGTGTTTTTATAACTTTCAATCTCAATTATTAAATAAAAAATTATTAAAAAGAAGTAAAAATTAAAATTAAAAGTTAAAAATGAAAATAATGGGATAATTGCATGGACCTGATCTCAATCTGTGAATATGTGCATTTTTGCATGCATTGTAGTACATTTGCAATGCCATTGTCCTCGCTATTAGCTATTTTGTTGGGGGCATAGCTCATAATGTACATGGCACATGTTCCTCTATGCCGTGTACATGTCACATTTTAATGGACAATGTGGCTGACCAAATGCAGTGTGCCACGTTGCACAATTTGGGTGGTTAATCATTCCGTGGAAATTGTGGGTAGTGTAGGGCTAGAATTTTTAGAAAAATTTGTGAAGTGCTCGAATTATTATTGGTGGTGCAAATGACTTTAATGTTGGAAACTGTGTGGGATGTCTTGCACTATTGCATCTTCATTCCGTGAGAATTCTTTATCTAGCTTTAGTGGCCAGTAAGATCAGTAGCTATATTTTATTGACTACCTTGACTTTCTTTTTAATAGTAATTTAAATTATATACTTATTTTAATTAAATACTTATTTTAAAATTTAGATCATCTATCCATTATGACCCCTTATTAATTCTAACTAATTCTTTAAATGTTGGATCGTAATTAATTAACTAGAATCACACGTGTAATCTTAGTTATAGGGATGTCTATCAACCGTTAAAACTTGATTTGGCTGCAACTTTTGATCCAATGATCCAATTGGAACTCTTGACACATCATTTTTGTCATTCTAGCTGCAATATCTGTTTCACATGGAGAATATCGAAATCTAATGAAGAAATTACGATTTACCTCTTAAGATGTGAAAATACCATTTTTACCCATGTGAAAAGATGATGTTTATGAACCGCTTGTACTTGAGTCAAGAAAAAGCTAAATTATGTTAATTTATTTAGCAAACAAGCTCAATTTTAAAACCAACTATTAAACAATCTAAGCTCAAACATAATAAATATTCGTAAACATAAAAAAAGATATATCAAATAGTATAGAAACATACACTCTTACACACATTTTGCTACAACTAATATACATGTCAAGTGATAATGAGATTAATTTTTACAAGTACCAGTGGTGGTTTCCATGTGTATAATGTGTTGGAGTATGTGTCAAAATGTGTGTTCATAGAGGAATTCAAGATTCATAGTTCATTATAATTGATCAGTCCATTCATAGTAAAATTTGAATATGACAAAAGTTATTAGTAATATAATTAGTCCATTCATTCAAGGTATAATTCTCGTGCAGTAATATTTTGTATTTTGATATATGTTGATTTCAACTTATGGCAACTTTTGTTAATCCCATAAAATGATTATATTATAATAAATTTTTCAAAGCATTATTCCCATGATTATATCAAAGTTCAATAACTATATATTTCAAATATTTAAATTTCAAACTTTTGTATTTTAAAACTATGCATAAAAGACGAGTTTATAAATCGAATGATAAATAACATCATATTGGTATGAAATTTGACATACGTATTAAAAACATAAAAACATGTAATCCAACAGTAGAATTTTCAAAATATTAATCCAAAAAAGTTTTATTAGATGTTATAATATTACTTAAAATTACATTAAATATAATTTTAACTGAACTTATGAGTTATTGATCTATGATTCACATCATTTTCACATCCTCTTCAAATCCTTTATTACTGATCTATGTTCCCATATACTTTTAAGTAATTTTTTATTATCATTTTCCTCTTTTCATATATATTTTTCAAATGAGTAAGAGAAATTTCATTTTACATAAAAAAAAAAGGTTTCGAGTACAACTAGTTAATCACCCTAAGAAAGAACTATAAATATTTTTTTTCTTTCTATACCATGAATAAAGTATTAAATGACAATATAATTATTTTTATTTTTGGTATTCTTGTTATAAGTCTATAATAACCTATGATTTGAATTAATTGATCATTAAATTAGTTCTAATTTGAATATATTTTGAATTTATAATGAATATACCTTTTATATATGTATATCTATATATTATTTTATAAAATTTATTAAGTATATGTGCATTTCAAGATACATGATACGATATGATAAAATACAAGATGGACAAAAAAAAAAAAAATTCACGATACGATTCATGTTTTCCATACAACAATGTTGCAATTAGATGATCATAAGTGTTGGGTAGGGGTGTCCAACAGAAACCGAGACCCGACCCACCCGCCCAACTTGTTTGATCTGGCCCGAGAACTGGCCGACCTAATGCTGGTAAGGGTCGGTGGTGGGTCCTCGCCTCCAAAACCCAAAAACGGCAGGTCGGTTGACGGGTTTTCTCCCCAAAACCCGAAGAAATCGGACCGAACTGAGATATGGATAAAGCGAATCAAGTCTCACCCTTTCCTCTCAGTCTCACGATCTCTGCTCTTCATCGATGTCTACCCTTCGCCGATCCTGCTCGCTGTCAATCTTTGCCTCTCCATCGTCAATCTCTGCCTCTTCGTCGTTGATCTGTGCTCTTCGTCGTCGATCTTCGCACTTTGTCCGCAACGTCCCTAGCTGGTCTTCGCCTTCATCTCTCAGATTCGATCTTTCTATGTCATCTCTTAGGTTCAGTTATCTATGAAATTGCTGTCTATTGTTGTTTTTGTTCTTTGGATTTGTGGATTTGTTCTTTGGGTTTATAGATCTTCTCTTTAGGTTTATAGATTTGTTGATTTTATTTTTCAGGAATCAAACTTCAGTGTTTGATCTTTGTATTTTGGTCGAAATCAAAGCTGACCGCCGACCACTCGAGCCCAATTCGACTCGACTGTTGGCTTTTCGCGGTCGGCGGCGGGTTTGGAACTTCTCCACCCATTCTGATCAGGTCAGTTGCGAATTGGGCACAAACCCGACCCGGACCGACCCGTGGAGAGCCCTAGTGTTGGGCAATGACTTCAATAACAAAAGAGCTTTAACCTCGCTGCTAATATTGATTTCCAAATTTTGTATATCAACAAGTACTTTGTTATAATCATTCAGGTAGTTATACATAGAAATTCTTGCATGGCACTGGAAACGGAAGAGATTTTTCTTCAAGTATATGTGGTTCCCCATACTTTTGGTCATGTACTTGTCCTCCAATTTCTTGCAAAACTCTTTAGCCTTTGTCTCCCTTATAACAAAACGACTCTGATCCTTGTCTAGACACAAACAAATTGTGTCCCAAGCTTGTCTATTAATCTTGTCCCAATCTTTGTTTGACATCTCCTTATTTTGTCTTCCAAAGCAATATTTAACTTTGGTTGAATTAAGAAATCCATAACTTTGCTTGCCACATGCCAAAGTTGTTTATTGCATCAAATTTTTCCACTTCAAATTTGGCATTATAAACCTTAGTTTTGCACAAGACTCTATCAAAACTTTTGAAGAGGACTCTGCAGAGGACTAAAATCTCCAAATAGAAAAAATCAAGATGCCTAGTAGTGAACCTCACTTTGATAGCAGTTTATTGTAATATCAGAAGCTCTATTGCTAAATTGTTGAGGAAAAATACTTCCGGATAGCATTCCCACACAAGATTATTGTAAAAAAAACATGAGCTTTTCAAAAAGATCTCGCCAAATAATGATTGAAACAAAGAGAACTTGATAAATTAAAAAAAAAAAAAACACGAATACATACAAGAGAATACCTAAGATTTAGGTTGTTCGACTTTTGGCCTATGGTTATTGGCGGCGATTAGGAGAAATTTGACTCACTAATGTGGTATAATGACATTCTCACTAAACCCAAACTCTAGTACACCCAATGTTAGTCCCTCTCTCACGTATACAAAATTAACAAAGGGAAGTTATTTTCCTTCTCCGCGATTGCCGCACCACCACAATCTTGCACAAATGTATCTGCGTCTAAACATATATACACATATATATATAGAGCGCAAAGCAAAATTTCTGTTCATGTGACGTCAGACATACATGAAAGTCTTGCTAGGCTTGATATTTCAAGCCACCTAGTCTGAAAAGAGAGACATGCTAATAGTGCTGGGAAAAAAAATTCAAGCCACCTCTTTTGAGTTTTGATATCAACCCACCTACCGTCACTACCGATAAGGTGTTGAGAATTTGGACATTAAAAAATTAAAAAAAAAATTGTAAACTCTTGGCTTGCGTATAAGAGAGAAGCAACTAACACCTCCCTCATCAAATATTTTTGTGTCTCTAATTTGACGGGGTCCAAAAACTTATGGTTTCACCAATTCAACTGTCCTGTCTTTAGGCTCCTTGTTTCCCTTCTCGCTTAATTCACATATTTTCTTTTATTATGATTTTGCTATCAGCATGAAGATTATTATTTCCATTGTCATAAATTTTATTTACTGAATATTTTCTTCTAATTTTATTGACGTGGCAGGTAGAAGGATGCTCTTTGTAGCCAATACTAATCACTTTCGTGAAAGGTTGCTCATCTTGACTAGCTTGAATGAAAATCGCATTTATTTGACAAGAATTGTCAAATATGATGCAATTGTCAACTTTCCCACTTACAAAATTTTTTACATTGTTAACTTTTATTTATTTATTTGATATTTTTAATCTAATGTTTTGAGATTGAAAGTTATTTTTTCTTTTCAATTCTCAATCTTAACTATTGATTATGCTCTAAGTGTTAAGGTTCCCCTCACCTTTCCTCTTATATCTAATTAATTAGATGTCAAAGTTGCCACCGACATGTCCAACAAAGTCAAAGCCTCATATGAGAAAAATGAGATATATGCATGTGTACTACCAAAGTAGATTTTTCGTTTAGTTTTCTCTTTGATTTTAGTTAATTCAATTAATAAAGTATTTTTTTTTTGAATGAAAGATTTGGAATTCAAATTCTCCCCATATCAAAAATCAATTGGCACCACCGCACACCCTTAGTGCGATGGTCACTCCACATGTATAAATACTTGTAGAGTGTGGGGGCAAGAGTCGGGGTTCAAGTCTCCAGGAGAGAACTTCACAAACATATATACTGAGATTAGGTTAGAGTATAAATTCTATTATGTATATAAAAAAAAAAACCAATTGGCATTTTCATCTGATGATAGAAAACTATTATTATAGAGTGCATGTCATATATTACAATTCTATTATATTTGTGTGTGTATATATATATATATAATTTTTCCCTCTCCCTTTTTAATTTACTTTTTATTAATTTATTACCGAATACTTTTTTTTTATTTGAGAAACAATTTCCGAATACTTTTGTTTAGTATTGTTAAATATATTTATTAACAACTAGAAACTTTACTAACAAGACTATTTGTGGCATATGAACATGTTTGTAAGTTCAATTTTGTGGGTTGTATAACAGTGCTCACACTATCAAAAAAATGTCATTAACGTAAGTAATTCTCTTGCACTGCACTAGTATATAGCACTATAGTCCCATAAATTGACCATTGCCTCTTTCCTATGTTGCATTACTTAGCTCAACAATTGTACTTACTAGAAGTCTTGAGAAACTTAAGACACAATGACACCAACATTGAGCTCACTACTGCTTAAACCTGGCGGACCAAATGCAACATAACTGGTTCACTAATGCTCGGCCTCCTGTTGTTGGACTTGGCAATGCTTATGGGTAGGGATGGAGGGGTGTACATGGTTCGGTGTGGTTGGTTTTGGAGAGGTTTTTTGCACCATGCCTATAGGCTATAGTTTCACCCTATACTTGACCGCACCTCACTTTTAGAAGGTAAGAACCAGTCTCCATAAGGTGTGGTTAATCTTAGTAGCTCGGTACGGTTCATTCTGTTAGGTGTGCTAGGCTTTTAAAAATTATTATTCTAAGTTTTGGGCTTTCGGGTCTCTAAAAAATAGCATTTGAGCCAATTTTGACTTCCTTTTTAACTGAGCTTTCTTTATAGAGGGCTTATTTTTCCCCAAATACTTGAGCATTTCTTTATACATGCTAGGCTTAACATTAAACCCTTATAAATATAGAATTTATAAAACATGTGAATTAAAAATCTGAAAAACACAGTAAACCTGAAACATATGAATCATAAAATCTGAAAATCCTAACATGTCAAACACATTAATAAAATTTTAACTTATCACATTAAGCACTGAAAATCTTAATCTGTCACAACAATCCAAATCAAATATACAATGATAAATTATCAAGTTTCGATGAAAAAGACTAATGTTCTGTTTGTTTCGACGTAATATAAACATTTTCAGGAAAAAGTTTTCAAGCGTTTGGATTGAGCTCAATACTAAAAATTGCAAATTCAAACCGACATTTACCAACCACCACATACCCAATCGCCACAGTCACCACTAGCCACCTAAATCACAAATTGGAGAGAAAATATCAGCAAAAGCCAGCCAGGCACCACAGCCCACCTAGCCAGCCACTACCCACAAACCCACCTAGCCACCCACCGCAACCCCCAAGCCATCCCAAAAACCCAAAACGTGAAGAAAAAAAAACCCACACTCACTCTTAGCGATTCCAGATTAGAGATGTTAGCGGCGGCGTTTCTAGTGAAACCAAATTTGAGCAACGAGCGACGAAGCGGCGGTGACAAGGCTCACCAGATCCTTCAAACAACAGAGACCCAAAATCCTTCAAACAACTGAGACCAAAATCCATCAACCCAAAAACTATTCAATCTCAATCACTAGATCCACCTTCAACCCACTAAAAGCAAACCCCACCGCAATCCAAACTCCAGAAACCCATCTAAACAATATTGAAGAAGGAACAAGATTGACGATGGCGCCGAAAGAACTTGAAACTGGTGGTGGCACTGACGACGTGGAGCCGGTGATGGGTGGCAACGATGAAGGGTGGTGCCGAAGAGGGTGGATTGGAACCGGTGATGGGTGGGAGAGGAGCTGATGGTGGGCTGAGTTGTGGAGAGTAATTTGAGAAAGCGTAAAGTTGAGAGAGAGAGGCAGTGCATCGGGGCTGTGAGAGAGCAATAAATGTAAAATATTTTACCGATATTTCAAGCGTAAAATTTTACATAAATTTACTTTAATTAATTTGATTGACTGAAAATATTTTAAGTTTATTAAATATTTTACTTTAAAATAAATATGATAAAATGTGAAAATACTTTTTGAAAAATATTTTTTATCGAAGTGTAAAAATCTCAATCTGTCAACATTTCAAATCAAATACACAATGATAAATTATCAAGTTTCAACAACAATAAAACTAAAAATCCCAACTTGTCACAGGACTCACAACATTCCAAATCAAATACACTATTATAAATATCAAGTCTCAACCATAATATGACTTAAATCTCAACCTATCAAATTAAACATGTGTTTATTAAATACATTAACACATATTAATAAATCTAAACCTTTTACAATATTCCAAATCAAACACACAATTATCATAATAAGAGAATTCTAGCATGGCAACAACATTAACATTAATATTTCTAGCATAGTAATAAAATACAAGCAGTAGCACAGCCATAGGGAGGAGTAGTAGTACAACACTACAAAGTAGTCAAGTAGTGTTTGAGAAGCATTATACAAATATACATAATGGATGTAGGATTACAATATACAGTTGCTACACTACACAATTACATATTTTTCACAAAAAACAAAGGTAGTCTAGTCTGCTAAGACTAATAGTCTAATAATTTGTAAGTGTGTGTTTAGTGCTTGTGTTGTCATGTGTGTATCTAGTAAACAAAAATAAAGGAAAGAGTAGCAACAGAAGCATCAAGCAAGCAACTAAAAGCAGCTCAAGCACCCAAACACTCTTAATCTGGTACTCTCCATGATTAAGTCAGCAAAATATTCACAAAAAAATTCCTGCAATTAGCTAGCCAACAACTCCAACTCCAAGTCATCATATACAAAAAACTCCACCCCTACATGTCAATCCCCAAAAAATAATGAGAAGTAAAAAGTAGAAAGCAATACATGCCAATTAACACCATTACAAACAGCAACCAACAAACATAAGCAAATTACGTAAAAATTTTAGGTTACCTTATGTCCTTAGCTAAGTCCCCCCCAAAAAAAAAAACCTTGCTTTCCCAATAAATCTAGTGTGGGGAGTAAAAGGACCTTGGTGGGTATGTGGGCCTTTGGGCTGTACTAAGGAAGGCCGACCTGCTCCTGGGTTAAGAATCTGTTAGGGCTACGGGTCAGCCCATGCGCCGAGGACCCGAGGACCTATCCGAGGGTGATTCTATCCTCGGATGGGCATAGAAGAACCGGGGACATCATTGTAAAAGTTAAGGAACGACACGGCGAAGACCAATGGTTAAAAGGGATGAACCCCTGGATGTCCTAGAAGCACCGGTGTTTGAGAAGTACTAAAGATAAAGGCTGCCACCTCCACATTAAAGACCCTGCACCTACCACCCTGGCCGCATTGATGGGGAAGTGACGCCTGAACAGTGGAAGGGAAACTTCTGGTTACTATTCAAAGGCACTGAGAGAAGAAATATCTAGGCTAAGGGGGAGTTGGGGCAACACGTGGATAAAGTATCAAAAAGAGGAGTATTTAAGGAGGGACCTAGAACAGAAAAGTGGGACTCCTCCCTTTTTGTAACCTAAAAGAGAAAGAAAAGAAAGAGAGATAATATAAGAACAGTTCTCGGCTTACGTCCGAGGAGGTTGAATTGCAATATTTCTTGTTGTTTTCGAGTGTTGACAATCTTTGACTTGTCATATAACCTTTTAGCACTTCTAACCTGGGTTTCAAGCCCACACTCTACAAATTCGTATTGTTTAAGGCTCATTGGGCCTGAGCCCGTAACTGTTCTTGGGGCCAGGTGCAATTGTGCACTTACAATTGGCGCCGTCTGTGGGAAATCTAGTCTAGGAGAGGTAGGGATACTATGGCAGGCTTAGGTGCTTACCATGCAGAGTCACAAGGATCACAACCGGAGGATCAATTCGAGCGTCTTGAACGTCGAAAGAATCGTGAGGGGAGTGTCCATACAGAGTACCCAGACGTCAGCCATACTCATGGTGGGGGCAGCGCCCCCCAGGAGGATGGTTCTAAAACCATGCAGAAGGAGATCAACCGTTTGAAGAGAAAGCTACGCCGCGCCAAGCGTAGGCCTTCACCTTCCTCATCTAATCCTTCCTCAGAAGAGGATAAGCGAGGTGGCTACAGTTCGAGGTCGTGCTCACCTGCCAGCTCAGTGTCCTCCGGTGAGGAGGACGACCAGCCAGCTCGCAGACGCAAAAGTCTTGCTTCTAGGGGCTTAGGCAACGACGCTATGAGTAGGGCGTTGCACCAACTCTCCAAATCTCCGTTTTCACGGAGGATTGAGAAAGGGAGGCTTCCCAGGAGGTTTACCCAGCCTACCTTTACCATTTATAATGGCCGGACTGATCTGGTGAAGCACGTGAGTCACTTTAACCAGAGGATGGCAGTGCACTCCCACAACGAGACTCTGATGTGTAAAGTCTTCCCCTCAGGGCATTTGCTTCGCGATTCATTACTTGTAGCAGAGTCCCTCGGCCATTGGACTCGCTGTTATCCATGACCATGAAAGAAGGAGAGACGCTGAAAGCATACTCCGACCGATACTGGGAGATGTTTAATGAAATAGATGGTGATTTTGACAAGGTGGCGCTGAATACCTTTAAAGTAGGTCTTCCTACTGACCATGACTTGAGAAAGTCTTTGACAAAAAAGCCCGTCCGTAGCGTACGTCACCTTATGGATCGTATTGATGAGTACAAGAGAGTAGAGGAAGATCAACAGCAAGGGAAGGGAAAGGAGTAGGTTATCCCGCAGGAGAGAAGGGATTTCAGGTCGGACAGATATCACAACAACAACCGAGAAGGGATTACTTCGGGCAATCCGGCTCGGCAACACCTCAGGCTGTAAATACTGTGTTCCGAGAACCAGTGCATCAGTTACTGGAGAAAGTTCGTAAAGAGCCCTTCTTCAGATGGCCCAGCAAGATGGCAGGGGACCCTACGAAAAGAAATCAAAACCTCTTTTGTCAGTACCATCAGGATGTGGGCCACACTACCGATAAATGTCGGACCTTGTGGAACCATTTGGAGCAGCTCGTCAGTGAAGGAAAGTTGAAGCAACACTTGTGTCAGCCTGCTGGGCATGTCAGCCAAGTTGGCTCAAACAACCAGAGGAACAATTCATCTCGGCCAGCATTAGGAACGATTAATGTTATCTTCGCTGCACCTGGTAGGACCGGCTCAGGTCCCACTAGGGTGATGGCGGTTTCCCATCCTCAGGCCGAGGATGTGGGCAGTAGGCCGAAGAGGATGAGGGGCACTTTGCCCGTCCTAGGCTTCTCCGAGGAGGATAAGGTAGGGACTATCCAGCCCCATGACGATGCCCTTGTGGTTACGCTGAGGATAGGGAATTATGATGTGAGGAGGGTGATGATAGATCAGGGCAGCGGTGCAGATATCATGTACCCTGATCTATTTAAGGGGCTAAGGTTGAAGTTGGAAGATCTAACTCCTTATGACTCGCCGCTCATAAGCTTTGAAGGGAGAGCTGTTGTGCCGAAGGGACAGATCCGTTTGCCCGTTCAATCCGGCTCAGAAACGGTTGAGGTGGATTTCATTGTGGTTGATGCGTACTCTCCGTATACGGCCATCCTCGCCAGGCCCTGGCTGCATGCGCTTGGGGCTGTCTCCTCTACCTTGCACGTTAAAGTAAAATTTCCCTCGGGGGAATGTGTTGAGGAAATCCTCGGCAGCTAATCGGTAGCCAGGCAGTGCATATCGGCTGCAGTGTTGCACCAGGCAGAAACCAAGTCTTCGGCTTCGGTCACCAAAGACTTATAGCAGTTAACACCTCCTGATGCGCCTGGAGTGCTGACAGGAGAGGAAACACATTGTGAGGAATTAGAGAAGTTTCCAGTAGCCGATGACCCGGAGAGGTTCTTCCAAGTCGGTATACTTTTGTCACACTGAGAGAAGATGGAATTGTTAGAATTCTTGAAGGACAATGTTGACGTTTTTGCGTGGGATCCCTATGAAGCTCCAGGCTTGGATCCGGGCTTCATTTGTCATCACTTAAATGTCAACCCAGCTGTTATTCCGAGAAGGCAGCCACCTCGGCGTTCATCCAGAGAACATGCCGAGGCTGTAAAGGAGGAGGTGCTCAAACTTAAGAGGGCCGGGGTTATCAAAGAAGTTTTCTACCCCGCTTGGTTGGCGCATACAGTTGTTGTGAAAAAGAAGAGTGGGACGTGGAGGGTGTGTGTTGATTTCACTGACTTGAACAAGGCCTGTCCCAAAGATTCATTCCCAATGCCGCGTATTGATCAACTGGTGGATGCCACTGTCGGATATCCTCGGATGAGTTTTTTGGACGCCTTCCAGGGTTACCATCAGATTCCCTTGGCGTTGGAGGATCAAGAGAAGACTGCTTTCATTACCCCTACGGGACACTACCATTATAAGGTCATGCCATTCGGCTTGAAGAATGCTGGGGCTACCTATCAAAGGATGATGACCAGAATGTTCGAAAAGCAAATGGGGAAAACCATTGAGGTCTACGTGGACGATATGGTGGTAAGAAGCAAAACAATACCCTCACATGTGAAAGATCTGGCCGACACCTTTCAGATACTGAGAAAATACAAGTTGCGCCTCAACGCCTCAAAGTGTTCTTTCGGCGTGGGGTCTGGAAAGTTCTTGGGATACATGATTACTCATAGAGGCATAGAGGTAAATCCGGCGCAGGTCAAGGCTATTCAGGACTTGCAGCCTCCTCGGAACCCAAAGGAAATTCAGAAGTTAACAGGAATGATAGCTGCCTTGAATCGGTTTATATCTCGGTCAGCCGACCGCTGTCGTCCTTTCTTCCAGTTGTTGAACAAGTGGAAAGGGTTTCAATGGACCAAGGACTGCGAATTAGCTTTTTAGCAGCTTAAGCAATATCTTTCCCGGCCACCCATTCTGTCTCGTCCGGAGGCACATGAGATTCTGTTCGCTTATCTGGCAGTGGCCGTCCACGCGGTCAGCCTGGTCCTGATAAGGGATGATAATGGGGTGCAAAGACCGGTGTACTATGTTAGTAAGTCTTTAGGTGATGCCGAGGTCCGTTATCTGCCCTTGGAGAAAGCGCTCCTGGCTGTGGTTCATGCCACGCGAAAGCTCCCCCATTATTTTCAGTCCCACACAGTGGTTGTTCTGACCCAGTTGCCCCTCAAGGCAGTGCTGCGTAGCGCCGACTACTCAGGAAGGATAGCAAAGTGGGGGACTATCCTAGGGGCTTTTGATGTTAAATATAAGCCTCGCACCTCGGTGAAGGGTCAGGTCCTCGCTGACCTGGTGGTGGAATTTTCTGAGCCATTGTTGGAAGAAACTCTAAAAGACTCCCCCATTGGTGAAAAATCAGTTGGTGTGATCACAGCTGCAGTACCTCCGATTTGGAAAGTGTATGTGGATGGGGCAGCCAATCAGAGAGGGTCTGGTGTCGGACTTGTTCTGGTGTCCCCCGAGGGAATTATTTTCGAAAAGTCTCTGAGATTGGCATTCTCGGCCACTAATAATGAAGCCGAATACGAAGCGGTATTGGTAGGCATGAAAATGGTGCATAGAATGGGAGGAAAGTAAGTCCATGTCTTCTCGGACTCTCAACTGGTGGTTGGCCAGGTCACTGGAACCATGGAGGCTAGAGACCCAAGGATGCAGGAATACTTGGCCCAGATCAAGCGCCAGCAAACTGAATTTGACTCCTTCGCTCTAACTCATATCTCTCGGAGCGGAAACACTCATGCAGACTCCTTAGCCACACTGGCAACGTCCTCGGCTCAAGGTTTGCCTAGGGTTATCCTCATTGAGGATTTGCTAGAACCCTCTCTGGTCATTGCCAACGCGCCTCACATTCATCTAATAAGGCCTGGTCCTAGCTGGATAGACTCGGTCGTGTCTTTTCTTAAGAATGACATCCTTCCTGAGGACAAGCCTGAAGCTGATAAGATACATCGAAAGGCGCCCCGCTTCTGGTTGTCCGAGGATCAAAAACTGTACAAACGGTCCTTTTCAGGACCGTACTTGTTGTGTGTACACCCTGACTCAACGGAAAGGCTTTTGGAAGAACTGCATGAAGGGATTTGTGGTAGCCACACTGGGGGAAGATCCTTAGCCCACAGAGCTTTGACTTAGGGTTATTGGTGGCCCAATATGCAAAGGGAGGCTCAAGACTATGCCAGAAAATGTGATCAGTGTTAGAGGTTCGCCCCTAATATTCATCAACCTGGAGGAGTTCTTAACCCCCTTTCCAGTTCTTGGCCCTTCGCACAGTGGAGACTAGATATAGTTGGGTCATTTCCGAGGGCGACAGGTAACAAAAGATGGTTGCTAGTGGGAACGGATTACTTTACTAAATGGGTCGAGGCTGAGCCCTTGGCAAACATTAGAGACGTTGATTCCAAGAAATTTGTGTGGAAGAACATCGTTACGAGATTCGGAATACCACATTCTCTTATATCAGATAATGGCGTTCAATTTGACAGCAAGGCTTTTAGGCAATATTGTGGTGACATGGGCATCATAAACAGATACTCAACCCCATCCTATCCTTAGGGAAACGGGCAGGCCGAGGCCGTTAACAAGGCCATAATCAGTGGGCTCAAGAAAAGGTTGGACGATGCGAAAGGCAGATGGGTAGAAGAACTCCCCCATGTCCTGTGGACGTATCGGACCACGCCGCGCAGATCCACTGGGGAAACACCATTCTATATGACTTATGGAGCCGAGGCGGTGATTCCCCTAGAATCTGGCTTTCCCACCCTGAAGACGAGTTCTTTTAACCCCGAGAGCAACAATGGACTTCGAAGAAAGATCTTGATTTACTTGAAGAACGACGTGAGTCAGCTATGGTCCAGATGGCTTATTACTAACAAAAACTTAAACGGGGATATGATGCCCACGTGAAGCTAAGGCCACTAGCACCTGGGGATCTTGTATTAAGAAAGGTTGTGGGCACTGCTAAGAACCCAGCTTGGGGTAAGCTAGGACCCAACTGGGAAGGCCCCTATCGTATTATTTCAGTAGTAGGTATAGGGTCATATCGGCTAGCTGATTTAGATGAAAGAATTGTACCGCGCCCATGTAATGTAAATAATCTTAGAAGGTATTATTATTAATAAAATGTGCTTTTATCAGTTAACATTTCAAGGTTATGAGTTCCTTTGACGATTGCAGCTACTATCCTAAAAGAATCAAACAGAAACTTGGTTAAGTGCAATCCTCGGATCACAAACCTTGTGGAAATTGATGTCTTGTCATTTGTTAAACAGAACCTTAGTTATGTCGGGTCCTCGGACCTCCTACTTTGGGAATTAACATTTGAAGTTACCATTTTTAAGAATCAAACAGAAACTTGGTTAAGTGCAATCCTCGGATCACAAACCTTGTGGAAATTGATGTCTTGTCATTTGTTAAACAGAACCTTAGTTATGTCGGGTCCTCGGACCTCCTACTTTGGGAAAATTAACATTTGAAATTATCATTTTTAAGAATCAAACAGAAACTTGGTTAAGTGTAATCCTCGGATCACAAACCTTGTGGAAATTGATGTCTTGTCATTTGTTAAACAGAACCTTAGTATGCCGGGTCCTCGGATCCCTTACTTTGGGAAAATTAATATTTGAAGTTATACTTTTTAAGAATCAAACGGAAGTATTTGAAGTTAATGATCTAAAGAATCAAACAGAAACTTGGTTAAGTGCAATCCTCGGATCACAAACCTTGTGGAAATTGATGTCTTGTCATTTATTAAACAGAACCTTAGTTATGTCGGGTCCTCGGACCTCCTACTTTGGGAAAATTAAAATTTGAAGTTACCATTTTTAAGAATCAAACAGAAACTTGGTTAAGTGTAATCCTCGGATCAAAAACCTTGTGGAAATTGATGTTTTGTCATTTGTTAAACAGAACCTTAGTATGCCGGGTCCTCGGATCCCTTACTTTGGGAAAATTAATATTTGAAGTTATACTTTTTAAGAATCAAACGGAAGTGTTTGAAGTTAATGATCTAAAGAATCAAACGGAAAATTGGTTAAGTATTATCTTCGGACCACAATTTTGATCAAAGTTAATTCCTTATTGTGTCTGGGTGTTAGTGCCTTACCGTTTGTTACAGAAACCATGCTATACATTACAAAAGTTTGATCGTTATATGAGGTCTTTTCCTCTTTCTAATCAAGGAATTGTTTAAATATCTCAACCATGTCACTTTCTGTTAAGCCTTTAATAACATGCGCATGATTAAGTGGAAGCTGTGATTGTACAATCCTTGGAGTTAAGTTTGTTTACTCTGGGAAACTTTTGCTATGTACTAATGGGAAATTTTTACGACAAGTACAAAGAGAATAAAGTAAAAGCAGATGTAACACAAATGAAAATCAAATAAAGTTGTCTTTCATTAATCATTTAGATGTGCTCTACATATTAAGGCTGAGTACAAAGAAATAGAGGTCCTAAGCTAGGCCCTAAGCTCTTGGAGGAGGATCTTGCTGAGAAGTGCTGGTTGCCTCAGTCTCTTTCAACTCTAGCTCAAAGGGAGTCAGAACTTGCTTCCCTTTGTCTTCTGCCTTTGTTGAAAGGACATTGGATTCTACTTTCTGGCTCAAGTCCTTCTCTGCATCCTCTCCTCCTTCCTTCTCTTTGTTGGAACCTGAAGGTTCTGTAGGATCCGGAATTAGCTGCAGGACCGTCGGAGGCAAAGCAGGGAGAGTTGATTCAGGGGTAGGAGTAGCAGCTGAAGCCTCTTCGATCTCCTGTATCTCCAGGGGAAGCCAAACGTTCTCGGACTTCCTCAGATCCGAGGATAGAGGAACTCCAGCCACGTTTAGGGCTTCCCCCCAGACCTTCTGGCAGTATTCCCGGCATAAAGCTGCGAAGGCCTCTGTTAGCTGCTCCTCTGTGGTTGCCACCCCTTCCTCGTAGCTCGCCTGCTTGGTAGCTTGTAAAGAGTGTTGGAATGCGCTGGCTTCTCTCTTCATCAGCGCAAGTTCCTTTTCCAAATCCGAGCGTTCCCTTTGGGCTCGGGAAAGCTCATCATCTTTTTCGTGAAGGAGCTTGCGCTGCCCTTCTATTTGGGTCCTCATGGTTTTGAGATTCGCCTCGGCCCCATCCCTCTCTCTCTTTACTTCAGCCATCTCCGAGATCAGCTTTTCATTTTCAGCAAGGGCCGTGCCCAAGGATTTCTCAGTCTCCAGCCTGATCTCAAGCTCGGCTCTGGCCTTCTTCCGAGTGTCCTCTATGAACTTTTCGGCTACAAAGACCTCCTGAATGGCCTGCAATGAAGTATGATGGAGTCAGATATATATATAAAAAAAAACTTGTGAACATTGTTAAAGTGGAATTTTCCAAAAAAGGGTTAAACTTACCAGCGCTAAGTCCCTTTTTAAAGAAAGGAATAGTTGTGGCTGACTCATTTTTTCCAAGGACTCCATGTTCTTGGGCAGCAAAAGAGGGCGCTCCAACACTTCGGCCAAGTGGTGGGCATGGCCTTGTTGAACCGCCCTTATACTGGACTGGCAGGAGATAGGCGCGCCGTCCAGCTTTAAGTCAGGGGACCAGGCGGCCGGTGCTCGGCGCACGTCGGCCACTTCTCTGATCTCCCCGCTTTCCACTGAGCGGGCCCTACCCTTGCCTTTGTCCAGCCTCTGCTGCTGAACTAGTGGGGGTTGTTGTCGTGGCTTCTTGGGGTCCTTGCTGGTCGCCCCCTTGGCCTCCCCCTTTCTCTTCTTCTTGGGGTCCTCGGCTGGAAGTTTTGGCTCGGCTAGAGGAGGGGGAGGAGGCAAAGCTGAAGGAGCTCGAGACGTCCCCGTCTTCTTCTCGGCTACCTTTGCAGCTCTCTTGGTCAGGAGGCCCTGCATCCTGTCCATATCTTCCTCAGATTCATCTTTTGGCTGGGCGATAACCAACCCTGCAACCCCAGAGGCCTCGGTGGCTTCTTCCTCCTCGTCAGAGAGTATGACAAACTGGTTCCCTCGAAGTCTGTCGGAGTCTTCGAGGTGGAACTGGTCTATCTCGTCGTCTAATGTGTGTGAGGAAGACACCTGCTCTTCTGGAACCACGGTCGCTTGGGAACGAACGGCGAGGGGAATGGCCGCTATGGGCTGTACGAACAAAACGGTGTGAGGGGCGTCCGGGAGGTCGTGGTCGTCTAGGAAGTGGGGCCGGGCTACGTTTATTCTCCTTCTTCTTCGGTCACCGGCGATTATGGCGTTTTCTATCTCCTGAAAGTCTGAGGAGATGGAAGTGTATCCTAGAATCAGATGAGCAGCTCAGAGTTGCAAATCCTCGCTGACAAACACCTCGGAGCGAAGCACCCGGTTTAGATCTGCAACGCTGCAGTGGCTCAAGCATGGACGCACGTGCTGCTTATCTGCAAAGAAAGATGTAAAAGTAAACAACATGGTCAGACTCGCGCAGTAAGAGATAAAGTTGAACATATAGAAATATATGTTAGTATGCATGTTTGTTAGTATTGAGGGAGGTTGTGAGGTGGGGATGTTAATCCTCAGGTGTCGCACCTGGATCCCCCCACTCTACTGGGCAGTGGAGGCCGTCGTGCCAGTTCCCAGAGACGATCAAGTAGTCATCCTTCATGCCTTTGTTGGATTTGGGCAGACAGGAGATTAGCCTAACGACACTGGAGCGGGACTTAATGTAGTAACCTACGTTGGAGAGCTTATGGGACTCGTACAGAAAGACGACATCGTGCCATGTGAGGTTTAGCCCCATTTGCTCGTTTAAAGCATCGACGCTACCTAAAACTCTAAAAACGTTTGGGAGGCATTGATCGGGACACAACCGGTGGTTGCGGAGGTATTCCCTCATTACAGGTCATTGGGAGGGTCATCCCACCCTCTATGAAGGCTATCATGGGATGATAACCTCTCCTTTTTCCTAGAACCGGCACGGCTTCTGCCGGGCAATATTTAAACCTATATCGCCGGGAATGTTATACTTGGCTCTGAAGCCTTCCATTCCGGCGGCGGTGTCAACAAGACACTTAAATCTACCCATCAGAAAGGAACGAAAGGCTAAACTCTAAGAAGGAGAATGTTTACAAGGACAGCCGAGGACGAAGTCCGAGGAGAAAAAGGTTAAGAATAAAAAGAGCAAGAACTTACGAAGTTGAAGGTGTGCAAATTTTCGCGGTTTTCTGAAGGTAAAGTATGATTGCTGATGTTTTGATGGGATTAGCCCCTGGTGAATTAAATGAAGGCGCAGGTTCCCGAAGCGTCACGATGTGCGGAAAAGCGGCCTCGAAAATATATTTGTCCCGCCCAAATTTTTGTGGAGTAACGAGGACCGTTGGATGCCCATCTCGCCGTTGAACGTGGGGGACAAAATGTAACTTACAGTAATAAATGCGCGCGTTTTGAAAATGAAACCGCCAGGTGGCATCTTCTGGGACGCGAAACGGTTTCCACACGTGCCGTCACTCACCGAGTGTGCGGAGAAAGTTCTCGTCAGATCAAAACCTTATTTTTCTCCTCGGACGTCGAAAATTAGAATTTTGAGGGGCTATTGTGGGGAGTAAAAGGACCTTGGTGGGTATGTGGGTCTTTGGGCTGTACTAAGGAAGGCCGAACTGCTCCTGGGTTAAGCATCTGTTAGGGCTACGGGTCAGCCCATGCGCCGAGGACCCGAGGACCTATCGAGGTGACTATCCTCGGATGGGCATAGAAGAACCGGGGCATCATTGTAAAGTTAGGAACGACACAGCGAAGACCAATGGTT
The DNA here is from genome assembly GCA_014183005.1 of Castanea mollissima. NCBI lineage: Eukaryota > Viridiplantae > Streptophyta > Magnoliopsida > Fagales > Fagaceae > Castanea > Castanea mollissima. The sequence continues at coordinate 9,799,736 of JACAVU010000004.1, forward strand.
AAAAGGGATGAACCCCTGGATGTCCTAGAAGCACCGGTGTTTGAGAAGTACTAAAGATAAAGGCTGCCACCTCCACATTAAAGACCCTGCACCTACCACCCTGGCCGCATTGATGGGGAAGTGCCGCCTGAACAGTGGAAGGGAAACTTCTGGTTACTATTCAAAGGCACTGAGAGAAGAAATATCTAGGCTAAGGGGGAGTTGGGGCAACACGTGGATAAAGTATCAAAAAGAGGAGTATTTAAGGAGGGACCTAGAACAGAAAAGTGGGACTCCTCCCTTTTTGTAACCTAAAAGAGAAAGAAAAGAAAGAGAGATAATATAAGAACAGTTCTCGGCTTACGTCCGAGGAGGTTGAATTGCAATATTTCTTGTTGTTTTCGAGTGTTGACAATCTTTGACTTGTCATATAACCCTTTAGCACTTCTAACCTGGGTTTCAAGCCCACACTCTACAAATTCGTATTGTTTAAAGCTCATTGGGCCTGAGCCCGTAACTGTTCTTGGGGCCAGGTGCAATTGTGCACTTACATCTAGAATAGAATCTGTACCCACAATGGGTTTTGGTGCAAGCTCTAAAAGGGGGAAAAATGTATATAATATCGAAATGCAGAGTGTAACAAAAGTCATAGTTTATGGTGCAAAACGTACATTCGAAAAGTTTAGAATGCAAAGTATAATTAGATGTACAGTTTAAGATGGTAAAATATAATTTTTCTGGATTTTTTAGAATTCATTTTTTGAATTGGTCTCTTATCCTATCTCAGGGAGATTGATGTGAATTCATTTGAATCAAAAACCATTGACATCAATTCCCCCTTCCACTCCTTATAATGTCATTGAAAGTGAATAATCATATTGATAGTTATTTTCTTTGGCTTTGCAGGTCAAAACAAGGACTCTAACATCCACTCATTATAATGTCATATTGATAGTCATTTTAAGAGAAAATGAACAATCATATTGATGGTTATGGTTATTTTCTTTGGCTTTGGAGGTCAAAATAAAGACTCAGACAAAGTTCCAAAATTTTTTGACAATATTATAACACATGACATTTATTATGACTTGCTAACCAAATCCTTCATTTGTCTGAATGCAACGACCATATCCTTCTAGGATAAAGCACATCTAACATAAGATCCCTCCAACTTTCTAGTGATAATCCAAGGAAGAAAAATAGTTATGCCACCAAAATTGGTTATAATGGTTGACCTTCTTGCATTACTTAGAAAATCAGTGAATTACTTAGAGAATATAATGGTCGATCTTTCGTACAGGTTCGAAAATAATATATATATATATATATATATATATATATATATATATATATATATATATATATATATAAATGAAAAGATATTTTGATTGAACTCATAATATTGTGCCATTAACATCTAACTATTTTACACTATTATTCTAAGAGTTATTTGAGAATCACAATTTTTACTATATTTTTTTCTACATCTATTCTATGTGACAAATTATGATTGGTTGCCGGTCACTTTCTTATAGACTTGTCACTTTTTCTCCATCACTCATAATTAGCAACATAGGATAGCTGTAGAAAATGGCTTGGTAAATATGGTGGTCCTAAAATTATAGCTATTCTTATATATATTTTTAGTTGAATTTAAATTTTATTATATATTTGAACCATTAGAATTTTGACACATCACACACACACACACACATAAATGGCAAAACATATAGTTCAATATACAAACACAATCATAATAAATGCCTAATAGTTGAATTTTTAGTTCCATAATAATAATAATAATAATATAATAATAATAATAATAATAATAATAATAAAAACAATTTAAAAATTAAATTAAATAAAAACATATATTTTTAAAACTAGGTTCCACCTAGATGTTGGGGAAAATGGGCATTTGCCCTTAATTTACAAACTATGCAGCAAAATTTATCTTATTTTGAAACTATTTAGTAAAATGCCCATGCTTTTTAAACTTGATTTTGATAAAATCATGCAAACTTAAACAGGTGCCTATGCAGACTTAATGGGTGTTGTCAGCACCTGTTAACAAAAGTCTATAAACTTTACAACATGAGACTTATAAAGATGTATCACCAATTACAAAAAGTAATTTAAACATATATTTAATAGATTGTTGACATCTATAAATTATATTAATTGTCACATCAATTTATAAAGACATTGAAGTAAAATTTATAATTTGAATTATTTTTTATAATTAGTGACGCATATTTGTAATTTATATTTAATTAGTTGTATTATCTCTAGCATTACTCAATTATTTGGGACTTCTGAAAAATAGAATAAAAATGTAAAACTAATTTTTTTTCTTCTTATATTTCAAAAAAACTATATTTTTAAAATATATATCAATTTTCGCTAAAAAAATTTGGGGACCTTTCTCCGATAGGGGGCTCTAGATGATGGCCCAAGTAGCCTAGGCCAAAAGCTGGCCCTAAAGTCATAAAGAATGAATGATACAAAAGTTATCAAGGTTTAAGTTTGATACAATCTCTATAAAATTTGCCCCTCATGTTATTATGGTGATGTTTTGAGACTCATGAGTCATGAAGATTTACCACCCAATATACAATGATCATCGGTACACAAAAGAAGAACTGTAATATCTTTGTAGAACAAATTGAACTCTAGGTTTCCTTCTCTCATCGTAACTCTATGCAACTTTATGCACAGAATTATAGGGGTTGTTTGGATTTGTTGTTTTTATAACTCAAAACTCTGTTTTCGTCACCCATAACTCAAAAATGGTGGGGACCCATGACTGAGAAGTCTGTTTGGTTTTTGTTTTCATCACTCAATTATCTGATTTTTGAGTGATGAGTTATGGAAACTGAAAACACATTTTAGGTGTTTTCAGTTTCCATAACTCTGTTTTTAATGGTATTTCCGTAATTAAAACTACATATTGGGTCCCATGGTTAGACATTTTGCTCTCTCCAACACACATTATTTTATTATTATTTTTTTTTTTGTGTATTTCACGGGCCTAGAACACACCTTTCTCTATTCTCCTCTTCGTCTTCTTCTTTTCTTTCCTTTTCACGTTGGTTTTTGGGTTTGGTTGCATTTTTTTTTCCATTCCTTTTCACTGGGTTTCTGGGCTTGGGTTCTCTCCTTTTTTTTTTTTTTTTTTTTTCCTTTTCACTGGGTTTCATTCCTTTTTTTTTCTTCTCGAGTTCGTTGAGGTTGTCACCACTGTTGATGATGATGTTGCTGTTGTGGCTGTGGTGGGTTTCAGAGTTTTTAAGAAGTGGAACGTCGTCGTTTGTCATTGTAGGTTGTAGTGGCAGCTGCGGGGGTGGTTGTTGGACAGTTTACCACTGTGGGTTGTAGCGGCGGCTGAGGCAGTGGTTTTTTTTTTTTTGGGTTTTTGGAAAAGAAAAATATTGGATAGCCTAATAAATTACTGGATAGCCATTTGGTTATATTGTAGATCTGGGAAAAGCATGAAAATAAGGATCATGGTGAGCTTGATTAAAATACGTGTTAGCATGGATGAAGAGAAAAATAGGGGAAAACGAAGAGAAAAGCAAAGAAAAATGAAGGGGAGAGGCAGGGGAAAAAGAAAAAAAAAAAGGAAAGAGAAAAGTCAATTGACATTAGGTCAATGTGTGGGTCCTAGTTTTTTTTTTTTGGTTGAAAACATAACTGAGTGGTGGTGTTAAACGTGTGTGGTATAGGAAATTGTGGTATTTTAAGTGATGAGTGAGGAAAATTGAGTGAGGAGTGATGAGTGATGACAAAAAAAAAAAAAAAAAACCAAACTGCCCCATATATTCCTGAAAAACTCATGTATATATTAGGAAAAAATTCAAAACTAACCCTCTAACTTTCACCTTTTTTCATTTCAGTTCTCGAACTTTCAGTTTTGTCAATTCAATCCTCTAACTTTCAATTTTTGTCAATGTAGGGCTCCGTTACAACTCTGTTAGTGGCTGCCGTTATACCCACTAAAACGACGCCGTTTTGCACGTTTTTTTCTAATTCGGAATTAAAAGAATATAAGAAAAATCTGGAAAAAAAAAAAAAAACAAAACCCACGCTACATCCTTCCTCTCACACAGCGCCTTCGCCACAATGGAAGAAGTATGCGAAGGTAGACTTCTCCTTCACTAAACACGAGGAGGAAATCCTCCGCCTCTGGACGAAGATTAAGGCCTTCGAGGCTCAGCTTGAATGGACCAAAGACTCGCCGAAGTACTTTTTCTACGACAGTCCGCCGTTCGCCATCGGACTCCCTCACTACGGCCACATCCTCACTGGCACCATCCTCGCCGACACCATCAAGGACATCATCACCTGATACCAGTCCATGAACGGCTTCCACATCACTTGCTACTTCGGCTGGGACTGTCATGGGTTGCCAGTCGAGAATGAGATCAATCGTCGGGTCGATATCTCTCTCTCTTTCTCTCAATATCTGCAGCTGGCGATTTCAGTCCTCAACCCAGTCTCTCTCTCTCTCTCTCTCTCAAAGTTACATGGGTTAGGGATTTGGGTCTCCTTTGTTTTGTTTTGATTCAGGGGAAGGGGAAGAAGGTCGTCGTTCCCCTTAACATTTTTTTCCCAGATTTTTCTTATTTTCTTTTAATTTCAAATTAAAGAAAAAATGCAAAACGGCGTTGTTTTAGTGGATCCAACAGTAGACACTAACAGAGTTGTAATGGAGCCCTACATTCACAAAAATTGAAAGTTAGAGGACTGAATTGATAAATCTGAAATTTAGAGGACTGAGATGAAAAAGGGTGAAAGTTAATGGATTAGTTTTGCATTTTGCCTATATATTATTGGGTGCACTTGACACCCTTTAGATTCCAGCACAGACAACATCTTTAGCTGATTTAATGAGCTAGTCATTCAAGCCTCACAAGTCAGCTTTCTCATTTATTGAAAAATGACTTAGAGCAGAGTTATTTTTTTAAATTGTTGTCATTACAAAAAGTTACTTTATCTATTTTACCTTTTTACTTATAAAACATCAAATAAGTTCTATTTTTTTTTACCTATTTATTTAAATATTATTTATTTATTATTTCTTTGGAAATGATATTACAGAAGGATGCATTTTCCTCACCTAAATAGGATTGAAGAACTGAGATTAAGAGCCCATGATCTATGTTGTCGAAGCACTTTACTACGTCTGATTTTATTAGTCTATCAACCGGACCCCAGCTCTGGACTTCAAGAAAGAAAGTAATGGGGCCCCTACCTAAACCCGCTGATGTTTCATGGTTCTCTACTTCCTTCCATCGGTGATCTCTCCTCCCTGGTTATCTGTTCGCTTTTCTTCGTATTCTGCTTTGAACATTCAGTCCACGGAAATGCCATTAAGATGAATGAGACCGAACCCTAGGAAGAATCCTCAAGCAAGGGAACCCCACCCGAAGTCCTTGACTCTCAGTGTGGGAACGGAACGAAGGCTCTCAACGGAACTTCACTCAATTAGGATGACAGAGGCATTCCCTGTGCTAGTCAAGGTGAGAGCATCCCTACCTCTAATGGTTTGTACTTGAACTGACCGAAAGTCCTGTTTTGTTTCTTAAGGAGGGGCCCTGACGGAGGTTTTATACCTCTTCTCTTCGTCCCTGGCTTTTCTTCCTTCTACCTTTGTTATGACTTTGTACACCGTACCTCTTCAATCTATTGCTCCTAGGCCTATGGGTTCTAGAGTAGAGAGAATTCTATTGACTGTCTTTCCCTCGGGGGAACTCCCTTAATCCCAGAAGTTACGGAACTATCTTATCTTCCGAAAAGAGCTGAAGTAGCCATGTTTGCAGCGCTTATGCCTGCAACGGAAAGAGCATTTGGTATACGACATCTCATTCGGAGACATCTATCTCTCCCACTCTTTTTTGAAGATTCTAAAGAACAAAAGAAAACCCAAAACCCCAGCCACCTCCACTGCTACCCACAGTCCACAGCCACCTCCACTATTCACAGGCCACCATTAATACAATCCAAATCCACCAAATTTGCAACAAAATCATCTCAAAACCAACCAAAATCACACATAAAAACAACCAAATTTCAACAAATCCACAAATCCAGCAACAAAATAAACCTAGTGACAACCAACAAAAAAACCCACACCACCGCCATAGCCAACAACAATTGCCCACAGCAATGCCAAGCCAAACCGGCTTCAACCCAACCAATCCCAACCACCAACACAAACCCACAAACACAAACATATTCTGACCCCAATCTTGACCCTCACCACAAACACAATCCAATCAACAACCCACTACCACCACCACAAACCCACCTCAACAACCACCACCCACAACTCCGATTTAAAAATAAATAAATAAACCACCACCACCAGGCTTGGGTTGCTAATGGCTTGGGGAGCAGGGGCTAACGAGTGGTGAGGAGTTGGAGGAAAAAAAAAAAAATGAATGGGGGAGAAGAGAAGGGCTGGGTTTGGTGAAGATGAAAGGTGAAGTAGAAAGAAAAAATAGAGATAAACTGGCGATCTAAAGAAAAGAAAAGAAAGAAATTATTAAAATATTCCATTAGTGTGAACGCACAAGTTAAATATTGTTTTTTTTTTAAAACCTTTGAGCTACCGTGCACAATTGGTTGTGTACTCTAGCTAATAAGCCAAAATATTTAGCTTTATCTCCACCAATGCAGCATCAATTTTGTAATTAGTGGTGCTAAAAATAACAATATAGCTTTTTAGCACCACCAAATATGGATGCTCTTAGGCGTTTTGGCCATGCTAAAGGAAAAAGAAAAGAAGAAAAGAAAGAAACTATGCTCTTAGGCGTTTCGGCCATTCGGTCAATTGAGAGCTGAAGCAATACCAGCCATTCAACCACTTTGGTGAAGAGCTGAAGTTCAGTTTGTGTGAGAGAAACACAGAGAGGTAGAGAGCTTCAGTGAGAGGTGTAGTCCAAAAGAGATAGTGAGAAAACACAGTGAGTGTGTGTGAGAGTGAAAAAGAAAAAAAGAGACATTTTTATTTGCTCAAGCCACATACAAGGAAGATAAATTGGTGAAATTCTCTTGCAGTTTTTGAGTGCCATGGAGAGTTGAAGTGTTCAAAGGGAAGATTTTGCTATTGACTTTATAGTGAGATTGTATTTACTCATTGAGATTTTGTTTGTTCTATATCCAATTTATTGTGAACTCAAGTTTATTCTAAACTTAAGAGTTGTAATCTTTATTTCATAGTGGATATTTTTCTAAGTTGCTGATTTTTCCTTTTACATTGGAAGGTTTTTCACACAAAATTTGGTATTCTTGTGTGGTTGTATTTCTGTAATGCTTGCTGAAATTTTGTTTCCAATATATATTGCTATTGCTTGGTAGTCATTTATTTATATTTATTTAACGCTTAGACATTGCGAGGATTTAGAATTTATCCCCAACATATATCTATGAATGAAGGACTATGTTTATAGTGTCACATGAACAGACACTTTTTTGTTTCATAAAAAAAAATTGTGCTGTAAACAAACACTTAAAAATAACAATAATTATTTAATATTGAGACAACCCATATGGACTTAGACTTATATATATTTATAAAAGCCTAAATCCAACCTTTATGGGACTTGCTGATTCCACCAATTTAAACAATCTTCAATTGGTTGCTTTAGAAGTTAATTTCTCATCTACTCAAATGGTTTTTTGGCAAGTAACACATGACATTAATAGCCAATTAAACACTTGCTAAAACCCTCCTTTTTTTTTTTCAGTTCATTCTAAGTATGTATAGGCTTCATCTTTCAACTGAAATGTGTGCTAAAGTTGAACCATGTATTTGTTTATTTGAAATATGTAATCTTCATCCATTTTTGTAAAATTTTAAACCCTAGTCTTTCTATATATATATATATATATATATATTTGTTTTATGTTTGTTTTCATTTAAAAAGTTGTTTCATGATGTAGAACAAACATCACATGCCTTCTTGGAATAGCAATAATGTAGGAAGTCACAACGCAAGATCAAAGGGGTTGCTTGTAGAGGCCATTGGGCCATTAGTGTCGGAATTGCATAAAATTTGTCAGGTTCAAGGGAAACTGCATTTTGATCCAAACTCATGATAAATGCTACAAGCATCACTTAAATTTAGGCGAATTCCTTCGTTAAGGCCCTGAAAATAGTGTTTTTGCTATTTATAGTAGTATTTGTTTTTCCTTAATAGCTTTTAATTTAAAAGTTAGAATAAGGTCCTGTTTGTTTTAGGATGACCCTTAAAGTCAGTAGTTTATGATTCTGCATTTAACTCAATTTTGCAATTTTTGTTAAATTTCAGTATTTTGTCATTTAATCGCCTAATTAGTGTGAATTAGGGTTTTAGATGTTTTGTCAATTTTATTCTCTGGTAGATTTCAGTTTATCATCTTGTGGATTCAAGGGACCTCTCATGGATTTGAGGTTTACTATCCAAAAAATAACAGTTTAGTTTTTGTCCCATTAAGAGAGTATCGTGTGTGCTTTCTTTAAGCTTTTGTGACTTCATTTCTTTAACGGCAAAAAGAGAATTGGTTTACGAAAATTTAACGAAGTTGATCCTATGTAGGCAAAATGCCAATTTTTGAATCATAGATATGCAAGATGAAAATGATTGATCTTGATCATTTAACACCAACAGTATCCTTCTATTCATTAACCAAAAGAATATTAATTAAAAAAAAAATATTGTGAGGAATGAAAATGCAAGTTTGCTTCACTGGTTTCCTGAGGTTAAGAGCTTCAACACACAATCTTGTTATAATGGCATATTTGGAGCACACTGAGGTGTTAATAAACCAGGAGTTAACCCTTTTAAAGCATCCCCATTGAAAATGGCAAATGGGAAATGTAAGGAATATTTTGCCATTAGAGCCTTAAACACCCTAGCATTGAAAATTGTAAACCATCAAAATTGTAAAAAAATTTACAATTGAGCTACAGTAGCATCTTATTAATAAGATGCTACTGTCGCTCAATTGTATTTCTAAAAATTAGTTTTTAATTGTCTCTCTCCTCTCTCCCTCATTTTTTTGTTCTTTTCTCTATCTTCCTTCTCTCTCTCATTCTGCTCTCCTCTCTTCAAACTCAACCCCATAGCCACCACACTATGGCCTGACCCACTGTCACCGGCCATGGCAAGCCACCACCCACTCATTATTTCTCTTCTCTCTCTCGTTACAGATCGGTGTGGTGGCGTGGAGATCAACGTTTGGGGTTTGGCACAGAGATCGGTGTTTGGGTGTGGTGTGGAGATCGGCATTGGGTTGTGGGTTTGCCTTGGGTTTTGTTTGGGTTTGTCGTGGGTTGCATGGGTTCGGATCGGCGTAGGTTTCTCTTGGTGGTTGTTGGCGTGGGTTTTGGGGGTTGGAATGGTGGTGGGTACTGTGATTGGGTAGTGGTTGCTAGTCAATGCCGCGGTGGTTTTGGGTGGTGCTGGCTAGGTTTTTTCGCTGGGTGGGCCACGATTTCCTAGATTTCTTTGGAGATTGGTGGAGTTGTTGTGGAAATTGGGTCGATAGTGGAAGTGGGTTTAGTGTGGTGTGGTGTGGTGATCGGTGTTGGGCGTGGGATGTGGAGATCGTCGTTAGGCATGGAGATCATCGGATGTGGAGATTGGCGTTTTTGCTGGGTTTTTGTTAGTCGTGGAGATCAGCGTTTTTGTTGATTGTGGGATCGTGGGCATGGAGATTTTGCTGGGTTTTTGTTAGTCATTTGTGGGTTTTGTTTTGGCAGTGGTGGGTGATAGGCAATGAAGCAGGTGGAGGTGGAGGTGGTGGTGGTTTCAGTGGAAGAGAGACAAAGGAAGAGAGTTAAGAATTAGAGAGAGGAGAGAGATGGGAGAGAATGAGATATTTTAATTTATTGGGTAGATATATTATTTTAAAGAGTAAAATAGAAGAATAAAAGTTTTAATGTTGGGTATGTTGAAAAATGGTATGGTATAAGTAATAAAGTAGCTTTTTGGATGGTAAAATAGGATAGAATTGGGAGAAATGAATGCTGATGCTCTTAAAGTCAAAATGGTTTCCCAATCAAGTTTAATGAAGCAAAAGTAATATTTCAAGCCATGTCAATGTTAGGGATTATGCGCTTTCAAAAAAAAAAATGTTGGGGATTATGCCCTAAAATCCAATTTATTGGCATGTCATAAATAATTAAATTGTTTAATTATATGAGATTATTTATAAATAAACTAATGAGATATTATCATAGTTCTTGAGATGCATTGTATGTAATTTATGTAATTTAGTTACAGAGGATATAAATCACAAGTTTCTTGTAAATTCAAAATATAGTTCATAGTCGGTGATGAAATTGGGTGTTTAATTTGCGAAGACTATAATACATCAATTAAGATGGTTTGTCTTGATCATAGAAATAGAGACTTCTAGTTGATGTGTCTTAAGTGGTAAGACATACTGAACTTGACTGCTATGAGATTAATTATTCAATTAACAACTGTTACTTGAATGATTAATCTCACCACTTCTAATTTCATAGACTCTCAATCCTGAGAGGATAGTGAACCCGATCATGAAATATAAGTTATTTTGAAATATCAGAAGTGAGATCTAATATTGACCGTCAAAACCTCAGTATGTTAGGTAACCATATGTAGTATTCAGGGAACACATATTCTCAAGATGAAATCCATAATCTATTTTTATAAAGACACGAAATATTCTCTTAAGATAAGTTTAATAGGAATTAGTTATTCATGGCACTCATTTTAGTAAGGAGTTACTAAAGTTTATATTTATTGAAATTGGATTTCAATAAATATGAATAACTAAAAGATTAAACCGAGTTCTCAAGGATAAAATAGTTGTTTACAAAGTGACAGTTTTTTATAATTTTGTTCACTATAGATATTTCATGGAGGGGTCAAATGATATTATTAGAGTCTTGGGATATAATTTATTAATAAGGCGTAGAATGCAATTATATTTATATAGTGATATTAAATATAATTAATGGTAATTTTAGACTTATCAATAGTTGACAGATAAACGCAAGACTCATTGGAGTTAGAGTCTTATTTGTTCCCTTTGGTTTCATTTCAAGCCACAAACTAAAACCCAATTGGGTAGGCTCAAAATGCTAACCCAATTAGATAATCAATTTTTATTTAATAAGAGTTATTAAATAAAATAACTACCAAGGTAGTTAAGATGTACGTATGATTAAAAGAAGAGAAAATAATTTCTCTCTACAGAATCTTGGGAATACACTTTTCAAAAGAAAAATCAACGTATGCAAAACTGATTGAGAGACCACTCTTCTCAGGCACCATGTGGAATTGAGATGTTGATTAGAGGTATTCCCAAGTCTTGATTTTGAATTTCATTGCATCAAGGAACGCTTTCTATTTTTTGTTCTAAAATTTAAGGTTACATATTATCTCTCATGAATGAAGTAGATCTATGTTTGTTGCTTCCGCTGTGTGTTTTGTATGAGATGCAAAACCATATTTTCCACCAGTCAATTCCAATTAAACCACAGGAAAATGAGTTGAATTAAGGAGAGCCTATTTCTTAGACCCCTAATCCTTCCATAATATTCTACTGTTAAGAATGCTTTAATGTCAGATCAATAATACAATACTTGGTTGTATTTTTTTTTTTCCTAAAAATCTTAGATGGTTAGTGACACAGGCCAGGAAGTTGGGATTATGGTTTCAATTTTTATTTCGCTTTAAATCTTTTTTTATAATGTTTTCTTGAGGAATGTTGCTACCTCTTTCACACCCCCTTTTGGATCCCGAGAGGATTTTCTAATAAAAATCCGGTGAATATGTTGCAATGCCATGTCTTTATTGCTACTAGCTATTTTGCTGCCCGGGGGAATAGCTCATAATGTGCATATGTGGCACATGTTCCTATACATGTCACATTTTCATGGATTATGTGGCTGACCAAAATCAGTGTGCCATGTTGCACAATTTGGATTGTTTAAGAGAAGAATTGAGAAGGTGAGAAGAGAAAATAAATTGAGTAGGTGAGAAAATAAGTCAATTGCTTTCATGTGGGTGGGTTTGGAAAATAAGAAAAGTGAGTTAAGGAGCTATCTAGGGACGTTACTTGTTTAAAATAATTAGTCAAATTTCTTAGCGAGAAGCTCAAAATGGTATGCTAAAATAGACTAATACAGAAATATTTTATTTCAACTAGCGAATCCAAAATGGGTTCTAAAACAATATTCAAAACATTGATATCTATACAAAATAGACATTAAAAAAAGAGAAATATATAAATAGAGATCACATATGTACCAACTCGTACTCTCTCTAACTACCTCGATATGTACCAACCTACCAGTCTCTGTGCTTATATATACCTCAACTACATCTCTATCTCTATGTTCTCATTTACTTTCAATTCACTTTCAAAATTTCTAAACAGTTCTCTTACAAGTTACAATCTGCAAAAAATGTGGATGCCCGTAGATCTCATTCTGGGGTCGATGTCAGTCGAGGACTCGATTGCGGAGAGTCCACCCCGAATCGCCAGCGTTTCCATTGTCGAAGGCAGCAACCACGTCCTCCTGCAGCAAACGATACCCATCCTCAACGAGAACCCCAAAGTGTTCAGAATTGACTGCGTGGACGCCCTGAAGGGCAGTCTCACCCTCGTCTCCAAGCTCAAGACAGGCGGAGATCTCAGCAATATTCTTATTGGCGAGGTGCGTGTCAACATCAAGGAATTGTTGGACCAAATTGATGGTAAGAAAAGCTATTTTACCTATCCTATCACAGGCCCATCTGGGGATGTGACCATAGGGGCCCTCAAGTTTTCTGTTGAGTTTAAGGAGGTGAGGATGGCGGATCCTCCTAATGGCCCTACCCTGGCACACACAGCAGGGCCAAGTGCAATAACCCCTTACATGGGTCCTACACATGCACAGGGTTATGTCTCGCAACCAGCACCTCCTCCTCCACCATACCATGCGCCGCAGCCACGCCGTCCTGGTATTGCTCGAAGATTTGCAACGCGTCTTGGGTTGGCTTACCTTGTTGACTTAATCGAGAATGGTTTCGACTTCGACACTGAATTTGACGACGTTGTTTCGTTGTTCTAAAGTACAAAGGTAAACAGACGGACTATTTGATTTGATTTTATTTTTGAATGCTTTGGTTTAATCTTTTTCTTGCAGATAATAGTTTAATTATCAAACACGAAAGACGCTTTCAGAGAAGTCGGAATACGTACTTTTTGACTTGATAGTTTTCCCTTCTTTGGTTGACCACTGGCATATAAAATTTCAAGGATGTGTTTGGTAACGTCCAATTGTTAGGAACTCGGTGTTTGCCTAACGAGCCTTCAATTTTGCCAATACCTTTCACAAACACTTGGATTTTATTTGAAGTTTTTAGGTAAAAACACATATTTAAATTAAATATATTCTCTTTTCTTTATATCCTCCCTTGCTCTTTCCGAACATGCAAAAGGAAGGCACTTTCTTTTTCATTTCCTTTCCTAAGTTCTCTACTTTTCTCTTCATTTACAAAAACAACCAAACACAGTGCAAGCCGCAAACAAGTACAACCAAGCATATTCTCTACTTCTCTCCTCTGCCCTTTTCCACGGTTGTCACTTGCTATTGCCCTATGGAGCCCACAGTTGTGTGACAGAGATAACTTATACGTATATTTTTTTTTTCCTACACTACAATCCAAAACACCAAAAAAATAAATAAATAAAAACTGTTCAACTAGTGCCGCCACCTTAACCACTACGAAATTGCTCGCTCTCTGTTTCGCTCCCCCCTCCATACTCTCTCACTGTATAATGCATCTCTGCTCAGCGGCGAGCCAAGTTGAAGAAAGGGTGTTAACCTAAAAAAAAAAAAAATATATATATATATATATATATATATATAATATTTTGATTTATCTAACTATGATCACCCTAAGAGAAAAATTGACCATCTTAAGGATTGTACCAAAAGAGGAGGCGAGAAAAAAATATGTCGGTGAAGGTAGAGCAAGAAGTTCAGAGAGACACGACGATGAAGAAGAAAAAAAGAAGAAGGAAGGCGTGTGTGAGAATGAAAAGCCAAAAAGATGAGATGAAACGTGGGTGTGTTGGAAATTATTACCTTCTTGGAAGCTCCTACTTCCTAGTTTACAAAAATAGCCTTACATAAAAAATAAAAAAAAAGAAGGGAAAACCTGAGTATTTTTTTAATAACCAATTTTAATCTTGTTAATTATTTTACATTAGCATTTGAAAAAAAAATTAAATACATTAATCTATATTCTTTATCTTAATTATACCTAAAGATAATTAATCTATATAGAATGTTGATGCAACATATATATAGGTTGCAGAAGATTGACACCCTAAAAAAAATTCCTGCCATTAATATCTTTGTTTCAGTGAACCCATTTAATCAAGGTTAACACACTTCTCTTTTAGCTATCGCTTTATTATTATTTTCTTATATTTATTTGTTTTTGGATACTAGGTACCTGTAGGTGGCGGATTCACATGTAGACTGAGCTTGCCCCTAAACTTTTAAAAATTTCTTTAGTGTGTTATAATATGTTTACAAAGTATATCCCTTACAAGGCCCCTAAATTTTTTTTTTTTTAATATTTTCAACTCTTGGGCAAATTATAATCCCCCAAAAATATATGTAAAGTGTATGTATATGAGTATTTAATAAATTTAGCATGATTAGTGTTTTTTTGCGCACGCAAAATGTAATAATATCAAGTTATAGGGAAAATGTTGTATAAGAAAAGTGTAATCAATTTACTCACAATCTTGATCCAGCGTAATATAAGCAAGTTGTTAAGAAAAATGTTATATAATACCTATGTGTCTTCTAAATCACAAAGTAAATGATCAAGTGATTTGAGGATACACACTTACATAGTATTCATTTACATCTGAAAAGAGAATAAAAATGTAGAATGTAAAAAGAAGTCTTCAAATTATTCTACATATAAATATAATTATTGATGTGAAATTTTTTTCCCTTTGAGCTTGTAGTTATGTGTGGTTTTTTTCCTCTGATAATTCAATAGTTTTAATGATTAATGAAGGTGAAGGGATTTGAAACGTCGACTTTTTGTTAGAATCAGCAGAAGGTACCAGTTAAATTGCTTTTGGCTAGTTATATGCTTTTTAGAGTTTGAATAATTATATACAATTTATAATAGACACACACATATCTATAAGATGAAAGTTTATAATATAATCCCCACAAAACAATTTTCTAGCTCCGCCACTGGTTCATCTTAGTCTTCCACCTTTTCATTTTCTTTTTGTTAACAGAGTTCATTGCAATCAATCCCTTTTGCTGGATTAAATCTTTCAGGGTTTGATTTCATTTTCCTTTGAAATTCATTATAAGTGGGTAAAGTCTCATTTAGTTTCAGATCTGTTACAATTTATTTGCGGTTATGGAATTCTATGATTGTTTTAGTGGTTTACAGGTAGTTTCATATATATTTGCAATCTGCCATTTGTTATCTAGGAACTTTGTATAAGTTCATTGGAGTTAATTAATTGTCATTCTGTTTTGAGTATATGTTTGACAGTTCTGTTTTGAGTATAAGTTCGGTTTTCTTGGTTTGATAGTATAGACTATATAGTGGTCGAGCTGCTGTACAGTAAATGATGCGTCTTCATTTAGTTTTCCTTTCACTTTTTGCTTGAATATGGGTTTCATTTTAATTTTACTCTGTTTGTGTGTGTGATTTGGGACTAGAGTATGCATGGTTCCCTTTGTCTTTTTGCTTGTTCATACATCTTTTAACTAAATTATATTCTTCGCTGCCCACATGCGTCTACTAATCTTCTCTCTGTTCATAAGTTCACTAAAAATTATGTTTGCTGTTTTAAATTGGATGCTAATGGCTCTATTGTGAAAGACAAAAACATGGGAGGACCCTTTTCCTCGGGAAGACTGAGAACAGATTGTATTCTGTCATGTTGCATTCCCTTACAAATGTGTTTTACTGTCAACTTGCAATATCTTCTTTCCAAATTTTCTCTCTTCCTTGCAATAGTTCTTATTTGAATAATAAACTCGTGTGTTCTTCATTGATGTCAACTTGTGAAAAGCATGAAGTTTCCATGTTCACTCTCTTCCTCTTTCCCACCAAACCGCTCAGAAGTTGTTCACAGTTATGAATGGGGACGAGTTCCCATTTCTTCAATAAGAGGTTTTAATTATTGCATCAGATTTATTGATATTGCACTCACTACTATTGGTTATATCTTAGAAACACTATTCTCTGCTACTCATTTTCTTTGCGGATCGATAATGCTAGTTTTAATGCTCATTTTTCTTTTGCTATTTGTGACTGTATATCTTAAAAAGCTTCTGTTTCTATGTTGATGAAGTAATTATGTTATTTTTGAAGTCGTTTTTGTGGTTGTAACATATTTTCTTCTTTAATCATAATGCATTTTCTCATTGTTCAAATGTTTAATACTGCAGATGCATCCCAATAAAATGGTAGTGTTTGCTGAAAGGCCCAGGAAGTAAAGTATGGTGTCAGCCACATACAGCATGTGGTAGTTGCTGAAAAAGATATCTTGGAATTTCCTGGATCAATTTTTAACTGCCGTATTTGCTTTATTTTCCTGCTGGACCTCATAGACTGCTCAAAGGATTATGGATGATCGAGTTTGTCGTTTTTTATACACATCTTATATGGATGACTTAAATGCATGCTAATTATTTCTTTGGTAGCTTATTTTTCCCTTACTATTTATTACTACCTGCAAAGGAGCTGGCCAAAAGGACCAGGGAAGGAAGAGCAAGAACAAAACGGATAGAACATTATTAAACCCTAAACACCCTTACTTTCAAAACATAAAAAAGGTATAACTATCAGTTTTATTTTGGAATATCATTTTGTTATTTTATGGATTTTAATAGAAGTTTCATATAGATAAAAATAAGAAATAATATCCCTTGTTTTTTTTATCTATACATTTTTTTTAACTTGATAAAAACTAAATAATTACCATTTATATAATACTTTATGTTCCTCTCATTCCTCCTTTACAAATTTCAATTTATATATACTTAGTCAATTTACATGATATGTGGTATCAAAACTCATTACGCTATTTATTTATTTGTATTTAGTGTTGTACACTTACTTAATACCAATTGATTTCTTTTTTGCAACAGAAGGCAGTAAACTCCTCTCTCTCACTAGCTAGCATTAATTTCAATATCCATAGTTTGAATACGATGATTATTTCTGGCAACTTCTTCAGAGCCCCATGACTCTTAATTATTATTCCTATAGTATAATTTTCTTTATTGTAATTATCAAAAACAAAAATTCCAATATATATATATAAATTTTAAAACTTCCAAAAGTTACACCCAAGCCTCTCTCAAGAATTAAGTTAGTAAAAAAGGATCCAAAAAAAATTTAATGACCAACTAACACACACCTATTGTCCTTTAAAAAAAAATTTTTAGTTAATAAATACATAAGCTCAAATGATACAATCTTATTGAAGACATTAACGGATTAACCACCTCAAGTAGCGTGGTCAACTCGTCCATATATGAACAACTAGCCTTCACAGTTCACACTTTGTCTTTGGAATTAATTTGTAAAGAAAACTATCTTATTAATGGTTCTGTTTTCCTGAGTACAAAACACTTTAAAGTATGAGTTTGAAAAATATACCATTTCTTAATTATTTTATTAATTTCAATTATAAAAATATTTAAAACTATGTCGGTATGTTTGGTTATTGATATAACTAGGTAAACGGGAAATAATTATGCTCTGAAAATCTCTCTCTCTCTCTCTCTCAAATTAGCTTCCAAATAAAATATGACAACATCTCTCTCTCTCTCTCTCTCTCTCTCTCTCAATTTAGCTTCCAAATAAAGTATGACAACATAATTTTGTTTATATAAAATTTTTTATGCTAGTCTCAGACTTCAGTGCAAGGAAATTATTGTGAAATATTTAGTTCAAAATTAATAATAAATGATTTTAAGATTTAAAAGAACGTCAATTTATTATTTCATATATGATTAAATTGAAACGTATTAAAAGAAAATTATTATACTTTTTCCTTTTATTTATAGTTATTATTAATTACACTAAAATCTAAATATTCTTTAGTTTTATTTTTATGTATTAATTTGTTTTTAATTTTTTTTATAGAATTCTCATTCTTAAATGGAGAATTTTTTTTCCTTCATATTTTATCACCAAAAATGAAATCCAGGTTTTGTGGCTAAATAATACAAGAAAAAAATTTAACTACAAAATTAGTTGTCACATAAGGTTATAACCTTACTCAATATCTGTTTATTAGAAGTATATTTTGACTAATCTACTATTAAATTATATATTTTTCTTACATCCTCCATACTTGCAAAATTACTAAAAAATTAACGATCAATAGCTATTTCATCAATAAATTATTTAAATTGCAAGTTTTTGTAATTAAAAATTATGCATAAAATATAAGCTTATTGATCATATATATAGTAAATAATATTCGATTGACACAAAATTTGACATGTATATTAAGAATGTAAAGAACATACAATTCAATGATTAGATTTTTAAAATATATAGTAAAGTTAATTTTTTAAAGGAAGTTATAACCTTAGGTTACAACTAATTTTATATCTAAATAGCGGTGGATATAATTTGATTTTCAAGTGGGTTGGGCAGTTCAACTATAATAGCAGTGAGTCGAGTTGGATAGTGAGTTGAGTTTTTTAAAATTGTTGAGGCTTGACCCAACCCACCTATATATATTACATTTGTTAACATGAAAAATGAATGATATTTTGTCAACATTTGCACAAGCATATATAATGACTTGAATATGATATTCATACCTTTTTTTTTAATAGAAATAAAATTAGAAAACATTTATAATTTAAGACATGTGTACTTTTTTTTCTTTGTTTTTGAGATGTGTGTACTTTGATTTATGGGAAATTTTCTTTTATTTATATTTTATTGTTAACACTAAGTATAGTTAGTTTTATTTTTTATGTATTAATTTATTTTTAAATCTTTGTAAAATTCTTTTTTTATTTTTTTGAGAGAGAATCTTTGTATAATTCTTATTCTTTGGAGAATTATATATTTTTCTTCATACTTTGTCCCCTTAAATATGAAATCCATACTTAAATAACATAATCTTGTAAACATTTACGCAAATGGCGTTAACGATATGAACGCCTAGAAATTTATCACCAATGGGTTGTACAATTTGCTTGCATTACGTACAGAAGTAACTATCAACAAGGACCCGCACTTTAGTGGACTTCATACTATGACCAATTCCAATTACCTTGCTTATTCATTACCTCTAACAATCATCTTCTTATTATATACTAATACAAAACTCTATGATTTCAAGGAAGCTATTTTAGTGCAAAATTAGTAATGAACCTCACATTTTTTTGTCACAAAAGAGAGTGAAGGTAGCTACATTTATTTTTTAAAGCTTTCTGTATCAAATTGAGCCTTATAATATGAGTTCAAAATTGTTATTTTTTTGTCACGGCTCCAATATGCCTCACTCTTTAGCAAGAGACTTTGGTTGTTTCGTGGGTAATGTCATTTGGGCACAAAAAAAGTATGAAGGAAAGAAAATATATGGGAAAAATTCATCACATGAAAGACTAGGAAGTATTGGGTTAGCAACTAGGTTTTGAAGAAATTTTAGTCAATCTGAGGAACTTGAGGGTAGACGATCGAGGCCTGGAGGGCTAGAATTATGAGAGAAATTTGAGAAGTTGTGGAATTCTATTGGTTGTTCAATTGATTTGTGAAGTACTTTCATTCACATGATAATGCTTATCTAGTTTTGGTGGTTCTCAATACTTTTGGACGACAGCGTTCACTCTTTTTTTAGCAGCATCTCACAGGTCTTATGATTAGGGGCCATCCATGCCTAAATGCTCAATGAACCCAGTTACAACAATATTTAGTCATTCAGAAGAGATGAAGTCCAAATGCATTGGCCAAGCCATTAGGAGAAAGATGGGAATAGTGGTTTGGAGGGGTTTGAAAAGGCTTTCAAGCAAACTTGCTTCTAGATCCATGCAATGAGCTGAGACTAGAGGTGTTCAATTCATTATCTGTTGAAAATATAGTTTGAACAAGCCTAAGAGTCACCATTTAGTGCTGGTTTGGTCAAAATTAATGCTTCCCTCATTGAGTCCTACTTTTAGCAACCTGAGGTCCTTTTCTCATTTTTGTGGAAACAAACCAAACCAAACTAGGTTAATCAAGAACCCTTAATTAGCCGAAGTATATTCATAAAATTCACTACCAAGGGTCACGTCATGATGGCTTTTACTGAACAAAGCAGCTTGAGGATTTTGACATTAAGAGAAAATAAAAGGAGAAGCAAGTAAGGCATCGGCATCAACTCATTCCCCATCAAAGATTGTGTGTTTCTTGAAAGACTCTTAACACCACTTCTCAATAATTTGACAGGTCCAAAAACTTTTGGTCTCTCCGATTCAACAGCACTATTTTGAAGCCCTTTTTCTCCTTTCTGACTTAATTCACATATTTTCTTTTATTATAATTTGCTCTTGCCATGAAGTTTATTATTCCCATTGTCACATATTTTGTTGGGGCTTTCTTTTTTTAAGGCTCGAAAGAATGACACTTTACCCTAAATTTAATGAAAAATACATTTTCATCTTTGATATTCATTTAACCGAGCTCTATTAAATTGAATGTTAAAAATATTTTGCACTGACCTAACATTTGCTTAAGGGTAAATTTTCAAAATTATCCTCCCTTTCAGAATTAAAATCCATTGTTTTAAAATTTTAATTAAAGTGTATTTTAAATGATTCAATATGACTTCTTCCTTTTTTTTTTCTTTTTTTTTTTGTATTTGGTAAACTTTGACTTTTAAATTTTAATTCTAAATTTATCAATTATTATTTTACTAATTATAATCAAACTTTAGTAAATAGAAATTTATAGAAATTTAAAATATTTTGTTACTAATAGAAACAAAATGAAAGAATATTCTTCAAAACTCAAGGCAAGGGAGTATCATTATCCCAATTTTATTTATTGAATATTTTCTTCTAATTTTATTAAGGTCGCAGGGAAAAGGATGCACCAGTAGCAGCCACTAGTCACTTTGTTGACAGGATTCCCATCTTGACTCTCTTAATTGTAACCCACATTTTTTTGACAAAACATAAACCCTTACTCCTAAGCAGATTAAAATCCAGTGGAATACCTAGAACCAGTGCAATACCTAGAACATTCACAGGTTGCAATTACTCATTTCTCTCTCACAAAAAAAAATTATCACTTCACTTTTCAACTTTTAACTTTTTCTTTTAATGTTTTTTTATTTAGTAGATGAGATTAAAAATTGTTTTTTTTTTTTCTTTTTCAACTTACAATCTCAAAAGATTCCTTTCACTGTTCTCAAAATCACATATTCAACAGAGTCAAAGTCTCATATGAGAAAAGTGAGGTACACGCATCTTTATTGGCATGTAGTGAACAAGATAATTTTCTCTCGGTGGGTTTTTGAATTTTAGTTAAGTCTTATTATTTGTTGTGGGAGAAAAAGTTTTTGTTTCGATCCCCATTTTTATTAAAAGTTAATTGATTTTTTGACTTGATAATTAAAAAAATTATTATAAAATAAACACTATAAATTAAAATGAAATATATATATAATATTTTTTCTCATTATAATTATCGCAGTTCCAAAGAAAAAAAAAAGTTAACCCAAATATTAAGGGCCTATTTGGTACCCATTCTAAACTCACATTTTTATATTTTAAATAACTTTACACACATTTTTACCTACACAAATTTTAAAAAACTACAACAATCTCATTTCTAACTACTCTACCACACACCCTAAAGTACTTAGCAACAAGTCCTGAGCACTGAATACACGATGACACTAACATAGAGCTTGCTGCTCATACCAGGCGGACCCCAAATGCTGCATAACTCGTTCACTAAGGGTCTGTTTGGATAGAACTTATTTTGCTGAAACTGAAAATTGAAAACACTGTAGCAAAATAATTTTTAAATGTGTGAATAGTATTGTGGGACCCATTTTTAATGAAAAAGTGATTAAAAAGTGAAATTTGTGAGACCCATAAACAGTAATTTTGTGCACTGTTCATAGTTGAAAGTCAAGATGTACGGCTGCTTTTTAAAAAAAAAAAAAAAAAAAATCTCCAAAACGTGGACGTGGGCTGGACGTGAATCCAAACCCCCTCTAATGCTCCAACTCAGGTTGATGGACTTGGCGGTGGTTTTGGGAGGTGGATGAAGTGTTCTCTCAAATTCTGTTTTCTCCACAGCTCTATATAACAGTGTTGAATCTCCAACCCATTTTGCTGGGTATATGAATTCTGTTGTTTCTTGTTTACAAAGCAAATAAATCAAAGAAGCATCAACAATATTTTTCTCTCCCTCTGATAATAGAGGAATACTTGTTCGATTATTACGGAATTTAAGTACTTAGTAATCACAAACACATGCACACATTAGTACTTTACACCATTTGAATCAACGACCATTGTCGTACATTAATTCCTTTTACCTATACTATAATGTTCACTTTCTCTAAAGCAGTGTGTGCCATGTTGCACAATTTGGATGATTTAGTCAATCTGAGGAAATTGAGGGTAGTGGAGGGCTAGAAATTTTAGAAAAATTTGTTAAGTGCTCGAATTTTATTGAAGATTCTTCATTCCGTGATAATGCTTATCTAGTTTTGGTGGTTCTCATTGTTTTTGGCTTAATGCTATAGAACGACCCCGTTTTCTTTCAACCCCCACAGCCCTACCAATTGTCTCTCTCTTCTGGTTTAAGACTTCAGAGTTAAGAGTTCAGACCCACATATTTTAATTGTTTACCAATTATCTCTCTCTTCGTTTTCAAAATGGGAATTTGCTTAAGGTAGAAGAAATTTAAATAAACAATGTGTCCTTCCACTCTAATAATTACTTGAATCAGAACGTTTTTCAGTTCATGTTCTTTCAAAAGTTTTGGAATACAATAATAAACCGGTCGGTAATATAACTTGACCAAGTCCAAGTTACATTAGGGTCCTAACCAGCCGACTTGAGGAATACAGTATTTTCCTTCTTGCCGTGTTCAACTAGGCCTTCTGAATTTCTACTTGATTCTGACACCCACATCAACATCAACGGATTTAAATTAGGTGTAATACTTACTATATGCAATTATTGCTCCTATAAGCTAGCGAATAATTAAAGAAAATAGATATACGAGAGATTGCAGAGTAATAATTATTTTTTTACAATTAAATATTATGTTATCAAATGTTACCAAGACAAAATCCGTAGAATGGACTTCGGCTTTGATTTCTATAAACTAAATAACTACTCGTTTTATATAAAAAAATATATTTTTGATTAATTAATATATATTTTTATTTATTAAGAATCCACTTGATTGAATTTTGATTCAGAGAAAAGAAAGTGCAATTGATTATATTCATCTCACAACAATTTTTTACTTCTCTACTTTTTTTACTTTTCACATTTTTATTTTTTTCATTTAAAAGTTGAGATTGAAGTTATAGTCTTTTAACTCTCAATCTTTGCTATTAAAAATAATTACATATGATGTAATTTCGAGGGTATTAGACTTGAACTCAATCTCATGACAACATGGCACAATAGTGGGTTGTACAAAGACAAGCACTTTAGTAGACTTCATAATATGACCAATTCAAAGAACCTTGCTCATTCATCACATTCTTAGTAATATATACATTACTTTTATGATTTCAAGAAAGCTATTTTAGTGCAAAGTTAGTAATATACCTCACATTTTAGACACAAAATTGGGTGACAGTAGCTACATTTATTTATTTAAACTTTTTGTATCAAATAGAGCCTTTTAAAGGCAACATTATTATTTTTTTCTTTGGGTATGTGTAACATTAATCTAAATTGCTTTGCCAGGGCCCCAATATGTCTCACTCCTTAGCAAGAGACTTTGATTCTTTCATGAGTAATGTCATTTGGGCACAAAAAAAGTATGAAGGAAAGAAATATATGGAAAAATTTCATTACATCAATGACTAGGAAGTATTTTTCTATCAACAAGGTGTTGAAGAAATTTGAAAAAGCGCTGAGCCATGTTGCACAATTTGGATGGTTTAGTAAGTCTGAGGAAATTGAGAGAAATCTGTGAAGTGATGGAATTCTATTGGTTGTTCAAATGATTTGTGAAGTAGTTTCACTCACATGATAAATGCTTATCTAGTTTTGGCGGTTCTCATTATTTATATTTATTTTTTTGGTATTACGTACTAGGACGACAGCGTTTCACTCTTCTTTGAGAAGCATCACACTGTTCTTATATGAGATAGAGGCCATCCTTTTTTTTTATAGCTCAATGGATCCATTACAACAATGTCTAGATGAAGAGTCCAAATGAATGGGCCAAGTCCATCAGGAGAAAGATGGGAATAGTGGTTTGAATGGTTTCAAAAGGCTTTTAGGCAAACTTGCTTTGGGCCCCATGCAATTATGAGCTGAGACTTTAATGCTTGAACATAGGGTTCCATTAAGTGTGATTTAGTGAACATTATATGCCTCCCTCATGGAGTCTCACTTTGCAACCTAAAGTCCTTTTCTCATTTTTGTGGAAACAAATCATGATTCAAACCAAATTATGGTTAATCAAAAGTGTGTGTATTTAGCAGTTTGTTTGTTTTTCAAAAAGAAATAAAGTGGGTCTTGTCCCACATTGCTAAAGTTACACTCCAGTGAGTGTAACTCTTTTCCATTAATTAAAACTCTACTCTACTACTATAAAAGTTAGGTCTTTTTGTAGTGATACTTTGAATTAAGTAATGTGTTAGAGTTTGACAAGAGAGTGTAATTAATGTGTGTGTGTGTGTTTAGTCCAAGTATTAGTTTGAGATCATTGCTGATCGATCTAGATCATCAATTGCTCTCAAAAAGAGTTTAAAAAATGGCTTTCAAATCTCATCTATTAATTAAAAAAGGTTTTAAAAGGTAAAAAATAAAATAAAATAAAAAGATAAAGAAAAAAAAATTTGTGTAGAAAATTAGGGGTAATTGCTTCCCATACAATAACTACGGTATTGCACAAATCCTAATCCCAATTAAGTATTCATAAAACTCAATACCAAGATTCAGGTCATGGTGATTTCTATTTTTTGACATTAAAAAAAAATTAAAATACTTTTTTATTTTGCCATAAAAGTTTTTAAAAATATTTATTAAACCAATATTCTAAAGGTATTTTTTAACTTTTCCATATATAAAAAAAAAAAAGAAAAAAAAAGCAACAGCATTATCTTGATGCCCCTTTTCTCTGTTCTCGCTTAATTCACATCTTTTCTTTTATAATAATTTGCTACGTACCACCATAAAGATTATTATTTCTATTACCATAAATTTTATTTAGTGAATATTTTGTTGCCAAGCTTGACTCCCTTGAATAATGTGAATCTCACATTTGTTGATAAGAATTTTTAGACATAAATCCTTACTCAGAAAAATTCTTTTCATTTTTTCTCTTATTAATTAGCTATCAAATCATCACCGACATATTCAACAAAGTCCAAGTCTCACGTTTGATAAACGTGAAAATTGAGATACCTGCATCATTGCTGGCATGTAATGTACCAACAAGATAATTTTCTCTCCATTTCTATTTCTTTATTTATTTCCTAATACTTTTTTCAAGTATTCTTAAAGTAATTATTATTATTATTATATATATATATAATTTTTTTCTTACAGTTTAATACATTTATTTGGCCTTATTGGATTTTATATATTGTTAAATGCTAATTTAATAGTCTATTTTTTTATAAGAAAAAACTCTACGTCACCGACTTTTTTTTTTTCTATATTATGTAGCATTTTATTTAATTCTCTTACTCATCTCACTATTCTATTGGCTAAGGAAAAGTATTTTCTGACCCTACATCATTTTCTTTTACTCATCACACTATTTTATTTTCTAAGGAAACACAATGGTAGCTTCCTTGGGTTTAATCTACCAACGAGAAAGTTTTGGACTTTACTAGCCAAAAATCATTGTTATCATATCCGAGCGTGACATGTGTCCAACCAAAAAAGAACACAATACAGCTTCGTTTAATTAGCTTATTTTCTTTAAAGTAAGATAAAAAGTAACTTTAAACAAATAAGTTGACTTTAAAAAAAAAAGTGAGCTTATTTGCTTAAAACTACTTTTGTTTCACCTGTAAATAAATAAATAAATAAAAAAAATAAAATAAGTTTAGTTAATTGGAAAAAAATTTAATTATAAAATTGGCTATAGCAAACCATACTTAATATCATTAACATTACTATATATGTAAAAATCTAATTATTGGATTGTATGTTATTTACGCTCTTAATGCACATGTCAAATTTTGTGTCAATTAGATATTATTCACTATAAGATTATATTTTATGAATAATTTTAAATTATAAAAACTTGCAATTTAAACAATTTATTGATGACATAGTTATTGATCTTTAATTTTCTAGAAATTTTGCAAGCGAAAAGGATATAAGAAGAAAATATAATCTAATAGTAAATTTGTCAAAATTCACCTCAATAAAAAGATATTGAGTAAAGTTGTAGTATTAGATTACAACCAATTTTGTAGTTAAATGTTATCCTAGTTAATTTTAGTATTGGCTAAACCATTTATGAATGAATTTTGGCTTTTTCCTTAAGGTAGAAAATATTAAAATTTATTTTCCATTAGCTTTAAGAAAATAAATAAAAGCGTTATAAGAAAGGAAAGAAAAGAAAAAAAAATTGGATTTTAGTTTTTTTTTTTTATCAAATGTTTTTAAAGTAAAACGGCAATCACACTATAATATCTATTAAAAAAGAGTCTACAAATATATTGTTTGTACCATAGTTTTTGTCACTTGGTTGATTTGAATCGTGTGGAAAAATTGGTGAGTTAATTTGAAAGTAGGGTCTTGTTTGGATTTTGCAGAACTCAGTTAACAAAACCGAGTTTTGTTAACTCATAACCCAAAAATCGTGGGCCCCACATATATAAACATTGTTTGGTTGAGATTTTGTTTATTCACTCAATTAACAAAACTGAATTTTTTGGGTTTTGAGTTACCAATTTCGGAAACACTAGAAGCTTGTTTTCAAGTTATGAGTTTCTTAACTCAGTGGCATTTTGAGTAGTTTTTCTTTCCAAATGGGACCCACAATAGTGTGTAGTTACATCCCTTTTCCTCCTCCCAAACCCACAACAACTGAGGCAGAGCTAAGTGACGCCAATTAGCACCTTCAACCCAAGACCCCCACAGCTTTGTTCACCAATTTTTGTTTCCGATGAGACTCAAAGCACTGATCAGCACTTTCAGCTCGAGACCCACATAGCTCCGTTCACAGATTTTTTGTTTCTGGTGAGACCCATCGCCATCCACACAGCGCTGATTAGCACCTTCAGTTCGAGACCCACACAGCTCCGTTTACTGATTTTTGTTTCCAGTGAGACCCAAAGTGCTGTCCACATAGCCCCGATCAGCATCTGTAGCCCGAGAGAGTTCTCAGTGTGTGGTGGTGGCTGTCTGGGCTCAGTTTCAGGGGCGGAGGCGTTGCGGCGGATGGAGCTGTAGCGACACTCGGGTTCAAGGATGAGGAAAGAGGATGATGTGTTTTGGCTTTGGGGTTTGAGAGGTGCAACAATAGAGGAGGTGGGGAGAATGGAGAGAAAAGCTGATGAGATTTTTTGTGGGATGGGTGTGAAGTGGAGAGAGGTATTATACACGAGTATTTACTTGGCTATTGTAGAGTATAGCAGTGCTATGTGAGACCCAGACAGTGACATAAAGTTGAGTTAAGTTTGGGATTTAAATTTGAGTTAATTGCTGCCAAACGAGCATAGAGGTGAGTTTTGGGTTTTATTGAGTTAGATTTGTGATTTATTGAGATATGAGTTTGAATGAGGAGATTTGAGTTATGAGTGTTGGGATATGAGTTATTGACAAGCCAAACAGGACCTAAATGTCTACTACTGACAGCTGATTACTTCATCAAATTGTGACAATTCTCCAAGAAAAAGGGTTATGAAAAATGGAAAAAAGTTATGACAAATGGTGTGGAAGTAGAACTTAATTATTTAAAAATATATATGACCATATGCTTTTAAGAAAGTTATTTTAGTGCAAAGTTTGTGATGGCCTCTCACATTTTTCTGTTTAAAGGTGAGTGAAAGCAGCTACGTTTCTTTTTATTTAATTTAATTTATTATTTTAGTTTTTTGAATCTCTATGGCGATCAAATGGAGCCTAATAAATTCAAAATGTTACAAATTATTTTTTCTATTTTTTGGATGAGTAACATTAATCTAAATTGCTTTGTCACTGCTTATGTCCAATATGCCTCACTCTTTGGCAAGACATTTTGGTTCTTTCATGGGTAATGTCATTGGGCACAAAAAAGTATGAAGGAAAGAAAATATATGGGAAAAATTCATTACATCAAGGACTAGGAAGTATTTTTCTAGCAACTAGGTATTGAAGCAATTTGGAAAAACATTGTCATATATTCTTAAACCTCCCACATGGGTTTTTCCATTGATGCTTGTTGCTGAAAGTGACTCAATCCCTGAATTCTTTGGCCAATTCCTTCAAACCCCATTTCTTGTTGCTTTTGTTGCTGTAGTTCATAAAAATTCCCATGTCTTGCTCCTCCTCCTATCCCCAAGAAATCCAATGTCATCATATCCTCACTCCCATTAGACTCTTTTATGGAGCTACTTAACCCTGCTTTTGAATCTCCACCATGCAATACAGTACTATTACTGTTGCTATTGTCATGCTTTATGTTCTTTAATAATGCACTGTTCTGATCAAGTAGACCACTCAACATTCCCATATTGGTCATTCCCAGGTTATCGGGCATGCCATTCTCATATGAATTTCCATGTTGGCCTTTTTGGATGAACTGGTTTATGAATGATTGATCATTTTGAGGCTGAATTGCACTAAATGATGGTGGTGCCATGCTTGTACCAAAGCTATTATTCTGCATTACTTGACAGTTCATGCCACTAGTACTCACAGTTGCACCCATTTGTGCTGCTTTCTGTAACAAAGCTGTGGCAGGCATGTGTGCTGCTAAGCCAGCTAATTGGTGTCCATTTCCTTCAAAAATGGAACTCGAGGAATTTGTGTTGAGTTGAAGTGAAGGAGAGGAAGAAGAAATGCTTCTTGGACCGCTAAAGAGGCTTCCTACCATGTTCAAGGGTTTATTTGTAGAGAAGGACATGATATCTTGGGGCAAAGATATTGGTACTTTAGTATCAGATTGGTTGAATCCGGCTGTTCCACTCGTTGTGTTGGAGTTATTGTTGTTGTTGATGGGTATTGAGGACATGAGCTGGGGATGAACTTGGCCTGGTAAGTTTTGTCCCATGTTAGACAATAGACCTTGCTTTGCTTTGTTGTTTTCTTCAGATAGGGCATCGCAGAAGGCTCTGTGTGTGATGAAGCTATCTCTCCTGAATAACAGTGGAGATGTACATTCTAATAAGTTGGATGAGAAACAAGATGAGATCACCAATGTGAGAGAGAGAGAGAGAGATATGATAATTACTACTTTATTTAATTTATTTTTTACTTTCTCTGTGTAGGACTGAACACTATTGTTTTTTGGCTGACAAGGGTGTTCAGGGCTCGTAGAACACAGGCTTTAGTCAAAGCTATGCAAGTTCTTATTATTATTTATCTTATGGCATATAATAATCCATGACAATTAAATAAAAAGCAAGACTAGGACTAGATTAGGACTTTGGCCTAAAAAACAACTTTATTAGGTGTTTAGTCAAACTAAGACTTTAAGTAAAGGCAGCACTATCTAGAAGAAAAGCCAATATCAAAAACAAACACTAGATTTTCAAAACAACAATTCAAAACCGTAGATTTCGTATTCTTAAGGTTCAACTTCGAGTTGTTCTTGAATCATGCACACGCAATTCTATAAAAGAATAATTAAAGAGATGATTTTTAAACTAGTGATATAGATTGAGAAGTAAACCTGGAGAAGATGGTGCCACAGTCACATTTATATTCCCTTGTACCACATGTCTTTGAATGAGCTTTCCAATCAGACTGCACTGCATACTTCTTGGAACATTTTTCACATTTCCATTTTTTCTCACCATGTTTTCTGCAAAAGTGTTTCTTAATGCCTGTAAGATCGCCTAATGCTCGAGCCGGGTTGTGATGGACACATGAAGATTCTGGACAAACATAGACCCTCTTCCTGATTTCAGTGGTTGTTCTTTGCTTGAGCTTCCATGGCAGATTATGGCCTCGACGATGTAATTGAAGGTTTTGGTCCCTTTGGAACCCCTTGCTGCAAATTTCACACACAAATCGGTTTGTGGCCATAAGGGTGGTTGGTGATAAAGCAATGACTTCAGCACTTGGGTCTGCATTTGGATTTTAATACAAAAAGATATATCAAATTCTTCTTCAAGTATAATTCTTGTGGCTTCAATTTTTTCATTGACAAAAGAAAAAGAACCTAATAATTAATGTTTTTTTTGTTGTGAGAAACTAACAATTAATGTGAGTCCTTTCAATAATTTCTATGCGTGGGTGTGGATGTTTATGAAAGGTGGAGAAAAGGAGATATTATGCACAAAGAAGTGGAATCAATTTAAGTAATGCAATGCGAAACTTGAAATATAATTTTTTTTTTTTTTTAATGGGAAAATATAAAGTTTTTCTGTTTTTGGAAGAAAAACTTTTGGAATGCTTGGTAGCTTGTTTCATGATAAATAGGATTATTTTTTGAAGTTATTATTTTTCCAACTTTCTCAACTGACTTTTAAAACACATTTCGATCCCAAATAAGACATTCAAAAACTCTGGACATGCATGTTAGAAAGAAAAAAAGAAAAAAAGAAAAAGAAAGATAAAAAACTCAAAAGCATTAGACATTGAATATACTGGCCAAAAAAGAAAAAGAAAAGGAAAAAAGGATTAATAAGTGGATCATTGATGTGTCAGAGAGAGAGTGAGGGAAACTGCAAATATTCAATGGGTAAGAGTAAGATTGTGTGAGTCTTTACATCAAACAGTCAAAAACAAAAAAAAAGAAAAAAAGAAAAAGGAGAAGGGCGGCCAAGGTAAGTCTAGTCTACAGTTCACTACAATGATTGTAATCTCAAACCAATAATTGAACCCCTTTCAACTACTTAGCCATCAATAATTCAACATTCTGTAAGGCACTGAAAAAATTAAATTAGAAATCTTTCTTCATGGCTATCTTCAACACAATGATATCAATCTCCAAATACTTTGTTTGGGTCCTTATTTTGATCTCAAAACATATGGGCTTGACCATGAAATACTAAGCTTATGTATCAAGTTGCTTATGAACTAAATAGAATTCTAAAACTCATTTCATCATTTTTTTTTTTACCCTGGTTTTTAAATTTTTATTTATTGTATCAAGTTGCTCAAGAACAGAGAAAAAAGTACTTAAATCACAAGCCAAAAAAATACAAAAAGTAAGAGAGGCGACAAAACAAATATTGAGTTATTTCTATCATGCTTGACTAAGCATCTAAAAGCAAAAAAACTCTCTTATTCTTTCCCATTTCAATAGCCTATCCGATTCAACATGTCCAAAACTTTAAAACTTAAATAAAAAAAACTATTAATCTGAATCAAATAGAAGTGATGATTCAAACAATAGTTGAAGCAAAAAAAAGCTCGAGAGAGAGAGAGAGAGAGAGAGAATTGAAAATCAATATGGTGGTATATGAGTTATGAAAGTTCATGAAATAAATGAAATCAACCTGGTGTTCCTGGTAGGTTTCTTTTCTTCTTAGCAGGTGGAGCTTGCTGTTGTTGTTGGGTGGTGGAACCATTGTTGGGGTCATAGTGATTGAGTTGCTCATCTTGTTGCTGAACTTCCTCTCCACCAGTGTTGCCAGAAGAGAAGCTCCCAGCCTCACCACCTGTGATATTTGACATTGAACAAAGACAAAAGATAAAAAGAGGGGGTATTATTGAAACTTTTTGTCTTTCTTTCTTTCTTTCTCCTTTCCACACTAGCTAGCTTGTTTCTTTCTCTCTTTTCCTTGTTCTTAGTGCTCTTTTATAAGAAGATAGTTTATAAAAATAGAAAAAAAAAATTGATAAAAAAATGAGACAGAAAAGATGGGATTTGTTGCAACTAGAGGAAGACAAAAACCAGGAAATTCTCCTTCATTTCTGGTTGAGAAGAGAGTTCTTGTTGGCACAAGAAGAACACAAGAACCTGGTCTTCTTTGGCTTTGTATTGTAATGAATATATAATATGTATTTTTTAAGTCACTGTTGGGTGTAACAATAGATATGCCCCTAACTTTGTTGGGTATTGATGGAATTGCCCTTCTGCTCTTTTTCCTTCATGCACATGTTTAAGATATTGTAGCCTAAGTTTCAAGTAAACCAAAAAAAAATTATTCTTAACTAAAAAAAGTAAACTAAAAATTACCACCGGAGGCCAGGAGAGATGTTGGACCATTGTATGTTTGAAAATAATTTTTTGAAACATTTAACTTCTTTTAGTATACTATTCATATATTTAAAAATTATTTTAATACAGTACTTTTAGTTTTCAGCAATAAACGATATCCAAAAAAATTCTAAAACTTGGCTAAAATCTAATAATCTCTTTGATTGGTTGTAAAAAGTTTGTTTAATCAAGTTTTTATTATGATCAGTTGATATTTTTTGGTACTTTTAACAGAAGCGTGCAAAATTCAAATTTTCATTTCTCAACTATTAAATAAATTACTAGCTGATATCCCGTGCGATACGCGGTGCATTAATTTTGTAAGAAATTATTTATGACTTATTGATTTCATGAATACTATTATTGTTAGTCACATTTAATCTATGAGGTTTTCAACTAAAACTAAATTCAAACTAAATACATTAGAGAGAAAATTCATCTAATTCATGCAACCAAGAAATGTCACCAAATTATAGTTCACATTGTCACCTACAAACTTGTTGATTCCTATGTGTCTTTCTTGTATTATTTCTGTTTTATATATCAATTAGCTGTAAAAACTTCTATAATTTCATAATACAACAATGAAAAAAATAATATCATAGTGATGCAATAATATTACAATTTAACCTCTAAATTTTAATTGAATTAAAAGTAGCCACAAAGATATTCTTACCAAGTATATGCATCATACAAAAAACCAAAAAATATTAATTGGCACATAATACGAAAAAAAAAAAAAGCATAAATAAATTACAATGCTACATAAGTAAAAATGTATACATTAAATTTAAACAAAATAGTTGAGACAAACGTAATATTTTGAAAATTAACATACCTCTTAGAGAGAAAAACAAAGTTATTGTGAGAAAATTATGGAAGTTTAGTTTTTAAGTCCAATGGAAATGGGGATTTATATTGGATAAATGTGAAGACAAATAATATTTACCCAATTCATTGAATCCAACTCTTACAATTCTGCATTGAAGTTAGTCTTATGCTGAAAATTGATTTTTTTTTTTTTTTTACATTTTCCATGACTTTTTTGATCCATTCATATCAATTCAAAGCATGTAAAGTTATAAATGTATATAAATTCTTTGAATTTTATTAATACATTGAAATAAATGCATTTGCCATTACTTAATAGTTTGAAATAAATACTAAATTTAGATAAGGTGAAAGCCTAAATGAAAAGAATGTCATACAATGTGCCACTTAACAGAACTTCATGCTTTCCTATATGAGGTCTCTGTTTTTATATATATTTTTTATTAAAAAAAAAAAACTCTCAATAGGGTCATGTAGTTTTTTGTACTGTGTCAACTGTCTTTATTTCCTTTTTACTCAGAGCCTCAATCACTGATCTGAATTAGGCTTGAAGAAGATTATTCTTCAATACTAGTACATCCATTGGTCTTAAATATTTTATGAAGTTCTTTTGTATTACTAGCACACGTAACCCCTGAAATATACTTTTTATGTAAGACTTGTGTTTAAATTTTAACTTGGCTATGTTTTTGGTAAAAGGTGTTTTGTTCATCCCAATGCTTAACACAGAATCAAGCTTTCCATTATACTTTCAAAATAAAATAATATTGAAAATCATTTAAACACAGTATGTATGAGTAGTATTGCCATATATTTCTTTAGCCTTATTACATATTCAGGTAATTTTTATGCTTGCATATCATTACAACTCCTCTTATAAGTTATACTGAAACTATAACTCTCATTTAATCAAGTTAGAAACATTGACTATAATTATCCATTTCAAATGGAACAAACACTGTCATCATAGATTCATTTAATTTATCTATTTTTAATTGCTACAAAGTATACTAAGCATGGTTGTCTTTTAAGTCCATTCATGATATAACACCACCAATAACAACCCCACCGTCAAAGAACACATCCTTTTTCAAGCCTTGAAAATGTTGCTCATTTAGCCCATCACTTCATTATCATATTGTCAAATATTCCGGTGTGATCTTATTATGATGCTTTTATACTCTAATATTTGACTGAAAAGAAAAAAAAAAAGGTTATAAATGAGGAGTTTGAATCCCATAAGTAACTAATTTCAACACCAAATGTACAAGATAATAAATTTGTTATTTGCAAAAAAAAAAAAAAAAGTTGCAATAAAGGCAAAATGAGAACAATAATGTCATTTGATATTTGGAGGAAATATAAAAGCATTGCCATTTATGTAGACACCCGTCTCTAATGCATGGTAGAAACTTAGCTCTTCTGGAGCTATGCAACATATAACTTCAAGCAAATAAATTTTTTCAAGTAAAATTGCATTTTTAATCCTACATTTTATGGGTATAACAAATTAAAACTTTTAGTTCAAAGTAACAATTCAAATCATGAAGTTTCAAAAAGTAAAAAATTTATCATATAATTTTAAGAGATTCATGTGATAGTTTAGTGGTAATGACATCATTTATGTTGTCGATGTTTGTGGTTTAAATCTCACCTCCCCCTCCCTCTCCCGTCCCACTATCCACCTATCTAAATAAATCAAACTCATATAGTTTTAAAAATAATAAATTAAGCCATGAGAGTTTAAAATTAGCAAATTAAATCCATATTCTATATTATACCCTAACACAATTTCTTGCTTTTAATTTGTTATTTTTTAAACTCCATAATTTAATTGGTTACTTTTGAAATTAAAGAGTGTAATTCCATATACCACTAAATTAAAGCATTTAAAATAATGTTTTTTTCTCAATTTCTTAATATTGACTTCGTAGGTATCGGAATCCTTAATGAAGACTAGAAATCAAATATTCGTAGATGCTGTTTTACGATTATGTTGCATGGCTTCCTATATTACTTTTTTTTTAAAAAAAAAGAAGCATAAATGGATATTCTTTTGGATTACGTTGCATGACTTCTTATATTACTTTTTTTTTTTTTTAAAGAGATGATAATAACATGCTGTTAAATCCGCAGTTCGAACAGTTTTTTTTTAAACTCCTAAACATTTTGTACATGAGAAGATACTAATTCAGCTACAGGATCTTTAACTCTTATATTACTTGAAAGAAGTATCAAAGAGTCTACTACATACATTCCCAAACTTGTGGGTTATGAAAAGATGTAAGTAACAAAAGCCTTTGATTTTGTCAAAAAGAAAATGCGAAATATGTCACCATCTGCCTAACATTAATAGTCCTTTTTTTTGTCCACAAAATTTTCAAGTTCACACACTTCCAAGAAGAGGATATTTTACTCATCATTTGAATCGAACATCCCTCTCATAGAATATGATTATTATATATTTGTGAGATCTACCTTATGTGAGAGGTGTGATCTATATATTTGCTACAATAAATAATTCTCGCTCCCAATAAAAGAGATCATGGATGTACAATTCAAACTAAGGGATTCAATGTCCTATCCCTAATTATCTTGATACCAAAAATTGGACTATTTCACATAATTTTTTTCTTAATGATGGTTTTATTAATTTTTAAATATTGTTTTAAGTTTTTCAAACACAAACTTTCTAGTTTCCTCTTTCTACTCAAGGAAAAATGTGAAAACAAAGAGTGGCGATTTGGTAATACTTTAGAACCCTAGGGGCAAAATAGGTATTTCACTATTTTCTGGCCCCACAATTTAAATTATTTTAAACATTGCTGGCGGACGGGACCTTCCAGTTGAAAATTTGTCCTTATCTGGTGATATTTTCACAAAAGCAAAAATATTGTTCCCAAAATACCACTGACTACAACCCATAAAACACCGAAACTGCCACTACTACATATCAGCAGCCGCCTTGAACATTTAAATGACGAAAATACCCCTTATAGATCACGGGTGTGCACTGCTCATATCATTCTCGAAAAGGACCCGACAATAATACATAAATTCTCCCATTCACGTGAAGTAGGGGCAACTTCCTAGATGGTCAGACTATGTAGGGGTGTTTTTGAACATTTGAGCTTAAACTAGGGGTATTTTGGTCTTTATAAATGATTGGGATGCTGCTGGCCGCTTAAAATTTGACGGATAAAAATGAGTCATTACAACTGATACTTCCTTATTTAATTGTTGAATTATAATAAAAAAAATGATGGACAAATTAAATAACAAATAAAAATATAATCAATTGAAGATAATAGTCTAATCTTATAAAAAATTTCACCATTTTATAATAATTGTTGACCTACAACGTTGTGATTTATATACAATAAAAGTATAGTATAGGAGATGGTGCATGCGAAAATGATATTGATCAATTAACAACTTACCACCTCAATATTTTCTAGAAAAAAAAAAGCCTGGAACTTTTAGTAAAAAATGCAATTTAGACCCCACTAATTTAGACCAAAAATCATTTTAATCCTTTAAATTTGAAGTTGATTATTTTAATCCACTAACTTTGAAAAAATATTATTTTAATTCTTTAAATTTGAAATTGGTAATTTTAGTTAGGTAATTTTTTTTTTGCAAACCCAAACCCCATTCCGAGTGAATATTATTCATTTATTTTTTTGTTTCAAAGTTATTGGGCTAAAATAACCAATTTTAAACTTAAAATAATTCTGACCAAAATTAGCGGATGTAAATTGCATGTTTGCCAATTTTTTATTGATAACCCACTAACATTTCTCAGGTGAAAAAGACGCGCTTCTTAAAATAAGATAGTCATAAACATTTTATAATGAGATTGATAGGTTTAATTGGCTTGCAAGTTGCAACAGATACCAATAGGTGTCTGCATATTCATCAACTTTGCAGTAATTAATTAAATTCATGTCATGTTAATATGCAGTCATTATTAATAGATTTTGAATTTATGGATTTTGTTTAATGAAGATATTAAAAAACATATATTTTAAATCAGCACAATATTAAATTAATAGTTTAGGTACAATCATCCCAAAATTTGTCCTGAAACATGCTCTTGTTTGATATACCTAACATAGACAAGGTCACAAGTGTAATATGCTTAAATGTTGTCCTTATCTTCTATCCTATTTACTTTCTGAGCTTTCCAATCCAGCAATGCTAGGGATTAGAGAAAAGAAAAAAGAAAAAGAAAAGATTCCAGCAATGTTATTCCTAGCCATCTCACATTTTGCTCTGAAACATGCTCTTGTTTGCTACCGAACATGCCATGGTTACGTGGGTATGTACATGATTAAAAGTTATCCACTTCTACTCTCATCTTCTACCTACTTTATGAGCTTTCCAATCCAAATGCTTCAAGGGAGAGGGGAAAAAAAAAAGAAAAAGTCGAGCAATAGTGCTTATCCAACATATTGATAGAACACTTAAAAGTGTTTTCGTGGGTTCTAGTTAGCTCAACTGGTAAAGTCTTTGATGGTTGTATAAGAGATCTGAGATTCAATCCCCACCTACGCTAAAAACTGATTGGTGTCTTGGTTTGATGATAATGAACTATCATCAGGACGGACGCTATAGGTTAAAACTCTCTAAAAAAAAGAGTGTTTTCCAATCAATTTATTTTTATTGGTTTACTCTATGTAAAAAATGGGGAAAAAAAATAATAAAAGAACTCATATTTTTTTAAGAGAAATTTTAACGGATAACCTAAGAATATTGGTTTAGAAAATATTTTTTTTAAAAAAATTATGTGAAAAAAAACAATTAATTGTTTTGGCAATTTTTTTTTAAATTTCCATAAGAGTGATATCAAAACTTTCTTAAAATAGTTTATTAATAATTACTTTAAGAGAACTCGTTAACATGGGTACTCTTTTTTTAAACATAGAATCTCCTTAAAGTTTTGAGTGTGGCACGATTAGGTTGGAATTGGCAAAAAATTTCTATCTCACTCAACCCATCCTGCTTTGCTTTCTGCAAGTTTTCCTTCCCCCAAGAGAGGAGGTGCGGGGACATGTTTTTACTCATTTGTCATTTTCTCTCTTGACCTTGTCATTGCCACCCCTCTCTTTTCTTTCTCATTTGTAACTCATCAGTGACAAAGACACCTAATTGGGGATGGCTGGCAAAATGCCTCCACCCTACATCCTACCTTGAAGAGGGCACGCGGCACAGATGTAACACCCATGACTCAACCATGCACCATTATTATCCCTCTTTATGTTATTATTTTATATGTAAATCATTAATTATGTAACCCTTAAGTATCATGGGGAGTTGTGGGCTTTTGAGTATAGAACAAAACCTCCCATGTGATATTGTTTTGCGTGAAAATGAAGCTCTAAGTTTTTACATAAAACAAACAATAGGGGGATTTTGTATTACCCTTAAAGACCTAGGGAGCTAAGTGCAACAAAATTAATTATTTACACATAAAACAATACCACATGAGGATTAAGTGTTACACTCAAAAGTTTATTTAGGACCATGTTTTATGGAGGGAAAACGTGATTTGAAAAGATTGTATTTATATTGAATGCGAGGAAAACCTGTACTTTTAACTAGCATAAATAATAAATCTCATAATACAAAATTTTGAATAGCCTTTTATATCTACTAACATGTTTTATTGTAATTAGTGCATAATAAAATTAGTATCAATGATAAATTTATATGAAAGTAATTTACTCAAACTCACAAATTGTGGAAAGAATTGTTAAAAAAAAAAGTTCTAACCTTATTTTAAATGCATGGCTATAATAATATTATTTGTGGTATTGTTCTATGCTTGTGGTTTGAACACATTTCCCACTATCTACCTATATATATATATATATAACAAATGAACTAATTTATTAAAAGCAATGATATATACATAATAAATTTTATAATTGATTTTTATTTTGAGATTCCAACCTTTGATGTCTACTAGGTCATGATGATTACTTATTAGCATTATATAATGACACTCAATTGGTTTTTGGTGTAGGCAATAATCAAAACTCTTACAAATATGAATATGTAATGACACTCAGTTGATTTTTAGAATAGACAATAATCAAAATTTAAATATCTTATTTAACAATAAAAAATTTTACTTATTTTTTTATAACAAATATGAGTATCTAAACTTCTTTAAATATTTAATTATCCTATTGAGTGTATGTTGAAAATTTTACCAGCACAAATTTTATAATTGCTAAATTTTCACTCGGGTCCACTTTCTTACCTAGTAGGTACTTCCTATCGTTAAGAATTCGACAACTCACTCATTGTGCGGAAAACTTCATGAAAAAAAAAAATTATTGGGTAGACTTATTGGCAATTTAATGCACTTAGTACATATTGCCGCCTCTCTCTCTGTCTGTGTGTCTCTCTCTCTCTATCAGTCACAGATGAGTTATAGTGTACGTAATGTGCATGGTGATGGGACTTTGCATGGGTACATGTTAGGAACAGCAATCATGTGAAGTCTTTATTGGTATTGTTATGTGCACGATATGTTTACAGAAATCGCAATCTTGCTTTTCATTTCTTTTCCATTTGGGTACGACGCTTGAATTTAAACCTGCAATTTTAGTACCCACTAGCCACTCCTTCCATGCTTTGCCTGCTACCTATTTTGTTTTTTTCTTCTTTTTCCACAAAAGAGAAATTTTATATTATTTTTTTCCTATATTCTTGTTCTGTGGTCTTCTTAATTTTAAAGACGTTGGTATAAATAAAATAATAAAAATAATATAGGTGATGAAATTTATGTAAAAATAATGTTTTAATATTGTCACTGACATCCTTAACAAACTCATGAAACAGGTGGTCAAGAAAAAAAATTTGTACCAAACATTAGCCACACCAAATTAATGGACCATGAATTCATGAACTTGAAAGATGGAATGGACTCAGCCAATATAGCTCAACCCCACTTACATTAATATACTCTTGACTTTTCTTCCATTCTTTTGTTTTTGTAATCAATTGTTAGTACTGTCAACTTGTTGTGTCTATGAGAGAGTGACAAAGACACAGAGAAAGAGAGAGAGAATAGACTCATTATGCAAGATGAAGATTACTTGAAGAAACATTTTTCATGAACTCTTTTTAAATGGGCAGTTGAGAGAGAGAGAGAGAGATTCTAAACTTCTCAAATGAAAGCTTACGTTGGGATAGCGCAATCAATATGGCCATGAACTATCTTTTAATCACTTAGTCTTGTCGTTTTGAGGAATATTTTGTAAGTC
This sequence comes from Castanea mollissima, assembly GCA_014183005.1. Taxonomy (NCBI): domain Eukaryota; kingdom Viridiplantae; phylum Streptophyta; class Magnoliopsida; order Fagales; family Fagaceae; genus Castanea; species Castanea mollissima. The sequence continues at coordinate 9,840,375 of JACAVU010000004.1, forward strand.
AGTAGGCAAGATGTCTACACCAAAAAATAGTAATTAAAACTTATATACCTGTACCCAATTAATTAACATTTTTCTTCCCATGTTAATTAAAAATCACTTAATAAAGGGAATGCTTTTTTACTAGCTTGTAGTTTCATTCTTAATTTGTTGTATTGTAATTGGTTTTTTGCTGTTGCAGCTTTTTGTTTGCGATTAAGATAAAACTATCTCTCTAGCAAAATAATATTATATTAGTTGTACATTTATGTTTAGTTTACAATTAGTTCTTAGGTTCCATTAGGATTTCTGACCAGAAATCAACTGTTAGGTGATTTAGCTCACAATACAACACAAGCAATTGGTAGAGGTTATTTCTCTATAATTTTCAAAATTTCCTCTAGCAAAATTGGTCTCCAATAGGCTTTTGATGTACCCAAATTCGTGGGAATTTTTCTTGTTTTAGTTTCCTTGTTGCTATCAGCACCTCTTATGGTCAAAAAGTATGATGTATCTTCACATGAAACCAAAATTTCACTATTCTTTATTTAAGGCAAATTAAGGTGTTAATAAAAGTATTCTTATATTATTATCTTTTTCTTTTTTAACATCATACTGTACATCATACATATATACTTGTATTATTATCATATTTCATTTTTTTTTTATCATAGCCAAATTTTTTGTATTTTATTTTATGTTTTGTAATAAAATGAATGAAATTCTAGCTTTGATATGCAGTACTTGTGTTAAACCGACAAAACATACGTTATACATCTTCGCACTGTACCTTCACATACGCATAATTTTGATTATTGTTGTAAGAGGTTGTTTAACCATGATATGATATAGAAACAAATGTCATGATCATATATTGATTCCAAATATGTAGCACTTGAAAACCTGTTGATGTTGGCATTAGTGCCTATAAAATCTCTTTTATATAATTTCTATCTTAAGCCTTGGGTTTCTTAACTTCAAAACATCATTTCAACCACCCTATCAGTGCATTGGTTTTTCATGCCATGCTAACAAAAACATCCATTATAAATTTGTCGTTAACCATTTAAAATTGAAGTTGAACTCGTTGTGTTGTACAGCACTTCATTTGTTATATATATAGCTCACAGCGCAATTAATGGGTGTCTCTATCTCTTGCTTTAGAAATAAATCCTTTTAAGGAAATGAAGGTTCTGCTCGTTGTCTTAAGGTTCCATCCAAAGTCGGTCATGCAATAAGAAGTGATTTATTCAAACACAATCTATCAATTTTTTTAGTCAATACAAAAAGGGTAAATTTCACTTGCTTCAAGTATCTATATATAGAACAGTCACAATTTCCAATGTTTTCCCTTTAGTTTAAAACGTTGCAATGTCCTCCGTTATTTTTTCATGATGAACACCTTACCCTTGTTGGTTTTAGACACCTTTTAACCAAGTTTTAAAACCAAGTATTTACTTAATCAGATTATGGGTAGTCCTTGGTTATGCAAATAATCATCAATATTGTTCAAACAGTAAGTGCAATGAAAAATACAGAAGCAAGAACACAATAATATGGTGACCTAGAGAAAACTAACGTTATAAAAATTTCGGATTCAGATCCTCTAGATTTCTTAGAGTACTCTACCAAATAGATTTTCTTAAATCTTAACAACTCTTTAATGATTTAATGGTCTAGATTCTGTCATGTCAGCATTCCACTAATAATAATTTTAATTATTTTGTTTGCAACATCATTTTATTATTTTAAAAATATTATTAATGGAATGCTGACATGACAGAATCTAAACTATTAAATCATTAAAGAGTTATTAGAATTTAAAGAAATCTATTGATAGAGTACTCAAGAAATCTAAAAATTCCATAATAACAACCACTGGAGGAGGGTTTTAACCTAGAAACCCAGCCATGGCAAAAAGAAATCTACTAACTAAATAAAATTTTTACAAACCAAATACCCCTATTTCTAGTAAAATTTACTAACGTTGCACAACAAAACTTCAAGTAGAACTTCTTCAGTTAAGGATATGTTGCATTTGAACTTCTGGTTCACAACTTCAAGTACTCACTTGAAGATTTTGGTCCAGTACTTGAGAAATTGGAATTATATTGTAGAAACGTCAACACTGTCAGTTTTGAATATGCTTTAACTTGATTACCAATAAAGGCTTTTGAGAGTAAGAGACACAGTACCTTCAAATTTAAAATCAGGAGAGCTTTAAAAGTATTTTTCACGTGTATTAGGATACCTTTTTCTTGTATACATGAAACCCCAAGCATTTGATGGGCTGAGCAGGCTAAAATCTCGAATTTGGAATCCCCCAGTTCAATCGATCCAATTAAATTTCAATCTATCGAGAGCTAGGCTTAATTGATCAAACAGCTATCGAAAACTGAAACTTGCACAGTAACTTGCAGAACCTGGGCAACAATCTTTACTATACAAAGGAATTTTAAAGCACCATACAAGATACTTTTATTTGCTGACCTAAAGCTAAAACCCAACACCACATTTGTTAATAACTTTTGTCACATTAACAAAAAAATCAATTATTATTTTTTAAATGTGTACGGAACTGGACTCACATGTTAATGACCTTAATATTCTCTTATCATAAACATATCACATGCACAATAATAATCTTATAACCGTTCAATAACAAACACATTATGTGCACAATAATAACCCTTTAAATATACATGTGACGTATATATTATCAGAGGATATTAAGGATATTAACGTGAAGTTTCAGACACGTCTCATAAAATTTGGATTTTCTATTAATTTGATAGAAAATAATGATGTAGGTGGTAAATTTTGCATTACAAAACTGTAAGGAGGGACATTGTCATATTTTAAATTAAATAGAGACATTATAACTGCTCTATACTTAAAGTAGGAAAAGAGAAATTCTCCCGAAAAAAAAAAAATATCAATGACTGTGATTATTGGTACCTAGTTTGTAGCTAGGATGGGTTGACAAATTTATCCACTTTATTATTTCAAAATTGTCTTTTCTCTTTATGTCTTTTTCTTCATTACTTACCAAGAAAAATGTCTTCTTCATCTTTAATTTGGAATTGAGTTAAATGAAAAGGTATAAATAAGAATTGAAAATGAAAAAGTGTGTTTAGTGAAAAGATGTGCTACCTTGCCAAAATTTTGGTAATTACGCATAACTCTCTGCAGATTTATAATTTTCCTCTAAATGGTCAACTTACAGTCTTTGAAACATTTTCCATGCTATTTTTCTGATGACTTATGTTATGTATCAAAGATTGTACGAGTGATGATGCCATTGCATGCCACCATCAACTAATTGTTTATGTAAATGGATAAAAATTGTCCACTTGCAGCAATTCATAGATAATTATTAGTGAATCTATGACCGACGTAGTTGTCCCTACATATATGAACTATATTTGTATAAACAATAATAAAGAGTTAGAAGGATAAGACAATAAATGGGAAACAACAAGGGGACAGAAACTAGAATAATCAAACATGGGGTATGCTCAAAAGTTTTAGTCAAGATATTACAAAGACTTAATTACATTTTTGTAGCTTTGTTGCTTGGATTAGCATACATGGACACATTATTTCTTTCATTAAAGAACGGAGTTTTATAAGAATGGGAAAACTATGGCCTAAGAACAATAATGTTTCTCCATTTGATATATAAGTCAAGCCTATTGCTTAACGACACAAAAGACAGCCATTGCTTGATATGTAACGTCTTTAAATTACTAGAGTGTTTGTTTTCTTTCTCTTCTAGCCTGCAGATATTATATTTTCGCAATTCTTTGTATTTCACTTTTATGTTCCTTTGTATTTGGTTAACTAGTGGGTTTCAACTAATTCAACTGATAAATTTCTGATGGTTGAATAAGAGATCTGAGGTTCAATTTTCACCTACACCAAATACTAATTGGTGTTTTAATCTGATGATAAAGAGCTATTATCAAGAACGGACGTCATATGTTGAAACTCTCTCTCATAAAGAATGGTTAACTATATTTGCGCTATATCCAAAGAGTTAATTAAAGGCCAATTGGAATTGTTCCTAATCATTTATAAAGGCCAATATGATATTGTAAATAAATGATTTGGGATTTAATAAAAATTCAAACAATACATATTTATCTAATCCTATATATGTGTGTGCGTGTGTAGGCAAAATTGAGAAAAATTCAATTAGATTTTATGATTGAAATTCAATTTTGCGCTATATGTCCTAAATTTTTATTTTTAGAGAGTTTTATTTCTTAATTTTGAAGTCAAATGTGAAATCATATCATAAATATCTATCCAAGTGAGTTATTGTGTATAAAAACTAAAAATTCTAGAATTAATGAACATAAAATTTAAAAAAAAATACAAAAAATGGATAATTTACATTTTCTACCTAATAATTAACTTACAAGATTTATTAAAGAGTTAAAAAAATAAGAATGATTATCAATAATATTTAAATCATGTGTAAAAATTATACTATGTATCTTTATGTATATCTTTTAATATATTTATCCATATACATAAAATTATAAGCTAGTTCATATAATCCGAGATATTACTGTATTAAATAGGAAAATGGAATAAATAACAGTCCATGCATAAATATTTTGTAATCAATCCAATTTATATAATGCAAGATATCGCTATGTATTAAACTGAAAATTGGAATAAATTAATAACTGTCCATGCATGAATATTTTGTAATCAATGAAAAAACAGAGAGAGAGAGAGAGAGAGGCAATTATATTATTTAGGTATGCATAAGAAAAGAATATGGATGAGTTCCAATCAATGGTGTCAAATGCATTAAACTTAGAAAACAAAAAGTTGGCATTTTTAATTATGATTAGAGAGTGGATCAGATTGGTGTTCTTCTTGTTCTGCATGGCAATCATGATGGTTACCTTTTCAATTAACAACTAAATTAGTTTATAGATAATTTCTCAAACATTGCTGTCTCTATAGTGATCAACTAGCAAGTGGATGCTTAAAACTGTCCATCATGAAAAAGAGAACGTGTGGTTGGTGATTTTGTTTAGCCCTATTGTTTTGCTCTTACCCTAAAAAAATAGTGAGATCTAGAGAGAGAGAGAGAGCCAATAGTTTTTGTTTATGCTGTTTCTTGATTCTTCTCTCTCTCTCTCTCTCTCTCTCTCTCTCTCATCACTACACACACACTATTCTTTTCTTTTTTCTTTTAAATTTTTATCAGCATAATCAGACTACACGCACAATATTCAGCATAAAGTAAACGAAACATCATTATCAACGACAATCATTTAGGTAAAAGTTTCAAATATTTTTTATTAAAAGCTGGACTATTTCTTTTGGCCGAAAAGTAAAAAAAAATTATTCACCATGCATGACTTCTCTGTTTAGGGGGGCTTGCATAAATAGTTGAATTGTACTGAACACAAAAAATGTGTTAAAAAGTAAACAAAAAATAGGATTTGATCCATACCTCGAATGTATACCATATAGATTTTTTTCAGCTCATCCAGTATCGTGAATGTTTATATAACGAATTGAGGGACACAATTTTTTCAGAATCTATTTCATGGTTTATAAGTGTAGTATTATTTTTATATTAAATTATTATTGACATCATTTTTATTGTATATTGATGCCAATATATAAGTAAAAAATTGTGAAAAAAATTGGCAAAATGAGATAGTCTTCCTCCAAATGTATTACCACCCACCTTACAGAAGAAGTAAAAGGAGGGAAAAACAAAATAAAATAAAAGAAAGAGAACTTTATTTTAAGTGACTTGATACATTTCCTAGAAAGTTGGTAAGGACTTTTTGTATTGCCTCTTCTTTCCACATGTGAAAAAAGATTTTCTTTTATGAAGATCATTGCAAGACATTAAGAAAGCTACTTTCAAAAGAGATCCCTAGATTCTATTGTCTCATATTGGGGTGACTAAGGAAATGGGGTTTCCTTCATAAAGAAAAAACGTAAAAAGCAAATGATGGATTAACCAAAACTTTTTTTTTTTTTTTGGCTAAAAAAATTAACCAAAACTAGAATGTTTATAAAGCATCAATTTTGAGCAAATGTTTCCATCCAACTATAGAGCAATGTAAATTCAAAGGAAAAAAGAAAAAAAGAAAAAAGAGGGAGATAGAGAAATTATTTTGGCAGTTTCATTAACTCATGCAACAAATTTCTTAGATTTGTAACACAATACAATTTCCTAGTACAAATTCATTTAATTAGTTAGCATCCCATATAGCCACAACACTACCTAAAATGGAAAGGGTGCAGAAATATTTCACAAGTAATAATCATGTCCTGCAAAAGGACTAGCTTGAGTATTTATCAATATGGACATGGAGCCATTAGGCTCCATCGTTCATAAGCTGTTTTTATTGTCATTATTGAGAGAAATGGGGCCCAAATGAAGTTGCTTGATGGAGCAAGACAAAATTGTCAATCATCTGATTTACAAGCATAGGTAAAAAAGAAAAAAGAAAAATTGAAGGGTGACAGGCCTTTTTCCTCTTTGAAATTTCGTCGAAATGTTGAAATATTTGTTCTTTAGGAAAAGGATAAGAGTTCTTGAGGTTTTTGATGTGGATTGACACTGAAAAGAAATCTGAAGATTTCCCAAATGTCCAGCAAATTCAAAATATAAATTCTGATAATGACTTCCCCAAACACAATGGAAGTGTTATTTATTAATCTATTCTAATTTTGTCTTTTGTTTTTAATCTTGGAAGGGAAATGGGGAGCGGTGGGGGTTAATTTTTTTTTTTTGGTGTGTCAAATTAAGACATTTATCACAGTTTTGTACCAAATTAAAGCAAGCATGTCACACATGGTTGCAACAAGTCAAGAAAACAGTTCCCCACTTGTTACATCTTTTGAATTTTTTTTCCCTATGGTTTCTTTTGGGGGGAAGGGTGGGGAAGTTTTCAGCTACTTTTTTTTTGGTTTCGTGCTAAAAAAAATTGTGGGTCATGCCAAGGGCATCTAAATTACAAACAAATAAACAAATAAATAAATATATAGAAGATTGGGTTCAAGATACACATTTTGTAACTTTAAATAATTATACACCACTTAATATTTTTTAACTAGATGTGAATTTTGACAAATTCATTGTTGGATTGCATTATCTTCATATATTCTTCACATTTGTAAAATTTCAAAATAATCAAATATCAATAGTCATCTCACCAATTAATTATTTAAATTTTAGTCTTTGTAATTTAAAATAATACTTAAAAATAAGCTATGAATCAAATGATAATAACATCCACTTAGCATGAAAATTAACATGTATTTTATGAATATATAATCTAATAGTGAAAGTTTCAAAATACAAATGAAAGTGTGACAATATTGTGTTGATTGCAAAACTAGGCAGGGCCACATTGGGAAGTGGGCCAACTGAAATTGGGTTGCAAAACTAGGCAAGGCCACGTTGGGAATTGGGCCAAATGAAATTGGACTGCAAAACCCGGCAAGGCCACGTTACTAAGTCTGACCCGAATTGCATAGATAATGGGTACAAGTAGATATAGCCCTAGCCTGAATTGGCTTTCCAGCCCATGAAGGCTGGAAAAAGGTTGCTAAAGCTCGTGAAAGAAAAGTGTCATTGAAATTTTTTTTTTACTGAAATGATGCTAGTGAACAACATTGATAATTCCATTTTTTTTTTTAATTAAAAAAATGAAGAAATAACTGAATGATTATTGGTATGGGTTTTTTCCATCCAACATCCTTATGCACGAATACAAATTTCTTGTTATATATTTTGTATTCTATTTTATATTGTATTAATTACAATTTGTTATGTATTTATTTGATGTTCTTTATAATATAACCAAAGTTTTTTAAAAAATCAATCACATAACATACTATGCTTGGTAGAGTATAAAGTGGAATACAAAATAATGAAACAGAAAATTTATATTCCTCAATGCCATTTTTTTAAAGGCCTCATGCAACAACTTTCCTAAGGTAAATATTTTTTTAGTGAACATAACGATTTATTTTCTTGTGCTTAGATATTATCACAATTTACTATATAAATTTTCAATTGTTATATTTGACCCCCATAGGATTTTGTTTGACCCCCTTGAATAAGATCGTTAGAGTTCCATTCGAAATACATCTAACAATTTAATTTTCATCCAAAACTTAAGAAATTAAAATGTAAAAAATGAAGTAAATTTGTTTATAAAAAAGGGGCAAAATATATTAATTTGGATGAAATTTTAATAGTTTCATTTCAATCCAATTGTTTGTGAGTCAAATATAATACTTAAAATTTTGTAGACTAAATTGTAATAGGCAAAACCATGAGGGGGTAAAATATAATTTACTCACAATTCTATGCATCCTTTTCATGCTATGCCATTAAGAAAATACATAATGTTATATCTCATGCGAAGGATAAAGTTCCAATAGACTTGCAAGCCAAACTAATGAAGTTAATTACACCTAAAAAGTAGGAACATCCCCAAACCTTTAACATGTTGTGTTGAAAAAAATAAACTAAAATTTTCATTTAAAAAATTCTTTAATTTTAAATATATTTTTATAGATTTAGATAGTTATTATTTATTTTGAAAACTTAAAAAGAAGTATAAATATGCCTCAAAAAAAAGTAAATTATAACTTAATATGTTAATTAATTGTAGCATCCCCACTGTATTGTGTCTTCATTTTTCAGGAATTATCATATTATTGAATCTCACATCATGTATGTGCTGAAAGTTGTCAAAATCGGGATTCTACGTAAGATCGCAGGAAATAGGTAGGATCGTGGATTGTAAGATCTTACCTATTTTCATATTTGAAGCAAAAAATACATTAATAGTGACTTTGTATATTGAATAATCACATAAATTATGAATCTTCCATAAAAAAATAAAGATTTTGATCATATGATGTAATTTACATGTCCTACATCGCTACATCTATACTAATGAAACAAATATATTTAAGTTTTAATACAATGTATTTAAGAAGTTCAGTGAATGTTTAATTAGAAATCAACTAAGTACCAAAACACTAGCACACTTTTTCCTTCAGCTCTTGAACCCTTATCATCACACCTAACATTGATAACCAAATGATATAGTAGTAATCACACATTCACACTATACACATGTAACTTTTATTTTTTATTTTTTAAATCTATAAAGGAAGGCATTAGAATTATTACTTCATTATCTTTGTCAAAATCCATATCATCATCTTCTGGTCGACAATCTTTGCTAACCACTCATCATCTGCAGACAAGTTCTTCAAACCAATTTCTTCTTTTGCACTTGATGGTTTAGGTATTTTCTCTTTTATCTTCAAGTTTTACATAACGAATACCAACTCATTTATTTATTTATTTTGTGGTTTAAACAATTTTCTCCTTTTTTAGTATACTTAAGGTTGTACCAATTTTAAAAAAGAATTCTCAACTAGGGGATAATATACCAAAGTCATTTGGTCCTGCCATTCCAAATGTATTCCAATCACTTTCACAACCTGAAGAGCTATATGTTAAGCTCAATATTCTTATAGCAAAAAATTTCAATTTAAGAAAGTCATCTCCATATGAGTCCCACCACTTAGTTGATACATTTATGAAGTACAATGTCTTAATCTTGATATTACAAATTACAACTTATAAAGATGAACTTAAAATAATAAATAAATAAAAAACTAATTTTTATGTTTTGGTAGGATCGATAGGATCTCATACGATTCTACAATCCTACACGATCCTATATGTGATCCTACAATATTTACGATCCTTGTGCGATTCTAAACATTTTGGTGAGATGGGATCGTAAAATCGTGCAATCCTACGATCCAAGTCGCGATTTTGACAACCATGTATGTGCTCATGTCCATGACTAGAACTAAAATACCCCTAGAGGAGGAGAAGGCTAAGGGGGACAAAAACGTTTTTCCATGAAAGGGATCCGTAAGATTATGCAAAACAAAATTTTTGTGACATTACGTATGAGTGCTACAGGACTAGGGACAGGTGCAGATGCAGCATAAGAATGGTGCTAAAGAGAAATTCTTTCAATTGGCCTTTTTTTCTTCTTCTTTCTAAACATGGAAACCTTATTCAACTTAGTATAAACATATTGAAAGTTCACTAATGGTATAGAGCATTGCTAAATGAGAAAGTATAGAGCAGATTCACATGCACTCTTTGTACGTATCTTGAATCATTGCTTTTGAGTAAGCATGAGACCGGATAGAATGTGTCCAGGCAAAACAGCTAAATGGCAAAGAAAATTTGATTCATTACAAAGTGAACATCTTAAGAAACACTAAACTCTAGTGCACAGGAATTTGCTCAATTTAGCAGACAAAGAAACTAAGATTGGAAGATGATCCCTTGAAACAACCTTCTATAGCACATTAGAAATTGATATTTTGATGATTCAGCTGCTTTTCCCAGTTAACTCTATTTTGGCAAAGGTATCTACTAACAGCAACTGGGAAGGGTGCCATTAAACCTCTGCCTTGGGTACCACTACAATTATTACATTTCTACGCAACTTGATCTTATCTAAATAGCCTGCCCCAGAGCACCCTAATTATCATTAAACTTTAGACCACTTATTTGAATTCCAAAAAATACCACCAATAATATATCTACCAATTGGTAGCCTACCAAACATTTTCATATACACTGCATAACATACTAACCTTCACAGTTGCCATAGCAAATAGCTATAAGAGCGCTCAGAATTTTTTATTAAATGGTGGTCTGCACTGTGATCTGGTGCACCATGATTAGTGACTGATTAGTTTTATATGAATGTAACGAGGCAACTAAACAGTTGAAGATGCACCCTCCTGTTAGCATGGTTGGCACAGCATGCAATAGACTACAATTTCTCCAGATTGTGCCAGTCTCCTGTTAGCAGAAGTCCTTCCACAAAAGACAGTTGACTGCTCCAATGCTCCTTTAAGAAATTAAGCGCAATTGAGAATTCATTTTCAAGTAAAAATAGGAAACACGCCACCTCACCTGATTGTCCTCAAAACTTCAGGACAACGGGTAGTCAAATCCCGAGTAGCTAGTGAGCCACTTCTCTCAATTTGATCAAGAGGTTGGCTAACCACATCTTTGTTAATATTACAGGCTTCTTTCACCTCCTTTTCTTCCATTTGCATGGTCTTGGTACTAGAGTTACCACGAGTTGAAGTTACTTTGACTCTGCTTCGGGCCTTGCGGGTATGATTAGAGAACGGATTTTCTCGTGTCTGAACTTCTCCACTCTTTTGCTTCCTGGGGGTATTTAAGTAACCATGTGCAAGAGCTTCCAATACTCTAATGGTCGGTGGTCGGTTTCTTGTGCCTTGCCTCCTGGGGTTCATTTCAGGCTGCTGTTCTGCAGTACCCATATCAAAAGAGGTTTTCAATGTGTCAGGAACTGGCTCAATCTTCTTAGATGGAAAGCATGAAACATCTTCATTTACACGCTGCCTGTCTTTGACCTCCATTACTACTGCTTCACCATTTTCAGACTCTTGTAAACCCTGGGGTAGATTCAGGTCAAATGATGGTAGGGATTGATGTGTCTCATTTTCCAGATAGGATGTTTTCATGCCAGATAAATTTCCACTAAGGATGCCTCCACCACTCTCCTCTTCTGGACTGCTTTTAGCCGCATAAATAATTGAGGGCACTTTCTCTTGAGAACCTACTTGAGAACTGACATTCTTACCTGCATCTGGTGGGTTTAATGCCACAGAGAGTCCGGTTTTCTTTGAATTCAAGTCTTCTGATAAGTCCTCAGCAATGCAGTTTTTCTTGGCATTAGCACAAGAAGTTAATTTCCGCCTTTTGATCACAGGTGCTACAAAATTTGAATGGCCAGATTTTACACGCCGACTAAATTGATGCTTGATAGTCCTATTCAGTTGCCTGTCATCGGATGTAGTGGTCTTCTCATCCTGGTGGCTCTCCATAATTTTGTTTGCAGTAGCATCTGAGTTATTAATGATTGCCTTTTGGTTTGTGTTATCACTATCAGATATAATATTCTTATCACTGTTCAACAGAATGTTAGCAGCATCAAGCGCATGCCCATCCTCATCCCCATCCCGTGAATCTTCTGAGGTCCCTTCAGTTTCTCTCAAAAAAGTGGTCAGCTCAGAATTACTTTTGAGTTCAACTGGTGAATATCTAAGTTCTCTCACCTTGGACGATTTTTTTCCATGGAGCAAACTAGTATCAACAACAGTGAACTTCATGCCATTTGGACGTTTTTCACCAATTGTACCCTCAGTGTGGTTGGGCTTATTTATATTCATTTCAATGTTCAATGGCATATCTGTAGCAGATACCTCATATCCATCCATTGAATTCTTAAAGAATTTCCCTTCATTATCATTCAAATGATTGAAGAGCTTGGAAGTCCTTTTGGATTCAACTGGTAAATATCTCAGTTCTCTCACATTGGATGATTTTCCTCCATGGACTGAACTGGTATCAACAACAGTGAACTTCATACCATTCTGATTGCAAATAGAAACTCGGGGTTTAAGGTAACAATGGCGCTGATAATTGGATGGATCATCTGGGTCTGATGTCACTTCAGGAACCAATCCATCCTCAGTGCTGCTCCTGACTGTAGCTTCTTCAGCTTCAAAGTCAAGAAGTTTTGGTTCAGATGCCACTTTGCTCAAAACATCACTAACAGAATCAAAGTAGTGGTCTCCCTTCACAAGTTTCCTCCTCGAGAACTTCTTAACACCAGGCATAAGAAAAACCAGGTAATGTCTGAGTGTCACATAACCCTGATCCTTAGGTTGCTCAGAATGCCATCCTTTTGCCAGCAAACGGGGCCAAACAGCTTCCCAGAAAATATCACTACACCGGGCTTTGCTCAACCTGAAACCTCCAGTCAGGAACTTCAGTATTTCACTGGATGAAAGAGAGGAGCAAGCTTTGCCAGTTGGTAGGTTAGGACAAACTTGAAATATGTGATTGGTCTTTCCAGGCTCCATGGCAAGGCCTGTGAGATCTTCCTTTCCCTTACCAATGCCTATAGCTTCTACAAGAATGTGAATGCCAACAGTTGACTTCAAAGAGCAGACAAATTCTTCTAGTGAAGTTCTTCCCTCTGCAAATGACTTAGAGCCCTACAGATCACAAGCATAATGGATTATTCTTTTGCAACAGAGATGCAATATTCTTTTCATGAAAGCTGATCAGATACAGATATAATGGATGGCCTCATAATATTTATAGAAGTGGACATAAACAGCGTATAATGGTTATAAAAGAGGATTCCTAAATGAACATTTAGGGGGAGCTTTTATTCTCTAGGAACCATTAGGTACAGAAAAGGTCAATCACCACTTCAGACCCAAACCAAGGATTATTAAGATGGCCTCATAATATTTATAGAAGCGGACATAAACAGCCTATAATGGTTATAGAAGAGGATTCCTAAATGAGCATTTAGGGGGAGCTTTTATTTTCTAGGAACCATTAGGTACAGAAAAGGTGAATCACCACTTCAGACCCAAACCACGGATTATTAAGATGTGATTAATATCTGATGCATATCATGAGAATGCTATCTCATCGTTTCATGGAATCCTTCCCTAACTTCACATATATAGAATTCTAATGGGCAATAATCCTTCTACATAAAGGTTCTCCCACAAGTTATGGATTTTAGACGCCCCTTAATTCTTAAACAATTGTTGAAGAGTCTAAGATCAATGCTATCCTATATCAACTTATATATTTGAAACCCTCACTATATTTAAAAATATTACAGAACACTTTCCAAATCTAATTCTAAGCTATCAAAGTAAGAACAATTTTTAAAGAACCAAAGCTTCCTTTAAGTATTTTACCTCATTCTGAAAAATCTATTCTTAAAATCTTGATTCTAGCCATAACTATCTTCCTTTAATTCTCAAACTTAATTCATTAGTTTATAAAACATCAGAGTCTCACCAACTCTTGATGCTTGACTTGTCTTCTATTCTTAATTCCAACTTATAGAACTCTTTCCTTAGTAATTCATCAAATAATGATAAATGCTGGCAGCATTTTATCCTCATTAATTTACTAGATTTAGAAGGAACTGGTTTAGTACAATTGTTCAGCTGTCAGTGAGTACACCCATCTTTTTGTTCCTCCCATAGCAAGATGATATTTTTGTGCAAAGTTTGAGTATGTAAGCCTTCCTTTAGTCCCATAGCAAGAAGATATTCGACTTAAGGGTAACTATTATCTTAATCTAGACCTCTTTTGAAAGGCAATTCAAGTCATGAGATTCTTTTGTGGCACATTGCAATCTGGATCCCTAAAATAGTGACCCAAAACTTTCTTACACAACTTTTATATCAAAAGATTTTATGCAGAAAGCTTATAATTTTTCGACTGGTGAAACATAAAAGTTATAGCCAAAGATTAGAAGAGGAGAAACTAATTGCTAATTAGTAGTATATGTATTCATCTATATTTGCTTTTATCTTATTTATTTTAAAATTTGGAACTTGTCATACTTTTGCATTGCTCTTATTTATTTCTCCTTGTTCAATTATGTATTAAAAGTAATTGGACTGGTGAAACAACCTTCCAATGCAAAACAATTGAACTAAGTTATCCATAGCATTGTCATTTGCAGAAGAATAAATAAAGAAAACCAGTATGTAAATCTAGTGAATGAAAGTGAAACAGATGAGTACAAGATGGTATTATGCGCACTTAGTACTAAATGAAAACAAAGATTTTTTTTTTTTTTATTTATCGTATATTGCAGAAGGAGTGATGCCTTAAACTCATTGCCCAACGCAAAAGAAAAAGGAAGTGAGTTCAGTTCCAATAAGAGATTACTAAGTTACTAACCATATTTCAAATTGTATGTCATTATGATTAAAACATAAAGGATTTATGACAAACATAGAAGAGAACTTGAAGTACCTCCACCAAAGTACTTTGAAATTCCTCTGGGACTTGAGGAAGCAAGCGAGATAACAATTCCTGTAGCCTCCATCCAGTAAATATTTTCCGTCCGGTTATGCATTTCCTATTTCTAACCTTCCGGGAGTCTGACCATCTACGGTAGCGATCAGACCTATAAAATTCCCCATAGTAGAATGACAGCATTTCCCCCATCTCTTTGTTCTGTATAAATCTCTTGATCGATATAAAATTCTTCCCAAATATATATAAACCAAGGAGGAAACCATTGACTTCAGCATCACTCCAGGGGTCAGATTTTGCACCTGGAACTGGGTAATATCTTTTGCTTTTATGGACTCCAACTAAGCTTGCTTTCCCTGCCACCATGTTTCCAACATCTGCAGTTCTTGATTCCTTGTCATGGTCCAATCCAAGAACATTTGAGGGTTCGAGACTATTTACAGTACATCTCTTCTTCAACTTAAGATGAATCTTTTTTCTGTTTCTTGATTTGACTTGCACATTTGGGTTACCTGATTCATCATGATTACTAACAAATTCCCACGTTCCATCTTCAATTTTATTCACTTCCTGAACCCACATGATTGGGATGGGTAAACCCATCAAAAAGGAGTGGGAAACATCAACTGTAACTCCAGAATCAGTAGGGTTCATTAGAAGCTGAGCATGCTCAAATTTTGTCATTAAGGAAGGTATTTCCACTTGATAATCTTCGCCAACTCTGGTATTCACCTGTGGATCTCCAAATATATCCCTTTCCTCTGGAGATCCTGGAGGAAGTAACTGCTTATCTGATGCTTCTTCGAAGCAGTTACCATCATGATCCAGCTGAAGTGACTCCATCTGCTAAACGTAAAGAAAAGAAAAATATGCCAATAAATAAAAAACAAACAGTAAGGACTACAAGCACGCAAAGTTGAAATACGAAGGATGTGCTCAAATACATATGATCCAGATGTACATTATAAATTGAACTCGCTATTAACCAGTAGTACTAAAACCAGATAACATTCTAACAAATGACATACATGAATGGTTTAAAAACCAGGTTTTGATAATGATGAAAGTTAAAAGAAGCAAAAATAGATAACCCTTTCTTAGCATTAGATGATATTTCTCTGATAATGCCATCTCTGAAATTGTTCAAACAGTGGAGATCACATATGATCACCTATATGCACAGACGTACAAACACAGGCACGCACATAATTGCAGTTGTTTAATTCTCATGTTATCCAGAAATAGTAAAGCACCCAACAAGTAGAATGGAAACCCTTAAGAATGCAAACAACTGGAAAGCAATTAGAAAAATAGAAGCTTTCTTAATCAATGAAAACAAATTAAATCAAAGAATAAAATCATCTCTCTTGGCCATCCAATTAGAGGAATGCTCCATCTATGACAATCGATATTGCAAGTAAAGATCAATTTGTTGAGCATCCAATAAAATCTGGGTTCAACACAATAACCCTCCCCCTCTCTCTCTCCAGACCCCAACTTGCTCAATCTGTAAACACAGTATTGTACATAGACATACATATAGTGATCATGCAGCAAAGACCACATTTCAAATACGTGAACTAAAGGCACAATAAACTTTTAATCACAAGAAGCAAACAAAGGAAAACAAACATAACAGAGAATCTAGAGGTCACCAACCCAGAACCAAAAAAAAATCAACCCCAGATCCATTGTCAAACATGATTTCAACACCAAGAACAATTGAACATGTTCACAAAATTGAAATCAAACCAAACAAACAGAGTAAATGATCAAAACAAAAGAACTGAAACCAAACAAAGTTTATTCGTGCAAAGTAACAAAACTCCAAACAATTACAACTAAACTGAAAACATTAAAAGCGACCATTGAGAACCCAAAGTTTATATCAACAATTCTCATTGATCTCACAAAAAATTAACTCATATTTAAACACATTATGAACATAAACGACAATAACAATGCACATAGTGACATCACAAAAGATAAACAGTATGCAGTTGAAGTAAAGAGAAAGAGAGATTGAGTATTCACTAACCTCCATGGAAAAGCTTGAAAGTTCAAAAAACCCACGTGAGAAACAAAGCCTGGGCAAATGGGTTTTCATGTTATGCATTGATTCACAAGTATTATAAGAGTCTATTACAAAACAAACCCAAATAAGTACCAAACATAATATTGAAAAAGAACCAGAGAAAAAGAGTACCTTGTTGAAGGCAGAGCTAAGTTTTCATGGGTGTACTAGTGTGAATTTGCGGGACCAAAAGGGAGAGAGAGATAGAGAGAGGAGAGGGAATAATAAGAAACGAAAGTTTCTCTATGTATAAGCGAAGAGGGAGAGTAAAAATAGTGTCTTTTCTTTTATGTCTTAGTACAAGTTTTGAGAGAGAGAACAAAAGAGAGACTTGACATGAAAATTTGTCTATGTGCAAGACCCATATAATGGATTAGTGCCTCAAGTTTGAATCCTTTTTTTTGAATTTCGTAGTGAATTATGTTCATAATTTATATTGAATTTTTATGGAGTTTTCGATACACGAAATTGATAAAGAGGAAAAAAAAATTAAAGGAGTAGTAGTTCATTGACATTGAATGCCTACATAGTTTTCCATATTTGAAGAATTTGATTTCAACAAAGAAGATTTAAAAAATTAATAGATTTGGAGAGCATAGGTCAGGGTTCAAGTCTTTAGGAGAAAGTTTCACATATATATACACTTAGATTAGGGTAAAAATATTTATTTCTATCTTGTAATAAAATAATAATGAATTTGTAATTTAGCAACGGTGAATGATAACAAAGTTCTCAATATACAATAAAGAGGAAAAAAAAAAGTTAGGATAATTTAGTAGATTGGTAGTCTCATGTTATGGAATTGATGA
Source organism: Castanea mollissima (assembly GCA_014183005.1). NCBI lineage: Eukaryota > Viridiplantae > Streptophyta > Magnoliopsida > Fagales > Fagaceae > Castanea > Castanea mollissima. Next base: position 9,858,181 of record JACAVU010000004.1, read on the forward strand.
ATTTAAAACTTTTGTCAAACATATGTATAGGGTACAAAGATTTTATTTTTTTTTCTTTCTGGCCCATAGTTTGATTCTTAAGATAAATGTTTTGTAATTTATATATTCGTTACATAAGATATATTTTTGTTTGATATAATCATTCATATAATAACACATAAAGAGAAAGAAATAAAAAAACTAATATTGGATTAGTAGTTTAAAAATATCAAATGCTTACTGAGGTTCCCATATATTACAAATCTAATGTATTACCAAGAAAATAAAAAGAATTCAGGGATTAGTAGTTTAGTGATATGGGATGCTATAATTTGAAGAATTTACACATGGTGTAAGTCTAAGCAATATTACACTCCCAATAACTTGTTATTGAATTCATTCTTAAAAAATTTCACCATTAGATTATATGTTCTTAACATGCATACTAATTTTCATATTAATTAGTTGTTATTTACCATTCAATCTATAATCTCATCTTTTATACATTATTTTAAACTACAACAACTTGAATTTAAACAATTGATTGATAACATGACTATGGATATTTAATCATCTTGAAATTTTGCAAGCATGGGGAATGCATGAAGATAATGTAATCCAATGATGGATTAGTTAAAATTTGCATTCAATTAAAAAAATATTGAGCGGTATAACATTTTTTAAAATTACATTAAGTGTAACTTGAACCTAACTCATATATATATATATATATATAAAAGAATTTTGTTTGTTTAAAGGAGTCATTCATATGACAAGCACACACATAAAAAATATCAATTGGATAGTAGTTTATAGATATCAAATTATTCAAAAAAGATCAATATTTGAAAAAAGTGATATAGGACAGAGAAAAAATAATAATGGATTAGTACTTTAGTGAGATGGAATGCTTATAGAGTTTGCTATATCCAAAGAATCCATATTCTGATATAGTAGAAAATGAAAATAAATTAATGGATTTGTAATTTCGGCGGAATTGAATGTTCACAAAGTTCTCAATATTCAATAGAGAAAAAATGAGTATATTGATACTTTATTAGCATGCAGCCGATGCCTGTAATATTCCATTGGTACACATATATTGGGTTCGTTGATGCAATTCTCTTTTATATATATATATATGGAAGATGAATGTTTTATATATTCGTTACATAAGAAAATTTTTTGTTTAAAGGAATGATTCAAATAACACAAAGAAAAAAAAAAGAATTAATGGATTAGTAGTTTATTGACATTGAATGCTTATAGAAAGTTTCCAATATCTAACAAATCCAATATATGATAAAGAAAAAAAAATGATCGAGAGAGAGAGAAATGAATAGATCGGTAGTTAAGTTTCTCTCGTGTATATATATATGGGTTCAAAGATGTAATTCTCCTTTATACGGAGAGGAGAGATATTATATGTATATAGGACGGGGCAATTAGAATAGCTTTCTTACTTGAGTGTTATCATAATAGCATCATACCCATTTGGTTTGGGCTTGTTAGCAAGGGATCCGGTGGAATTAGGATGTAGTTTAGTTATGTGATGAAAAAAAAAAAAAAAAAAAAAAAAAAAGAAGAAGAAAGAAAGACATAATGGGTTAGCAGTTAGCAGTTTAGTGGCATCTAAATGTTACAAAATTTCTGATATCCAATATAGAGGGAAAAAAAAAATAAAGATGAATTAAAAGATTGGTAGTTTAGCGGAATGTAACTAATGTATATAAAGTTCCTCTTTTATATATATGAAAGGTTTTTGGATGTGATTGTCCTATAAATTGTGAGATGAATGTTTCTATTTATCCATTACATAACATAACTTTTTTCGTTTAATCAGTACCGAAATATTTCGTATCTCTAATCAAACGAAAACACTTTTTTTTTTTTGTACGATATTGATTCTCTTGATTTTATCATGTATTTGCCAACATACATAAATATGACCCAAATAGATTTGACCCCACACTCATGTACAACTTTTGTTTACACTAACCGCGGTTCGTTGGTTAAAGAGACTCATTTCTCTTGTCTTGATATAAAAACACATAAATTCAAAAGGAATGGATAGCTAGAGAAGTATGATCTTATTCATCATAATTCTAATAGAGAAACGAAAAGATGCTACAACTTTTTACAAGTGCTTCTAACAAAAACAATCTAGGTTTAAATTTGTCCCTCGCCCAACAATTGAATTCTTAAAAATATAATAAAATAAATCCTCCTGTTTCAAAGAACTAGTATAAAGAATTCCCTGGAAATTAAGGAGAGACTGAAGTTTCTTGAGATTAATTTGATGAACAAATATAGGGTCCTTTTAGAAACACAGAAAAACTCCACAACAATTTATTACATTATCAAATTTGCCCACCACTTCTATCATGAACTATTAAAAAAAATTGCAGATTTTGGCAAACCGAAGTAGATATATATTGAACTCCACAAATTATTGTCACTTAGGGGGAATGGGATAAAAAAGCAACATTATGTGTCGTAAGTGAATTTTTCAACCTTATTATTTCTTTCGGCAAATTGTGGCACGCCACTTTTACGACAGAGAAAGGCGGCTTGGCATAATTAACTTTCCTAGATGCATCACCATATTAACCCTTTATCGAAGAGATCGAAAGCTTGAGATATTTCAAGACTGCAAAGTCGTAATTATCATGGTATTCCTTCATGCTAATGCAGGAATATACACGAAAATTTTTAGTTCTGTGAGATAGAGGAAAAAAAATATGCGAAAACAATTAAACACAACTAGACTAAGCTTCAGAAAAAATCTCATTAAAAACAATAGCACTTTATTTCGAATCAAGTCATAATTTGGATTAAACATAACTAAATTCCACAAAGTCCAACAGTTCAACCACAATGTATGGTTAGTGGTCTCGCTAGTATTGTCAAACACCTTTGACACATGAAAGTATGTCATTTGTTAAACTCAAACATCGATATGCAAATTTTCTCATACATAGAACGATTACAAGTTTTTCTGATCAAAGCAGCTCCCTTCCTTCTAATGTAGCAACACAGGAATTCATTAGTAAGAAAGGAATAAGAACGGAAGGGATTGTGAGAGGGAGTGAAACGAGACCCTGATTTACCATAGTTCCAATAGAGGAATTTTTTTACTTTTATTTTTCTATTATTTTTTAAAGTAGCCTAAAAGGCAAGTCTTAAATAAATTAATTTCCACAAATATTTCTCCTTTAGGTGTAACTGTAAAAGAAAAATGAAAAAAAAAATTATACCTATATATTTCTTCCACCTAATTGGAAAAAAATATATGTATATATATACACACATACAAACATTTTTATATATGGGTCATTGGTTACACTTAGTGTAAAATCAAGCAATATTTTTTGTACCCCTCAATATTTTTTTCAATTATTTATAGTTTTTTGAGAGATTTTATGGCTTTTAAAAGCACAAAATTTTTTGCCCACCATAAGAAATAAATTCACAAGATTCTTCAAGATAGTTACTTGTAAAATTTAGACTTGGTTGTATTCCTAAGTTGATTTACTTGGAATCCATTACCAAACTCAATTGAGTAGGGAAAATATCATCTTAAAGAAAACGATTGATTTGTGCCCTTAAACCTACTTCAAATTTTTGGTTTTTCCATTAATTTCCCCTAAAATTCCCAACAAGCTCATTATATTTATGAAGAACTAGAAATAATGATTTGTAAAGGCTTTCAAAGTAATGTTCAAGACTTTTAAAGTTCGATAAATTTGAAGAAACGAACATCAATGGATCATGATTCAGAGGAGCATAGGTTTTTTGTTGGCATGAAAAATGTTTTGCTTCTTTCGCATTGTATATGCATTAATGAAAGTATGAAACAAAGTTTATGATTGAAAATTAAAGGTAAAAAATATTGTGACTCGAGCAATTTGAGTTCAAATTGGTAAATAATGTTTCTATGTTAATAAGTATTTTTTGGGCTAGTCACTAAACTGAAAAGGCTTGTGGGTTTCGGAAGAAGACCAAGTCGTACAAAGAGTGATGCTTTTTTTTTTAATTTTTTTATTAATTTTTTTATTTATTTATTTTTTTAATCTAGCTTGGAAAAGTATGGTAGACACTAAAATTGTGTTATTTCCCCTCATACTTTACCTTCAAGTCATAAGCCACAATTTGCTCCCACATTTGGAGGGCTATCCCTATCCTATGAGGAAGAGAGCTACTTAAGCTAGGCCTCCTGTGGCCTATAGGAGATAGCCAAACCATTCTTTTTTGGATTTACTATAGGCTACCTTGCAAACCACTCCACAACATAGCTCAAGGGCCCCTAAAGGAATTTGATCTTTCTGTGTTGCTAACTGATTTAATTTTTAATAAATTACCGATTGTTATAAAAATTTAAACTTTTTAAAAATTTAATCTTTTTCCCTTTATCATATTGAACAATTTTACATGCATATCCCATGCCATGACATGACAAAGTTCTGAGTTATGGCCCTTTAAATTGGGGTTACCATTAGCTTGGAACAGAGGGTTTAAAGGATTCATGGTTGAGACTTGAGCCCCATTCTTTGCTTATTATGAAATTGCTAATTACCACTAAACATTTCCCCACCTCTGATTCTAGCTTGAGTTTTTCACAATGGCAAGTAAGAATTAAGTACATCTACAGTAAAAGAGGGATTACTAAGAAAAAAACAAAGGATAGGAAAACACTTAATGATAATTGTCCCAGATTTTTTGCTTGGATTGTTTTCATTGGGACTCACTACACTGAAATTCCTATTTTAGATGTATCCTTTAAGTTCCATTGTTTCTTATGTTTTCTTTAGAGAGAGTTTTAACTTGTGACGTTTGTTTTTAATAATAACTTTTTTATCATCAGGCCAATATACCAATCGATTTTTGGCATAAATGGGGAGGATTGAACCTCATATTTCTTATTTAATTTTACCAATTGAGCTAACAATAATCCAACCCATTGTTTCTCATATATTTAATTTTTTTTCTTGTTTCTAATATATCCCTAATTTTAATGAAAAAAAGAAGGAGTATTTCTTGCTATTAAACTCATGAAAGCAAAAATGATTATGTGAGAGAGATCTAAGTAAAAAAATGAAAATCATGGAATCCTTATGTTACACCAAGGTCACTAATACCGTATTGGTACCGGCCAGTGCACCGGTACCGGTACACTTTTATTTTGTACCGGAAAAAATACCGGCCGAACCGGCCGCGTACCGACCATACCGGTCAATTTCGGGCAATACCGACCGGTACAGAAAAAATCCTTTTTTTTTTTTTAGTTTTGTAATTTTTGAATTTTTGTAAGGGCATAATGGTAACTTATTTACATTAACTTATTAGTATTATTTGTTTTCTTAGTATGCAATGAACAACTAAGCTTTCTATTTTTTTATATTGTGTTTTTTTTTTCCTTTTAATTGTTATACTAAAGTCTAAAACTATGAATAATTTGTTCTGAATTGAGGTAATGTTTTATGATAAACTTTTATATTTACTATAATATAAGTGAAATATTATATGCTTATAAACATGGTTCTAGAAATTTTGGTGTGTGTATGTATATATAAAATAGCGGTAAACCTGAAACGGTACACCGGTATTAACCGGTATCCGAAATATATTGTACCAGTGGCCAAACCGGTACAGCTTTCGGTACGGTATTGACTTCCTTGCGTTACACACACCCGTACTCTTTCCAAAAAAAAAAAAAAAAATCTTATAGCAAGTCTGTGCCGACTTGGAAGGCAAAACTATACACTGTGGACCCCACATGCCATGGTGGATGTACAATTTCGAGTGTCAAAAGGAGGATGAGGCCCACATATGATACAGGTTCTAATTTACTAACTTGCGCTTGGAAGTAAACAATAGTACATTAGTACTTTGCACTCCTTCATTGTTTGATTTGATATTGAATTGTTTCTCAAATTTGTTTGGTTGCTAAGTAGGAAAGTGGTGGAAAATGAAAGAAAAGAAATGTGAGCAATTTTATTTAGAATATTATATTTTATTATTAGAAAAGAAATGTGTTTTTCATTGCAAGCTTAATTAGTTGTTGATATATGTTTTTATTGCAATTAAGTTATTTTGTGTCCATTTGGTAAAAATTATTTTTGCCAAACTTATTTTAATACTTAGCTTATTTTGATACTATTCATGAGTCTTACTGCACTTTTTGGTATTATTCATGGGTCTCATTGTACTATTTCGGTTAATTTTTACTTTTATCTACAATATTTTCAGCAAAAAAAATTCAGTTTCAGCAAAATAAACAGATCCCAAATGAACCCTTAATATAACATGTAAGCATTATGTAATGTGAAAACAAATACTTTGACAATTTTTGTTAATTAAAGTAGTACTATAGCCACAAACTATTTTACAATATTTTTACAAGCTGTTGATATAGCCAGCTTCTTATTTGGTTTTCATCTAGACTCATTATTAACATCACTTTTTTATTTATCAATAACCACTCACCACATCAGTAATTTGTAAAAAATTTTAGAAAAAAATTTATATCTCTAGCATTATTTATTTTTGTTGATCAAATAATAGCAAGAGTAGCATTCTAAGGATTTTAAAAAGAATACAGAATAAATGTATATGTTTTTTTATACCAAAATTGACTTTAAAAATCGAGGATCAAATGTATATTTAAACCATTATTTATTATTGAAATAGTTACAATATACTGCTAATACGCAACTCAAATCATTTTTTTTTCCTAGACTTCTAATCGCTTTATGTATGAGAGATGCCAATTAAATTATAAGGCATTTGACAAATAATTATTTAATTGAGTGTAAAAAACATATAAAGTGTCTTAAAGATGTGAATTTTTTATTTCTTTAAAGAGATTTACATTATATCTGTAATATAAATTTACATTATAAATGCCCAAAAAATAGTAAATGTTGGACACATTTACCTATGCTTACAATATACCATGTAAGTTACATTATGAAGTACAATACAAACTAAAAAATTTCCTTAAAAAAATATTATATCTTATACTGTTCATCAAAAAAATATTATATCTTATACAGTAGCTTTATGAGTAACTTGCATAGTAGAATTCACTAATTCAGAGCCAAGCCAAAACATCAATGGCCTAGTCGATCGCCCATGCTGTACTACAGTCTACACTCTACAGGCATCTGGAAATTCACTAGGGTCACTAACTATATTCACTTTGAAATTTTGTGCATTCACTATAATTACGTGAAAGCGATCGATAATATCATGTCAAGGCCAGCCCTGCACATAGGACAAAGTTTTGTTTCGATTTTGACGGCAGTACAAATTTAGCTTCAGATCCTTTCGAACTACGATCGTGTACATTCACTGTCATGGTGCGACTTAGGATAACTTCTATATTCAACTCTATAAATTATTTTGCTTTCTTGCTTTTTTCAACTTGAGTAATTAAGATCCTGTTTAGTAATCATATTTAAACAATAAAAATTATTGTTTAAATATCACAATATATTTTTTATACCTACACATATTTTCACCAAATTTAAGTAACGTTATTAGAAATTTTTCACTAAATATACCCTAATATACTTGGAATGAATAAAAATAATTAATACTCTTTCAAAAAAAAAAAAATTAAAGATAGTTTCAATAAGTAAACACAAGTACACAACTCACATTCATTATGGTATTGTACTGAAGAGTGAAGGCCCTTTGTAGATAAAAACATGATCAGTCCTCTAAAAAATAAAACCTAGTATTATTTGTTGCATTTGAAGATGCCAAAACAGATCACGTACCCTATACAGATGGGGTGTCTAATAAAATAAGGCAAATGTCCGTATAGTTGCTTGTTAAGGTTGTATAAAAGTGGTTTCATTTAATAAAAAAATTAAATAAATAAAATAAAAGGACATGAAATTAGTCCTTTTAGTTATTTTAAATATTTTTTTCTCTTTATAAAATTGAGCTCGCACTGAAAAATATAACATAAAACTGTAAAAAAAAAAAAAACAAAATTGTACAAAAAAAATATATCAAAAGTTGCTGTTAAGGGGCACTTTACGGTGCCCATTAACACAACCCATAAAATAAATAGATAAATGCTGGGAGAAGTGAAGCTCAAACTAGAAGCTGATACTAAATATATAAGTAGCATATAACATATCTCTCACATGAAGTTGAGTCCTACCATTTTTGAGGTCCATACCCAAACTATTGGGTCAAACCAAATTAAGCTTGCTCTTTGGGAAAAATTGGGAAGCAAACACCGTAAAATCAAGACAATAAAAAACCGACGAATGAATAGGAACGAGTACATACATAATTCCTAACCTTATACCTATTTTCTACATGTTACAAATAATATAATTGCCCCAAGAAGAAAAATATACTACAGAATGCTTCACTTACCCTATATCCTAGAAAAATATACTACAAAATGATAAGCCTCTAAATAGAGAGCATGAGGGATACCCTTATAATGCAAATATGAGATGTTACTATTCATTTATATTATCATTTAGGGTAATTTATCATTTTGGCCCATAACATTTGTTTTATATATCAAAATGATCCCTAATGTTTAAATTTGTCAACTTAGTCCTTAACTTTTTAAAATTGTCTCAAAATAGGCTCTCTTGTTAAGTGGTAGATGGAAAAAGTTAATGTAACTAACTATGATATTTAAATATTAATATTGATGCTAGCTAGAATGCCATGTAAACTGCCAAATCACATTAAATAATAAACAAAATTTCAATCAAGAACAATGCTACAGACACAACAATTTTTACAATAGCTGAGTTTGACAAATTTTTACTGATTTGAAACTTGATCTACTATTAACGTCATTTTTTTAGTTACCATTAACAACTTGCCATCTAAGCACATATAACTTTTTTTGTCAAAATTATTTGGGTACTTAAACTTATTGTTTAATGAAAGTAAACTAAAAACTGCAAAAATAAAGAAATTTAATCTGACTTTTACAAATCCAAGTTTTGAATTTTAGACTATAAAGTATAAACCCATCATAAATTCAACCACCAAAAAAATTAGGTCTACATTTTAAATGTAGCAAACAAAACAATATGACAACCAAAAAAAGTGAGAGAAAGGAACAATTTCTATTCATTTACCATTGAAGCTCCTCCTCATGCCGTTCATCTTTGGTGGGGTCGTGGAAGTTTTTAAGGTATTGTAGGTGACTCAACCACAGCACAAGGTGGTCGGGATGAAGATAAGATTTTTGGATTTTTGGAGAATCGATTCGGTGATTTCTTAGGATTTGGGTTGCTTTTGTGATTTATTGGGTTTTATTTGTTCATTATGGCTGTTTTGAGCTGATTTTGTGATTTGTTGGGCTAGGTCGATTATTGGGATTTGATTTGAGCTAATGTTTTCTATGATTTCAAAGGTTTGGTTTGATTTTGGAATAAAAGTTGTAGGGTTGGTTTTTTTTTTTTTTTTTTTCTTTTTTTAATACTTAGCAAGATGCTCGAAAATATTTTTTGAAACATTTTTTGGAATTCGACCAGAGACTTGGAAATATTTTATTTATAGAAAATGTTTTTACTTGAAAATTAGGTTGAAACAAACGCAGCCCTTTTGCGTAAATACTAAATAGTATTAATGTTTTTTTTTTTGTAATCCTAAATACTTTTAATTAATATTTATAATTAATCCAAAGCATTGAACGATGGAAAGGGCATTTGTGTTGAGAATCATCGGGCTATTGGGGCAATGTATGAATGATTAAAGGTTAACATATATCTATCGTAACGAATTTAGAAATCATTAGGATAACGTTTTTTAAGGTGAAAGTCAGGCTTTCAAGGCCATCCTAGGTCGAGCTAATCTATACTCTATAGTTTATTTTTATTATTATATAAAGGATTTGGTGGTCTCAACTCTCAGGTTTGGATTATTCAAATAAACGCTTACGTACTAAACAGTTAAAAACAAAATGCTAGAATATTAATCATAAAATATTATGAGGATAAAATTGTTTTTTGATTTCTTTTTAGTAGAACCAACAGGAGAATATAATTGTTTAAAAAAAAAAAAAAAAAGCAATCCTTAAATCTGAAAAAATGAGAGAAAAAAAAAAAAGAATAAAAAGTTGGTATGAGTAGAAGTTTCATATGCAGAAAAAGTAAAGATTGTTGAGAACTAAATATAATATAAGTTTAAACTTTTTTTTATTAAGTGGTTTTCTTATATATTATATTAAAACTTGAATTAAAGTCCACTACAAGAAATATAATGAGAATAAAATTGTTAAAGTTAAAAAATCTAAACCCACTGTGTGTGTGTGTGTAAATTTTGTGAGAGAGACACAGAAAAAAATCGCCAAAGTCCAAACAAACGTGACAATATTTGTGAAATAAAAAATAGTTTAGGTCCTATTCAAAAAAATTTAAAAAAAATTTAGGTACACGATTTTTATTTTATTTTTATTTCTTCCCTTTGTGGGGGAGAGATATCCAAGATCATCATCATCTCACAAAATTGTGGGACCTATGCTATGAAAGAGGTCTTGTAAAATATTAAAAAAAAAACTAGTGCACCATGTGTTTTACACATTACAAAAATACAAGATATTAGTGTATTTATACAGTGTGTATATTTGCACACACAATAAATAGGAGAAAAATGGATTTTTGTTATTATTAAATAATATATAGCACAATATCTATGTTTTAAAATTATTAAGCACCATATCCATATTTTGAAACTTGATTTAAAAAAATCGAGTTGTAGGTGAAAATCAACATTAACAATGTCGAATTCTGTGTGAATTTTGCTACTTTTTTTTTTTGTTTTTTTTTTGAAAATTTAACTGAAACTCCATATTGCTAATGTCAAAATGTGGCCACTTTAATATTGAGTTGCAGGTAAATAATATCAATTTTTGTACTAAACTCGATTTTGTTAAAATCGAATTAAAAAAAAAAAAAAAAGGTCATTTTTGCCAATAGTTTTAAAATAGATATATTGAGTTTCCCCATAGATACTGCCAAATATTTTTACCCCCACAAATAGAAATTATTTACTCTTCCTTCCACAAACTTAGGTTGGACCAAGATTTACATTTTAAAATCTAATTGAAAAAAAAAAAAAAAAAAAAAAGCAGGAAAAGACTTATCCCACACGTATTAAAGTGGCCGCAGTTTGAGCTGACCAATCTCCATCTACGAAATGCATGGCACTCACTCTCATATTGTCAACGCAGTTCATTGATTATATATTATAATAAATCTTCTCAATTTACTACAATAAAATATAATTGATTTTCGCGAAAGTCGTGCATTTACATGGCCTCTTGACCTATAAGCAATCTGTTTTCTTCAATTAATTAAACCCACAAATTGTTGCATATATTTAAATTTATTAAGCTTGGTTTTCACGATTTTCCAGCTCTAAAGCACAATGGAAAAGCAGTCCAAGCTAGATTTAGATCTGCATCATGGTGAACTCTGGAGTATTTTTGAAGTTCTATAAGTTAAAGAAAAGTTTTTTGGTCATATTATTATTTTTATTACTGTTTACACAACATAGAGAAAGAGTTTATAAGAGAACTAAAAAAGTATTTGAAGCATCGGTGACGGAAAATTTGGAGTTCTTTTTGATGTTTCAAGTAGAGAAGGAGCTGTATGCAAAGTTTTGGTAAGAGAAAAATGTGTGATCTTTGTCAACTTAACAGGTTGAAGATGCAGAGAAAGAGTGATTCAGCTTCAATTTGATTCATGTTTCTGCAAATCCTTACCTGGGTATGTTTGAAATTTGATAATGAAACTTTCAGTTTTTTTTTTATTATTTTAATATTAGTAATTTAGTTTAAAACTCAGCTGCATTTTCTTTTGCTCTTGTATTTGCGTTTTCTTTGATTGCTGGAAAAATAGAAGGAAACTTAAATTATAAAATCTTTGAACATTATATTTTATGTAATAAGCCAACTAGCTAACAGAATTAGTCTCAAATTGAGTGTGGTTTTAGTTTCAAGAAGTGTCACAATGTATATTGAAGATTTATTTTTCAATTCAGATGCTTTCATGAATACTAAATATTGGTTTTTGATTAGGTTGAAATTCTGAACAAGAGGTGGAAAAATTAGCTCTTGGTGAGAAAAAAATCCCCTGCATTGTTTTTTTCATTAAGGATGGGGAGGTTATGCTTTCGAAAATGTAGGGTGGGCAGAATAATGGGTTCACTTCAGATTGTATTGGGAGGGCTTGTTATAATAGTAAGCTTGTTAAGTCTCATAAGGTTCTACTCAGCCGGATTTTTCACACGCAATGAAGATATATGCAGCCAATTCTTTGGTCAGAAGGATGCTTATGATGGTTTTGACATAAAAGCATTGTCTGATCGAGTTGGGGAAGTACTAGATAGGATGGAAAGCTTGCAAGAAAAACTTGAGTTGAAAGTTAAAGAAATGGAGAAACACAAAGAAGTCTTGGATAGAAATAGTATCACAAGATTGGAGTATAAGAAGTATTTGGAAGAGGAGGTAATTAGGCCCCTTTATGGCGCCCACATTGCTCTTAGACAGATTCGGCTACCTAGGGTTGAAGGGATTAGGAACTCAACAATGAAGGAGGAGCCTTTAATTAACACTTTTGTGATTGAGGAAATTAGGAAGTACATAACCCCAAAAGAGAATAGGACAGGGAAGATTAATATATATGGGACAGAGAGGATACACAACACAATTGGGCATGCATGTGTGTTATATAAGAAAGAATTGGAAGAGTATATGGGTTATGACATTGGCTCTTATTGTAATGATGACTGGAACCTAGCTCAGAAGCTTATGGTTAAAGGTTGTGATCCTTTGCCCCGAAGACGGTGCTTGACAAGGGCCTCCAAGGTTTACCAGAAGCCATATCCAATCAATGAATCTCTATGGAGATTACCGGATGGCAGAAATGTAAGGTGGAGCAATTACCAATGCAGGAACTTTGAATGCTTATCGAGCAAGAATCCTAAGCGAGGTTATTCTAAGTGTGTAGGGTGTTTTGAGATGGAGAAAGAAAAGTTAAAATGGGTGACTAATAGCTCACTTCCTGTGGATTACCGATAAATGATGTTTTGACAATTAAGCCTGGTGAGATAAGGATAGGTCTGGACTTTGGTGTTGGTACAGGGACTTTTGCTGCAAGAATGAGAGAACATAATGTTACAATTGTCTCAACTGCTTTGAACCTTGGGGCTCCTTTCAATGAGATGATTGCACTAAGAGGTTTGATCCCTCTGTATGTGACATTGAATCAACGCCTTCCATTCTTTGATAACACTATGGATTTAATTCATACATCTGGGATTATGGATGGCTGGATTGACCTGCTGCTGCTGGATTTTATTTTGTATGATTGGGATCGGGTTTTACGGCCAGGAGGATTGCTATGGATTGACCGGTTCTTTTGCAATAGAAAAGATCTGGATGACTATATGTACATGTTTCTGCAGTTCAGATACAAGAAGCACAAGTGGGCTATTGCTCCTAAATCAAAGGATGAGGTCTATCTCTCTGCATTATTAGAGAAACCTTCAAGAGCTATATAATCAAATAATGTTTCTTGCTTTTTGTTTGTAATATTGATTTTATGTCATTAACATACGTATTCATAACCCAATCATTTTGTGGTACTTGGTATACTGAGAGAAAAGGAAACTACTTAAATGTGATATAAAGTCTTTGTATGCCAAACTTCAATGTTGTTTTATTTTGACCAGTAATTGGAATAAGGACTTGTCCAATTAAGTGACAAAACTTGTGTACATTTACTGTGACTGTGTTGCTAGTTGATCTGTTTGAAGGGTCTTGAGTATAGACATTTTTGCATCCTATCCCATGCATTTTGATACACTATTTCAAGTCCATCAAGTTACTAAATATGCACCATAGATCCATGACATGGGATTGCTCACGAATTTTCTGTCTTTACACACCACATACTAGTATAAAATCATACAGGTACTACTAAATTCTTATTTAGGCTAAGAGATATAAGACACTCGAGTTAGGTACATAGACAAACCGGTTGAGAGGATGATATTATCTGTGACTTAGGGGTCTCTACCTTGTCACCAAAGAGGGTTGTTTCATCCATGTTTAGTGAGAATTTTAATTAGTGAAATTGGATGCCATACAAATGAAGAAGTTTAGCATAGAAGCTCAATATTGGCCAGTTTAATCTTCCGCTTAGCAAGAAACTGTATTAAATTATTGACTCTATAGAGAAATGCTAGGAATGCTATAAGTATATGGATGATGATTGTTGTAGATTTAGAAATCTATATTAAGAATGTGTTTGGATTCGATTGAAAAGGCTGTGCGTTTTGCGTTTCAAACTTTTTTTTCTTTTTTTTTTTTCAGTCGCAGATGTTGACAAGTCTTCCGTGAACAGTGCATCCGTGCACTATTCACAGACCCACAAATTTCACTTTTCAGCCACTTTTTCATTAAAAATGGGTCCCGCGGTACTATTCACACATTTTAAAATTATTTTGCTACAGTATTTTCAGTTTTCAGTTTTCAGCAATAAGTTCTATCCAAACAGACCCTAAATTGATTCATTTTGTAGGTTGCCTTTTCAGTTTTTGGTTCAAAATTTCATTTTTTCCCCCTTAATTTTTGGGTTGAAAAGTATGATATTTTATTTTATTTTAGCCAAATTCTTTAGCTTTGGGTTAAAAAAATACAAACAAATAGGCATTAGAAATTAGAGATATAGGCCTTAAAAAGGCAATAAATATGATAAATATTCACAAGATTACCTTACGCGTCAAGTTTCAATAATATAAGCATTATACTTGTAAGGACAAGTTTTGGGGTCCTACACCCAATAGGTGAAAGGATTAAGGCCCAAAGAGTCCAATACAAAAAATTTGTAGAGAGTGTGCTAAGAACTAGGCTTCAATGAATTGGATAACGCTCATAATGGATTGAAGATCGTAAGAAAACAAAGAAAAACAAGCTTTATGTAAAGAAATCCTTCCTTGGAAAAGTCTAAGGAGAATCGTTCTTGAATATATTTCTTTTAGACTTAATTACAATTACAATTACAATTCTCAATGCTACAGTGTTTTTTCTACAAATTTTCAGATGATCCCTGTATAATGGTGTCTTTCTTCCTTATGTTCCCTTATTTTGCTTCATTTTCGCCCTCTACGTGTAAGTCAAGTTGCTTGCTTTGATTCTCGTCCCATTAGCACCTTCCTGAAATCTTTGGAGAGAGTTGTAAGGCTGTATATCACTGTTCAGGTATCACCTCTACATTAATGCGGTCAGAGAGTTAGTTATAGAGCATTTAATGCAGTGGTAGCAACTTTCCCTTAGATATTTCTCAGTTTTCCCTTATCTTACTCTCTCCTGATGTTTATCCTTACCAGTAGAATCGTTTGGAGTGTTGCTCTTGATGGCAGACCAAACTTTCTAACCTCTGCTTTGCATAGCTAAGGAGGCATTTCTCTTCGGACTACCTTCTTGAACCTTCACGAGCAGAATCCTTCCATACCCTACTAATTTGTATGTCTTGGCTAATGTCTTAGGAGGTTAGAGACTTATACTATGTTTGGATGTTGGGAAAATGAGGGAGAGTAGAGTAGAGGGAGAGACAGTAATTAAATTACCTTATTTGGATATTCTTTAAGGAAGGAGGGGGAGAAATTTGGAGGGAGAGTGGAGCATAAAAATGCTTGACCAAATAAATTACCAAATTTGCCCTTACTATATTAACAAAATTACAAATAAAAAGAATAATTATTCCCTTTCCTCTTAATTTTAAAAACATTCAAATAAAGTAGAGGATAACTATTTCCCTCTACTCTCTTCTCCGCTACTCTCATTCTTTCTTCTTTCTACTCTCCTCTTTCTCAAAACTTCCAAACATAGCATTAGAGTTAAAACTTAAAGCCACCTCATCTCTTTGATAATTTCTGTATTCAATGAAATGCAGACTTGCCTAGCTTGTATGACATGTCGTATGATCAAGCCAGTAAGTGATCATGTCATATGGGCCAGATTGTCCTACTTGTTGAATCCGACCATATCATCTGGGCCAGTACATGCAACATATCATCTGACAAGGCAGTATACTAGTATGAAACTGTAGTTTGGGCACAACTCAATTTTATTTCTATTTTTTTGGCAACTCAATGTTAGTACTCAGAAGAGCCCAACTGAATGTCTTTTAACTCATTTGCAGCCTCATTTAAAATACCCAAATGAATATCTTTGTTGTTTGAGTTCATCCTCTCACATATATTGTGAATCAAATAATTAATGGAAGATCCACTATTATGGGATGGGATAGAAAATAATGTTATTCCCATAGTATTGATATCAGTCCATTTTATACAAGTCCCTTGTTGATTACTATAATAAATTTCAATGCTTTGAACAATGGAGACTTATATAATTCTGCTTTGGGTCATCTACAAAAGGATATATTGTTGCTTGTAAGTTCACTTCAAATTTGATCCTTCTTTCATACTTTTAGACAGTAATTTTGTTGCAGATACCTTAACTAGGAGAGTTAGGTTGTCCTCTCTACTATTAATATAGATGAAGTCTGTTCCTCCAAATATTGTCAATTTTGTTAATGCTGATTTACCAACTTCTTGATTAATATAATGATAGATTTTTTTTTCCAATAAAAAAAAGGTCCTAAGTGGGAATCATTTTTGGCAATGCATTCCTTAGGAGAGTCACAGTAATAAGTAAGCCTACTTTTTTCCCTTCAAAATAAGTGAATCCACTTTGTTATAGCAAATGATTTTTTTTAAGGTTGATTTGGCATGTCCAACTCTATTATTTTAGGTTCAAAAGCTGTTAGGGGTAAAGTCCTTCTTTTATGTAGTAAAAATTATAAACCCTATGTATAAGATGTGATTTCAAATTGGCTTCCAAAAAAAAAAAAAAAAAGATGTGATTTCAAATTAAGCCTATAGTTTCAGTAATTTCAAATTGAATATCATCAAATAAAACCCTGAATCAAAATAATTCAAACCCCCAAACCAAACTCAAATGTATAGGATTTATTAAAAAATATATATGACTTTAAAAGTTTATGATTCAATTTGAAACTAATGAAACTCTTTTTGGTGCTTGTTCAAAAATATTACCTTAAATAATGTTTAGTAACTAGAATCCAGGAAACTAAAGAAACTTTAATTTTTAATTTGTAACAATTTTAAACTTTTGAAACTTTTAGGTTTAATTTGAAACAAAACATAATATAAAATATTTATCATAAATTTATATAATAAAAAAATGAGTTCGTTAAAAAAAATGAGTTCAATAATTTTTAATTATTTTGAAAATGTACAATTATACCTATAAAAACCTCAAAAAAAAAAAATATTGTTTTAAGTAGTGATGCTATTAACACAATTTTTTTTACAATAAATTTGAAAATTTTTAAACTGGTCAACTGTGAATAATAATATAAAAAAAAGAAAAAGAAAAAAGATTAGTCTATTAGCATTAGTTAGAGCATTAGCAGCCCAAAAAAGTTCTATTTTGCATTTTTAATAACTTATTTTATCTATTTTACCATTTCATTTTACAACCCACTCGACATTCAATTTCTATTTTTAAATATCTCACAATAAAATAATATATACTTTCTAATAAAATAAAAATAAAACTGCTCCCTCTCTCTACCCTCTCCACTGTCTCTTTTCTCTCTCTGTCTCTCTTTTTCGTTATCCCCAAACCAGATCAAGCCAACTACCTAAACTCAGCTGCCGCAACCACCACCAATCAAAACTGAAACCACCACCAACAACCAAAACAACCACCCCAATCACCCACACCACAAACCACAACAACCATAAATCACCACCAAAAACCTACCGCCGATCAACCTAGCACCACCCACCGCCGAGAGTCAAACCCAAACTCAAACAAAACCCAAGACCCATACTAAAACTCAAAATACCCATCACAAAATCCAAAATCCAAAACCCAAACCAAATGCCGCCGCCGCTGCCACCACCACTACCACCATCAACATCTACCACTGCCAAATCCATACCCACAAACCCAAATAAAAAAAATATAAAAAAAAAAAACAAATCAGATCCATTTTCTGCCTGAAAAAATTTTATGACTCCGCGTCTCAACTCAACTTTTTTTTAGATGTAAGGCAAACGGACAAGGACATGTAGATAGATACGGCAGCTACGAATCACGACATACGTACTCTTTCCACAACAAATTTACTTTTAGTGTTGACTTTACTTCATTCGGTCAATACTCAATTCAATTCAAATTGTGACAAACTACGAAATACCATAAGGATAAAGGACCCACACAGCAAAATCCACTTTTACTTGACATTTTTGTTTCTCCAACGATTGGAAATCTATACAAGACACTATTGAGGGCCCAATATCTTTTTTTTTTTTGGCCCAATTTATTTAATAGCACCTTTTTCTAGAGCAATTTAGAAAACTTTGTGAAACTAAGGCTTATTTTCATTTGTTTTTGCTTGACCCAAGGGGATAGGGGCAATCGGCCATAACACGTGTGTCTAGATTTGGGGACTGTCTCCATAGCACTATAGAATAGTTATTGGGCTTTATATACCATGCAATAGGTTGGGCTTTATACATTTAGTCCAAAATATGTTTCACAAATAAATTCCCATTGTGCCTAATTGAATCTAGTGAAAAGAAAAATAGGTGCATTTTGAAAGCCCACTATACTTAAGATATTGGGCCAAACTTGGATAGTCGTAGTTACTCTTTAGTTTATAGGCGGAAATTCACAATCTTTGCGTGGTTTTTACCTTTAAACAAGTTTATATCTTTACTCATAAAATTAATTTAGAGAGAGAGAGAGAGAGTATAAAGTATAAACAAATAGAAATCCTCTTAAAATTTAGTGAAAATTTGAAAGGGGAAATGAAGTAGAAAAGACATTAACTACAAAAGTGCAAATATGGGTTACCTTTTGATTTGAAGACAAATATCACACATACAAACTAATTATGCAGATAAAAAAAAAAAAAACTTGCAGCTAAGGATAATTTCCCTTGTCCACGTTAAACACAAAAGTAACAAGCATATAAGATATTCATAAAAAAAAAATAAAAAATCATTTGAATACTTAATTAGTAAAAAAATGAAAAAAAAAAAAAATGTATTAACAATATAATTGCGTACTTGAAAATTAAAAATATTAATTCTAAGGAATTTTTTAAGACGTGGTATGATGTTTTTATTTTGATTTTACTTAAAAGTATCGATGTTTGCATTTTCGTTCTTAAATTTCATTTCTAACTGCTAACAGATGGTGAGTTGTTTTTTTTTTTTTTTTTAAGGGAAAACAGATGGTGATGAGTTGATTGCAAAAAAACCTTAAAAAGTATATAGAATTGTAAAAGAATTTATTTCTTAAAACAACATAAAAAATTCGGCATATTGGTTATAGTAGATATTGCCTAGTACACTGTTAATAATATATTTTTTCTCAATTACGTTAGGAGATTTATTAGTTATATTCAATAATGAATTAAAAAAAGTGTAATCTATTTATTATTGTTTATTTTTAAAAGTAAATATTGCGAGAGGGGTGGAGTCAAGGGGCAATTGGCCCCCTGGCTATCTCAAATGACAACTTGAGAGAGAGAGAGAGAGAGATTTAACCTATAAACTCATTTAACTGGTTATGGTGCCAATCTGAAAATAGAGTGAAATTTTGAAAGGGAAAAAATAGTAGAAAAAACATCAACTACAATAATCATGGGTTCAGCTTTTGATTTCAAGAACAATACCGCACATACAACTATACAAGTACTAATTATGCACATGAAAGAGCTTCTAAAAAAATTTATGCACATAAAAAAAGATACTTGCAGCAAAGGATAATTTCCATTGTCAACTTAAAAAAATGCAGACTATTGATATAATTTTGGTCTAAAATTATTATTATTATTATTTTGGTTGAGAAAGGTGCTCTAAAAATTAGGTAGTGAACTGAAGACTAAAAAACAAACAAACAAACAAACAAACTAGTTAGTGAAGAATGAAGATAATGGCCATACATATTAGGTGGATATGATTAATCTTCTCACCCTCATTCTAGAACTTGTTTAGGTTCACAATTTTAGTTCGTTTAAAGAACAATAATGATTTTCTCTAAAGAGTTCTAACTTTAATCTAAATTAATAAAATATATAATAGAGTGGTTAGGATCTTCTCCATTTGATTCCTCTTCATGCAATTACTTTGAAAAGATGTGCAAAAAAAGTATTAAGCGATTTGCATATATTTTTATGCAAGGATTTGGCCTATTTAACCTATTCTATCATTATCTATGGAGCATGGCTATCCCAAATGACAGCTTGAAACCATCCTAATCCTTTGGAAAGTGATGAACTCAAGAAATCTATTGGAAAATAATGAACTCAAGAAATGAATACAACTTTTAAAGGGCAAGTAGACATTTATAATCCGGACTATCGGGTGCAATCATGGAAAGGGAATCCTAACAAAGTTGAGCTATGGCCTATCAGCTATGAAAGAGAGGTACAACTAGCTAGTATATTCTTATAATGTCCTCGAAGTACTTTCAAGTGTATCTAGGGTTTTTTAGGATCTTTGTATGGAGGTAGTGTCAAAGTCACATACCCATTTATTCAACTCACATTTTGAATTCATTAGCCGACCTAACCATTATAGTTTTAAACTTAAAATAGTTCAATTAATAGGTTTAGCTCTATACAACTCTATATTATATGTTTGAGCACATTTTCTAGATCATGTGACAAGCACAAGCCCCATTATTTTACTTAGCAAGAGACAAAATTCAATGTTTAATTTGCATAGAGATAGTGCCCCATTAAAATTGAAACTGCATACTTTACCTGATTAATGAATGTTGAAGACAATTTTTAAATGCACAAGGGTAGGGTAGCCCCTAATAACAATGGCTGCTTTATGATACTTTACATTATATTAATTTAAGCATATTTTCTAAAGCTTGTGACAAGCACAAGCCAACCTTATTTTCATAACCAAGACCCCTATCTATATTTTAATTTATAAACAATATCATATAACCCACAAAAATCCCCCATTTGAAGGAATTTACATAACTTGACCTGCCCAGATAGCAACGCACATATTTTGGCTTGTCTATATCTAGAAGTAGTCAGTAATAGTCAAGGCCAATGATAGCATTAGAATCATCCTGAATCTATGTTATAAAAGTTTTCTCTTTTGGGATTACTTGAAGAAGATATAGTTTACCCATGCTAAGCACCAGGTTTAGCCGGCTTCTTTCAGATTTGTAGCTTTGTTAGCACTTGCATGTGATTTATTATCACACACATGCATATCCAATAACAGTGAGAGATAGCTATGGATCAATTTGTTAACAAGGCAATAACCATTAGATTAATTTGACAAAGCTTCAACAAAGTACAAGAGAATTTGAGTACGTAATAGGATAATAGTATATATACATTGCATTGCATGGTTTAAAATAAGGGTTTTAGTTTTTCAACCTTTAGTCTTTTTTGAGAACTCATAGTACTTTTGGAAAGCATTGGTGGTAATGATGACAAGTACTGACAATATAAACTCATGAATGCAACCCGAGTAGAGTTACATTTATGCTATACCCAATTGGACAGTTTTGAATTATAATCAAAGTGGCTCAAAGTTTATGAAACTATATACAATATTTTCATATAATTAGTGCCTATTCCGCATATTCATACTTTGATACCACGCGAGCTTTGGCGCAACCACTTTTGTGTCCAATGAATGCTTGATTCTCCTCATTCCTATTTGACTATTTGTCTATATATTCAATTTTTAACATGCCTCGTAATACACGGTGTAGAAAATTCTAATCACACTTCACTTGCATTGGCGAAGCTGGATTTTTTTTTTTTTCATTTTAATGGAGATTCAACTTTTAAAGTGGCTATGTACGACAAGACCATATATGTATAATGCAAACTCTTTTAATAAAGCATTATTATCCAATAAAAATTGCAATTATAAACTAGCATTATACAGAGAGCCCCTAAAACTAAAGAAAATTGTTGTATTTTAATTTTTTATTTACTACTAAGAATTAACCATCTTTATTTTAATAGCTCTCGACGTATGAAGATTTTTATCTTTTGTTAATAGAAAGTGAGTAGGGGTCCAATTATTGATAAAATTAAATTTCGTTTTTGGCGGGCGAAAGTAAGATTTTTTTCTTCTTTATCATTTAAGAATTAGAATTATATTAAAATGCAAGAATAAAATAACACATAAAAAATAAACTAGACTATAATATTCAATGTTAATAAAAATATAATTAAAAGAAAAGATACAATGATTATTTCTTAACACATTTCATCTTTATGATTAGCCATATATGAAAACATAACTTGATATTCTTCCAAATCATAAAAATATTTTGTGTAATAAATTTCACGACATTTTTCCTTGACTATAAAGTTAAAAAAGGCTATCCTCAATTCTCTTATATAAACAAAATTAAGTTGTCAAAGATTTTTTTTTATAGCTTAGAGAAAATAAAAATGATGAGAGAGAAAAATGTATTTTGAGAAGCTGCAAAAAGCAAATTATTAAGTTTGACACAAAAGAGTGCTTTCAATTCAACTCTATTGAGTTTCGATAATACTCAAAATAATATCCAATAAAATTGCAATCATAAACTAGCATGATGCAGAGAGCCCTAAAACTAAAGAAAAATGTTGTATTTAAATTTTTTTTTTTTAACAAAGAATTAGATATCTTTATTTTAATAGTTCTCGACGTATGAAGATTTTTATTTTTTGTTAAAAGAAAGTAAGTAGGGGTCCAATTATTGATAAAATTAAATTTCAACTTTGGCGGGCCAAAGTATGAAGATTTTTTTTTTCATCAGTTATGAATCAAAATTATATAAAAATGCAAGAATAAATTAATACATAAAAAATAAAACTAGAGTATAACGTTAACAAAAAATATAATTAAAAGAAAAGACACGATAATTGTTTCTTAACTCTTTTCTTAATTGGCTATGAAAACATAACTTGATATTCTTTCAAATCATCAAAATATTTCGTGTAATAAATTTCACAACAATTTTCCATGACTATAAAGTTAAAAAAAGGCTATCCTAAATCCTCTTATAATAATAATAATAATAATAATAATAATAATAATAATAATATATAATAATAATAATAAGTTGTCAAAGAATTTTTTATAGCTTAAAGAAAATAAAAAATATGGGAAAGAAAAAATTATTTTGAGAAGACGTAAAAACCAAATAAGTTGACACACAAAGAGTGCTTTAAGTTCAACTTTATTAAGTTTCAATACTAATTAATCTACTAACCAAAACACTACCCCCAAAAAGAGAAAATGATTTCAACGTATAATTTATTTTCGTTCTTTCAGGTATATCAACACCTACACATACAAAAATACATTATCTTCCAGTCTTCAGTGGCGGCTCCAGGAATTTTTTCCAGGGTGTTCCTTAATAAGTATAAATGACACGATCTAATAAAAAGAAAATTTTATATATTGACAACAACAATCAAAAAACATGTAAATACATAAAATTTACATTTGCCTTCTACGATTTTTCATATTTTGAAATCGTTGCATGATAGTCTCGTTATCAATGCTACAAGCTATATCTTTTTCAATATATACAACCAAGCAATCATTCATCCACTGATCTCCCATTCGATTGCGCAATTCATTCTTTATATATTTCATTGCTGAAAAACTTCTTTCTACTGTTGCAGTAGCAACAGGAAGGGTCAAAGCTAACTTCACAAGCAAATAGACTAATGGATAAGTCTCATACTTCCTCGTGCTCACTAACTTTTCAGCAAGTTCACTAACTCCTTGAAGCTCTAAAAACAAGTCATTGTTGCGCATATCAAAAATGAAATTCTGAAGCTGAGAGTCAAGTGCCAAGATATCTGTCCCAGGAAAATCATATGGATAGAACTTTGCTAGATGTATTAACTTTTCCTTATCAAAAGCCACAAATGAATTACTTGGATTCAAGCAAGCCATACAAATTAGCAAATCGGTATTCACCTCTGAAAAACGATTGTTTAGCTCTTGAAGTTGCATATCTATGACTGTGTAGAATAGCTCAACACGATAATGATGTAAATTTGTATTTTGTTGGGTGTTGCGTCGCGGCCTCCCACTAACTACAAATATTTCATCCATGTTCAAGATAGGAATTTCATGTGTGGCACAAAATGAAGACACTTCAGTCAATAAAGATGTCCATTCATCATCTCTCATCACTTGCAATCGTTGCTTAGACACTTTAACAAGATCCATAGCATTTACTATATCTTGATTTTTTTTTGCAATGCTATTGACAACTCATTTGTAATCCCTAAAATGTTTTTCATCAAGTGTAGAGCAAAAACAAATTCAAAAGATAGAATTGACCTCATAATAGATCGAGCTTCAACTTTTTGGTCGGAGAGCCCATCTTCTTCAATAATCTCAAGTACATCAGCAACAGCAGAGAACATCAAAATCAAGTTGAGAATAGTCCCATGATATGATCCCCAACGTGTATCACCAGGACGTTTAAGATTTGTCTTTTGATTCAAACCTTGTCCACTTCTTCGTACACCATTCTCTAAATCTTCTTTAATTTTGGCAAATTAAGCATCTCGAAGAGCATCTCGTCTCTTACAAGAGCCTCCAACAACAGTTACTAAATTACTAACCACATAAAAAAAAAAATCAGCAATGTTAATGTGATTTTTAGCAACGGCAACAAGTGTCAATTGAAGTTGATAAGCAAAACAATGGACATAAAATGCTGACTTATTCTCTTTCAAAATTAAAGTTTTGGGACCATTGATATCACCTTACATATTACTAGCTCCGTCATAACCTTGCCCACGTAGTCTCGATAAACTCAAATTATGTTCACAAAGTAAACCTTCAATAGCACATTTGAGTGACAAAGCGGTGGTACTTGCTACATGTACAATACCAAGGAACCGCTCTATAATAATTCCTTGTTTGTTCACAAAACGAAGAACGAGTGCCATTTGTTCTTTCACTGAGATATCACGTGACTCATCAACTAATATTGAAAAGAACCCATTGCCAAGATCCTCGATGATGGCTTTAGATGTTTCACGTGCAATTGCATTCACCATGTCTTTTTGAATATCATGATGGGTAAGCTTGCAATTTTTCCAAGTATTTTGCATCACTTCATTGATAGATTCATTGTGATCCCCCAAAATTGTAGAAGCTCAAGGAAATTCCTTTATCACTTGAACCTTGAGATTCATCATGACCACGAAAAGCTAATCCTCGGAATAAAAGGAATCTTACGCAATCAACTATTGCGTTTAATTGAATCCGATAATTAGCTTTATCTTGATTTGATTGCTTAACCAAGACACTTTGAATGTGTTGCTTTTCCTTCTGTAAATCTTCACTCTTCTTGACAGCTTGGTTATGAGCACTATTAACTCCTCCAACATGGGAATCTAACTTCCCAACCTGATTCCAAAGTCTGAATCCCTTCGTTACAAAAGTGTCACCTCCTCCTTGCTTACCAACATCTTTCCCAAATAGGTAGCAATAAAAACAAAATGCTGCATCTTTGGCTATACTATATTCCAACCAATTTCTATTTTCATACCATTCGACTCTAATCGACGGGGCTTTCCAGAAAAATATGAAACCGGGTAATCATGAGGAGGTCGACAAGGGCCTTTTCCTAAATAATATCTTCTTATTTCATCATGATTATTAGGATGATAAGATGATATCTTTTGTCGTAGCCTAGGATCTGAAGGAAGATTTTCTAAGTTAAAGTCAACACGACTTCGCTTAGAAGATGGAGATGCATCTTGCACAGGAGATGAATCTTGCACAGGAGATGAATCTTGAGTACGCGGTTTTTTTATCAAGTATTTGTCCATAATTCTAGCAAAAGAATAAAAATAAATTATAAGTTTATTTGAAATATCAATAATTATTAATTATTATTTAGTTGTTTCATTAATTTGTTTGTCTTTTATAAATTATAATTTGTTATATTATTGTTTCATTAATTATAAGATTATTAATTGTTGTTTAGTCTAACATAATTTAATTTTTTTTGTCTTTTATAATGTATTGATTATTAAATTATTAACGCTAAAAGACAATCAGAAAATTTCACAAAATCTAGCTACCAATTAGAAAATTTCACAATCACAATTTTATAAATCATAATAACGCTAAAAGACAATTAATGTCTTTGAGTTGAGTCCAATATCAATACACACCAATAGTCCAACACGGCAACACCAACACCAATACATTTCAATTTACATACCAATCAACGGATAAGATTCAATCATAAGATAAAGCCAAAAGCAAAATGTCAAATTTGAAAGTAAAAAAAAATTAATAAAGTTAAAGTGTTACTGAGTGCTCCAAGCACTCAGTAACACTTTAACTTAAATTTATATATATATATATAAAAGAGCAAAACTGAGTGCTGCTGGATCAGCAGCCAATCACGGATCACCAATTGGTAGTGACAAACAGACAAAATGACAAACAAACAAACTAACAAAGTCATAAAAATAATAATGACTAAAGAGTAAAGAGAGAGAGAGTCATAAATAAAGATTAAAGGCATAAGGCATTCATTTCAGATTTGAGACTTGAGAGAGTATAAAGAGAGTGAGAGACCGAGAGGCGAGAGAGAGACAGAGAGTCAGAGAGAAAAAGAGAGAGAAATACCTGGGATGGCGACGGCGACGGCGATGGAGATCGCGACGGCGACGATGACGATGAGCGCGGCGACGATGTGCGGACCGATCTCCGTCTCCGATGCGACGAGGCCGATCTCCGTCTCCGATGCGACGAGGCCGATCTCCCTCCGATGAGCGACTGGAGCTGGACCGATCTGGCGACTGGCGATCTCCGATGTCCGATGAGCGGCTGGAACCGTGGACGGTGGATCGATCTAGCTTCGGGGAGCGCCGTTGCTCTGTTTCTCCTATTTTAGGTTTGTCTAGCTTTTCTAATTTTTTTAATTTTTTTGAGAAGAGCTTGAGTGATGATGTACTGAAACTCTGAACTGATTTGAGGTTTCTGATGCCTAATGGGTCTGTAATTTTTTTTTTTTTGGTTGAGAAACCGTGGGTTCTCTGTTGGGCTTGCCGTGGGTAGTGGGCTTGCTGTGATCTGTTCGCTTTCTTTTCTCTTACATTTTGCTGTGATCTGTCTCTGTTGGGCTTGCTGTGATCCGTTTGCAGTTTGCTCTTACATTTTTTTTTTCTCTGTTACAATTTTTTTTTTTTTTTTTTTTTTCAGATTTTAGTTGAAATTTTTTTTTGGGTTTTTTTTGTTGGCTTGGAAGTAGAACAAATATATATATTTTTTAATGTGAGGGTGTTCCTAATTTTAATTGAGGGTGTTCCTATTTTATTTTTTAAGGGTAAAAAAAAAATTATATATATAAATTTCAAGTCAGGGTGTTCCTGGGAACACCCTGACCATAACGTGGCGCCGCCACTGCCAGTCTTCCACTATCCTTATTGTTTTTTTTTTCTCTCTCAAAAAAATATCTTTATTGCTTTTTTTAAAAAAATTTCTTATAACTATAAATTATTTACATTTTTTTATTCAAGAAAATAGAGTAATTAATAAGATCATTTTTTTTAAAAAATTCTCTCGAAATTAGTTCTAGAGATAAAACAAGAGTGAGTGTGGAGGGATGAGGGCACCTTGCGGTTTCGATGGTTTGCGTATAAGTGAGCAACACTTCTTGAGGCGGTTGATTTCTTCAATATGATTAAACCACTTGAAATTCGGTATTTCTTAAATTATTATTATTATTATTATATTTTTGGGAAGGTGGCATATGCGTGGTTTAGTTGGTCATTTTCATTTCTTTGAATCTCTTTGGACTAATTTAATTCTTGAGTGGAGATTGGATGCAACCTTTGGAGTTTAAAATTTTTTATTTATATTGTTGGGAAATTTAGACTCTGGTTGATAGAATTAACAAGTTTTAAACCTAAGTTATTAATTAGATTTATTATGTATAAAACTTGTTAAAACAAACAAACATTAATATCATATCAATATCATGCACAACAGAAAATTAAATGAGACAAAATATGATGATCTAGGAAAACCAATAAAACAAACTAGTTTCACAGTAAAAAACCTAAGGGAAAACCTTCCCGAAAAGCAATTCACTATAGTAAAGTAAAGTTTCAGATCTAATACAAAATCTTTGTCCCTAAACTCTATAATCCCTGTAGATGAACTCACAGTAAAAATCTTTTACCGCTTCAAAACCTTTAAACTCTACAATATATGAATGTCACCATTTTAATGTACGAATCCCAATACGTGACTAAACAATGATGCATGACTTCCAATATGTGACTAACTCACCAACTTAAAAAAGATTTTTGGCTACAAAGTTCTTCACTTTATTAACAAGGAAGATCAAGAAACACTTGGTTACAAAACCCTAAGGCGCAAAGATGCAATAGTGTCTTTTAGAGAGAATAAGGCATTAGTCACTTTTTGTATGTATTCTCCTTGTATTCTCATATGTG
Organism: Castanea mollissima; assembly: GCA_014183005.1. NCBI lineage: Eukaryota > Viridiplantae > Streptophyta > Magnoliopsida > Fagales > Fagaceae > Castanea > Castanea mollissima. The sequence continues at coordinate 9,886,749 of JACAVU010000004.1, forward strand.
ACGGCCTTTAAAAGAAGTCTTATATATGTCTAAGGTTGTGAGAAAAGAAACCATATACATACATGTTAGCATGGGCAGAAAATCAAATCTAGAAATTTGAATTTCGTAATTTTCGATAGATATAACTGTCGAGCTATCTGTCGAGACCTAGATAGATATATTTCTCAAGCTATCTGTCAAGATTTATTAATCCTCGATAGATAAATGATCAATTTTATGAAGATCCCATTGTATTCCGGATGCTCGCAGCATTGGTCCTGATACATTGAAATAATGAGTCACCAACGAATGCGCTAACTATGGATATGATGCCGGAAATAGACCGATTTTATATCACCCTTCAATTCGAAAAAAAGGAGAATGAATTTCCTTTTTTTTTTTTTTTTAATATTGATATTCTGTAATATCATCATGACTTTTGAAGTCGTGTGCGGTAGCAATACCAAACCAAATACGGCGAGTAGTGGGGTTTTGAGCTAAGCCTTGGCTAAACCTTAGAAATCTTAATGCCATAATGCCTTTGCTCTCTCTTTCGCCCTATGTCTTTTATCCTTAGGAGGTCTTCCTCCACTAGCAAGTTTTTCGAAAAACTTCATTTATTCTGGTGTGGATGGCAGGCAGGTCCATATTTCTTGGTTTCAATAGGACTCCTTACGAGCGTTGTTTCTATCTACTATTATCTAAAGATAATCAAGTTATTAATGACTGAAAGAAACCAATAAATAACCCCTCACGTGCAAAATTATAGAAGATCCCCTTTAAGATCAAACAATTCCATCGAATTGAGTATGATTATATGTGTGATAGCATCTACTGTCGGCAGCTAATGAAAATCTGTTTAGCTTTAATGAATAACTTTTCTTCACTTGTTTCTTGGTCAATCTTCATGGCTTTAATACTTGGCTTAAACAACATGTTTCTTGAAGTCTTAAACCCATCCTAGATCTACCCAATTACAAGTAAAATACGTTTTGTCAAAGGATTAGCTAATTCTAAATGACATATGTACATAGCAATTTCCACATATGTTATAACAATCTCCCCCTTTAGCAATCCGTGACAAAACCACAATAAATAAATGAAATATGAGAGAAGCCATAAATTACTCAACTCATACTCACTTGTTGAATCCTAACATAAACTCTTGAAAAACCTTGCAAGAAGAGAGTTCGTGGCATGAAAGATTTTGACAACTTGTATTTCTGAAACACTTTAAAACAAACCCATCACGGCATCTTAGTGTGAAATAGAAATAAAAAATTACATACAATAAAAAACATATGTACAAAGAGAGAAAAGAAACAATACATATAGAGATAGGTGAAGAAGACATACATCATCATCATCATCATATATATATATATATATATATATATATATATCAAAGATAAGCATAATGTATGTAACAATGGTTATAAGACCGGTGTACAAGAAGCTCTTACGACAATAAGAAGGTAAACACTCCCCCTAACAAGATGAAAAACAACTCTCACTTACAAAGACGTGTATTTCTCCCCATAACATGTAGAATCTTTAAAAGAAATGCATTTTCTCCCCCTTTTTGTCATGATTGACAAAGGGTACAAAAAACTATAAAGCCTTACCCGAGAAACATAAAGATGATAAAAAATGATCAAAGATTATCAAAGGGGCAAAGAAATCCATATAAATGTATGAATGTAATGAAGCAAGATGTTATGGATGACAAGATAATAGAAAGATGCAAAATATGTGAAAAACAATGAATGCCAGAGGATCTTGACAGATCGAGAAGCTGTCGAGCTGCTATTGAGCATAAGCCAACATCGAAACTTTCTCTATGGATCAAGAATCTATTAAGAAGCTATCGAGACAAATTCTCAAAAATTTCGATGGATCGAGATTGCGTTAACTTTTGTCGAGAAAGAAAGATCAAGGAGCTCGATAGATAGCTTAGCTATCGAGAGGTATCGAGAAGTTGTTGAGATGTGCAAAAACAGTTTTTCAAAGAAGAGAAATACACAAAAATGAATGCAATTAAGCATGCTACTCAACCAAAGATCCAATCAACATTTTAAGTTCTTAAAAACATCTCTCAACAAGAAAAATGTCAAGCATTGAGATTCAAAACACACACACACTAAACAAGTCTAACCAATTTTATATCACAAAAAAAAGTCAAGACAGTTTAATGAGCATTCATTAACACAAGTATTCATTGTGATGGCTAAATCACATTGTACTTATACATGTATCAAAAGTAACGAAGAATATTGCATGTTGTGTGTGAAAAACATTGCAAGATTGCATAAGTGTCTACATGTTATGACGATTTGAGATATGAGAAAATGTTAGGTTCTAAGACCTTAGGGACTAATATATTAGAACTTCAATGTGTATTGTATTAGTAAACCATGATCAAAATATTTAGTCTAGTTTTAGACTTGCTCAAAGTTTAGTTTAATGTAAATTTGGAATCAAGTAATTGCAGAAAATTACTGTTTTATTTTTGCAAGGCTCGATCGATTGAGAATTGTAGATCAGGAATTTTTTTCAGAATTTTAAGTTGGTCCAAACAAAAGTTCAAGCTCATTAAGGATTAGGGTTTTAGATCTACTTCTCCCACTATATAAAGGAAACCCTAAGCACGTTTTTAAAGGCTTCTAAGAGAGAGAAGAGTGTGCCACTTTTTGTATCTAGGGTTTTGTACCCAAAGCTCTCTAGAGTCTTTGTTGATGTTGTTGCTGTGTATGTGAATTTTTTGTGAGATCTAGAGGTGTTTGCCTTCACATATACTTAGGGTTATCAAGAATCAAGATTATGTCAAGAACTTGATGATCATTCAATTGCTGCATTAAGAGTTTAAAGATATACAAGCAGGAGTGCTTGTGCTTGTTGGGAATTCAAGAAAGAAGTAGTCCGTAGACTCGAAGTTGTCACGTGGTCGTGGTAGTAAGTTTCCTACTCGAGATAGCAATAGGATGTTAGTGATCTAAGTATCTATTGTGTAAATTTCAATTATTTCATAGTGGATTCAGTTTTACCTTGAGGATAATTAGGTTAAATTCTCCCTAGGTTTTTTACCGGTTTGGTTTTCCTGGGTCATCATATTATTGTGTTCTTTATATTTTCATTGCGTTGCATGATATGATTGTTTTGTTTTAACCTAGATCTGAATAATAAACCTAAGTATTATCTTAGTTAATTAATTAGGTTAAACAATCTAATTTTATAGGAGTCTAAAAACGTACAAGTGGTATCAGAGAGGATTAACTCTAGTGTCTAGATCTTATGATCTAAGAGTTGATCCTTGATCCCTGTTATCATGGATAATTTTAAGTGTCTTACTGTTTTGATTGTGATGATTTGAATAAAAATGATACTGTTGTTTCTGTTGATTTTATTGATGCCTGTGAAACTCTCCGTAAGGAATTATTGAAATCTTTGAAAATTGCTAAGAAATTCAAGGAAGAGTTAAAACTGGCTAATCTTGAAAAAGAGGAATTAGTTGTTAGATTAGATGAATCTAATAAAAAGAATGAATTTTTGAGAAATTAAATTTCCTTTCAAGATGAGAAGATGAAAAGTTTGGAACAAGAGTTAGTTGAATCTAAAGCTAAAATTGAAAATTTGTCTAGTACCACACCTGCTGTTGATAACAAAAGTGTTTCTGTTTCTCTTAAGCCTAAAGCTGAAAAAGTTTATATCCCTCATTTCAAGAGGAATATTAAAGATAATGCTTATTTTGTTAGGTTAGATAAAGGTAAAAGTTCTATTGTAGACGCTGAAATTTTACACCTAAGTCTAAACATACTGTTAGAAAGCATAACAAATTTGTTTTTATGCCTATTTGTCACCTTTGTGGTATTGTTGGTCATATTAGACCAAATTATTCTTTGTTGAGGCAAAAACCAAAATCTGAGACTAGATTTTCTGTTAAGAATACTGATGTTCCTAAATTTGTTCTTGTTTGTCACTTTTGTGGTGTCTCCGGTCATATTCGTCCTAATTATCATAACTTGAAATTTAAAAAATTTGTATTTCAATCTAGGATATGTGATGATATTTCTCCTGCTATAAGTCAAAATAAATTGTTTCATATGCTTTTGAAACATTTAAGCTTGTTGGCTTGTGAAAGGAAATTGCAGGATTTTAGTTTTTCTCAGAAGATTGGTGTAATTCCTCAAATACACTCTGTTTTTCATGGATTTTTACCTACAAAGCCAAAGACTCGTGCTATATGGATGAGAAAAGATTCTCTAAGGTGAGTGTTGTTTACTTGTCCTTAATTTAATTCTTTTAATTTATTGTGGACATGTTTTCTTTTAGTTTTTGGTTGTTTAATTTTCTTAGGTTGTTTTGATTATTCAAAAATCCAAAAACATTGAAAAATTTCAAAAAGACAAAAATATTTTATTTTGTATCTTGTTTTATTTGTTTTGAGGATTACATGAGTTATAATATCCCTCTCTTAATTTAGAACATGCTTGACATTGTGGAGATGCTAAGTTATTTCTGATTTTGTGTGAGTATGTACTAGTTTGTACATGTACTTATGGGTTAATTAAGAAATTAATATTTTTTAGGTTGTGTACCCTTTATAGCTTAGTTAAGCACTATCATGCACAGCTTTCCATTGTTCTTTTAGCATAATGTGTGCTTTTTGTTTTTGGTCATAAAAAATTTTTAAACCAAAAAGATTTTTGTGTTTTGTATTACATATCATGGATTTGAAATGAAGACTGGCCATATTATCTTTACATAACTTGTTTATGTACCTTGTTTAGCTTGAATGAACTTATTTTATTACACTTTACTAGTTTGAGCTTTGTAGTGCATGATGTGTGGGAGATGTTTATAGTTTTTGATCACTTTGTCTTGATCTTGAAGTCACATGTCTCTGATTGTCGGACTTGATCTTAATGAGAAAAGCATAAATAGCTATCTCACCACTGTTTACTAGTCAATCATGAACACCTTAGTGTATATTGTAAGATTTTGTGCTCAAGAAAATGTAGCACATGCATAAAAAGAACATAAGGTATAGCCTCGGTTTAAATGATAAAATGGGTGTATACATTATTGGGCCATAATTAAATCAATCAAATAAAATTGGTGTATACATTATCCCAGTTATTTCTAATAAGTTTCTGATCAAATAAAATTGGTATGTACATTATAAGGTAAATCAAGAAACTTACATGATTGCAATCTTTTATTCTAGGAGATGTGAGAGTTATATGATGTAACTCTTTAAGGTATATTCTCTTTTAAATGTATGTGATGGATTTTGTAGAAATTGTGATTGATTACTATCTATATATCACCTCATATGTATCTCAAGTTTTTGCTAGTTGCACACACAACACAAGTTACTCTTTGTTAAACTTAGTACATATTATTGTGTGTGATCTTGTTGTGGCAATTCAAGATTAATTTTCCTATGTTGTTGATACAAAGTATGTTCATTGATTGATTTTTGAGGACAAAAAGTGTAAAAATCTTGTTTTTGAAAAATTTGGGTTGAATACAAGTGTTTTTGAAAAATTTTGATCTCATACTCATGTATTTCATTTATAAAATACAATGCTTTGAGAAGTTTCTGCAAAAAACTGCTTTGTTTTTCAAAAATCTAAGTTTTCCAGATTTTCAATTGATCGAAGCTGTTTCTCGACTGATTGAAATTGCGTTAAAAAATTTTGGTTTGAATTTGCCTGGCTCGATTGGTATTCAATCAATGCTCGACCAATCAAAATTGAAAAAATTTCAGTTTTTAGATGTTTGACCAATTTTTTTATTCATGCATCATTTATGTTCAGGATTCACATGCATTGCATTTTTTTGTGTGTCCGTCTTGCAGTTTGCAATCATATCTCTCATTGTTTTCACACATAACATGCATACACTTTGCTAAATTGGGTACTCAATTTAATCTAAAAATTGATTGATTAATTTTTTGAGTCCTTTGTACATTTTAGTATATGCTATTTTTTTTTTTTTGTGAACTACAGAAAATATTTTTCTTAAGAGATAAGATGGATAATAAATGTGCAAATATTTTCTCTACTCATGCAACTGTTTTTGGGTCACATAGTGTCAAGTTTGCATTTATTGAAAGAGAAATTATTTTTCTTCATGTGTATCCTCAACTTAATTTTTAAGTTTGGTTTGTGTCTTTTTATTTTTCTCCACCTCCTAATTTTTCCCCAAAATTGTTTTTCCCAAAATTTGTTTTGTTTTTCCTATTTTTATAGGGGGGAGAAGTCTGTTTTTAAAACCTCTGTTGTTCATAGGGGGAGTTGTTGCTCTTCATTGGGGGAGCTGTCTCTATTTTTCTATAGAGTTGAATTGTTATGTATTCCCTTAATTCTCTATTTTCTCTTATCTTTATTGCGTATGTATTCTATTTACTCTTTAATTGAGTTGTCTTTGTCAATATATGACAAAAAGGGGGAGAACTAGATGAAATTTGGAACAGTTTGTTTTGTTTAGGGGAGATGAAATTTTTTTGAAATGAGGAGAAAATAAAATTTTTGATGTATCTAACTTAAGGGGAGAGTTAGTTTGCATATTTGTTGATTTACTGCTTTTATGTTTTCCACACATGCGTTTATGTATTTGTTAAGTATTTCAGGAATATATAGGTTGATTCAGTCGTGCTACTGTCTACACTTGCAACTAATAGATAGTGGTTAGGTTGAATTGTTTTTGGGCATTTTGTAATGGGTTGTTTTGTAACTTTGAGTATTTTTGTTTTGGTATGTGTTTTGTCACGGATTGTCAAAGGGGGAGATTGCTAGGTTCTAAGACCTTAGGGACTAATGTATTAGAATTTCAATGTGTAATGTGTTGGCAAATCATGATCAAAATATTTAGTCTAGGTTTAGACTTGCTCAAAATTTGGTTTAATGTAAGTTTGGAATCGAGTAATTGCAGGAAATTATTGTTCTATTTCTACAAGGCTCGATCGATCGAGAATCATAGATCAAGAATTTTCTGCAAAATTTTAAGTCGGCCCAAATAGCAGTTCAAGCCCATTATGGATTAGGGTTTCAGATCTACTTCTCCCACTATATAAAAGAAACCCTAAGCACGTTTTTAAAGGCTTCTAAGAGAGAGAAGAATGTGCCTCTTTTTGTATCTAGGGTTTTGTACCCAAAACTTTCTAGAGTCTTTGTTGTTGTTGTTGCTGTGTATGTGAATCTCTTGTGAGATCTAGAGGTGTTTGTCTTCACATATACTTATAGTTATCAAGAATCAAGATTATGTCAAGAACTTGATGATCATTCAGTTGCTGCATTAAGAGCTTAAAGATATACAAGCGAGAGTGCTTGTGCTTGCTGGAAATTCAAGAAAGAAGTAATTTGTGGACTCGGAGCTGTCATGTGATCGTGGTAGTAAGTTTCTTACTCGAGGTAGCATAGGATGTTAGTGGTTTAAGTCGCTATTGTGTAAACTCTAATTCTTTCATAGTGGATTCAATTTTACCTTGAGGATAGCTAGGTTAAATCATCTTCAAGTTTTTTACCGGTTTGGTTTTCCTGGGTCATCATATCATTATGTTGTTTATATTTCCGCTGTGTTGCATGATATGATTGTTTTATTTTAACCTAGATCTGAATAATAAACCTAAATATTCACTTGGTTAATTAATTAGGTTAAACAATCTAGTTTTACACGGGTCTAAAAACGTATAAAAAATCAATTTAATTTACACACAATCATAATTGTTTGATGGGAACTATCACCTTCGAGGTACATCCTATAACTCCCACATCTCTTAGAAACACGCTTGCAACTATATTTAAAAGTATTTTGATTCTTTTTGTTTTTATATTCTTTGTATATTTATTTTTTGAGCATATCATGCATGGGCATATAAAGAGAGAGAAAAGAAATACTCAATTCTGTTAAGCTAAAAACATCACAATTTTGCTATGCTAAAGCATACAGATGTTATTACATGATTGGCGAACTTTAGTGGTGAGATGGTTATTTATGTATTTTTCTTAGGATTTTCTAGTCCTTCCCAACAAAAAGAGTGATATGAGTGTTACGTGTAAAAGAGACAAACTTAATCGTACTCATCACAAACACAGCCACAAAGCTCACTTGAGTAGTTGTGCATTAAAGTGCTCATTAAGTTATAAGAGATACAAAATTTAGAAAACTTCTAAACTTTGTTTCAATGGCCATCTAAGGTACACAAGCACCAATGTATACAAACATACACTGTTTTTGTATTTTTTTTAATCTTTTTATTTTGAAAAATAAACAAAATAAAGACTAAACAATCAAAAAAAAAACATGAAAGCATGAAAGATAGATGCAGATGCATGAAAGCATGATTCCAAATGCAGATAAGAAATCAAGCAAAGAGAATCCTACTTTAGATAGAAAGATTTAAAGCAGAGGACAATAGAAAAAACAACTAAGTCTTAGGCTCTTTTCTCACCCACACAGCACGAATCTTTGACCGTGAAGATGAAAAGACACGTGTCCTAGTATGTCTACTAAAAGATATAGAAGAATTAGAATTCTCCTGAAATTGAGTTAAAAAACTCAAAACTTTTAATAGTTCTCCAAACAAAGGTGTAGTTCCTTAAGAGAAAACCTGTGACCATTTAAACACTTGCTTTTGAAGATACAACTTAAAGCAATCAAGGCGAATGTGTCCAGAAACACCACAATGGTGACAAACATGAGCAGTTTTTAGAGCTATTTGGCTTCCTAAAGTGAGGTCTATCAAATGATTTAGAATTAGACAAATCAGCTATGGATTTCATACCTTTATTACCTTTCTTAGATTGGGGTACAAAGACAGTCTGTGATCCAGAAGCCGTAGAAGAGGAGGGCTGGAGGAAATAGAATATCCTAAACCAGTCTTATCAGAACTAGGCTTTTGAGCACTCAATACCTCATCAAGCTTTGCACTAGATATCCTCTTTATTTGAGTTCTAGCTTGACTAAGCTCTACCTCAGGATTCTTGGCATTCTCTTCTAATGAGGTGTTCTCCACAACAAGAGTCTCAACTAACCTTGTAGTCTCATCTAGTTTGACTAACAAATTAGCTTTTTCAGTTTTTACCTCATTAAGCTTTCTTCTACAAAGATGAGAACTCTTTTCAGATTTTATAAATTCAGTGCATAGCTTATCATAGGCTTCCTGAAGGGCCATCTTGTTGGGTGCTTCATCATCAGAAAAATCCTCACTGTCACTAGCACTCTCCACAATCACCTTATCGGTTGTGGTAGCAAAAGCCATAAAGTGGCCACATTTATTCATATACTCATCAGAAGAGTCATTTTCAGTATCACTCCAAGTAGCAATCAATCCTTTATCTTTTGACTTCTTGGTCTTTTCCTTCATAAGATAATTTGGATACTCTATCCTCATATGACCAAAACCTTTGCACTCATGGCACTGGATAAGGGGTTTCTCATCCTTACCCTTCCTAAAAGATTTAGATTTCCTAGGAGGTTTGTCTTTATCCTTTTTCCTAAATTAAAGAAGCTTGCTAATCTCATCAGCTATGAAGGTTAAGTCCTTGTCCTCATCCTCATATTTATCTTCATCTTCAGAGTCATCACTCTCTTCCTCTATACCCTTAAGAGTTAAGTTTATACTCTTTCCACCTTTTCCCATTAAACCTAATCTCATCTCAAGGTTTGAAAGTTCTCTATAAGCTTAGTCAAAAGAATTTGATCAATGTTCTTCACTTCTTCCATGACAGTGATCTTGGCATGAAATCTTTGAGGTAAAGACCTAAGGATTTTTCTAATAATTTTGGATTTTGCTATAAATTCTCCAAGGTTGAAGGCAGAATTCACAATATCCTTGAGTTTAGCATAGAACTCATCAAAGGTCTCATCCTCCTCCATCCTTATTTTTTCAAAACTACTAGTGAGTCTTTGAAACTTCACAGTCTTTACGACCTTAGTACCTTCATAGGTGGTCTCAAGAATGGTCCATACTTCCTTGGCAACTTCCATGGATGATATTTTCTTGAATTCCTCATTGGTCACCCCACAAAACAAAGCATTCAAGGCCCTACTATTGAAATTTGGTGCTATGATTATTGCTTCATCCCAATCCACCGGTGCTTCCTTTAACTTAATCCAGCCAATTTCAATAGCTTGCCATACTTTTTTACCTAGAGCTTGCAAAAAAAAACTTTCATACAAACTTTCCAATACGCATAATTAGTGTCATCAAAGAGAGGAGGAATCAAAAGAGATTGTCCACGATCCATGACAACGGGGGTATAGAATCACACACAGGAAATTAATCCAATCAAAGTGTACCCGCTTTGATACCCTATGTTGGGAAATTTAGATTCCAGTTGATAGAATTACAAGTTTTAAACTTAAGTTGTTAATTAGATTTATTATGTATAAAACTTGTTAAAACAAGCAAATATTGATATTATGTCAATACCATGAACAACGAAAAATTAAATAAGACAAAATATGATGACTCAAGAAAACAAATGAAACAAACTAATTTCACAATAAAAAACCTGGGGGAAAACCTTCCCAAAAAGCAATTCACTATAGTAAACCTTCCCGAGAAGTTTCAGATCTAATACAAAACATTTATCCCTAGGCCATGCAATCCCCATAGATAAACTCACAGTAGGAATCTTCTACCGCTTCTGAACCTCTGAACTTTTCAATATATGAATGTCACCCTTTTGATGCACGAATTTCAGTACGTGACTAACCAATGATGCACGATTCCTAGTACGTGACTAACTCACCAACTTGAAGAAAATTGTTGGCTACAAAATTCTTCACTTCATTAATAATGAAAATCAAGAAGTACTTAATTACAAAACCCTAAGGCGCAAAGACGCAGTAGCTTCTTTTAGAGAGAATAAGGCATCAGTCACCTTTTGCATGTGTTCTCCTTGTATTTTCATATGTGACGACCTTTAAAATAAGTCTTATATATGTCTAGGGTTGTGAGAAAAGAAACCCTATACATATATGTCAACATGGGCCGAAAATCAAATCTGAAAATTTGAATTTCGTAATTCTCGATAGATATAGATGTCGAGCTATTTGTCGAGATCTCGATAGATATATCATATATCTGTCAAGCTATCTGTTGAGATTCATTAATCCTCGATAGATATTATCTGTCGGCAGCTGTTGAGAATCTATCCAGCTTTAATGAACAGCTTTTCTTCACTTGTTTCTTGTCTATCTTCATGACTTTAATACTTGGCTTGAATAACATGTTTCTTGAAGTCTTAAATTCATCTTAAATTTACCCAACTACAAGTAAGCGCATTTTGTCAAAAGGCTAGTTAATTCTAAATAACGTATGTACATAGCAATTCCCACATATGTCCTAACATATATTATGAAAATTACCATACATACCATATCATAAGGTGAAAATTTGTGGATTCTATTAATTAGCTCAACTTGTAAAATCTCTTGTTATCGAATAAGAAATCTAGACTTGATTTCCGCCTATAACAAAAACCAATTTGTGTTTTGGTTTGATGATAAAAAGCAATTATCATGAGTGAGTGTCATAGGTTAAAAGTCTCACAAAAAGAAAAAGAAAAAGAAAAAGGAACATAAGGGGGGAAAATTCAGGAGCATGACCCGCTTGATCAAAAAGTGGTAATGTCCTTGGCTAATCATGGAAACCTTATTTAGGCATGATCTCAGTGATCAGTCCTACCAAAATTTCAATAGCATCAACTGGTATAAACTACGATTTGAACTGACTCCCGAGGATTAAATTGGTGATCATTGTATGCCTTCAAATCAAATGCAAGTAACTTGGTGCATGATTGTATGCTTTCAAATTTTCAATAGAGATAGTATTGTAATGAAATCACATAGGATTGAACCTTTGTCATTAGAACTCATCCTAGGCCGTGTTTAACTTAATCGGTGATTGTATGGTTTCAATATTAATCTAAGGTATAATTCTATAGCATCTTATCCAAAGTGAAAAGAGTTTCAAAGCTCGACCAAAACCTAACCATATATGCAAGATTTAAATTCATAAAGGAAATGATTTTGCCGCCAAATTGAAAGACAAAGACATAAAGAAATTATAAACCTAGAAGATGAACTAAGCAAGCACACACTGAGGCAAAAAAAAAGGTTTATAATCAGTTCTTTTTAGGTACAGTTCGGTTGAGACCATCCCAAAACTTGAAACGTGCACAAATGTCGCCCACTCATTTGTATAGTACAAACTGCATCAATATTTTAAGCTATATAGATTTAGATCATGTAAATACCATTAATCAGATTATACGGGTCTATGACTCTAAGTGGAGTGTAGTGGAGGGGACCAAATTTGTACTATAATTGATACGGCTTTCAAGGTTTTATATTTTTTCAAAACCATATCATTCCCAAAATATATATGGCGGCAGAGTTGGAAAACTAATCAACTTACTAAAATGTGAAGGCCCTATTCTTTATTCACTTTTATTTGAAACAACTATGAGAAGGGGTGAGCAACTATGACTATTCTATTTAAGCGTAACCATAATATATAATTCTCTTTTTTTTAAATAACTAATGTCTGAGAGATTTAAATGAAAGAGGGGTCTCAAATAGGGGATCTGTAGATATTTACTCAAGTGGTTGAGTCATAAATTTGGTACATGATGCACTAGGTGAATGAAATCACTAAAGTTAGGTCCACGTTGAGTTCTAGTGATATGACATGACTAATTCAGTGCCTTGACAAAAAATATTTTCTATTAACAAAATCTTGCTACTTTGTTTGACGCTAAAACTTAGGTACTATACCATGACGTTTTAAGATCCATGTTTCTCAGTTTGTTTTAATTTCTTAGCTTAGCAGGAGTCTGATACGTTGATTCTTTATCTCTTTACATATGCTAAAACCATTTGACATCAACAACAACTTCAATATCAGCTATAGATTTAGCAGAACTATATTTTAATATTTTGAAGTCAAACTTTGAAACATAGACCTAGTGCTATTGCATCACCAAGATCATGTCTCTACCTAGGCTTTTACATCATAGATCATACCATTATGACCATAGTGACACACCTTCACATGCAACATATATATCCACAATTGTTATATGTACATAACATGTTTCATGCACATAGACACATGCATATACATGATATACATACTTTCATCTATATAAGTGAAGATACATGATCCACTGGCAACATGTCTGTGTTTGAAAAGAAAAAAATTCATTTGATTGCCAAGCCAACTTTAGAAATGGATGATGAGCAAGAAAGATTGCTTCCAATTGCAAACGTGGGTAGGATCATGAAGCAAATCCTTCCCCCAACAGCAAAGATTTCCAAGGAAGCCAAACAAACTATGCAAGAATGTGCAACTGAGTTCATAAGTTTTGTCACAGCGGAGGCATCTGACAAGTGTCACAAAGAGAACAGAAAGACTGTCAATGGGGATGACATCTGTTGGGCTTTGAGTACTCTAGGTTTTGATAACTATGCTGAGGCTATAGTACGGTACTTATATAAATATAGAGAGGCTGAAAGGCTAAAAGCTAATCAAAACAAAGGTAATGGTACTCCTGACAACCATGAAGAAGAATCAAACTATGGAAGTGGAGGTCCACATGGGAGGCAAACTAAGCTTCCTATCCCATTAGAGTTTAGAGTTATGGAGAGGGGTGACAACTCTCAAGCAAGACCATCTTGAACTATAATATTGTCTACTGCATGATATGATGTGCTGATGAATAAGATCACTACTGGAGGTAGAGGTTCAAGCCATGTGTGTGGATGTAATCAACTGTGAAAGATTTGAATCTATCTTTCTTCAATACTTTTGTAGTTTAAGGTAAATTTGCATCTTTCTGCTCCACTTAATGTATCATTTTCTTCATATTGTACTTTTTTTCTTCCTCTCTTTTGCTGAAGGAGGAGAGGAACCTCTGTAGAAGGTGATAAACAATATATGTAGTCTGGCTTGCACTTAATTTGCAGTTTTCATGACAGATCTTAATTTTATATGATAGTACATAGAACTTCTATAGAGAGCGTTCCGGTATTTTAATTTAGAAAGAAAAAAATATGTGAAATTTATTTCTACATTATTTGATATTCAAATTTTGACCATTAATTTTTACTTATTGGAGTTTTTTTGAGAATTTACCATATTAAACTCACATGTAAGAACAGAAGGTGCTGGCCAATATATGTAGTCTGGCTTGAATTTTGCAGTTTATACTTGATAGATACTAATGTTAAGATGGTACTGTCATGAGCAGTTCTTGATTTTGAAAGGAATTAAGCTTGACAATAGTTTAGAGGACAGTGTAAGAAGAGTCCATTTTGGTTAGGCATTCAGATTCTGGCTAGACACAAACTTGGTTTAGTAAATTGGTAGCTATAAAGGAATTTTAAACTTTTCTATGTGGTTGAGCACTTCTCACTTCTTCTAAAGACTAAGGATCATTTTGGGATGAACATTGGTTAATGAGATGTAATTATTCCCATTTTTGGGATTAAGGCAGTGGAAAACTTAATTTGTTCTCTTCTGTGATTTATTCACATCATTCTGTTTTTTTTTTTTTTTCTTTCTTTCTTTCTGTTTTTAGTAAAATACATCATGTAATTACATCCCAAGTGGCCAGCTGATATTCCTATTTCCAGATTAAGGAAATGCAAAAATTATATTCTTCTCAACTGTAAGAATTGACACATATTCCTCTTCAATTTATTTATTTTTTCAGTATAATTTATCAAGTGATTATAATCCAATTATATTTTTCACTGTAATTAATTTGCTTAGATCTTGAGCTAGCATTCCTCCAGAATGATAAGACCTTGTGCATGCAGTGTTTATTTTAGGTGTCTGTAGAATAACCATATAAGAATTCCTTGTCACCTATATTGCTATTTAATCACTGGTTTATCAGATTTATTTTTATGCTTATATGCATGGACCTATCAGCACTTGAGGTTTGAGACTTCAACTGAGTTAACAATTGAATATCCCCCTTTCGCCCCTCATTTTTCTTAGGGTTTTCTTATATTGCCTAGCATCTAGCTGAATCTAAATCTTCCAATATTGTACTATAACCACTAGTCAACTCATCATGAAAGAGTATAATCCAAATCTGTTAGCAGACCAAAAAGGTCAAGAACCAAATCTGTTAGTATAATCCAAAGTACTTATTCATTTCAGTTCTGTGAGCATTCTCCACCAACCAGAACCCCCACTCTCTCACTAAAAGAGAAGGCAAATGAGAATCAAAAGTGAAGGTTTCAGTTCAAGCATCCAATCCCATTAGTTCTAAGTAGATCCTCTCATTTTCACTTAAAGAGAGACAAATGAGAATGAAAAGTGAAGGTTTCAGGTCAAAGATCCAATCACAATAGTTCTAAGTACACCCTCTCATTTTCACTGAAAGAGAAGGCAAATGAATGTTTCAGTTATAAGATCCAATCACATTAGTTCTAAGCAGATCCTCTCAATTGCACAATAATTCTCAATAACAAATTCCACCTGAATTTTTCTGAATAAATTTCCTCACAAAATTTTTTTTCTGCAAAATATATCATGCTAGCAGGTTGATATATATTACTCAAATAGTAATAGTCAAACTAGTCTAGACATTGCACACACACACTAGGTTTTGGATTTCGGTAACCCTAGAACTAGGGACCACTATCACGTGGCTTTACATGACATGATTAATCGTGAACACCCAATTAAATCTATGGCATGCTTTATATTTTACTCTTATGCAAATAGATTAGGGTAATTTTCCCATAAAAGTTGATTGTAAAGGTAAAGTTGATTGTAAAGGTGCTGCTAATCAAATTTAAAAAAATTTGTCAGAGCTATGGCTTTCAACATGCAGCCTAGGGTTTCTATAAACTCTTGGGACCACTTCTCAACTATCTCCTCTCATATATTCTTTTCCCACTCTTTTTCTCTCATTTCCAAAAGATTTAATTGGTACAATTGGTGTGGAAAATCTTCCACTAAGTATGTTTCCTACAAAGGTATGGAACAAAGTCCCACTAATTAAGTTACCCTATATAAAAGGAGAGAAATTTCTCAAAATTGAGCATGGTTGATACTATATATTATTAGACTAGTTGATACAAAAGCTGAAAACCTCACAAACCAATTATGCCACTGCAGTACGACCATGAAATAGTTTCCTTTGTAGAATCAAAGAAAACCTTAATACATTTGGAGCAACCATACCAAGACAGTATTGCATGTGTTATGGTGTTGCTTACTAGGACAATGTTGAAAAGTTCAAAATTTAGGACTAATTATACCAATGTAGTAAGTACTATGTGATAGTTTCCTTGATAGAATAATTTCGAAAACCACAAAGAATTATGGGACCAACTGCAAAATATATTGCAGTACTAAATATATGATGGTTTCCTTGATTGAATGATTTCAGATAAATATTGCTTCCATGGACTCCGACCATGGATTTATGGTATCGAGCTTCATAACCTTCTCACACTGCAAGATTACTTGTGCAAATTGGCACTTTGGCAGCAGTGATTTGAATTTAATTATAGCAAACCGGCGATATGTACCGCAATTGGTGCATCCATTTTCCAGGCTGAAGGGCAAAGGCATCATGACTTGTCCCTGTGAGTTGCAGCAGCCCATCATATGAAAAGTGTAACTTTGTTGCAAATTAATTGCATGTGACCTAAAAGTTTACCCAAAGAGGCTTCATTGATCGTCTTAATATATAATTTTTAGCTACCCCAATGATCCATTGTTCACCTAGTTAATGCATGCATAGTTGCATACCCATGCCTTCTAGCATTTAGTCATGACAATCTGCATTATAGAGAGACATAGTACAATGCACAAGTAGGTAATAAGTTTTTTATTTCAATAAGAATTCCGCACGTAATAGTTTAGTTTTGAAAGCTGTAATGTCAACCTATAAGCTAGCAAATAACTGAATTATATTGAACATTGTTATTTCGCTAATACAATCTACTTACTACAAGATAGAGAAAATGTATTCATTTGAGTACCCTTTTTTTTCTTTTGGGTCAATTATTGATTGTAGTAAAGATTATAAGCATTCAAACATTTATTTCTTTTCCTTTCTTCCCTTGGCAACCAAAAGGAAAGCATTAAGCTTGTTGATTTATAACCACTATTGAGTTCTTCACTGGTGATTACTTGGACAAAAACTATTACATGCTTAAGAAAGTTGACGACAAGCGGTTGTTATTGAACTTCTAGCTAGCAAGGATTAATTAACAGATACTTAATTTAGATGCATCGCTGGTAACCTTTTTTTTCCGTACTTATACGTGGCCTAATCAGTCCAACATTTATGATGTTAAATTCATATAGAGTTAACTATTGGATGGTTTATGGTTTTAATTAATGTCATATTAATTAACAATTCTAGTGAGATATGTATAACTACTAGCAACATACTTGTTTTTGGGATATATACTTAATATGTCAAGGGCATCGATGTCTTCAAGGACTTTTTCAATGTGTTATTAGACTATTCAACCAATAAGCACCTGAATTTCATGCACTTTGGTTAATGCAAACTGTTTAAAACCCATCAACACAATAGATTTATAGGACTCATTCAGTTATTCATCCATCTGGTTTCTGACCAGGTTCTAGTTAGCTAAACGTGAAGCTTTGATATGTATCCTGGGTGGCAGTTTAAAAACTTGAAGATGTACCCAAACACTGGCTTAAGGTTTGCATCATGCTTAACAAGCAGAAAGCCCCAAAGGGTTGGTCTTCCTCAAACTCATGATCACTCAACATGGGAGTCCTAAGTTTGACTTTTGTCACTAACATTCTCTGAACTTTTTGAGGTCATCCTAGGGATCTAGTTTGTATGATATGGGAGAGTGTATAAATGTATATGCCAGGGGTTAGTGAAGTACTCAAAACAGTTTTAAAAGAAATGGGGAGGGAGAGGAAGACCAAGAAGAAGAAAAGGCAAGCGATCAAGCAGGAAGCCTAAATTGTTTGCTCTTTGATGAGGTTGGATTAGATAGACTTTTTTTTTTTTTTTTTAATTGCACCGATCTATTTTACCAAGCGATAGTACGAAAAAGAAAACCGTGAAGACATCCAACAAGGGATTAAGGTTGGGTCCGAGAGAGAGAGAGAGAGAGAGAGTAAATTGTCATGGTTGTATTAATGGTCATACGTACTCAAGATTTTAATTGAGTTGAGGCAAGTATTAAAAGTTTAAGATTAGTTGAACAAGAGTTGAACTTGTTACTAAGCAAGATTATATATTCATGCTTTTTTCTTTTTTTTTTCCTTTTTAAGGCTTGATTTTTTCCATATACTACTTCATTAACTTATTCTTTTTTCATCTAAAATAACTAGGAATTTGTATCGCTTTTCAAATCTATACTAACAAGTAATAATTAACATATAGTTGAGATTATATATTATTTGAGTTAATTAGATATATTCACTTAGATTTATGAACTTTTTAGAAATTAGATTTACCAATCTTATATTACTGGTAATTAGTATCAATTTTACTACTAAACCAAATAATTTTTTTTTTCCTTTATCAATGACTAAGAGAAATTAATTCAATCTTTAAGTCGATCTTCAATTTATAAGCCTTACTAGTACTTACAAATATTAGACCCTTTTGTAAGTGTTAGTGTTGTAAGTCTTGTCTTCTTAGTCTCTCATTTCCCATTCTCTTTGTCTTCTGTCTATATTATCTCAAAAAAAAAAATCAATCTTAAGTCTGCTTGTTTATGGACATATTATAATGTAGTTTTGCTTGTTCAATACCTAAGTTTAAACCGTGAAGACATCCAACAAGGGATTAAGGTTGGGAGAGAGAGAGAGAGAGAGAGAGAGAGAGAGAGAGAGAGAGAGAGAGAGAGAGAGAGAGAGAGAGAGAGAGAGAGAGAGAGAGAGAGAGGAGAGAGAGAGAGAGAGAGAGAGAGCGAGAGAGAGAGAGAGTAAATTGTCATGGTTGTATTAATGGTCATTCTCAAGATTTTAATTGAGTTGAGGCAAGCATTAAAAGTTTAAGATTAGTTGAACAAGAGTTGAACTTGTTTCTAAGCAAGATTATATATTCATGCTTCTTTTTTTTTTTTTTTCCTTTTTAAGGCTTGATTTTTTCCATAGACTACTTCATTAACTTATTCTTTTTTCATCTAAAATAACTAGGAATTTGTATCGCTTTTCAAATCTATACTAACAAGTAATAATTAACATATAGTTGAGACTATATATTATTTGAATTAATTAGATATATTCACTTAGATTTATGAACTTTTTAGAAATTAGATTTACCAATCTTATATTACTAGTAATTAGTATCAATTTCACTACTAAACCATATAAGTTTTTTTTTTTTTTCTTTCTTTATCAATAACTAAGAGAAATTATATGTCAACAACATTTTTTACAACACTTTCATAACTTAAATATAATAATTTGATATCTTATAAATTTATGTACTCAAATTCAATCTTTAAGTTGTCGGTTTGTAAGTGTTAGTGTTGTAAGTCTTATCTTCTTACTCTCTCATTTCCCATTCTCTTTGTCTTCTGTCTATATTATCTCAACAACCAAAAAAAAAAAAATCAATCTTAAGTCTGCTTGTTTATGGACATATTATAATGTAGTTTTGCTTGTTCAATACCTAAGTTTAAAACTGAGCTTGAATTTGATTAGTTTGCTAAATAAATAAACACATTATTTTTTGGGAGTCTGATACTAAACACTTTGATTTATTTACTTCTACAAAAAAAATAAAATACTCATTTATTTAACGGCCTTAATTCTATGACTATGACATTGGTAAGCCCATACAAGTTAAAGCTTAGAAAGGTACCTTGCCGAAAATTAGATCCTACATTGGTAAGGTCAGTTAGACTTCTAAGCGTTTGCAATTGCACACGCCCAAATGCTTTAGGGTCTCCATATTTTATAGTCAGGCTTTTAAACAGTTGGATCTCAGTTTTGTGGATGACAACATCTTCCCGCAAAATTTTAGCCCAAGTTTGCCCTTTTCAGCCGAACCTTCAACTTTCACTTTGTAAATTTACACCATTTTAATTTTACAGCTCATGTCTATCACTTTTTTAAAAATAAAAACCAATTAGTGAGATTGAATCCAAGACTTGAACTAATCCCAACCACTACTGCTTCACTGCCAAGTCACGGACCAGATGCTTCATCCAACATTTTGATTTTTGCCTCATTATTCAATTCGGTCAATAGGATGAGGTCAACATAAATAAGATACAAATGGTTCGTGAAAACAATTAGGGGCAAAAAAATATCCACATGCGTTAGCATCTCACAAACATAAACTGAACTCAAAATAAAAGGAGTGTGACCCTTAATGCAAATTGCTTGAGCCAAAGCAGTACATAAAATCGACCGTCCATGCATACTCGCATTAAAACTTGATGATCCCTTCAGTTTGAGTTGATAAGAGAAGTTTATGATCACCTTTATATACTCTTTAGCACCTCTTAATTGCAAGTACAATATTTCAGCTATTTTTAAGAAATCAGTGACTTGTGATCTCCAGAATCTAATACACCACCACAGTGCCACCTCCTAGTTCATCCCCCAGATTCAGTATTCTCCTCTACCTCAGGTACATCCTTTGTCAAAGCTGGTTGTGACCTACAAGACCCCTAGAGGAAACTACAGAGAAGGCATCCTACCCATTAATTTGATGTCTGAATAACCAGGCAAAATGAAGAGGAGGTGACATGCATTTGGTCAAATATGAGTTTACACTTCTAATAACCTTGTCCCAGTGGTAGGATGCTGGCAAGTTGCAGTTAGGTAAAGCTAGTTCTAATGAAGTATGAATCATGGCAGACATTTCCAAAATCAACGTCTATCAAGTAAGGTAAGCAAAATAAGCCCAAAAATCAAGTAATTTGATTTACAAAAGCTTCAACAAATCCCCAGCCATCATCAAGATCAGGTCCCACCCAATAACCAGCTAGTATCATATGGGTACAAGAATTCAAGGGACAAGAACTAGTTTCAGAAGGAAATATCGAGGGTGTAATTAAGTGATGTTGGTGGCTCCAGTTCACAGACAGTATGCCTTTATTTGCATTGCAGATGGTAAGAAGCTTTGGTGCTGCAAACATAATTCGTACAATCAGCTTAAAAAGAAAAACACAGACAGCATTGTTCAAATGTTGAATATAAATGAAGTCCTAAACATTATGCCTTGCTTTAGCATCTAAAAGTGATCCATACTATTATTAACTTATTATTGGAACTTGAATTGGTCTCGTATCATCAACAAATTATCACTCAAGAGTTAAAAGAAGCAACATCATACATGTATTGGTTATTGATTTTGATGGTAATTGTCTTTCTTTAAAAAATCCATTCATGGGGCAACCAAAATTCACATAAAAAGCTTTTTATCCCCTCCCAATGTAGAGCAGAACAACACTTCAAAACTCAAAATGCAGGTAGCTGACCAAGGTTCAAACAGGATAAAAGCCTAAAAATGAGAAACAATCATGCTTTAATGCTTCAAACAGGAGGCACAAAATGGTAAATGAGCAAGGAGATAAATAAAGAAAACCTGTTTTGGCAGTTGCTTGGTTTGAAAGTCTACCATGATATGATTTCCTTGGATATATTTCCTGGAGGCAAGTCCCAACAAACAATAAGCACAACAGATCAAATACACAAAATTCCATAAATAAAACACCAACCAGGGCATCGTGTGTAAGCAACAAATATTAAGCAGCAGTTTTCAAAAAAAATATTGTGCAGAACTACTACAATGTATCCCTATACTTAATTTGACAAATTGTAGCATAACCTAAAGAATCATTAGGATGGATCAAACTAGTGATACAAGAAACCCACTTTGGTTACTGAGCAATTATCAAAAAGGCAATACAAGACATTAACTTTTGGTAATTGAGCAATATTTGTGAGCCATTATTTAATCATTATGAACATCAAAGAGTTTTTACTCATGAGTAACATGCAGTGTCCTGGTTAGTTAACCAGCAACAGTGGCTGCAAAGAAGGTGATCCACATGCGTTTGACAAAAAAACTCATTCACACAATCAGTTACATATAAAAGCAAATAGCACGCAAAAACCAATGATGACTAACAATTGTCTTACCCCAGCATCTGTTTGATAAAGCTTAAACATTTACCATTCATTAATTAGTGACGAAGCAAAACTCAGTATCTATGTATGATCCACAGTGAAAGGTGGCACATTTTAAAAGTTGGTGATGAATTAAAAACTTCAAAAAAAAAAAGCCCCACAAAACATTCTGGGTGACAACAACCCTTCTAATTTATCAATCTCTTGCTTTATGCATCAACTAATCAACCTCATAGTATTTGCTGTTAAAGGGTAAGCAACAACAAATATACTTAGCCAAGATTAAATAGTCTTCAAATTCAAGATTTAAATGGCTCTTTCTAATTACCCATGGTTCCCTTATCTATATTTTGGCCTTTAATAAGTACTAACACATCAGAAAGGATAATTGAAAAAGAACAGACACTCTATAGATATTGAACCTCAATTCCACAACACTAAACTGAGATAATTCTTACTTTTGCATTTGTTCTTTTTCCCTTCAGTTTCTCAGAAGCCAAACATGGCTCGAATTCAGGCAACAATTTTCAGTGTCAAATTCCTAGACTGACCAAGAATCATTTGAAAGGTCAAACATCTATAACTATAATAAGAACTAGAAAAGAAGCTACAATTAACTTAATTCTCGTTCTCTCGACCCATTTGATTGCCGAGAAAATGTGAGAACAGAAAATTTCGACATTGTTTGTTTTCACTTCTGCTCAAAGATAAAAAAAAAAAAAAAAACGAACACACTATCTATAATAAGAATTAGAAAAGAAACCACAAGAAACACTACTGGAAAGGGTACACTTTCATTCTTTCCACCCGTTTGGTTCCCTAGAAAATGTAAGAAAATAACATCTTGACATTGTTTATTAACATTTTTAGCTTTAAAATGGGTGAAAAGAAAAAGAACCTAACTAAGCAAACAACAGTAGCTGTAATGGGTCACTTGGGTGAATTTTATTGTATTTTTTTAATGTGGGTATTTTCATATAGCAGAAATTAAGAATTTTTCTCTTTCTTTTTTCTCTGACATTTTCTCAGCAACCAAACATGGGTTATGGAGAAAACGTTTTTTGGTGAGTGAAGTAGTAAAAGCTAAAGTTTAGGAAGAGAGATTTGGCAAAAGGGTACCTGAAAAAGGATTGTTGGAGCGCAGAGAGGCATGGAGAAGCTTATGGAGAACAAGCACGCCATTGAAGCTTTGAACTTCAAATTACAGACTCGGAGTTCTTTGTTTTGATGCTTTAATTAAGAAGGAGCTCAGAACGGTGTCGTTTTACTCTGTCTAAAATAAGCTCCTCCTAATCTTGGGGCCTAAACCATTTTCTCTTTCTTTTTTTGGGCTTTGTGGGCCGACAAAATATTTCCCTTATTCTGGGTTGGTGTTGGTTCACATAAAAATAAATAAATTAAAAAGGAAAAAAAAAAAGAAAAAAAAGAGAGAATGGATGTTACAAATGGGAATAAATCTGTTGATTTTCTAATACTAATAATACATCTTATCACTGAACCAGTCTATTAATTTTTTAATTTTAACAATGATTTTAGATAGTGTGGAAATTACTACTAAACCACGACGTCCACGACTTAAAATGTTAATTAAATTTATAATATGGGTTGTATATTACAAAAGATCATAATCTAAGGTTAATACTTAATAGTTGCAATTTAGTAACCCATTTATAAGGTACTCCTTAATCATATAAATCTTTAACTTTTATAAGATGGATTATCACAAGATTGGAAAGTGAATAATATAAAAGATTTTAGCCATATAAAAGCACCATTGAGGAATTTTCACATTTCAAAACAAAAAAAAGAGAATGGCAATTTTAATATATAGATAAAAAAAAAAAAAAAAAATAAAAAAAAGAGAATGGCAATTTTTATCCATATCAATTAAAGGATTAAGGAAATATCAAGAACCTTATAAGTTATAACTCAATTAGTTGACATCTTTTTTATTGTAGTAAATCTTTGACATAACCTAAATGTGTCCCTAAGCATAATACAAGCGTTAATGCAATAAGTTCTTTGTGAATCCAAAGAATGGAACTTTTGAGAACCACTTGGAACAAACAACTCCAAATCTTAGGCAAACTCATCTGCAACTCGAAGATATAGCATTTTGAAGGAAGGAATGGTTATATATATATTTTAATGGATTAGAACATATTAAGGAACAAGAGAGGGTCACAATCCATCTCCAATTTCTAGAATAAGAACTCAAGAAGGAAGAGAGGAGATGAAGATGGGTCCATCCCAATTACAAGAGGCCGCCCAATGAACCAAATTGTGAGACAAAAAATTAACATTCTTAAAGACAAAAATAAACTCAAATACTTCTATGACAAGTTTGGAACACATACAAACAAAAATAAACTTCAAATTATATTGTTCTTCATTTTGATCCTTTTTTTTTCTTTAGTTTAAGAAGGAGCTCAAAACGGTGTCATTTTACTCTGTTCTAAAATTTGCATGTAGCAAAATTTGCTCCTCCTAGGGCCTAAACCATTTTCTTTTTCTTTTTAGGCCTTTGAGGGCCAACAAAATATTTCCCTTATTCTGGTTCTAGGTTGGTGTTGGTTCACATAAAAATAAATAAATTTAAAAGGAAAAAAAAAAAAAAGGAGAAAAGAAATAAGAATCGATGTTACATTAATAGGAATTAATCTATTGATTTTCTAATATTAATACATCTTATCATTGAACCAGTCTATTAATTTGTTAATTATGACAATAATTTTAGATAGTATAAAAATTACAAATAAACCTCAATTTAGAATGTTAATTAAATTTATAATATGGGTTGGATATTACAAATGACCATAATCTAAGGTAAATATTTGCAATTTAGTAATCCATTTATAAAGTACTCCTTAAACTCCTTGATCCTATGAATCTTAACTTTTAAAAGACGGAACTATCACAAGATTGGAAAGTGAATAGTATAAAAGCACCATTGAGCAATTTTCACATTAAAAAAAAAAGACTGGAAATTTTAATATATAGATAATAAAAAAATGTACAATCAGTATCAATTAAGGATTAAGAAAATGACAAGAACCTTCTAATTCAACTAATTAACATGTCCTATTTTATTGGAGTAAATCTTTGACATCACCCACATGTGTCCCTAAGCATAATGCAATAAGTTCTTTGTGAATCCAGAGAATGGAACTTTTGAAAACCACCTGGAACAAACAACTCCAAATTTTAGGCAAACTTATTTGCAACTCGAAGAAATAGCATTTCGAAGGAACACATATATCTTCTTCTTCTTCTTCTTCTTCTTTTTATTTATTTATTTATTTTTAGATTAGAAAATGTTAAGGAATAAGAGAGGGTCACAAAACATATCCAATTTTTGGATTAAGAGCTCAAGAAGGAAGAGAGGAGATGGAGATAGGCCCATTAGAATTACAAGAGGCCACCCAACAAACCAAATTGTGAGGCAAAAAATTAACATTCTTAAAGACAAAAATAAACCTGTTGCTTACATGACGAGTTTGGGACACTTATGGACAAAATAAACTTGATGCTTGGGACACTAACTTATATCTGCTTTAAGCTCGATTTGTTTATTAGATGAAGATGGCTCACTAATGAGGCGGTTTTGTTAGTGCTAGAAGAGTGAGGAGTTTCAAAATCATAGGTAATATGGGCTTCCTTGAACTACGGAGCTTCAAACAAGTACACAAGCACCAAAGTTGGTTTCGGCCTTGATAAATCTAGCAACATTAACAATGGAACCTCCAAGTAATAGATCAATTTTTATTTTTTTTGCCTCAAGAAGTATCTGTTATTAGAAATATCCCCTTTGAGCACTAGTCCAGTTAGAGGATTTTTAGTTTATCAAATTATTAAACAAGCATTAATAGAAAGAAAAATGCAGAGTTAAGAAAATGCATTGCGAATTGCCTTGACCAGTTTGTAAATGGGAAATAGAATGAAGCCATAAAGCAGGGAAGAAACAACAGAATTTTATTTTACTTAATTTTTTTTAATTGCTTGTTAATTAGATACTTTCCTTTTGAATAAGTAAAACTGATTTTATATCGGATATACACATCAGGTATCTCACATCATGTAGATTTCACAGGTGTGTGAAACTCCAACTGAGGCTCACCAGGTGCATATACCCAAAGCAGTGCAAACATGTCTGGAAATCATGGAGACTGGCAAACATGTCTGCATATACCCAAATCACTTGGTGCCTCACAGCTGGGGTATATATATACATCAGATATCTCACATCATGCTTCCATGACGAGTTTGTATCAGAACTCATTCTGTAATTATGTTAGTTGATCCTTCTCATAGATGTGAGAATTGTTGTCCAAGATCAGCAAAATTCTGGATGCCATACACATTTTTCATTTAATTGGTTTCACAACCAAAAAAAAAAAAAAACACAAATGAAAATAAGTAAATAGACAAAGGAAATAGTGATTAGAGAAGAGAGAGAGAATTTCAGGTCTGTTTCAATAAAATGCATTATGTATTGCTCGAGGACTCAGATAATGATGCGACTCCCAGGTAAGATTCAAGGATGCATTACCTGAAATCAGAGAAAATACAGTCAGTACAACTACAAATCAAAAAGTAAGGCTCCTCTTTAATTGCACAATCATGAATTGCTGATAACTGTTATTCCCTTTGAAACAATGACAGAATCAAAACAGAACCAAAGTGGAGCAAAGCTCTTTGCTCCAATTAAAAGTTCAATCAAAATAGGCAGGACTTACAAATCAGTATGAGAAGGCACATTCTGTGTTTCATTTGAACTCTTCTTTGACTTGTGCTTTGATTTCTTCTCCCGTTTCTTGTTCCTGCCAAGCAGTCAAACATGGGCATTGGTACAAAGAGAACAAATTAGGGCATTAGAGTGACAATTGTTAATTCATTATATAAAAAGAGTATTAGATAGTACTCGTCATGTGAGCTAAGACCCCAGCAAGATTTTAGTTTCCGGTTGATGTGCTTCAAATCTTTTTCTGAAGGGAATTTATATCCTCTTACCTGTATACATGGCCACAAGTAGAATGGTAAATGTAAATGAAAACAACCACATTTCACTATTTAATTTTAAATTACATCCATTAAATTTGGTATACTTATATTCAGATTGCAAAAAGTATGATGAATCTATACCCAAGAATCTATTGAATTTAGAGATTCAATGAGCTCTGAAACGGTATGTGCAGAACTCTGACGAGAGAGAATGCTCCTCAGGTATCTGCATAGGAGCATGCAAGTTGAAGAAGACTGAAAAATTATTGCAAACAAGAAATAGGATTTTTTTATTTAAAAAATTCCACCAACAAAAAGAGTTTTAACCCCAGATTCCTCCTTTCCTCTCATCAAATTTATTACCGGGGAATCACAGTTTGGCAACCAAATATGAAGGTAAAAAGTTGTTGCAAAAACATTATTGTCATAATCTTGAGGTAACTTTAAGGCAGTTTATAACCTCTCAAAGTCGAGAACTTTGTGCACCTCATTTGAACTACGCAAAGCAGCCAATGCCAACTGCATCAAATAAAAAATAGACAAGATCAGTGTTCTTGTTAAAGAACAGATTACAAGGTTAAACCACAATCTTCAATTGGCACCCACAAGGATCCATTTCAGAAGTACAATATAGAATTGTTTGAATGGAATCCTTGGATAGGATTCGTTCTTTTTATCAATGGTCTATTGCACATCCTGGGAATACAATTCACAAATGATATTTCAATATCTGTCATTCCAAGCGGAACTACGGCCCTTTTTGTTTCTCAATCTATACAACACTACTTTCTTTTTGATAAGAAATAAGTTTTATTGATATAAAAAAGGAACACCCTAGTACACAGGGAGTGTACAAGGGGTCAAGAAATCAAATAGAAAAATTGCAAGAGTCTAGGAAATCAATAAAAGAAGGAAATGATTGTTTTTGCAAAGCAAACAACCAATCCTGCAAAGTTCTAAAAAAGAATAGCTTGAGGTCCGGAATAAATCTCTCAATATCTTCAAAACATCTACTATTTCTCCCCCTCCAAAGACACCACATTAAGCAATGAGGAATGATGGACCAAATCTAACCATTTCGATGACGACCAAAGCTATTTTGCCAACACCCTAAATGCCCCAAAACAGTGTGCGACATAACCCAAGTTACTTCAAATAGACCCAAAACCATAGACCATAGATCCATAGCAATAGGACAATGAAGGAATGGATGGTCAGCCGATTCACCATTTCTTTTGCACATGTAGCACCAATCCAAAATCCACACCTTCCTTTTTAGTAAATTATCAATCGTCAAGCATTTCTCTAAGGCAGCAGTCCAAACAAAGAAAGCTACTCTAGAGAGAATCTTCTACTTCCAAATACTTTTCCAAGGAAAACCATAGATAATGTTGCCAACTAGAATTCTATAATAATCACTAACCATGAATCCCTTATCTTTGCTAGGTATCCAACACATTTTATCCTCATTATAGGAGAACCATATATGGTTTCCATGCAGTCTGACATAGCCTCTAGTTCCCAAGCATGCACACCCCTAAGGAATCTCACATTCCAAAAGAGGACACCATTGGAAGACTTCATCAGCTCAGCCACGCTGGCATCTTTTTTCCTGGAAAATCTGAACAAGTCAGGATATCTAACAGTAAGAGATGTCTCTCCACACCACCGGTCTTGCCAAAACTTCACTCTAGACCCATCATCAATATCATACAGAATATGGCGTGAGAAAGAAGGCCATCCTTGACTGATATTTTTCCATAGACCAACACCACAAGGGCCATTCACAAATCTAGTACACCAGCCCCCCCCCCCCGGAGGCGTGGACACATCCATATTTCATCTCTATCACTTGTCTCCAAAGGAAGGGCATCTTTCTCAATCCCAAATCTCCATAGCCACTTCCCAAGTAACGCTTCATCAAAAAGTTTTATCTTCCTTATCCCTAAGCCACCCAAAGAAATAGGAGCACAAACAGTAGCCCATTTAACCAAATGAATTTTAGGTTCATCTCCAAAACTATCCCATAAGAAATTCCGCTAAAGCCTCTCAATTTGGTTAGCCACACTAACAGGTATAGGAAATAAAGATAGAAAATAAGTGGGTAAATTAGATAGGGCGCTTTTGATTAGGGTGACTCTACCTCCCTTGGATAAATATAAGCGTTTCCAACCCACCAATCTCCTCTCCATTTTCTCCAGAATTGGATTCCATATAGTCTTATCCTTGAATTTAGCACCCAAAGGAAGACCCAGATATTTCATTGGAAGAGAACCCTGCTTGCAACCAAGAACAACCAGCAATAGGTCAATATTATGGACTACCCCAACCGGAACCAATTCTGACTTGCCCAAGTTTATCTTTAGACCTGACATTGCCTCAAACCAGATAAGAATCATGCGAAGAATCAAAATTTGTTGTAAATCAACCTCACAAAAAATTAGAGTGTCATCCACAGAAAGGAGATGAGATACCGCCAAGGATCTTCCCTCCAAATTACCCACACTAAATCCTGAAATGTGTCCTTCATGAACTGCTTTATCCAACATTCTTCCAAGAGTTTCCTTCACCAAAACAAACAACAATGGAGACAACAGATCACCTTGTCTCAAACCTCTAGTGCTACCAAAAAATCCACAAGGAGAGCCATTAATCAAGATGGAGAAACGTACTGTAGATAAACAAAAGAAGATCCATTGTCTCCATTTGGCAGAGAACCCACTTCTTTCTAACATCTGCAGAAGAATGCTCCAGTTTACATGGTCAAAAGCCTTCTCAACATCCAGCTTACAAATCAGCCCCAGCACCCCGGACTTCAATATATTGTCAAGACATTCATTAGCAATAAGAACAAGGTCAAGGATCTGTCTGTCCCTCACAAAAGCATTCTGAGATGCTGAGATTATATCCCCCATCACTGTGCGGAGTCGATTAGCCAAGACTTAGCAATAATTTTATAAACCCCCCCAACCAGACTAATGGGCTGAAAATCCCTAATCTCATTTGCTGCATGTTTTTTAGGAATGAGAGTAATAAAAGTTGCGTTTAAACTTTTCTCAAACTGACCACTAGCAAAAAAAAAAGATGAAATATGGCCATAAGATCAGGTTTAACAATCCCCCAGCAAGCTTGGAAAAAAGACATAGGGAGACCATTTGGTCCAGGAGATTTATCACCATGAAAACTCTAAATGACATAAAAAATTTCTGCCTCTTCAAAAGGTCTCTCTAACCAATCCGCATTATCCCCAGATATCATTGGAAAAACCAACGAATCCGGAAACAGTCAATCAACTTGCTGCTCAGAGTACAAATTCATGAAGAAATGAGTAATGCAATCTGCAATTATACCCTGATCCGAACACAAGGTACCATTAACCATTGAAACCATTGTTTTTCCTGTTAGAACTAGCCATTCTATGAAAGAATCTGGTATTGACGTTCCCTTCTTTCAAGTGCAACACCCTAGACTTTTGTCTCCAACTAATCTCTTCCATAAGAGTTAACTTTTCAATATCTATACAAAGATTAGTTTGTTCTAACTTCTCCTCAGCTGTTAAGCTATGTGTCTCCCCTTTAGCATCCAAAACATTCAGCTTGCTATAAAAGGTCCTGATTCTTATACGTGACATTGCCAAACTCAGTCTCATTCCACTTTTTTAAATCCAACTTCAAGGCAGCTAACTTCTCAGCTAGAATAAAACTTGGGGTTCCTTGGAACAAATAGGATGCCCACTTCTTCACTTTGTCGACAAAATTATCCACCCTCAACCACATATTTTCAAAACAGAAAGAAATTCTACCTCTTCGCTGACACCCACCCTCCAACAAAATAGGAAAATGGTCAGAAAGTATTCTGGACATCCTTTTTTGGGTGAACTGTGTGATCTACCAAAAGTGGGGAGAAAAGGAATCGATCTAGACAAGAAGCTGAGGATGTATTGGACCAGGTGTAAAGGCCCCCTTCCATAGGAATATCCATCAACCCATGCAAAGAAACAAAGTCAGAAAATCCACACATAGCCCGAGAGTAGGTAGCAGCCCCCAATCGCTCTGATGGGAAACGGATTATATTAAAGTCACCTCCGAGGCACCATGGCAGTCCCACCAACTGATCAGCCCGGTTAGTTCCTCCCACATCAACCTACGCCTTTTGTTCATATTTGGCCCATATACGCATGTGAAAGCCCACTCAAATTGCTCGCCTACATTTTTAAACTTGCATGAAACCGAAAAATGCCCCACTGCTTCCTCCACCTTTTCCATAACCCGTCTATCCCACATCAATAAAATACCTCCAGAGGCACCATCTGAACCCAGGTACAACCAATCTACGTATGGACAACTCCAAATACTTCGAACAATACCTCTAGTAATCCACTCTAGTTTGGTCTCTTGCAAACACACTATATCAACCTTCCAGGATCGCAACAAGTTACAAATCTGAAGCCTCTTGTCAACTTCATTCAGCCCTCTGACATTCTAGGAATGTAACTTCAAATTCATTGAGCAACAGAGAGAACCCGATTCCTATTAATACCACTTCGGCTAGCAGACGTAGAGCCATAATTAATAGAACTAAACAACCCCTTCAACTCTCTTAAACCTTTCACCTCGAACCTTTTAAACCACATGTTTTCTTGTTCACCTCAGCCCTCCGATTTAATTCAGCTTCAACAGCCAATAAAAATTCTGTTTCTTGATCTTCTAAACCCTTAAGGGATGTGTCAAGGAAGCTATCGAAATTATTGAATCTCTTTTGAAACCACTCGGAATAAGGTTCTTGGCTCTATGAAGTATCCACACCCACAAACCTTTCCACATCCACAACTGACTGCTCTGCCATGGCCAAAGGTAGAGAAAAAGCAAGTGGTTCAACATCTAGGGGCTGATCAGCTTCCTCCAAGTAGGTATCCAAAACCCAGTCCTCCACCAATACTTCACCCTCTTCGATAAGAGCCAATGACACATTAGTAACGTCAGAAGACTCCAACGGAACTAAGACCAGCTGTTTTTTCTTTTCCAATACCCTGTAGCTTCACACCGAGGCAAAGAGATCTGAATCGAAACCGCAACCCTCCTCCCATCACGTAATTCCAGTACCCATTGCTCTGAATTCCCCCATTTCTTGACTATATTGCCAGAGTGCTCCTGGAGAATCAGTCGAAGGTCACGCTTTAAGCTCTCGTTGCTATTAGTGGTACATGCAGATCCATTCCTGGCCTCCTCGGCCTCATCAGAGCCGAGAAGCTCAGACTCGACTATATCGGAGACTAAATTTGAGTCAATCAACGCTGAAAACTCATACTTGGCTTTATCAATCTTATCGAAGTTGAGAAGCTGTGCAACGGCGACATCGGAGACCATCGACGACATCAACGGCTTTTTCGGCTCCACCATTACATCAGTGCTTAGAGTATCTAAAGCTGAGCACACCGAGACCGATGGACACAACGAAGACTTCCCTAGAGGTTGGGTGTCTTGCATCGAGAAAGGCCTGGTGGTCACTTCTTTCTTTTGGGCCACCAAACCAAAGTGGGCTTGGGCTTAAATTTGTGGACATGAGGTGGATTAATTGGAATAGCTTCAGCAAGTGCATTGGGCCTAAAGACAACTTGCGTGGGCCCAACACCAGAAGGACTTACACAACCCACTTCCTTAATGTTGGAGCACTTAATTTCCCACTTACCATTCAGCCCACGCTCCAAACTTATAGATACTTCTAGCGACAAAGGAGATTTAGCGCCATTAAGAGCATCATCCTTAATTTCAAGCATGATTTCAGCCCCAAGTACCACTCTTTCCTTCCCAGCAACCCTATCACGCAAAGCATGGTTCTAATTGCTCAAGCTTGATTTGTTTGAATTTTGAATATTGGGCATTAATTGCTTTCCTTTTCCGCTTCCACCATTGTTTTTCCGATCACTGTCCACCACTGCCGACAAAAAGGATTTTTGTTCTCTGAACTTTTGCACTGTTAGGTTCAAGGCAGATTGAGACGGCGGTTTGACGACAAGTGTGTCAGGAACAATAGCCTTACATAGATGAAATCTAAATCCTCTCCACCCACTACCCTGCTTTCCTTCCGGCACAATGATGAAACCCTTCCGACAACCATGAACAAGTTCAGAGATCATAAGAAAGCTTCCCTGTGCATTGAATCCCAGTTGCAAAAGAAAAACCTTATTACCATCCCTGAAGGTTCTTGCAAATTTTCAGGTGGTGTATTTGACATGAAATCCTCCACATAAGTTAGCAAACGTTTAGCACTCTCTTTACCCATGAAAACAAACCGAAGAGAATCCTTATTCCTTTCATATATACGTAACGTGTAGTAACTACCTCCCTCCTCAACTGAAAATTCAAACGTTTTGGACTCGACAAAAAAGAAAATGGAACCTCCCATGATAACCGAGAAAAAAAAAAAAAACCAGAGAATTTTGTGACTAATCCGAGGTAGCCAGGCCTCTCATATATACAAACTGCATATTTATACAAACTGCCACAACACTACTTTCATAATCCCCTATTTTTAACTTAATCATTATCTTAACTCCCCATATCTGAAAGGGTTAAGTTATGGTGGTGCATCTACAAATATATTTTTCAAACTACTGGACTTCTTCAATAACAATTCTATTGATATGCTTTACAATTTAGAGAATCAAGGATGAAAGTTTTCAAGTTCAGATTTAGAAAGAGCAAAAGATATTCCTAATCAATGTGGTGAAAAAAGATGTACAGTACCTGCCCTGGAGGGAATAGAAGTGGTGCATCAGTAAGCATGATTTTATCAACCTCCATCCTTGCAGTTTCATGTATAGCCTACATAACAGTAAAGCACCAGACAGAAAAAATGCAGTCAACCTCCCTGTAAGCATATTTTAGTGAACAGAAGGAGCATTATCTACAACAGTTAAGAGTACTAAAACAACACATGCTTAGTTGTTTCAGTATTTTTCCTAGAGGAAACATTTTACAATTAATTACATTACATATTATTTACTTTAAAATGGTAACCATGCACAAAGATGTCATATGTGCTCAACTGCTAGCTATTCTTAAAGAAAATTAAAAACAATTAAGAAGATCAATTATGAAGCTATTCCTTTAAGAAGATCAAATAGGATGCAAACATTTTACCTTCAGCACATGAAGCTGGTCATCTTTTACTGGACAGAATTCCTGGGAACAAACACCAACCAAGAATATAAAAAAGAAGGGGAAAAAGAATTCTAACATCACAATGAGACCAAAAACAAAATTAAAGAAAAAAATACAAAGACAAATGAGCTTTCTGATGTAAAAATAACAAAAAAAGAAATCAGTAAAAAGAATGGATTAGGATTAATCAACTTACCTCCATATCATTGACAAAACCATCAATGGAGCGATACGGTGCATAAACAATAAGATCAAATTCTAAACTCTGCAAAAATAAAGGAATAAGTTCAAGTTTTGAAAGCTTGCAAACTAAAGGTATATGCATTAGACAAAGAAAAGCAAAAATAATAAAGAAAACAATATTATGCACGGCACCTACATGCCTGATAAACTATCATCTCATTATTGAGAATCAACTGATGATCCTGAGAGATCCCCTTACCGAGCTCCTCTGCTGAAACATGATTTTCTTCTATCTTGCAAGCAGCATAAATGCACGTTAACCTGTGCACAAGGAAATAAATTCAATTTAATAATAACATAATCACAATTGAGCACTATACCCCCCAACAATTACCAAGTCAAGAAATTCCAATAGTGCCCACTTTCATAGTGTGTCCAAATATATCTTCTTTTAGCAATATTGTCATGAAATTTTTTATATTTTTTTTATAAGTAAAAGTTTAGTGAAGTAAAAACAGGGTTCTACCCAAGTATACAAGGTGTATACTGCAAGTCCAATTTCCTCAAGAGCTTCTAGTTTTCTACCATACTTTGATGTAATGCAGATTCAAACTTAATGGTGGATCATGTGAACGTTGGGAAACTTCAATGAAGAGTTGAACATAAGTATAAAAAATAATCTTACATAATGTTTTTGGGATGATGTTGCATAACTGACCATTGTAGATAAAACCTTTTGAAATATATAAGAGCCGTTGCCTGCAAATGAACCAATTCAAGAAACTTGACTAAGATACCCAACTTTACCATTAATTTATCATTTCATATCATTGAAAAGGAACAACATACCTGAATTTTATGAGGAAAGTGGAAGTTATTACAAACTTCTTGAAGTTTATTCTCATAGAACACTCGCATATATCGCTCTTCTTCAATAGTAAGTGGTTTTGGACGAGAATGCTTATCAGCTAACACGAAAAGAACGAACCCATTAGAAAAAAATCATAATTAGACCTCTTGCACAGAAAAGAATATGTTGACAAACTCATCCAATCCAATAAGAGAATGCTACAAAAAATTCAACTCTTGGAAATGTGTTTACCATTATCTTTCGAGTTAATTTGAGGTTCAGGGTACGACAACGTCCCATCCACATCTACTTCCATCAATGTTGCTCCATACTTCACAACACATCATTAGTTAATCAGCCCCAATACAGTAATTAATCTTAACACAACTGCATTATGAGCTACATTACTAGGACTAAAAAACAAATAAA
Organism: Castanea mollissima; assembly: GCA_014183005.1. NCBI lineage: Eukaryota > Viridiplantae > Streptophyta > Magnoliopsida > Fagales > Fagaceae > Castanea > Castanea mollissima. The sequence continues at coordinate 9,922,480 of JACAVU010000004.1, forward strand.
TAAGTGAACAAATAACAATTTTGCACCATACCTTCTCTAGTGTTTGTATTGCTCTTTGACGAGCAGCATTGTATTTATCATCCTATATCAGAGACCAGTAAAAAAAAAAATCTCTTTTTATTATAATACATAAACAAATGTAGTAAACAATTACAAAACTGAATTTAGTAAACAACTAAAAAATATATTTACCTTCACTACACACATACACAAGGTTTTATTAATTGAGGAAATAATTTAATTTTTCTCACTCAAGCCAAGCTTAAAAAAAACTATTAAGCTTAATCAAACTGGGTTTTTTAAAACATACTTATAATGATCTTTTGCTTTTAATTACTCATTCTTTGATTTTCTTTTCCTACATTTTCTAAGTAACCAAACGGAAAACGAAGCTTAAAGAAATAATTTGCTTTTCCAACTCAAACCAAGCTTAAAACAGAACTATTAAGCTTAATCAAACTGGATTTTTTTTTTTATAACATAGTTATGAAAGGAAAAAAATGATCTTTTGCAATTAATTACCCATTCTTTGATTTTCTTTTCCTGCATTTTCTAAGTAACCAAACGGAAAACGAAGCTTAAAGAAATAATTTGTTTTTCCCACTCAAACCAAGCTTAAAACAGAACTATCAGCTTAATCAAACTGGGTTTTTTTTTTTAAATCAATGAAAGCAGTTGCTTTCAATTACTCCTTTCTTTGGTTTTCTTTCCCTACATTTCTCGGGAACCAAACGGAAAACGAAGCTTAAAAGAAATAATTTGTTTTTCCCACTCAAACGAAGCTTAAAACAGAACCATTAAGCTTAATCAAACTGGGTTTTTTATATTTATATATTTATGATAGTAAAAGTTAGTTCTTTTGCATTCAAATGTTACTGTTTTCTTTTTTTCCCTACATTTTCTCAGGAACCAAACGGAAAACGAGTGTAAAGAAGGGGAAGGGACTTACCAGCTCTTGAGTAGTGAAGATCCAATTGGCTCGGTGAGTCGAGGTCTGGAAATCGGCCATGGCGACTCGGAAACCCTAACTCAGTTGCTCTAAGTAAATTAATTAATTTTACAATTTTTATCTATGGGATTTTGTAATGAAGTGAATTGATTAGCAGAGAGAATTTTTTTGGGGTTCTGACTTGTGAGTGTGAAAGAAGGAAAGGAAACAGAGAGAGACCAATTTTGTCAGAATGTTTGGGTTTTTAGGGGTTTGGGTTTTGGAAAATTATTGGGTTTTTTACTTTTAAAGCATGTGTGTTTTTAAAAAAATAAAAATAAAAAATAAGGGAGAAAAATGATATTTTTTACTATTTAGATAAAAAGGGGAAGGAGAAGAGAAAAGTAATAAGTTCTCCAAGTTTTCTCTCCTTTTTTACAAAATACAATCTTTTTAAATTAAAAAAAAAAATAAGAAAAATATTTTAAAAAAAACTACACATCCTAATTGCCGTTTCTTTTTTTTTTTTTACTTTTCTAGCTTCCTTGTAATGTTGGATTTTTTTTTCTATAATTTTACTTTTCCAGTTTCCTTGTAACGTTGGCTTCCTCTCCTTCTTTTTTTTTTTTTTTTTTTTTTTTTGGGTAACGTTGACTTATTCTTTTTTCTTTTTTCTTTTTTGGTTTTGTTGGTGGGTTCTTCTTCTTTTTCTTTTTCTTTTCTTAATTTTTTTTTTATTTTTTAAGAAAACACTTTTGAATGATTTTTTAATGTTATTTTTAAAAATGTCTACTTTCATTTATACACAATTTTTTTAAAAAAATATAATGTATTACTTTTTGTTTTATCTATGAAGGACATGATGGTCAATTTATATAAACCTTATTTTCAACTAAACTAAAAAGTTTTTCATCCTTCCACTTTTTCACCCTCTCAACTAAATACAAATGAGGAAAACTAAAAAAAATTTCATCCTCCCACTTTTCCATCTTCTATCTATTTTCTATCCTCTTACTTTTCCATCCTCTTGACCAAATAGACCCCTAGGCTGTTATTACAGCAAGATTTTTTGAATGAGTTTTTTTCTTTCCTTTTTTTTGTTAAGAAAGAAAGGAATGAGTAATTTTTATTATTAAAAGTCGTAAATATATTATTAATAGATAAATATTTCAATATATAAAAAATAAATTTTAAATTAAAGAATTTATAGAAAAATGACTTACCTAATTTATTTGAGTCTATTTGGAGAATACAAAATTAATTGAATCAAAATTTAAAATTTGTTAGTGTTAAGTTGCCTATCTAAAATAACAAGAAGTGGCAATTAAGACAACTTCATATAATTTAACATTACTTGTAACTCAAAAACCAAATATATATTAAATGATGATGTGAATGGGGAAAAAATGTGACTTATTCCTACGACGGAATGGTGGATGGGTCCCGTTATATGGGAATGTGCAGTCCTTAAGGGAGTGGATTACAAGAATCCAAAAAACTAAAATATCTCTTAATGTGGCATTTGGTACAGGGAATCCACATTACTCTCATCATCCAGATTCTTAGAAATCACATTTCTAAGAATGTAGCTATTCCTGTGTTTGGTTTCATTAGGAATATTTTAAGATTCTTAAGAATGTGAGATGATAATGTTTGGTTTATTTCCAAGAATCTTAAATGAATTATTTATTTTTCCTATTCTATCCTTAGATTTGAATGTGAATTATCAAGTCCTTAAAAAAAAAAATCTTCATCTAAATAAATAATGAAAAACCAAATATAAATTATTAATTATGAAAAATTCATTAAAATTATAGTCTAAACATTTCAAAATGACAGGTACAATACAAAAATAACTATATAAATTCTCAAATGTTTTTATTCTTAATAATAATTTAAAAAAAATTTAATCCATAATAATTTGTTTTATATTTGATCTTAATTGCTTAAATGATAATGAAAAAAGGGTTAAAATTGTCAATTTATTAAAAATACAATTTCTTTTAAGCTTAGAAATGTGGATTCCCACCTGTTTTAAAGGAAATCCACATTCCTACTAAGAGGGGAATCCACATGCCCCTGACATCTGATTCCTTAGTGTGATTTGCAACCAAACATGAGAATCTTTAAACATTCCTGGGAATCCTAAAACATTACTCCATACCAAACGCCACATAAGTAGAATGAGATGAGGAAAAACTAAATCACAACTAATTCTCACATCATTTAAATAAGAGATTTTAAAAGGTTCCTAAAAAAATAGAGGTAAGAGATTGTGTTACCATTATAACAAATCAACAAAGAATCAGTATCATTCTATTTATATAAAATTCGTAACTTTCTTTCAATCGCAACCCACTTCAAATTAAAGGGTTTATTGAGCCAACTATGCAAGCTTTGGTAAAAGAAAATTAGGCATCTTGCAATTTCATAAACCTATAGATAAGTAAAGTTTCTTGTGTATCATAAGTTGAAATACTATTATATTTATATTCTATATATAAAAAATATATATTACATAAAATAGTTTTTTTTAACTCTCCAATAGGAACAAAATTTATATCCAAGTGTTTATACTATAAATGAAAATAAATTAAATAAGAATGTAAAACTGTTATTTAAACCTCCAATGATAGCTAACCACATCATTACTTTTCATGCATCATAATAATCTCGCTTACAATATAAACATTCCTCCAAAAGTTACATTTACCATTAAATATTCTTCTACATGTAGAAGAAAAAAGTTTGGACAATTATGAGCTTTCTTGTATGTGTATATAGATTTGAATTTAACTCAGACTTTGTCATAAGTTTAAGTAATATTATACTACTCAATATTTTGTATTTAATGCGAATTTGGATTATACCTTCTTCTTTTACTATAAATGCTTGCAAAATTTTAAATTGATTAGTGATCAATAATTATGTCATTTAACAATTATTTAAATTTTAAGTTTTTGTATTTTAAAACTATGTATAAAAGATGAGTTTATAGATTGAATAGTAAATAACATTAAAGTGATACAAAATTTGATATGATTGTTAAGAATATAAAAAACATTTAATTGAACAGTGGGATTTTAAAATTTTATTCCAATAAAAATTATAAAGTGATATAATATTGCTTAAAGATGTGTGTGTGTGAGAGAGAGAGAGAGAAGTACCAACAACAAAACAATAACCTGTATGTGGCGTTTGGTACGCAGGAATCTACATTACTCTTAGCATCTAAATTCCTAGGAATGTGATTCCTAGGAATCACATTCCTAAGAACGTAGCTATTCTTATGTTTGGTTTCATTGGGAATATCTTAAGATTCCTAGGAATGTAAGATGATAATGTTTGGTTTATTCTCATGAATCTTAAATGAATTATATATTTTTCCTATTCTATCCTTAGATTTGAATGTGAACTACCAAGTCCTTAAAAAAAAAAAAAAAATCTTCCTCTAAATAAATAATGAAAAACCAAATATAAACAATTAATTATGAAAAATTCATTAAAATTATAGTCTAACATTTTAAAATGACAGGTATAATACAAAAATAACTATTTAAATTCTCAAATGATTTTATTCTTAATAATAATTTTAAAATAGTTTAATCCATAATAATTTGTTTTATATTTTATCTTAATTGATTAAATGATAATGAAAAAGGGTTAAAATTGTCAATCTATAAAAAAATACAGTTTCCTTTAAGCTTGGGAATTTAGATTCCCACCTGTTTTAAAGGGAATCCACATTCCCACTGAGAGGGAAATCTAGATTTCCCTGACATCTGATTCCTTAGCGTGATTTGCAACCAAATATGGGAATCTTTAAACATTCCTAAGAATCCTAAAACATTACCCTGTACCAAACGCCACAGTAAGGCCTTAGCGAACTCCATAGGGAATGCCCAATAAGACATAAAACATTATCAGAATGGCCTTGCTAGAAGATAAGCTACTTTGTTGTTATCTTACTATAACCCGCTTAAAAACAAGCTTCACATTAGGATTTCAGCAAACTTAGCTTTGAATTCTAGGCACACCCAGATAATAGCAATTTAAAATGAAAATTTGGAGCCTCCAAGAATATACTTATTAGAAAATCAAAAATGAAACAGACATCCCTATGTTCAATATTATGATTGATTGTTAGTGAGAATATTTTAATCTCTATCTGAGGAGCATAGTTACTAGAAGGTCAGAGAGTAGATCCTGTTACGGCTACAATAAAAACATGAATGCTATCACTTTGAATCACTTCATCTCCAGAATTGTTTATTCAAATTCTAGCAAATTAAAACACTCTATGGTAATTGCTAGTTTTAAAAAAAAGCATTAGAAAGGTTCTTTCTTTTTTCAGTTCATTTTAACAACTGCAAATTTATTATGAAGATAAGCAGAATCTGTTACTGTCTTGGTTTCTTTTAACGGCCTAATGACAAAAACAGAAAACTGCAGATACAAGAAGAGTGATTTAATTGTCATCCAAAAGGCTGTAGAAAAAGTGTAAAACTCAACCACCTTTCCTTAAGTTTCTATGCTGCCAACACCCTATATAAAATACTAGCCCTTCTAAGCCTAAGCTCCTCATTCCACCACATCAATCATCATTGAAGTAATTACCATAGTAACTTTTCCTTTCTCTATAACTCAAGTGTCTTTCATGGCCTCTAAAACTTTCTCCATGACATTTTTCTCACTACTAGTTTTTTCATTTGCTATAATCCAAATGGCAATAGCTGGAGATCCAGACGTCCTCTCTGACTTCATAGTTCCAGCAAATGTTACAATTGATGAAAAATTCTTCACATTTACTGGCATGCGTGCACTTATTTGGTCTGGCCCTCCTACTAACGCTACTGCCTTTACAGCTTGGAAAGCAAGCAAGGCTGAATTCCCAGCTCTCGATGGACAAAGTGTTTCCATTGATGTCCTTTACTTCCCGGCTGGCTCCATTAACCCACCTCACACCCGTGTTCGTGCTATTGGGCTCCTTTTCCTGCTTTAAGGCACCCTTCAAGTGGATCTCATTGCTATAACCAACAAGCTCTATTCTCAGACACTACAAGCGGGTGACATGTTTGTGTTTCCAAAGGGACTCGTGCACTACCAGTACAACCCTGATGCACAAGTACCTGCCTTAGCAATTGCAACATTTGGGAGTTCAAATCCTGGAAGCGTGTCAATTCCCAACACTTTGTTCAACACTAGCATTGACGACAATATCTTGGCTAAATCCTTCAAGACAGATGATGCCACCATTCAAGCTCTAAAGGCCGGTTTTGCTCCCAAGTCATGAGGATTGCATTCACTACCAGTTATAACTATTATATTGTTCTTTGGTGTTTTGTTTGTTTGTTGTTGAGTGAATTTGAGGCTTCCTAAAATGATGATTATTATGTATAAGACATTTATTAATAAAAAAAAGAAGAAGACGACTTTTGAGCATGTGATTGTGCTAAACATCATAAATCTCAAATGCACTCCTTATTACCTCTCTCTTTCCATGCAATTTTCCAAATGAGTATCTTTAACCCTTCATGGATTTTTGAGTTCCACAGCCGGTTCCTATCCGTTCTTCGAAGTGGGCTAAAAGGATTGAACAGTGAGATTTGGTGATGCAGGGAGCATTAAAACCATATTCATTTAAGATTTTGTTTACTAAATTTTAAATGAATTTGGTTTTAATTCTCCCTGCATCATTTAGTCTACTCTAATTGCTGATTTGGTTGAAAATTCCCCATTGGGTTCCAGGGCTTGAAATAATTCTCCTGTAAAGTTTCTAGATGAAGATTGATATTCGAAACCCAAGTAGCTTATGTTATTTCAAATTCTTCAAACACTTTGGTTCCATCCCTTGAATCTTTACTTATTTGATCAAAAACTTAGTTAACTAGTGACTTTGGCATAAGGTTAAAGTTTGGGAGAGTAGGATTTCACAGGTCCTCCCACACAACTTAAGACAAGCCCCTTATGCAATAGATCTTTACTAGATAGAATTGATTTCAATTTCCATGAGAATTTTTTTGTAGATTTTCTTGGAAGAAGGTAGAACACCTTAGGTACCTAGCACTTAAGATCTGGACCTAGGTTTATCTCCATTGTGAGAACTTTCCAACTAAGCTGGCTACAAAAGCTTTGTTAAGATATTTCATTCTTTTCAGCCTCAATCCCCCTGCACCATTAGGTTGGTAAACAAAATCCCTAACACTTCAGGTATAACTTATTTTTCTCACAAGATTTCTCCACCAAAATCACTCAAAGTAGCATCTATCTCATCACAAACCAAGGAAGGAAAAGAAAGATACGACATAGCATACCCTCGAACTGAAGCTATTATAGATATCATCAGGCAAGACCCAGCAGCTTGAGCGAGCACCTTTAATTTCCAACCCTGTTCCCCATTCTTGATCTTTTCCACTACCGCATCTGAAGACTTGCTTCTTGATACCTTGGAACACAAGAATATACTTCCTAGTACTTTTAATAGAGAGGAACTTTCTCTAGGCTTAAAATTCTAAAGCATAGATGATGTCCTACTATTTACATTTTTGCTTAGCATCATAGAAGATGTGGAACCATTAATGGTTTGCTTTGACCACTCATGGTATCAAGCCAAGCAATTCAACACTTCCTCCACCTGGGATGCTTCAGCCTTCACAAAATCAGTAAATCATCTGCAAACTTCAAGTGACTCACACTAAGTCTTGTGCTAGACATCTTGAACCTGTATCTTACCTAGCTGTTTAGCTCTCAACAAAAGCCTAGACATCAATTCAGTTCCTAAAATGAAAAAGGATGGGAAAATGCAGATCACCTTGTCAATAACCTCTTGAAGATTTGAAAAAGTTGGAAGGAGATCCATTTATTATGTTAAGCAAACAAGCAAACAGGGTTAGATATACATTCTTCAATAAGTTTGATCCAATGTTTGCAAAAACCCAGACATCGTAGAAACTAGAGAAGGAAAGACTACTCCATTTTAACAATATACCTTCTCCATATCCAACTTCAGTGCCATATACTTATTTTCCATCTTCAACTATGGCCTATGTAATGTTGAAATTTTATGACTAAATCATGTTCTCACAAGATAAGAGGATTATCTCCTCTTACAAAGCTTAAGTCAGAATTAAAATATCCACAACCCCTAGATGCACGGAATCAAACAAAACAAAGTACATCTGGTGCTTAGCTACCATCCTAGCTAGAGCATCTGCGCAGTCCACACCTTTTTTTATAAATAAAATTGTGACATAAAGATATTATTTTTGGCACAATCACATGCTCGCAAGCCCCTTTTTTAGAAAATAAATAAATTGTGGTCTTAATCTTGTACATAATAAAAATTATTTTAGGAAGCCTCAAATTCTGTTCTTATATTTGAAAGGTAATAATTTAAATAAAAATTTAACAATGTTATGGTGATAACGATTTGATATGCTAAAAAATATCAAAGTAAATTATACTAACATCTCAAAGGTAGAACAAAATTAGACCTGCTATACTTATTTTCCAGAAATGACTCTTCTTCCTCCTAAATGATCAGCATAATTAATAGTCCATCACCTTTTCTCATCCCCCCCCCCCCCCCAAATAATCAAAATATTGATACTCCACCTCAAATCAATTCAAAAAAATGGGCATAGTGTTAATTATTTTGATCCTTTGGGAGCAGAGTGTTATTTCTTGAAATAAGGTAAAGTAAGCCTAATTATGCTGTAACTAAAAGATGTTAGTGTAATATACCCTAAATATTATATCAAATAGGTTTTAATTTTTTTTAATAAATACACCCTTTATAATATTGTTACTAAAAATTTGATAAAAAGAAAATTACAAATTGATGTGACAAAAATATGATTGCTGTCACTAAAACAACATAATAATTAATATTTGTTTTTTTGTTGGTTATTTGTAAAGTTTATACTTTATATAGTAAAATTTGTAATATATCTAGTATCACTCATAATAGAACAAAGAACAACCAAGGCTTATCCTCCAGTAAGGCAGTGACTAACTCCACAGGGAAAGCCCAATAAGAAAATAGCCTAAGACGTCTATATCTATATGACCATATCTATATAATATCTAAAAACGGACGCAAAACATTCATTATTGCTATGCTCGCTCTTGTTAAGCCACATTAGCAGCATTTCAGTCCATTCAATATATTTTGGTCCACTTTAGTCCATTCTATCCATTTTGGTTCATTTGGTTTACTGTGGTCCATTTTGGTCAATTCAGTCCAATGGGGTTCATTTTGGTCCACTTCAGTCTACTCAGTCCTCTTTGGTCCAATGGGTACATTTTGGTTAACTTCGGACCATTTCGGTCTATTCAGTCCACTTCGGTTCATTTAGTCTACTTTAGTTCATGTTAGTCCAAATTAGTCTATTCAGTCCACTGTGGTCCATTTTGGTCACGGTCTACTTCTTTTATTTTACTATGATTTATTTCGGTCTGCTTTTGTCCATTTCGGTCCATTCAATCTACTTCAGTCTCATTCGGTCAAGGGTGTAGGAAGCAATATCACCTTGACCCGGTCACAACTGTGTTGCCCTTGATCGTCAAGAATGAGAAGCTACATGCAATAAACAAAATTTGTTGCCCTTGATTTATTACGGTGTTTGACTGTTTGTTTTCTGTAAGGCAATTAATAAATAAACAAATTCCCAGTCGAGTTGATGTTCGCAAAGCCTGTTCTGTTCTTGTTCTCCTTTGGCTTTTTGGCAAATTGTGGACTAAGGTATTTTGACTACGGAAAATAAGATAGCTGTTGCCGTCCATAAAATTGAATTGCTTAATCCAATATTGAATATTGTTACCTGACATAGATATAAATCATATAATGCTGCGTGAAAATGACATATACCTCAGTCAGTCAGTCATGTCTCATGAGACTTAGTCATCTATAGCATAGAACTTCAATGAACTGGAAGATAGAGCAGACGCTTTTGCTTAGCTACCACCTTTGATGATAAATCCAATTTCTACATGAAGTCCTTGTTCCATAAATAGAAGTATATTCCCTTAAATGCCATATCAGACAAATGGAAAATATGATGATTAAAAGGTTGATGTTCTGTGTAATACGTATACAAAAACAATGAACTGGTCTACATGAAGGGTCTACAAGAATATACTTACTAGAAGTAGAAACTAAAATATAAAAATAACTTCCCAAGCTAGGTCCAATATTATGATTGCCAGAGAGAGCATTTTGAACTCTATTCTGAGGAGGATAGTTACTAGAAGATCATTATGTAGCTTCCATAGTTCCATCACCATTACAATTAAAAAAAAATACGTGAAGTGCTAGCTGAATCCTATATATGTCACTAGGAATAGCTTTAGCTCCAGGTCTGTCTACTCAAATTGTAGCAAATTAAAATACTCTATGCTTGAAGAAGAATGACTTTATAGTTTTCATCTTAGTTGTCATGCAAAAGGCCTGTAGAAAGAGTGCAAAACTCAATCACCTTCCTTAAGTTTTTACACTGACAACACCCTATAAACATTGGCCCCTATAAGCCCAAACACTTCATTCCACCACATTAGCCATCATTAAATTAAGTAGACTTCCATGGCCTCTAAAACTTTCTCCATGACATTTTTTCACTATTAATTTTTTCATTTACCATCATTCAAATGGCAATTGCCGGAGACCCAGATATTCTCTCTGACTTCATGGTTCCTGCAAATGTCACCATTGTTGATGGAAGTTTCTTCACTTTTACTGGCATGCGCACACTTGTCAGGTGAGGTCCTCCTACTAACACTACTACCTTTACGGCTTGGAAAGCAAGCAAGGCTGATGTTAGGAACCTCCTAATGGGGATGGATATGAATTATAAGAGAATTGATGAGAATTGTAGGAAAATTGACTTAATTCAAGGTAGTCACCCTCCATAGAGAAATAAAGAGATTAAGAGAGAGAGATGCACTAATGCACTTAAGCAATGAATTGGTTTATTCTTCAATTGATATCTAATGTTGAATTATACAATCATGTATTTATAGGAGACTAGCCCTCATGTCATTAGCCCATATGGCTTAAGATAATTGGCTAGTTAATTCAACATGTGCTCTATGAATTAAGTCATGTGTTAAATGAGCTACATGTGCTCAAATCCTAACTAACTCATCTTAATCTCAATTAACTATCTAAATACCTAACTAAAGGGATTACAACAATTATTTCATATTCCTAACATTTCCTTTCCCTTGAAAAAACCTTGCCACAAGATGTTGTTGTAAAATGACACCTTTATTAAAGGAGATCTTCCAATGGACCAATACCTTAGTGACATTTTGATCACCATATTCATGCATTTCTTTTTGACAAGCGGTCCCATGCACAAGAAGGTTTCTTCTTCATAAAGCTTCAAACTTTGCTCGAATTCTTGAGCCTTCAATGGTTCTTCAATCTTCAAGATCTCATTGGTTCTTTGAACCTTGGAATGTTCTTGTATCCTCAAGACCTCATTTGATTCTAGAACCATTAAAATTTTTGGCGTTTGCATCTTGGATTCTTGGATCACCGACACTTGGATTGCCAATTTTAGAATCATAGACTTTTGACTGAAGCCTCCATTGGTGCATCAAGAATTGATTCTTCAAAAGTCATCATCAACTTCTTCATTGGTTCTTTGGACTGAACTTCAAAGGCAGCTTGTACATGTATATCATCATCCACTTTGACACAAAAATCAACGTCTCGACTTGCAACAAGAGTAGTAGATTCTTAGAACTTAATTTGTTCTTTGAGTTCCATTGAATAAGAGATTATAATTCCTCTTCCATCATAGTCTCAAGATCCTCTTGCAATCTTGAAAGCTCTTCTTTCATGACCTTTTTAGATTCAACCAAGGTCTTGACTTTCTCTAAAACATCCCTGACATCTTCTAAAACTTTGTTCGCCATTTGTCGTATTTTTTTCCAAAGTTCTCTTCAGTCATATTCGCTCGTCTTAAAATCGACAGCTCCGATACCAAATGTTAAGAACCTATAGGTTTCTAATGGAAATTGATGAGAATTGTAGGAAAATTGACTTAATTCGAGATAGTCACCCTCCATAGAGAAAGAGAGAGATGCACTAATGCACTTAAGCAATGAATTGGCTTATTCTACAATTAATATCTAGCTCTAATGTCATTGGCCCACATGGCTCAAGATAATTGGCTAGTTAATTCAACATGTGCTCTATGAATTAAGTCATGTGTTGAATGAGCTACATGTGCTCAAATCTTAACTCATCCTAATCTCAAACAACTATCTAACTACCTAACTAAAGGGATTACAACAATTATTTCATATTTCTAACAGCTGAATTCCCAGCTCTCAATGGACAAAGTGTTTCCATTGATGTCCTTTACTTCCCGGCTGGCTCCATTAACCCACCTCATACCCGTGTTCGTGCTACTGGGCTCCTTTTTCTTCTTCAAGGTACCCTTGAACTGGGTCTTATTGATGCAACCAATAAACTTTATACTTAGACTCTACAAGCAGGTGACATGTTTGTGTTTCCAAAGGGACTTGTGCACTACCAATACAATCCTGATACACAAACACCTGCTCTTGGATTGCAGCTTTTGGGATTTCAAATCCAGGAAGTGTTTCAATTCCCAATGCTGTGTTCAACACCGGCATGGATGACATTGTCTTGGCTAAATCTTTCGAGACATATGTTGCCACCATTCAAGCTCTAAAGGCTGGTCTCGCTCCCAAGCAATGAGGATTGCATTCAGTACCAGTTTTAATTGTTTTGTGATTGTTTTATTATTCTTTGGTTTTTTATGTGTTTTTTTTTTCTTGTTAACTAGTGGCCTAGTGGCCCATGTTAAAGAATACTAATAAAACCGTAATGCATACTTTACCTCAAACAAAGTGTATATATGACTTATCGATGATTCGTTAGTGTGTACGAGCAAATTCAATGCAAATTTATGTTCTACCATGATATTCATATTCATCTACAACTTAGACTTTGTTTGTTAAAAGGCATAAAACGTCTTGTTCTGTGGCGGGTAGCCCTATTGCTTGTTTTTTTGGAAGTTCCAATTTGGCGTTTCTTTGGTAGAAAATAACGGTTTTAGCAAAGGGTTTTTGGCGTAGTTTGAGTCAAAATAGATTTGGGATTCACACATCTTTTGAGGTGGGTCCACATTGGGCTATCTTCACCTACATGAGTAGAATAGGATCCTATAATGATGGTTTTGCTAAAAACTGATATGGAAGGATAAGAAACTGACTTAAAAAATGTCGACTTGAACATTGACCAATAGTGAGGTTATGTACACCTTCCATGGAAACAAGCTTCGGTCCATGCATATTTGTCCCAAATTAGGTTGGGTTGGGCACGAGCAAGTCTGATTCTCTTAAAAACTTAAATTATTAAGAAATTGTGATTAATTTTTAGGGTTAATTGCACTCCCCCACTTCAATGTCCTCCTCCTAGACCCATCCTAAACTTTAAAATTGACCAATATCCACTTTGAAGTATTGAAAATTAGCAAGTTACCCCCTAGCATTACTAATTTCCGTTAAATATCCACTTTGAAGTATCGAAAATTAGAAAGTTACCCCCTAGCGTTACTAATTTTTATTAAATTCAATTTTTTTTTAAAAAAAAAGCAAGTGGTAATTTGCTAATTTTCAATACTTAATGGGAAATAGTACTCAATTTTAATTTTTACGGGAGAGATTGAAGTGTACCCCATAGCTAATTAACATTAAATTAAAAATATATATTTATAATTTCCGTTAAATTCAATTAAAAAAAAAAACGAATGGTAATTTGCTAATTTTCAATACTTAATGGGAAATAGTGCTCGATTTTAATTTTTATAGGAGAGATTGAAGTGTACCCCATAGCTAATTAACATTAAATTTTATATATATATATATATATATATATATATATATTATATATATATATATATATAGCAATGTTCACATTAAAACACCTATTAAACCCTTCATAAACGTAAAAATACCAATTTTCTATATAGATCAAATTAGGATTAAAAATATATATATGTTAAGAATTATCATGATCAAATACCCAAATTATTTTCAAAAATACAGATACAACATGAAGCCCAATTTCTTAATTTGAAGAAGGAGAATAATCATAAAATAAAAGAATCATCATCTCAATTCCTTAAGAAGAATAATAAGTATGACAACAATCCTTAAAATCTTCCTTTTAGGTGAAATAAAAAAAAAGTACAAATCATAAAACATTCTTAATTCATAGCCTAATTCACTTAGAAATTTGACTAATTAACAAATCAAATGAATCAAATAGAAATCACTCAAAAATTCGGCATCATTGGAAACACTGTCATCCACGTTCTCAACATTCGTCCCTCCCTTTCATCCCCTTTCAATACAACAAAATGTATTTTTAGTAACGAAAATTTTCGTCACTTGGGCAATTCTTACATGCTCTCGAAGCACCTAAGTTTTTCCCAGTCAACTCTCTAGTTATTTAAAATGACGTTCATGTCTACCTACAATCTTGGAGATAACTTCCAAACTAAAGGGAACAAATGTCATGGGATAGAATTCTAAAATTCTCAGGACAATGCAAACTCAAGTGGGAGTACAAATACAGAGCACCATGAACCTGGAAAGGTATGCAAACACAGCCCTAGCTCCTAAATCTCTTAGTTCTTTTTTTATTTTTTTATTTTTTATGACTTAAAGCATAGAAGAATTCGCCATTAGCACCTCTTAGCAAGGTTCCAAATTGTTGATCAAATTGCATCATCAGAAGCCAATCTTAAGACTGACCTCTCATGATAAATAGAAGCTCTATAAAGCAAGGGTGGACACGATTAACACCAATCTTCATGTTTGGACCTAAAGTCATAGACTAAACTTTTAAGTTAAATGTTGGCTCAATATATTATGTTAATGAGAAAGTTAACAAATGTCCTAAGGATATATTTAAGAAATATTTTTAGAAGCTTTTTATGGAGCAAAAAAAAAAAGATATTTTAACAGTTTTTTATATTTTTTATAAAAGTGGTATTAAAAGTTTTTTATAATAGCCCATTAACAAATGCTTTAATAACATCCTTAACAAGACCCTGTTATAAGACCCAATGGCAAAGGAGATACTTTAGCTTACTTTAATTTATTTAGAGCCATCTTGCTAGCTTTTGTCACCTTCAAAGTGATATTTTATCATTTATCAAAAGGTAATCCACACATTTATTTATTATATTTTTAAAATTCAACAATCATATATATTACTATATTAATTTGTAAAGGTTATACAATAAAGTTATAATAACTTTAGCATTTTTCATTAAATATATACTCCAATTTCACTGAAAATGAAAATTTATCCATCATTTTTTGTAGAGTTTACTGGGTCTAAGGTCTCAAATGAGATTTGGATCTCACGTGCTTGAGCAATGCAAAAATTGGCAAAGAGGGCTAGAAGAGAAAAATAGAACATTTTTTCAGCAAATTAAGCAAAGACAAATAGATGAGACTACAAGTAGAAGACAAGATTTTTTATGATTATGGAACATTTCTTGTAATATTAAATACATGGATTGGTTGCATGGCTCTCTCTGAAGATTCAATTAATAAATACAGCTTGTTTTGTTCTGTTCTGTTCTCCATCGGCTATTGAAAATGTGATAGCTGGTGCCGTTTGAGAATGTAAAGAAAAAACCACTCCTTTGAGTGGTGAGAGTTTTGCATATATATAGTCATTACAGATTGTATAACATAATTACACATAAATGTTGATTACATTAGGGTTTTTTTCTCCTCGTGTAGGAGCTTTCCCTCTCGTGTAAACGAGCAGTTCTTCCTGGAGTTGCCCTAGGGCTTCAAAATTTTGTTTCCTTCTTGATTCTTTTCTTTTCATTATCCTTCACACCTCCATCCACTCCATAATTTTTACAGTATCAAATATGACCGATGACGTAATTAATGGTATCGTGAAAATGAAGTTGATGTCCGACGAGGAAAAAGACATACAGGTATCAGAAGAGGGTCGAAAGGATGAGATCGATAGTTATGGGTTGAGTTTGATAGGGAAGTTTTTAACGTGTAAACCCTTTAATCAAAAGGCTGCAAGTATTACCCTTCGTAAAGCATGGGGGATAAATAAAGAACTGCAAATTTCTGAAGTGGGGTTGAACCTTTTTCAATTTAAGTTTCCATCTAAATATGAGCTTGACCAGATTCTGAGGGGTGGGCCGTGGACGTTTGATAATCAACTCTTGATGCTTACGCGGTGGAAGAAGGGGAAGAGTGCAAATAATGTTGTTCTACAACATGCTTCTTTATGGGTGCAAATTTGGGGTATGCCATTTGATATGATGTCTCCGAAGGTGGCAGAAGAGATAGGTAAAAAGATGGGGGAGGTGGAGGACGTGGAGCAACGACAATGGACAAATGCACAAAATTTTTTCCTGAGAGTTAGAGTCGCCCTACCGATCTCCAAGCCCCTTCGTAGAAGGGGATTTTTGATAGATTTAGATGGGAAACAGCATTGGGTGGATTACAAGTATGAAAGACTACCAATTTTTTGTCATTATTGTGACATCCTTGGGCATGATCTCTGGCACTGCCCTGAGTTCTTTGAAGCATCCAAAAAGAATTCTACTGTGGAATGCCAGTATGGTGACTGGCTGAAAGCAGCAAGTAGCAAAAATAAATCTTCACCACACCAACGTAATCCTAGTTGGCCGGGGGACTCATCACTAGGCAGGGAGGGTAACACAGCGACAGCGAGAGAAGGGGTGCAAGCTGTGGAGACGGTGGCGGTGAGGGTTCCATCTCCCAGCGATAGCCACATTTCCCATTATGGTAAGGACGATGTTGACAGCGAAATCCCACATATTCAGATGGATATGGCGTCAGGATGTTTAATGAAAAATCATGAGCAATTATTAGCACCGGCTAGAGCGTCAGTTTCAAATTCAAACAATGTTTCTAGTAATGGGCTGAAAGTAAATGAACAGGACTTAGGCCAAGCCGAACCACAGCCCAGTAGCATAAAAGGGACTTGGACAAGGTTGAATAGAATGGAAGTTGGGCCTCTTGAGAGTAGTTTGGTCACTCAGCCTTCTACGCTGGGTAAAAGGCAGTTAGATGATACACTGGAAATCAATGGCGAAACAGGGTCTCCGTTGTTGCACCAGAAGCGTACTAGAGTAAGTGGTGAAGATGATTTTTCTAAGTCTATATCAGCAGGGGTGGAGGTTCACCCTTGCCGGAAGCCATGAAAATACTAAGTTGGAACTGCCAAGGGCTTGGGAACCCTTGGACAGTTCGAAACCTTCGCAAGATAGTGAAGGAACAAGCTCCCTCGATTTGTTTTCTCATGAAAACTAGATTGGACAGAGAAGGTATAAACCAGTGGTGTAAGGAATTTTCGTATAAAAATAAATTTATTGTTAAAAAACTGGGCATGGGGGGCGGACTTGCAATGATGTGGAAGGAAGACGTTAACTTGGATATTTTCAAGTTTTCTGAGAATCAAATTTCAGCAGTGGTGACCAAGAGTGACGGCTTCCAGTGGGTGTTAACAAGATTTTATAGGTGGCCGGAGACATATGAACAGTATAAATCATGGGCTCTTCTTTCTCATATCTCTTCCTTTGTGGATGGAGCTTGGATGTGTATTGGCAACTTTAACGAAATGTTAAGTTCGTCGAAAAAAATTAAGTAGGAGACCAATCCCTCAAAGGCAAATGGATCCTTTCCGTGAAGCTTTAGAAACTTGTAGGCTGACTGATCTCGGATTCATCGGCTATCCGTATACTTGGAACAATCGACGACCAGGGGATGCTAATACTAAGGAAAGGCTAGACAGAGCAGTAGTAAACAAGGCTTGAAGGATGAAATTTCCTAAAACTACTGTCACGCATATAATTTCATATTCATCAGATCAACTTCCCATAATTCTTCAAATCCATGAATCACCAAAACGGACTTGGAAGGGGCAATGTGGTTTAAGTTCGAAGAAGCATGGTTATTATGGGATGAGTGTGAGGCGGTAATCAAAGAGGCTTGGGAGACTAGCTGAGTGGGTGATTCGGCCTTGGAAAATGTCAAGGAGAAAATTAGTGTGTGCACCTCGGACTTGAAGGCATGGGGTGCTACAAAAACATATCCTGGTACAAATGAGATTAAAGCTTTGCAGAAAAGAGTTGAAGAATTAAATTGTGTCCCACCGTCACTACAGAATAGAGAGGAGTTTATTAAGGCCAGTAAGGACCTGGATGATTGGCTTAGAAGACAGGAAATATACTGGGCACAAAGATCACGTGTCAACTGGATAAAACATGGAGACAGAAACACTAAATTTTTTCACATGAAGGCATCCCAGAGAAGACAAAAAAATTTATCCAAGGAATAATGGATTCACAAGGCAGATGGATTGAGGACAGTGAAGAAGTGGCTGAAGTAGCAGTGCAATATTTTAATGATATATTCTCTTCGGGCCTTTGTAACCAAGTTGACGAATGGTTGGAAGCAGTATCTCAAAATGTGACACCGGACATGCAACTTTTCCTATCCAGTGAATTTAATGCAGATGAAATAAAAGTTGTACTGTTTCAAATGGGGCCTACAAAAGCGCCTGGTCCTGATGGTATGAATACCATTTTTTTCCAAAATTTTGGCATATTGTTGGTGATATTGTTGTGGCTGTAGCTCTTGATTTTCTTAATTCTAGTCATATGTTACCTGCTCTTAACCATACTCATATTGCTCTTATTCCAAAAGTCAAAAATCCAGTTAAGATGACTGATTTTAGACCTATTAGCCTGTGTAATGTTATCTATAAGATTATTGCAAAAATGCTGGCTAACAAGTTAAAACAGGTTCTGCCCCAAATAATAGCTCCTACACAGAGTGCTTTTGTTCTAGGACGATTGATTACAGATAATGTTCTCGTGGCCTATGAAGCTTTACACACGATGCATGGCTGGAAAAAAGGAAAAACGGGAACTTTGGCTTTGAAACTGGATGTGAGTAAGGCCTATGATAGGGTGGAATGGAACTTTTTAAGGTAGATTATGCTTAAACTGGGCTTCCCTAGTGGTTGGGTGGAAAGGGTAATGAGCTGTGTTTCCTCTACCTCCTTCTCCATTTTAATTAATGGCAAACCCTTTGGAATGATTAATCCCACTAGAGTACTCCAGTAAAGAGGCCCTTTATCACCTTATTTATTTCTTTTATGTGTAGAGGGTTTTACATCTCTTTTGCAGAAAGCAAAATTGGAGGGTAACATCCATGGAGTCTCCATTTGTAGAAGGGCACCAAAAATCTCCCACCTTTTGTTCGCCAATGATTCACTCTTATTTTGCCAAGATCAAAAAGAGAAACACAAGAAACTTTGGAGGTATTGAACTTATATACAGAAGCATTGGGTCAGTGTCTAAACATGGAGAAATCTTCTATTTATTTTAGTTCTAATACTTCATCACAGAAAAGGGAGGCGATCAAGGCAATGTTAGGAGTGAAGGAGGTGAAAAGGTTTGAATCCTATCTGGGTTTGCCAACATTGGTTAGAAGAAGGAAATACCATACTTTTTCTTTTCTTAAAGATAGGGTATGGAAAAAGCTTCAAGGGTGGAAAGGGAAAAATTTATCAAGAGCAGGTAAGGGAATTCTAATTAAAGCTGTGGCCCAATCGATCCTAACATATACTATGAGGGTATTTCAATTACCTATTAAGTTGTGTGAAGAACTCCAAGCAATGTGTGCTCGGTATTGGTGGGGACAAATGGGACATGAAAGGAAAGTTCATTGGCTAAGTTGGGAAAAATAATCAAGGCCAAAATCTGAAGGTGGAATGGGATTCAAGGATCTTAGGCAATTTAATCTAGCAATGCTTGCAAAACAAGGCTGGAGATTAATGCAAGATGAAGGGACGCTGCTTTTTCAATGTCTAAAAGCTAGATATTTCCCCAAATGCCATTTTTTGGAGGCTTGTGATTCACCCATTAGCTCTTATACGTGGAAGAGCATCATGGCAGCCAAACCAATTCTTAAAAGGGGGTCATGTTGGAGAGTCAGCAACGGAGAGAATATAAGGATTCTGAAAGGATGCTTGGATTCCAAATTCACCCATTAAAGTAGTTTTATACCTGGTTCATAATGTTGAGGAAGGGATGAAGGTTGTTGAACTAATGGACCCTTTTTCTAGGGGGTGGGATAGAGAGCTCATTTTGCGGAGTTTTAACCGAGAAGATGCTGAAGCAATTTTACGTATACCTCTTAGCTATATAGTCACCCCAGATACTGTGTTTTGGCTAGCCGAAAAATCTGGGGAGTATTTTGTGAGGACGGGTTACCATATGGCCTGTAGGTTGGCGAAAGAGCAAGATTGGGCTGAATGCTCAATTGGTGTTGTGGGAGGAGGTGTGTGGAGAACTTTTTGGAAACTTCAGGTGCCAAATAAAATCAAGATTTTTGGGTGGCGGGCTTGCTGCAAAATCTTGCCAACACGAGCAAATCTGACAAAGAAGTGAATAATAGAGGATAATAGATGTGTAATCTGCAAGACTGAACTTGAAACGGAAGTTCATGCTTTGTGGAATTGTGGACTGGCAAAAGAAATTTGGTCAGGTTGTTCTGCATGTCTTCAGAAGTGTAAGGGGGGATATGAGGACTTCCTTCAGTTAATGGAGGACTTAATTGCTAGACTGCCCACTGATGAGCTTGAACTATTTCTGGTCCAAGCTTGGTTTATATGGCATCAACGAAATGTGATGATCCATGGGAAGCACGTTCAGGCATCTGGCATTTTAAACAAGAAAGCTACAAATTTTAAAGAAGAATTTAGGCAAGCAAAAACCCAGTTATCCTCGAACTCACCCATGCTGAGCCTGTGTAGATGGAGACCTCCACCCTCATCCCGATTTAAATTGAATTTCAACGCCACAATCTTTAAGGAGGGTGATGCATTTGGAATGGGAGCTATTATTCGTAATGAAAAGGGAGAAGTGATGGCAGCCTTATCAGCTAAAGGACCATCAGTGACATGCAATGAGGAAGCTGAAGTTCTAGCTTGCCGTCGAGCCGTCGAATTTCCATGAAGTGTGGCTTCTCGGAGGTGGAGTTGAGGGAGATAATCAGATGATCATATCGTCCATTCAACTAAGGAAAAGGCTTTTGTCTGGGATTGGCCATATTATATAGGATGTGTTATGTCTGCTCAGTAGTTTTCGGTGTTCGCAAGTGCACTATATAAGGAGGAGTGCAAATTTAGCAGCCCATGCCTTAGCTAGGTTTGCAAAAAATGTAAATCATGAACTTATCTGGATGGAGGAGTCCCTTCTCCAGCGATTGAAGCATTATACTCTGATTCCATTTATGTTTAATGAAAGCTAAGAATGATGTCCACTTCAAAAAAAAAATGTTGATTACAAAATAAATTGAAAGAATTAGCTAAACATGCTCCTATAATTGAGGGTCAAAGGTTGCACATATGGAAAGTCTTAGATTAGGGCAGAGGATCCTTAACAACCCCCCTCAAGCTAAGCGTCGGATTGGGACAGACGTGGAGCTTGGATCGAGAAATTGAAAGAGAGGCCTAGGCATACTTTTGGTGAAGATATTGGCAAGTTGTAAGTGAGAGGCACAAAACTGTTTGTGAAGAAAGTGGTAGTCTAACTCAACATGCTTGGCCCGCTTGTGAGAAATAGAGTTGGAGCTCAAAAAAATGGAACTTTTGTTGTCGCATAATAGAAGAAGCTGTTGTGGAAGAGAAACTTAGAGGTCACGAAGGAGATGCATGAGCCAAAGAAGTTCAGTGGCAGTGAAATTAAGGGCACGATACTCAGACTCACAGCTTGAATGAGAAACGATAGGTTGCTTCTTGGCACTCCAGGAAACCAAATTGTTGCCAAGGTAAATGGAATAACCAGAGGTAGAGCGACGAGTGTCTAGACATCCTGCCCATTCGTCATCAGCGTAAGCAACTAATGTACCAGGAGCAGTAGATGGACGAAAGTGAGGCCAAAATGCAATGTACCCTTGACATAGCGAAGAATGCGCTTTACAGCAAGAAAGTGGTCTTCAGTCGGAGAGTGTAGAAACTGACTAACAAAGTTGACAGCATGAGCAATATCGGGACGCGTGATGGTCAAATACTGAAAAGCACCTACAAGTGATCAGTAAAGAGTGGGATCCGAAAACAGAGGACCATCAAAAGACAGGTGCTAAGAAACAACCATAGGGGTGTGAACAGGCTTGCTGTCAAGTAACTGAGCGCGAGTGAGAATGTCACGTGCATATTTCAATTGACTGATAAAAATACCATCGGTGGTTAGTGTAGCTTCAAGACCAAGGAAGTAACTGAGAAAACCCAAATCCTTAGTAGCGAACTCAGAATGAAGCTTACAAGTAAAGCTATCAAGAAGAGAGGAGTTATTTCCTGTAATAATGATGTCATCAACATAAAGAAGCAAATAAATATGTCAGACTGCCTGTGATAGACAAAGAGTGATGTGTTTGTACGATTGCAATAAAAACCAAGGAAAATGGGGAAAGAGCTGAATCGCTAAAACCAGGCACGAGGTGCTTGTTTGAGGCCATAAAGAGCTTTCTTCAACAGACAAACATGATCAATGTACCTAGGAGGCTGTTTCATATAGACTTATTAGTAAGATGACCATGAGGAATTCATTTTTGACATCAAGTTGGCGGAGAGGCCAATGGTTGGTCACAGCAAGAAAAAGGACAACATGGACAATGGTAGCCTTGATGACAGGGCTAAAAGTGTCAGTGTAGTCAAGACCAGGAGCTTGTGTATAGCCTTTGGCAATAAGGCGGGCTTTGAGACGCTCGATAGATCCATCGGGCAAATACTTGGTCCGAAACACCCATTTGGAACCCATACTGTGGTGTTGGCAGGTTGAGGGACCAAAATTCAAGTATGATTATTTTGCAAGGCTTGAACTTCTTCATCCATGGTGGTGAGCCAAGCAGGATTCTTAGCAGCAGATTTACACCCTTTTGGCTCAGTGGATGCCAGGAAAGCAAAGAGAAGACCAGAGGATCCCAAGAAAGCAAGATTCGTCGGGTGGCAAGTTTTGAAAATACTAGCTTTGGCTCATGTGAGCATAGGATAAGAACCCATCGAAATGGCAATAGGAGCAGCAAAGGACAACTCAGTGGGCACAAGAGAAGCTGGACTAGGATCCGAGTATGGCCAAGAGGGACCTGCAAGAGAATCACCAGCCTGCAAAGACTCATCCACGGGATTAGTACAAAGAACACATGGGCTAGATCCGGATTGAGCAATGTGCGGGGAATGGGGTGCAGGGGAGGATGGGGGCATGTCTATATAGGGAAAACTTGGTTCTAGAAAATTTGAAAATTGGAGGGAGGATATAGGTTGAGCCTGGGAGGTATCTAGGGAGGGAAAATAATTTTCATCAAATTGAACGTGTCAAGTGATATATAGCTTAAAGGTAGTGGGGTCAAGACAATGGAACCCTTTATAAGAGGAGCTATATCCCATAAAAATGCAAGGAATGTTATGAGGGGAAAATTTATTAGCCATATAGTCACGCAAACAAGGATAAACACAACAACCAAAAGGATGAAAATTTTCATAATTTGGAGGGGAACCATATAGAAGCTCAAAAGGGGACTTACCTCCGAGAAGTGGTGTGGGCAAGGGGTTGATGATGTAAGCTGCAGTGCTAAAGGCGTCAACCCAAATTCGATTTTACAGGTGAAGGACCCCATATATCGCAATGAATAAGATCTAACACGTTAGACGATCTATGTTCATTACGAGAATAAGGCAAACGATGACTTTTCGCAAGTTGACATGTATCACATAATGTAGGAGATGGCAATAAGGAGGTAAGATAAAGCTGTCCTTTTTTATTTAACAAAGAAATAACATAATGATTTACATGGCCAAGGCGAGCATGCCATAAATCATACGAAGCATGAAGAGATTTATTTTTAAGGACAGAAATAAAAGTGGAATTGCCGCGCACTAGCACATATAAGCCTCCATCACGTTTACCGGTTGCCACCACCTTTCCCATTTGGTGATTCTGAACAGTGAAAAATTATTAGTAAACGTAACGAATAAAGGAAAATCATTTGTTAATTTGCTAATGGACAAAAGATTTTTAGTGAGGTGGGGAACAACCAAAACATCTAACAATTGAAGATTTGGGGAAGGGAAAGTTTACCAGTGTGGGTAATAGGTAGGGACGCACCATTCCCTACAATCACACAATCCTTACCTATGTAGGTGGTGGACTGATCCAAAGTGGAGTGGGCTAGAGTCATGTGGATTGAAGCCTTTGTGTCCAAAACAGTCGAATGCTTCATGTTTAGACAGAGACCATGAAGAGGTGAAAGCTTCTGCAAGTTGCGTCGTGGGTTCATGTCGATCATAGTGCTGCCTGCACTGATTTGCATAGTGTTCATCCAAACGGCAAATCTGGCAGCATGGTGGACGGCGACCTTGGTTGGTGTTGGCATGGCCCTGCCCGTGACTGGGAGAGTCGCTGCTGTGGCCATTTCCACGACCTCGTTTGTGGCTAGAAGAGCCACCCCTGCGATGAGAAGAGGTCCGGGTAGTGGTGAACGTTGCAGTTGAGGGCGCCAGAGTCTCTAGCGAATTTTGAAAGAGTTCAAAACTCTCAGCTTTAGACACAAGGTTGGAGAAGTAGGGGAGGGGGTCTTGTGCCATTTGGGCAGTAGAGAAACTGGAGAAATCGGGCCTGTGACCACGGAGAAAATAGTGGACTTTGTCGATTCCATCAACGGGGCGACCAATTGCATGAAGCTGATCACACAAGGCCTTGAAGGCCGGGCATAGGCAGTGACTGGAAAGGTGCCACGCTTCATCAATTGGAGGTCATCTTTGAGGCGAATTTCACAGGCCTTGGAGCGGTGGCTGAAGGTGTTTCCAGGGCGGTCCATACCTCACGAGATGTGGAGAGGCCGACACTTCAGCCATTGCTACCTTTGTAAGGGAGGAGAGGAGAAGGCTAAGGAGGCGCTGGTCGGTTGCTTTCCACACCAGGTTTTTGTTGCTTAGCATCTGAGAGGTGGGGGGGGGTCGAATAGAGGTGGCAGCACAAGGGTACCATCCATATGACCTAGCAAACCTGACTCTCAAGGAGGGGAAGAAGTTGACTCTTCCATAGAAGATAGTGGAGGAGGAGAGCTTAATGGTAACCATGTGAATCATGGTGTTGAAGGGAAGAAGGGTGGGAGAGGAATCAGAGGCCATGGAGAATTGCGGGATGCTAATCCAGGTTTGGCTCTGATACCATGAGAATGTTAAGAAAAACCACCACACTTTGAGTGGTTAGAGTTTTGAATATATATAGTCATTTACAGATTGTATAACATAATTACACATAAATGTTGATTACAAAATAAAAAATAGAAAGAATTAGCTAAACAAGCTCCTATAATTGAGGGTCAAAGGTTGCACATATGGAAAGCCTTAGATTAGGGCAGAGGATCCTCAACACCATCCATTCATATATTTACAATTGCTTAGCTCTCATCTATTGAACTTTTTTATCTGGATAAGGCACACTTTTTTTAAACTTCAAAAGGGAACATATAGAAGGACCAAGAACAAAACAACAATGACCCAATTAAAGAAGCTTTCAATTATGATTTTAGGAAGTTTGGAATACCAAGCACACTGTAGATCTAGAAGACCAATGCTAATTCCAATAATTAATAATAATAATATAAAAAGTTGATGATGTTCTCTACGTAATTCGTATACAAATACACTACATGAATCTACATGCATGAAGGCTCTCCAAGGGTATACGTATTCAAAACCCAAATATGACAAGGACTTCCCTAGGTCCAATACTATGATTGCTACAGGTAATATTTAATCTTTTTTTTTTTTTGGAAGAGCATAGATACAAGAAGATCATAGTAAAGTTTAAATGATGGCTGACCCCTGTCACATTGACTCAGTTCATCCCACTATTCAAATTCTAACAAATATCTATAACAATGTGCTAGTTTAAAAAAGCATTAGCCAATCTATGTTTTTTCAATTCTTTTTAGCAGCCTTAATTATGAAAGAAGCAGAAAAGTGAAGCTACAAGATCGAAGAAAGACCAGCGTTTTAGTTTTCATCTTAGTTGTTATCGATACAAAAGGCCTGTACAAAGAGTGCAAAACGCAATCACCTTTCCTTTTGTTTCTACACCGACAACACTATAATATTGGTCCTTGTAAGGCAAAGTATCTCATTCCAACACTTTAACCATCATTACCATAATAGCTTTTCCTTTCTCTCATTTCTCTGTACCTCTGCACTTAAGAGTTCCATGGCCTCTAAAAGTTTCACCAAATCATTCTTCTCACTACTACTAGTTTCTTCATTTGCGATCATACAAATGGCAATAGTCGGAGATCCAGACATCATTTCAGACTTCATAGTCCCAACAAATGTCACTGCAATTGATGTAAATTTCTTTACGTTTATGTTGGGTGCACTGCACCATGAGTCCAGCCCACGTAATACACATGCTCATTTAATGAGCAAGTCTACATTGATGCAAATATGGGGTGATACGCTCGCCTAACTGCCGGGGGTGCAAACCGTTGGAGTCGCACTCATAACGTGGAAACCTGAATTTTTTTTAAAAATGTACAATGTTATATTGCTAATGTTGAAATTATTTTTATGTAAATTGAATAATTGTAGATATTATTAGGATATTAATAAATTTGGTTCTTGCAACGTACATTGCCTTCCATTGCATCATTAGAGATGTGATATTGTTGTTGGGTTGGCAGAGAATGATCGAATGACCCAGGCTTCATTTCAAATATATCCTACATTAAATGCTACAATGAGTTAAACCATATCTGAAGATGCGTTTTCACAATATCTTTAATATACTGTACTACTGATATTAAAAAATTACAATATCTGAAAGTACATTTTTTACAAATCATCTATATAAAAAATTACAAACTAAGCAAATAATTTCCAATTAAATTAGGGGTTGAGAAGCTTACTACAATTGTGATACGAAGTGAAGGAATGTAAGAATTATAGAGTGATGCTTGCAAGAAAAGAAAGAAAGAAAAAAAAAAAACATAATCAGATAATCATAAATATCTTCTAAGAACAAAAGAACAACAATAAAATATAATAACATTAATATAACCATACATAAAGCATATAATTTTTCCATGAAACACAAATGTAGGATTTATTGTACTAAATATATAAAAAAAATACACATACATATCTTTATTATAAATCAACAAACATATTATGCAATATATATTTTTCCAAGTAATGATGTAATAACTGATAATAACAAAGTAAAATTGACTATAAAAATATCACAATAATACAATTTATTACAATTTTTGTGGTCATATACTACTAATAATAATAACAATAAATAATATTAAATAATTTCAAAATTAACAAAACATATACGTAAATTTAATTAGATAGAGAGTTGAGATGCTTACGATAATTGTGATACCAACTGAAAGAGTAAGAATTATAGAGTGATACTTGCAAAAAAGAAAAAGAAAAACACAATTAGATAATCATAAATATCTTCTAAGAACAAAAGAACAACAACAAAATATAATAACATTAATATAACCATACATAAAGCATATAATTAATTTTTATGTCAACTAAACTTTAAAGAAAACGAAACACAAATGTACGATTTATTGTACTAAATAAAAAAAAATACACATACATATCTTTATTATAAATCAACAAACATATTATGCAATATATTTTTTTCCAAGTAATGATGTAATAACTAATAATAACAAAGTAAAATTGACTATAAAAAGATCACAATAATACAATTTATTACAATTTTTGTGGTAATATACTACTAATAATAATAACAATAAATAATATTAAATAATTTCAAAATTAACAAAATATATACGTAAATTTAATTAGATAGAGAGTTGAGATGCTTACGATAATTGTGATACCAACTGAAAGAATGAGAATTATAGAGTGATACTTGCAAAAAAGAAAAAGAAAAACACAATTAGATAATAATAAATAAACACAAAATAACAACAATACTAAAAATATTTGTAGTCCTAACCATAAAAAATTTATTAATCTAAAATTTGAATAAAAACAACAACGACAACAACAACAATCATAATCGCTGAAGCAAAAAGCAAAAAAACTTACATTAACCCAAAACTTACAATTGTGTATGCTGAAGCAAAACTGAAGCAAAACTGAACAATCGGATAGAAGTGTTTTGTGAGAAAACTTCAAGCAGAAATGTAGAAGTGTTTTGTGAGAAGGAATGCTTGTCTTTTATTACAAAGATGTGAAATAAAAGACAAAAAAAATTCATTTGTCACAGAGACTAACTGAGTTCCAGTCTTTTTGTTACATCAATCATATTTTTTTTGCAAAAATTCTT
Source organism: Castanea mollissima (assembly GCA_014183005.1). Taxonomy (NCBI): domain Eukaryota; kingdom Viridiplantae; phylum Streptophyta; class Magnoliopsida; order Fagales; family Fagaceae; genus Castanea; species Castanea mollissima. The sequence goes on from JACAVU010000004.1 coordinate 9,950,839, forward strand.
CTTCAAGTTTAGTTTGATTCTTAGCAAAGAATCTCAGCAATGTTTTATTCAAGTACGAGTCACATCAATATATTTTTTTCTATAACTTTCACGTGTTAGAATCTATGTACTTGAAATTGAAGAGATAGATAAGAATCCTTCTATTTCGGTAATGTCATTGCCACAATTGATTTTCTTTTTTTTAAAATAATTTTTTTCACATTTTCGGCAATAGCATTGCCACAATACCCACAATTTTTTTTTTCCTTTCCCCCTATTTCGGCAATACCATTGCCATAATTCTTTTTTTTTTTTCTCTTTCCCCCCTATTTCGGCAATCCCATTGCCATAATTTTTTTTTTTTCCTCTTTCTCTCTATTTCGGCAATACCATTGCCACATTTCTTTTTTTTTTTTTTTCCTATTTCGGTACTACATGGCCACCATTCTTTTTTTTTCCCCCTATTTCGGCAATTTCATTGCCACAATTCCTTTTTTTTTTTTTTCCTTCCCTATTTCGGCACTACATGGCCACCATTCTTTTTTTTTTTTTTTCCCCTTCAGCAATCCCATTGCCATAATTCAATTTTTTTTTTCTTTTCCCTCCATTTTCGGCAATGGGATTGCCACAAACCTTTTTTATTCTTTCCTTTTGGGCACTCGCGCATGGGCACTCAGTGAAGCGGGCAGGGCTGGGCAGAAGGAATTTCGGCAATACTGTTACCGAAATTTTCAAAATTTCTCTCTCCTCAGTTTCGACTTTCTCTCTCATACTTTTCTTCGAATTTCGACAATACTGTTGCTGAAATTCACTCTCTCTTCTCATTTTTTCAAATTACTTGGAACAATGACTATAATCCTAAAAAACTTTATTTTTACCAATATTTATCCAAAAGACTCCTGCAATTGATGTAAATTTCTTCACGTTTATGTTGGGTGCACTGCACCATGAGTCCAGCCCACGTAATAGACATGCTCATTTAATGAGCAAGTCTTTCATGTCTCTTAACTTCTCTTCATTATGTACAAAAGTCAGCAGGAGTTATTGGGGTTTGTTGGCTTAGGCGTGTTGGACACGGTGAGGAAAAGAAGAGAAAAGAAATTAAGGGCTAATGCATTAAGGCCATTCGGCCAATGAGAGCTGAAGAAAGATTTTGGTTGAAGCAAAGTCAAAGTAAGTAGGCTTGCATTTATGGTGATGTAATGTGAAGAGTGTGAAAGGAAGAAAAGAGGAAAAGATGAAGAAATATAAGGAAGGCCATTCAGCCATTTGAAGATGCAGAGAAAAGAGAGAAGTCCCAGCAAGTGAGATTGAGGACTGCAGTCTTGAAGAACTGCGTGAGTGAGAGCAAGCAAATGAGAGGAGAGAAATAGAGAGTAAGAGAAAATTGTGAGAAATATACCGTGAGAAAGAGCGCAGTGAGTGAAAAGAAAAATAGAGTTTTTTTTATTGCTTAAGTTGTATCTCTAAGTATTGTAATTTCTATTTAATATTGTGAAATTATTCGGAGTTTGTCCCGTAATTTTTTCTTTTGAGGAGAAAGGGTTTTCACGTAAATTTTTGTGTTATTGTGTAGTAGTGCTTTCGCTGTGCTTGTTGAAATTAATAGAATTTTTCCCAACAGTTTACTGGCATTTGCACACTTGTAAGGTCAGGCCCTCCCACAAACACTACTACCTTTACGGCTTGGAAAGCAAGCATGGCTGAATTCCCAACTCTCAATGGACAAAGTGTTTCCTATGATGTCCTTTACTTCCCGGTTGGTTCCATCAACCCACTTTATGTGATCACACCCGTGTTCGTGCTACTGGGCTCCTTTTCTTGCTTCAAGAGTTCAAGGTACTCTTCAAGTGGGTCTTATTGATACAACCAACAAGCTCTATACTCAAATACTGCAAGCGGGTGACATGTTTGTGTTTCCAAAGGGACTTGTGCACTACCAGTACAACCCTGATGCGCAAACACCTGCTATAGCGATTGCAGCTTTTGGGAGTTCAAATCCTGGAAGTGTTTTAGTTCCTAAAGCTTTGTTCAACACAGATATTGATGACATTGTCTTGGCTAAATCCTTCAAGAGAGATGTTGCCACCATTCAGGCTCTAAAGGCCAGTCTCACTCCTAAGCAATGAGGATTGCATTCATTACTAGTTCTAACTTATTTATGGCTATTTTATTATTCTTTGGTTTTTTATGTGTGTTTATTTTCAATTGTTAACGAGTGAAAGAATCAATCAGAAGCTACAATATTATGAAGGAAAAAACAAATATGTGTAGATGATTCCTTCATTTGTACCCACAAATTCAAGACATATGTTATTTTCTTGATATTTATGTGTTGTTTTATTTATTTTTTAAATAAATATATTAACTAATAGAGTCTTAATGCATATCAATTTATATCTTTGGAACACTCTTTAATGACCAAAGCCTGTTTTTTTTACTATACTCCTCTTGTTTATAAGGTACTTATCATGAAGTATGTCATCATTAAATGTACATAGTTTCTCTGTCTTAGACTGTTACTTTGCATGGTGTCACATGGCATGTCTAAGTAGCAAGTTTAATCAATGAGTGATGAGTCCATGCCACATTATGATCAATCCACCTAAGATCAATTACCTAACTATTACAAGCTACTAATGGTACGAAACTAATGGTAATTTCATATGAGGCTTCCGATTATCTTTTGAAATTTCCAATTTGGTGTTAAATTTACTGGTACTCAAAGATATCTATAAGAAGCTATGTCTACGAGGTCCAGGTTAAATGTCACTTCCTCCATTTGAATTCAAATTCTACTTGAATTCATCAATAATTAATGCTTGTATCTGCTTTACCCATTTTATACAATATGGGCAACAATGAATGGATCGTGTTTTAAAGTTAGTACTTTTTTAATCACTACAAAAAAATTGGGTAGTGCCTACCATTTGATTTACGATCAGGTTATGACAATTAAAATCCACGTATAGATTATAATTGGTAGAAATTTGTTGTCCTGTTATATGTTACATGCTTTGTCTATGCTATCTCCAAAGGCACTTGAGTATGCATTTTCTAAATGTGGAGAATAAAAAGTATGCTAGGATGTTATAGTTGCACTAAAATGTGTAACAATCCTTCTTGTGGATTTATAAGTGGCACTTTGTAGGACAATGTTGAAGGCACTATTGTGTGCGTGTCCTCAAAAGTGACTTTGTACCATAATACACTCCAAGTTTGCAACCCAAGTCAAACTACTAAAATGATGTACAATATATAGGTATCAACTTATGATGGGAGCGAGCAAGAACAACTAGTGACGAAGTTAGGAACATTTTTCAAGAGGAGCCAAATAAAATGAGAATTGAAGAAATAATATATTGCTTTTTTAGAACAAGATTAAGATGATTGAAAATCCTATTCATTACATAATTCTTGTTTAATAGGATTTTCAATCATCTTAATCTTGTTCTAAAAAAGCAATATATTATTTCTTCAATTCTCATTTTTGAGCCTTTTTAGGAGCTTCAACATCTATTGCTTCAATCCCATCAAAAAAATCTATTGCTTCAATAATTTGAGATATTAAATGGTAACCCTTCACCCTTGAGTACTTTTTGTCTTAAATTATGCATTAATTGTGAATACTTTTCACTTAAAATTATTTTGTACTTTGAAATTCGAATATTAAATGTTAAACACTAATTATATATCCAGTTGAAAAAAAAATTATAAATACTAAATGGTATGCAATCATACAAACAAAATAAATTCACAAAAAAACTAAACATAAAATAAATTAATAAAACCTTAAAATTTAGTTATAAATCACAAACACTTTACATTGAAAAGTCTACATGCCCAGCAAAAAAAAGAAAAAGCAAACAAAACAAAACACTTTACATTTTAATATTATTCAAACATTATAGTAAGTGCTAGCAAACTGTACAGCACAAATCAATGCACAGTTATGTCTCTTTTCTCCCAATCATTCAGACACCTCTCCTCAGTCCTCTATCCCTTCTTTCACTATGTCTGCTCTCTCCTCTTTCAGGAGCACTGATCAGAGACGCTGGGTTGCTAGGTGGCAGCGACGACGACATGGATCGGTGGTGATTCGACTACGAACTGCGGAGACCCAGCATCTGAGTAGACTTGGTTGAGAGATGTTTGTAATATTTTTTGTTTTTTTTAAAGATTATTTTAATGTGTTAGTAATCTTATCTTAAAATATACTATATTTTTATTATTTTGCTAAACATAGGATGGTGTTTTGTTTTTTAGAAATACTAAAACATCAATTTTGGCACAACTTTATACTAAAACTTGTCAAAGAGTATCCCTATATCAACCACTAACACGACCCTAACTAATCATATGGCACAAAACTATACCAAAATTGGTGTCCCAGCTTTTTATTATTATTATTTTTTATATATATAATTTTTTATAACATTACAGAATGGTGTTCTAAAATAGAAAAAAGAGGTGGAGTGACATTCGGACTTACAGGATTGTAATCCCAGGAATCCGTACAAGTCAAAAAGATAAAGATAAAGATAAAGAAAGCAAATGGTGTCTGCAAGAGAAACTCAAAATGTCAACGTTTTGATCACCACCGGTTCCACTTCCACAACCCGGGTACCATAAAGAGTACATAACGGGCTCCACCTCACTCCCACTCAAACAAAACTCTCTGTTACACTACACACTCGAGTCACAGAGCAACACAAAAAAAGCCAAAAAAAAAAAAAAACACTTCTAAAACCCTAAAATCCAGTTCTTGTTTTCAATAAATTTTAACTTTTTATTAAAAAAAAATTCCCACAATTTCTTGTTTTTATCTTTGTTAGAAATATTTCTTATGTGGGTTTTATTCTATTGTTATTGTCTTTCTTGTTTTTGTTGTTGTTATGTATGTTTGATCATGTGTCATCATAATATTCATATGTGTTAGTGTTATTGTAGATGAAGTAGGTGCATATTTGTACTATTGGGTATATTGTGGAATTTGAGATTGTTGAGGGTGAATGGAAGCAAAAGAATGAGGCAGATTGTAATGCTGGATGATGGGTTGAGGATTCTTGAAGAAGGGATTGTCAAGGCTAAGCATATTCTGATTGGACACCCACCCAAGAGGAGACATTGTTCTCTGGTGAAGATTACATGAAGTTCTATAAGTATCCTTTTTTATAATTTTATTGGGTTCTCTTGGTTTGCTTTGTTAAGTAACTTGTTCTAAAGTACAAGTTTATATGTCATGTTCATTTAGTTTTTTCAAGTTCCCTTTTTTGAACATTATAATTGGTTCTTTTGGTTTGTTTTGTTGAGTAATTTTCTATGATGTATGCGTTTAATTCGTTATGTTCATGTAGTTTCCGAGTATGCTTTTCGAAATTATAGTGGGTTCTCTGGGTTTGCTTTGTTAAGTGATTTGTTGTAAAGTACAAGTTAATTTGTCATGTTCATGTAGTTTTTCTGAGTACCCTTTTTGAAAATTATAATGGGTTGTTTAATTAAGTAGTCTGTTGTAGAGTATGCATTTGTTTATTATGTTCATGTAGTTTTTTGTGTATCCTTTTTGACAACTATAATGAGTTGTCATGGTTTGTTGTTAATTTTTTATGTACATGCTTGTGTGCTTGGATATGGTCATATCTTTTTTGTGAAACTTTTAATTCTTTCTTTTGGTTTTCTTTGTAATTTATTATATCTGTTCACAAATGTAAATTTATTACATTTTGAGTATCCTTTTCTTGAATTATGATGCCCTCGCTTGGTTTCTTATTTGTTTGTTCTGTATACATATGTGTGTGTGTGTGTTTGCTCACATTTCTCAATTATAATTAGGTTATTACTAACTGTGGGATGGTTGAAGTGAAGAATTAGCATAAGTTGCTAGAACGAACATGTAGATTTTTTTTAAGAATGAAAACAGAAAGGTTTCTGTTTAGCTCTTTCCAATAATATATTAAATGTTATATATTCGTCAAGCTGTGATTTTGCTTTTTGTCACATAATCTTTCATCTCCATGAAGAGTTCTTCCTTCACTTGGTTGGTAGCTGTGTTTACACCATGTGTTCTCAGAGACAACCTTATGATTATTCAGGGCAGCTTTATGAAAGATACAAAATGGCTTTGGAGGAGAGCATTCTTTCAGTGGTGCGATTCTAAAAAGTTTAGACAACTTCTTCATTAGTTTAGTCCAATTTGCAAATGAGATCAGTTATGCAGAATGCATAGTTAGATGGTAGAACTTTGGTCACTAAAAGCAACCCCCCTCCCCTTCCCCCACAAGGAAAAAAAAAAAAAAAAAAAAAAAAAACCCAAAAAGTAGGGGGAAAAAAAAAAAACAGTGCCAACCAGAACAACAACCAAAAAAAAAAAAAAACTTTTGTATGCAAGCATTACAAATAACAAGGTTGTTCACTGTGTCTTTTATGTTGTCTTGGATGGATCCATATTGTAGGATCAACTTGATAGCACATTAGCTCTATTATTTTGTGTTAAGAGCTCCCTTTTCTAATGAAATGATAGCTTGGTGAAAATTAAGGACTGGGCAAACAGATGGACCATGTCTACCTTATATGTAGGGCTAGCTAGCTGTCTATAGACCAACCTCCCAATTTACTTTCCCAATGCTTTTCTACTCGGAAATACCTAGACACCTTGGTTAGCTGATGTTTTATGGAATAACGCCAACAACTTTTATGCTCTGTTAATCTCCCTGCTTTTAATTGTACTCTTAGGTGCTGCCATCTCTAAATGACAAACACGATGCCTATTTACTAATAGAACTTCTGCAAATGTGGAAAAATTACAAGGTGATGACAAAGTGTTCATTAGGATTCTTTATGTACCTTGATCATCACTTTGTCGGTAGAAGAAGCATTCCTTCACTCAATGATCTTGCAATTCTTTGCTTCCACGATCTTGTAGGCATGCTCTTTCATGCGTAAAATAGCTTCCTTAAGTTTGCATGGTTCTCTCACATCCTTTTTCTATTTTCTCCTTCCTTTTTCTGGTTAAGATTCACGAAGCTAAGTTTTACTTTCATTTTGAGTTTCAGGTCTGCAGTAAGTTGTTTGGTGGCTTTAAAGATGTTGCAATTTCCCTAGTATGTTGACATTCTATATTAATTTAAAATTTTTGGTTTCTGTTTCTACCAATTGGGCTTTAGACACTTGTGACTTGTGTGTCCAAATAGCACAGGAGCAGAATGGTAAACAGATCCAACAAGATTTGCTCAAGAATATCTTGAATTTTTTTTGGAAATCGGAGAGGGGAAGATAGACTACTATATAACATTTGAGCAGCTCATGCTTGAAGAAGCAACTAGTTACTACTCTCAATTAGCTTTGGAGTTGCTTTGTTGCATATCATATGCAGATTTCATTCGAAAGGTTGTTCTTTTTCATTGGTTGCAGCTTGAAAAGTTCATATATGTAATACAAAGTATGAACTATGGGCTTAGTTTTTCTGAATTATTCAGGTTGTGTGGTTATTGATTCAAGAGCAAGAAAGAGCTGGCCAGTACTTAAAGCAGGCCTCTCTAGAGAAGTTACTTGAGGTATTTCTATCGTTATATTAATTTTTTTACCACCATTGCATAGTTGTTGATCATTTGGCTTCCTGATAATGCCCTAAATTGATAAACATGAAGGTGAAGAACTCAGCACAGTAAATAAGTTAATTCAACTTTATGCTTAGGTGATTAATTTGTTATGGAAACTGGTCAATTTTCAAACATGTAAGGTGAAAGGTATTCTAACTAGGTTGGGTTTTGCTGTGATTTCACAAATGGCCTTTACAGTTAGAAATTGTATTAGCCATTGCATTCCTACAAAAGGATTACAAAAGCTAGCACATTGTATGAATTATTTCCTCCAAGAAGTGTTTTTTGGTTTTATGGTTTTGGGTTTATTTGTTTCTTAAAAGAAGTTTATAATGCTAGTTGATGTTTTGCTTTCTTTGGTATCTCTTGCAGATTGTGAAATGGAAGTTGATGGGTGAAACTACACAAGTATTGATTCAAAAACAAAAGTCTGAGAGCCATGACACAGCAACTTATCAGGTATGATTCATTATTTTGTTCGCCTGCCTCTGGGAAATTTAGGTTTGAGATTGGCGTCTCCTACAAAGTAACTTCCCACTGTGTGATAGTTTTCCCATGGTTTCTTCATATTATTTTGCTGCAATCTGTCACTAGCATGTTTTTGCTAGCCCACATATAACGGTTTCTGTGTTTGCTGTTTTATCCTTCTTCATTGTCTTTATCTTTCCTTTTCTTTTTTAAAAAAGTCATACATATTGATCTAGCCAAATATCAATTCACTTTCTTTTAGACACATAAGGACCAGACACTCATTTCTTTCCATATTTTGATCACTGGATCATTTGATGGATGTCTTGGTTTTGTATTTACTAACAGAGAGGAAGTTTAATGCTCTCTCTCTCTCTCTCCCAAATGTTCTTCTGATTTATGGCTAATTCTGTAGGATCTTCTATCATAATATGCTGACATGAGCCTTGGAGAGGGAAGTTCTGTGTTGCTGTGAAAACAATGGTCCATGCAACAGTGAAAGTTCATCTTTTAGTAATTAGGAGGGGTAGTGAAACAAGAACACAAATACACTGATTTTTGTTAGCAAATCAACCAAGAGTTATTTATGCTGGAAGTAATAGGTTTAAAATGCTATTTTGAAATCAAAAGCCCATATGTGTGTATATGTATGTGCCTTTCTTCTACTGTTGAGTAATTTTGGTTGGGCTAGGTGTTGGTTCATTAAATTACTGGTAAACCACCTACAATTATGACATTTTTTCCCCTTGCAAATTGTTTCTCTTTTGGTGGAAGGTTCAAGTTAACTCTAACTGTGGTAGTGGTGACTGAAGAGCTATTAGTGATGACTGAAGAGCAATTATGTAATAGTGGCCACTCAGTCAGCAAGGGGCAGGGTTGGGAGACCAGTGTGACTACAGTGGTTGCAAATTTTTGGGATGTGGGTTTTTGATATTTTGTGGTCTTGATCAACTGTTATTTCAAGGCATGTGAAATCTGGAGGTTTTTTTTGGATGATCAAGAACTAAATTTGGTGATTTTGATTATTGGATTTTACTGGGTTTTGGATTTTCTGAAGTGGATTTTTTGATATTTTGTGGCCTTGATCATATTTCAATTGAGGGAAAGTGAAATATTGGAGGAAAGTTTGGATTATTGTAGTTAAATTTAGGTTAGTGTTAAGGGTTTTCTATTGGTGGTGGTGGAGATGGGGGAGACTTGAGCTTGAAGAGTGAAAGGCTTGTTGTTCTTACCTAAAATGCACAGACACAGACATAGGTACAAATACGGGTACAACACAGCGACATGAGCAATTTTTGAAAAATTATAATATGAAATGGCAAGTACGACACTGGTATGACATGAATACGGCACGAATATGACATGAGTACGACACCCTAAATGAAGTTTCCATGCATCTTAGGTTCTTACATGGACAATGATCAAAACATCGATATTGACGTTGCTTTCTCTTAAATTGTAAGGGTTTTTGATGTAGGACAGGTGGGAACAACAAAATCTTATTTAGAACTCCAAGGCAGATCTGGTATAGCTTGGGTTTTGAAGACTTAGGGTTAGGTTTTGGTGGGGAATAGGCTAGAAAATTATAGGAATTATAGGGTTTTCAAAGGGGACAAGGACTAATAGGGTTTGGGAATGAAAACAAGGGTGAAAATCAAGATTTAGGTTGCTGTGAACAGTGATGCGAACAGTAACCGTGAATAGTAAAATTAAAGAAAATAGATAAATTCTAGGAATCACAGCTAGATTTTCTAAGCATTACACCTAGGGTTCTTTGGCATCACACCTTAGAGAAGGTTGCATCACACAAACCATAAAAGAAAGCTTCATAGCCCTTAAATTCTGAAAACATTTATTATCTCAATAGAAGGCATTACAAATTTTTAAATAGAAAACTAATACCTAATCCTAGTTGAACTAGGATTTCTTAAAACCCTAATAAGACTTGGACTTGGACTTCTTAGGCTTTTACTACTAAGTCCAACTAAATAACCAAACTTAAATAAAAACCAAAAGAAGATCTAATGGACTATTAGCATAGCCCATTCCAGAATATTATGAAATTACAAAATTGCCCTTGATAATTAAAATCAAATAAAATATAATAAATCTGTCTTCTCATTGCCTCCTGCATCGGTTTTTATTGATGTTGTATGTTGATCCTTTTATGGTGTGATCAATGCAAATTTGGTTGCTTTTTGAGAATTTGTGTTTGGATGTTCTTTTCATGGGCTGCACTTGTAAGCTTGAGCAAAAGTCCTAAACAAAGAATGAAAATAAAAAGAAAAATAGAACTGGAGTGTGAACTAGCGATTGATGGTTGGGTGGTTTTGAGAATTCTAATGGATTGCTTAATGCCACGTGCACTGGAATTTTATTTCCTTTTATTTGTTTGCTGAGATAACTAAGGAAAATGTTTGGTTTTCATTGTTCATGTACTGATTTTTCATTGTTGGATTGGGTGGATTTTGCTTTCATGGGTAATAGATGATGATGAGACTAGGTTAAATCAAGGAATTGTTTCAAGGATTATTACTATTGATGTGTAGTTTATCAATTGAAAAGATTTGTCGGTTTTATTTCTTTCTTTTCTCTTTTCCTGCATCTTCTCAGCTAGCAAAAGCATTTAGAAATTAGTTGTGTAATAGAATACAACTAACTCATGGGAATAGAACGTGTTTTCTATTATTACTGTTTGAGTCTAGAGACATTTTTGGTCGTGTATTAGAATACCAATGTTGGTCTTCATTAGATGCCTCAAGTGATTTACAAAAAATTTTGGCTTGATTAATAGTTCAATTTTTTTATGTGATTTTAGCTGGACTTTACCCTCATTCTATCTATATTGGACATTGTTTCTGCTGGGACTTCTTACGTGCTTTGATATTCAAAGGCTGACCATCATCTCAAGCTTGAATGAGGTTGCTTCTATTAACATGTATCAAAAAGTTAACTAAGACTATGTCCAAACCATTTGGATTTATACCTCCAAATATTATCAAAAGATATGTTTGCTTTCACAAATTATCATGTTGAGGATGGAATAGCCATAATTTCCTAATTGTCACACACTGACTAGATTCTAGAAGAAGGAAAGCGATATTTACTTTGAACAGTCTTTAAATGATACGGGGTGCCACAAGCCTAGATCCCCAACAGAAATATTTGATATGAGTTGGTGGTGAGAGCCTAGGTTGCCAAACCTAAAACTTATGTCATAAAACATCATTTGTTGGTTTAATTGTTTCCTCTATATCTGGTACTCAACTGCAATTAAATCTCCATTGGAACTTATTCACCTCATCAAATATGCTGCAAGCACATCAGTTCCATAGATTGCATTCAGTTGCTCCTCCTTTCTCTGATGGTTCTTTTGTACTTTCTGAATATATTCCATATTGAAGTGCCAATATATGATATAAACAAATGTTTACTAGAAGTATAAATATATGTTCCAAGTTGCAACTGTGTCATTGAATTATATTACACCTTTGTGTTTTAAAGTTGCATGCAGAGGTACGAAATTGTCACCAAGATTGGTGTCATAGAAATTGGCAATTAAAACTTAAAAGTTAGAAACTTAGTTGGATTCCATTGGCAGCTCAATAGCCAATACATTAGTGGCCCTTTAAAAAACTACTGAAGCGGAGAAGGGGAACATTTATGTTCATACTTCATAGTGGTGTCTCATTCCTTGAAGCACAATTGAGAACAAAAAACATAGGATGCTTTCACAGAAATCCAGAATAATTTCCTGGATAAATTACAATTTGTCTCCTGTGGTTTGGCCATGTCACAATTTAATCCACAAAGTTTCATTTTCTACATTCACAGCCCTGTAGTTTGAAGTCTTTGGACTAAAAAGAAACTATTAGGGTTCTAATTAAATCATTAGATTTTATATTATGTGGAAAAATCTACCCTAAATTATCTAAGTTTAGCCGCGAATGAGTAAAACCATTAGTAATAAGTTGCAAGCACTTTTCCTTTCAAAAAAAGAAAGAGGTTGTAACCTGTTCCGACACGCAGGATTGTTAAAGTGAGAATTAAACTTATTAAAGTAAAAAGTCAACAAAAGATTAATCTAATCCATTCGAATTGTGTGCCGAGCATTTCAAATTCACCCTAATTTTGTGTCAAGCACCTCCAATTTGAAACCATTCTCAATTCTTAGTACAGCTAGTTTCTCATTTAAATTGACTTCGTATCCATTTGAAACTAAGCCAAGTCTTTTACAATTCCTTATCATTAATTCAAATACAAAATTCATTGAAAAATTTATTGATAATACCATATTGCAAAAACACAGAGTTGTACCATTGCAATAATTTTCTTTGAAAAGAAATGTGAATGTTTACAAAATTCTTTTACCCCAATAACACATATTACGCCGAGTAAAACTAAGTATATAAATTATAAATAGCTCAACAACTAAACAATTTGCAATTTGCATACTAAACATAATTGGTATCTTATAATTGGTATCTTTCCAAAATGGAATAACCCATAATGAGCAATTTGCATACTAAACATAATTGGTATCTTATAGACTTTTTATTTTATTTTTAATTTTTAATTTTTATATATGTTGGCAAATCTCTGCATAATCCACTTTCTAGAACAATGAGTAAGTGCATGTTTATTGACATTGCACATATGTCTACAGAGGAAAGTATTCATGGACTTTGGGGGCTATGGCCCCTTCCAATTTTTTTTTAATTAAAAAATACTAGTGCGTATGTGTGTGTATATACACTAATTTTAACAACTTTAATTTGGTTCAATAAAATAACACTTGCCCCTTCCCTCCTTAATAATATCATTAATACTTTTAAAGGTCATAAAAAAATTAATAGATCTAAAATCTAAACCAAAATTAACAAGTCCAACAAAATTAGCCCAACAACTAAAATTATCAATAGAAAAACTATAAAAAAAAAAAATTGGTAAAATATCATTGTTGTTCCTAAACTATCACAAAAGTTCATTTTTCATTCTTAAATTTTTAAAAGTTTGTTTTTCATCCCTAAAATTTACAAAACATTCTACTTTTCATCCTTCCATTAATGTCCTTTAGTTTATGTCCTAGGTGGCATAATGGAGATTTGTTGTGGTAATTGACTTGGACTAAACCATTTTATTTAAAAAAATATGGACATGTGGCTTGTAATGATTCGTGCATGTGGATTAAATATTTTAGTGAGATAAATTCATCCTTCACACTAGCCGTAGTTGTGCGTTAATGCTGATAGAAAATCCCTAACTAGAAACCCCATTGCCCAAATGTTAAAACTGAATAATATCATTAATACTTTTAAAGGTCATAAAAAAATTAATAGATCTAAAATCTAAACCAAAATTAACAAGTCCAACAAAATTAGCCCAATAACTAAAATTATCAATAGAAAAACTATAAAAAAAAATTTGGTAAAATATCATTTTTGTTCTTAAACTATCACAAAAGTTCGTTTTTCATTTTTAAATTTTTAAAAGTTTGTTTTTCATCTCTAAACTTTACAAAACATTCTACTTTTCATCCTCCCATTAATGTCCTTTAGTTTATGTCCTAGGTGGCATAATGGAGATTTGACGTGGTAATTGACTTGGACTAAACCATTTTATTTTAAAAAATATGGACATGTGGCTTATAATGATTCGTGCATGTAGATTAAATATTTTAGTGAGACAAATTCATCCTTCACACTAGTCGTAGTTGTGCGTTAATGCTGATAGAAGATCCCTAACTAGAAACCCCATTGCCCAAACGTTAAAACTGAATACCCAATGTATAACCCCTCCCAGAAGCTCATCTTATAGGAGAGAAGAAACGATTGAAAATTCCAAAGCTTAGAGAGAGAGTGCTTATAGCTTCATTTAATTTTAATCCACTCCAAGGCTACCGCTTCAACTGCAAACCCATTTCACAAGAAGTATTGACGCACACATATAGCTCCAAATCAGGCAAAAGTTTTGAGTCCCAAACTATAAAATACTTTAATTTTTTGCTCTGTTCAAGAAATTTTTGTTTATGCACATCCAAACTTATCAACTAATCAAGGTAGTGGGCTCCAAGTTATCTTTTCTTTTCAAATCTATAAGCAAATACAGAATGAAAGGATTTTTGTCAACCAAGGGCTCGAGATTTCATCAGGCTCGGGCGTACGGGTCAGTGCCACTGTATCTTGTTTTTGTTGCTGGCACCGAGATCTCTTCTGAGAGAAGCTAGGTGCAGTTGGTTGTGAGAACAGGGAAGAAAGAATCATTAAAAGGGGTAAATTTGTCTCACTAAAGTATATAATCCATATGTACAAATAATTGTGAGTCACGTGTCCATATTATTTTTTAAATAAAATGGTTTAGTCCAAGTCGATTACCACATCAGTACTCCATTAGGCCACGTATGACATAACTAACAAACATTAACAGAAGGATGAAAAGTAGAACACTTTGTAAAGTTTAGGAACGAAAAACAAACTTTTGAAAGTTTAGGGACAAAAAAAGAACTTTTGTGAAAGTTTAGGGTTGAAATTGATATTTTACAAAAAAAAAAAAAAAAATTAAGCTTAATCAACTAATTTTACTCAACACAAATAATTTGGCCCTTTAAAAAATTTTATTTTTGCCCTTAACCAGAAGCTGACGCAAGCATCAAAGACACATGTCAAGTTCTATTTTCATAAATGATTGCATTATAACATATTAAGAAACAATGATTTTATGTATTTGTCTTTATTGATGGTTTGTTAATACTAAAAAGATGCTCATTTAGAATTTCATAACGATTTTTTTTTTTTAATACTTTGTCTAGTTTAACTTTAAGTAGATCTATCCTTTGCATACAACTGTGAATAAAGATTACAAGCTAATCCTAAGATGTTAGGTTTTAGTTGATGAATTCCATGTATGAAACGTATACACATTTATTTTTTCTTCTTTTGTGAAATTATTAGGCAATTAGACAATTAGTTGGCTACAAACTTCGAATTATTAGACAATTAAAGATAAGACAAAATTTGGTTACAAATTTAGTTGTAACCTAAGGTTACAAATTTAGTTGTAACCTAACGTTACAACTTCACTAAATATTTTTTTATTAAACGTAAATTTTGACAAATCTACTATTAGATTATATTATTTTTTTATATCCTCCATACTTACAAAATTTTCAAGAGAATAAAAATCAATAAACATATCATCAATCAGTTATTTAAATTGCAAATTTTTGTAGTCTAAAATTATGTATAAAAAAAGTTTGTAGATAATATAGTAAATAACATCTGATTGGCGCAAAATTTGACATGTTTAGTAAGAGCGTAAAGAGCATGCAAATTAACGGTTAAATTTTTAAAAATATGTAGCAATGTTAATTTTTTTTTTAATGAAGTGTAACTTCAGGCTACAACTAAGAAGCATAACTTTAAGTAAAGCTTGTCTAGGACTAACCCTAGACCCTATAACTCCTATATATACCCTACTAAAGTAGAATCTAGATAACTTAATAGAGTAGGAAGGAATGAATGAATTGATGTGTAATGAAAAAGAAAAGAAATGAATCAAATGATCTCTTTCTTTTCTTGGATGTTAAATGTAAAGAGAACGAAAATTAGGAAAGAAAAAAACATGATGGAATGTCATTATCATTATATATACCTTACTTAATCTTTACTTTTTATTTGTGATTTAATCTAATAGGGTAAAAATCTATTTGAATTTTTTTTTTTTTTTAAAGGGCAAAGTGTGGCTACACGATGGTTACTGCTCTCACTAAAAAAAATTAACATGATTATATGTTTTGAAAATCTAACTATTGAATTGCATGTTCTTTATTTTTTAACACACATGTTCAATCTGTCAATCGACTGTTATTTACTATTCTATTGTTTAAATTTATTTTTTATGCATACTTTTAAATTGCAAAAACTTGAAATATAAACGTTTGATTAATGACATAATTATTGATCTTTAATTAATTGAAAATTTTGCAAGTTAAAAAATATAAACTAATGGTGGATTTGTTAAAATTTACATCCAAAATGTATGCGCCTTTCTTCTATGATTAATCAATTTTGGTTAGGATTAAGTGAGTTGATTCATTAATTTACTGGTAAGCTACCAACAATTTTGACATTTTTCTCACTTGCAAATAGTTTTTCTCTTTTGGTGGAAGATCAAGTTAACTTTAGTGGTGGTGACTGAACAGGTCTTAGTGGCTGCAATTATGTAATAGTGGAAAGTGTTAGTATGGACAAGCAAGCAAAAACAAAGAAAATGTAAATGGCAGTAAGAATTCTGGACATGGATCAAGAAAATATCAAATAAAAGAGAATATATAAGTCTAATTTGGCATGAAAATCATAAATGCCTTACCTTATTTTTCTTTTTCCACATGAGTCATACAAGTCTAAAGTGGCAAGCAAGCATATATGCCTCGCTTTGCCTACTTCTCTTTTTTTTTGGTACAATGGCATAATAATCCTCTATATATAGTAGAAGTTCTAAATGAGTTCTACATGAATTTGGCTTTCACAAAAGATTAATCTAATCCATTGGAATTGTGTGCCAAGGATTTCAAATTCACCCTAATTTTGTGTCAATCACCTCCAATTTGAAACCGTTCTCAATTCATAATACAACTAGTTTCTCATTTAAATTCACTTCATATCCATTTGAAACTAAGCCAAAGTCTTTTACAATTCCTTATCATTAATTCAAATACAAAATTCATTGAAAAACTTATTGATAATACCATATTGCAAAAAAACAGAGTTATACCATTGCAATAGATTTTCTTTGAAAAGAAATGTAAATGTTTACAAAATTCATTTTACCCCAATAACACAAATAACACTAAGTAAAACCAAGTATATAAATTATAAATAGCTCAACAACTATTCCGTTTTTTCATTCCAAAATGGAATAACCCATAATGAGCAATTTGCATACTAAAAATAATTGGTATCTTACAGAGTTTTTGTTTTTAATTTTTATTCTTATATATGTTGGCAAATCTTTGCATAATTCACTTCTATGTAATCCACTTTCTTTTCTTTTCTTTTCTTTTTTTATGAACCCTATATAATCCACTTTCTAGAACAATTAGTAAGTGCATGTTTATTGACATTGCACATATGTCTAGGAAGGGAGGTATTCTTGGACTTTGTGGGGGCAATGGCCCCTTCCATTTTTTTTTTCTAATAAAAAAATACTAGTGTGTGTGTGTGTATATATATATATATATATATATATAGCTACTAAATTTAACAATTTTTAATTTGGTTCAATAAAATAACACTTGCCACTCTCCATCTTAACAATATCATTGATACTTTTAAAGGTCATAAAAAAAATTAATAGATCTAAAATTTAAACCAAAATTAACAAGCCCAACAAAATTAGCCCAATAACTAAAATTATCAATAGCAAAAGTATAATAAAATTTTTTTTAAAAAGCTTAATAAACTAATTTTACCCTACACTAACAATTTGGCCCTTTAAAAAATTTTATTTTTACCCTTAACCAGAAGCTGATACAAGCATCAAAGATGCATGTTTCATTTTCATAAATGGTTGCATTGTAATGTATTAAGAAACAATGATTTTATATTTTTGTCTTTATGACAGTTTGTTAATATTAAATTTCATATATATATATATATATATATATATATATATTTTATACTTTCGTCTACCTACTCCAAATTCTGGCTCTAGCCCTGCATACATTTGTGAATAAAGATTATAAGCTAATCCTAAGATGTTAGGCTTTAGTTGGCGAATTCTATGTATGAAATGTATATACATTTATTTTTTCTTCTTTTGTGAAATTATTAGACAATAAGTTTTTTTTTTTTTTTTATGAGAATTAGACAATTAGTTGGCTAAAAACTTCGAATTATTAGACAATTAAAGATAAGACAAAGTTTGGTTACAAATTTTGTTGTAACATAAAGTTACAACTTCACTAAATATCTTTTTATTAAATGTGAATTTTGACAAATCTAAAATTGGATTATATTATCTTTTTAAATTCTCTATCCTTACAAAATTTTCAAGAGATCAAAGATCAATAGTTATGTCATCAATCACTTATTTAATTGCAAGTTTTCGTAGTCTAAGATTATGTATAAAAAAAGTTTATAGATCATATATTAAATAACATCTAATTGACACAAAATTTGACATGTTTGGTAAAAGGGTAAAGAGCACACAATCCAACTATTAAATTCTTCAAAATATGTAGCAATGTTTTTTTTTTTTTTAAAGGAAGTGTAGCTTTGGGCTACAACTAAGAGGTGTAACATGGTTTTAAAAACCGAACCGTAAATAAAACCGTTTTTTTTCAAAATTTTCGGTTTTGACCGGTTTTTCCCGGTTTTTGAGACATATAACCGAACCGGACTGCACCGGTTTTTCCGGTTGAACCGGTCGGACCGGCCGGTCCGGTCCGTTTTCAAAACATAGGGTGTAACGTTATGTAAAGCTTGTCTAGGACTAATTCTAGACAGCTAGACCCTATAACTCCTATATACCCTACTAAAGTAGAATCTAGATAGCTTAAAAGAGTAGGAAAGAATTGTCTCAAAAAAAAAAAAAAAGAGTAGGAAGGAATGAATGTATTAATTTGCAATGAAAAAGAAAATAAAGGAATCAAATGATCTCCTTCTTTTCTTGGATGTTAAATGTAAAGAGAACAAATATTAGGAAAGAAAAAAACATTATGGAACTTCATTATCATTATATATACCTTACTTATTCTATACTTTTTATTTGTGATTTAATCTAATAGGGTAGAAATCTATTTTGACTTTTTTAAAAAAAAATGCAAACTGTGGCTACACGATGACTACAACTCTCACTAAAAAAATTTAATATGATTATATATTTGGAAAATCTAACTATTGAATTGCATGTTTTTTATTTTTTTTAACACACATGTTCAATTTATGTCAACAGATGTTATTTACTATTCTATATTTTAAACTTATTTTTTATGCATAATTTTAGATTATAAAAACTTGAAATTTAAACATTTGATTAATGACATAATTATTGATCTTTGATTTTGTGGAAGTATAAAAGATATAAGAAAAAAAATATAAACCAAGAACTGTCACCCCACTCCAATCAAAACTAACAAACCCAAAATGGCCACCCATTCAAATCCAATCAAATCAACCCAGCAAAATCTGAAATACATTAGAAGGGCGCATATTCATAAGCAACCTAATTGGATTCTTCAATGATTTATGCAGCGAAGAAGAAGACCACCTGTGATTTTGAAGACCTATGTGCCTTTATCGTGCGAATCACACTTTTCAATCACACCCATTTGAAGACCCACCTAGGCCACCTGTGATTTCGTTCCAATTGAAGATCCATTTGAATTATTCAATCACCAAAAAAAAAAAAAAAAAAATTGATGTGTAGAACATCCATTCCCTCGTCAGTTCACAAGGATCATATAGTGGGTCTACAAATACATAGAATTACTCAACCAAGCAACCTTGAATTGAAAAGAAAAAAAGAAAAAAGAAAAAAAGGTTACCCCTAAGTTTTAAGGACTGCACCCTCAAACATATGGAAGGGCGTTCCATTCATAAGCTTGTGTTCGCCTCTTTCTCAGATCAGGGTAATTTTTTTTCTTTTCTTTATATTTTCTCTAAAATGAATTATACTTGATGCTCCAATAAAATTTTTAATTAAATTTTTATTCCATGTGGGAGTACATGTGTCATATGATGTGGCATACAAATAATTTTTTATTTTCACCGTTAGCTACATTAACACTTTTCATCTATTACTTAAAGACAATAACTACTTTGACACATTACCAAAAGGATAAGGACTCTATTGACACATTTAGAATATTAGGGTTCAAATTGATATTCAGTGTAAAGGTTAGGACCAAACTTGTAATATACCCAAAATTTTATTTTTGTCCTTAACCAAAAGCTGACACAAGCATCAAAGTGCATGTCGAGTTTCATTTTAATAAATAACTGCATTGTAATGTATTAAGAAACAATGATTTTGTGTTTTTGTCTCTATTGATGGTTTGTTATACTAAATGTATTCATTAGAATTTCATAATGATATATTTGTTTATACTTTCGTCTACCTTAACTCTAAGTTTTGGCTCTATCGTTGCATACATTTATGAATAAAGATTACAAGCTAATCCTAAGATGTTAGGTTTTAGTTGGCGAATTCCATGTATGAAACGTATTTACATTTATTTTTTCTTCTTTTGTGAAATTATCAGACAATTAGACATTTAGTTGGCTACAAACTTCGAATTATTTGACAATTAAAGATAAGACAAAGTTTAGTTACAAACTTGGTTGTAATCTAAGGTTACAACTTCACTAAAGGTCTGTTTGGAATCCGCTTATTTTGCTATAACTGAAAACTTTTTTGATAAAAGTACTATAAATAAAGGTAAAAATTAGCTGAAATAGTATAGTGAGATCCATGAATAGTACCAAAGAATACAATGAGACCTATGAATAGTAGCAAAAATAAGCTGAATAGTAAAATAAGTTGGCAAAATTAATAATGTCAAACGGACACTAAATATCGTTTTATTAAATGTGAATTTTGAAAAATCTACCATTTGATTATATTATTTTTTTATATCCTTCATTCTTACAAAATTTTCAAGAGATCAAATATAAATAATTATGTCATCAATCAATTATTTAAATTACAAGTTTTTGTAATCTAAAATTATGTATAAAAAAAAAAAGTTTATAAATTATATAGTAAATAATATCTGATTAATACAAAATTTGACATGTTTGGTAAGAGTGTAAAGAACATGCAAACTAATGGTTAATTTTTTAAAATATGTAGCAATGTTTTTTTTTTTTTTTAAAAGAAGTGTATCTTTGGGCTTCAACTAAGAAGCATAACTTTATGTAAAGCTTGTCTAGGACCAACCCTAGACCCTATAACTCCTATATATGCCCTACTAAAGTAGCATCTAGATAGCTTAAAAGAGTAGGAAGGAATGAATGAATTGATGTGTAATGGGTAAGAAAAGAAATGAATCAAATATTTTGTTTCTTTTCTTGGATGTTAAATGTAAAGAGAACGAATATTAGGAAAGAAAAAAAAAACATTATGGAACTTCATTATCATTATATGTACCTTACTTAATCTTTCCTTTTTATTTGGGAGTTTTTTTTTTTTTAGAAAGGAAAAGTGCGACTAAATGATGGCTACAACTCTCATTAAAAAAAATTAATATGATTACATATTTTGAAAATCTAACTATTGAATTGCATGTTCTTTATTTTTTAAACACACATATTCAATTTGTATCAATTGGCTATTATTTACTATTCTATTCTTAAAACTTATTTTTTATGCATAATTTTAGATTACAAAAACTTAAAATTTAAATGTTTGGTAAGAGCGTAAAAAACATGCAAACCAATGGTTAAAATTTTAAAATATGTAGCAATGTTTTTTTTAAATTTTTTTTTTTTAAAGAAGTGTAGCTTTGGGCTACAACTAAGAAGCGTAACTTTATGTAAAGCTTGTCTAGGACCAGCCCTAGACCCTATAACTCCTATATATGCCCTACTAAAGTAGCATCTAGATAGCTTAAAAGAGTAGGAATGAATAAATAAATTGATGTGTAATGAAAAAGAAAAGAAAGGAATTCTTTCTTTTCTTGGATGTTAAATGTAAAGAGAATGAATATTAGGAAAGAAAAAAAAAAACTATGGAACTTCGTTATCATTATTCGTACCTTACTTATTCTTTACTTTTTATTTGTGATTTAATCTAATAGGGTAAAAATTTATTTTGACATTTTTTTTTAGAAAGGAAAAGTGTGGCTAAACGATGGCTATAACTCTCACTAAAAAAATTAACTTAATTACATATTTTGAAAATCTAACTATTGAATTGCATGTTCTTTATTTTTTTAATACACATATTCAATTTGTGTCAATTGGCTGTTATTTACTATTCTATTCTTAAAACTTATTTTTTATGCATAATTTTAGATTACAAAAACTTAAAATTTAAATGTTTGATTAATGACATAACTATTGATATTTGATCTTTTGAAAATTTGACAAGTATAAAAGATATAAGAAAAAATATATATAAACTAATAGTAGATTTATCAAAATTCACATCCAAAATGCGTAAATGTATGCGCCTTTCTTCTACAATTAAGCAATTTTGGTTGGGATTAAGTGTGTTAATTCATTAATTTATTGGTAAGCCACCAACAATTTTGACATTTTTTACACTTGCAAATAGTTTTTCTCTTTTGGTGGAAGATCAAGTTAACTTTAGCTGTAGTGGTGGTGACTGAACAGGTCTTACTGTTTGCAATTATGTAATAGTGGATAGTGTTAGTACGGACAAGCAAGCAAAAAGAAAGAAAATGTAAATGGCAGTAAGAATTGTGGACATGGATCAAAAAAAGATTAAATAAAAGAGAATATATAAGTCTAATTTGGCAAGCAAATCATAAATCCCTTACCTTATTTCTCTTGTTCCACATGAATCATACAAGTCTAAAGTGGCAAGCAAGCATAAATGCTTTGCTTTGCCTACTTCTCTTGTTTTGGCACAATGACATAATAATCTTCTATATATAGTAGAAGTTTTAAATGAGTTCTACAAATTTGGCTTTCACAAAACTAAAATTGAGGCTAACTTGAAACCTCTCTTAGAGTGTTTTGAAGCTAAAATATGCGTCGTTTTCGTGTAAGTATTGATATTTTCTTTTGCAAATTTGTTCATATATGTGTGTGTGTGTGTTTTCTATTGTTATTCAAAAATGATAAAGTGTTTTGCTTGCTTAAAATTTGTCATATAGATGTCAAATGTGGTAAAATTTCATTGCACTTGAAATTGACACTATTTGTGTGAGACATATTATTGTTAAATGGTTTAGTTTATGTTACATTTCATATACGTTTGGTGAAATGTATATCACTTAAATAACTTATTTCTTGAATCTAGGTTTTTATTTAATATCTATAATAGGTTAATTACACGCAATATTTGAAAATAATTAGTTGTCATTTACTATTAAATTTATAAGATTAGTCATTTATTATATTAGAATACACACCCAAAAAAAAACCTATAAGAACTCTTCATAGATCAGTAAGTTTTATATGCCTAATTACCTTTATATTTGAAAATAATAATAATAATAAATCACCTTAGCAAGATGGTTGTAGAAAAGAAATTTATTCCACAGTGGGTTCAGCAAACTATTGTTATTAAAAAAGAAAAAGTTTTGAGGAGTATAATTTTTATAAAAGTTACCCAAATTCTAACTTAAATCCATTCCTTATCAAATATTCATTTTGTCTCATATTGATAGTAAGATAGTTTACATTCCTTCGCAAACGTTAACAACTAATTTTTTTTCGCTTTATTTATCACATGTGGGGAAGAGAGTTTTTGAACCTAAATTTTCTTCATCAAGAACATCTGACAATGTTATTCGGCTTTAAAACTCTTGTCAAAATATTGAAAGACATAAAGAATAAGGGAGTGATAGGCTGAATAACCAAAAAAAAAATTTTAAAAAAAAGATTAAGAAAATTATCTAATGGAAAAAAAGGCATAGCTTTTATTCAAGTAGAAACTATACAATTAAAAATAAGAAATTACCTTGTTGCATTTCTAATGGTAAAATTAGAGTAACATTGAACCATGTTCGTGTAAGCTTTATGTGAAATTCTAAACAATTTCTCTCTTTCATTCTTGTATATCCAAATAAAGTTTTTAGCTAAAATTTCTCCCAAAGATTTTGTTGGATTAGCTTTGTTGTTTTGAGTTATATTAGTTGATATGGATTAAGTAAAAACTTGCCTAAAAAATAAACTACATAAAATATAAAGGCAAACTTAGCTTCACTTTTTACTTGATATATTGAACAAAGACAAATTTAAAATAGGGTTAGACATTTTCATGAACGATGACAATTGACATAAAATGGAAAGAATAAAGTAAAAAATGACAACTGACATAACATTTATTTTTAAGGTGCATTGCTTTTAATTAAAAAAATTATCATTTTATTTTATTTATTTGAAATTTTAAGAAGTTAGTTAAAAGACTTCCTATCTATGTGAATAGAATAGTGTTAAGTTTTTCACTTTTGAACATTGCCACCCACCAATTTTTTACATTATAGAATTGAAAATACCCACCTGGCCCAACCCATGCCTTCAAAATTTTAAGTTATAAACAATGAGTCCAAATTTCCTAATTTCATTGTAAATCCAATTTCTTTACTTACTTTTATTAGACCCACTCAATCCCCAAAAAACCCAGTCGTGCAAACCCATCCTTTAAAACAAAGTCCAACTCCTGATTCCCATCAAAAATAAAGAAAAAAGTGGAACACCTGATGTGCTGCTTATTACTAGTCACGCCCAAAATCCTCCTCCGTATGCTCTCTGTGTCTGTAAGTAATGGTACGAACCCATGCCAAAAGCTTTGAGTCTTTTTGTTATTAAAATCCTATTTATTTATAATCACCTATGTCTATGTCAATAGTTTGTAGGTTATTAAAATTGTCTTCCACTTTTAACATTGCAAAATTGAAAAGACCCACCCAACAAAAATACCCACCCGGGCCAAACCCATACCTTTTAAACAATCTGGTCCGAATAGAACTACTCTTCAGTCTTCACAAATCCCTCTGTATACGCTCTGAAACCAAAAGCTTTGAAACTTTATTTAGCAAAAAAAAAAAGCTTTGAATAAGTTTTTGTTATTAAAATCCGAACTCCAAAATGGGTCATTTTACATCGAAATTTAAAGAAAATGGTGTGTTGTTAGATGAATTCGAAACCAATTCTGACGCATCACTATTTTGATGATTATGTCATACAACAAGAAGATGGAGCAGCCACAGCAGCAGCAGCTTCTACATTTTTCCCATCCAAAGCATCCCTTGCTCTTCTGTCAAGACTACAGAGATGGAGGTCGTTGTTGGGGGTGCCAAGAAATAGTTTATGGTCCTGCCTACTATTATGGAGAGTGGCGGAGAATATATCACCGCGTTTTTCATAAATTATGTGCGGAATTACCCATTGGGTTGCACCATCCCTTGCACCCAATCCATCCTCTCATTCTCTTTGATGAAAAGACACATTATCCTGAAGAAGAAGAAGACAAACAAAAGACCCAATGCCAACTCTGCAATGAATCTCGCCAACAATACACTTATCGCTGTTACCGCTGCGACTTCAACCTTCACGCCACTTGTGCTTCCTTACCGCCCACTATCGAATCTTCTCAAGTCCACCACCACCCATTAACCCCCTTTTGGAAGTGGATGTCCTTCACTTGTGACCTTTGTGCCAAAGAAGTCAAGGGTATACCCAATCAGTGTGCCCTATGTAGTTTATGGTTTCATAATAGTTGTGCTTCTTTGCCGCGCAAACTCAAAGTTATTCGTCATAAGCACCCCCTCCACCTCACCCATTCTTATCTTGAAGTTGAACTCCATCAATTCGACTCCCGATTTTGTCAGATCTGTGCTGAAAAAATGAACACAAACTATGGGTTTTACTATTGTTCCAGATGCGATTTCGTTGCACACCTCGATTGTGCTACGGACTACAGAAACAGGGATAACATAAATTTGCAGGAACTTAAAAAGGAGGAGAATGAAGATCCAGAGCTCGATCAATCTGTTAACTCGGCAGCTTACGAAGTCAAAAATATCAAAGTGGGGGAGGACGGAACTGAAATAGCTACAGAAATCCAACATTTAAGTCATGAGCATAAGTTAAAGCTTTCGGATTATGAGGTTATAAATAATGAAAAATGCAACGGGTGCGTACAAGCCATTTCTCCTCCCTTTTATAGTTGTGTAAATTGTAGCTTCTTTCTACATGAATCTTGTGCTAAATTACCAAAGAAAAAGAGACACCCGCTTCATCAACACTTACTCACCCTCTTCCCAAAGTCATGTTATTTCTTTTGTTTTGCCTGTAGTCGTTGTTGCAATGGATTCATGTATAGTTGCGAGACATGCCATTTTTTACTTGATGTTCCATGTAGTTTAATCTCTGACATCCTTACCCACCCTGGTCATGAGCATCGACTTCTTCTCTCAAGCATAGAATCTAGACATAATTGCAGTTGTTGTGATTCTAAAATTTCCCCAATATTCCGTTGTACCACTTGCAAATTTGCTTTGGACTTCAAATGTGCGACACTACCACAAACCGCAAGGTACAAACAACATGAGCATCCCTTCACTCTCCGTTATATTGCTGAAGATAACTCCGGTAAATATTATTGTGATATCTGTGAAGAAGAACGTGACCCAAAACATTGGTTCTACTATTGTGCAAAGTGTGATTATCCTGCACATACCAAATGTATTCTTGGAAAACACCCAAATTGCAAGTAACACATATGATGGTCACCTATTTGGAGGTGCTAATGCATTTGTTTGTCACTTACACACCTTTAATTTCATTGAGGAAATCAAAGGCTGCCCTCAATGTAGTAGGTGCAATAGTTCTTGTGAAGAGTTGATTTATCAATGTGCCCAATGTAATTTCTAGATGCACTATTATTATTTATAGAAAGAAAAATGTTTAAATTTTTATTCTAAACATCGTACAAAGAATTTTTGGCGCATGAAATTTGTAATTCTTATTCTATTTAATTTATTTTATTTACTTTTGAACTTAAGCTTAGCTTATTAGGATTGTTGTTTCATACCTCTCAAATGGCCGCAACATTTAATGTATTGTCAAATTTACTAAATTTAATTTTTAGTCCTACAAGCAACTTACTAAATTCTTCATTGAACCTACTAATCTGGATGCTGGCACTAACCCTGAGGTGAGGTTTTTTCTCTATTTGTTTAGTTTGTTTGGGTTCTTGAACAACATTTGAGCTGGTTGTTGGTGTTTATGTTTTTTTAGCTGTTGCGACATTGGTCAATTCCTGATGATGTGACCATTTTAGGGCTATGGATGGTGTTTGGAGGTGTATTTTGGAGGGGTATCCTACATTTTTGAAAAAAGGCCTTAGAAACCTTGTCTTAAATTGCATCAATTACAAAATATACAAGCATTTTAGGCTCATAAATTTAAAATGAAGCATTGTTTTTGGTAAATTTGCTTGTTATTTTGTGGCAACCATAATTAATAGTTATTCCTAAATAAATATTTTTTTGAAGGTATATAGAATTTCAAGTAACTGTAAGTAAAATTTTAAGCTGGACTTTTCTTCTAAAAGATGGATACTGTTCTGCTTAAATAATACCTGATATGCCAAAAATATTAACTTTGCTGGATTCCAAGTATGAAGAAATCGTATTAGATGGAGGGGAAAGTTGTGGCCTTCAAAATAGTTTGTCAGGGCAACTATGCATTCTTAGAGAAGATAAGAATTCACAAAAGCAGGTAGCCAAACCTAGAAAGGATGGCCTTCCTCTGAATTATAATCAATTAAGTCAATTTCTTTTTGTTTACTTCCCTTGTGTGCTATTAATTTTCTTTTGGCAGTCGACCCACTAGAGCATTGGAGATATGATGTCACCATCTAGGTAGAACTTGCTCCTTCACCCATCTGTTTGCCTGAGAAATATTGTAAGAGTTTCAATATATATACTTTAGATTATGGTGGCCATATATTTTGTGAAATTTCTTCTGAATGTCTGAAATTCACATAGGAATTAAAAGTATGCATTATTTATTCATTGAATTGCATACAGTTTTTACGACAAGTATATGTGGAGGCAACAGATTTCTTTAACCTGAAAGAGTGAAAATGTTGTGAACAATTCTATAATGGTGAAATTTCTATATAACCTTTGATATGATTTGTTACATATGTAACTCAGCATTTCTTTTATTGTTGCAAATGATGAATTGCATATATTTGTGTAATGTTTTAGTTTTCCACTTTGTAACTGATTAGTGAGCTCTAAAGATGCCAAAGCTGAAGGGTGGGTTTAACTTTAATGGAATGGTCTGAGATGGAGGAGTTAGATGGACTATAGAAGTAGGGGATAGCGTATATTCACTATTGCTTGAAGCGGAATGCTTTGAAGAACCAGAGAAATCTTATACTGGATCTGATTAATGTGGTTGATTAAGACAAGAATAATGGAGAACAAGATCCATACTTATCTTGAGTCTTTCTACTTGGAAGAGTCATTCAAGTTTCAATGCTGCAGTGAGCTTTCTAATCTGAGATTGGAATTATATTGATTTAAGGAAAATTGAGTGGGCATGAGAAAGGGATGACTGGTTTGAGGGAGTTCCCCCTCTAAGAATTGCTTTTTGGCATAAATAATCGGTTTTTTATTTTTTATTTTTTTAATAACCGAAAAACTTTATTGAAAACCAAAACAGACAAAAAAACAAAACAGCAATGGGGCTGCCAATAACTTACTGACATGCCTCCTCTAAGATTACATTTACAACGGTAGATGGGCTATTCCCTAAATCAAAGATCCAAAAGCAAAATTAAGCATAGATCATTTAGCTAAGGAGTGGGCTGCTCTGTTTGCAATGCTCATGAAAGATTCTTATCAAATTTTTGCAAACCTGCTCATAAACCACAGATTTGTTCTCAAAAACAACTTGGTTTCTACACTTCCATACCCATTCAATTACCAGAGCACCAACCTGCTCATAAATATCAATGATGAAGCTTTTGAGATTATTAGTATTGCTTGGCTTAGTTCAACTTAAAATTTTCAAATTGAATGATGTGGGTATATATATTTTCATTATTATTATGCACTTTTGAAAGTGATACTATAGTTGTTTGAGACATATAATACTCGGAACTTTAAGCTATTGGCTAATGTTAGCACAACAATGCTATTTGCACATTTTGTTGCACACCTGTTTTCACACTTGACCTCTAGGCCTTCATTTCATATTAAAACAGAGATCACATTTCCATGAAATCCAAAACTGTTCTCATTTTCCTGTGTTACTCATGTTAACTCATTTTGTAATAATTTGGTATGTAGTCTCTGTCGTAATCAAGTACACATGCTATAAGATGCTACACTTATTTTTGTTGGGACCCTTCCTTCCTCCCTTTTGTTTTCTGCCCAATTACTTGTGTTTAATTGAACTTCTTCATGAAATGGCTTCCTATCCCATGTCATCTTGTAGGTCACTACTCTGGGCATTAGTACATGTAGAGTTACCATTAGCCATGGCAATTCAAATATTTGGACCGGAGTGTTGGTTTGATTTGAATTTGAGCCTTTATTTTATTTTACTTTTGCGCCATTATTTATAGTCTTTGAGGGATGGAGTGAGGTTAAGGAGCCAATTGGCATTCATTTGGAGCATTGTTAAAACTTTCTGTTGCTTGTACCTAAGTTATCAAGCTTTGGGGTATGATTTTTGAGTGATGCATTTTTACAAATTTTGAATTTCATTTTGCCACATTATTGTAATTTCCTTTTAGTCATATTCAAATCAATTTTTCCTCTTTTTTAGTTACATTCTCTTCCTTTTTTCTCAAATGTGTGGATGCAGATGGTCTT
This sequence comes from Castanea mollissima, assembly GCA_014183005.1. NCBI lineage: Eukaryota > Viridiplantae > Streptophyta > Magnoliopsida > Fagales > Fagaceae > Castanea > Castanea mollissima. The sequence goes on from JACAVU010000004.1 coordinate 9,980,413, forward strand.
TTATTCTCTAGTGGGGTTCATTAACAATATTTTAATATATTGGGTGGAAATTTAGAGAAGCATTTCAACGGCTTATTCTCAGGTACTTTCATTTTTACACTCTTAAGTTTTTTAGGAAATCTTATTTTCTTCTATATATGTATCTTTAAGTTTTGGGCATTTTGCACTTTTTGGAATTAAATCTCTATACTGTGTTTCTGTTTTTTTTTTTTTTTTTTTTTTTTTTTTTGCTTATACACAATCACTACAAGTTCAAATTTTAATGCCATTGTTATAACTTAGGCAAATAGCAGTCGTTACACAAGTTAATTGGAACATATTCTTGTCATAAATATGGAGATCTTTTTCTTAGAAGATCAAAAACCCAATTGCTGCAAAGGTCTGAATCATGATTTGGATCAACTAGTTACTCCAATGTGGTGGAGGGAATGCGCATATTGCTTACCTGTTGTTTGATGAAATGGCTGTCTTCTTTGGCACAAGCTTTGGCCGCACTTAAGATTGTACTCCATTAAGTGTTATTTTGTTTCAATAACCAAAAATTTGACAGGTGCATGCAAGTCATTCCAAACCCATTTTATATTTGTGCACAGTTTAGCTTCTTTCTTCATAAATCTTGTGTTAAATCACCTAGATAAAAGCAACATCCACTCACCTCCCAAAGACACCCTTATAAAACTGATGGAATTACTTCAATTTGCCTGCAAAGGATAAGTATTAAAATGTCCAAGCAATTATTCTTCTTGTTATTTTCTCAATTAGGGGACTGAAATCATGATAGTTCGGCTTACCAGGGACTAGAGGCATACCCAGATATCTAATTGGGAAACTACTTTCCGTAAAGTGAAGAGCATCCAAAATCTGGTTATTTAAACCTTCAGATACACCTGCACAAAATACTTTACTTTTAGAGTATTAATCTACAAGCCAGAAATCACTTTAAAGTCTTCATTTTGTAATAACTTGGTATTTAGTCTATGTCATAATCAAGTACACATGCTATAAGATGCTACACTTATTTATATTGGGACCCTTTCTTCCCCTCCCCCCCCCCCCCCCCCTATTTCTTCACAATTATTTGTATTTAATTGAACTTCTTCATGTAATTGCATCTTGTGCCATGTGGCCCATGTTATCTTGTAGGTCACTACTCTGGACATTAGTAGACACAGACTTACATTAGCCATGAGAATTCTAATTTTTGGACTGTGTTGGTTTAATCTGAATTGGAGCCTTTATTTTTTATTTTTTTTGCACCATTATTTATAGTATTTGAGAGATAAAGTGAGGTTAAGGATCCAATTGGTATTCATTTGGAGCATAGGCTACAGAACATGATTATACTAAAAATTTTCATTTGCTCGTACCTAAGTTACCAAGCTTTAGGATGTGGTTTTGAGTGATGAATTTCTAGAAATTTTGAATTTCATTATGCCGCCTTTTTGTAATAGCCTTTTGCTCATATATGAATCTATTTTCCCTCTTTTTGGGTTACACGCTCTTCCTTTTTTCTCGGATGTGCAGATGTAGATAGTCTTTTATTTTACAATTAACAATATTTAAATATATTGGGTGGAAAGTTAGAGAAGCAATGCTTTCTACTTTTTATTCTCAAGTAACTTCATTCTTACACTCTTAGTTTCTTTATTAAATCTCTTTTATATATTTTTAAGTTTTGGGAGTTTTTCACTTTTTGGAGTTAAATCTGTATTGTGTGTTTTTGTTTGATCATTTTCTTGCTTATACACAATCAATACACGTTCAACTTTTAACGCTATTGTTATAACTTAGGCACAGTGTAGTCATTACAAAAGTTAATCGGAACAAGTCCTTGTCATAAATATAGAGATCTTTTTCTTAGAAGATCAAAACCCAATTGGTATATAAATTTGTATTTTGGTTTGGATCAACCAGTTATTCCAATGTGGTGGAGGGAATGTCTTACTCTCCTGGTGTTTGATGAAATTACTGTCTTCTTTGGCACAGCTTTGGTCACACTTAGGATTGAAGATCATTAGATGTTATTTGTTTAGAATAACAAAAAATGTGATAGGTGCATGCAGGTCATTCCGCCTCCATTTTTTAGTTGTGTGAAGTGTAGCTTATTTCTTCAAAAATCTTGTGTTAAATTACCTAGAAAAAAGCAACATCCACTCACTTACCTTCCCAAAGAAATATTTTACTAAAAAGATTGTAATAACTTCAATCTGCCTGCAAAGGATAAGTATTAAAACTTCCGAGCATTTATTCTTCTTGTTATTTTCTCAATTAGGGGCCTGCAATCATGATAGCTCAGCTTACCAGGGACTGGAGGCATACCTAGATATCTAACTAGGAGACTACCTTCCTTAAAGTGAAGAGCATCCAAAAATCTGATTCTTTAGACCAGAAAATATACCTACAAAAAATAATTTACCTGTAGAATATTAATCTACAAGCCTGAAATCACTTTAAAATCTTCCAAACTTTTTTCACTAACTGGACTGGGAGAAGATAAGCTCTTGTAAATCCTTAAGTTGTTTGTAAAATATAGATTAATAAGCAGCATATTCTCACATCTGGGATGGAATTTGAAGTCCTTGCAACCAAGAATCCTTTTTTTAAGCATCTGAGTTAGGAATTCCATTGCTAGCAAAAACAAATAAGGGGTCAATGGATCCCTTTGTCTCATCCACTTGACACCTCGAAAAAAACCAGCTAGTCCTCCATTTACAACCACAAGGTACGTAGGAGTGGTAATACACTCCCTCGCCCAATTAGCATATTCTGAGGGAAAAGCCACAATCTGAAGGCACTGAAAAATAAACCACCATTCTGTTGACTCATAAACTTTCCTAATTTCCACTTCTATGGTAGTTCTTAACAATCTCATGAGCTACTAGCACAATTTCTGCTATATTCCTGCTAAGCACAAACGCAATTTGGTTGGGGTTAATAATATCATTCAAGCATGATTTAAGTTTGTTAGTCAAGTTCTTTGTGATGCACTTATAAATTACACGTCAACAAGAATTGGTCTATAATCCTCCATGCTTGAAGGATTGCTCACTTTAGGGACAAAAGTAATAATTGTTGCATTCACCTCTCCAAGTAACCTACTTGAATTGAGAAACGACTGGATGGCATGGGCTACATCTGAATGGATAACAACAGGCCAAGCTTTTTGAAAAAACAAGCTGTGAACCCATCAGGGCCCAGGGCCTTCTATCCTTCCAAGAAAACATAGTCTGGTGGATCTCCAAACTTGAAACTGGAGAGCCTGTTGAAATTCTACCCAAATTTCTTGAGCCAGATGCCCCTTAGAGGTGATTCTGATAATAGTAACCCACAACCAATTGTTTAACTTGTTGAGGATCCGTTATCCTATTCCCCCGATCATACTTCAGAAAAAGTATTGAGTTTCTAGCATTTCCTATTTTAACAACTCGACAAAAGAATGCAATATTGTTTACCCCCAATTGAGGCAACTATTTTTAAATGTTTGTTTCATAAGTGCCTCCTCTCCTCTGCTAATATTCTCAGAGAATTCTCCAATCTAGAATGGGTTGGGCTGCAAAATTCACAGTATTCTCTTTGGGTCTCACTCCTCCAGCTCATAATTGACTGTTGTGCCCTCACCCACATTCTTAACTTTACCTGCCAACAACAATGATTGATGCAGCAAAACAACTTTTGCAAATTGATCGGTTTATCTTATATTCTTGTTAGCTTATTTTCATCCAAATTCATCACTGTTCAGGGTCCGCAATAAAACGAATGTATACTACGAGTAAAAATATATGTTCCAAGTTGCAAGTCTGTCATTGAGTTATATTATACCTCTGTGTTTTAAAGTTGCATGTGGTGGTATGAAATTGTCACCAAGAATGGTGTCGTAGATATTGGCAGCTTTATTATGATTGAACATGTAGTTAAAAGTTAGAGACTTAATTGGATTCCATTGGCAGCTCAATAGCCAACAGGGGACGGGTGTGTGGAACATTTATGTTCATAGTGGTTTCTCATTCCCTGATGCAAGGTACCTTTTCACAAGATTATATATGGTTGAGATGGTGCGGTACTATTCACCAGTTTGACACGGAGAAATGAGCATATCTGCCCAATGAAACCAAAAATAATTATAAATCTATCAATCCCAACAATATGATATTTCAGTCCAGGCCAAAAGCCCCAAAGAAGAAGTTGGTGAGAATTAATAATTAACCAATTAGACCTAAAGCACAATTGATATAGTAGAGCAAAACAATAGGAGGTCCAGATAGGTCTCAAATCTTAAAATGACATAGAAGCACTAAGTAAAATCCAACTTAGACTGCGAAAGTATCCCTCAAAATTAAACCCTCCAATTTCCTCTAATAATCCACATAGGATGCTTTCACAGAAATCCAGAATAATTTTTCTGGGTAAATTACATGTGCTGCTGTGTGTTACCAGAGTGCTATTGTGCTGTGCTGCTGCACTAAAGTGCTGGTTTGGATGCTTTACAGCTGTGCTGTTTAGTCTCCTTGTTATCTTTAGCTTTAAAGGTAGCTAGACGATTGTGTTGTTTGTGCACTTTTGCTTTGCTACTAGCTTTCTTTTTTTCTTTTTTCTTTTTTGATTTGTAATTTGGTTGCTGTAGTAGGGAGGTTCCCTATGCTGGTACGTTCCCTACTCTGGTTTTGGGGTTTATCCCTGTGTACTCTGTTTTGTTTCAATGAATATAAGCTGAATTAACAAAATAACAACAACAACAATAATAATAGTATAAAAAAATTACAATTTACCACTTGTGGTTTGGCAGTGTCAAAATTAATCCAAAAAGTTTCATTTACTACATTTATAGTTCTGTAGTTTGTACTCTTAGGACTAAAAAGAAACTATTAGGGTTCTATTTAAATTAATAGCTTTTATATTTTGAGGACAAATGTACCCTAAATTATCCAAGTTTGACCATGAATGAACAACACTAGTAATAATTAGTTGCCACTGCCAGCACTTCCATGCTATTAAAAAGAACCATGTGCAGTAAATATTGTGATATTAGATTTCTATTTGTTGGAGCCATGCAATTGAGAGAAACAGGACTAACATTGAAAACCTCACCTCCAATTAAAAGATTGATTAGAAAGTTGGTCCACTAATTTGATCTCTTTTACTTTTTGTTTGAATTTGTTTCTTAACCTGGTCTGGCACACAGGTTTGTTGAAGAGAAACTCCAACTCCAAGAAGACAGCCAAGTCATTGTGATAAAATTTCCCACTAGTTTCCTGCTTGGTCATTATCAGTTTATTAGTAAGCCTTTCTTTGACTCTTTGAAAATATTTTATGATATGTACTATATAATTGAGCTCATGATATAATGATATTGTCAATAGGATAAGGTAAGGCTCAGATCTACAAGCTACCAAATTCTGGAGCTTCGTATGTTATAGCTGCATCTCTCTTTCTCTGGGTAGAATAAGGTACATTCTCTATGAAACCCTTACTTAGTTTACAATAATTTTTTTTGCCTCCATGCCTATGAAGCTGTATTGAGTTTCAAGATTTCTGTTAATAGATCATGATATTTTGAGATTTATGTTCTTGGATCATGCTAATTTAATATTTGTGTTCCTAGTCCTACTGATTTGCTGCTAAAACGTATTGTTTTAAGGTGGATCTAGGTTCATATTTCAACTTCAAAAGTCAAAACTCACAGATTCATATCTCAAATTATCACTTTTGTTTAATATTTAAGTAAAATAATTATTATATAAATATTTCAAAAAACCTAATATGACTATAGGCTGATGTACTTAAACCCCCCTCTCTCAGTTTTCTTTTTTCTTTATAAATGACTATAAGCTGATTGGATTTTGAAATAATTCAACAAATGTTTTCTATATGATTATAGCAAGAAACCAAGCTCTGACATATATAATGCTTTAAAAGACTTAAGAATTCAATGGACAAGGTGTCCATGGAAAATTTCTTGAGGTACAAAACATTTGTTGATCGAACAAATAAACCATGATGACCTGATTGGTCTAAACTCTCGTACACTTCCAATTGCTCAAAGATGTAATCATGAGTTATGAGAATGGTCATAGAACATGTTTGATTTCTTATAGTGTAATATGTTTCAAATTCTAGTGATTCATTTTTTACATTGTGGTAGAGTACAACCAATTTCAAACTCTAAATTGTTCATGACCCTTGATCTCTAAGCAAAAAGATTGATCAATGGCCTCCAAGCATCTTGGTTTACAGCAATATTATAGCCTCTTCATGTCATAACATATTATGTGTATATTAATATTTCTATCTGTAATCTAAAGGTTTGGTGGACAAGATGAATTTGTGTTTGAAAATGAAGAGGAAAGCAATATAGGAGACATCTCTTATGAAGAATGGAAGACTATTATTATAGGAGCTAATTGCCTTTTGCAATGGGAAAAGCAATTCTATCCGTGTCTTCTCTACTGAGGAGCTCAAAAGAGCAACAAACTATGACCAGCATCAATGTATTTTGCAGGATAGTGATTTTAAGTTATTCAAGGGTTCTCTAGAAGGCCGCTTACCTCAGTTAAAAAGTACTGCACAGAAGAAAAAAGATTTATTGTTATGGAAGAAGTTACGCTTGGCATTATTAAAGACATTCTGGTGGGATCACAAATGAGTGTCCACCAAAATGTTCTAAAACTCTTAAGACGCTACTTAGAGACCAAATATCCAACTCCAGTGTATGAATTTGTCAAGGATAAAATTCTCTTCAATTCTGTTGGGACAATCCATTTTGAGCCCTTAAAATGGAAATGCAGGACATAGTTAATGCCATTGCATATCTTCATACTTCATTTTAAGTCTGTTATCCATAGAGATATTAGGTCAGCCATCATTATATTAGACAAGAAAAATGTAGCCAAACTGATTGATTTCTCACTCTTATCTAAACCTAAAGGTGAACTGCATGTATTCGATGCCATACGTGAGAGAATGGGGTGTGGTGCACTGAATATATTGCTACAGGCTATATAACTGAGAAGGTTGGTGTGTATATTTATGGTGTGCTCCTACTTTTGCTTTTGGCTGGATGGATGTTGAATACTCCACAGTACAGGTATAGTCCCTCCTTTCTACCAATGTTGGTGAACCCATATGATGAACAAAATTGGTTGATTGAAATCATAGATTCTATGTTACTAAAAGAAGGAATTAATCAGGAACATTTTCTTGCTTTTGCACAGATTGCCTTGCGTTGCATCTCTGATACAGCAGAAGATAGGCCGACAATTATTGATGCAGGAAAACAACTCAGTGAATTTTGAGTCTGTCTCACCTCCTTAGTTTATACTAGCTCTAACCTGGTAGATTAACATTCAGGATATTCTATGCTTTATATAGCATTTGAATGCACAAACTTGTCACCAAGACTGGAGTCACTAAATAAAATGGCAATCATGTTTATGATAAAACCATGGTTTGATTTCCATTGGGCAGCTAGAGTGGACTGTAATAAGACTTCTTATTTTTATTTTTGGATGGCTTGGATTGAACAAACTTTCTATCATTGCATGTAGTATTTTCTGGTCATAGGAAAGTATCTCCTATGACAGGTATCTCAAATCAGCCATGTACGGGTAGTCTCCATTGCATTACCAGTCTCTTTTTCTTCTTCTTTTTTTAATATACTCCATTGCATTACCAGTCATTTTTGCTTACTAATGTCACTAAAATTTCTTCATAAAGGTGACCGGTTAATGGTATAAGGCTTTTAAGTCTTAACGACTCAAAAGTAAATTATGAATGTGACATAAATCGATATAAATCAATATAATTTACACTAAGATTACATTATTATATACTATAATTATATTGCAATGACTTCATTTGAACACCAGTAGTAATTGACCGAGTAACTCTTTAAAATTCATATTGAGTTTTAAAAAATAAAATAATTCAAGCAGCTTTAGTAATCTACTTGCTGAAAAATAGCCTAATTTATATTTATCAATTTTGTTGATTTCATATTTAACATGCTTATATCTATAAAAAAAAGTAGTACCTGATACCACAAAAAAAAAAAAAAAAAAAAAAAAAAACTCCCATTTTTGTAAAATCTATGAAAGGTTATGATAGACAATATTACTCCTAATCTTTTTTGGAGAGGCTAATTCACAAACTCAAAGCTGCTACTTGTTGTTTTTGATGGAGGACGCTTACCGTCGTATCAAGACCCAACCTCAAAAAGCGTCGGTAGTTGTATAGTAGATCTAAAGGCCTCATGAAATTTATGAGATATTGAGTTCGAATCCCTACCCTTAATTTTTGGGACCGCTAAGGGATTCCTTCAATTAAGCCAATCTATTCTAATTTAGACTAGGATAAAATCTCTTCCTATTTAAATACTACAATTTTTATTGATCACACAAATTCAAATAAATGTCATGTGTCTCACATCTAATTAAAAACCAGAAGAATTTTAATGGGAGTGAATCTTATTCCAATTTTTTTAATTTAAAATTTAATTATCGTTAATTGAAATACAAAACTTTTTGTTTTTTGTGAATGAATTGAAATACAAACTTCAATGAAAAACTTATTGATAATATCATAGTCCAAAAAAATAATTTTACATTTTCAAGTTTTCAATAGATTTTTATAATGAATTCAATTTTATCACAATAGCAAAGTTTACGTATGAAATAAATAAACTAAGTATATAAATAGTTAAATAAGATTCTTCTTCTTTTTCTTTTTTACCAAAATGGAATAATAAATGATTTATTCTACTCAAGTAACTAATATTCTTGTCCAAAGCCTTGTAACTCAACCAGTTGACATCTTCTAGCTAGTCTTTCCAATTAAGGCATCCAACGTTCAAATCTCCCTACTCCAAGGCCCCAATCAGACCCAACTATCATACTATCAATATATATATATATAATATATATATATATATATATATATATATATATAATATATATATATATTGATAACCTTACCAAGAATTTTTCATGAGTTGGAAAAAATAGAAGCTAATTCTAAGATAATGCCTAAACATTCAATATTTTCTTTAAAAAAGATGTAAAGTTATAATATATATATATAATATATATATATATATATATATATATATATATATATATATCTTGTTGCTATTAATATATAAATAAATGAATTATGTGTACTAAATAAAATTCAAATATTTGGATTTCAATATTATTTTAAATTATGAACGCCACATATCATATGAACGGTATTAGTTTATGAAATAAACTCAAATAAAATTATTTAAAAATATATATTCTTTTAAAATAACATTACTTTAATAACAATAAAAAATAAAATAAAAATAAAAAACTCCATGTTATAAAGGTAGAGTGGTAACTCTTTTTAAGAGTGATTTATCAACTAAATTGTGCTTCTAATCCTGTGCACTTGTAAATCATTTTAAGGTTTAGGAGTTGCAACTCCTTTGAGATTGTGTCGTTATTACAAAACAAAATTCTTTTTTCTCTTTTATAGCAAATGACATTCAATTTATTGAGAATGTAAATCAGATTATGAGGGCAACCCTCAAGCAAAACCTGGGTGGAGCCCTCCTTATATTGTGATGTGCTTGCCAAAGCAAAGCATGAGCAACTCTCTTGCAATGTCTAATTAAATATAGGAAAAAGAAACATTATGGAACTCAAGAATAGGCACTTTCCTCCGCTGCTAAGCAACCCTTCTTTATTACGGCTATAAATTTTGATTGGTAAGAGTTAAATAATTTGTGTAGTGGCGTTTCAACTTTCAATGAATGTATTGTACCCACTGTGATACTCTTTTTATTCATTACATACAAAAAACAAGCCTCCTTCAGCTAGACACATTTCAATTCCGTTATCCATTGGCAAATGGACCAACACTTTGTCATCACAATCAACAAAGCATGAGTTTCACTTCTCAAAAAAAAAAAAAAACATGAGTTTCAGATAGTTTAATTGAAAAAAAAAATCAATAAAAAAATGTAAAATTTTGTATCTTTAAATAAGAGATTTGGAGTCAAACCTTGCATATACTAAAATTTAATTTGTGTAGGTTTCAGTTAACTCAACTAGTAAAAAACTCTTTGATGGTTAAATAAGAGATCTGAGATTCAATCTCAACATTCATTAAAATCAATGAATGTTTTGGTCTGATGATAAAAAGCTATCTCATCAGGAGTGAACGTCATAGATTGAAACTCACTCTAAATATATATATATATATATATATAATATATATATATATATATAATTAATTGGTGTTTTGATCTATGATAGAATACAATATTCATAGAACATACATCATAATTTAAAATTTTATCTATATATTAAAAAAAAATGATCCTCATAATTATTAGACTTTCACTTTTTAAAATTTTCTTTGCAACTCAAGAATTACAAAGAAAACAACATGGGAACAAAAGTTTTCAATTATTCTTGAAAACTCTAAAATCTTTTTAGTATAAGTTTTCTTTGTACCCACAAACCTCCCATGTTTATTGGTCTTTTTATGTTTCCGTCTATGTTTTTAAAAATATTACAATTTTCCAAAATCATATTATGAAATTTTCCCTATGAAGTACTAAAAAAATAATGTCAATACCCTTCTGACTTTGCATCGACTAATTCTTTCCTATAGAAGATTTCCCATTTCCATTTGCTATAAGGAAAAATAAAATATTAAAGTTAATAAATACAGAATTACACCATTCATGGGAGTTTTATCTCATAGCTGTAATATATATAAAAATATAAAGGGAAAAAATCAATTTACCCACTTTTTATTTTTTATTATTATCTATCATTCCTATATTTTATTATGTTTTTCACACAAAAAAAAAAATTTGAATGAACAAAAAGCAAGAAAACATAGAAAATACTTTATCCGTTTTCCAAAAGTAAAAACACAACCTTTTAAAAAAAAAAAAATCGTCAATTCATTGATATTTTTTACTACAAAACAGTTCCAAAAGCTAAATTATATATTTCAACATATTTTCCAAAATTACATTATGACTAATTCTTCATACCAATTACTAGTAAAATAATTTTAATAGCTCATATAAATAAAATAATAATAAGCATTCCTTCATTCCTAAAAAAGATTTCCATTTATTATAAGGAAAAAAAATTTAACTATAATAAAGATGTTAATAAATACACAATTACACCATTCATTGTATGGCTACATTAACATGCGAGTTTTATGATGGTATGAAAGTTAAAAAAAAAAACACACACACACACTTTGCCCACATTTTCATTTTGTATTTTTTTTATTATATAACATTCCAATATTTATTATAATTTATTATATAAAATCTTTTATATTTTCTTTTGGGATTTAAAATTTTCCTTTTCAAGTAATAAAGGAATATTTAAGTAATTTCAACTTAATTAGCAAAAACAAAAACAAAAATAAAAAATAAAATACTTGTAAGCTGTAACCCAATTTTGTGACTTTGTCAATGAGGTAGGTAAGCCAATTTCTTCACTTGAATGAACAAAAAACAAGAAAATACAGAAAACACTTTCTCTGTTTTCCAAAAGCAAAAACAAAACCTCAAAAAAAAAAAAAAAAAAAAAAATCCCTCCTAGTCAGTTCCAACTTTTATAAGCACCGCATTATAGAGAACCTTTTTTTTCACTGACGTATTAAATGCTTGGCCGTGTACAGAGATTGCGTATTAAAGTGCATTTACGAAACGTGTTTTGGGATTTTGTGTATATTTGGAAAAGTATCTGAAAGGTGGGTTTTGATTGGGCAAGTTGAATAAGGTCCAAGAATGGTGATTCTGAGGGATTTGCTTCATGGGTTTTTCTGGGTTTTGGATTTCCGGAGCGGGGTTTTCTGATATTTTGTGGTTTTGATCAAATATCAATTAGTGCCTCTGATAGTTTGGAGGAAATTTTGGATGATCAAGAACTGAATTTGGTGATTTTCAGGGATTTTGGGATGTGGGTTTTTGATATTTTTTGGTCTTGATCAACTATTATTTCAGGGCATATGATATTTTTTGGAGGTTTTTTTTTTTTTTTTTGGATGATCAAGAACTGAATTTGGTGATTTTAAGGGGTTTTGATTATTGGGTTTTACTGGGTTTTGGATTTTCTGAAGTGGGTTTTTGATATTTTGTGGCCTTGATCATAATTCAGTTGAGGGCAAGTGAAATATTTGGTTATTGTAGTTTAAATTAGGTTAGTGTTAAGGTTTTCCATTGGTGGTAGTGAAGATGGGGAAGACTGAGCTTGAAGAGGGAGCGGCTTGTTGTTCTTCTTACATAGACAATGATCAAAACATCGATATTGATATTGCTTTCTCTTACATTGTAAGGGTTCTTTTATTGATGTTTTATGTTGATCCTTTTATGGTGTGATCAATGCAAATTTGGTTGCTTTTTGAGAATTTGTGTTTGGATGTTGTTATCATTGGCTGCACTTGTAAGCTTGAGCTAAAGTCCTAAACAAAGAATGAAAATAAAAATAAAAATAGAGCTGGAGTGTGAACTAGAAATTGATGGTTGGGTGGTTTTGAGAATTCTGATGGATCGCTTAAATGCCCACATGCACTGGAATTTTATTTCCTTTTATTTGTTTGCTGAGATAACTAAGGAAAATGTTTGGTTTTCGTTGTTCATGTATTGATTTTTCATTATACAAAAGACTCATGTCAACAAATTGTTGGATTAGGAGGATGTTTCTTTCATGGATAATAGATGATTATGAGACTAGGCTAAATCAAGGAATTGTTTCAAGGATTATTACTGTTGATGTGTAGTTTATCAATTGAAAAGATTTGTATGTTTTATTTCTTTCTTTTCTATTTTCCTGCATCTTCTCAGCTAGCAAAAGCATTTATAAATTAGTTGTGTAATAGAATACAACTAACTCATGGGAATATATCATGTTTTCTGTTATTTCTGTTTGTGTCTAGAGACATTGTTGGTCATGTGGTTTTACAGTTCATACCAATGCTGCTCTTCATTAGATGCCTCAAGTGATTTACAAAATTTTTTTGGCTTGATTAATAGTTCAATTGATGTGATTTTGCTGGACTTTGAGATAATGGGATACTACATCCCATCTATATTGGATATTCTTTCTTCTGGGACTTCTTACTTGCTTTGATAGTCAAAAGCTGATCATCATCTCAAGCTTGAATGAGGTTGCTTCTGTTAATTTCTATCAAAAAGTTAACTAAGGCTATGTCCGAACCGTTTGGATTTATACCTCCAAATATAAAATATCAAAAGATATGTTTTCTGTCACAAATTATCTTGTTGAGGATGGAATAGCCATAATTTCCTAATTGTCACACGCTGACTAGATTCCAGAAGAAGGAAAGAGATATTTACTTTGAACAGTCTTTAAATGGTAGGGGGTGCCACAAGCCCAGATCCCCAACAGAGATATTTGATATGGGTTTGGTGGTGAGAGCCTAGGTTACCAAACCTAAAACTTGTGGCATAGAATGTAGATCACTATGTTTCAAGTTAGGCTGTGGTTGTATTTGCTGCATGGGGAATGTAGGTGTTTTGGGTGTGAATTAAATCATAAAGAGACACAATGAAATCTGGAAGAGCTTCCACATGCATAGGGAACATCATTTTTTGGTTTAACTGTTTCCTCTATATCTGGTAGTCAACTGCAATTAAATCTCCACCGGAACTTATTCACTCATCAAATATGCTGCAAGAACATCAGTTCCATAGATTGCATTCAGTTGCTCCTTTCTCCGATTTTGATCGTCAACCTGATAGTTCTTTTGTACTTTCTGAACATATTCCATATTGAAGTGCCAATATATGATATAAAAAAGTTCTTAAATAATAGAAACCAAATCGTGGTTCTTTACATTTTAACTTGTAAGTGTAACAACATGATACTAGCTCCTGACCATTTATGATGCACCTTATGTCAAAACTTTCATTCAAAAGTGATTAATTTGAAGCATAAATAATTTCAGTTCCAATTATCATCCCCAACGTACTCAGTTTGGCACTTTTTGTTTTATTAATAATATTCTTATGTTGCTTATCAAAAAAAAAAAAAACATTTCCAATTATAGTGTCTAATGTACAGTCTCATTGGTTTATGTACTGGACTTGCTTTTCTATAACTCTAAGGCTTCACCACATTTTATGCCATGGTGGTTCTTGTAATTAGCCTCTTTCTTGATGTGACATTTTTTATGCAATATATTTTGAGTAATATTAAGGTTTGGTTCTGATTTTTTTTTGGTAGGATAAGAGGATTCAAGATGTTTTGGGACATCATCAGAAAGAGTTTGAGGGTGGACTTTCTGCAGAAAACTTGGGTAAGTGACGAATTAAGGAGATGTTCATCTGTTAAGATACAATGTTATGATTAAATTTAGTATCATCATTGTTCAAAATGATGATAATGGGGACAACTGATTGACAGGGGCAAGATTTGGTGGATATGGTTCATTTTTACCTACGTATCAGTGGTCTCCTTCTACTTGCTCAAAGACTTCACAACAAGCTCAAAACAATCATTCTCATGATCTGCCCTTAGAGGTATATGGTTGGTTTCTTCCTTTATATCTTTCTTACTATTCTAGACACTTGAGTTCTTTGCTCAATATGATCATGCAGGGTGCCCCACAGAATTCAAAAGTTATCATGAGACCTGAACTTGCTTCAACTTATCATGCACTACCTGAACTAAGGAATTCTTCTGTGGATAGTTTGTCTAAAGTTTGTAATTCAAGGAATTATATTTCAAATCACAAACCTCTCAAACTGTCAACCAATCAGTCTGATAAAAAAACACTGAAGTTCCGGATCAAGGTGGGGTCAGACAACATTTTAACTGAAAAGAGTGCTGCAATCTACAGCAATCTTGGTCTTGACATGTCTACATCCTCATCATCAGATGGCAGCCATACAGAGTGGGAAGGGAACTCTCCAGATTCTCATAGTAAACAGAGTGAATCTCCCTCCTGCATTATTAAGGTGAACCTTTTTTCACCATTTTGTTATCTCTTCATGTGTTTCTTCGGGCAGGTGTTCATATAATTCAATTATGTTTTTGGCCATGCCAATGTGATGAAGCAGATCATGACTTCTTTTCCTATTCCAAATGGCGTGCTATTGTCTCCTCTTCATGATAATTTGGTTTGCCCACTGGAAGAAAAAAATCTCTTAGATGGAAGTAGATCTCCACCTTTTAAAGAGATGGATGCTGTCTTTGAAAATGAGTTTGCTTCAAAAATGCATTGTAAAAAGGTGCTCAGAGAGAAGAAAAAGAATTTTGGGGATAAAAATGAGAGGTTTGTTGAATCAAAGAATGGGAATTTTGAGGATCCTGTTAATCCTGTTAATGCTGGTTTGAAGAATGAAGAAAAAATTAAGATCTCAGTGAGCAAGGAGATTGCATCTGATATCTTGAAGCTTCCACCTAAATCTAGTAAACATACTAATGGTGGTGGCTTGGGAAATGGTATTGCTATGGCTGCATCTGAACCCAATATGGGTAAGGCAAAGGAAAAAAATTTCTCCTCACACTTGGTAAAAGAGGAAACTTTGGGGTCAATAGCTTCCAGGAGTGATGATGAGCAGAATACAAAGAATGGTTTGGCAGAAATGATCCAGAAAGATAAAAATGTAGTCTATGATATAAGAAAAGATGGCAGAACCAAAGATGATAGAAGTTGTAATTTGTTTGAACGGAATTGTGACATGCCAAAGGGAAGCAAAGTTTGTGATTGGGGAACAGCAGCTCCCATAAAACAGAATTGTGAGAGCAAAGCCACCCACCAACAGGATGGAGTGAATATATCTCACGGGAAGGAATCAGCTGGAGGACAAAAGAAGTCTAAGGAAATCCAAAATCACGATAGCTCAGCTACCAGGAAGTCAAAAGTGAACTTGAAGGTTAGTTGTTCTTCCGCGTCAAAAGATAATGTCGCTTACAAAAGTGGCTTTCCATCCAAAAGTAAAGGAGATGAAAAATTACACAAGGATTTGGAGAAGGCAAAAGATAGCCAGAGTGAAAGCATGTCTAACAAAAAACTGGTTAAGAAAGAATGTGTAAGTGATACATCAAGGAATCCTCTCAAAGATCAGGGAAGGGACTCTAAACTTGAGGTTTTTGAGAAAAAATTCCTTGCATCCAGCAGCAAATCAAGGGACGGTTCAGGTACCCATCAGGCAAAGGACTCTAAGCTTGAAGTGTCTGGGAAAAAATCAGTCAAAGAACTATCCGGGAAAGGATACCATGCAATCAGCAACAAATCTAAGGAGACCTTAGGTAAAGATCTTGCGAAGGACCATAAGCTTGATGTTTCTGAGAAAGAATCCTATGCATTCAGTCATAAACTAAAGGAGAGATCAGGTTATAAACAGAATGATCTCCCATCATCTTCTGAAGCACATCTGAAAGGACACATGAAAGGTGCAACTAAGATACCTGATCCTCGTCCTTCTGAGGTTGCTCCAGTAGTCATAGAGGAAAATTGGGTGTGTTGTGACAAGTGTGAGAAATGGCGGCTTCTACCATATGGTACAAATCCTGACCACCTGCCAAAGAAGTGGCTGTGCAGCATGCTTACTTGGCTGTAAGTTCTCTTCTTGGTTTTATGAAGTTTTATGTAAAAGATAAACTGTATGAATTTTGAATGATGATTATGGATAAATTGTGATTATGAACAAACTGAGAATTATGCTGTGGTGATTTGTGATCTCATGAAAAGTACCTGAGTTCTTGGTCAAGAGAGGTTTTATAACATGGAAAATGACCAAGCTTTGGCTGCAATATCTGAAATGCTTCTTTTTTCTTTCCCTGTTGTTTTTATTCACTTGGAAATTAATTATTTAGCTTGCAAGGTCGGTTCACAACTCACGTCATAAGTGTTGAAGTCTACAATTAAGTCAACATTGGGTCTTGAAAATATGTTTGCTAACGTTACCTTTTTTGTAGTAAGCAGATAGTAGTAGTCTAGTAGTAGAGTACCCATCTAGATGTTTGGATAGAGATTTTTTTGTAATCCTCTCTCTTGCTCTCTTCCCAATGATTGAGTGATAAAACTGTTTCAGGCCTGGAATGAATCAGTGTAGTTTTAGTGAGGAGGAGACAACAAATGCTCTGAATGCATTATACCAAGTTCCCATTTCTCAGATACAAAATAATCAGCAGACTTACCCTGTTGGAACTGCACCTGGTGGAACTTTGCTTGAGGCCCCGCATCTTAACCAAAACTGCCAAGATCTCGTTTTCAGTGCAGTGACCAGTGGTGGAAAGAACAAACTTAGAGCAAAAACAGTATCAAATGAAGATCCTCATATTGGTTCCAAGGATGTGTTGAACTTCAAAAAGAACCAACAGGTCCCTGTTAAAAGCAAAGGTTTACAGAATCTCAGCCAATGTTCCCTGGAATCGAAATCAGAGGAAAGACCTAGTAAGAACTACTAACTGCTGGCATACTGTAAATAACTTGTAAGATCTAGTATTTATGGTTGTCTTTCCTGAACTCCATTTGTAAGCATCAATACATATAGTGAATTGACTTGATGGAACTTATAAAATTTTATTTTAGGATAGTGAATTCTCAGAATCTTGTAGATAAGCCTGTTTTGATGACTTCAATGTTTTTAGTGAATTTTATTTGATGAATAATTCCCAATGTTGATGCCTTTAATATGACTTATTAAAAAAAAGGGTTAAATGCAGATAACCACCCTAAACTATGGGATACTTGCAATGCACACAATAAACTCTAAAAAGATTGCAGTCGTTTCCATTGTGCCAATTAGCACCTTCTCATCCAAATCAATTTTAAATTTAACAGTCACATGACATGCACTTGACCATTAAGTGGCAAAAGATGCAAATGCCCTTTTAGTCAACAAATGGTAATAAAAAGACAGAAATACCCCCAAACATTCCTCTCTTCCCTCTCTCAGTCTCCTCACCCATCTCTTCTCACTCCTTACTAAAACACAGCCATGTTTGTATTGGCAGTGTTTATGGTCATCCTAAATGTTTCTTGAAGTCCACAATTTTGCTGATGTCTGTTTCTGTTTACAGGTAATACCAAGTCACTGAAAACAAGTATCAGGAGAGAGTATGGTCAAGATGGTTGTAGACCTTCTAAGAAAGCGAAGACAGAAAGCACACATTGTACCAATCAAGATCAGAATCCTGGTGGGTTGTCAAAGAAAGAAGTTGAAACTGATATTCAAAAATATAATGAAAGATGTTCCAGCGATATAAAGGGTGTTCCTCAGGATGGTTCATTTCCTTCTGTTAAACAATCTAAGAAACAGGGTCACAGGACTTTTGTGGAAGATAATGATAAGAGTTCTTTTGCTAGAAAGAAGAGAAAGTTGAATGAGCGGCAGGGTATTCAAATTCACATGAATGACCTTCCTCGTAATAGACAGGATTTTAAGGATGAACAGATTTCTATGGAGGAGGCGAGTGGGAGACAATGCAGAAAAGAACAGAAAGGCAGAGCATTGAAGCTTCAAGGAAATGAAACCAATACTAGGAAGGCCAGTAGTGAACCAGAAAAACAAGGTACAGTGACCAGGATCCTTTTGTCAAGTAGCAAAAACAATCCTTTAGACAGAACTGGTTCATATGAAGGCAGAAAAATTTCGAAGAAGGACCAGCATTTTGGGCAGTGTGATGGATACAATTTATCTCAGTGGACTGTTGATGGTAACAATTCTTTTAGAAGGGACTTTGGAGGTAGACATCCTTGTATTGCAGCCACCTCTAGTTCGTCCATGATTTCAGGCACAGGTAAAATTAAAGTGAATTTCAATGAATTTAAAGGTTCACCTGCAGAATCAGTTTGTTCTTCTCCTTTGAGAATTTCCAACCCAGAAACTCATACAAGGAGCCTTTCAGGGAAGGATGGCAGTGCAGATGTAGGTTTGGCTCTCACTAATAGCCCAGGAACATACTTAGTGGTTGAAGATGATGGCAGAAGCCAGCATTATGAGTCCATAAGGAAGGAAAAAGCCTTCACTGTGATTCAAGATGACTCTTCTGTGTCTCCCTCATTTGATTATCAAGGCAGGTTTACTGATCACAAAATACATGGGAAAGCTAAATTATCGACTGTCCACACTTCAAACATAAGAAACTCCCACCTGTTGAATGTTTGTATTGAAAATGACAAACATACCAATGAACCAAGCAAGAACCACCATTTCCATGATATGGCAAGAGTTAACAGCCATTGCTCTCCAAAGAAATATCTGCCTGAGAAATCTACAAACGGTTGCTCTTACAGGCCAAAGAAAGGCACTCAACTCCAATATCTGAGTCATTTAACGAGCAGGAAGAATCAGATAATGTGCACTATGAGGTGGAGAATGGATCTCATGATATTACACCTTACAAGAAAGACATAAAGGTTAGAAAAATTAAAATTCAGGGAAATAAGTCTACTAAAATTGAGAAAAATCATTCTGGAAAGAAAGCATCTGCTGGCAAATGTTTGAGTGACAGTAGTAAAAGAGTGAGCCAAACTCTATGTGATAGACTTGAGGACCCATATTCGAAGGGTGGAGAATCTACTGCCAGCAGGCAGAATCTGTTGCAGAATCATGATGATGAGAAATATTTAAAATGGCTCCCTTCAGAAAGAAACTTTCAAGAAGAAGAAGCTACAGAGAACAGTGATGACTTTGATGTATTGCCGTTTGATGATTTTAATGGAGGTGATTCAGTGAAGGCTTCACAACAACTTGGGAAGGATGATTGCCAAAATAAACTTCATCATGTTAGTTCAAGACACCCCACATGTAATAGGGATGGGAATAGGAATATAGTTGCACCAAGTCATAGAAGAAAGGATGCCTCTACTTGCGCAGCAAATAAGACTTTAAAAGAAGCAGAAGATCTTAAGCATTCGGCAGATCAGCTTAAGGTCTGTCCATATTTTGCAACTTTGATTTTTTGTTGTTTATTTAAATGTTCATATGGTTATATCTTTCAATTTTAACATTACCCTAACTTTTTGTATGTTTTTTAATTGCTTTCTAGATTTCTGGTTCAGAACTTGAAAGTATAGAGGCACGCTTCCAGGCAGCTTTAAAGTTTCTCCATGGGGCATCACTGTTAGATCCTTGTAATAGCAAGAGTGCCAAATATGGGGAAATGACATCAACTGCAGCATATAGTTCTACCGCAAAGCTATTTGAGTAAGTGTTGAATGCAATCCATGCAAAGACTCTTCATTTCTCTCTTGCTGAAGGGGAAAAAAGTATTTAAAAGGGAGGACTGAAAGTTTAGAAAATCGAGACAAGGAAGACAAAATTGAAAATAGCAGGGCCATAGAATAGATTGTGGGATAAGCAGCATTTCTCCTTGTAGGCTTTTGCAGTATTTTTATTATAGAAATTATAGAAGTTATTTTAAGGTGCTAGCATTAGTATTATTTCAGAAGGCAGCATAATATACTTGGGAAAACTGGGAATGAGTCTGCATTAAAGTAATGATAATATTATGAAATCCTGATATGTCCAAAAACAATCAAAACAAATATCCTAAGGCTCTAACAATCTGAAACGTGTGACTCCTCGAGAGTACTTATGAAATATTTTATGAAGAGTTACCCAGGGTTTGGTTTAATGCGTTTAAGGTAGATATGTTTCTTCTCAACTTAATTGAGTTGCATCACCCTTAAGATTTTATTTTATTTTTAATTATCTAAGCTATGATGTATGCCACAATTGGGTGTATACAGAACATTTAAAGTTACATGTTGATGTTTTTGAACTGCTTAAATTTACAGATATTGTGCCTGTGAATATGAGAGATGCAAAGACATGGCTTCTGCTGCCTTGGCATACAAATGCTTGGAAGTGACGTTTATGCGAATGATCTATGTTAATCATTTCATTGCAAGCAGTGACCAAAATGAGTTGCAAAAGACACTACAAATGGTTTCTCCAGGTAAAAATAAGGATGCTGTGGTTGGAAGGTAATTATGATTTTATCTAGGTTAACAAAAATGTAAAAGAAGGAAGGTAGAAATGCCAATGACAAAACTTTTCTAATTTATATGGAACTAGTACTTATCCAACTCACCCTTAACTCAGCTATATAGTTTGATTGGTGATGGAGCATAAGGTGATGATCTAAAAGAAGTATCAGAATGCACAGTATAAGTCCTCAAAAGGCCAGGGCCTTGTTTCTTCTAAGTGTGGTTTTCGGTTGGCTTCATAGGCCCAAGCTTGACTCAATTCAGCACTGTAAATGCTAATGAATGGTGCTCTGCCCGGTCTATGGACAACCTATTGGCCTAAAATGGTTTTCCTTTTTCCCAGCCTGAAACTGTTAGTGCAAAAGCTGGAGCTACCCTTGAAGTTGATCCATTTGTTGAGCAAAATTAAGTGCTTTTTCTTCTTTTGAAAGTGGTACTAAATGCGTGCTTATAAAAATAAAAAATAAAAGTAAAGGTTTAAAGAAAAAGGGGTAGTAAAGGCTAAAAACTCTAAGGAGTAGCACAATCTGCTGGGGACCACTCCTCATGTCACTGGTTCGAATTTCCCCTTCCTCCTCTGCTTAGGACCAAAAGTTACTTATAAAAAGGGAGGAGGGGGTGGTTGTTAGTAAATTCTTATCTATCTTGCTATCATTCAAACTAATTTTCCTTATGACATTTTGTTAACATTGTCAATATTTATATTGTTTTCAGTTCAGTCTCCATCATCCTCTGCCTCTGATGTTGATAACTTGTATAATCAAGCAATGATGGACAAGATGGATATAGCCAAGGATGGTAGTTCATTGCAGGTTACTGGTAATCATGTCATTGCTGCCAGAAACCATCCCAAGCTTGTGCGGCTGCTCGACTTTGTATGTATAGTCATATTAGTTTTGCTTGTTTCCTTATCATCATGGAAATTTTATTTAAGGAAAAAACTTGTGCTGGATGGAAAAAAATAAATATCTTCAAAAATGGCTGTTGCATTTGCTAGTTATGGATGGTAAGGCTTAAAAGGATCCTTAGGTGCCCAACCAAGGACCTTAAGATCAAATGACGTTAGCACCCTCTTTGTATAAATGGAGTACGAGATTTCAAACTCCTGGTCCTTGGGAGTTGCATGGGAGTTTATCCTAACCAGCGGGTCTGGGATTATTAAAGCTTTAAAAAATGAATCTTGTGATGCCTAGAGGACTTAGATTAGGAAAAGGTTAGAAGGAAAGTTTTGGTCTTGGCCTTATAATATATCTGGCAAGTTCCTAGCATCGTACCTTGCATGCTAGTAATTCTTTTTACACAAACCTCTGGGCACATCACATTGCCTTTGACTATATATGTTAAAAATAGTTTGATGGTCTTTGTGTATAACTTGCAGGCACAAGATGTAAACTTTGCAATGGAGGCCTCAAGGAAATCCCAGATTTCCTTTGCAGCTGCTAATGTAGTACTTGCAAAGACAAGGAACGAGGAGGTTATCTCTTCCATTAAAAGGACCCTTGATTTCAACTTCCATGATGTAGAGGAACTTTTACGGCTAGTACACCTTGCAATGAAGGCTCTTAGTAGCAGTTGAAGTCCTGGATGCTGTGTAGGGTTCTCATGAATGGTGAGAGTGTATTCTCTCTCTCTCTCTCCAACTTATAAACATGTATCAGCATCCATGCTTGAGGAATAGTTTCATGAAAACAGAGAAACTGCAATGAAGTCCAATCTAATTTCTGGACCTGAGCAGGTAATGACAGAGAGATGTTGCTGTTGGTTATGATTTTCTAAGGTTATACACTGCATATATACAAATTAAATTTAATGTGTAAGTCTTATGGATTCTAATTTGTGGGCTTTCAGGTCTGACATGAATAATGCAATAAGGCCTTGATTGTGGTCCAGACTTGTGCTAGAACTTTCAGAGGTTATACGCCATGTAGCCTTTGCAGCTGTTGAAAATAAGGATCAATAACGGAATTGGAAACTTTGAAATGATGCAGAGTTTTACAAGTTGAGTCTGATTTTTTCTGGTTTTGAGGTTCCACAAGTTATGGACACATCTTTCAGAATTTTCAAGCTCAGCTTTACCAATTCTTTTCCCTAATCCCTTTGGAGGTTGGACACAAAAAGAACATGAAGGGGACAGTGACCTTAGGTATGTGATCTTACCATACTCTTTCTCTCTCTTTTTTAAAAATATTCTGATGCATGTTATTCTTTGCAGGTTGCGGCATATTCAATTTTCTTACTGTGCAGTTGTGATCAAGATCATAGTTTTTGATAAAGGAAACAAACAAGTGTAAATAAGTTAGTTAGATAGGAAAAACAAATAATTATCACACATACAAAGTTTACACATTAGGATACGATAGAAGAAACAAATGAACATTTATATATGAATATATCTATACAAAATACTTGCCACTGTAACATTGACCACAGTGTTCCCAAATTGAAGATGGCAACAGATGGAGTTTTTAGTTTTTCCATGAAAAGTTGCAAAGTATGTTTCTTCTTTCCCTCTTTAAACTTGTGTTTAAGCAAGACGTGCAATGTATATATATGCTCTTTCAAAATTTGCAATAGATACCACCCTGCAATTGTGTGTAGTGTCTCCAACCCACTGGCATGTGGGCCTCACTGAAAGTAAACTAGACTGAGTTTTCAATGTTAATTTCACTGTCTCAGTTCAAAAAAAAAAAAACTTACACAACCAATAGTATAGAATGGTGGAAAAATTCCAAGTAATCAAACTTGATTAGTTTGTTGATATCTATAGACCTAAATTTTAGAATTAAGGCTTGATTATTGTTGCACCCAAAATTTAGAACCAGTTGATTATAATTTTTGATAAGAGAACTAATTGATTATTGTTGTGCTTGTATTAACCAATGATACCAAAAAAATTAAACAAAATTGACAAATCCAGAGCTGGAAAGATGTGGTATACGTGTCTTGTTAATAGGATTAAAATATTATTTAATATTTTTCTAAAAAAAATAAACATCATTTAAATATAAAATTTTGCTAGATTCGTTTACAAGAAAAATTATTTCTCAACCTTATTAGGTTGGAATAACAAATTAAATATGTGTACTCGTGTGCTGAATCAAAATCATGAATGCTATACTATTATTTTTTATTTAAAAAAAAAAAAAATCATATATGCTATACAAAAACCACCATAGTTTTCACTAATGATTGTGGAATAGACATTACTTGACTTGGGAAAAGGGTATTTTTTTAGTGTCTAATCATAAGATTGGAATCTCGTATTTAATGGTTTCAATCAGAGTCTCTTCATGTCCTCTAACCACCCGACCAAATTGCTTGAAAACCCTTCCAAGACAATGTGACATTTCACACCAAATACTAAAACTTGTCTAGGAGCACCTCAGGCCTTGCAATGTGAAAATTTTAATAATTTCTTTGAAAGAAAAAATTGAATAGAAAAGGATTGAGATTACTTTAGTGAGAAGTCTAAGCAGTGTTGAATTAGAGATAATAGAGATTCAAATGTCAAATATCAAATGTCATTCTTTGAATATTAGCAGTCACAATTCAAATAAGTTGAAAACAGTATCCTATATTGATGGGCACACTTCAAGTTGGTCCAATCAACCTTTTGGCTTTGTCAAAGTGTAGGACAAGCAAATGAATGGTGTATTTTCTATTGCACAGTTGATCAATGTATTGATAACAATACTTTCAACCCAAAATTGAGTCCCACTTTTAATTGATTTTTCTATTCTTATTAAAGTCCCTAATTTGGAAACAACTTATTTAACTTTTTGCATAAATTTTTTTTATTAAAGGTGTGCTAAATTATATTTGTACCTTGAAATCATTTGAAAAAGTGAAAAAATGCAGAAAAATAATGTTTTAAAAAGTTATACATAAAAGTTAAAATTTTAAAACTGAACTTATAAGCTAATGCTAAATATATACTAAATATTAATTTAACTTGTATTTACAAAAAAAAAAATCTTAATACTTATTACATATAACTAACCATAAAATAAAATAAAATAAATTCCACTGTAGACATCTACTGGTAGTCTTTTTATAACTAAACAAAGTGATAAAAATAAAATAAAAAATAAAATCCTTTTGCTTGTGAATTAAAAAACCCAAAGATTATTTCTCTCTCTCTCTCTCCCTCTTCCCATAGTGGTGGAGCTACCCGTGAATCACGGTCAGCTAAGGCCCACACATAAATGGCCATGATCTCTGGGACCCAGTAACACATCACTTCATCACCGTCCAAATCAACTTACCCTAGCCCATCACATCCCATAAAACCAGTCCGCTATTCTTTTTTCTTCTTGGGTAATTGGTTGGGTACTTTTTTTTTTTTGCTATGAATTTGATTGGATATTGGGCTTTGATTAAGAGAGCCCGCAGTCTTTTTCACCTCCTAGGAGACCACAGTCCCTTGACTCTTCTCCCTTTGTTTTGTCTTTCACTTCTCTTTGAAAGAGAAATGTATAATTTTTCTTCTGAAAATAACATCATGATTATTATGGTCTTGGCATCAAATAGTACATTACTATGCATCACTTAGAAACATGGGTTTTAACGGGTGACTTCAAGGCATAGAATTAAGAATATTAACTGTTGATTTCTTAATGATTAAGTCGTCTACGTACACAAATTAAGATCATGGTTATATGTAATTTATTTTTTATTTCTATACAATTTGATGATATATTTGATAGTAATAAAAAAAAAATATTTTATAGTGTATTATACCTTAACTTATATTCTTTGAGTCTTCCCACCAAAAAAGAAGAAGAAGCTAATAGTCTTAGAGCACTTGTTAACAACACTAATCTATAAGTAAACATTCTCCATATTCTATACTAACTTATATGATAGTTTATAAAAAAAATTAAATTAAATACTAGCTTATGAGGGCGTTTGGATGCAGCTTAAAATTGCTGCGTCCACGTTTTGCTGTTTTTTTTTTTTTTCCGCTGCTATGGGGGACAAGTGCGCAGTGCGCGCACTGTGCATGTACTTTTTTAGCAATTTTTTATTAAAATAGGGTCTCGCAGCACTATTTACACATTTAAAAATTATTTTGCTACAGTGTTTTCAGTTTTCAGTTTTCAGCAATAAGTTCTATCCAAACAGATCCTATATGATATGGTTTCTTAAATAGTTCAATTCATATGTGCATAACAAATTGGAAAGTAATTAGAAATATATTCTGTGGTTCATAATTGTTGGCTGCCCAAAAGATGAAAATGATCAAATCAAGTTGGGTACAATAAAAAATAATAATAAGGGATTATGAACTAACATTTGGTTAAGTTTCTAAAAATAAATAATAAAAACAAACAAATTTGGTTAATCAATAAGGTTACATAGAGTCCCATACAATTTTTTTTTTTTTTTAAAGTTACATAGAGGCATCGTGAACCCCAAAATTATTTATTTCCCTTCCCATATCTTTAGAAGCATAGAGCCACAGATCTTTCCTCAGGGAGGAAAAATTGATCATTCTACATAGAGCAAGACTTATGTACAATACTTAGGTATTGCTCCTTAAGTTCCCTTGCATGTGGATTTTTTTTCATGGGAATGAAGTGTATTTTTTAATTAAGTAGCCACATGACTGAATTTTAAGAATGGAACCTAAGGAATAACACTTAAGGTATTGTACCTAAATTTTGTCCTTCTACATAGCATATTATTTGAAGGTAGCGTACGTATTGTTTCTCAACCAAAAAAAAGGTACCGTACATATAAAATCCTAACCGTTCATCTATATTAAGTAAAACTAGTTACTTGTTTAGTAGACAATACTTGTATTTTTTCCAAAAAAAGATTGGTGTTACTTTACTCTTTGCAAAAGTCAAAACCCGTATTGAAGAATCCATTTAGGTCACACTTTTTGTAAAAACCCCGAAATTTCATCAAAATCACACACACAAAAAACTCTTACACTCTATAAAACCTCAAGGACAATTTTGTCATTTTACATGTATATTTATATTCTTTCAACCATTGTCACAGGGTTAAAAATACCAAAATTAAGTAAAGAAGAAGAAGATAGATTAAGTAGATTAATCAATTCAGAAACTCATTATCATCCTATCGTGTGTGTGTGTGTGTATTTAGTTACAGTAAGGAGGGGAGGAAAGAATTTTGGATGTCATTGACACATTAGAAGATACTAATCAATTAAATTACAAGACTCTTAGTAATTTGATTTAACTTATTTTCATCACAAAATATAGTATGCTTTGTCAAGAGCCTTATAACTTAATGGTATTATGTTTGGCCTCCCTTATCAAAAGAACTAAGATTCAAATCCCCTTCTTCTACTTATTGTAACCATGAGAGAGAGAGAGAGAGAGAGTAGTATTTTAGGGCATTAGACAAAGACAAATGACTTTCTTTTTTGGTGTAGATAATATTCATTATACAGTACTCTAATTTATAGATAAGAGACTATACTTAGCTTTAGCAAAACAAACTAATAAGAATAAGTTATACCAAACGAATACTTTGATCACTCACGTACGACTCTTCAATCTAGCATTTTAGCTAAATTAGCCACAACGTAGCAAAAAATCTCCCACACCCAATTAGGCAATACTTTTTTGGAAATTTATAAAAAGCTAATGTACATTCTCACTCTCTCAAACTAAGGTATTATATCCTTTTGTAAATCCTTTATCTTTTTCCTTTTTTATTTTTTTATTTTTGTATGTTCACATCTCTCTCTCTCTCTCAATGGTTAATATGGTCATGGGGTGTTAAGGTGGTCATTGTGTTGTGGGTGTTGCCCTAGGTGTTGACTTGAAACATTGTTGATCACTTGATTTAGTTGTTTGGCACCATCATCGATTGCAGTTATATGTAGCAACAAGTTGTTGATTGTGGCTGGAGGTTGGACAATGGGGGAATGTGGTAAAAAAAAAAAACTATTAAAAAAATATAAATTTATTTTAAAATGTTTTAATAGGAATACATGAAATGTAAGGTATATTGTAAAAGTGGACAACTAAAGTAACAAATGTGTTTTTTTAGAGAGACAATATGGCCAAAAAGAATACAAAACTAGATTGTCATAAAATTATAAGTGGACTACAATTTTTTCCATTTTAATTTTTATGTGCCATAAAAAAATCCATATAAAATTATAAACACTGTTCAAAAGTAAACACTTGTAAATATCATTTTTTTTAATTTATAAAATAAAAAATATAAATTTAGAAGGATATAAAAGTAAAATAACCAATTTAAAATTAGTAGTGGACAACTAAAATAAACATATATGCATTTTTAGAGAGACAATATGGTCAAAATAATACAAAACCAAACATGAATACTCTTACCGTTAAAATTTAAAAAGTATTAAGTGGACTACAATTTTTTTTGTACCAATTTTTATGTCTCATAAAAAATATCTACTTGATAAAATTATAAAGAGTCCGATTAATTAATATCTTTAAAACATACGTTAATCATCTATATTTAAAAATATTTTATGAAAAATTGAAAAAATCTATCAAACTATAAATAAGGTTCAAAGAATCAAAAGTAAACACTTGGAAATATAACTGTTTTTTTTTATAAAACAAGAAAATATAATTTTTTTTATTTGATAAAGAGACTTTTTTTAGAAGGATATAAAAGTAAAATATCCAATATAAAACTAGTAGGAGTAGTTATTAATTAATAGCATTTTGGCATTTTGTTTCCCCTTTTTTCCTTTTTCTCTCTTTTACACTTTTTCCTCTCTCACGCAGAGATTCCTCATTCAGAGCCCACAAAAACAAAAACCCCCTCGAAGATCCAACAATGCCACACACGCACACACTCTCTCTCTCTCTCTCTGTCTCTCTCTCTGCTTCCTTTTGCAAAACTAGGGTTCTCTCTCTGTGTGTCTCTCTCTCTCTAGGTCACACTTTGTAAAACCTCAAATTTCATCATAATTACACCAAAAAAATAGTCTTTCTCTATTTCCCACTTCTAATCCCTCGTCAAGTTTCAAAATTTCGGAGCTTTGGATTCGATTCAGCTCTGAATTCTTCATTTCCTGTCAGATCAGAGCTAAATTTGTGGAAAAGTTTGAAACTTTTTTTTGAGGGGTTTTGTTTTTTGATTTGGGGGAGGTGTTGGATTTTGTGGGTTTTTGCATGTTGTGTTTTTTGGTGGAAATTTGAGTGATTTTGTGAAATTGGGGATTGATGGTTTGGTTTTGTTGAATATAGAAAATTAAAATAGAGTAAAAATTAGGGTTTTTCAGGGTTTGGTTTTGATTTGGTAGGGTCTACATGTCTAAGCCTTAGGGGGGTCCTCCTCTGCTCAGTTGTGGAGGATCCCTATTGAAAATATGTTAAAAAGAGAAAATAAAAATTGGGTTTTGAAGTCTGGGATTCTCTGAGGGCATGTGTGTTTGTGTGTGAATTTTTTTGATGAAAATTGTTATGTTGGTTGAGTTCTGGGTGGAAAATCAAGTGGTTTAGTAGCTGATAAGGTTTGTATATTTCCTGTGGATTGGTTTTCTTGTGGGTTTTGTATTAGATTTTGGTGGAAATGTTTGGTTCTGTTCCGGACAGAGGCCATGATAGCAGTGGAATTTCGGTTCCCGTTTTGATTCCCTGTACATTCCTGTGGCGAAATGGGGGAAGAAGCGTGGCACTTTGTGGGACTTTCACAAGGTTGGAGGCTAAAAATGATCATATTTTGACGTTTATGTTAATACCCAGATCTGTATTTTTTTATATTATTGATACTTCTAAAGGTTTTTCATCTTTCGGTGATCAAAA
Source organism: Castanea mollissima (assembly GCA_014183005.1). Classification (NCBI taxonomy): domain Eukaryota; kingdom Viridiplantae; phylum Streptophyta; class Magnoliopsida; order Fagales; family Fagaceae; genus Castanea; species Castanea mollissima. The sequence goes on from JACAVU010000004.1 coordinate 10,010,145, forward strand.
TATGTTTAATTTGCATTCGTTTGGATGTGGCTTTTAGTATATAGATTAAATATGTGATATGGGGTTTTTATTGGATTTATTGTTTGAATAGGTGGTCAGGAAGTATACCTATGTCTCTGGTGGAGGGACGCGATGACGTGTTTCAAGTTGTTTGCAATTTGACACCGGGAAATCACCAGGTTAATGAGCTATTGTGATTGATATGGTTATACTAGGCTCTAGGAAACAGACATACCCCTTATTTTTAACTGCTGTTATGTCTTAACATTTTTTTTGTAACGTAGAAGTCAATATGATTGGATTTTAGAAACATAAAAATCAAAGATGGTTAGAGTTAACAGTCAATTTTAGCTATTAAAGCTGCTACTAAACTTATTTCAAGGTTAATATATAATGCCAAACATGTCATTCCACTATGAGCAAAAATGGTTCATGGAACTAATGTATTAAACCTACAGCCTACTTGATATTAGACTTGAAGAAGATATGATTGTAGAAGTTTGAAGCTTGCCTTCACTTTCCGAAAAAAAGAAAAGAAAAAAAGAGAAGAAGTTGAGTTATGTCTTCTGAATGTTGACTCTTTTATTTTTTTGGGGGGTGAGGCTTGGTGGTTGTTGTAGAGACATATAATGGAAATTTTTTTGAAATTAATCAATAACAGGATCATGAAATCCACAGCCTTCCCAATATTTTATTTGAAGTGGAAATGATTGAAGAAGTTTGAAGCATGCCTCTTTGGGCATTGATGGTTCTTTGTAATAGATGAGTCGGAGTTCATATTCGCTTGCAAGGTCCATATCTTTTCCTGATCACTGTGTGCTAGACACTTTTATCTGCCGTTCCGTTGCTACATAGTATTGAGTACTGTGTACTTCTAAGCCATAATTCACTTCATAGCTTACAATCTCCCTACAATCAATCAGATAGTCTTAATTTTCCCATCCTTAATTCTAGCCTAGTAGGCAACTGGGGCTTTTTATTATTATTTTGTTTAAATAATTTATTTGAAGAGTCAGGGGGTGTAAAATCTTGGTGGAATTTTAACTAGTGTTACGTAGTAGAGAAAATTATTTACTATGACTGGTTTTGAGATATCTCTAAGGCGAGGCGCCTTTAGTGAGGCGCTTGCCTTTAGAGCCTAGGCGAGCAAGGCGACCTCCTTAAGCCATGAAAAAGGCGCTAAGGCGAGAGCCTCAAGTTTTTATTTTTATTTTTTTAATTAATTTTTTTTTATAGAAGTTTGTTGTGAAACCTATTTTTAGACTATTAATTTCAAAAGGCATTTTATAAAACCTATTGTTAGGATCCTTACAGGGGATAATTTGAGGGGTAAAGGGTTGGATTTTGTTGATTGGTGTATCATGTGTCGCAGTAATGGGGAGATGGCAGATCATTTGTTACTACACAGTGGAAAGGCTTCTCGACTGTGGAGTTTGGTATTTAGATCTTTTGGGTTTTCTTGGGTCTTGCCTAGATCAGTTGCGGATACTCTATTCAGTTGGTGGAATTGGCCTGGAAAACATTTGTCTAGCATTTGGAATTTAGCTCCTTTATGCTTGATGTGGTGTCTTTGGAGGAAGCGCAATAGGAGGACGTTCGAGGACATGGAAAGCTCAGATGACCAGCTTTTGGCCTCTCTTAGTGGCACTCTGTTTCATTGGTCTAGGGTTTGGGGACTCACCTCTAGTGATTCTCTCCCTATGTTCTTTAGTTCTCTCCTGTGTACTTAGTTTCTTTTCCTTTCTTTTTCTTTTTACTCTTTCTTTTCCCTTTGTATTTATCTCTCTGTCTTATGTTTTTTTGCATAAGGTAAGGTTCTTGAATATATATCTTTTTTACCTATAAAAGAAAAAAAACCTATTGTTAATTAAATTAATTTACAAATTTGTTTTGTAAGACTTATTGTTATATAGAAGCTAATTGTAAAATGTATTGTTAGAAATAACTAATAGAGCCTAAACCATGTTAATCCTATTTTGAAATAATTTGGTAGACCTAATATCTTCATGCTATACATTGGAAAACACTTCATTATAATATTATAATACACTAGGTACATATGATTGAAGTTCTATATGTAAAATAAATATATTAAGAATTTGGCGCCTCGCTTTACTCAGGCTAGCGCCTTTTTGTCGCCTCACGCCTCGGGCGATACAAGGCCTTGGCTCCTGAAGGTCGCCTTTGGAGAAAATTGAGCGGAAATTAGCCGGTTGGAAGAAGTTGTACTTGTTTAGAGGGGGTCGATTGATGTTACTCAAGAGTACATTATCTAGTCTTCCTACCTATTTCATATCTTTATTCACCATTCCTATTTATGTGGCTAATAAAATTGAGAAGTTGCAACGGGATTTTCTTTGGGGTGATAGCAAGACTCATTTGGTAGAATGAGATAAAGTTTGTGCGCCTATAGCTAACGGTGGCTTGGGGATAAGAAAACTTACTACTTTCAATAAGGCTTTATTGGGGAAATGGTTGTGGTGATTCGGGAAGGAAGATGATCGGTTATGGAGGAGGGTGGTAATTTCAAAATATGGGGAAGAATGGGGGGATGGATAGGGGAGTTTATGGGTGTGGTTTGTGGAGAGGTATTCGTATGGGATGGGAGGATTTTAGCAAAAATTGTTAGTTTGTTGTTGGGTCGGGGAATAGAGTGAGATTTTGGCAGGATGGGTGGTATGGGGATCAACCTTTCAAATTGGCTTTCCCAAGGCTGCATGGTGTTGCCATTGATAAGGAGGCATCTGTAGAAGCTTCTTTGTCAAGGCAGGGGGCAGAGGATAGAAGAATTTGGGATGTTCGTTTTAGTTGAAGACTTGATGATTGGGAGATGGATGAAGGACTGCATTTTCTTTGTATTTTGGGAGCTAATACTCCTCCACTGGATGTTGGAGACCGGATGAGTTGGAAGTTGAAACCTAATGGGGAGTTCGACATCTAGTCGTATTACAACAAATTGCGGGATTCCCCCTCAATTGTCTTTCCTTGGAAAGGTATTTGGAGAGTAAAGGCACCTAGACGGGTTTTTTTTTTTTTTTTTTTGTTTGGTGTGTAGCTTGGAATAAGATCCTAACAGGTGATAAATTGAGATTGAGGAGATTGGATTTTGTAGATTTGTGCATTATGTGTCGACATTGTGGAGAGATGGTAGACCACTTCTTCATTGTGAGATGGCTCATCGGTTGTGGAGTTTTGCCTTAGCAACTTTTGGTTTGTCTTGGGTTATCCCTAGATCGATCCCAGATTTGCTTTTTGGCTGGTGGAATTGGTTGAGGAAGCACTCGTCTCAGATTTTGAACTTAGTTTTGTTGTGCATCATAAGGTGTATTTGGAAGGAATGGAATTGGCGGACTTTTGAGGATTTAGATAGTTTTGGTGATCAGATGCTTGCTTCTTTTAGTGGGACTCTTTTTGATTGGTCTTGGGCTTGGGGACTCACGACTAGTGATTCTCTCCCTTCTTTTCTTAGTTCTCTGTCTTCTTTGTAATTAATTTGTTGTCTGGTTTTCTTTTATGTTTCTCTTTGTTTTTCTTTTTGTATTTTCTGGGTCTGCTCTATGTTTTTTGTGCATAGAGCAGCCGTTCGCATATAAAACATTCGTACTTATCAAAAAAAGAAGAAGAAGCCCAATACCTTAAGGAGGCTTGATTGCTTTCAGGGAAAACTTAGGTAGTCAAAGGCTTAGTAGCTATGCTGATAGATGTTTGGAAGAGCTGCTAACAGATTCTTAGCATCACTGATGGTGTCAAAGAAACATTTCTTTCCTCCAATGAGCTCTAGTTCAAACAGTACCTCCTCTCCCTATAAAAGTGGTTGGAGGTAAGGTCATTGCTCAAAACTCTTTGGGTGTGTGTTTTAAACATAATAATAATAATAAAACCCCTCTCGTCATTATTTCTAAAGCCCAAACACGATTGAAGGATCTGTAGATATAGGCTCCGTTTGTTTTGTTGTAATATAATTTTCTGATGTAAAAATATTTTACAACTGAAATTTTTTTTGTTATACAACCTAACAAGCACTGGAAAATGTTTTCCAGAGCATTTTCAGGAATTGTAAAATATTTTACAAAGAAACAAATGTAGCCATAATTGTGACTGGCCTAGACATGAAGCATGGCCTTTAAAAAAGTACATGGTGGTGTTGTGTGCGCTGTTGTAGTGGACATTGGAGCATCTTTTGTTATGCTATAAGGTTGCTTTTGAGTAGTGGAGCTTCTTTTTTCATATTTTCTGGTTTCAGTGGGTGCTCCCAGAAAAGTTGGCAGAATTGGGTAGGCAAGCATTCTTTGGATGTTTGGAATATTTTCCTGTTATTTGATGTGGACTTTGTGGAGGGAACGAAATTGTCGTATATTTAAGGACATCAAAAATTCACTGGCTCAGTTGATAGCTTTGTTTTCTCAATTGTTGTTTGATTGGTGCTGTGCATGGGTTTTACTAGTAGTAACTCCATTGCTGATTTCTTTGAGTCTTCATCCTTCTGTACGTAATCTTTTGTGATTCTTTAGATTTTGTCCATTAAGGTGCTGCTGCATATTCTTAGAGGCACAAATATATACTTCTAATTGTTTTAGAGGTCTTCATTGTTGTGCTGAGTAATAATGGATATTAATACATAATATAGTTATTGAAAGCTGCTGTTGATGCTGAGATTTGTTGTTTTCATACCCATGCAGTACAAGTTTTGCGTTGATGGAGTGTGGCGGCATGATGAGAGTCAGCCCTTCATAACAGGGGATTATGGGTTAGTGAATACCATCTTAATAAGGGAACCGGATATGATTCCCCCTACTTATAGTCATCAACCACCTGACATGGACATGGATTATGATGTCGTTATGCCCCCGGTAAGGCAACATATATATATTAAAAAATTAAAGTCCTGTTTCTCAAATGCTGCTAGCATTCCAATAACTGTTTTATTTTTCTTGGTTGCGACAGTAATTATAGTTACTGTCCAAGTGTCATAATATGGCAATCAGATGTAAGTTTCCCCCACATCCTTGAAAGTTCTTCACACCTACGAATAATTTGTGATAATAATTTCTTACTTTGCTTGCAACTGTCCAAGTGTCATAATGTGGTTATCAGACAAAGTAATAAATTGCAGAGAGATAAATTTCCCCCTAAAAAAAGATGAAGAATTAAGGGACTTGAAAATTTTCTGAAAAGTCTTTTTAGGTTTTGATTAGCCAGAAAATCTGTTGTTGATTTTGCTTCTTCCTGCTTGCCAGAAAAGAACAATCCAAGAGCTATATACATTGTTGATAATCATGATAGTGTTTCATGGTAATATTTTTAGCTGTTCAAGTTTCTTGGATTTAGTATTAATTTTAATAAAAAGATTTTTTATTTTATTTATAGGGGGAGTTCTAAAGTCATTGTTAGTATTTTGTTTTAATACTTTTATGTTTATTATCTGGTAATATAAAATAGGTCACTTTGTTGCATGGTCCTTTGCAGGAAGCAGTTCCAAGGATATCAGTGACTGATTTGGAGGTTTCTCGACACCGTATATCTTTGTTCCTGTCTACACATAATGCTTATGAGTTGCTTCCTGAGTCAGGCAAGGTTCGAATGCTTTTACCCTTTTAAAGAGCTATTTATGTTTTAATTATCTATGATTTTGCCACTCTTTGCTTGGTAAACTCATTGCTTTCAAGTTCAATTGTCTTAAATCTTTCATTGTGCAGATCATTGCCCTGGATGTTAACTTACCTGTGAAGCAAGCATTTCATATTCTCTATGAGCAGGTGACTGTCCTTTTACATGCAGAAACCCATTTAATCAATTAGAGCACATGCACTGACAGAAGTGCGTGTGTGTATTGATATGTGCGTGTGTGTGTGTATTGGTGGTTGGGAGGGGGGGGGGGTGTTGAACTGACCCAATTGCTTTATATTAGTTTCTAGGGCCTGTCTTTTTATTATGCGAGTTGTTTGGCTTTTTCATTTTCTTTTGAGAAAAAAGGGTGTTCCTAGATGTGTAGTTGATCTTTTGATGCTTATAAGTTTGATGGTTATTATCCTTCTCCTTTGGGTAATGTAAATTAGCAGCTTTGGTGTTTTTTTATTTATATATATATATTTTTTATGCCTGTCTTTAGGTTTTTCTGTCATTCACTTTTTTAATTACTATTTTGTTCTAGCATATGATCTTTTTACTTGTGTGTCTTTGCTGATTATTAGCCTTTCTTTTTGGGTACTGAATTGCTGATTATTAGCTTAGATGTACGTCTTTGCTGATATAAGCTACTTCCAGGGAATCTCTGTGGCTCCTCTCTGGGATTTTTGCAAGGGCCAGTTTGTTGGAGTTCTTAGTGCGTTGGACTTCATCCTAATATTGAAAGAGGTATCGTTGGCTTGAAGTAAACTTCTATGTTACCTTGTGCCATGGTGGTTTTGAAGGAAAACTGTCCTTTGTTTTAAAATTTAAAATGTACATGGATTGACATCAGAATATCAGAAACTTTTATGTGCTGGTGATAGCTATAAAGGACGACTATATTTGTAATTTGAAAAAAAAAGAATGTACTAGGGTTTACATAAGAAATATTAGAAAACTATTGATTTTATGAAAATTTACAACTCTCCTAAGACTTGTGGTTGTGCAAGGTACACAATGCTTCTTAGTCTTGTGAAACCCGCCAAATTAAAAAGTAGCACCAATGTGGTGCTACATTACTGCCATAAGACTGTTCATTTAATTATTCTATATTCTCTTCATCTGCTGACATCACAAGTCTCTGTATCATGAGCTTGGGTAAAAAGGGGACTGCCTCCGGGTCACTTGATTTGTTATGATTCTAGTAAATAAACCACTTTACAAGGTTTTCTGATTTATGCATCTTTGAAAGATACCTATCAAAAAAAAAAAAAAAAGCATCTTTGAAAGATCAGTTAGTTAAGATTAAATTCAGTAGCTTATTTTGTATGTTAAGGAGAGTATTATTTAATGGGTATACATCCACCTGCTTGAAAAACTATTATTTGATTTCTCTTACGAGGAGAGGAGGTGCCATTTGAGCTAGAGTTTATTGGGAGAAAGTAGTTTAGGCAATCATTTGCGTGATAGTTTTAGTTTTCATGCATCATAGTTTTGTTGTGTTGTTGGTACCTTAGTACACTGCCCCTGTGCTTTGGTTCCTTTTATTATTTTAATTTTTCAATAAAGCATTATGACTTATCAAAAAGGTAGTTTGGGCAACCATTTTAAAAAAGATCCATGCTTTGGAAAATCCTTCTTGGAATTTTGGCCTGTAGTACTGTACACCTTAGCATGGTTAGCTTTTGTTATGCTTATCAATATGTTTATCCTTAGCTCTTGAATTTTCATGGCTGCCAATCCCAATTTATTTATTTTGATAACTTCACCTACCGCAATCCTACAGAAAAGCATTTGTAAACTGATTCTTATATATTTGAATATTGTCTGTGGTTCATCCCTTCTTATATCTTGACTGCTTGCTTGATCGTCCAAGTTTATTTTGTCTTCTGGATGCTCATTTCCTCAATGTTTTCTTTGAAAAACAAACAAACACTTGTGCTTGTAGATAAAAGCATACCTTAGGTCCTTTTAACATGTGTAACCCTCTGAATTTCAGCTTGGGAGTCATGGATCAAACTTGACAGAGGAAGAGCTTGAAACACATACTATAGCAGCTTGGAAAGAGGGGGGAAAACTACATCTTACTAGAACAATGGATGGCAATGGGGCATCATTTTCTCGTCGACATCTTGTTCATGTAAGTGCTTCTTGAGATTCTGTGCCAAAAGGATCTAGCAAGCACGTCTGAAAACTTAAATTTCTAATGATTATCATCTTTTGAGCTATTTGAAAAAATGTGCTTCTTAGCTGCATTTTGACTGCATATTCTGCTTTTACATGAATGTGGTGATCATATTGCTAACTCGTAAAGATTTTATTTTTATTTTTATAAGTAATAAAAATAATTTTATTGATAAAAAAAAGAGAGAGTCACCCAAGCACACAGGGAGTATACAAGGGAGAACAAATCAAAGACGAACATTACAAAAGTCAAGAAAATCCAAAATAGAAAGAAAAGGATGGCTTCTCCACACAGAGAACCAATCGAGTAAGGTTTGGAAAAAAAGAGACGTAAGATCAGGCATGGAACTCTCAATGTCTTCAAAACATTTACTATTTCTTTCCTTCCAAATACACCACAACAAACAATGAGGAACGGCCTTCCAAATATCTCCATTACGATGGCGACCAAAACGACCTTGTTAGCAAGCCAAAAGCCCAACAATAGACCTTGGCATAACCCAACAAACTCCAAATAGACTGAAGACTATATCCCACAACTCCATGGCAACCGGGAAATGAAGGAAAAGATGGTCAACACTTTCACAATTGCACTTGCACATATAACACCAATCCAGAATGCAAACTTTTTTTTTTCTTAAATTGTCAATAGTCAGACATTTCCCCGAAGTTGTGGTCCAAACAAGGAAAAACTGCTCCCTATGACCAACTAGAAGATGGTAATAAGAACTAACTGTGAACCCCTTACTCTTACAGGGCAGCCAACAACTCTTGTCCTCCCCAATCCCCTTTACGGGAGTGCTATAAATGGAATTGATAAAGCTCTTGAAAGCTTCCAATTCACGATTATGCACTTCCCTACAAAATTGAAACTCCCAATGGAGGACTCCATTGGTGTACCTCATAAGATCCGCCACAGTTGCTTCTTTTCTACGACAAATCCTATATAATTCAGGATAGCGGTCTGCAAGAGAAGAAGTTCCACACCAATGATCTAGCCAAAACAGCACTTTTGATCCATCTCCAATATCATACATAATAAAACAAGATAAAGAGTGCCACCCCCCATCTAATATTTTTCCACAAACTGACACCATAAGGACCAGAGAAAGAGCTAGAACACCAGCCACCCCAATCACAACCGTACTTCACCTCAATCACTTGACGCCATAGAGCATCCCTTTCTTGCCCAAATCTCCATAACCACTTCCCTAATAAGGCAACATTGAAGGTTCTCAGGTTCCTAATCCCCAACCCACCTGAAGAGAGAGGAGTACACACCGAAGACCAATCAACCAGATGAAATTTGGGCTCGTCTCCTAAACCACCCCAAAGAAAGTCTCGTTGAAGTCTAGCAATTCGATTGGCCATAGAAGCAGGAATAGGGAATATGGAAAGGAAATAAGTAGGAAGATTAGAGAGAGTGCTTTTAATTAAAGTGACTCTACCTCCCTTGGATAAATATAATTTTTTCCAACCTGCTAATTTTCTTTCCATCCTTTCAAGAATTGGAATCCATATTGACTTGTCCTTAAATTTTGGCCCCAAAGGAAGATCCAAGTATTTCATTGGGAGGGACCCTTGTTTGCATCCTAAGACAGCCACTAAAAGATCCATATCATGAACTGCCACCAGCTCCGTCTTACCCAAATTTACCTTCAGACTGGACACAGCTTCAAACCAAATGAGCACCATACGGAGAGTCAGCAGCTGATCAATATTAGCATCACAAAAAATAAGAGTATCATTAGTGAAAAGGAGATGGGAAATCATCAAAGGCTTTCCATCAGAAACACCAACACTAAAGCCTGATAAACAACCTTCATGGGCAGCCTTATCCAACATTCTACTGACGGCTTCCATAACCAACACAAATAACAAGGAGGACGAAGGATTTCCTTGCCACAACCCCCTTGAACTTCCAAAAAACCTATGAGGAGTACCATTAATAAGGATAGAGAAACGAACCGTTGATACACAAAATGAAATCCATCGCCTCCACTTATCGGAAAAACCGCAACGCTCAAGCAAGTAATTAAGAAATCTTTAATTCACATGATCGAAGGCTTTCTTTATGTCCAGTTTTCATAACAACCCTGCTTTCTCTCTCTTTGGAATTAGTTGAGCAAATAACCACATAGGTAATTCCTCTCTTCATACTAAATATCACAAGTTCCTTCTTAGAAATGTTCCTCATGTTCCCAGAATTGCTATGAATCTTCTTTCTGTTTATAAATTCTTTCTTCATATGTGTGCTTGATGGAGGTGGTTCTAGACACTCAATGAAAACACATTTACTTGGGTGAATTTTTTATTTATTTTTTATTTTTTTTATGACAATAAGAAACAGTGAGTGTTTGTCATGGGTGGTTCCATATTTTTCTTCATTGAATCCAAAACTTTTGAGTTTTCCGTTGTGGAGGGGGGTTCTTTTTTCTCTTTACGGATCTTTGAGAGAGGACATTCTTCAATGTGCTTTGTTTTTCTGGGGAAGGAGAGTGCAAACCGATTCTTGCTCCACTTGGAGGATTTATGTTCAAAGAAATCACATGGTCAATATGCAAGAAGTTTAGAGAAGGTAACATGGTAAGTTTTTAATGGTATCTGAACTTCTTCATGGTTGACGGAAGGGTACTATCGTGATACCTGAAGGAAGGTTGGGATGTTGCTGGCACTATTTTGGCATAAACCTGAGGAAAATATTGAAACCAGCCTCTCTTTTCAGCCAGGGATCTTCTCAGAGAACTCAGGGTGCTACAGAGGTGGATGCGGCGGTGGTGGGTGACAGCCCTCATATCCAAGGCGGTGCAAAAAACATAGGGAAACAAAACACAGGTATTCCCATTAGAGATGTCTCATCTTCCTATGCGTCGGTGGTGGTGGGGCATTGGAAAAATACCACCGGCAGAGGGGTTGAAGAGAAGAAGAAATCTGCTTTGGGAGGGGTGAAAATTTTGTCAGAAAGCAGTTGCAATTTCATCAAGAAAAGTGTCCTAGGACAGAGGGAGCAAGCTGGAGAGAAGCTTGTGTCAGATCCAAGTTGTGCTTACCGTGATTCCTGCAAGGCAAGTACTCTCGGTTAGAGGGAGCTTCTCGGGGCGAAGGTTTTGTCAACGGTAAAGGTAATTGAAAGTGATGGGATGAAATCAGAGCTATCCTTGGACCTATTTATGCGCTTGGAACGTGGGCTAGATGGGAATTGGGCTATTGTGTGGTCTGAGGTAAATGAAGTGGGCCCAAACTCTTTAAAACCCTCAAAGCCCATTATTCATAATCTTATTCCCTCCAGCCCCATCGTTCCAACCAAGCCCAGAAGAGTGTGGAGGCCATGCCAAACCCCAATAACGTTAAATCCAGCCCACTGCCAGATCTCTAATCCTTATCTCGTAGCCCACGCTCTGGGATCCAGACTTCAGATGCCGATGGAGGTCCAGGTTCCGAGAGTGGGACAAGTGGGCTCGAGTTCAAGGGGCGAAGAGGCGAGGTCGGTGACTGCTCGCGGTGATGACCCAGTGACCGGAAAAGATGGAGAGGCTTCTTGCAGCGCCGATAAAGCTATTATTGACGCTGGCAAGGATCCGTTTGGGTTCTCGAGCCCCGATACCGAGATGCCTGATCGGCTTGGGATTTGGGATTTGGGTGTCATCGGGGACTTGATGGTTGGCTCGGATATGGCAAGGAATGGGCCGGTGATGAGAAATGGACTGTTTCCTAGTGTAGACTTGGGTAACGTGTTGGAGGTTGAGTTAATGTGGATTGTGTGGTTGGAACAAAATCGTCGTTCCTTTGAGGACAAAGAGAAGACCTTGGTTGAGTTAAATCTTTTATGCCAGCGTGGTCTCTTAGAGTGGTCTCATTGTTGGGGGTTTACTAATTGCTCTTCTCTCTCTGAGTTTTTGTCCTTCCTTAGCTTAGTTTCCTAGTAGCTTTTCTCTTATTGTTCATCATCATGAACTTCTTGTATGACTTTCTTTCTATCATTTATAAAAGCTTTCTGATTACCTATAAAAAAAAACATAACAACCCTGGCTGACCAGACTTCAATCTACTATCAAGACATTCATTAGCAATAAGAATGGAATCAAGGATCTGCCTATTTAGAACAAAGGCATTCTGAAGAGCTGAGATGATCTAGATATAAAAATTTGAAAAATGTGATGAGGGTGCCAGAATTTGCAGCTTCTTTAGTGTCCTCTTTAGTTTTAGATTTCCGTAAGAACCGTATGTAGTGTTGATGGGATTTGGAGGGAGAGAATTTGCTTAACTTGTCCCGACAATCAGTGCTTCCTGTCAAATAAATTTACGCTACCTTACACTTTGTCAGATGGTTGGACTTCCCTTTTATGTTGAACTTTTTTTTGGAGGTTTACATCAAGAAAGTCTTTGATCAGATGGTGTGAAGGAGTCTATTGTATATTTTGGCATGCAGGTGGCATGTTGTGCAATTTAGCCAGACTTGTGTTATATTGGACTCTGGTGTTAATATGTATCGACTTATATTGCAACAACCTTAGATCCTAGCGTTTGTATCACCCCTCTGCAATTTCTCCCCCCATTCTGTAGTTAGCTGGCTATGTGTATCTGTTAACCTATTTACCCTCATTGTAGTACTGTTGATTGGTTAAAGATGTTAAAACTGTTTATTGATTGTTTAAAGTATGAGTTTTATAATCAAATATCCTTTTTGCTGATTGATGGGAGAACTAGGATTCAGTTACCTCAAAATATCTTGATGCTGGAGTGTGCTGTCTCAATAGTCTAATATTTATTACTTCTGTTTTCCACAGGCTGGGCCAAATGATTGTCTGAAAGATGTTGCTTTGAAAATTTTGCAAAACAAGGTGGCGACAGTTCCCATAATCCATTTTTCTTCGCAGGATGGTTCAGTTCCGCAGCTGCTACATCTTGCTTCCCTGTCTGGGATACTAAAATGTAAGCTTCTTCCAGGTTTGTCGCTTAAAAGTTACATGTTTTGAAACTAATCCATGGGCCTAATTTTCAGGTATATACAGGTATTTTAGACATTCGTCTAGCTCCTTGCCCATTCTTCAACAACCGATTTGTTCAATTCCTTGTGGAACATGGGTTCCAAAAATTGGTGACTCAAAGCCATTTGCAATGTTAAGGCCAAATGCCTCTCTTAGTACTGCTCTAGCTTTGTTGGTTCAAGGTGATTTTCCTTCTCTTCTGTAACAACTGCATGAAGGTTTTGGTGATGTTCTTGGAATGGAAATAATAAAATCTTACTGTAAAAACTAAGGTTTGTGATTGGAGGATTAATTTTCCCCCCCAATTTATAGGAGGAAAAGAAAAATCAATCACATGTTTTTTTTTTTTTTTTAATCTTGTAAGAATTGGCTTGTTTGTTTTGGTCTTCTGCATCACATACCTGGACTTAATCCTCTTCTTACTGCACTTTGTTTTTGGCCTTCAAGTATTTCTTGAGGATTGTGCTAATCCAACCATATCTGTATGAGAAGGCATCTTTCTTCCGCATATCCATTGATGAACGTTTGAGAGGAATTATATTTTTTCCAGGCTAGGAGTATTCTAGTTGCTGAGAATTCTTTGTTCCTCCTGATTTTAACTTCGTTAGCTTTTGCATTATAACACTTGACTTTGTAAGCAGCAAGCTGGTTTTCTTTCAATTATTCTACCTCATCTGTTGGCCTTGTGTTATTACATTTTCCCTTTTGCAGCTGGAGTTAGTTCAATACCGATTGTGGATGATAACGGCTCGTTGCTGGATATTTATTCACGGAGGTAATCTGCTATCTCACTTTTGGATTTGTATAAAGGTATTCTTTTACTGCTTTGGCAAAAGATAAAGTATATGCACAAATTCACAGATGTGTGCTATTTCCTTCTCAGTGATATTACTGCTTTGGCAAAAGATAAGTATATGCACAAATTCACCTCGATGAAATGAGTATTCTTGAGGTAATTTTTCATTGGCACTCATCTGATTGCATTAGGCACATAGACTGTATGGTAGCTAGCCACCTCTTTTGTAAGAAGATATTTCCTTGGTTGCATAATGTATGATGTATGACAATTTAGTATTTATGAGGTTAGTTTCTCATTGTCACTCATCCAACTGCGGTACTTAATTTACAAAAAAAAAAAAAAAAAACACACACACACACACTTATCCAACGCATTAGGCATGTAGGTATGGTAGCTAGCCAGCTCTTTTGAAAGAAAATATTCTTTTTGTTAAGTGAGCTTTTTGCTCCAAGCAGATATATCCTGGTTTGCATTAATTGATGAAAATTTCTAATTTCTGTGATTACTTTGACTTATCATTATTACATTAGTGTTTGGGTTTCAGATGAGACCTGGAATCTATTCAGTTCAATCCAGTGCATCTTCTACTCTTTTTTTGATAAGTAATAAAGAATTTCATTGATATAAAAAAGAGTCACCCAAGTACACAGGAAGTATACAAGGGAGAACAAATCAAAGACGAACATTACAAAAATCAAGAAAATCCAAAATAGAAAGAAAAGGATGGCTTCTCCACACAGAGAACCAATCTAGTAAGGTTTGGAAAAAAAAGAGACTTAAGATCAGGCATAGAACTCTCGATATCTTCAAAACATCTACTATTTCTCTCTTTCCAAATACACCACAGCAAGCAATGAGGAACGGCCTTCCAAATATCTCCATTACAATGGTGACCAAAACGACCTTTGCCAGCAAGCCAAAAGCTCAACAATAGACCTTGGCATAATCCAGCAAACTCCAAATAGACCGAAGACCATGTCCCACAACTCCATGACAACCGGGCAATGAAGAAAAAGATGGTCTACACTTTCTTTTTTTTTGATAGGTAATCAAAGAAGTAATATTAATAGAAAAAATAGTACATGATGTTCATGATGATGAACAGAAAGAAACAAAGAAAGAAAAACTAAGGGAAGGAAACTCTAAGGGAAAACATAAACTCTGAGAGAGATGAAGAATCAGTAAAACCCCAACAATGAGACCACTCAAAAAGGCTACGCTGACATAACACCTTTAACTCATCCAGTGTCTTCTCCATGTTCTCAAAGGAGCGACGATTCCGTTCCAACCAAACAATCCACAATAAACACCCTGGAATCAAATTTCAAATATTCGAGTTATGTTTCCCTAACCACTAATGCCAATAAGATAATAACCCTGTCACTGATCTTGGCATAACCCAGTGGATACCAAAAGCCTGAAGCATAAGAGACCATAACGTATGAGAAACAGTACAATGAAGAAGAAGGTGGTCAACCGACTCCCCATCACAACAACACATATAACACTGATTTGCCAAAGGGCGATGACCCCTAATCATGAGACTATCCAAAGTGAGAATCTGACCGTGAGCAGTTGTTCACAAGAAGAAAGCTACTCGCTTAGGAACCTTTGGTTTCCAGACACCCTTCCAATGAAACAAAAAATTCAAGGAACCCCGAATTGCTTGGTAATAAGAGCGGGTGTCAAACTTACCATTGCCTTTGAGCCGCCAACAAAGAATATCCCTCCTATCCCCCTGAGGGATATGAGGTTGGATAAAATGAAGAAGAAAAAAAGAAGCAGCAAGCTCCCAATCTTCAAAAGCTCCAAAGAACCTTAAATTCCACACTCTAGTAGAACCTCCTTCCGGAAGCCACAAAACTTCAGAAATGCAAGCATCCTTGGCAACTGAACACACATAGAGCTCAGGGTAGAGATCTTTTAGGATATACTCCCCAATGCAACTATCATGCCAGAAGCGGATGCGAGTGCCTTCACCCACTACAAAAGATAGGTGCTTAGAAAAACTCTCCCACCCTTCATGAATGCTTCTCCAAAGGCCACAACCATGGGTCCTCCTGCACACTTTGGTACACCACCCCCCTTGACCCTCACCATATTTTGTGGAGATAACTCTCTGTCAGAGATGGGTAACTTCTTGCCCAAAGCACCGCAACCATTTCCCTAAGAAAGCTTGATTAAACGACGTCACACTCCTTATCCCAGCCCCCCCAATTTAACAGGAGAACACACCTTATCCTAAGCCATCAAAGGATATTTGAAACTCCTCTCAACAGACCTCCAAAGAAAATTCCTCTGAATCCTTTCCATTCTAGCAGCCACAGCTTTAGGAATAGTGAAGAGAGATAAAAAGTACATAGGAAGACTCGATAGAGTACTTTTTAGTAAAGTGAGCCTACCACCCTTAGATAAGTAGAGACGTTTCCACCCTGAGAGTCTCTTCTCCATCTTTTCCAAAATAGGATTCCAAATCGAAGCAGTCTTAAAAGAAGTTCCCAAAGGCATCCCCAGATATTTCATAGGCAAGCTCCCCACTCTACACTGAAGAATTCTAGCCAATGCATCTATATTGTTCACCTCCTCAACAGGAACAATCTCACTTTTTCCAACATTCACCTTCAAACCCGTAAAAGCTTGAAAACAAGACATCGCCAACCTTATGGATAGTAACTGATCCCTAGAGGCATCACAAAATAAGATAGTGTCGTCCGCAAACAACAAATGGGAGATCTGAACACCAACAGAATTCACTGCTCCCACATGAAATCCCCAAATAAGATTATTCTCCTCTGTATTCTTCAAAATTTTGCTTAAAACCTCCATAATCAAGAGAAATAGTAGCGGGGATAAAGAGTCTCCTTGTCTCAACCCACGGGAGCTTTCAAAAAAACCTTCAGGGGAACCATTTACCAGGACAGAGAAACGGACAGAAGTAACACAAGCCTTAATCCACCCCCTCCATTTCGACCCAAACCCCATCCGGTCTAACAGATAAAACAAGGACTCCCAGTTAACATGGTCATATGCTTTTTCAATATCAAGCTTGCAAACCACACCCGGTAACCAACTCTTCAACCTACTATCCAGACACTCATTTGCAATGAGCACAGAATCCAAAATCTGCCTACCACCAACAAACGAATTCTGAGTCTCAGAGATGAGTTTATCCAAAACCACCCTTAACCTATTAGCCAAAACCTTGGACAACAACTTGTACACACTGCCTACTAAACTGATAGGGCGGAAATCTTTAATGTTAACAACATTACTCTTTTTAGGAATTAAAGTGAGAAAAGAAGCATTCAAAGACCGTTCAAACACAGAGTGACGATGAAAGAAATCAAAGAAATCCATGACATCCTTTTCCACCACACTCCAACAATTTTGAAAGAAAGCCATGGTGAACCCGTCAGGACCAAGGGCTTTATCTCCCTCCAACTCCCTTAAGACGTGTAATACTTCCTCCTTTGTGAACGCCTTCTCTAGGGTCAACCTCTCCTCCTCTTCAATGCAAACAAAATCTAATCCATCCATAGTAGGGCAACCCAATTCAGATTCCTCATACAACCCCTGATAGAAACGGACTAACTGAGAGCGCGCATCTGACTTAGCCTCATAAAGAACACCATCCACCTCAATCCTCTTAATATGATTAGCATTTCTATGAGAGTTTGTTAATCTATGAAAGAAGCGAGTATTCTTATCTCCCTCCTTCACATACAAAGCATGAGATTTTTGTCTCCAGGAAATTTTCTCAAGAGAAGCCAACTGTTCTATGTCAGCTTTGAGTTGAATACGATGAAGTTGATCCTCATTCGAGAGATCTTGCAGCTCCTCTCTAACATCAAGACCCCTCAATTCAGTCAGCAAATTTTTTTTTTGAGTGCCAAGTCACCAAACTCCTCCTTGTTCCACTTTTTAAAATCTGCTTTCAAAGCCTTCAATTTTTGAGCCAAGATAAAACTTGGTAAACCCCCAAAACTATACCCGTTCCACCATTGCTGCACTCTATCAACAAAACCCTCAACTTTCAACCACATGTTTTCAAATTTAAAAGCACTACGACCCCTTCGAACAGCACCAGCTTCCAACAAAAGAGGGCAATGGTCAGAAATAACCCGAGGAAGCACCCTTTGAGAAACATTCTCGAAATGATCCACCCAGTCTAGGGAAACCAAAACCCTATCAATTCTAGAGATAGAGGGAAGGCCAGAATCTCTGAACCAAGTGAAGGAAACACCCTCTAGAGGTAAGTCAACTAAGGAATTCCTCTCTATAAAGTCCGAAAATGCAAACATAGCAGGGCTAAACGACTCACAGCCAAGTCTTTCACTTGGGAACCTAATGATATTGAAATCACCTACTAAGCACCATGCCATGGGCCATCTGAAACGCAACTGTGACAACTCCTCCCACAAGGTAACTCGCTGTCCATCCTCATGGGGACCATACACACCTGCTTAGAAAAATGTTCTGCTTGATAAAGCTTAGAAGATAAGAGATAAGTTTATATTCTTTGGGCTTTTTAGTTAAAAGCACGTAAGCATGGTGCCACTGAATCATCACTTGTTATTAGCAGTAAAATGAAGGGAGAGTTTCATGGTTTATAATATTTATGAGGGTGATTGGGCTTCTTAAGTTGTGACTCTTGTTAGGCCCTGCACGCCATACTTGGTGAGAAATATATTTGTAATGTACTTTATTGTTCTTGCTCTTATTGATGGTTGTTACATTTTCCTGAAAAAGCATTATTTGTTGTGGACAATAATGGAATATCTTAGTTTTATGGGGATAAGCTTGCTTATTCATAAGCTTACTCCCACCCCAACTGGCAGCTACTGTCTCACCATCTCCTAAATTTTCATCATCCTGATGACTCAGAGAAGTGATGATTTCCCGTTGCTTTGATTATGGTTTTTTGCATTTGGTACTTACTAATCAAATAATTTTGACCAAAATGCAATGAATTGTTCCACTTACGTCTTTTCTGAGCTTGCTTGGAGTCCTTTTTCTTTGGGTAACAAGTCTAAATATCTACATTTGTTGATATAAATTTCCCAGAGGAATGTGCTTATCTTTAATTTCTCCAAAGTGCAAAATTTTTAAAAAATTTGTATTTTATTCTTTAATTGGAAAACAATTATGAATTTTCATTGTTATACTGATTTTGAGGATCAATCAGTAATTGTATATTCTCATAATTTACTTGAGCCAGTTGCTGCAGTGTCTGCCCAAACTTCTGGATGTCAAATGTTCAGTCGTTAAGTCAGGCACAATGCAAGTAGTTTTACTTACACTAGTAGTTAATTCAGGCACAATACTTTACCTTATCTCTCTAAGTGTGCCAATGTTCTATGCATTTAGGCATTGCGATTGGGACAAGATGCAAACTCACCTCATGGGGTCTTCAATGGACAGAGATGTCAGATGTGTTTGCGATCTGATCCCCTGCATGAAGTGATGAAACGGTTGGCAAATCCTGGTAATTTGCTTAGCTCTCTTTAAGATGGTTTATGTTATTTCCCCTTGATCAATTAAGTAGCTTGTTCACGTGTATCCTTTCAGGGGTTAGGAGACTTATAATTGTGGAGGCTGGCAGCAATCGTGTGGAAGGTATAATATCATTGAGTGACGTGTTCAAATTCTTGCTAGGTTATCCAGAATTTGTTGGCCACCATTTCACATGAAGGGGTTGACGATGGTGCCATTTGGGAAGTCCCATTGATTTATTGACATCTTGTATCTTTGAGCTGTGATCTCCTTCCCATTGTGAAAGCTCTAATTTCTTTCTCCAAGTCTTGATTGGACTAGCCTCATGCTTCTGAGCACCACCCCCATCTTTAGGATAGAAAATTTTAAAGAGAAAAAAAAAATCTGTAAATTGTGAGGTTTCAATTTTTTACCTTTTCAACACCTAATTATTATCAACTGTGCAGCTGGCACAGCTGCCATGTTTGTGTCTAGTGCTAACAGAAAATGAGGCAGGAAAAAAGAAGTGAAGACTTTATATGGCACCCTTTGCCACTTGTTCGGCTGTACGTAAAAAAGTCTGTTAGTTCAATTTCAATTTCAGTTGCTGTTCTTCGATTGTTTTATTGTAACATTGCTGTTTGTTGGGCTGTGACAATTTATGTCACGGGGTTTAATTGTCTATAAATTTAAGATGGCTTGTTTGTGTCTCTTGTTTAGAGCTTCAATATGATATCATTGCTTTCAGTATAATTTACAGTGAAGAGTGAACCCTACTGTTGTAGAGATCATGTCCAACCACTAACTAGGCTATCCCAGTCATAGCTAGAGTTAAGATTGAAAAGTGACCATATATCCTACCATTCACTGTTAGAATTTTACAAATCTTATTAATTTATGTATATGGATTTATCTTAATGTGAGATTATTGTGAAATGGAAGGTCAGATTTCATTAGGGGTTGTATGCTTATATTCTCAATAAAAAGAAAAGGGTTATGTTAATCTTGGTGTTGAAGCGTGCACACAGTTTATGTCTGTAGAACAAAACAAGGCCTTTCTATAGTAAAGTTTATGCTATGTTAATCATAGGCGCCATCTTTCCGGACCTGCACAACAGTTCACACCACCAACCCTAATAAACAATTACTTGCCTCAATTTGTTTGTGTGTCTACGGTAGGTGTGGATTACACAAGGGGAGGTAAGGTTAGGGAATCTCCAACAGCCTAGCTATACTTCCTTATTTTTGTTTAATTTAATTAGCCTATTTCCTTAAAAACTCTTTTTCAAAAGCCTCAAGAGTTCGCAAGCTATTTTGGATTAGAAACTAGTAAGTTACCGGTACATTGTACGGATAATATTTTAATATTTGATTTAAGATAGTTTTTGAGAAAATTTTAAATGTATTATAGCATAGCATTATTGTTATAGAACTCTATTAGTAATGAGTTTATAATAAAAAGCAACCATTGTAAATTGTTTACATATCCATTACAAATTATTCAATTAAAGTATTGAAGGAAAAAAAAAACTTTTGGAAGAATATTGTGGAGTAAAAGTTGATATAGGACATGTCTATCTCTTTTTCTTTAATTCTAAATCAAACTACACATTCCAAATATCTACACATTACAAAATTTACAAACTTACATTATCTAACTTTAACATCAAAATCGTAATTGTTGTTGTCACTCAATATAAAATGTATACCCCATTTCTTTGGTTGTAGTTAATTCATACGTGTTAAGATTAGATGAAACAACCATATTGGAGTGAGGTAGGTGTTTAAAGATTGAAGGTAAATAATATCATTTTTTGTCAATGCGTATTTGACATGAAATGATATGAAGGGGTATGAGTAGGTATATATAAAGGGGTAGAAGTGCAAAATGTGAAAATGATGAATTAAAATGTAAAGAGTATTGTGTGCATGTATGAGGGATAAAATGTTTTAAAACATTCAATTAGAAGATACAAAGAATATTTATTTTTTAGTTAGAAAAGTCTTGAAATATTGAACTAAATGAAGCAAGAGTTAATATTTAATTTGTTCTTATATTTGATGTAGCACTTGAGAATATTTGAATTCTCTTTACATAGAATACGCCACTTGACAAAATCTCATGCTTTTCCACATGAGATTTTTGCTTTTATATCTATATTGATTGATGACTTGATACAAGAGTCAGCCAAATGTGGCTAGCAGACTTAGACTTGCCAAAAAATTTATAGGGTAAATTACAAATTAGTTTCCTAATCCTTTCTCTACGTGTCAATTTGGACTTGATAAAATATATGTTATTTTCATGACACATAAAATGCCATGAATACTGTAACATCAACCTAGACTTATATATATATATATATATATATATATATATAGTGCAGAATTGATCACCGACCACCAATCCACCTGTTTGCTGACCAGATCTTCCCTCGAAATCAAGGAAGAATGCAGATCACAAGATTGAAACAACCCCACCTCTTCTTTAAACTCTCCCTCTCTATATTTTTGCCTTTCCCAACATTTAGTCACACAGGTTTTTTGGTATGATTACTTTGTTTCAAATATTGTGTGCTAATAGAAGGATGTTTTTGAAATTAGTGTTTAACCAGTTTTAAGGCTAAGTTGTTAATTAGATCTATTATGAGAGTTTTATGTTAAACAACCAAGCATACACATCATATACAACAGAATATAAATATGACACAGGATGTGATTACTTAGAAAATCATATGAAACAACTTGTTCCAAAGGAAAAATTTGGGAGGACTTGACCTAATCAATCTAGGTAACAGTTCCACTATAAGCTTATAAGATGAAGGCTTGCAATTAAGATTAAACAATTTACAGTAAACCTAACTTCAGTCACCAAAGTTTTGAATCTCATAGATCCCTTTTACAATAAACTGTTGCAACATGAACTTCCAATTCACTCTTCAAAATCCCATTGAAGATTTGAATCTCCAGTACATTTGATAGTTGAAGGTTAGCAACTTGATTCCACCGGTTTAATGAGTGTGTGAGAGATCACTAGTAGTGATTTTGAAAAAGCAATAGACACAAACCTCTAGGTCTCAAATTGACTTGCTGCAAAGTCTCAAAAACATGACTTACAGTTTCCCTTAAATTCTTAGTGAAGTAGGTCTGAAACCTTAAACATATGATGGACTAATGGGCAGCAAAATAAAATCTATAGATTCGACTTTCGATCGGTCGAACTTTACTTTCTATTGGTCGAAACTACTAAAACTTGATCCCTTGAATTTGTAGCTTCTTTATTCTTCTTCTACATTGAATACCAGCTTCTTGAGCATTATCTACTCAATTCTATAGACTCTATGAGCTATATCTAGACAAGTTTGTGTTCACGTGTTTGCCAACAAAAAACTATACAAGCACAGAACCTACAAGTTCTTCACTTTGTTTTGCCAGAGGAGCTTATCAACGGTGGTAGGACATGCTGGTTTTGTCGCTGAGACCTTTAACGCATACAACACACCCCTTTTTGATAAAGTAGCTTTTGCCTTTCAAGCTTCCCAACAGGACATTCTTGCCAAAAAAAATATTTGTTGAATTGCTCAGAGTAGAAACTTTTCTTTTGCGCCTTCCCAAAATCAAACGTTAAATCATCAGTAGCAATACAACAGTGAAAAAGTGTACTTTAATATTTTCAAAAAATAAAAAATAAAAAACTCATTTCGTATGTAGTATACAGCACAGAGAAGAGGAAGGCAAAGGGAAATTTTTTTTTTTAAAGAAAAATACAAAGCAATCGATCGATTGGGTTGCGTTCACATAATTACATTCCATTGTTTTACCTTTCTGGGTAACTCTTAATTCTTTTTATTTGAGAGGAAGAAATTCAACAAAAATGAAAAACCACAAGAATGCAAATAAGATATGTTCTTTTTGAGGGAGAGCTTTTAAAGAAGACGTGAGTTTGTATCAATTTTGTGATCTGAATTCTTCCTTGGTTTCGTGGGAAATATGGTCGGCAAACATGGTGTGCTCAGCGTAGCCAGTCGAGACTGAAGAGGGCTCTGGTCCTCCCAATTTTTTTTTGAATTCACAGGAACGTTATGAGCTTGACTTTATCTGTCTCAGTTTTGTGTCTGGGAAAATTTTTCTTCTTTGGTGTAACTTGTTTTCTGAAGCCTTTTGTGCTTTACAGACTTTTAAGTCCAAAAATATTTTAATATATTCTCTAATTCTAAGAGATCACCAAGTGTATGGTTTAAAACAATACACTTCAAAAGAAAAACTGATGTCATTTCTTCCACAAGTCCCCATGTATGTGGTTTTCCTTCTCTGGTTCTCGTGTTGTTTATTTTTAAATAAATCAAGACTATACTATTTTGATGAATGATAAATATACCATATTCTATATAGCATATAAGTATAATACATCATTTTAATTTGACAAAAATATATGATTGGTTATTTACTTATTTGATTATATTTTTTTTTATGCTTTCAATGATTGTAGTATTTTATTTATAATTTTATTTTAGATTGTTGTATATAGAAAAATGTTATGTTCACAACATTTCACAATAAGGTCACTTAAGATTTATTTTGAAAAAAGTGTGAACATAGTACTTTTCATTATATATAATATAGATATAGTATATAAAGAGAAAAAAATTATGGTCTTGTTTTATGCTTGGCATTTCCTCCCCAAGACGAATTCTTGGCTCTGCAGTGTAATAAACTATGTACTATTGATTTTTTTATTTTTAAAGCTTAGGCTGATGTGGCATTACACATGGCATTTTTTGTGGCATGAAAATAATATTTTATTTTATTCGTTGGTCACGTCATCATTTTCCTTAATGACAATGATTATTTTGATACAATACCAAAAGATTAAGGAATAAATTGATACATTTGAAATATTAGGGACCAAATTGACCCAGTGTAAAAGTTAAGGACCAAATACGTAATTTTCTCAATTTATATGATTGATCTCTTGTATTGTACCGTGTATCTGTCTTGTACTCTATATATATTTTTTGAGAAACTCTATTTTTAATCAAAAGAGATGAAAGAAAGAATATTTGAAAGGTGACTGGTTAAAAGAGAGAGCTATGTTGGAGTGTTGAAAAAAATGGTTAGTTAATTGAGTAAATGTCCTTTTTGCTTGCTATTTCAATTAGTAGGAAAAAGTTTTGATCCATACGTATATCTTTTTCCAACTCACTATGTGAGGATTGAAGAGATTATTTATGTGTAATTTTAGTCACATTAGTCTCAGACTTGCATAATGCGTGAAAAAATTTGACGATTTTTTGTTGTTGTTAAATGTTAATCCCAAACTTTTCTTAAAATGATGAAATTATTTTCTATCTAAGTATATTTGGTTTTCTAAATTAAGTTATCTATATTTGTTATTTGAAACTGTTTTTATATTTTTCTAATTTTTTTTTCCAAGAAAACATAACACATTTTACATTCAATATTTATATAAGGCGAGATATTTCACAAATAATGTAATGTGTGAGTGAAATTTGTTTCTAGTACTCCTTATAAACGGTTTATCCTCTATACGTCTTGAATGACCTAAAGAGAACGACAATATAAGTGAATCCATCACTTATAGTAGGAAAAAAAAAATACAAGAATTTAATAACATAAAAAAGTAATTTTATCAAGAACCTATCAACATTATGCTGAGAGAAAACATAATTGTCAATAAAATAACTCCTCTTTCTACAGAAAATCTCCTCTCAAAGCATCACCGAAGTGGATTGAAATGGATCATAGTGGATCAAAATAGACCAAAATGAATTGAATAGACCAAAGTAGATGAAAATGGACTGAATTTGACAGAAGTAAACCGCAATGGACCAAAATACTTTGCATATGGCCCAACTGGGATATAA
This sequence comes from Castanea mollissima, assembly GCA_014183005.1. NCBI lineage: Eukaryota > Viridiplantae > Streptophyta > Magnoliopsida > Fagales > Fagaceae > Castanea > Castanea mollissima. The sequence continues at coordinate 10,035,080 of JACAVU010000004.1, forward strand.
TAATAATAAATACTATGATTTAACTTTTAAATATATATAGATATATATAACTTTTTTTTTTTTTTTGAGAGAATATACATGACTTTGTTAATGAGTCATGGAAAGTATTAGAAAGCATTATGTAATAGGTTGAATAAGATAATTCTAAATATACTTAGAGCCAAACTTTATTCTTTCAATTAATGCTATTAGAGATGTTAGTTGTCTTTTTTCTTCGGGTCTAACCACGTGTTCTAAGGCATTTGATAATAAAACATTTAATAGGATGTATATCCTATGCATTAACTATTGCACGAGGTGCAATACCTTATCAATGGTTGGGAGGAAACAATTTAAAAAGTTTGACTTTCCTCTTTAGTCGGGATCAAAACAAAGAAAGTAACTTCGTCACTTTTTAATTTTGTACCTTTTAACTTTTATTTTGATCAGATAATTAAGAAAAAAAAGAGTTAATTCTAACTTTTTCTCCCAATCATCCTTTAGGTATTACATAATGTGCAATAACCTGGTGATTGCATGGGATTCAAATGCCATTTAATACAACTCGTTGCAATCCTGTTGCAGCCATTTCCATGCTTTTATTACACAAATGTGTGCTTGCCACTCTTCTTTACTCAATCCCATAAAAAAGAAGAAGAAGTTATTTTGGTATATATCTAATGCAATCTTTATAGTATCTAAGGGCACCTATTAACAAGTGCCTTTTTCTTTTTGTAACACAAGCCTATTTAATGTTAGAGATTTAACCCTTTTTTTCCTTCTTTTTAAAGTTATTTAAAAATATATATATATATATATATATAATTTGATAGTTATGGGGGGAAGGATGTAGATATCTTCATTAAAAAATCATGAAATATTAGTTGACCTATAAGATTCTTAGCAAGATTTAATCTTGCACCACCATTGATTTTGAGATTTTCGTTCTCCACTTTCTTTTCTTTTTGGGTCCTTGGTACTTTTACGAATAACAAAGATTTCTAATTATTCGGCCAAAAAAAAAAAAATCATCTCTCTCTCTCTCAAACCAGAGAATTGGATTTGGTTCACAAACGGGTGGGAGACCATATAAAATTTTCAACCCAAAAAAAAAAAAGGTTAGTACAATTCTTTATTATCGTTTCTGGGAAAAAAAAAAACAAGGGGGGTGTGGTACTTTTTTGGTTTTTGGATGAAATAATATAGAAATTTAATTTGTGCAATAACAAACTGTACATGATACGTAAGAAAGAAATGGAGAAAAGGAGCACTACCAACCCATTCCTCATCCCCATCCTTTTGCCAAATTTGCAACAACATTTGAAGAGCCCCAATCATCATTCATTCATCAATCAACAACCCAGTAGCCCGTTGTGCTAACAGTTGAGCCTCAATTCGTTGTTGAATTCGTTTCTTGTTCTCCACAGATACCATAGAATGTCAAGCAAATTATCTCAGATCCTGGTTGTTCACAGGTTGCGTAAGAGCTCTCCTTGAGTAAAGAACTCTACTAGTTGAATTGATTTGCCAAGCAATGGAAGAGTTCCTGTGAGCAGGAGCTTCCAAAAAAGAGTAGTGGGGGAAATATTTTGCTTTATAGAGCTGGTAAAATAAAGAATCAGTACTGTGAAGAAGTATCCGAAACAGTGACGGCTTCAAGAATTTTTTCGTGTGATTATTAAGAAGTTAAAATTATACAAAATTTAGAATAAAAAAATTCATATATTAACAAAAAACACACACACATACACGTAAATATATAAAGTCTTACAATTTTCTTCTACCAAATTTCTTATTATGAAATAGGAATATTATAGTTTCATTATCAATTTTGTAAGTTACATCTTTTTAAAAAAATTTAGCTAAATAAAATTTTTCTTGAGGTTTTTTGTTTTTTTGTTTTGCTTGTAAGGACCAAATATATAGTGAAGGGGACCAAAGTTTAAAGATAAATTTTGGCTACAAACTTAATTGTAGTCTAAGTTTGCAGCTTTCACTAAACAAATTAACATTGCTACATATTTTGAAAATTTAATCGTTGAATTTCATAATCTTTATGTTCTTAAAACATATGTCAAATTTTATACCAATTGGATTTTATTTACTATTCGATCCATAAATTTATTTTTTATGTATAATTTTAGAATACAAAAACTCAAAATTTAAACAGTTGATTGATAGTATAACTATTGATATTTTATTTTTTTGAAAATTTTCAAGTATGAAGAATATAAAAAATGTAATCAAATGATGGATTTGTCAAAATTCATCTCCAGTAAAAAACTATTGAGTGGAGTTTAGCCTTGTCCAAAGTTTAATTATATTGTGCCTAAAAAAAATTTATGGTGGTCACAAATTTTTTTAAAAAGATAAAAAAATCATAACCTTTTAAAATTTATATATAATAATAATTTTTTTTCTAGATCAAGGTGGTCCTGTGACCACCCTGAACTCAACGTGAAGCCGCTTCTGATCTGGAAAAAAAAAAATTGAGGGTAAGGTTGCGTATATAACCTCTCTTCAACCCTGCAAAAGTAAGAGTTTTGTGCACTGGATATGATATTTTATTGTGAACAAGTTTCTACCAGGTTAGCCACGTTAAAAGTCTTGAGATATATGAAATCCATACCCCCTTTCTGTCTGCATGTCATGTGCACATTTATTCCACTTAACCAAGGTAGTGTCCTATGTTGATGATATTGACTCCACCAAAACCGACTTACCATTGAATTCCAATAAACACAACCAATCCTCTAATCTAAAATAACTCTTAGCATAGGTTGGAATTGCTTGAGTCACTGCCATAATTAAAATTTCATTTCCTAGTCTGTACCACACCTTTGTCCTAATTTCTGAAAATGTTTGCCTCCTAGAATTACAAATTACTGGGGATAATCCTAAACATTTCTCCATATTCGAATAGGCTTGGGCACCCAAAGTAGTTGTGATGTTTCTTTGTATATTTGGAGGGATATTCTTACTAAAAACCATAGTGGTCGTCTAAATTCACCATTTGATCAGAAACTCCATAAACCTGTAAAATTTGTTGTAAAGTCTAACACTTAGCCTCCACTGCTCTACTAAACAATAAACTATACTTAATTATAAACAATTAAAAAAGAAGAAAAGGAAGGAGAAGAAGATGGGTGATCCGCGGGAGCAGAAAGAGATAAGAAGATAGAATAAATAATACAAGATTCGCACTCCAAAATCATATTAACAAAATCAACATGAAACCTCTTTTTTATTATAGCTCTTAGTAAAACCCATTCAACCCTATCATAAAATATGTTTATGTCCAACTTGACTACCATGTAAGTGTTTCTAGTTCTCTTATGCTTCTTGCTTCATATAATGCATGATTCAAAAGCTAGTAAAATATTAGCAATAATTAATCTAACTGTACTCTAACTAGAACATAAGTACTTCGATTTTCTAAAATAAGCAGGGGTAGAACTCTTTTTGTGTCTTTTAGCCAAAACCTTTAAGACAATTTTGTAAATCACATTGGACAAGCTAATCGGACAAAATTGGGTCATAGATTAAGAAGACTTTTAGCACAATATAAGTTAGATTTATGGCTTTAGTTAATTTGCCTCATTTAAGACAAGCACTTCTAAAGTCACATCTACACCTATATGCAAATAAGTTCGGTAAAAAATGGGTGCAATCATACCATCTTCTACCTTATATCGTATGCACAAAATTCTGGCACAGGTTGAGCATTCTTTGGGTGTATTTTCCATCCAACTGGGCTTCAATAATTTGAATAGCAAGGCCATGAGGGACTAATATTAGTAGCATCAAGTTTGTAGCCAAATTTTGTTCTTTAACTATCGTTCACTAATGCATTATTTTCCATCAGAAAATATTTTTCAAGGACGAACTGCAAAGAATCAATTTTTTCCCCTTTCCCCCATCCTTTTCTAAATGATAACGTGGTGGTAGATAAAGAACTACAACCGATACACAATTTAGTGGTCACATAGTCAGGGTAAGACAATATGATGCTACTAAAAGTCTCTCAGAATTCAAAAACTTCTCATTAGGCTCGTATGTTGCCATGCATCTTAATCACAATTTCCTTGCAAAACGAGGATGGTCCTATCAGGATGTAGCATTCTCTTCTAATAAATTCAAAATTGGACGCTACTTGGGAAAAGGGAAAAATAAATTACAAGATGAAGCTAAATTACATTATCACTGTTCACTAGTAAGTATTAATCCCAGCTAGCTAAATCACAAGGGGGGGTGGGACTGAGGTTTAAACCAAATCTTCCAGCATAATATTTACAAGGTTAATTGTACAGACTGAACGGCGCAGCATAATTTTTAAGTTGTTGGTACAAGAGCTAATATTTGAGTCTTGATTCTTCCCATACACATTTGAATCTCTCTATAAATAGAAAGATTCTGAGTACAGTATGGATGCAAGCTTTTAAGAGCAGAGTCTAATATCTGAGCCACATCAGCTGGAGGATACTGTCTTTCAGTACAAGTCTGCACGTTACAAGAATATTATACTAAGCATTCATCCAAAAATAAAACTAATACCCAGTACAACAAGTATTTATGAGAATAAAGTTGTAAATGGAAATTCTTAATCTTTGCTGAGGAGAAATAGTGAAAAATGACAGCAGCAAGTATCGGTCACGGTTGAGTGGAGTAATCACAAAACTAAATTTTGTTGGCATGGCATTGAGACCAAAAATTAAATGATAATCCACTGAACTAAATCTGGATATTACTTGAGCATATCTTGTGATGTAAGTACGAACAAAGTTACTGTACCAAAAAGTGCCGAAATATAGCGTAAAGATGGTTCGTTAGTAGAAAGAAGATACCAAATTAGAAGTTGACAGCTGATCATAACCAATCAAGGCATTGTCATGGAATCAAAGTGCAACAGGAATTACTCAAAATTAAATGCAGTATAGAATGCAACAAAGTTAAGATTAATGAAAAGAAAAAAGAAAAAAGAAAACTATAATGGCTGAATTATCCATAAGGACACAGATTGAAGATGTTTCCCGAAGATTTTGGCCAGATGCATCAACAATCAAGAGCATGGTATCAATTATTAGCCATCATGTTCAAGAAAGAACAGAACAATTAGTGCATATGTGAGAAACAGCAGTTGATGGAAAAAAAAACCCGTTATGCTTGGGGCAAATGATCACATATTAACCAGCATGTTCAAGAAAGGATATAATTTAAAATGATTGCATGTGAGAAGTAGCAATAGATGAAACAAAGAAAGAAATTGAAGATGCTTTGGCCATGCATAAAAATCAAGCAATATGCCATAAAGAAGTGACTGTTTATATTATGGTATTAAGATCTGAATTGAACGTTCACTATTGCAGTTCAATAAAGCAGTATTTGGGCAACATAATTTGTGTGGAAATATATAAGGCTTCATCATAGATACGCATGCGAGAGAGAGAGAGAGAGATTGCTTTTTGAATCCATTAGCGTTAGAAAAAAATCTTCAAGTTACCTGTATCATGAGCAATGTAGCAACACAGGAAGTGATAAGCCCTGATGGTATTCGTGCCTCATTTTCATCAGAATCATTACATGGTTTTGCACCAGATGCATCACTAGAAAAAAGGGGCTCTGCTTTGCAGGAACTCAGCTGATTCTGGTTACCCAGACCGCCATTGACCAGCTGCTGAGACCTGATTACCGGTACACCAGAGTCGGACTGATTATCAATAGAATCTAAAGTCTCTCCAATCCTCACAAAAGCGTCTTCCCCTTCCTTCCTCAATGTGAATGCCTGAGATGAATATTACATAATAAAGTGTAATTAAGCAAGTGCTTTCTCCTTGAAAAAAAAAAATCAATAAAAAAATAGATTCTTAGACTAAGGCAAACAAACAATATATAGCTACATTAGAAGCGGTTAATTCAGGCTGTGTCACAGCAGAAACATTAAGGACTAGTGTACCCACAAAATAAATGATATTGTATCCTACAAGCCCAACATCATACACCATATTGAGCATTAAGAAATAAAATGTGTAACATAAACACTACTGATAATATAGCAATGTAAGGGCCCATATTATATGAAATCCATATTTGCCATGTTGGACCAAATAAAGACCAAATGAATGAAAAAAAAAAACCCTATTTGGATTGTAATTTTGGAGAATAACCTGTAACTTAACTGTGTATTTGAGCATTCTCTTCTTACTAATAAATTTGTTCTTTGAAAAAAAAGGAAACCAACAGTACATAGTTGTGTTACAACTTGCAAAAATGAGAATATAAAAAAAAAAAAAAATTATAAAGTTCTTCATCACTCTCAACCCTGACCCCCCAACCATAGAGAGAGAGAAAGAGTACTGAAGCTCTTCATACCTGAATAGCAGCATCTACCATTGTATGTGCTCTCAATCTTGACCCGTTGACAATTTCAACTACGCTAGATCCTGATTCTTGAGATATGAAAGAATTATCATAACAACTTGTAAGGCTGCCATTTAAACTGGAATTGCTTGGGGGCTTTAGCCAGGGATGCAGGGTGTTTCCTGGATAAGTATTGCGCTGCCTCAAATTAAGTAAAGCAGAAGAAACCTGAACATGAAGACAATCAATCAAAAGTTGCTTCAACCATTTTTTTTTATAGGTAACAAAACTTTTATTCAAAAATGCTGAGCATCATGTTCACAATGGTGAACATTCTGATCAAGAAAAAATACAGCAGGTTCAAAAACTTAATCTAAGGCAGCGTTTGGATAGCGGCTGCATTTCAAGAGTATGCGTTTTCAGCTTTTTTTTTTTTTTTTACTGAGAAGTGCTCCATTACATCTGTCAGTGGGTCCCGTGCACTGTGCATGGACCCACTACCACTTTGAAAGTCCACACTCCACACATTTCAAGCGTCTGCATTTGTTTTGGTTTTTGTTTTTTTCAAGCGCGTTTCTGTGTGGCTGTGGTGTTTCCAGTGGGTCCTGTGCACTGTTCACAAGACCCACAAACCTTTTTTTTCAGCAATTTTTTCATTAAAAATGAGTCCCACAGCACTATTCACATATTTAAAAATTATTTTGCTACAGTATTTTCAGTTTTCAGCTGTATCCAAACGGACCCTAATAGTGTAGGAAATCAGAAATGGAAATACAATTTGTAAAACCACAAACATGCGCCCACTGAAACAAAGTACCAAGTAGAAGAGCTTTTAAAAGATCTAAGGGTCTCTCATTGTCTTCAAAGACAAAGCAGAGAATGGTACACTAATGCAGGGATGTCAAGCATAGTATAATAAATGGAAGCCACATGCCTGGCCACTGGCTTCCTTTAGCTGTACAAGTACCATGGCGTAATGCTTCTTGAAAGGTTCAGAATCCTTCAAAGAGCAATCTCCCTCATTTTGGTTTTCCACTATGTCATTATTCGTACTCCTAAGTTCCATTAACAATGCTTCCTACAAGAAAGCAACAGAAAAGCTTCATAGCATAAGTATTACATGCAACAGGAAAGTTTCCATTAGAACCCCACAGAAAAGCTTCATACTCTTAATTGACAAAGTACCAGCATGTCTGACTACAATGTCTAAAGAGGATGAACAAGAGTGATAAAAATTACAATGTCCAATAATTATGAAATTGATAAGTTAGGTTGGCAAAAGCTTGCTATTAGGGTGAATTTAATCATTTAACTATCATTCTATCACTTCCCTCACATATGGGTGCTGACTATCCCTCAAGTGGGGCCCAACGCATGTAATTTTTAACTTTTAAATGGGGAACTGGAGTGGAAATAGGGTTCAAACCAAGGATCAGCTGCTCTGTTACTTACCACCATGTTAAACTATCACTTGTCCATAAAGCTTATACTGACAGTGACAGGAAAGGTCAATTTAATCATTTAACCTTTACTACAACACAGGCACATATTGAAGATAGATTAATCCAATAAAAGCCTTGAGATTTAAGGTAAATGCGTGGGATGATAGAGAATTTGAACTTCAACACCCTAGTTCCTACTGAACATTAATTTTTGAGATGATTCACATTTTTATGATCAGTTGAGCATATATTATAATGTATGACCTTTTTATCAAGAGCACGAGTCAGCTCAGTAAGAGCTCTTATATCAGCTTCCTTTGCATGATTTTGGGGCAGCATAGAAGGTTGACTATAGGCTTCTTGTTGTAAACTACCAATATCAATAGCTGCTGTCTTAGCTTGTGCAATGGCATGGTTTGTATCCACCTGGGCAAAATATTGGATTATTTTAGAGAACATTTAATATTCTTAAGTTCAAAAATATTCACCCTACGATAGTGAATTTCCAATATAGCAAAATAAGGCACTAGCTTCAGTCAATGCCATTATCATCACACAGTTAAGAACTTAAGATTGTGTCTTAATTTTACCTCTGATGTTCTTATTTTGCAAAAGAAAAAGACATTAGAACCATAAGTGATATACAACTAATTAAGGTATTTTTCAACCCACGCAGGACAAGGGACCAATACGTAACTAGGCTGCAAAAAAAGGTGCTGTAAAAGATCCTAATAGCCAATGGATTGGTTGGTCAAGTATCTAAGCTTCCCTCTTGACTTTACAGTGATAGGTCAGGAGTTCAAGCTACATTGTGATATGTAGGGTAAGAGTGCAATTTATATGTGCCAGAGAAAACAACAAAGTTTGTTGCCCAGTACCCAATTTTTCTGCTAAAATTGAAGTCTAGCACCTTCTTATAATTATCAATCTCCAAAGTCCAGCAGCATATATTTTGGTAACTAGACTTTGGCAGGTGACAACATGCTAAAATCTAAGCAACAGAACAAGGTCAGAATTTAAAAATATAGAAAAAGAAAATGACAATCCAAAAAAATATAAAATATACTTATAGTTGATTAAGATGTAATGGGCATTAGAGTATGTTTGCAATTATCAAAATAAATATATTATTGTATTTGTTAAGCACTCTCACCTTTCCTTGATGTAAAAAGGTATTCATGGGGCTTGTGACCTTGTCCAGATTCCCACTTGAAGCAAACATCATAGATCCACCAAAATTGGATGCCCGTTCATTTGTGGTTCCTTGGATAGAAGAGAGAATTTGTCAATGGTAATGTTCTGTCTCTTGAGAGCTTCTGGCATATTGTCCAATGGATTTAAAGGCATGCAATCAATATCCTGTAATGAATTTTCTTGTGTCATTTGAGAGAGAATATATGGATAATTCCATATCATTTCTAAAATTTACTGGAGGCAACAAGTTCTTCACTAGAAAAAGAAGATTAAAGAAACAAATAGCAAACCAACACTAGGTGGACAAATAGGAAGCCCACCAAATATAACAAAAGAGCTGTAAAACAGAGTAACTTCAATTAAAACAATGTCACTATGTTCTAACCCAGAAATGTTCATCATTCAATCATAAAATAGTAAAAGGTAAAAGATTATGTTTCCTGTAATCCTCATGACACCACTCATTTCATTTTAGTCTGTAAGCTTAGAAACAATCAAAACGAAGTAATTTTTAAGACAGGCAACTTACCACATATGGAGAATAAATAGCAGCAGATGGAGATGTACATACTTGAATAGCACAAAATAATTTTATTATGGAAATAAGACCAACCAATTCAATATTATAAACTTAAGCTATTATCAGCAGTCTATTTTGTGCTCTAAATGAATTAAGAGCAGCAACAGACAGGCACGTGAATCTTGTTTGCAGTTAATGTTCAAAAGGAAAAATAGACTCACCTACTGTAATAAAATTGTACCAATCTCTCTCTCACAAGTCACAACACACACAAACACGCACGTGCACACACACGAGCAGGCACAAATGCAACGAAATTATGTCAAAGAAAGTGATACCTTGACAAACCAAACTCCTATCTCAGGACGGTCAAACTGAACCCTGCACTTATCTTGATCAACTGTAAGCACACTTCCATCATAAAGTTCTCTTGTTTTTGGATGAAGAGCAATTACTCGTTGTCCTACTGATAGAGGTCTGGCCAAATCTGTTGGAAGTCCTTCCCTAATACCAGTACGAAGTTCTGTATAATGTTTTCTCACAGAATCCCGATACTGTTTAAGTTTCTCCCTTTCTTCAAGAAGAAAATGTTCAGAAAACCTCCTAGGCTTGCCAAGAGAACTGCATTTAGAAGAACACGTTAAAAATGTGTCAACAGCGTTTTCAATAATTCCTAGCCATATGCCAAGCTACATAGACATGTAACAGCAGTAGATGAAATACCTCCTTATGACGCCCCATTCAACACGAGTTAGTCTTGGGATGTGCCCCAGTCCAACATGATTTAAGTACTCCACAAACTCCCTTTTTGCAAACCAAGGGTAGTCAATTGCACTATAAAACCATTCAAAAGTGCACCATCTACGGACCAAAGAAGATGAAAGGCAACAAAGTAGCATTTGCTGCAATTTAAAAAAATAAATAAATGAGGCTCTAAGCTTCAGAAAGCTGCATATTTTAAAATATAAGAGGATGGGACATTTTACTTTTAGATAGGGTGGTCTATCTGATAGTGAGGTGGAGTATTTATGTCGATTTATAAACCTGTTCCCATGAGAAGACTTTGTCTCTTTCAAGAATGGTTTCGGTGGACCCATTTTACGTCTACTCTTTCGTTTAGAAGGTAAACTACTTTGACTTGCAGCAGGAATTTCCGTGGTTGATACTGATATATCAGTCTCTGCTCTTTTCTGATCACTATCCAAGGAACCATCTGATGATCTGACTGATTTCCAGGGTTTCAAAAGAGTAAAACTTTGACCAGTACGTTTTCCTATGATCACTGGTTTATTCTCTTCTTCAGCTAAGACCTAGAACACATGCATATGAAATAAAGAAAATCACATCACTTTGATTACCCAAAAAAAAAAAGCTGACATCCAACATATAACCAGAGACTTCCCAAATATAAATACACCCAAATATATTACATGATCATGTGTGTATACATATCTATATATGGCTAAACAGAAAACAAGTTTTATTTTTTCCTTGCTTTGTTGGGATAGCAGGATTGGTAATAACTTAAGTGATGAGTAATGAGTGATGAGTGACAGAGATTAAGTGACGAAAATTGGTGAGTGATGAGTGACGAAAACTGAGTGATGAAAATTCTCTAATCAAACAAGGCCTTAGGCACCTGCATGGGATTGAACCTTTGACCTTACCTCCATCCCCTATGGAGAAAGAGAAGCCATTTGACCCAATGACCATTGGAAACAAGTATTCCTACTTTTTCCCTTTATTGGCAAGAAGTATTACTTGCACTACTTTTAATGCAACAAAACTAACAATCTTCTCATCTTTTGCATACACAATGTGTATGTGTCTGTGCATCTGTGTGAACATACATATGGATTAAAAAAAAAATTGTTGGGAGAGCTGGATTGGTAAGGACTTAGGCATCCATACGGGAATGAACCTGTGACCTTAGCACCTCAATCCAATGACCATTAGCCAGAATTATTACTACTTCTAACACAACAAATTAACAATCTCCTCCTGCTTCACACATAAATTCTTGAAAGAACTGGATAACTATATAGTTTCTACATAAATGAAGGCAATTTGGGCTTAAAGCTTGTCTCTAGTAAACATTGAAGACAAGCTTTTTAGCTGATGATCCAATGACAGAGGTGGAATTCATTACCCTTTTGTAGATTTGACCATATATAAATCATTAAGAGTCTGCCTTTGAGTCCATGGCAGGATAAAGGTAAGAAACCTCTGCAGTATTCTCATTTTCACCTTTTTTTTTGGGTAACAAACATCAGAGGTCAGATTAATTCAATTGCAGATGTAATTGTGAATATCACCCAAACAGGAACAAAGCTATTCTAACTATTATATAGCAATATGGCCAGAAATACTTATAAAACCATATTGAGGTAGTGTGAATTGTTAGAGAATTTAACATTACAAATCAATCACAGAGATCGTACACGTCTTATAACGACAAAACAAAGGCATTTGTTCTTGTACCTCAGTCTTCAAAGGTTCACTTAGAAGAGAATCAGTTTGAGCTTTGTCATTTGACATCTGCAACTTGAGCAAGAATTGGCTTGTCATCAATCAACTAATAGAAAAATATATTCAAATGAAAAGTTTAATGTGTGTGTGAGATAATTTATTCATCCACAGCATGACAATCAGTCCTTATTTTACCTTTGATACTATGGACTTGCGCTTTCTTTTCCATGCTTTATCGGCAAGCTGAAGCTGTTCTTTCTCTTCAGAAGCAACATTAACATCAATAGCTGAGTCCCTCCCAATTTTCAATTTTCTGGAGGTTGTACCATCAACTCCAGCAATTGCATGACGTGCCTTCTGTTTTGACCCCAGAAATTTAATTTTGTCTGCACAATGGCTTGTAGACATAGCTTCTGGTAAACTGGCCTTATCATCCATATCAAGAATTGCTCTTTCTTCCTTCAACTGGACAGATGAGTCTAGATCCAACAAATAAACAGTAAAAAATAAGAGAAAACAACAGATTAAATCACTTACCAGGCAAAGAGATATTTAAAGAAAGAACAAGAATAGCAATAGCAATAGCAATGTCATGTAAATCCTGGGAAGCACCCTCCAAAGCAAATAGACTACACTCATAAATCACTTACCAGATTCCATTGTTGATATGGGCATCTTTAGAGACAAATCAGCCAGTTCCAGCAGAGCATCCAAGCCAGTACTTTCACCTACAAGAACAAACCAGACATTAGAACATCATTGATTCATTGTATGAAGATTAGTCTATCTAATTAACCGAACAACAGCATGCATTCAACCCAACCAAAAGATGAATTGTAATTAAAAAATAGAAAGATGCTATCTAGAACAAATCCATTTAAAAAAAAAAAAAAGAGTAATAATTCCCAAAGTTTATATTATCATCAAATACCAGAGACTACTTCACTCTAAAGTATGTTTATCTAGACCGTTGTCAAAAAATGACTCAGTTTTAATGTGGTACCGGTAAAAAAAACCCTGCTGAGGTTCTTGTACATACATAGCTGCAGATATGTTTATCTGGCCTGTTTGGCAATATCAGTGAACTGAATATAAGGATCATGCGTCCCATAAATTTAAGCCATACCTCCACTTTTGCTTCCTATGTTATAATCCATCACCTTACTCTAAAATGGTGGCTATGGATTTGAATAAAAAATAAATAAAGAGCTAAAGAGAAGCTTCAAGAAACTTGGAAAGCATTTTCCTTACAAAGATAATATCAACTTTGCTCTATGAAAGAAAGGAAATATTTGAACTTGCTTTTTCAGAAACAAAATAACAGGGGTTTTATTCGTGAGGATTTGAGAGCACAAATATTTGTAACATGAAAAGAAAAAAGAAAAAAAATGAGCAATCATATAGAACCCCCACCGGCCACCCATCAGAGAATTAAAGGAATAATTAAAAAATTATGGGCATAACCAACTTATAATTCAATTATTAGTAAGGAAGGTACCTCCAAAGGAGAGTTTCTTGCTTCTCTTCCGTTGACCTTGTGGAGAGAATCTCTCGGACTTTGAATTTGAAACTTCAATGTCAAATTTTCCTTTGGAGACACCAGAGTTAAGTCCTTCTTCAGTACCACTACAGGCTTCTCCACCATCATCATACTGATGGTTTGCAATGTCTTGAACTTTCTCTTTCTTTCTGTAAAACTTCTTCCCCTTTCGACGAACTTCTACTGTGCCTACACCTTCCATATCCATCAAGGAGCTAGTATCTCTTGCATAATCGCCATTTTCAACTCCTCTACTTCCTATACTACCTTCCAACCAGTTTTCATCCATGGCAGCATAACAAAGGTTGGCCTGGGCTGTGCCAGATTGTTGATACTAAATCACATCAAAGAAATAAAGATAAATAAGTCATTTTAAGTGATAATAAAAGGAAGGAAAAAGGTAATAGAAGGACATGTAAATGAATGGTTAAATACCATTTTTCCCCAGGTCCGAAGAGGTGCAGATTTGATGTGCTCTGTTCTTCTGTATGGTGTTTGAGAAATCTGGGGAGAGCCTCCTCTCTGTGAAACCTCAGCTAGAGCCAATGCTGCCCCATGGGCGACTTCATCATCATTAGCATCAGAATCAGACTTCCGGCCTCTTTTATTTGGTGAAACATTATTTTCTGCATCATCTCTCTTAAGTGAATATGAAACGGGAAACCGAGGTGTCCTTTTCCCCTTTGCACAAGGCTCATTACCTAATACGAGATTTGAATTTAGAAACACTGGAATTTAAGCTTTAAAGAGGTTCAGGTTTCAAACGGTGATATCTCTAGACAAAAGAATAATGTTAAGTAAAATTTTAGCAAGCAAATCTAAATGTACAGGATTATAACCACTAAAGAACCAAAAATAATAATAATAAAAAAGAAGCTAACGCAGAAAACTCCAACTGCTTAATAACTATTTTCTTAATTTTGATTAATGGGAAATGAACCCTGACCAACATATCCTGCAGAAGGAGAAATGGCAAGTAGCATGTCCTGACACTTGGAATCAAATTCCAGGATATAATTTTTCAAACTCCTCGACTGAAGTTTAAAACAAATTCTGTCAAGCATTCTGCTTATTACTTCATCTTACCTTCTATTTATGATATCAGTACAATTTTAGGCAATTCCCACCCCCACCCCTTCTTTTTTTTCATATTAATAATTTCCCCCTCATTTTTCCTGTTTTTATATTCTCAAATGGTTTAGCACAATCAGCTAGGAACCATGCCTCATGAATCAGAGGTTACTAATTTGAATTTCCCCTTCCCCTCCTATGGGGCCAAAAACATATCAAAAGAAGTAATATTACTTTTTTGATATGATGGACATCCCAATTTCCACCATATTAAAATTCAAAACAACTAAAATTACTGCTTTCTTTTATAAGATTTTACTGTGCATATCCCATTTTACCTTCCATTCTCCATAAAGGAAAACAACATTATTGATATAATGAAGACAATAACATAGTCCAAGCATGAAGCACCGCCAACATATATAACAAGTGTACAATGCATAATAGAACGCCAGCAAGATACCAACTAGAATCAAATAACAATGTAATTAGATTATACCATCAAAGCATCTCCTCTTCAAAAATGATAAATAACCATCACTAGATGCAATTGACCGAGACTGGCAAGGATCTTTTGAGACACTTGGCTGAACTTTACCCCGTTTGCGTTTTAGAGGTTTTTCAGATGTCAAAGCTTCATTGCTCTCTCTTTCACTATCACTCTCTTCCTGTTTTACAGTTCGCAAACTTAGAATTCATATAAACCTACTTTAAGTATAATGCAAAGACACTCATTTAGCACAAAAGGCATGATAATTCACATCAAAACTAAATTATTATCAGGCCAAAACAAAGTCAAAGACATGTCCTTCTGGTGCAAACGCCAAATTTGACCTATTAATGCTGATTGATGCTATTAGGAAAATTTTATTGCTGTTTGAATTTTATTTCCATACATTATGCAATCTCATTATGAATTATTTTATTTTATTATTTTTACCATATTTAATATATTTTGGGAACTCCAATTAAAGGACCGAAAATTCCTTATTTTAGACAATTGATAATGGGTTAATGAAAATTTGGGTTGTAGGTTTTCTTCCAATGTTTGGTACTAATTCCAAGCAATCTAGGTGTTAATTCTTTGGTTGCATTTTTCTATTTTCATCGCTAGATGCTGACTCCAAGTAAGGTCTAGGTACTTATTCCATGAAAACTGTAGGTGTTGATTCCTAGGACCTATCCTTGTATTTTCTTTTTCTTTTCCCCATACACATCCCCCTCTTAGAGTTTATTTGTTAAGATAAGTTTTAATATCAGAGCAAACTTCAATTCATTATACCCACTATCTGAAACCAACAGCCAACAGACCCACACCAAATCAATCCCAGCAAACTTTACCCCACTGGCCAACCACCAATTTTGTATAAAGGTTGTACCCGATGCACAACGCTCCCACCAATTTTGGACCAAAACCAAAAATCCCAAATCAAAACAACCCCTACAATCAAATCAACCATACTCACCATCATCAAGTTGCCCTTTATAGAAATAAATATGAAGGACAGACACAAAACGATTACTTTCACTATGAGTCATCAAGATCACACTATTGCAACAACTTAGGTTGCCACAAAACAAGCAATATTTTTTCAAACCCAAAATCCAGAGTCATTGGGCCACTGTTAGAAACTCTCAAGACCCAAAATCTACAATTTGCCAGAAAATCTCACCAATGTTGTGACGTCACATTCTAAAACCCATCACTACATATTTCCTTTTTTTGTCCTACACTTGCTGCCATATCCCTGATACAACAAACCCTCATTCACATCCACCGTCATAAAAAAAACCCTAATTACTCCATCACTCAACATGTGATCTACAACTATGCAAATCAAGATCCCCAATTTTAACCCCTTAAGACCTAAACCAATTTAGCCTAAGCCCGAGCCTGTTATTAGTAGTCAACAAGACCCAGTTGGGGAAAAACCCATTCATTACAAAACTTGAAGTGATCTATTAAAGTCTGACCCAATCCATACAAAAGAATAAAATAAAACAAATTTAATCGGATCACACCTATCAAAAATAAAAAATGCTTTGGCACAACCCAACCCACCTCAAAAATACCCAAATCCTTGATCCTGCCCCATCCATTAAAAAATACCCAAGCACGAGCCCTATTTAAGCCCCACCTAGTCCAAGGTCTACAAACCATGAGCTACACTCTATGAAGTCGAGTTTTCTCCCACCATGGGAGAGTTAGTGCAGAAACACGAAATTTGACCTATTAATGCTTAGTGATTTGGTTGGACCTATCAGTTTTTGATCCTCAATTGACACTGATTGATGCTATTGGAGAGATTAGATTAATATTTAAACTTTATTTCCATATCAGTATGAGTTTATTTTCTTTCCATGATTGATGTAATTTGGAAACTCCATTTACATGCCCAAAGTTTACTATTGTAGGAAGTTGATCACGCATTGATGGAAATATGGGTTGGAAGTTTTCTTCTAGTACGTGTTGATTTCATGCAAGCCTAGGTGTTGATTCCAGGATTTTTATCATTATCCCATGCTTGGTGCTAATTCCAAGCAATCAAGGTGTTGATTCCTAGGTTTTATTTTTCTGTTTTCATTGCTTTGTGCTAAGTACAAGAAACCCAAAGTGCTAATCCATTTCTTCACTTCATTTTCCCTACTCTTGTGCTATGCTTCACATCCTCTACAATCCCTCCAATCCTTATAAATTATTGATCCGAGATATCAAAAGCACTCACCCTTTGGTATCCCTTGACTGTCAAGTTTTACAATCCCTTTCATTTTTATTTCTCCTTTTAAAAAGCTTACACCCCATGTACTCTTTTTTTGACCTACTTAGCCTAAAGCCTTTAGATTCTAAAATATCTCTCCAAATTTCTAACTTGGTGTTAACATCCATCATCTGCAAAAAGCACAAGACTAAATGACTTCATCTTGAATCAATCTAGTAAGTTTTTCATAACCAATGTATAGGGATATGGACTTAAGCTGGTACATGATGCAAACCTACTGTGATAGGAGTCAACAACTAAAAATGCAGAAAAGAAAGGTAAAGAAAAATTTATGAAGTATTACTTGCTTTTTGCCTAAGAGAACTCTATAAATACATTCCAACACAATCAACCATGGCTGAACACATAAGTGCCTTCACCGTCCAGCAAAAATCAATTTATCTCATTCAAAATCAAAAAACAGCTTATTGTATAGAAATAGAAATAGCGTGCCACACTAGCATCTATTTAACTTCCATTCCAGAACTCATACAACACCCAATCTTGAAATGCAGTG
Source organism: Castanea mollissima (assembly GCA_014183005.1). Taxonomy (NCBI): domain Eukaryota; kingdom Viridiplantae; phylum Streptophyta; class Magnoliopsida; order Fagales; family Fagaceae; genus Castanea; species Castanea mollissima. The sequence continues at coordinate 10,052,928 of JACAVU010000004.1, forward strand.
TTTGGCTTATAAATCCAGTGCTGATATTTTGCATAAACAAACTACTAATTGTGTCTACTATTATGATGCCAAAATAGGCCAAATTTCAGTCAAGTCTTACAAAATCGTTAACAGATATATCACAGGACCAGATTAATATTAAAGCAGCCAAGCTCAGTTGAATAGATGATATAATAAATTTAATCTCACCAGGACATTATAATAATCTGTCATCATTGCTATAAGGCCAACCACAGAAGCCGTACCCTCTGGCAAGGATAAGTATGCCTGAAAATCGAAAGTGAGCCAAATTGAAATGCCAATAAGTCAAAGACACTGAAACCATAAGAATCCAGAAGGTAAGTCCTCACAATAAACAGTTCGAGCAAATGCAAAGACATTGGGAAAAAAAATTAAGGTGGACAACCCCAACTGTATAATTGATATCCAATTTTTCAAAATATTCAACCAAATTCAATTCATGTCACCTAACTGCTTAAGTACGCATCCAAGTTTTGCCCAAATTACTATTATAAACCAACCATTTTCATTTCTGAATATACGACCACATTTCATACAAATGCATAAAACTCATTTTAATTAAGAACATGTTATATATATATAAGTACAAATAATTTTATTGAACTAATAAAACAAACAGTACAAAAGGTGCAACATGAGGTATACCAGTTGCAGTCCCATAGGAACCCCTACAGATCAGCAGTACAATGAGTCAATAAAATCACACAAATTTGATGCAACAAATACATTCAATAGAATAAGGATGCAACAAATTGGGAATTTAGCCACTAAATAGTCAACTCTAGCCCTTCAAATGTCTTACTATTTCTTTCCCTCCAAATGTGCCACATCAAACAAAAGGGAAACACATCCAAGAACTATTTCTAAACAAATAGGCCTTCAACACCAACACGGAAACCTTCCTTGCACAGCTTTAAACATCACCCACTTAACTCCAAATGCAGGCAACTTACAACTGCATAATGCTGTTGCCATCACAGTGCAGGAGCAAGTGATCAATGGACTCCCTGTCCTGTTTTCACATAACACACCAATTCACAATGAACATACCTTGATTTATGAGATTGTCTATTGTAAGAATCCTCCCCAAAGTAGGTGTCCACCCAAAAAAATTATTAACTATTAACTGAATTACAATAAACTATCAAACTGGCAAAAATAGAAACTCTTTGCTGCCAAGATCATTTAGCAGATTAAGTAAACCAACTTTCAACTAGGTCAAGCTGTATAGCAATGAAAATTTTTTAAGAAATAAACAAAAGCAACATAAAAACCACAAGGCATAGATTGTAGAAGGAAGCTGCATATAGATCTTCAGTTTAAAAAAAAAAATTGCTTCAAAACAAAAATATTCACTGCTTTTGCAAGGAAGGGAAAAAGAAAGAGTCATGTACAGAACCATTGGTACATAAACCCAAACCCTGCTAAATGAACAAAAACTATTATTAACATTGACAGATCTGGTTATAAATCTAGCACTCACACACACCACATACCCGGTTTGTAGTGTAAAGGGCCTCCACCATTTCAATAGATCTGTTACGCACTACAGCAGCCACCTGGGAATGCACAGAATCCAATAATACCAGAGAGAGAGAGAGAGAGAGCACTATAAATTTACTCATCAGAATAGAAAAGTATATGGTAATCAGTATTATGTTTTACAGCTTAACCAAGTTAGACATCAATTTGCACAAAATTAGTTTATTTATTTATTTATAATTCGATTGTTATGAGTGCGGATTTGAAGCCTGGATATGACCAGGAGGTTCCAATCAGTTGAGCTATAAGAACCTTGGCAATTTACACACCATATATTAGAAGATGATTATCATCAATTTGCACCACATATTTTAGAAGATGATTATAATCATAATAAGGACACAAAATCTTATGGCAAATTACGCAAATTCCAGAGTGCACACTCACAAAATCAAAAAATGTCATACCTTCTTCCAATCTTTCCCATACTTCCGATAGGCTTCATAAAACCGCTCAAGCTCTTCCTTGCTCCATTGAGGTCCTAATTTGTCATAATATTTCTTCTTCTGCGCATAAAATAAAGCAACCAAAACATTAAAAATTAAAAATTCTATATTTTCAGAATTCAATCGCAACTTAACTAAGCCTTAATCCCATTACATTGGAGTCGGCTTATAGGTCTTCATTAACTAATTAGGGTCAGCCACATGTATACTTTTTCACTATTCTATCCTGTCTATAATTATATCCCCCCATGTGCAGTGCTAGAGGCCATCACTTTTATGATCCTCAAAGATACTACAAACACTTCTTCATATATAGCCCAGATCTATATTCTACCCTTTCCATTAAATAAAAAAACTGAGCAACCAAAATTCATTTTCAAAATATCTCTTCATAAAGAACAATGTTGCTTGAAAACTTAGTTAACAAATGAAACCAAGTCTTAACAGAAATCATCCACTAACAAAGTAAGATATAGAGAATCAAATGCAGAACCAAAAAGAATTTAAGGACTGAGTAAATGATTTTTTATTTCTTATTTTTGTCAGTCCCAGAACATGAGCAAGACTTACCCGCTGCTTACTTTTGCCCAAGTTCCGACCATCTTTCTCATGAGGTACCTCATTTATGGTAGAAAATCTTTTCACACTTCTAGATTTTCTTGTCGGAGCCATTAAAAACTTTTTACTTATCTATCTGAGACACAAAAATAACAAAATTAGCAGTCTGTTTTAGCAATTACTAAATTATATCAACAACACAATGTAGCACATTCCATGTTTAAGAACATTTAACTCCAAAAAAGAGAATTCATTTTCACTAAAAGTTATCAAGCTTTTGTCTTTCACAAAATAATAATTTTTTCACTGTACATCTAATAAATTACTCAATATTCCACAATGAACTAAAATTCAAAGTCCCAGTTGAAGCAAACAATACAAGCCTGGGTACAAGAACTTCACAGCAGCCTTTTGTTGATTAAAAATTAAAAAGTAAACTTTTGCGCCATACCCTTTTTTTCCCCAAAACATAAAGAAGGCTCAATTTATAAAAATTATATATAAAAAAAAAAAATCAGAATCACCGCAAGAAATCACTTCCAGAATTCACACTCAAATTCAAGCTCTGATTACCCAAATGAACCAAACGACATGCACCAAAAACCTCATATTCAGATTCACTACAAGAAACCAAAAGCACCAGTACCAAAAAAAAAAAAAAAAAGCTTTCCAATACCACTTTCTGAAAACAGCCAAAACAATTCAGAAAATTTAAAATTCATTAGAATTTCCAAGCATAGTAATTCATAAATCACATTAACAAAATCAACAACAAGAAAAAATCAATTCCTTTCATTTTATTATGGTCTTCTTCTTCTTCTTTTTTAAGTCAATGCTAGCCGTAGACCATTACCAAAAAGAAAAACTTCGTGAAATGCTCCCACTTTAAAATGAAAATCTCATAAACCCCATTTCATACTTAGCATTCCGCAATCCAATTCAACAATTTACAACCCAACAAACAGAATCACACACAAAACCCCAAAAAGACTAAGAGAGAAACCAAACGCAGAAAAAAAAAAAAAAAAAAAAAAAAAGCTTGATTTCAAAAATACTCTCAGAAAACAACCAAAACACTCTCTGAAAAAACAAAAATCACAAAGATTCAAAATTTCAACCAAGAACTCGAAAAATCAAACAAAACAAAACCTACCCAATTAAAAAAAAAAAATCAAATTTCATTTTTTTTATTTATTTTGAATCAATGATCAGCCTTTAGCAACCTCAACAAAAAAAAAAAAAAAAAACAAAATTTCGACAATGCTCCAATTTTTTTTTTAATAAAAAAAAACGGACAAACATTCAAAATTCCAATCCGAACTCGAAAATCAGAGAAACCAAAACCCTCAAAAACTTGAAAAGAAAAAGAAATCCTTGAGAGTTAAACCCTAATTGACAGATCGGAGAGTGTAATCTGACCTGCTGTGAAGCTCACCCCAATACGAAAACCTAACCATAGACATGCACACACACAATGAGAGACGGAAGAGGAGAGAGAAAGGGTTTTAGAGAGAGAAAGAGAGAGTTTTTAGAGAGAGAAGCTCTGAGACTGTGTGTGTGTGTGTGAGAGAGAGTAAAAAAAAGTTTGGTTTTATTTGGAGAGAGAGAGAGAGAGAGAGAGAGAGGGTTGCCGCGAAACTTGAATATAAAGAAGAGAGAGAGAGAATTGGAATTTTTTTTGTTTTTGTTTTTTTTTTTTTGTGTTTGGGTTTTGAGGGTGATGATGGCCGTACACGTGGACAGAGTGACGGGATGGACGGTGAGGATTGGGTTTTGTGGGGGCGCATAGGGGGATTTTGGATTTGGATGGAGTGGAGGGTTATGGTTGTGCACGTGATCTATTAAACATTTGAATGTTTTTGGGAGGAAAAAAACAAAAATGTGATAAAAGGTGTTTTTTTTTTTTTTAAATAAAGTTAGAAAGGGATTTTTTTTTTTGCAAAATTAATTTGTTAATTAATTTGAGTTTAAAGGAAATATTTTGATTTCAACACTTTTATTTTTAAATGACTTGGTTATGGTATTAAGTACTCTTTTTTTTTTTTAATTCTATTGATGACATTTATGGAAGGATTTTGAACAAAATATTTGAATAATATAATTAAAATTGATTTATAATATAGATAATAAAAATGAAATAAGAAAATTACTCTTTTTTATTACGAAGCAAGATGAAAATTACTTTGAGATATATTATGAATGAAAATTATATAAGAAAAAATTTTCATTTTTTTTTATAATAAAAAACCATATATTACAATAGATTAGAAAATAATTCAAAATCGATAATGAAACTACATTTAAATTTCATAACACTTTAATAATTGAGGTTTAATCAAAGTAATATATTAATTTTAGTAAACCTTTGGTAATAGGGTTTAAATTGAAAGTAAAATATATTAATAACTTCAGTGTACTTGCAATAAATCACATTATGATTCTAAAAAAAATGAAAAAAAGTCACACGATGAAATTATGTATAACTACTAATACATACATTGAGCTACATAATGCAAGTACCATGCAAACATACTGTGGCATATTATTAAAATAATGTAAAATAGTAATAAAATTTGTAAAAACTTGGGTATTATAATTTTTAATTAGAGTGGGTTTTTATTTTTGAATTTTTTGAACTTGAAGGACCTAACTTTTATTATATAATATATAATATAACATAGATTTTAAATGATTATGTTAAGACATTATTTCTAATCCATGATATCACGTATGTTTATGTTTGAGTAAAATCTCCAGAATTCACATAATCATGTGTTGTTAAGTTTATATTAAGTACTTGTTCTTTAGATTCCTTGATTTAAATATGCAAATCTAAACGAAATCATGATGTTTAAATTTTAATATTCCCTCTCTCCTCGAGGGTATGCATGAATTGAATTTGATTAAATATGAGGAATTTTTCAACCTAATACAATATTCTTGTCAAGAGAAAATCTTAATTTAACCTAACTTAAGTCCATGATAGTTCAAGAAATCAATGCAATTCAACCCACAAAGATCAGGTAAGTGATTTTTTTAATTCTTAAAATAAATAAATTATATATATATGTGTGTGTATGTATAAAAGGTTAACAAATTTATGTTTGAGAATAAAAGAAAGTGTGTATGATATTCCTATTTCACTAAAATTAATTTAAAATATTAAAATAAATCAAATTGACGAATTTAAACTAAATCCCAAAATAAAAAAAAATCATATATTTTTCAAAATTTTATTAGTTTGGGTTTAAAGATTTTCCAAATTCACTTTTACAAATATATACATAAAAATAAAATACCCAATTCAACTTAAAAACTCACTCTCAAAAAAAAAAAAAAAAAAAAAACTGGACGAGTCAAGTTTGGTTGCATCAAGTTCATCAAATTGGTGTGTGAATTGCACATTGTTACATGCTTTGATTTTTTGTTTTTTTAATTGCTGAAACTTCACAGAAGAAAAACAAAGGATTTTAATTTCATATATTTTTTCTCCAGAAATTTTAAAATTTTAAAAATGAACAAGAGGGGAATCGTACCATGTCTAGTTTTAAGTAAAAGAACATTTTAATATCATATTTGTTCTTATTTTTTTCTTTTTGTTGTCATTAATTAAATTAAAATTTTAAATCTTTTATGTGTTAACATTAAATAACTTAAATTGTGAGTTCCAGTTAGCTCAATTGGTAAAGCTTTTGATGGTTGAATAAGAGATCTGAAATTCAATCTCTATCTATACTAAAAATCGATTGATGTTTTGATCTGATGATATCTATCATCAAAAGTGGACACCACATAATAAAACTCTCTAAAAAAAATTAAATAACTTAAACCCTTAACACGTGGACACCACATATTAAAACTCTCTAAAAAAATAAAAAAAACTTAAACCCTTAAAACATAGATAGAGTTTTATTTTCCTATATCTTCCTACTCTACCTTTATAAAAACTAAGGGTTTGAGTATATATCACAATCTCTAATTTGACTCATTTTCAATGTTTTCTTTCAAGTTTTATTTTGTTTTAAATTAAACTTCCGGCTCATGTACAACAGTCATTCCGTTTATTCTATCAATTGGAAAAATTTTATGCTCCATAAATAGTATAGTTTGATATTTTCCTTATTTCTAATATGAATTTTTTTTGATAATTTATTTATTTATTTTATCAATACAGCTAGTGATACAAACAAAAGTTCACAACACTAACACAACAATCTTAAAATAGTCTATAACTTCACATATGGGCTCACAACAATTTATGATTTAATTTATTTTAATACTAATTTAGAAATATTATGAAATTATTGTGAATTTTTACTACTCTGTGTTCTAGCATGACTTTTTTTTTCTTTCAAAAAAGTTATCACAGCCCAACAAGAAATCGCTTAGATCTAACCCATCAATTAGACCTTCCCTAAGGATCGATTGGTTGTGTTTGAATTAAAAAAATTTCTTATACTTTAAAATTAAATTCAAATTTATATATACACACACATATTTGAATGCTGAAAATTTTCAAAAAAAAAATTACACTTATTTTGGGGCCTTAACTGAAAAAAAACAACAATCTACTTTTTTTTTTTTTTTTGGAGGAAGTAATTGGATAGAAGGGTCATTCTGAACACAGCATAGAAATCCATGGATAAAATTAAACAAAATTGAAAAAATACAAAGGTTAAGAGGTGTAATCTCAAGATTCCATATGTTATTATTAAAAACAAATGGATGGCCATATTTTTATTTTTTATCTCTCCATTCGTAGTCATGCATCATGTCATTCTTAATATTGCTAAAAAAATAATAAATAAATAAATAAAAGAGATGAGCAACTGTTAAAACTTTTGGCCCAACTTTGACCGACTTTATTTGTTCACTACTTTTGTCCAATCATTTGGAGGAGCTCTCCACACTCCACAGCCCATTTTATTCACCAGTCTCAATCAATCCTCTACTGCTTATTATGTGATAGGGTGTTGGGTGCATGCAATGGATTGTTGTGTTTGTGGAGGAGTGTTTTTGGAAAAGGAGAGTTTAGATTTATTTGGGTTGAAGATATGATCAGATTCTGTACAAAATTCCAGGAAAATGGAAAAAAAGAATATACATTGTTGATGAGTGGCATAATTCAAAAAGAAAAATATCATCGGCAAAGAAAAACATGATTAAGAGTCAAAGATATCCTCTTAGCTTGAATAGGCTTGAGTGATTGTGTGAAGAGAAATATCCAGTCTAATAGAAAGGTGATTCAAGCAAAAGGATCACTTGTTTTTCCATTCCACATAACTGAGATAGAAGAAGATGAAATGCATGCAAGGATTAAATCAGTTAAGGCCATTCAAGACGATCATAACCAGTCTTCCCTTTCTTATTGTTGAGGTGTAACATTTCTTGGACTATGATATAGTTGTCAGTGGCGTGACGGCGAGGAAAAAAGCCTGATTGGGCTGGTTGGGTGAGGATGGAAAGAAACTTTTTCAGTCTGATCGAGCACAGGAAGCTTGGACAACAGTTTATATGAAGTGTTACATGCACGAATGGTGTCTTAATTGTGACAAAGTTTCAGGATTAGGAGCTTTGGGGATTAAGATCAACTTGATTTTAGTTAGATCATGAGGGATGCGAGTAGTGAGGAAAATAGTTCGTGTGAAGTGGACAATATCTCTGTTCAAAATATTCCACATATTATGTAAGAAGTGAGCATGTAAACCATCAGGGCCGGGGGATTTTTAAGCGGATGAATACTCCAGAGAGTTTGTTGAATTTCTTGTTGAGATGGAAAGGCCAAAAAGCTCAGTGTGAATATTTTGCACATTAAATTCTGGAGAATTGAAAACTTAAAGTGGTTCATCTAAATTCATAGGTAGATGGCTCCCCCCATCACCAAATTTATATTTGAATTAATTTTTTTTTGGTCGAGGAGTTGGAGGTTTATGAGTTTTGGCCATAAAGTTTGTTAAAAATCAGTTTCCACACAAGTTTCTCTATTCGATAATTAAATAAATAAAAACTGTAGGTGACAAAAACTAAATGTTTACTGAATGAAGAATTTAGTTCTAATTAAGTAGAAAAAACGTAAATTGCTTATTGCTTACTAAAATAAGACAAACGCCTAGCTCATAGTAGCCTCATATGCATTTCACATTAGCACTTAGGCACATAAGTGTACAGTGGATAGTGTATCTCAAAGAGTTCGTATTTTTTTGGGTTTGTAGTAATGGAATGGTTTCATTATCTAAAATGAAGAACATTTCTCATAGCCCAACAAGAAATCGCTTAGAAAACATATCAATTAGACATTCACTAAGGATAAATGGTGATAAAATAAATAAAGTAGAAAAATAAGTTATCTAAGGGTTGTAAATGAACCAAGCTGGGTGAAAATGGGCAATTAATCATAATTCCTCAATTATATAGTTAGTAGGCACTGTTACGAAAATATACTTATTACTAACATCTCAAGTCTTAGAGACTCAATTTTGGGCTTATAAATCGAGTCTCAAAGACTCGGTTTAATTGTTCTGATCGCGTCTGAGTTGACGTTTCATCCATGTGGTGTCCACCTGGAAATCGAGTTTTATAAACTCGATTTATAAGCCGACTCTTTAAGCATCGATTTGTGTGTGACGTGGCAATTTGTATGTGACGTGGTTGACCCACATGGAGGCCACCTGGAAACCGAGTCTCTAAGACTTGATTTCTAATAGGGCTTTTTCAAAATTAAACGCACTCTATCTTTAGCGCCACGCCGCTCTCACTCACCCTCTTACTCTCATATAGACCAGAGCTCACCCTGACGCCTCTCTCACTCACCCTCTTCACCCTCACACAGACACCCTGTCACACTTGCGCCTAGCACTTTCAGGCCTCTCCACCCTCACATAGACCCACGCTTGCGCCTAGCACTCTCACGCCTCTCCACCCTCTCTCACTCACCCTCTCCACTCTCACTCAGTTCTCTCAAGTATGATTATCTTATTGTGTGAATTTTTCATGTGGGTTTGTGATTTTTTTCCGAAATTATGATTGATTTTTTCATGTGGGTTTGTGGTTTGTGATTTTTTCGTGTGTTATTTTGTTTGGTTCCCTAGAATGTGCGAGAAAAGTTTTCCATTTTGAGCTGAGATTGTAGTCAGAACTTGATTTGATTTGGTTTTTTTTTTTTTTTGTTGTTTCGTGTAGTTAGTATTGTTGACACTGTTATTTGATAACATCCATGCTTTCTGGGTTAATGGATGTTTTCCTTAGCAAATCACTGTCTTTACCTTCATACCATTAAGTGAGCCTAAACAAAGTTGACAATCAATGTATTAAGATTGCTAATTCTAAATTGTTTCTCCTTTCCATGGGTAGAAACATCCAAGATTGTTTGAACCATACAATCTTAATGAGAAGTTGATTTCAAAAAGCAACTGTTGATTGAAAAAAATGGACTCAACTGTTGATTCTGTGGGTGCTAAAAGTCCACAAAAAAAACAAGCTCTTGTAGGCCTTTCAAAGTACATGTCTATGTTTCCAGAAAAGGTTTGTCAATATATTTAAATTTTATTGTTGAATCCTAGTTGATTGGGATTGAAAGAAAAACCATTTCAGCATTTGATACCTTCATTTTTATACAATATAAAATAATGGTTTTCTTTGTATTTCTGCTGGTTGACTATGACAAGGGATTAAAACCTAATAAGTAATAAACATTAGCACCAGAAGTTTCTAGCCTGAACCTGATAGGTTGCACAAATAAGTACTTATCAAAAAAGAACATGAAAAGAAGGCTGCAAAAATAGGTTTAATCTTTTGGGTTGATTGGATGAGCCTGTGGGGAAAAACAATTCTTTAGTTGCCCTTGCCCCAAAAGCTTAAGCTAATAGGTAGCTATGGACTTATTTACTTCAATTAACCAAAGACTTTTTTTCTTTCTTTTCTTGCTCAAAATATGAGGCCTAATTAGAAGAAATTTTCATTATGGAAATCCAGCACTATTGTAGTAAAACCTAGAACCAACCTGAGAGAATTTTGTAGTACTTTGTGATTTTTTTTGGTTCATGAACAAATTCTTTGAAAGAAATGGAATTATGGGCAATTTCAATATGCAAAAGTTAATGAATCCAAAAAAATAGAAGAATTTTATTGTCATATGTTCTAGAACCATTTGGCTCGTAACTTACCCGTAATAATAAATATTTATATAGAAATTTTCCTGGTTGTGTTTAATTGGAATGCATGAAAACTTAGAAAAATATGCAGCCTGGTCTAAATGTTAAAGCTTGATTGATTTAGATTAAGGCATGATTTAAATGTAAACATAGTTTCAATTTGTTGTATACTGCAGGACTGCCAGATTGTTTTTGTTTTTGTTTTTTGAGAATCTTTCTTAGATTCTTTTTGTTTTTGTTTTCAATAATGCATTACTTATATATTTGGTTTTTCTATGTACAGATTGAAGGATACGTCTGTTTGTTAAGGCGTCACCTAGTAGGCACGGAGGACCACAAGGACATTACTGATGTGCTGAAGGCAGTGCAAGAGATCGGCCGTGTACAACCTCCTATCCTTGAGGCCCCAAATGAGGAGGCAGCTACTCTTGCGACAGTGGCTACTCAGAGCCCAAGCACTAGTGAAAGGCCAAGCACGAGCAGAGTTCCTGCCAGATGTTGCTCTCGAAGCACTACTGAGAGGGCAAGCACGAGCAGAGCTCCTACCGGATGTGGCTCTCATCCGCCTGTTGCTACCCTGAGAGTTGTCCCTACCCCCGATCCTTCTTCATCCACCCCACATCTATCCCCTAGCCCTACCATCCCTTCACCCATCCCACATCCATCTCCTAGCCCCACCATCCCTCCACCCACCCTACCCCACATCCATGTCCTGGGTCTAACATTCGTCTACCCACCCCACAGTCATTGCTTGAGTTGTCACCCATTCCATCCTTCGACTTAGGTATTGATCTAACCCCTCCTAACAGCCAGCAGCAGGAGCCACCCTCCCACAGTACACCATCTCCTATCCCCATCATCCCTCTACCCACCCCATATCCATGTCCTGGGTCCATACTACAATTTGGCGGAGGAACTTTGGGGCATGTCTCAAAATCCTAGCAACACTCTAATCTATTCTGACATCCGTCCACCCACCCCATGGTCATTGCCTAAGCTGTCACCCATTCCATCCTTTGACCTAGGTATTGATCCAACCCCTCCTGACAACCAGCAACGGGAGCCACCCTCCCACAGTACATCTACTGGCCCTTCTTTAGGCATTGGTCCACCCTATGTTCAGGCTAAGCAGGCTGTTGGGTTACCTGTAGTGACAGAAGGTCGGTCGAAATGCATATCAAAGGCACCTCCTTGTGGGGCAAGGGGGCACAAACATGGATACAAAGCTGGGCCCGAGGCATTTGACGAAGGACATGCAAGACCTCTTCCTCATTATATGAGACAGTGTAAGGTTCAAAAAAGGTAACTCAAATGATATCTTATTCCTTTCTAAGAGTGAAGTGGAGAGTGAGGTTTGATGTTTAACATCCACTGGTTGCATGGGGTAGACAATTAATTTCCCCGATTGATGCTTGCCATCATGCCAAATAAATCATTAATGATGACTAGAGGCAGCCACCTTTCTTTCCCGTTAAGTTGTTTCATAACGAAGTACCTCTGATCCTAGGTAACTAGCTATTGTTTCACCCTAGGAAGCATGGATATGTCAAATATAATATAAGAAGTGTGGTGGGAGCTTTTTGGAAGTGATTTTCCTGATATATATTGGCAGCAATTTCAGCACTGAGTTATGCTATTATTCTTTGCTGCGTATATTATAAATGCACATTTCATCGCCTCTTATTTTCAAAAGTTAACCCTTTATTAAAATGCATTCCATCTTCCCAAGTAGAAACAAATGGTATCTGAAGACGTGAAGAAGCAACCATATTTTCCCAAGTATTTGCGTAGAATGACTCGGCAGGAGGTCTGTAGGCAGTGGTCATATTTGTAACATGCTCGACGCCAATATCATCGTCCGCATCACCTTCATCATGGCACTCCATATTTTCCTCTTCAAAATTGGGAGCAAGTTCATGGTCATCCACATCCCTGTCAAAGTCACCTCGCTCAATCCTCTCTTCTTACTCATCCATATCATCAAGATTTTCATTATTATTCGCAAAATAATCTTCATCTTTCACCCCTAAATGTGTCTCTTGAGGTTGGAGTTTTTCACCAGTATTAGCTGTATAATCTTGAGATGGGAGTGTGTAACCTCCCATTGTAGTGCATCCATCATCTAAGGCTGTAAATTGTAAAGATGTAGTTGTTTGTTGCACCTCCTTGACATCAACTTCTGCGAGCAGCTTGGAACTTACGTGCAACTCAGCAGCATTTACTTGGGGCATTTTATGGATCCTATTAAACATGATCTTTACATACCTGTAATTTATCCGTTCATGAAGGACTTTTTGTGGGTATCGATAAATAATATTTATGTCATAACAAGTAAGGTTCAAACTCAGTTCTTTCATTATTTTCATCTTCAAATCATTCAATGACTTCAACTTACGACGTATCATCATGTAATAGCATTCGATACCTGGCCCTTGAAATGGGAATCTGTTAATCTTTTCAGGATTGACAAGGGGTCCACCATAGTATACATTTATGTCAATATTCTTCAGAGATTGTGAACCTATTAGAGTCAAGTGTAATATGGTAGTGACATATTTTAACATCAATTACAAAACATTTTTATCTACTCAAAGTACAAAAATTACAGTTTCTTACGTCAAACACACCCCACATTTGCATATACTCACTCCACATCACATACAAACACACTCAATCATTATCATTTCATACTTAAACAAATAAAAAAAACTAAAGACAAAGCTCACCCCCACTACAGAATTTCAAATCATTCTAACAAAAAATAATGAAAAATATTAAACCAAACAACAACAAAAATAGCCATGATAAAAGCCTAACAATACAAATATATCTTAAATATTTTTTACTTTTTATAAAAAAAAGCCTAGCAAATATATACACTACTTGTTACATCATATGCATATACAAACCCCACATTTGCATATATACTCAAATCATTATCATTTGTTTCTAAAAAAAAAAGTATTAATTATACTCAAAAAAAAAAAAAAAAACTAAACACACAAACCTTCAAATCATTCTATCAAAAATATAAAGAAAAATAACAAACCAAACAAAAAAAGTCATGATACATACCCATAAAAAACCTAACATTACATATATGTAACTAACAACTATTCAACAAAAAAAAAAAAAAAAAACTAACAACTAGAGAGAGTTTGACTTGAAGTTTTGTATGAGAGTGAGAGAGAGAGAGAGAGAGAGTGAGACGAAGAGAGAGCTGCTGGATTTTTTGGTGTGGGAAACGGCAAACCCCAGGAAAATATGTAATGTGGACTAAAAAGCAGTTGCCCTAACCACGTGGATGTATGTGGACCAGACCTTGTAAATCGAGTCTCTGAGACTCGATATCTAGCTGGAGTCCACGTGAATGCAAGTGACAACATAAATTGAGTATTTAATTGTTCACATATAAATCAAGTCTCTAAAACTTGATTTTTAGGTGGCCACCACATAGAAAAGCGCCACATTAGACTTGATCAGATGATAAAAATTGAGTCTTTGAGACTCGATTTATAGATTCAAAATCGACTCTTTAAGACTCCAGATGTTAGTAAAATATATACTTTCGTAACAGTACCTACTAACTATATAGTTGAGGAATTATGGTTAATTGCCCATTTTCGCCAACCAAGTTGTTTATGAACAGTTCAAAGCTCAGTTTGAGAAAAAGCTTGTTTTTGTTCATTTGTTTCGAAAACAAGCCAAGCTCAAGCCTTGAGTGTAGATTCGTTTATTAAACGAGCCAAACTCAAACAAAACAATGTGTTCGTGAATATGCTTGTGAACATGATGACTCGATTTTACTCTATATAATATTATATTTTTATGTATATACTTGTCTAAAAATATATTTATATAGACTTAAATTGGCCAATATAAGTTTTTCAATAAGTTCATATGATATTAAATTATTATTTGCAGCTTTTTAATGATATAAATAGTTTACTCATAGTCAAAATCCATAAAATTATGAAAAGGTAAAACATTTTAGTCGTGGTTTCACATTATATAGGAAAAGAATAAGTAATTCAAGTAGCTCATGAACAAGCTCGAGCTTACTTGACAAGAAAATGAGCCAAGCTACATAAAATCTTGTAGCTCAATTCATGTTTGAAAAATAAATTAAATGAACAAGCTTGAACATTTAAAACTCGACTCAGCTTGGGTTGTTTACAGAGATTGCATTTCTTTTGGTTGTGTTTGAATTAAATTTTTTTTCTTATAATTTAAAATTACATTCAAATATATACACACACACACCACACACACACACACACACACACACTTAATTCTTAAGTTTTTCAAAATTACGCTTATTTTTGGGGGTTAACAACAATCTACTTTTTTTTTGGAGGAAGTAACAACAATCTACTTTACCAAATTGGATAGGGGGATCACATTGATGCCCAACATTCAATTTCATCCCTTTATAAGTAAGTTTGCAAGGAGAAACTACAATATTGGTCTTTAAAGTTTTAAATATATGTAAGTGTTATTGGTCCCTCCGTTAACTTCCATTAGTTTATTTTCTCATGTGTCAAATGGAGCAATGACATAGCATGTTATAAGTGATGTGGCAACCTATATATTATTAAAAAATTACACATCACATTATACTCATCAAAATCAGGTAAAAGCCAATGATATGGGTCTTCAACACATCAAAATCAGGTCTTTCTCCAAATTCAAAGTTCCTGGATTTTTTTTTTCCATTTTCCCTTGTTGTCTAAAAATCCAAATAAGGTCTAGAAATATGTTTAATTCAAAAATCAGATAACTGTGTGTGTGTATTCCTCCAACCTTGGCTCTCTCGTAGCTTCTCTCTCAATAAACATATTTCTTGGTCCTATTTGTATTACGAGAAATAGGAGGAAAAAAATAAAGAAATCCAAGAAGTGGATAGAATAGGACCAAATGGAACAAAAGTGAATAGAATAGGATCAAATTGAATGGAAATAGAAGTGGGCCGAATACGACCAAAGTGGATAGAGTGGACCAAATAGAAATGAATGGACCGAATATAACCAAATTAGACCGAATAGAACTAAAGTAAACCGAATAGGACCAAAGAGGACTGAAAAAGACCGAATAGGAACAAAGTGGACCGAATAAGACCAATTTTAAAAAATAAGACCAAAGTGGACCGAATAGAACCATAGTGGATCGAATAGGACCAAAGTGGACAAAATGAACTGAATAGAATTAAAGTGGACTGTATAGGACCGAATGGACTGAATAGACTGAATAGAACCACACTGGGCAGAATCGTAACTTGAACCAAAGTCTACCTATTTCCTTTTCTTTTACTGAATAAAAAGCAAAAGAAAAAGCATTTTTATTATTGAATACATAGAATTGAGGGTTTTTTTCCTCTCTCCTGAGGGAGGGGGTCTGTTGTGGTAAATTAGAGCCCCTGCTAATAATTTGCATCTTATGCCATTTTTGTTTTTCAATTTTAGAAGGCGAAGTTATTGGAAGTTAAATTACTGCCCTATCACCAGATTTGTATCTGAATTTAGTTAGGCTCATTCCTTTCATTTTCCTCAATCCAAACATGGGATTAAGTTAGACTCATATACGGGCAGGCGGCCCAACAAACTTTGAGTCCTAAAATGATATATTTAAATAAGGCATTTTTGTTATTAATTAAATAATAATTAACTAGTTTTCAATATCATAATTTTTATATAACAAAAATTCATTTTTTTTATCTTATAATTTTTTTTTGAAGAAATGCTAAAACTATAACAAAGTTTACTAAAAAAAAATGTACAAATGTTGTAGCAATGAATGTGATTAATGACATTTTAAGAAGATAATAAACATGTATTTGAATGAATGATGTTAGTGATATTAAAATTTTTACAACATGATGCTTATAAAGATGTATTAGTAAGTAATTTAAAAATGTATTTAATAGGTTGTTGACGTCTACAAATCATATTAATTGTCACATCAATTTGTATAAAGGTTTTAAAGTAAAATTTATAGTATTTTCCTATCCAAATTATTTCTTATAATTAGTGACACATATTTGTAAGCCCTATGTAGTTAAAATCGTAATATCTTTAACATTACTCAATTTTTTGGTACTTCTTAAAAGTAGAAGAAAAATGTAAAGCTAATTTTTTTTTTTCCTATATCTAAAAAAAATATATATTTTTAAAAAATATATATCTCAATTTTTGACTCAAAATTTAGGGGTCTTTCTCTAGTAGGGGGCTCTAGGTGATTGCCTAAGTGGCCTAAGCATAGGGCCAGCCCTGTTACACAGTTTGTAACTTTTGCTAATTAAAGCTAGAAACTGGAGGCTTACGAGTTTTTGGATAAAAAATAAGTTAAAAACCAATTTCCACATAACTTGTCCTGTTCAATAAATTAAACATTAAAGAAATACTGTGGCTGGCATAAACTCTGTACATATTATATGTATTGAATAAAGAAAACTCTAATTGAGTAGACAAAAAATACATGCTTACATGAATAAGATAACAGATCAGCTTATAGTAGCTTCACACTATTCATCACATGCATTTCACATAAGTGTACTTGGCACATAAGTGTACCAGCATTCCATCATGCCCTTCATGTATAATTACTAAATTATTAGTTATTTTTATTTATTATAAGTATATATTAACCAAACCACAAACAATTCCTCTAGATGACTAACTACTTCATCAACAGCTCATCCAAGTTTGCAAAGAAACTGCTTAATTGGTAACCTGCAACCAAAGGAACAAAAATGTATACAAATGAATGTACCAACAATTTCTAACATAAAAAAAAAAAAAAAAAAAAAAAAAAATATATATATATATATATATATATATATATATATATATATATATATATATATCAAATTTAGTTAGATATTAATTTGTGAGTTTGATGAGTCTCACCTTTTGAATCAGTAAGCTTAACTTTCCTGCACCAGCCTCATGCAAAGCCCAGCAGTCAATTTCATCCTCAACATTAAATCTACTTCGGGCAGCAATGACCATCCATCCTCTTTTTTTCACTCTGAAGTTATTGTTTGCAATTGGACCAGAACCTATTTCAACATTCAAGTTGCAGACAGGGGTGTAACACATAGTAGCAAGTCCGAATGCATTAATTTGGTCTCGCATTGCTTGAGGAAGGCTTCTTAAGTATTCGTTTGATTCTCGAGTGAGTATTAAACCAGTCTGCATATCGGACCGAGTTATTTTTTTCCTAAACAAATAATGCAATTCCCCAGATGGAAAGTTAGGAATTTGGTTTGGTTGAGGAGGACCAGTGGCCATATTTCTATATATTCCTTCCTTTTCCTGAGATGTAAACAGGTGAGATTGGTCTTGCATTGTGCCAGAACATTCATTATAATATATACAGTGAAATAAAACATATTGTACGTGATTCAACTTATACCAAACCAGCATCTTACATGATGACTCATGCAAAGAAGAGAAAGAACTTGCAAGAACAATTGTAATGACTAATGACACATGCAAAACATATATAACGGCTGTTATGTTGCTTAACAGGTAATTTAATTGACATCTAATTTTGTCTTCCATTATGATCACAAATTTTCACAATAGCATATGACAAAAAATTATGCTTTGAATTAACATCTTTGGGCTAATGTGGTGGCAATGGTTAAAGGTCAGTTATAAGGAATTTGGATTCAATTACCTACTCATTTTTAGTTATCCTTAACAGCAATATCCAAGCTCCATACAAAGTTGTCAATGACAGGGCCAACCTTGATCATTTGGTTCATTTTAATTGATCACATATATCTGTTATCTATGAAAAAAAATATGCAAGGAAATAATATTTTGAATGTAATGAAAACATCAAGCGAGACAATTGTTAATGTTTTTTGTGAAACTTGATTCGATAATGACATAGTATCCACACTATTTGATCTTCAAGAACAATGGAGACAAAGAACCAATTTTAAACCTTTCGGTAGTGATGTTAATTAAAATCCAACATGGTAGTGATGTTAATTAAAATCCAACACCTAGTACTGGGAAAATCAGTCAGTACAAAAATTCAAACTCTGGCGAAGAGAAAAATTGTAAAATTAGTCCAACACAAGGTGGAGGAAGAGAGTGGAAAAAAAAGAGGGAAAAAATTGCCAATTGACCTTACACAACCTGACAATGAGATTTTACAAAAGTAGTTCCCCTTGCAGTAATACAATGCTCATTATATTGATCAAACATCTGGGCAGTTCAGGACAAAATTTAATTCAACCACCCCCCACCCACCCCCCCAAAAAGAAGAAGAAGAAGAAGAAGAAGAAGAAGATTTGCATGGATTGTATTGTATAAGTTTCTGCTGGCAAATCTAGCAGACTCAAGATGGGAGAGCCAATAGCTGTGCCTGTTTAAAAAAGAACCACGAATATCAAACTATCAGAGGCTAGATAACTAAGAAGTAAGATTTAGTTATTGCATGTCTCAGATCTATCTTTCTATAACACGCCTACTGTTTTTAAATTCAACGAAATCCCTGCCCATGTCCCTATCATATTCACGTTGCTGCTTCCCAAACCTACCTTCTCTTCTACGCCCCTTAAAATTCTGCATATTGCCCCCTCTGTCATTCTTTCTCCACCCATCACGAGGAGTCCTTTGAGATCCTCTCTTATTACCTCGAGACCCTTGTGATGGTTCATCAAAATCATCATTGAAAGAATTCTGTCTACCACTCATCTTACCAGCAGATCTAAATTTTGTGTCTCTTGTGAAGTTATGATTGGCACGACCTTGAGAATTATTTTCTCTTCTATCAGATTCTACATTATTCCCTCTAAATCTATTTCTAGAAGAACGTACATTATCATCATCCAATTCTGAACCAGAAAAGAGACCATCTTCACTATCATAACTTCCTTTCCTCTGGAAATCCCTTCTCCCAGAACCAAATTTATTCCCTTTATTTTTCCTGGAATTAAAATTTCTATCTAAATCATCATCCACATCTGAGTAGAGGCCAAGCTCCTCATCAGAACCAAAGCTTAAATCCTTGGATGGGCCTGCTTTACTCCTGCCTCTACTTCTCTGTCTAGAATTAGCAACATGACTAGATTTCCAGTTGGGATGAACTGAAAGATCTTCATCTGAATCCAAATCAAGTCCATCATCCTTGGAGCCTGAGAAAGCAGCTTTTCTACGTGTTGGCTTGGATGACTTACTGTAAGATGGAGAACTCGTTCTATGACGAGCAGCCATGCCATTATCAATGCCTTCAAAATCTTCTGATCCAGAGTACCCTTCAACCTCAGAAAATTCATTTGAAGAAGCCTTCCGTGCTGAATTGTTATGAGTATCAAGCTCATAGCTATCAATATCATCTTCTTCATCATCAAAATCATCAAACCCCATCCGAGCTCCATGAGTATCACCATCAGAATATTCCTTTTCACGGACCCTTGGCACACTGCTAGACCTATTAAAATCACCTTCAGGCCCTCTGAAATTTCCTCTCTGAGCATGGCTATCTAAAGGAGAATTTTCAGCCATCCTGGGAGAATCTGCATACTCAAAAGCAGCAACATCTGCCCCGTCTGATTCATTGTCATCAAAATCAAAATTCCAGGCATTAGAAACCTCTTGCTGGTTAGCAATCTTCTCCAACCTTGTCCTAGGACCATGTTGCCTTTCTTGCATTCTGTTCTCCATAAGTTCATCAGGTGGGCGCTTGCATTCACAATGAAAACATGCCATATTCCTCCTATAATTTAAGAAGTTGCACCTGCCACATACAAAATCAACAATAAAGGGATGCAATAAACTCTTCATTAATGCTGGCTAATGGCTATGTATAAGTATAGATATTCATCTTTTATATGCATTAAAAAAAAAAAAAAACATTCAACAGGGGCCCAGGCCAATGTTTTTTCAGGTTACAGGGAGATGACAGTGAAGAGTAAAAATCAAAGAACAATATAATATAGCCATGCACTCCGTTGCATTAAGTTCAGCATGTTTTTTTTTTTAAAATTTTATTTATATAGTTATTATTTTTTTAATAAAGGACTTAGAATCAAGTAGGCAGATGATGCAGAAAAAGTCAAAATTTATATTGAAACTCTAAAATTCTGACCAAATTGCATTTAATTACACTCTTATCAAACCAATAAAAAATTGTGAAGCCCTTGCGTGCACCCCCAATGAACCTAAAACCATATGGTGTACATGAACTGCATATAATAATATTCAATCATATCACAGATAACAAAGAGACTTCAAAAAAGCCAACCAATCTTTGAATTATTTTCAAGTTAATATCAGCAACAAGGGGAAAAAACATAGTCATGGAGTAAAATCTTACTCAGGGCATTCCCATTCTCCTGGAAGCAGCTGTCTCTTTGGACGTTTGGCATCACATTGTAGGCACACAGTATTCTTTGCAAAATTCAAGAAGTCACACCTGAGAGCAGCAAGTATCAGCATCCTTAATTGTTGGTAAGGATCTACCTTGAAGGCATTTTGTCATGGGTTGCAGATAATTCTAATCATGTGTAAAATTACTTTGACATAGTTGCACAAAGCAGCCAAAAAAAGCAGGTAGATCATTTTTAAATAAATTTTTACAGGAATTTATATGCATCCTCAGAAAAAGTTAAAACCCTTTGATTGATAACAGAATACAATAAATTTTCCTGCCATGACAAGATTAAAAAATTCTTAGGTAAGACATACTTAGGACACAGCCAGTCTCCTTTTTTCATCTCAACATCATCGCGTCCAACACGTTTCCTTGGAGGAGGAGGAGGCTGTTTGACTTTGGGTGGAGGCTTTTTAATTACTGGCGGAGGAAGATTTGGGTCTATTGGAACTGAGCTCAATTTGACAACCTCGTGAAGCAACTTACGAACAACAGTCTTGACGGACTTTTGTTTCAGAATATCCTTGTTGACTATTGATCCATTCACAGGGTCAAAACCAAAAGTCAATAGAACACGCATAACATCAATGGTTCGTGCCTCATCCTCTTTATTCGTAACCAAATATGCTCTGTCACAGGAGTTCCTCAAACTGCAGGAGCTGCAAACCTGAAATGTGAATTGCCATTATTCAAAATGCACTTATATAATAAAATATTCAATCATAAACATATATAAATGAGTACAAGGGATGAGGCAATGAAACTAGAAAGATTAGAAATTAGAAGAAAAAAAAAGTTCATAGAAAATGAAGGAAGGAAAATCAATAGACTACCTCATATCTGATCACTGCCATAAAAATATTAATGGAAATGAATATAAAAGCTTGCTTTTTTTATTTGACTAAATTAGAAGGCAGAGCAAAGGATATATTACAACAGTTCAGTATCTTTTTAAAGGTTGGTTGTTTTAAATCCATGACATGAACATCCTAAACTTAAGAACATAATATTCTTGGAACTAACAATAGCAATTATGTCTATCTAGGCAGGTTGTAAAATAAAAGCATACTGTGAGCATCCAGAATCCAAAAAAAGAGGTATAGCCTTCAAATTCTAAGCAACAAACAAGGATAGGGAGGGTGGGAAAGGAGAGGCAACAGTATGTCAGCAATTAACTCAAGTTTTGCATGAAATTGGCAACCAATACACTCAACACATAATAAGATAAGAAAGTAACACTCACATCTCCTTCATCAAGGTGGACGTGCTTCCTTAAAAGTTTCGCAGAGAAAACCACCTTTTTGTCTGCACTTGGGCATCCAAAACCAACCAGAATTTGAATGTCCTGTCTCGACAAGGACCTGAAATTAATTTCCTGTCTCAGCACTTGCAAAACAAAGTGGGATTAATTTCATTATTGTTATCTATCACATGCATTAATAGAGTCCTAGAAAATAAATTGGGCACTTAAGTGGGTTCAGTACCTTAGTCTAACACTAATCAACTAAAAGGGGCATATCATCCTTTTACTTTTCCTTCAAATTGGTTGTGGAAAAAGTGAAGTAAGACTTTTTTCTTTTGGTCCCATTCGAAGGATCATTAGTTCTGTGAGACACAGAAGGGGTGGTAGAACTCTTCCTTCCCTTAACCCTCACCCCTAGTGTAAGCAGGATTCAATCTCAAGTCTAATGTGTGATGACTGATGACAGGAAACTTTATTGATTGAACTAGCGGAAACTCACTTTGATCTATATGATTTAAGTAGTTCTATTTCATGAACAACATTAAACTTCTAAGACTTAAAAGCTGGGATTGTCTCTTTTCCTACAATAACTGCCACAAGAAACAGCATGGTTACTTTTAGCGACAGCAAGCATGGAATGGATCAAATCAACCTAAAGGAAACTTATTAGCATCATGATCATTTCACTAAAAGGTGATCACAGTAAAAAGCCATTTGATATGATTCATAAAAACCAACAGTAATCAACCAAACTATAAATAAAATTCCATCCACCAAAACCCACAAAAGCATTTCCACAGAACACTCAAAACCCAAATTTTCAAAACCAAAGAAATCCTGAACTCGATACCAAAACCATTTCTGCACAATTCAAAATTCCCATAGACTAAACCAATGCTATTCATAATCCAAATGCTCACTTAGTCAATAATAACCTTATCATTCTAATAATTTCTTCAAAATTATCTCATAATCATCATCATTAACATCCACATTTCCCACAACACACACACAATCATCATTTTCAAACCAAACAGTGACAAACACCAAAAAAATTCAAAATTTCATATTCCAAACAAAAACATTTGAACCCACAAACCTCAAAATATCGAACCGGTCCTTCCCGAAATTGATGCACGCCGTGTGCACAGCCTTGAAATCCTTAAAATCAATACCCAAATCCTCATCTTCAACTGCAACTGTCTCCGAAGCGTCGAGGCCGAGCTCTTTAACCATTCTGTCCTCATCCTTCCTCCTATGATCAAAGTAGTTTTGCCCCACCAACCTCTCCATGAGCTCAATCCACTCAGGCCATGGATGCACCACCTCCACCACCATCCCCTCCTTCTTCTTCTTCACCTTCTCATTCGCAACCTCCAATCCCAAATCGGCATTACCACTGCTGCTATCAATCCCCAACCCTAGTTGCGATTGGGGATGAGGTGGGTGGTCAACTTGGGGGTTTCTGGATTGGCGCCAAGCGCGGATGCGTTGGAGGGTTTGGTCCTTTTGGGAGAGGAGGGACTGCTGCTGTTTTTCGATGGTGTCGATTTGATCGAAGACGAAGCTGAGGCGGGCGGAGAGAGAGGAGGTTTTGGAGGAGAAGGAGGGTCTGAAGAAGAAGAAGAAGAAGAAGAAGAAAAGGGTTTAAGGAGAGAGAAAGGGAGAGGGGGTTTGGGGTTTTGGGAGGAGAGAGAAAGGCGTCTTAAGAGCAGGAGAGAAAATGAGGTTTGTGCCATTTGAGAGTGAGAAAGAGAAGAAATGGGGGTTTAAGGGGTTTTTAGAGGTAAAGAGTGTTAAATCTTAAAACCCTCTGCATGAATGAGAGTGAGGGAAGTGATACTGATGACCGAAAAATGAGGTAAAAGCTTAAACCCTGTGGCTGTGGAGAGAAATGATATTCTGTATAACATGCGTATGAGATATCTCACCTCTATATAACCGTAACCCAAAAAGGTAAAATTAAAAAATAAATAAAAAACCTTGACAATTTGTTTGGTTGGAAATGAGGGAAAAGAAAGGATTGATTCCGTTGTATGTGTTTGGAAATAGGGAAGGAAATACAAAATAAAAAAGAAGAATTACTTTGTTTGGTTTGCAAGGAAGAGAAAGGAAAAGAAAAATATTTGTTATTTATTTATGTATTTAATTAACTTTTTATACCCTTATGAAGTAAAAATAGGAATACAAACAAAAAAATTCAAGCACTTCCAAGTCAAACTTTGTTGCTGCAATTTTATAATGGTGTTTCTCTCAATTTTTGCCCAAATTAAGCAGAAATGAGAAACTAAAGTGTGGGCCAAGTGATTCAATTTCTTCCTTATTTTTCTTCTCTCTTGCTAGCAAAACAAAGGAAATGTTACTCTTTCCTTCATCGATCTTCGCTTCCCTCCTATTCCCCATTTTCCAGACAAAGTGTAAAAACTTCTAAGGGGATGATTGGGGTAACAATCTTCTAGAGTTTTTCGAGTAAATATGTCATAAAATGTTTAAAATTATGTCCATCTATTTTGAAATAAATGGCTGAATTTTGCCCAGTTAATAATTTAAGAAATATTAAAGTGGTGATAATTAATATTTCTTTGAATTTTGATTACAAGGTATTGCCATACTAGAGTTACTATAAGAATTTTAGAGAATGATAGTTTCTCTCCAAATCCTTCAAGCTCCCCCCCCCTCCCATTTTTATTGGATGTGAATTTTGGCAAATCCATCAATAACTATATCATCAATCAAATGTTTAAATTTCAAGTTTTTTATAGTCTTAAATTGTGCATAAAAACTATGTTTATTTATCAAATAATAATTAATATCTAATTTGAACAAAATTTGACATGTATGTTAAAAAACATAAAGAACATGTAATCAAATAGCTAAATTTTCAATATATATAATCATGTTAATTTTTTTTTTTTTTAGTTTGGACTCGAGAGAAACTTTGTCCTTTATAGAATCTTAATATGTATTACAACATCTTGTCATATAATGGTATTGGTAGTTTGGTACTTATGCGCACTCATGTGAGATTGTGAGAGAATTGTGTAGAATAATTTGTCCTACATACCCACTAAAATTCATTTCTCCTCCATCTACACCCAATTCCAAAGGGGTGATATCTCATTCAATTGTCATATTTCTTCTAGATTAAGTGAGATTCACTGGTGTGTATCACACATCTTGATGTTGAGAGGAATGTTGGATTTAATAATTTAATAATTTTCATTCTTTATCCTAGTTCTATTTTTAAATTATAAATGCTTATATATATAAAAGCCTAGATGTAATTTTTTGTGTATATATTTCTAAGAGCCTTTTACTTGTTGACCAAGATGATAAATGATTCCAATTTCCAACTCATAAATGTCTTATATTCAAGAATAATCAACTGAGTGTTCATGTTAAGCTTAACTGACATTTTAGTCAATTTAAAATTTGAAGGTTTTGGTTCCTTTCTAACAAGAATAATGAATTTAATTTTGGGTCTCAAATTTTATCAAGGCTAGGCTGGTTTGTGCTAAGATAGAGAGAGACCTACATGAACAGAGCTTAAACCATCTCCAGGGCCATACTAGACAAGCTAAATGATAGGGCTTCATGGCATACTTGTTTTTCTACCCACACTTTCTTTATAATGATTGTTGTGTTCACTCTGAAATACTTTACCATTCAGCCCAAAAATACCCATGAACCGCTTGAAAATAAAAATGCAAACTTCTACATAAATATCATCAAAACTACAAAAATGAGTCATCTTGAAAAAATATTTTTTATAAAACTAATCATTTTTCTATGTTTTGGTAGTAACCTTATTGCTGAAACTGAAAACTGAAAACTGAAAACATTGTACCAAAATAATTTTTAAATGTGTGAATAGTGCCGTGGGACCCATTTTTAATAAAAAAAATTCTGTAAAGTGAAGTTTGTGGGTCCCGTGAACAGTATACGGGACCCACAAATCTGCTGAAAAGTCAGCAAAATGCGGCTACTGTTCATGCACAGTAGCATGAACAGTAGCCTTTGTTCCCCTGACTCGTGCAACAGCAGAAGAAGAAAAAAAAAAAAAAAAACAAAAAACGCAGCAGACGCGGATGCTATATAAGCTGTATTCAAACTCAGCTTAAATAAGTTAAAAATAATCTCCTCCTTTTTCTTATTTAGTTATACTTTTTCTGTTTATCAATGATAGTTTTCTTTTCACTTTTTTTTTTTTTAACTATCAAATGCTGAAAAATGCCAAAAACCATCTTCACACAATTTTCCAATGAAACAAACGGAGCATAAAATACATTGGACATCAGACTTCTTTGTTGCTATATATAAGTACAAACAAACAGTGCATAAGTATTGTGGGTTAGTAGCATTGACCACTTTCTTGTATGAGCAAGGCACGGTGTTAACATCACAGCAAAATAGAGGATTACATTGGGCATCAGACTTCTTTGTTGCTATATACAACATATGATTAATCACCTAAAAAACACAAAATACAACTTACAACACAGGACTAAGTAAAGAAGAAGGTATGTACAAGTACAACAGTAACCTCATTCAAACAATGGAGAAAAGTGCGGAGTGGAGAATATTGAACAAGGAAAATACTTCTTTTCAATTCCCAACATCGAAGCACATGTTGGAATGACTAGTGCTCAAAACCACTCCACCATACATTTCGGGTAGAAACCTTCATCGGCAGCAATGGAAGAAAGACTTTGTAGTTCTTTCTGAACTTTCTGCCTCTCATAAAACACTGAGCATGCTAGTGAAGTGCACTTGACTCCACTTTCCACAACCCAGTCACCGCCTCCACAATGTTGACAAATAGCAGCAAGGTGTTGCATCTCTTTCTCCAATTTTGAAGTTCTTCCAATCACAACTGCTGCAACAGAAGCTCCCTTTCGCAAACATTGATTGCAAATATGGGCTGATGCTTGGACCAACTCACCACAAAGTATACAATGTTTTGAGAGATAGTAATAATCAATTCTGGTTCGTTGTGCATTTGGAGCAAAGAAGGGGTGTTTAGCAAAGGCTTCCCTGACTGGACGGGGCATCTCTATAAACCACTGGTTCAAGTCAGCTCCAACAAGTCCAAATACCTGCTACAAAGCAGGGATTATTTGTTTGTTGATGTAATATAATCATTTAATCTAAAGGGGAATCCATTGCCAAAGTTCCAATGGATCCACAACCATATCAATGAGGTGGGCCCCTGGCTCCCCATGGATTACAACTTAGGTATTCGCTCTGCATAGCGTGGTTCTGCCCTTGGATTAGCTCTCATCGCTTTAGTGGCCACAATTGCTGCTGGTGGGAGAGATGAAGAGCTCCTTGTACAGTAGGTACCTAATCGAACCTCCTTTGTAAAAACAAAAATCCTAAAGAGAAACCCTGCCAGATAGAATCTGGGTCCATTGGCGTTGCAAATATGCTTTAAGTTCAAAAGTGTTCTGATGTTCAAAAAAGAGTCTCAACGACTTCTCCAGTGTCTTGGAAACAGCTCCACATGTATCCCTGCGTACTATCTCAATGCCTTTAGCATCAAATACAAGTTCAGACTATTCTGGGCTCTCATAACTGTAACCAACATAGCGTTTCTTAGTAAGGAGGAAGCATGGATGATATAATTTCTCCATTTTCAAAGTGACTGGGTTTGGATTCATAGCAGTGATTGCAGAGACAATCCCATTCCCAATTCGAAAAGACTCTTTGACCGTGCATCCTTTGAGGAGGACAAACAAGCTGTCAGTATCACCATAAATAACTTTAGCTTTCCACTTATCATGTGCATTCACAAATGAAATTGCCTTTTCAAGAGTACTACGGCCACATTGAACAATATTGTCTGCAAGCTCTGCATAAGGCATGCGACCACTAAATCCAGCAGCTGTATAGCCATATGTTACATTTGCTATCAGCTTCAAAGCAAGCTGTCTTGCATTAAAAATTCGGTGAAGAATTTTTTGCAAGGGGGACAATCTTTTCATAGCTTGTTTCACCATTATTCTAGTTGATAATATTTCCTCTAATAAACAGGGCATTATGCCTTTACGGACCTTTGAAGATACATACATAACACCATTTGGAGTAAGTAATATCTCATTTTTCACTCACTTTAGAACAGAAGGATCTGGTGAAAATGAACTAACCCCAAGTGTATTTGCCTTTGAAGGAGCAACTTTTCCAAGGCATGTAGAAAAGTAAAGATTGTATGCAATTATCATCGAAGGATAGTGAGACTGAAAATCAAGAACAACAACCGGATCTGCATAAAATCCAGACTCTGGTTCCATCACAAGTGGTAGGCATTCCATTGTGGGTTGAGAAGCAACCCGTTGACTTCCTGGGGATATAGCAAGATAATTTTGTGTATGTGCCAATCTCAGAAACATGGATTCAATGCGGTTTTGTGAACCTCGAGAGAGAACTGAGAAAAAGTCAATGCCAAACACACGAGCAAGTTTTAATGTTCGATTTATCTGCAAAAACACATATCAAGATAATTCAAGCAGGAACTTACAATTAAAAAAAGAAAACCCATTAAATTCAGAACTAAGAATATCAGAAAGACTTTGGTCAACACAATAGAAGCTCTAACCAGGCTAGGACATGACAAATACACCTCTATCAAGACAACAATGCATGACTCAACCGACAAAGTTTGGTATCCTACCATATCAAGTTGGTTCATTATCTCAAGGTTCAATCTTGCTCTTTCTATAAAATACTCTATACATCTAAATCTTCCTCGTCCAGGACCACAAGAAAACCATTTTGTCAGTACTTTGTGACAAAATGAAGGAATTTTTCGCCTCAGCACAGCTTCGGCTACTGCTTCAACTGTGTACATATTAAGCTTAACTTCACCACGCATCAATCGCCATACATTCAAGACATTCTACCACCAACATGAACACCACTAGCATGAGTTCAACCCCATTCATCCTTAATAATGGCATCTTCTAGTATGATAGGATCAGTATTTAACCGTTCAGGAATTAAGTTATCAAAATTCCTTTCTCAGGAATATCTAAATCTCTAGCAGCTATCTTGGTTTCAGATGGTGTTCGAGATATGTTATTGAGTAAACCTATACCAAGATGTGAGGCCCTTTCTGCCAAAAAACCAAGAGAACCACCTTGAATATCCCAACCCATTATTATATCTGGGTCAGATGAACAGACAATCTTCATAAAGTGACTCAATAAGTACTTCTCCTCAGTGAAAACCAACATCTTGCAGGCAGATATTCCATCTAGAGTCCTGCAAATAAACGAAGATTATAAAAAGCAACTAGGAAATAGCCATCTTCCATAAAAGATAAAATAATGAAGGCATCAAACAATATTTATGGCATAGGCCACAAAGTAGCCCAAACCAACTGTAACATTCCAAGAGGCAGCAACATACATAGTCAGGTGCACATCACAACATTTAAACAAGTTATTCCAATTTTATGCTATAAAATGTAATGAATATAAAGAAAAAAATGTGTAAGAATAGTCCACCTAAATTTAACTCAAAAACCAAAAGCGATCAACTAGTAAAAATTACAAGCGTGTACACACACATGGTACCATCCATGTTATTTAAGGAACATTCAAGCAAGGTGATACATAAGAAAGTAACAATAGCTTTGACAGCTGTATGAGTTCTCCTCATTCTAATTAATTGCCCCCTTTTCCGCTTCTTTTACAGATGGATAATAATTTTATTAGGCCAGAGAAAGAGAATTAAAAGGAGTGGAAGGAAAAAAGATCTTCATCAAAGTAATAGGACGGAAGATACAAACGAAAGCAGCCCCCTAGCCTTCAAATTAAAGAGAAGCAACAAACAAAACACACTTTGTTGTGGTGCTAGAAGTTATCTTCTTATCTTATTCCAACATTAAAAAAATAATAATAATAACAATCTTCTTTCCCCATATTTCAGTCCATTGCAATAAACATGAAGATGTTTGGCTAAAATGCACCAACCCCCATCCAACTTTCACCAATATTTACGGAAAACTTTTATTTTTCTCAAGGGTATGGGCATGGGTATTACCCTTAGGTGCCCTTAGTGGCCATGTGACATTCACATGGTCACCCCCCATTCTCAATTTGACTTGAGAGTAACAAAATAAAATCTCTATTTGCACCTCAGTCAGCTTTTGGGTAAAATTGACTGAAAATTTAGTTCAGTGGGCTTAATTTTATTCTTTAACTATTAAGTTAGCTATACACCCAATATACTGTAAACCCAGGATCTTACCCTTCACCCATTCTTACATGAGAAGGGAGTGACATTGAGCTAGAGTTCATTGGCACTAGTGAAAATTTGAGGGCTATAAATGCATTTTAATCAAAAGGTTTGTTATTATTCCATTCTCTTATGTTCACATTTCCAGCACAATAAATAGAGCATATGAGTGGATTTTTCAACTTGCAAACCAGACCTATCAACAAATGTTCACATTACAAAAATTTAAAACATCAAGTCACACTCAACACCAAAAGAACAAAGGACAGAAAAATTACATGAAATCTCGATTTGATTATCAGCAACCATACCTCTTAAAAGCTTCAGTTTTCTACGCAAAAGCACATAAACTTCAGGAATGGAATCCGTATCATTCTAAATAGCGAGAGCTATGACATTGACGGCATCAAATCGAGGATCAGGTCTGAGATCTCCTCTAGATTCTGCTCGAACCCATTCCCATTATAAAATTGTAAGGGAGAATTTATAGAAAAATGATTTTATCCAAAAGTAATAACAAGCATAAATAAAGTTCTAATTATCTGGTTATAGAAAGCAACAAAAGTGGGAAAAAATGATTCTTAATCATATGAATGAACACACAATATAAGTCTCAATATATACCAACACATACCACAATGGATTCATAATCCAATACATTTCCTAAGGAAAGAGAGAGACCATGACTAATTTTTCAAGTAGATATTGAAAGTTTCCTTACTCTAGTGATACACACAAGTTATACCAATTAAAAAAAAAAAAAAATCTAATTCATAAATTTTTGACAATACATAATTTGGTGTCTATTTGGGAACAACTTATTTAGCTTTTTTCTGAATTTTTTTGCTAAAAGTGTGAAAAGTATACTTGTATTTCAAAAAAGTGAGAAAAAGTAAGATTTTAAAAAAGCTAAACTTGATAAAGCTACAAATTTTTTTTTGATAGGTAAGAAGACTTTTATTGAAAAAATTGAACATCATGTTCACGATGGTGCGCACTCTGAATAAGAAATAGATACAATATAATCAAGAACTTAAGGAAATATAGACTAAAAAATCAGATAAAGAAATACAATTCGTACACCCCCAAATACAAGCCCAAAGAAACAGAGTACCAAAGAGTAGAGATTTTAGATGATCTAATGTTCTCTCATTGTCTTCAAAAGTGCGGGTATTGCGTTCCTGCCAAACTAACTGTAAGTGCACAATTGCACCTGGCCCCCAAGAACAGTTATGGGCTCAGGCCCAATGAGCCTTAAACAATATGAATTTATAGAGTGTGGGCTTGAAACCCAGGTTAGAAGAGTTTTAGGGTTCTAAGGCAATTCAAAGATGGTTAGCACTTAACAATAACACAGAATATTGCAACCTAACCTTCTCGGACGTAAGCCGAGGACTGTTCTTATATTATCTTTGTTTTCTTTCTTCTTTCTTTTGATTACAAAAAGAGAGAGAGAGAGTCCCCTTTTTCTGTTTTGGGGCTCCCCTTAAATACTCATCTTTTTAATCCCTAATACACGTGTTGCCCTATCTCCCCTTTAGCCTAGATATTTCTTCTCTCAGTGCCTTTGAATAGTAACCAGAAGCTTCCCTCCCACTGTTTAGGTGTCACTTCCCCATTAATGCGGCTAAGGTAGTAGGTGAAGGGTCTTTAATGTGGAGGCAGCAGCCTTTAGTACTTTTCAAACACCGGAGCTTCCAGGACATCCAGAGGTTCACCCCTCTTAACCATTGGTCTCCGTCATGTCGTTCATGTGCTGTTATGATAACGTTGCTGATTCTTCTAGGCCCATCTGAGAGTAAAAATCAACCTCGGATTGGTCCTCGGGTCCTCGGCACATGAGCAGGCCCGCGGCGCTACAAGATTTCCAAATTAAGGAGAGGTCGGCCTTACTTAGAGTGGCCCAAAGGCCCATATACCTGTTAGGACCTTTTTACTCCCCACACTAACCACGTTAAATTTGAAACTACAAATTTAAAATCAGAGGTAGTGAATTCATCACTAAACAACTTCAGAAGGAAAATGAAATGTACTTTTATAATCCTGAAAAAGGCCAAGAGCCAAAGCTTTTCTCTCTAACTCTCCCTGATGTTGAAATACTATCAAGTTGACTTGACAGTATTGATGTTGGCAAATGTAAGATGGTGCTATAATTTCGTACCAAAACTAATCTGATTTAGGATAATGTCATATTATTGTCTGAATGACCAATTTCCAAGTGCTAAGAGCATGAGAAAGTATGAGCTCCCTACTTAAAAAGAACAACCTTCAAATGCAAAGTATATCATAATCGAATTGTAATATTTATGTGTATAGAAACATGGAAGAGTATTTTGAATAATCATGTAAAACATTAAGCATACAAACCGATGGAATGTTCACCAAAAAACATAAACCAAAAAACCATGGGAATTTAGGTTTGAGATAACATATCTTTTGAATATATTTAGAAACGTACATCTAGTTTTGCAAAAATATCAAACATAAAAATTATAATAAAAAAAGTAGTCCAATACCTCTATACTTAACAATGTCAATTGTTGTCCACCACCAACGCTTGCAGGGTCTTGAAACCCACTTTGACTAAGAGGAGTAGGCTTTGATTTCCCATTTGGTCCTGAAATCTGAGACATGTCATGCGAGGAATCAGAGCATGATTTTTCTTTTGCAATACCTCCTCCACCCTGGATTATTGTCGTCACCCCATCACCAAATGCACTCCTTTCTGCATTAAGGTTTCTAGGGTTTTCATGATACAAACGATCCAAAATAGGCTCAACATGAGATCCAGAACCAGATTCAGGCATATCCTTGTTGGAACTATCAAGGAAAAAGCTTTGTGCCTTCTCACAATCATCAGGCAAAGAACTTTGAGAGCCAATCAAATTGCTAGCTAAACCAGCAAAGTGTCATAGAATTGATAAGAAGTTTTTCATTTGCAAATGCAGATGTTATTCTTCCCACAAATTAACAAGAGTAGCTTGCAAACGTCCACCATAAACTATAACTTGAGTTACAATATCTTCCTAAAGTTTAAATTGAGCAAGCAACCCCCTAATCTCACTTAAACTTCGAAAAGTGCCTTACAATTCCATTTATCATCGAATTAAGAGCAATTTAATGAACCTGAGAAAGAGAAAAAGCTGAAGAGAGCTTTGGTTGTATCTTGTATCTTTTTTTTTTTTTTTTGTGGGGGAGGGGAGGGGTTGATACATTTCTTCAATAATCTGCTCCTACTTTGATGACAATTATAACAACAACTGGCTATTTGGAATTTTGAGTGATGTTAGGAGGTTGGTTGCTGGATTCTAAATTTTAGGGAGGACAAATGAAACTCAAGATGATAGTTTAGTAATCATAGAAATTACACAAATAACACTAAAGTAAATTACCTTTCATTGAGTAGGGATGCCCATGACAAATCGATCGGAATCAGAGCCACTAATTCTAGCATGACTGTAAACAACTTCTTTCACTTCTTGACAGTTTCCCTCAAAGAAAGGGGAAAGATCGTCCATAACTGTTCCTATTAAAAATATATATAAGTTGGTCAGATATACTATAAAACATGCACTACAAGATGAGGTAATCACCATCAACCCCTTCCCCCCTCAACCCCCCCCCCCCCCCAAAAAAAAAGAACATAATTAAGTCGTGTTTATAGAAACAAAATGAACAAATGGAGCTTGTTCTAAACCTAAGGACCAGTAAAAAAAAAATTGGAGATATTGCATGCTATTAAGAAACTTTGCAACCTGATGATCCATCAAAATTATTAAGTAAACCAATTTCGAGATGTGAAGCTCTTTCTGCCAAAAAACCAAGAGAACCACCTTGAATATCCCAACCCATTATAATATCTGGGTCAAATGAGCAGACAATCTTCATAAATTGACTACACAAGTACTTCTCAGAGAAAACCAACATCTTGCAGCCAGATATTCCATCTAAAATCCTGTAAATATATGACGATTATGAAAAGTGATTAAAAATAGTGATCTTCCATAAAAAGAAAACAATGAATGCATAAAACAATGTTTATGACAAAGGTCACAAAGTAGTCCAAACCAACTGTAACATTCCAGGAGGCAGCAACATACATAGTCAGGTGCAGATCACAACATTTAAATAGGTCATTCCATTTTTATGTTGTAAAATGTTATGATATAAGGAAAAAAGTGTAAAAATAGCCCAACAAAATTTAACTGACAAGGTAATTTCCAGATGATCTAATTGGTCAAAATAAATAAAACCAAAAGCGACCAACTAGTAAAAATCACAAGCATACACACACATGGTACGATGAATGTTGAGGAACATTCAAGCAGGGTGAGTGATACATTAGAAAGTAACATTAGCTGTATGGTTTCCCCTCATTCTTATTTATTGCTCACTTTTCCCCTCCTTTTACAAATAGTTAATACTTTTACTAGGCCAAGGAAAAAAGAATTAAAAAGAGAGGAAGGAAAATAGATCTTCATCAAAAGGAATAGGAGGGAAGATACCAGGCAGTAGATGTTTTCTTCTTTCCCAATAATTCTGTCCATTGCAATTAAACATGAAGACACCAACACCCATCCAACTTTTACCAAAATTTAGGGAAACATTTTATTTTTTCAGGGTCATGAGTATGGGTATTACCCTTAGTGGCCATGTGACATTCACATGGTCACCTCCCATTCTTAATTTGACTTGAGGGTAACGAAATAAAAGTCACTACTTGCACCAAAGTCAATTTATGGGTAAAAATGACTGAAAAATTAGTTAAGTGGACTTTACTTCAATTGTATTTAATTTTTAATTGGTAAGTTACTTATACACTATGTTGTAAACTCACGATGTCACCCTTCACCCATCTTACATGAGAAGGGAGTGCCATTGAGCTAGAGTTCACTGGCACTAGTGAAAGGTCAAAAGCCATAAATAAATGCATTTTAATTAAAAGATTTAGTTATTCCATTCTCTTACATTCACATTTCCAGCACATATGAAGCATAGAACATATTAGTTAATTTTTCACTTCCAAATCCATCAACAATTGCCCGCATTACAAAAAATTTAGAACATCAACTCACTCACCACAAAACAAGCAGTGGAAGGAAAAATTACATGAAATCCTGATTTGATTATCATCAACCATACCTTTGAGAGCTTCAATTTTACTACACAAAAGCACATAAACTTTAGGAATGGAATCCTTATCATTTTGACATTGATGGCATCAAATCAAGGAATAGGTTTGAGATCTCCTCTAGATTTTGCTTGGCCTATTCCCATTATAAGATTGTAGAGATAATTTATAGACAGATCATTTGATCCAAGAGCAATGACAAGCAGAAAAAAAGTTCTAATTATGGGGTTCTAGAAAGCAACAAAAGTGGGAGGAAATTATTCTTAATCATATGAATGAGCACTAATTTTCTTCTACAATATAAGTCTCAGTATACCAAGACATACCACAATGGATTTATAATCCAATACATTTCCCAAGGAAAGAGAAAGACCATGAATAATTTTTTAAATAGGCATTGAAAATTTCCTTACTCCGGTGATACACATAAGTGAAAAAAAAGAAAAAGAAACTAATACATTAATATTTGACAATGCATAATTTGATAAGAAACTACTGGTTTAAACTTATAGGAAGTGAATTCATCACCAAACAGCTTCAAAAGGAAGGAAATGTTCAATCATATTCCTAGAAAAGACCAAGAGGCCAAAGCTTTTCTCTTTAACTTTCCCTGATCATGAAATACTATCAAGTTGATTTGACACTTGATGTTGGCAAAGGTAAGATGGTGCTATATTTTCATAACATAACTAAATTGATTCAGGATAATTTCAAATACTTATCGTCTGAATGACCAAATTTCCAAGTGCTAAGCATGAGAAAGTATGAATTCCCTACTTAAAAAGAACAGCCTTCAAATGCAAAGTATATCACAATTGTATTATATCACAATTATATCAGCAATATAGAAGAGTATTTTGAATAATCATGAAAAACTTTAAGCATGCAAACCCATGGGAATGTTCTTAAAAAAAAAAAACTAGGGGAATTTAGGTTTGAGATAACATAAATTTTGAAAATAATTTAGAAAAGCACATCTAGTTTTGCAAAAAAAAAAAAAGTCTGATACCTTTATACTTAACAGTGTCAATTGTTGTCCACCACCAATGCTTGCAGGGTCCTGAAATCTAAGACATTAGAGCGTGATTTTTCTCTTGCAATACCTCCTCCACACTGCATTATCGTTGTCATCCCATCACCAAATGCACTCTTTTCTGCATTAAGGTTTTTGGGGTTTTCATGATACAAATGCTCCAAAATAGGATTCGCACAAGATTCAGAACTAGATTCGGGCATATCCTTCTTGGAATCATTAGGGAAAAAGCTTCGTGTCTTCTCACAATTATCAGGCAAAGAACTTTGTGAATCAATCAAACTTCTAGCTGAACCAGCAAAGTGTCACAGAATAGATAAGAAGTTTCTCATTTGCAAATGCAGAAGTAATGCTTCCCATAAAAGAACATGGGTAGCTTGATTCACCCTAAAGTTACAATATCTTCCTAAAGTTTAGAACTGAGCAAGCAATCCCCTACTCTCACCCAAACTTCGGAAAGCGCCTTATCATTCCAATAATCATTGAATTAATAGCAAATCAATGAACCCAAAGGAGAAACAAAAGCTGAAGGGTGAAGAGATCTTTGGTTGTATCTTCTTCATTTTTCTTACCCCAGGGGGGTTGCACTGTACAATAATTTGCTCCTACTTTGATGGAAATTAGAACATAAACTGGCTATTTGGACTTTTGAGTGATGTCAAGATGTTGGTTGCTCAATTCTAGACTTTACGGGCGACATATGAAACTCAGAAGATAGTTTAGAAATCATATAAATCACACAAATAATACTACCTTCAAAAGCTATGGCTTCACTGATGCTACATTGTTACCTCGAGAAGCATCTGAAAATCCAAAACCAAAAGGTTAAATCATTGGAAATTTTTAAAAATAAATAATAGGAAGCGAATACAATTAATTAATGTCTTAAACAGAATTTTTTTTTAAAAATTAATTAATTTACTAGTTCTAGATAACCTTTGTCATCACAGGATAGCCATCTGTATACAGGTGATAATACCGGTGTTAAGAGGTACAAGTAAGAGCCATCATTTTGACAGTGAGTAAGGTTGCCCAAGACAAATTGATCAGAATCAGAGCCACTAATTCTAGTGTGACTGTCCATAACTTTCGCTTCTTTGGACAGTTACCCTCAAAGAAAGAGAGAATATCATCAAAAATTCTCCCTAATAAGAAAAAGATATAAGTCGGTCAGACATATTATAAAAAATGCACTACAAATGAGATCAATCACCACCAAACAACACCCCCCTCCCCCCCGGCAAGATTCTCAAAAGATTTATTAGGTACCCACCCAAAGATGGTTCATCTTTATGGCCACTTCCATACATGGCACAATCTGCACCAGACACTTCACATTCAACCACACTGTTTGCAAACAACTTGAAGCAACATCTATTTGCTAAATCTCTCCATAGCCATGGGAGTCACATCAAAATCAGATTTTTTAACATTGTAAA
Source organism: Castanea mollissima (assembly GCA_014183005.1). Classification (NCBI taxonomy): domain Eukaryota; kingdom Viridiplantae; phylum Streptophyta; class Magnoliopsida; order Fagales; family Fagaceae; genus Castanea; species Castanea mollissima. Next base: position 10,091,118 of record JACAVU010000004.1, read on the forward strand.
TTTGAGAATGGCCCATGGAAGCTGCAGAATTAGTAGTCATGTGCTACTTTAAGCTTATAAGCCTTATGGAAATTTTTTTGTTGGCCTGCATGAGATTTCTTCAAATTGAAGGACTCAATATAGAACATATGTATCTAGACTTTTCATAGAACTATCTCCACAATTTCCTACCTCAATGCCAGTCAAAAAACTTGTACCTACAGGATCTTTAATTTCAAGAACACATGCATCAATTATGTGGAGACCAACAGGCTTTAAATCATTCTTCTCCTTTTGCATCATGGAAAATGGAAATGAACTTCATTTAGATTCCTTTATTTTGTGCTTAATGGTGAGCCTAGCACCAAAATCATGGGACAACTGGAACTCTGAAGACTCTTCAAATTCATTCTTCATTTCTGTTTTGGATGAATTTCCTGTTCATCCAGCACAAGCAATTGAGAATAGATCATCCACGGAGCAATCTACTTGTGGAATGAACTCTCTAATGAACAAATAGAAGAATGATTCTAATTAGAGCAATGAGAAGCTCTCTCCTTTAGGCCCTCAAATTCAATCAAGTCATCAATTGAATCAAGAATGTCTTGACACTCCTTCTGAGACTTGCTCTCATAATCCATATTAGCCTTCTCCAGTACTTTATCAATGGTTTTTGCAAGCAACAAAGGACTCAGAGCAGTCTCATGAGTAAGTTCATCATTGGAATTTATATCTTTAGTAGCCTGAGAGGTGGCTAGCCATCGTAGAAGACTGAGGGCTTCCTTATCTGCAACCTGAATAAAACACATGGATTTTAAGAACGCATAAGTGATGTCTAGTAAACTTTGTACACCACTTCACCAATCAAACAAACACCATTGAGGTACAATTACATGAGTTCTAAATATCTTAGTCTGAGAGAGAGAGAGAGAGAGAGAGAGAGAGAGAGAGAGAGAGAGAGAGGTTTATGAAAACTCTTACAAGAAACTAAAAGGCAGTCAAGACAATATTGTAGCTTCCATTTCCAATACCATAAAATAGCAAAGGACCTGATCATGTCACATGGTCAAAAGAAAAGTTATGCTTAAGAGTGAAAAGGCCCAAAATCGAACAGGATAAACACGCAACCTCACGAGGCATTACCTTTAGATCTAATGTTTCAATAATTGCAGATGACAACATTTCATCAATTGACAATGTTTTAATACTTGTATCCCTCCCTTCAATGAGTATTTGACCATCTTCTTCACATGTTGAAACTTGTGGTCACAAGGATCCAATTATTTCTTTTTCTTTAGCATTCTCCAAGGTTCTCCACCTATATTGTTAGGGTTAACATGTCCAAGTACAACCAAATTTCCCTCATCAGTTGACGATATCATTGACTGCTTTAACTTTACATTTTTCTCAATTGAGTGAGAGTCAAAGTGTTTTCTCTGCTTCACCACACAATTCAATAAGTTTGTTCTCAAATTCAAGACCTAGTGAGAGAGTTTTAAGAACATATTGTGGAGGTGGTTTGCAAAGATCAGGAGGCATTATCACCTCATGCAGTCCAGTCCTTCATGCCCCTAGAACACCAAGGAGAAATTCATCAAATGATTGAACAATATAAAATGTCAACAAACTCTTAAAAAGCAGGAAATGGATATGACTAAAATTGACCTCCGATATTAGTACAAGTGACTGAACCATTTTCACTTCTGAATTTGTGAGAGGGATGAATAATTTTTAAACAGCTGGTTATGAAAGTCTACAAAACCCAAAAGATCAATTCTCACATTAACCTATGAAGAGAATCTTAAAAAACTTATGTCACATAACTGCAAAGTCAAACAAATAGTCTATGGAAGCATCCCCCTCAAGTTCAAAGACACTTTGACGTTTATTGCAATAAATATCATGATGTGAGGAAGCCTCAAATTCACTAGGAAATTAACATATCCAATCAGCTGGAATTGTCGACAATATCCAAATTGGTGAACTTAAAGATGCATCACAACTTGGGTCTGCCTAATGGTAAATTCACACATCATTGATGGTTATCACATAATTATGAGCATCAAACAAATATTTACAACCATCCCAAAAACATTTGGCATAGACATGAGAGGAAAAGATAACCTGGAAATTAGTAGGCATGCAAGTCAACTTATCCATATGATGTTTATGCGGACTAATATGATCAGATTTTCTTGGTGAGAAAGTGTCTGCTATTGGATGACAGAACTTCATCTTTGATAAATGCAGCCAATTTCCCGCCAACATTACTCTACTCCATCTAACCTAGCAATAACAGTAAGAGTAAGTATAATATTAAAAACAAAAAGGTAAAAATACAATTAAATTAAAATTTGTAATATAGGTCCGTTAAAGTTCTCATTTTAGTCCTATTATCCATTGTGGCTTGAAAAAGCTGATAACTTTTAAAATGAAACCATTTCATGTTTGAAGCATTAGAAAATGAGTTTCAACAACATTGTTTTTGAAAAATTAACAGTGGTCTTTTATTCACAATGTACAAAAGAACTAAAATGACAGTTTTTTAAAAGTTGAGAAACTAAAATAACAAAATTTCTACTTGGTAATTGTATTTTTGCCCAAAAAAATGTATATTAATAATATGTATTTAGAACCTACAATGAAATCAAAATCAATATATCATATTCTAAGAAGCCAAAATTCTGAAATGAGTTTCAGTTCCTTTTATGAATTCTATTACGAATAATAAACATTTTAAAAAATTACAAAAAGAAGAAGAATTATATGGCGTTGTTTGAGAGGGATAGTAGAGTACCTTGGAAGGTGCTATAAGAGATATCAAGGGCACGGATAGGCAGGGCCATGAAGTGGTTGATGGTGACGATCCATATTATTACACACATAGATACAATTATTAAAATCACTACAAATCTAGAGTAACTGCCTCTACTTGTCTTCATCTTCAACTGCGTAAGTGCACTCCAAAATTTCTCACAAACCAAACTGTCCTTCTTGAGGTGGTGAAATACCCAATAACTAGTCCAATTATCAATCCACAAGCATATCCTATCACAACCACTTTCCAATCAAATCCTTCTACTATTGATGATTCTTGGCTTGTTTCACAAGTTGGTGTCTCATTATTTCCACATTTCTTTGGCAACGGAGAGCCACACAATCCTAAGTTTCCTTCAAAAGAGAAAATTTCAAATGTCCAAAATTGTCCACCTTGTGGAATTGGACCAACAAGTTGATTGTGAGACAAGTTTAAATATTCAAGAAATGTAAGACTTATTAGTTGTTGAGGGATTTCACCTGTGAGCTCGTTTTGAGAAAGATCCAAAGATTCAAGCGCAATTAGGTTCCCTAACAATGAAGGGATATGGCCCATGAAGCTATTGCTCGATAAATTGAGTACAATTAGTCCCTTTAAGTTTCCCACACTATTCGGAATTTCTCCATAGAACCTATTATTGGAGAGATCAATAGCCGTGAAGATGGTCAAGATCTTTACCAAAAATATTTCTATCCCCTTATTCACCACTGTCATTGAGTCTTCATAATAATAATTTGATTGAACTGTCATGTATTCTGGTTGTGCTTTATCTTTGGCAGGAACCATTTGCATTGCATTCCAAGTTCTAAAGTATTCTGAAGGTAGCCTACCAGAGAAATTGTTGTGAGAGAGGTCGATGACATGCAACTTGGAAAAGCCAAACCTGGTATGAGGATTCCAAATAGGGCCATGGAATCGATTTGCATGCAAGACAAGAATCCGTAATTCTGGCAAAGACTGTAACCAAAAGGGGAATGCATCATTCATGTTGTTATTTCCAAGATTTAGGACCTCCAACATTCGACATTGCACTAAGGATCGTGGAATCTTCCCCTGTATTTGGTTGTGACTGAAGTCCAATGTCATCAATGTACATCCTTTTATGAATGTTTTAGGTATGCTTCCCTGAAAGCAATTGTTCCTCATATTCAATACTAAAAGAAAGCTGTTGAAGTGACCTAAACAGTGTGGAATGTGACCATTCAACCGATTGTTAGATATATCAAGGACTTGGAGGAAACTCACGTTGCAAATCATTTGAGGGATTTTTCCGGTTAGATTATTGTTTGAGGCAAAAAAAAATGATGTATACAATGGGGGAATTGGGAGTGATCCTTGCAACATGTTGGAACGTAAATCTAAATATTGAATAAATTTCCAAGGAAGAACTTTTAGCGGTTGTTCAAAACCGTTGAGAAGGTTAAAAGAAAGATTCAGGAATTGTAGCGTCTCTTTTCCAACATTACAAAACCATTTGGGTATTTTACCTTCAATTTTGTTGTTGGAAAGGTCTAAACTATTCAATTCATTTTGGGCTTTTAGGAAAATAGGGAATTCACGCAAATTGCAAGAAGATAACAACAAATATGAAAATGTGGGGTGGGTTGAATTGATATTTTCTTTTGAAACCGACAAATTGTTACCTGAAAGATCGAGAGATTGAAGCTCTTTAACCTGGAAGAATATGTTTAACTCCATCTTGTCCTTTAGGTTGATCGAAGAAAGATATAGCCCATATAGCTTAGTGAAATTGGAAATTGACCTTGGAACCGGTCCATCCAATCTGTTTCCACTCAATGCTAGGGAATTTAACTGTGATGAAGAGATATTTTGGAATTGGAGAGGGCCAGTAAGCTGATTTTGATCTAGATATAGTCCAGACAATGAAGGCATTGTATACAAAACAGAGGGGATAGCCCCTGTGAGTGAGTTATAAGACAAGTCAAGGGACAACAAATTAGTAAGTCTACTTATTTCCGATGGGATTGACCCTTTCAAGTGGTTTCCTGATATATCTATTCTAATGAGTTTGGTAATATTTGTTAGTGAAATTGGGAACTTGCCTTCAAAATTGTTATTTGAAAGGAGTAATTCTTCTAGTTGTGTAAGATTTCCCAGTGAAGATGGTACTTTCCCAGAGAAAAGGCTAAAGTGAAGATCTAAAGAAGTGAGTTTTGCAAGATTTCCTAATGTGGATGGAAGCTGACCATGAAAATTGCTCTCAAAGAGAGGAAGATAAGTAAGCTGTGATAGGTTCCCAATAGAAGGGGGAATTTCCCCTGAAAATTTACTATAACCAAGATCCAAATAATTCAAGGAGTTGAGATTACCGATTGAATCAGGCAGTTTCCCAGAAAAATTTGTTGAGCCAAGATCCAAATGGCTTAAGGATTTAAGGTTGCCGATTGAATTGGGCAATTCCCCAAAAAAATTTGTCCAAGAAAGATCCAAATGCCTCAAGGATTTAAGGTTGCAGATTGAATTGGGCAATTCCCCAAGAAAATTTGCCATATAAAGATTCAAATAACTCAACGATTTAAGGTTGCCGATTGAATTGGGCAATTCCCCAGGAAAATTTTCCCCAGAAAGATCCAAATAACTCAACGATTTAAGGTTGCCGATTGAATTGGGCAATTCCCCAGGAAAATTTGCCCCAGAAAGATCCAAATAACTCAAGGATTTAAGGTTGCCGATTGAATTAGGCAATTCCCCAAGAAAAATTGCCCCAGAAAGATCCAAATGGCTCAAGGATTTAAGGTTGCCGATTGAATTGGGTAATTCCCTGGAAAAATAGGTTTGAGAAAGATCCAAAAAGTTCAAGGACTTAAGGTTCCCGATTGCATCGAGCAATTCCCCAGAAAAATTCGTGGAGGAAAGACGCAATTGCTTTAGGGAACTACCAGATCGAAAATTGGGAAGAAAACCAGTGAGATTGTTGTTACCTGACACGTCGATGGCTTGTATCTTGGGCAGTAGGAAAATATCTGAGGGAAATTCGCCAAGCAAAATGCACCAAGACAGAGAAAGAGAAGTCAAGGAAGACAAATTTGCGAGGGATTGAGGTAGTGACCACGGAAGGTCCAGGTAGTCTAGATGAAGTTCTCTCAAATATGTCATGTTCTGGACAAGTGCTTCCAGATCATTTCTTCTAAGCTTCAAAAATTTAGAATGATATTCAGCACCAACAAAGTAATGAAAGTATTGAAAGAGAGATCAAGTGAACCAAATTGGAGAGCCATGAAATTTCCGACGGGATTCGGCCATGTAAGAAGGAACGAGAGAGATTAAGATGGGTCAACCTCACAAGCTGCCCAAACTCAGATGGGATTGTGGTGAAGGAAGAGAAGTTGTTGAGGGCAAGGTTGAGTTTTCGAAGATGACGCAACCTGAAGAGGCTGCTGTTAGAGTTGAGAGGCCCACAAAGCCAGCTTTTGCTGAGGTCTAAGCCAATGACGTGGCCGTAGTGTGCATCGCATGTGACCCCATCCCAGGTGGAACAACAATCACCATCTGCCTTCCAAGACTTCATCTTTGGATATGAACCATTATAGTAATCAAACGGTGCAAATTCATCAGAATAAATTCTCTCCTCAACAAATTCTTTCCTCAGTTGCAGCAAAGCAGAGCTCTGGTCTGGAGGCAACGATGTTGAGAGGAAGTATTAGAAGTGGTTTGAGAATGTGAAGTGAAGAACAAACAAAAGGCAATAAGGAATAAGGGCAGGTATTGATTCATTTTCCACATGTTTTCAGCAGAGGAAGTAATTGGAAAATGGGTGGCTTAAGTGTTATGGGCAGATAAAGAACTAATGATATGTGATACTTATATACACAAAAAATTGAAAGGACTAAGGTAATTGGATATTTATATTATTTTTTGTGGTTTAAATCGAATTGGATTTCAAGGGCTTAAATATATATATATATATATATCTATATATATATATATATATATATATATATATATATATATATATATGATAATGGGGCTTTAAATATATTGATTTGAAAGGTCTGAAATAATTGAATCTATGAGTCATCAATATTGACTGGAATTGTTTTCTATACACGGTTGTGAAGTTGTTCATCTGACAAATGTTACTAATATCAAATATGACCAGCTTTTGAGTGATAAACATTAATAAATGTTACTAATATATATTAAAAAAAAAAAAAACTCTTTCCTCGTAACTCTACAAATTTAGTAATTGAAGGGGTTTGCAATATTAGAGTCAGGATTTTTTCTTTTTTTTTGGCAATAAAACGTCTTAAAAATTTTGAAAGCCATACTTCTTCAATTATCTGTTTCAAATATGATTTTTATTTTGTCAAGTGTTTTATACTTTTATAGCTCATTTAGCACTTTTATGTAAGCTTTAATTTTATAGTTTGCTCACTTCGTCATTATTTTTTTCCAATAAGAGGTCTTAAACTTTAAAAGCCGTACTTTTAAACACAATTATCTATTGAAAATATGTTTTTTTATTGGTTGCCAAGAGTTTTATAACTCAATTGACACTTTTTTGTATTAAAAGATTCTTCACAAATTTTTTAATTGGGACATGCTAATGGGTGTCCTTAAGGTAATGGTTAACAATTCATTTTAGGAAATTTTTGACATCACTTTTATGTGAAATGGAAAAAGTTGTCAAAACATTAATTTTTTTTTTTCCCATAAAAATTTTCTTTAAATGGATTATTAACCATTACCCTAAGGACATCCGTTTACATTTCCCTTTTTAATTGCAGGTTACTCACTTTTTCAAGATCATATTAGAGCATAATCCTTTCATATCTGGTTCTAAGGTATTTTAAGGATTTCAAATTAATTTGCATGTTATTATAAGATGCATTACCAAAGCATGTAATAAATAAATATTTTAGATGTACTTGTGTATAAGCACATGTTTACACACTAGTTGATTATAGCTTAAGCTTACAACCTTACTCACTATCATTAATATTTTTACATATTTTAAAAATCTAATAGTTAGATCGTATGTTCTTTACAATCTTAATACACATGTCAAATTTTGTGCCAATTAGATATAATTTACTATAAGATCTAATAGATTATATTTTATGTATAATTTTAAACTACAAAAACTTGCAATTTAAAATTTTTATTAATGATATAGTTATTGATCTTTAATTTTTTAGAAATTTGCAAGCATGGAGGATATATGAAAAAAAAAATATAATCCAATGGTGGATTTGTTAAAATTTACCTTTAGTAAAAAGATATTGAGTAAGGTTGTGTTGTAGCTTTAGGTTATAACAAATTTTGTAATTAAACTTTGTCTTTAACATAATAGGAAGTTTCTTCTTATTAGTCTTTTTCTAATCCCATCAGTAATTTCATTTAAAAGGAATAAATAGTGAGTGTAAGAAGATAATATTAACATGAGAATTAATCTCCTTTTCCCCTCTCGCTTAGGACCAAAACTTACTTATCTGTAAATATTGGAACCAATTGTAAAGTGTGTATAATAAGTAGATAATATTGGAAGTATTATGAACAACACTACACAAAAATAATGTAGTTTTTTGGTCATCATCTAAAATCAGTCAAATGCTATCTCTGTCTAAAATTTTGGCAGACAATAACTTTTCCAACAAAGTCTTCTAGACAAAAGTTTTGAAGATGTGACGTGACCCCACTTAATTTTCTTGGAAACTTCTTCCCATATCAATTGAATTTGCTAACAAAAATATTAACAAATAATAAAATAATAGAAGAGATTTTACTAATAAATTCCTTTATGACATTTATTAATCAATTATTTTTTTAAAAAAAATTTATGAAAAAAATAAAAATATAACTGATTTTTTTTTTTACGTTGTTTCAATTTCTCATAATTTATTTTCTAAAATAATTGATTAATGAATGCTAAAAAAAACCGTTAAAAGGGATCATAATATAAGTTACATTGTATACAATATCACGTTATGAAAGCTAGGTTGACTAGCTTTCCTTCTACCTCTCAAGGACAATAATATGCCTTTATGGTCACTTTCAATCAATTTATTAAAATGTTGCGTGGATTAGCTTTTATAGTCAAAGTCTCCTAGACAAAAGTGAAGAGTATGTAATTTTCTAACCCAAATTTTGGTTCCTTTGCTGGTCGTCCACTAGTTGTAAAACATATAAACACACTCTATGCATTAGGTACAAAGATACTGTAGTATAGGTTCAAATCTAGTACCTTAAAAAAAAAAAATACATAAAAAAAAATAACTGTAATATTGAGAGATTAAACGATAATAAAAGATAAAAACGGACTTCAAGATTTATAGTTTCGAAAAATTCATGCCACCGTTCACCAGAATTAACTTCATTGACATGATGGTGGGAGATTCTTTTATTATATATATATATATATATATATATATATATATATATATATATATATTTCTGTTTATGAACATTTATGTGGGAGGTGCTCTAGGCTCCTTATAGACATTTAGGGATCATTTGGTAGGGTAGTTTAAGCAATATTTTTTAGTTTTTAAACAACATTACACGTATTTTTATATATTTTTTCATCCACACATTTTTCTAAAAAATATAAACAACGTTACCAAACAACCTTTTATCTTTTTGGAACTACAGTGAGTCTATTCAGTCTAGAAAACAAAATAAGTTGTAGTTGAGTTCAATTAATTTTTACCCAGTGCACTATCATACAATCACATACTAACCCAACATTCTTTTTTAAACTAGAAAATGCCGTATGGTGTTTTGTAATAAGTTTTGATAGAATTAAATTCTAAAAAATAATAACCGGTTATGAATTATATATCTATAATTCTCTTACTCTTATCTAATTCATATTAACTATTTTTTTTAGAAGAATATATTAACTATTCTATAAATACTTTCTCAAAAAAGAAAAAAACTATTCTATAAAAAAGAGTTTTTACTCTGGCTTGTACAATTCAATTGTCATCAATGGTTCTTATACAAGATTTAATAATTTATATCTTATTATTTAGCTTGCTTTCATATTCTATCAATATTTCATGATGGAAGGTCACTTAAGGTTATCTATCTATAATCATCAATATAATAAAAGTTTAAAACTCATGGTTATTATAAGTAGATATCTCACCTAATTGTTTTTCATTATTACTTTTTATTTTTATAGATATAATAGAATTTAAATTTATAGTATTCGTTTTATGATAATTGTTTTCTATCATCAAGTCAAGATACTAATTAGTTTTGATGTAAGTGGAATTTAAACCACAAATCTATTATTCGCCTGACAAGAAATTTTACCTGTTGAGTTAATTAGATCTCACACTTTTAACTATTTCTAAGGTATACTTATTTTTATAATAGTTTTACAATTGAATTTGATTAACAGTTCTTGATACACAATTTTTGTTCCATTTATGAAACATTTAGAGATATTATCTTTATATATATATATATATTCCATAAATTCATGATTAAAATCGTGCCATGCACGCTGAATTTTTTTTTTCCGATGCAGTGAACTAGAATTCAATTCATAAAGATAGAGAGAACGTGAATAACACTGCACAAAAGTAGTCATTTTGATTACTAGTATGACAAGATAATAGTAGAACAATGAACCAACGTGTATAACACTGCAAAAAAGTAATTCAAAACAAAGTTTGATAGTCAATTATGCCCAAATTGATTACTACCTTGCATTTTCCTTTTCCACTTTCTATCTTTCAAGTATTTCAATGCATTCATTCATTGTGATCGACAGACTAGCTTTTCTAATCAAAGTCTGAAATGTGAAAACCATTTATTCTATTTTAATTTACACGTGAATCTTGTAGTAAAAAAGCTTCCCTTTTTTTTTTCTTTCTTCTCTAAATCGAAAAATTGTAAACCTTTGATCTTTGGAAAAGATAGAGACTGAAGCAAAGCAACACTATTTCACAATTGGTCAATGAAAGAAAGTGAAAGAAAAAGAGAGACAACAGTAAAGGAAAATTCTGAGAAAAGAAACAGAGAGCTTTAGAGAGAGATTTGTAAAAACTAAATGTCATTCTATAGTTCCACACACTCACACCGATTCACTAATACATTAATAACACCACCGCATACCCTTGGTGCGATGGTCACTCCACAAGTATAAGTGTTTGTGGGGTGTGGGGGGTAAGGGCCGGGGTTCAAGTCTCCAAGAGGGAGCTTCACACACATATACACTTAGATTAGGCTAGAGTATAATTCTATTTTGTAAAAAAAAAAAAAAAAACTAATACATTAATAACACCATGATTAATACCCTATAACAGAATTTTCCACATGCTCCGCCGTATCTGTAATAGACTTTTTGGGAACCAAAGGCTATGTAGTTTGGGAAGACACCGTTTGGTGTTCTTTTGCTTGATAATCACTAAACAAAACCTCAGCATTTAGTTTAGTGTTAGCGCGTGTGCCACACTGAACTTTAGTGCTGGCACGTTAGTGCAGATTTGAAGGAGATAAGAGCATTCCTAGCAGTGAAACTAATTAGCTATTTTAGCTTCACCAAAACACAAAAAATGCTCTACATCAATGTATGTAAAGCTAAAAAATTTTAGCTTCTAGCTTCCGTACGAAGCTACTTCTGGCTTCGTACGAAAGATGAAGTTAAAATTTTAAAATATTTTTTTAATTTTTACACATATTAAAATAATATTTCTTTACTTATTTTTTTTATTCTTTATTTCTTTTCTCTTTCTGCCCTGAAAAACAAGAACCAACCTGTGCGAACCAAATCAAAGATCGTAGGCCTTGGACATGTCGCAAAGTCGGCTCGGCATGGGCTCAAAGTTGGATCACCGTCAAAGTTGATGCGAGGATGGGCGGATCAAAGCTTTCAAGGCTTTCTTCACCCACTCTCCTTCCCTGCCTCCAATTTGAACCAGTGAGTTCTTCATTGCAGATCTACGCATGTTGAGTCGATTCTGTGAAAACGACGCATTCTGGTGGTTTCCGTTGTCGTGACCCGAGTTCTTGTGGAGGCTGCACTGAAACGAGCCTGGATGTGATGTAGGCGAACACATACACGTCTTCTTCGGGGCTGGGATAGCTCTGGTTTGATGGCTTTATGATGACCTGGTTGCAATTCATAGAAATCGAGCGGTGGTGGGATGTATTATTTTATTGTGATATTTATATTATTTTATTATGTTGAAAGCTAAAATAGATTCACTACTGCCAGATGTTTTGTAAAATGAGTAGGTAAAATAAATAAAGTAGCTTTTTGTGGTGCTAAATAGCTAAAAAAAATAGCTCCATTGATGTAGATGCTCTAAGGACAATAATGTGTCCTGATAGTCAATTTCAATCAATGTGTTAATAAGTTGTGTTGAGGGATTAGCTTTTCTATTCAAAGTCTCCTTGACAAAGTTAAATGGATTTATTTCTATTTTCTAACCTTAATTTTGTTTTCTTTGACAACTTGTCTACTAATGAATCCTCATCCCCGTCTGGCCTCATTCAACACACCTCCAATGACATAGGGGCTGTTTGGTAATGTTATTCGAGTAACATTGTTTGTATTTTTTAGAAATATGTGTGGGTGAAAAAGTGTGTGAAAATATATGTAATATTGTTTAAACATTGCTCACAACACCTTACCGAACAGACTCATAGTGTTGGAAGTTTCTTTTTACTTATCTTAATTAATCTCATTATTTCATTTAAAAATAATATACAATATTCTTTTAAGAAGGAAAAAATATATATAGTAAAGTGTGTGAAATATGTAGACAATATTTAGAAGTAATATGAACAACACTACACAAAAATAATGCAATTTTTTGGTCATCATCTATAGCTAAAATTAGTCAAATGCTATCTCCATCTAAAATTTCAGTGCCTTAGTTTTGGACCTTTTGGCAGACAATATATTGACTACAAAGATCATAATGCATGACTAACGTTTCTAACAAAGTCTTCTTGACAAAAGTTTTGAGGATGTAATGTGAACTCGCTTAAATTTTTTGGAAACTACTTCCCATATCAATTGAACTTGCTAACAAAAATATTAACAAATAATAAAATAATAGAAGGGCATTTTCAAGCCAATGCCCTAAAGACATCTATTAATAAACCACTTAGGAATTTTTGTATGAAAAAAAAAACTAGTTTTTTTTAACCGTTATTTTAGTTTTTCATAAATTTTTTTCTTAATATGGTTGATTAATGAATGCTCAAAACCTGTTAAATGGATTATAATAATATATTCTTATGGTTACTTTCAACCAATTGATTAAAACATTGTGTCGACTAGCTTTTATATTCAAGGTCTCCTGGACAAAAGTGAAGAATCAATTGATTAAAATATTGTGTCAACTAGCTTTTATATATAGTCAAAGTCTCCTAGACAAAAGTGAAGAGGATGTAATTTTCTAAACCTAATTTTGGTTTCTTTGACTGGTTGTCCACTAATTGTAAAACATATAACCACTCTATGCATTAGGTATGAAGATACTGTGGTATAGGTTCAAGTCCCATTAACCATTTTTACTTTTTAATCAATGGACTAATAACTCCAGGAAAAAAAAAAAAATCCTTTATCCTGATGGCCAATCCACTTTCGACTTCGTACTGAAAATTCCAAAATGGGCAGGGCAGGATCCACTAGCTAGGACAATAAGTATAAATCAATGGTGAGAGTCTGTGAAACATAATTGGCAATGACTTATCATTTAATGTTTATATAGCAATTGACCCCTAGACCGTCTGTCACGGCAACATAATTATCAGTGGGAGAACAAAATTATATTTATACATTTTTATGAATAATAAGTTGGTACTTGGTACCACTGTATGTTCACTGTTAATAAGTTGACATCATCATATTTCTGCCGATCTCTATATAAAATTATCCCAAATTTTAAAGGTGTATATTAAAAATTTGTAAATAAAGATTTAAGTCGAAGCCCAACAGTAATAGCATATTTCTGTGGTGTCCTATATTTTTGTTTTTTTGTTTTTGTTTTTTTAATTGTGAGAAACCTATATCTGTGATTTAAATAAATATTAAATGGATGATAGTTAATGTTTCTCCAAATTTTAACAACAAAGCATATACTTTTCTTTTCTTTTTTGAGATGAAACTGTGTACTTTATTAAGAAAAAACAGTCATATTAGCTAAAATTACCACATTAAAATATGGAGAAACACTATCCATTCACACAGAAAAACTTGTGAGTTTGTGACATGTTTATCATAACAAGCAAGATTGTGATCTACATAATTACTTTATCATCATACATATGAAAAGCTGATGTTTTTGAAGGTTTTCGTAAGGTTAATTTGCATCTCCAATTGGTGGCTGAATGATGCAAAAGAATTTTCTTTATTTCGTAATGAGTTGATGATCACCTTTGAATCTCCCTCAAGAAATACTGACGTAAGACCAATCTCTCGAGTGAAAATCATAGTTCTTACAGGAGGAATTATCTAATTGGATTTTCATTTTGTTGATCGTGATTTTGTGGTGATTATATTATCTGTTAGGGCTAAATACTATTATTGAGTACCAACAGATTCTACTATAAATTCTAAGTGATTAAACTAAATAAATCATAAAAATTCTTACCCCGCCAAAGAAGCCAAAGATAATAGATATATCAAAAGTAAATTTGTAACGTGAATAACACATATCAAATGTAACACGCTTTGGAAGTTACTATATTCAGACAAATTTTCTCTTCAAATTAGATTTTTAAATTTTCTTTATATTTTTTTATTAGATGTGAATTTTGAAAAAAAAAAAAATCAAGAAGATCAATGATCAAATGTTTAAATTTTAAGTTTTTGTAATCTTAAATATGCATAAAAGATTCGTTTAAAGATCAAATAGTAATTAACATATGATTTGAATGAAATTCAATGTACATATTATGAATATTAATAATGGTTAGATTTTCAAAATATATAACTATGTTAATTTTTTAGTGGGAGTTTGAAGGAATAGAAGAGATGCGTGCTATTATTAGTTCTAGTTTAAACCTACCACTGAAATTACTCTTCTACCACCGACAACAACTCATAACAACTTATCACTTATGATTTTGTTGTTAAAATGTTATAAATATATTTAGAGAAAAACTTTATCCTTAAAAATCTTCATAGAGTTTTTAGAAGTGATTTCACAAAGTATTAAAATTCTATTTATCCGTTATGAAATAATTGTTCATAATGAGTTAAATTATTTATATATATATATATATATAATTTAATGTTGCTTAGAGTTACACCACCCATAAATTGTTATAGAATTTATATTTTGAAAATTCTACTTTGGATTACATGTTCTATATGCTCTTAACATTCTTGCCAATTTTCATGTCAATTTTCAAGTTATTTATCATTCGATCTATAACTCATATTTCATGCATTATTTTAAACTAGAAAAATTTGAATTTAAATAATTGATTGATGACATGACTATTAATCTTTGATCATCTTGAAATTTTGCAAGTATGGAGAATATACGAAAATAATGTAATCTAACGGTAGATTTGTCAAAATTTGCATTTAATAAAAAATATTGAGTGGTGTAAATTGCTTAGAATTACACTAAGTGTAACTTGAACTCAACCCCAATATATACATATATATATATATATATATATCATTTATAAAAATGTATATATATACTCATTTATTTATGCCTTGATAACGTAATAAAATGTAATATATTCAAAAATTGATAAATAAAACTATTTATTTAGAATTTTAGATGACCAAGCTCCATTGACATGCTTTTTAAAAATGTTGTAAAAATATTGTGAACGTAGCATCTCTCTTTCTAAAATGTCTAGTAAACAAAAGTTTTAAAATAATCTACTTTAATCAATACCAATTAATAATGCGATAATGGTTACATTTTATTAGTGTTTAGTCCATCCAAATCAACTACCAACAAGTCCCATTAACCAAGTTTAATCAATGGACTAATAGCTCCAGGGGGAAAAAAAAACGTTTTTCTCGTTGGCCAATCCACTTTCGACTTTGTGCTGAAGATTTCAATAAGAATAAATCAATTATGAGGGTATGTGATGCGCAATCGCTTGTTATTTAATAAGAATCTAAAATTCCAATAAGAATATTTATATACCATGGATTAATTGACCCGCTAGACCATCTATAATGGCAACATAATTAATTATTAGTAGGAGAACAAAATCATATTCACACATTTTTATTAATAATAAGTTGGCACCACCTTATCTCCACTATTAATAAGTTGGTACCACCATATCTCCACTCACCTATGTATAAATTAATATTTTTTTCATGAATAATAAGTTGAAGATTAGATTGTAATTTGCACTCTTAATGATTGGGTTAATTTCGATTTTACTCATTTAAGTCATTCCGTCAATGCGCCATGATGTGGTGCTTGTTAAGTGCCAACTAAGCCCCAAATGATGTTTGTTCATTCCAAATTCAAAACTATGCTCTTTCTCTGTTAAAGTCATCTCATATATTATTTTGTTTAAATTGCAATTTACACTATTAAAATTTGAGATAATTTTAATTTTGTTCCCTAAATTTTCAAAATGCGGATCCATAAAACTACATGGTTTTGAGTTAAGGTGGTGCTTAGTAGACACCTCATCATGATGCATGGATGGGAGGATCTAAATTATCAAATTTTAAAGGAAAAATTAAAATTACCATAAATTTTAAGGATTTATTTTGAATTTTACACTCTTAAAACTTGGGGTAATTTCAACTAGATTTCCAAATAAAGATTTAGGTAATAGGCTAATAACTCAACAATAATAGCATCTTTTTGTGGTGTTCCATGTCTATGATTTAAATAAATATTAAATTAATGATTGTCAATGTTTCTTTAAATAGTAACTATGAAGTATATACTAATAATTCACTCATTTCAAGATGTATTGGATAAGATTTTAATCATAATAATAGAGTTATTCCAATAACTCTAGACTAGAAGATTTTAATCCTTATAACAACCTCCTTTCATATAATGGTATTCTTATGGATGCTTACTGTGGGGGTTAAAAAACAAAAACTGTAGCTGAGTACAATGACTAAGTAACCGACTTGCACAATTTATTTATAAAAAATACAAGGTAGTATTTCCACAATGAGAGATCTAAATAACTGTTAAGAAGAAAGGAAGGATGACAAGATTATCCTTTGATATATAACCTACTCTCCCGAGATACAAAGAGTTGCGTAGAAAGCTAAAAAAATATTATCTCTCTTCAACTGGAGCAATATTTTCTCTTTTGTTCTTTCCTAGACTTTTCTCTTAATATCTCTCTACCTCTTCTCTACTGCACCCTCCTCCCCTTTTATAGACATTTTTCCTTCCCCTATCTCCTCAACTGGCTTGCTTCTAGCTGGATTTTTAGGATACTTGTCATATTACTCCTCTGTTCTGCCCCCTTTCATCATGAAATAGAACTTTTGGGGTTGTCTGCACTGTTCAGGCTAATCTATATGCATTTAATGTGGAAAAGATTAGGTAAAGAACCTTTCATTAATGCGGAGGTGACTGCCTCTGTGATTCTTGTCTTTTCAGGGTGTTTCCCAAGGCAAATATGATGTTAGTGGCATCTCGGATCAAAAAAAGGAATCGGTTGCTTGTGGTCCCCTACGTATCCACTGAAGGACAAACCATGCTTGTTACCTTAGGTAAGAGTTTCGATAATGGTGGCTAACTCGGATCTCCATAGGACCTATTATGGGGAATTGCCCTTTATTCCTTTGTTGACACCTCATTTTGCAACCCGTATTTCACCTTATCTAGAGGGTAAAAGAGTAATTTTGCCTTGAAAATATGCATCTTGATTCTGGTCATTAGATCCTTAATCTCCTTTCACCAAAATGATCTTGATGTTGTAGCGATTAAATTGATTGGTCATAAGCCCCAATCAGACCACCAGATTGAAAGTTATCATCAAATCAAGTTTTAATGGCTGAGATGCACTATCACAAATTGAGTCCGACTATATGTGATTATGAACAATTGATTTCAATTGGTTATAAGAATAATTAATTAGAAATCAATGATGTGTCATAATTTGATTAGTTATACTACATTTTATAGTAGGGTTGCACACACCTAATTAACTAGATAGTTAAACATTAAGTATTCAATGAGTAATTTGTGCTATTATCTTTTAATTAGGGTGAATTTGGAACTAATTAATTCTGAAATGGGAGTGATTGGAGCCTATTAATGTTAATTGGAAATTAAATTGGGACCTATTAATGCTAATTGTGCTAAAATTATTTTCTAACAAATGACCTCTACTCACCATTTCGTTGATATCTCTCAGAATATTTTGAATATGTGAATGAGGTTAATTTCTTCAGAAACTAGACATCCGGGGCTTCAATTTGAGCACAAGAATGAGATAATTCCAATCAGAATTGAGTAAGATATGATATTTTGAAGTTGGCTCTACAAGCTGTCACAACAGCTACAGGAAAACCGAATTTTGGCTTGCTCCTCATTCCTACCAATCTCTACATTTAATGCAACAGATTTCCCCCAAGGCTAAAATGAAGTCTAGGTTCATGATTCTTTGTCAACCCTCATTAAATGGCATTCGATTCATATTTCCTTAACCACTACTATATAAACCCCCCTTCTCTATTCCAAAGGACACAGAAAACCCCCTTTCTTCTCCTCTCTTGAGTTCTAGTGAAGTTGAGTAGTCTTGTCATATCTTAATCTTCCTGAGACTTAAGGTATTGAGTGAGACTCGGTTTTTCTCTCATAACTCTTCTTTTCATCCACCCTTAGGACTTCTACCAAGAGTCTCCTCTTCCACCATATGGATCTTGCATGAAGGTATAATCCATTTCCCTAACTTGTTTTTTTGTGTTGTCATGATGAGAATTTAGGATTATAGCATGATAGTAATTATTTAAATTCCCTTGAATATGTTTGAATTTTCTTAAATGTTCTTATGTGTTCTTCACATGTTCTTGGTTGTTCATCGCATATTCATACATAGCACTAGTTTTAATCTTAAATCCACATAAAAAATAAGAAAAACATGTTTGTTTCATAATTCTTTCAAATCCTTGAATCTAGGTTATCACCATTCACACACATTCACTAGAATTTATTTTTCAATCCAAATGCAATGCTTAATAAATTGTATTAGGATTTATCACATGCACACACATTAAATTCACCATGTAAATTGATTGATAACATATTAGATGATGTGATATGAATGTTGGCCACTATAGTCTAGAAGACCGATTTCACCGGGCAAGGTGGGTGCCTAACACCTTCCCACCTTGTAACATAGCCTTCGAGCTTAGATCAAGGGTTAGTAAATCCAATACTTATCCATGTAATTTTTCAATTTCTAGATTGTAACTAGGAAACAAAGCCATGTACTTTATCTTAGATTGTACCTAGAATCAAAGCCATGTAATTTCCTATGATCAATGTAAATTCAATTTCAAATTAATAAAATTAGTAATTTTTCAATTTTGGTTTTCTTATTTATTCCAATAATTAAATAAGTGGCGACTCCATTGTAAAACTCTTAATCTAAAGGGGAAAATATAATTAGTCGAACCTCAATTTTGAGTGTCAATAACATGACTCCACCTATTCACGTGGGTTTGGCCCAACACACATCATAAAAACGGTCCTAGGGGGGGGGGGGGGGGGTCTCTCACATCCTTAAGCGTTCTTGTTCCTATTCACATTTTTGGGCCTTGCCCATCTCCTAAAGTATGACCTTTTGAGCCTTTGGGCCTTAGCCTTGAATCAAGTTCACCCCACCCCCACAACACTTACTTATGTATAAGGATTGTGTAGAATAATTTCTCCCACAAACCCACTACTAGCATTCATTCCTCCTCCATCGACCCAAAGGAAGTGATATCTCATTCAATTGTTCCATCTCTCTTTGATTAAGTGAGATTCATAGGTGCGTATCTAACGTCTGCAACGTTAAGAGAGGAATGTTGGATGTGATAAATTCATATAATAATTCCTAATAACAGTTCTTTTTTTTTTTTAATTATAAATTTTCTTATAAATAAGATAGCATATACGTAATTTTTTGTTTAAATTTCTAAGAGCCTTTCTCATGTTGAACAAAAACATAAGTGATTCCAACTCATAAATGTCTTATATTCAAGAATAATCAACTACTTTTCTTGTTAAACTTGGCTAACATCTAATGAATTTTAATTTTGAAAGGTTTTGTAAAACATATAGGGTCCGTTTGGATAGAACTTATTTTGCTGAAACTGAAAACTGAAAACTAAAAACACTGTAGCAAAATAATTTTTAAATATATGAATAGTTTTGTGGGACCCATTTTTAATGAAAAAGTTGTTAAAAAGTGAAATTTGTGGGACCCATAAACAGTACATTTGTGCACTGTTCATGGCTGAAAAGTCAAAATAAGCAAAATAAGCTGCTGGGTAAAAAAAAAAAAAGCAAAAACGTAGACGCAGAAACGGCGGATCCAAACGCCCTCATAATACAATATGCATTACGTATAAAGATAATGTGCTACATTCAAATCCTACAATATGCACCACAGTGAATACGTTGGTATAATTACATTATCTACAATATCCCCAAGTCAGGCTTGTTTTGCTAATAAAACAAGGGTAAACTACGTATTTAGTCCCTATCCTATACACCATATTTCAATTTGATCCCTAACATTTTAATTGTGTCAATTTGGTCCCTAACCTTTCTTTATCGTGTCAATTTAATCCTTACAGTTATCTTTTGGATGAAAATTAATGACAGGTCTAATGACCAAAATAAAAAATTAGTTTCTGTTGATGTGGTAATAAACTAAAATTTTATTTTGGCTATTTGCTATGTAAACAATTTTCATTTAATATATAATGGCAAAAACTAAATTGACACGGCATTAAAAGGTTAAGGACCAAATTGACATAATTGAAAGGTTAAAGACCAAATTGAAATATGGTGTAAAGGCTAGGGACTAAATATGTGGTTTACCCTAAAAACAATAATTCAAGAAAATCACGCACACAAAAACAAAAATAAACGTGTAAATATATAAGCAAATTTACGTTAATCACATTCCAACGAACAAAGAGCCCAATAAAAATACAGAATAAAAAGCACATAGTGGGTGCCAATTTGGAAAGACCAAGGTAATTGGAAGTTTATCTTATTTTTTATTTTTATTTATTGTGGTTTGCAAATAATTGGATTTCAATTCAGGGGCTGTCAATATATTATTTGTAATTGGAAGGAGTGATATAATTTAATCGTAGGAGCTATCAGTAGTATTGACTTGAATTTCTTTCCAAACACATTTGTGAATGTGTTCATCTGTTTCCTACTATATGATGTCAATTTACTGAATTGAAAAAGGTTTTTTTTTTTTTTTTTTTCCTACATATCAATTTTTTTCAGATGTGTTTGTTCTCTATGTCTAAGGAGCTTGATTAAATTCGTTTCAGAAAAAAAGAAAAAGAAAAAAGAGCTTGATTAAATTGAAGGTCTCAAATCTAGCTTTTATTCTCTATGTCTGTCTATCTCTATGGAGCTTGATTAAATCGGACAGCTAACGCCCAAGATGGATGTATAAAAAATATAAAAGTAAAAGAATGATTATGTGGCCAATGACATGGCAGATAAAGTGGCACAAAATGAGTATAACAACAATAAATATTACGCTTCTGCTTTTAAATATATATGGATATAGATATAGATTAGCATTTACTAGTTAAAAACTTGAAAATGTGTTGATTGATTCTAAATTCTATACTGCCCTCTAGGTGAGCAAAAAACCACTCATTATTCATTTCTTAATGAGAATTAGTAAGAAAGAAAATTCCCTCTCAAACTCTAATACGTGGCATTCTAATGCCCATGGTTCCATGTCAACACCACATCTCATCTTGGTTTTCCTACTAAATCTTAAAAAAAAAAAAAAAAAAAAAAAAAAAAAAAAAACTCTACATCATATTAAGGACTAATTATCAAAGAGAGCGTAAAATAAGAAAATATAAATCATGTTATGAACTTATGATAGCTAGGTGGTGTCGAATTGACTAGCTTATTTTTTAAGTCTCACTAACAAACACTTCCAATAAATTGATGAAAATGTCATGTTTACTAGATTTTATACTAAAATCTGCTTGACAAAAGTTAAGAGGAAGTATTTCTAGCCCTAATTTCTTTTCTTTGACAAGTTGTTCACCCATCAATTCTCATCCCCCTAATTTCAGGAAAAACATTTCATCCATGATGATCACAACTAATTTTTCTTTAAGGGACGGCTCAAGAATAAAATTGGAGTTTAGTACTAAAGCTACAAATTTTTTAAATGCAGACTGATTCCTTCTGGCCATAAACAATCACGCTTTCTTTAGTCTCTTTATTCTCTCTAGGGCACCAAGGCGGTTGTCACTATCCTTCTCTTTAGTAGCAGTGGCATCTTGTGCTTCTGCATCATTGTCGGCCTCATCTCTCTTACGAACCAAGCCTCCAAAAACAGCTGAAGGAACGTCTTTTTAGGCTATTTCAACCTTGTCATCATCATCTGAATCACTTTCTTCTGGTAGCTCAATGTCTTCATGATTTGCAGTAACTTTTATACCTCCTTCGGATTGTGATTCCACACCTGCACTGACAAAGCCAACTCTTCTGATCTTATCTTTAGCAGCACCATTGTCAACCACCGGAGCTAACTGCATTTCGAGAGCAGCCATTTCATCTTCAGCAACCCCAGCCTGTTTCAATTTGTCTCTTGCATCATCAAAGTTCAATCTCTGATCCTTTTGCATCAGATACTCCGGCAAAATAAAGTGTCTGCAAAAACGATCAAAGTGAGAACTAAAAATGATGAGTGTTTTGTGTGTAAATGAACATGTCTCTTGCCTCCCATCCTCTCTCTCCCCTTTCAACTTCCTCTTTTAACTAATAAGGATGTTTCAGTAAAAAGAAAGAGACTCTGGATGTATTAATTAAACCAAAGAATGATGAGCTAAATCAGAAGATCTATCCATTTCCTAACACAATGCAGTAACTACCCCATCGAAAAGCTACTCCTAAGTCTACTGACATTAGTTATAGATTGTTGCTAGGATTTCATCCAATTTATGACAAGTGATAAGTGTGTGTCTAGAGAAAAATTCATTTTGTGATATTGTCTGTGAATAGAAATATTAGTAAAACTAACACCATTTGAAGCCACTACAAGTGCGGGTAAAATGGGGTGGGGTGAAGGGAATTAACAATAATTGAATTACCTGGCTATAGCTTGCAGAAACACTTCTTTTAATTCGAAGCATTTCTCTGAAAGTTCTTCATATCCATGTTGCACCTCAAACTCATGCCACTTAATCCAGAAATCCACATCAGATCGTGGATCTGCAAATTGAGACGCAAATACATATATTGCACGAGCACGATCAATTTCTCCTAGACTCTTCTCAAGCTCAGCATACTTCAAGCACATGGTCTTCACATCTTTGCCTGGAAGACTGGATTCTATTGCTTGCTTGTATATTTCCCTAGTTTTTGGGACACCAAATATCTCTGCTGCTCAAGCATATAAATTTCATACATGCTCAATTTCTCATTGTTTGGAACAGCCTTATTGCTTGATCATAGACCTTCATAGCTCGCTTGGCCAACCATAATCTTCCTCCAGTTTTGCATATTGAAGATACAAAGGCTTTACAGCATCAGCAGGTGCCTGATATTCAAAAGAAAAGAACATGATGAAGGTCAGAATCAGACACTGTTAATAACATTAATTGTGATAGACCACATTTTAGAACCATTCAAACTAATATAAACTAAATTCACTACTCAGTATATAAAGGCATAACATCAGTGATCCAGGAGGAATAATCCAAAAGTGGCAAGAAGAAAGAATATATAATCCATATTTAAACAACTCCTCAAAACAGGTATTGTTATACCTAAATCCAAGGTAAGATATATTTTCACAACATCTAGTATTTTAATCTTTTTCTTGACTCTGAAAAAGAAAAAAGCATTAAAAATGCACCAGTAAATTTTTGTTATAGATCCAAACCCCCTATGAGCTAGATTAACTCCCCTAACTCAAAACTAATATTGCATTTATAAAAGCAAATGCTTCTAATAAATGGATGTCATGCAGTTTACCTTACTTAAAAGAATCCCTATAAGCATTTCAAAATAACTTAAAGCCAATAAGATGTAACTATTTTGATGATCATAACTAACCCCTTTGCTCCCACATTTTTGCTCTTGATCCAACTTTATTCCTCTAGCCCATCATCATTATTTAGCAAATTCGTAATTGAATACAGACGTGATCATGAACTCAGTTCAACACCCCACCATAAATATTTACCAGAATAAACCTAATCTGAACTCATAATAGGTGCATACCGTTTCAACAGCATGCTCAAACAGCTCTCTTGCCCGTTCTAGTTTTGCCTTTCCATATCTCTTTGCGAACTTTGAGAGGTATGTGACCCATATGTCTTTGGCATGTGAATACTTAAAAAATCTTCACAGCTCTTTCATATGCCTTGAATGCATCTTCAAAGTATTTATGTTCCTGCACACATTAACAGCAAAATTTTGTTAATCGATTGAAACCGCTAAAAGTAAAAACTAAAAACTAAAGGAACATAACATTGGTGGAAAGCCCATACCTCCAACAGAAATGCATAATTGAGAATAATTTGAGGCGTGGCTGTTCTTAGATCCAATATCTGCTTATACACTATCCTTGTGGACTCCAAGTTACCCAGGCTCTCTTCTAAGTAGACATAGAAGGTCCAGAGTTTCAAGGATCTGTACAGCTTAATCTGCACAGGTTCAATCCCATCAGCAGCCACTGCAAATAAAAACAAACAAGCTCAAATATTAGTTAGGTTCCACAATACCCTGCGACTACAATTGTTTCTTTTCTTTTCTTTTCTCTTGAAGTGCGAACTTTAAAAGTGTTGGATGAAATCACCAGTATAGAATGTAAGCATGGTTGTTAAAATTGGGATCATAAAATCTAAAATCCTTTTTCTTGATAGGTAGGTAGTGGGGAAGAGAGGGTTTGAACTTTGAACCACAGACATGGGGCACAACAAAAAATGCCATTATGATTGGGCTATCACTTGGAACCCCTACAAGCTAAAATCATTTATAAGATTCAAACCATCACAAAATGGTATGTTTATGGATTGTAAAATCAGGAGAATCAAGAGTCATCAAGATTTTATGGACTAAAAACATGGGCCCAAATAACCACACCAATGTTATATTGGTCCAAAAACTTAACTCTAAATGCCCAATACTTAAATAGACCCAAAGCAATAATATATAAGCCCGAAAACAATTGCCTGCTCTATCAATAACTACAAAACATGAAATATACAGTAACAAAAGGAATGAAGCATTAAATGAGGAAGGGTTAGAATCACCTCTTCGTTTGACCTCCACTGATGGCTCTGCTGTGGCTCGCCTCATCAACTCTAATGCTCCTTTGAAATTTTGATGCCCAATTCCATCTCTGCCCTCTCACACCAAACACTAGCCAGATGATCCACAGCCTTGTAGTAGACTTAAACTGCTTTATCGAATAAACTCTGGCATTGACAAGATCACTGCGCTTCTCATAAAGGTAACCCACAATGTATGAGTTTCCCCCATAGGATCAATTGTCCTCACTGCCTCAGTGTAAGTCAAAATCTGCTTCTTGGGATCACCCTCAAACAACTCCACCCTTCGATGCCACTGTAACAACACACTATTAGCCAACTCCGGTCTCCTATTTATAAGATAATCCAATTGAGCAATCCTCAAATCCACATCCTTATCATCGTGTAGCCAAAGCCCATTAAGAATCTTATTCTCAAGCTTAGCCATCGATACATTCACATCTAACCGAACATCTTCATCCTCATCTTCATCATCCATTCTCTTCTCCTCAACACCGTTTTCTTTTCCACCCTCATCCTCCTCGTCACTCGAACTCATACTCTCTATCTTAAATGTTAGCATACTCTCTTCAAACTGCGTATACAAGTAAAAAATTACACTAAAATCTCTAACAGTAACCACACTCATAATCCCCTCCTCAAACACATCCCTCGCCTTCTCGTGCAAATTCCATTTCCGCCTAATATAATAATACTCTGCAAGCGAGGTCCACAACCGCCCTACCCCATCCGTAAACTTCCTAATCCCACCCCTAATAATCGCATCCACATTCAACCCCGAAACCTCATTAGCATGCTTAGTCAACAAAAATCACACAACTTTAACCACAACCTATGCTTAGTCTTCCCCTTAATCGAATAAAACCCATCATCATTCAACACTGAAGCTAATCTTTCCGAAGCCTCTTGCCAAAGGCTAGAAATAACTAAAAACTCAATGAATTCTTCAATATGAGAAGGGTCGTATTTCAAATACCTGCGATAAACCCTGAGCGAGGTTTCGATTGGGACGCCCTTCTGGCTCTCGAAGATCAAATAGGGCTCCCAAACCCGTTCGTGCTGAGTGACAGGCAAAGCGCACAGAGCTCGATCGAAAGTGCGGCGAGTCGGGGTGACGAGCTTTTGGTGAGTTAGGGTTTGGAGGTACATGATCCAAATCCGAGGCATTTTGTGCGTAGTGACCAAGGCTCGCTCGAACGTGCTGTTGAGGGTGTTGTATTGGGAGTGAGAGATGGGAAGGTTTCGAACGAGATCGAGTCGCTCGCGGAGATAGGCGTGCCATAGCTTGTAGCTCCCCTGGTGAGAATAATTTAGAATAAGCTACTTACTTATTTGGTCTTATAATTTACACCCTATTTTAGTTTGCTATATAACTTTTCAACGATGTCAATTTGATTCATAACATTTTATTATCGTGCTAATTTAGTCTTTATTATTATATCTTAAATAAAAATTATTGACATTACCAACAGCTAGAATAAAAAAATTAGTTTCCGTTAATATGGTAATAAACTTTTTTTTTTTTTTTTGTTGCCATTTGGCATGTTGGTAATTTCTATCCAATAAAAGCATATTGTCGTAACCGCGTCTAAGAAATTATAACTATCATTTTTCAATGGGCCGTATTTACTTTTACGCTCCGTTTGTTTGAATGAAAAACTTAGCGTAAAGATAGTTTTCTTTATTTTTCAGTATTTGGTAACATAAAAAAAAAGATGAGTAAAAGGAAAACTATTTTTGGTCAACATAAAAAGTATGACATATTTTTAGAGATTGTTTTTCATTAAATTTTTTTGGAAAACAATTCTATCTCATAGCAAGCTAAATAAAGGAAGTTAAGAAATTTTTTTCAACTCATTTAAAGTTGCTACTAAACATGAAAAAATAAGATAGTTTTATAGAAAATATTTTTTAGAAAATAACTCATTTTCTAGAAAATATTATTATTGAAACAAACAGAACGTGTAGTTTTTTTAAAAAAAGATACGACATTATTTCAACACATAAATTTATTTCCATGATAATTATTTTTTATCACTTTATCATTAAGCTAAGATGCCAATTGGTTTTTTGGTGCAGCCGAAGTTTAAATCTCATATCTCTTATTTGTCTACAACAAACCTTACAACTAATTGGAACCTAAATTGTATAATTAGATGTAGGAATTACAATATTAGTTATTTTAGCTAAAATCCTAATTTGAAGAATCGATGTGAATGCTCCTATCAAAACCCATGGAGTATTGGCCAAGCCCTAATCATCCTCCTTCCTCCCTCTAAGATTATGGGTCTGTTTGGGCTAGTTGTAAACATATAAAACAATTTATCTTACGCATTTTATTACATCATTGTTTTCAAACTAATCAATCACATGGATCAAACCCTATTTTTTAAGATACATATCTCAATCATTAAAAGCTTAATGTGGCTTAATATTTTGATACAGTGTTATGATTTCTCCACTTAGGCTTATTGTATTGTTTTGATCATTATGAGCATGTGTTTTACAATTAAGCATTTGTTCATCTAATAATTTGAATTATGTTTCTACCCTTTAATGGTTAAAACTATCATTTTATCCTTAGTTGGTGAACTGGCTCCTTGTTGCAAATGAGGTGTATATATGCTTAGGCTAGCTTTTGTCAGAAGAACTTATGTGGGAGGATTGAGATCAGGTGTAAGACCTAGGGTATTGCACCTGATGCAATTATTTTCAATCTCAACCATTGATTAAAAAAAAGTTAAGAAAAACTTTATGAGAAAAAGCTAGCCTAAGCCTATATACACCTCATTTGCAACAAGGAGTCAGTTCACCAATTAAGGATAAAATGATTGTTTTAACCATTAAAGGGTAGAAACATAATTCAAAATATTAGATGAACAAATGCTTAATTGTAAAACACATGCTCATAATGATCAAAACAATACGGTAAGCCTAAGTGGAGAAATCATAACACTGTATCAAAATGTTAAGCCACATTTAGCTTTTAATGATTGAGATATGTATCTTAAAAAATAGGGTTTGATCCATGTGATTGATTAGTTTGAAAACAATGATGTAATAAAATGCGTGAGATAAATTGTTTTATATGTTTACAACTAGCCCAAACAGACCCATTATGTTTCTACCCTTTAATGGTTAAAACTATCATTTTATCCTTAATTGGTGAACTGACTCCTTGTTGCAAATGAGGTGTATATAGGCTTAGGCTAGCTTTTGTCAAAAGAACTTATGTGGGAGGATTGAGATCAGGTGTAAGACCTAGGGTATTGCACCTGATGCAATTATTTTCAATTTCAACCATTGATTAAAAAAAAGTTAAGAAAAACTTTATGAGAAGTAAAAAGTAAAAGTTGAAAAAGTAAAAAATAAAATAATAATAAAAAAATAAAATTGTGAGACAAATGAGGTAAATTGCACCTGGTGTAATACCCTAGGTATTGCACCGGATCCTAATCTTGTGTAGAAACCCTGCTATCCTAGGATTTAGGAAGTAGCATGTCTAGCTACTGGTCGGAATTTATAAGAATATGGCATTCGCCCAAAATGGTCCTCAATACTTTTCCTAAAATATCATTAAATGTTAATGAAAAATATAAGAATTAAAGTAAATAACTCAATATAAAAAACAATCTTGATTGTTTATGTTTAATCTAATAAATATTTAATTGAATCCTTTCCCCCTAGATCTCTAAGAACTTTCTGTATGGAAAGATGTCAATTAAGCTATAAGGCCTTTAACTGCATATATTCTCCTAAATGTAATAAAAAGAACTATCAAACTAGAAAGTCCAAACAAAATATTATTAGACGATGGTATTGCTTTCAAAATTATGACATACTTGTCTAAAAATGAGCATTTTTTAACATGAAGGATACAATCTAGCATCACAAGCCCATTAAATAGATTATCTACCCAAACAAGATTCAAGTCAATAAAGTTTTATATAAAATTTAACTCTCAAACTAGCATCACATGACATTTGTTTTTGTTGGAATGCCTCAATCCAAGTAGCTTTAAGACTTAAATACAAATATATAATTAGTTATACAACATCCTTGAATTACACAACTTTGGGGGGGGGTGAATTGAAAAAAAAAATAGCACACGTTGCTCGTGCACTAACCTTGAGATTCCTTCAATTGAATCTGAAATTATAACAAATAAAAATGTGAAACATAACTTAATGAATAATGTGGATTATGATGGATGTAAAAGAAAATGAATCTCTTAAAAAATATATGTTGGCTACTTAGAGATATATTTCTCATGCATATATGCATTTTTATCCAGAAAGAGATCAAAAACTACTTACCCAATATGATATTGAAGACAACTCTTTGGATTCCATGCATGGTTGTTAAAATCTCGATCTAAATTCTACGATCCTACGATTTTACGATCCCGCCTGCCTAAAACGATTCGGATCTTTCAAGGATTTTAGCGATCATTCAGGATCGGTAGGATTGTACGATTCTGACAATCGCAAACGACTTTGGTTTCTTGTAATCTTCTTTGACTTGATAGAAGCAGGGAAGTCTGTTTCGTACCGTACCGGCCGGTATGGCCGGTATTTACCGTTCCGGCACCTTGGCCGGTACAGAAACAAGGTTGTTTCGTACCGGAAAATATACCGGTCATACCGGGTCATTTCGGCCATACCGGAGAAAAATTTCGGATTTCGGCCGGTAAATGCATACCGGACCGGAAAAAAAATTATGTTTTTTTGTCACTCTCACCTTCCACCGGCGAGGCGGCGACGATCTATACATTCTCGACCTCAAGTCGGAGTCGTGGATTGAGTTAGCTGCTGCTGCTCCTTCATCTTCTTCTTCTTCTTCTTCTTCTCCTCTCTCTTTCTTTGGCTCTGCTACTTTCTCTTCTCTCTCTCTCTGTCTCGGTTTTCTATTCTTTATTTGAAACTTTTCTTTTTTCAAAGCATTCTGCCGGTCTGCCCAAGAAAAGCCCCCTGCCCAATGATATTTTCAAAGCAATGAGAAGATGGGTTGTCATTATTAGGGTGGGTGGGTCTTTGATTATTTAATAGGTTTTTCTTTTTTTTTTTATTAAGCTTCTCACTTATATTAATGATGATAACTTTAAAATATATATATATATATATATATATATATATATATATATATATAAATAAATGTTCTCAAAATGATATATTGAGTTATTAGAAATATAATTTTGTATTTATATAAAATAGTAAAAAATAGCGGTAAATTCGAAACGGTACACCGGTATTGACCGGTATCTGAAATATATCGTACCGATGACCAAACCGGTACAGCCTCCGGTACGGTATTGACTTCCTTGGATAGAAGGCTCTGTTAGACCCAAATGAAAAATAAAATCCCAATAAACCAAGTTTTTCTACTCTAATATAGAGACTGTGTCAATTGGACTCAAATAAAAAATATCTCAATAGAATGTCAAGTTTTGAGACTTTTGGCCACTTTAAATGATGCTTACAAATGGATGTAGTAATGTATGATAATTATATTAATGAATGTATAATTTATGTGATTATTTAACAAACTAATGTGTATTTTTTTTTTCTAAATTAATGTAAGATTTTACGATCCACGATTCTGCCTACCTCCCACGATTCTACGTAGGATCCTGATTTTGACAACCTTGATTCCATGTATAATTGGAATCTTAGTGCTTTTTAATATTTTGATGCCAATTAAACAAACATTTTGCAACATGAAAATCAAAATTATACTTTTTTAAGCAACGTTGATATTCAAGCTTTACTATCTCCAATATTGGGTCATCTTTATTCTTCTCCCCCATGCAAGCTCTTTACAACTCGTTAAAATACTAATTGTAAAGAGCACATCATGCACTCCTTCTAGCTTTTCTTCACAAATTGCAAAATTTTCTTCAAGGCAATTATAAATTGTTCCACGATCGCTATCAAGTTCTGCGAAAGGAAGTGAGAATGGAAGTGAGAATGGAAGTGAAGAGTGATGGAAAAAGGTAAAGGAAAGTTCATTGCCTTGCACTTCAACAAGAATACAGATAATTACATCCATTATCACCACCAAAACTTTTCTCATATTTTTCCTCGTCATCAAATTTTCCCCTATAGAAATTTTCTATTTCAAATTTATGTTTAGAATTATAACCATTTCTCAAACTCTAATGCCTTATATTAGTTATATACAATTGAATTATTAGACACATTTGGAATAATAGTAATTTAATCTATAACATGACTCACTATTGAAATATTTTTGTACAAATAAATGTTATTATGTTAAGTGACTTCTTAAGCATTCTTAAGCTGAGTGACTTCCAGCTCAAATAATGCCTATTGGCTATTGTCATAAACTTCATAATAGTTATTATGTTAACACACGGTTTTTGACAAAAGTCAAGTAGGCTCATAAGAGTACAATTAGTTTCAAATGAACATGTGAGATGGAAAGGTAAAACGGTCATAATATATTAGATAAAAAGCACTTTTTAGAGGAAATATTGGCTTGAGAAGTGTGATAAGCAAGTGATACTTGAATTTTTAGATTTCAATTCATCCTACTACTCATTAATGAAAAGACAACATATATGGTTAGAGTTATATGCATAATTTTCTACCCAAAACTTGCAATTGTAGAAAAGGGGAAAACAAATTATTGGAAAAAATGGATTGCTGCAATTTATGATGAGACAATTAACTTTAGGCCACTAGAATAAATAAACTTGGTTAAGTTAAAATATGTGACTTTGAATGAAAGTAAAGGCATTGATTTAATCTTTATGTAAGATAAAATGCAATATAGTACAATATTTTCCTAAACAAGGTCACCTCAAGTTTCAACTTGTAAGGCTGTCCACATGAATATGTGAAGAGCAATCACAACATTTTTATATTATGATAATTAAAATTGATTACTCAAACCAAAAATACTTGAAGTTCCACTTGTTAGAGATTGTGAAATTGAGTGAACTTTGAGTTTGGTTTGAGTCAAGATCCATGTGAATGGGTGAGATCGTGTTAAATATATCTTAAATGCATAGTTCAACTATAGTCATTTGTCCCCTTAGATCAAGAGTTTTACATAGAATAGCCACTTATTTTATTTTATTTGAAAAAAAAATGATAAAAGAAATGTCTCATTCCATTAATTGAATTGAATAATTACAATTGATAAAAAAAGAAAAGAAAATTGCAAAGCTTCAATTCCTAGATACTGTTTAAAATTTACATGGATTTGACTTCCTAAAATATTAAAATTATATGGATAAGACCCAATCTAAGAATCATCATCAAAAGTTAAGTTACAAAAAGAAAAAAGTGTTAGACACCCACCCACTCCAACCAATAAGTTTGTCTTTTAGATTACAATGGTCATGATCATGTCATGCAATCATTGTCCAAACATTTTAAAAACAAAAGCAAAAGTTTAAATATGATAAAATGTATTGAACAGTTAGAGTTAATTTTTTTTTAAAAATTATTTGAACATGTTATAAACACTAATTTTAATCTATCATCTCATCTCATATCATCGAATACAAACATGTCATCATTAATGAACAAAGACTTAGATATAGTCTAGGGAAATTTTATAAACACTGCTTCAAGGTTCAGAATTCAGATCAACAAGACATGGACAACAACTCCTTAGCTCATACTAGTGGAACTCAAGGGTGAGAAGATAAGAATGCAAGATGGAACTAATGACTATTATTCATTGTGTTAATAAATGGCAGAATTTTTTATTGGGAAGAAAATTTCATATTTGAATAGATTATCGCAATTTGATGTATCTATTGGGAGTATGTGAACTATGTCTTGTGTTTTGGCTGAGCTTTGGGCCCTCAAAGATGGCCTCTTACTTGCTCAGCAATTAGATATTGTTAATGTTAATATAGAGCTAGATGCTGACTTGCTTGTGCACTTGCTTAATAACCTCTCATCTAATAATCTCATGCTAGAACCCCTTTTGAATGACTGCAGGAACCTGATCAAAACCTTCCCTAGCTGCACAGTAACCCACATCTTTAGGGAAGCGAATAGATGTGCTAACAAGCTTGCCAACATGGGAGCAACACAATCTGATGTTTTTCTTTTGTTGTATGAACCGCCGCTTGTGATGGTTGATTTGCTAGCTTTTGATAAAGCTGAGCTCTTTTGTAACAAAATGGTTGTTGCTTAGTTTAATATTATCAGCTTGATTAACCAAAAAAAAAAAAGATGTATCTCTTAGAGCAGTGGATCTCTATATTGGATCAATAGTCGGGGATAGTGAAGTTTGGTAGGCTTTGATTACAAAGACTCAATAAAGATCGAGACGAAAAAATAAAGTGGTCGATGCACTTTTGAGGTTACACGAGAATTGGTTTGCAATTTCTAAGTTGAGATCAACACGGCTAGAAGAGATTCACAATGAAGCCCAAAATGAAAACAATCCAAGTGGTAGAAGTGCAATTTGAAAATAAAATCAAATTTGAGGAATGAAAATGAAAATGTTCAAACTTTTAAGCGAACCAAAATGAAAACAATCCTCCCTATAATAACCTAGTGTGTGTGAATAACCCTTGTTTGTTAAAAAAAAAAATGAAAACAATCCAAGTGGTAGATTCACAATGAAGCCCAAAATGAAAACAATCCAAGTGGTAGAAGTGTAATTTGAAAATAAAATCAAATTTGAGGAATAGAAATGAAAATGTTCAAACTTCTAAGCGAACCAAAAATCCTCCTATAATAACGTGGTGTGTAGATACTTTTGTTAGTTTAAAAAAAAATGAAAACAATCCAAGTAGTAGAAATGTAATTTCACCAAAATTTTATTACCTATACTTTAGACTATTTTGATTGACGTGAATGTAGCATGGAGTTAGTCGAACCATATTAAATATTGTTATCTCATGTGAATGTTTTATTTTATTGGTCTTGTAGATGCACTTCTGTTAACCCCAAATCACAATAATTGATGTTAGAATTTTAGCACAACATTATTATATATTCTTAATACACTATGACATATGATCAAGTAGACCTTTAGATACTTATCACTTTTTTTTTATTGCCACATAGTCCTATATGAAGCAAAACTTTTCCCATATTTTTATTGCCACATAACTCTATTTTTAATAGCTCTTTATCATTAAACTAAAACACCAATCAGTTTTTAGTGTAAGCGGGGATTGAATCACAGATTTCTTATACAACCACAAAATATTTTATCAGTTAAGTTAACTAAAACTCACATATTACATATTCCCTTAATACACTATTACATAGTGTTTTTTCTTTTCTTTTCTTTTTTTTTTTTTTTTTTTAACCAATGGATTTGGATGTGACCACGCAGGGCCAATGTGCCGGCAGTACAGTTTAGAAAACTGAAAAGGTCGCGTTTTGCAAACTTATGAGTTATAGAAATATTAGGATAAAATGGCGTCATTCCCCATCAAGTTGTTCACCCATCAATTCTCATCCCCTCGTCCGGCCTCGTTCATATCCGTCAATGATGTTATACCTCTAACAAATGGCGTCCTTCCCAAGCAAGGGGAGATTGTCTTACTCTCTTGAAGTAATGGCCAGCAAGGACAATTTGTTGTACGTATTGAATTAACAAAAAAAAAAAAAAAAAAGTTCCGAAGTGTAATGACATTTTTTTTATGGCATATTATATTTATGGCTTGAATTCCATCTCTCTTCTCCCACATTATTTACCTTAAAATAAATATATAAATGACACGAATGTAATGTGAAAAAAAAACAAGTAAACCAATACACACCCATTGTTTTTTGCGAACCTGTTTACTAGAAAAACTAAAAGTAAGCATTCAGTATTATAATTTAAACATTTTATTGTTACTACTATTTTATTATTCAAAAGCTGTCTTTATTTAGAATTTAAGTACCTTAATAATCATGGCTTAATAATCTTGGCAGACAATATATTGACTAGCTTTTTGTAAAAACTACTCTGTACACCATATTATTACTTAAATCACCTTATCTATCAAAGATCCCATCTAGGGTAGGTTTCTCCACACACACACACAACACAACACAAAATGTTGAGAAACATTGTGTATATAAGCTTTTTTTTTTTTTATAAGTATATATAAGCTATTATTTATGAAAATCTCAGTCCAGAAATAATAAAAAGAATGAGTCAAATTTTATCTCTGTCTACAATTTTCAGTGCCTTAATCTTGACAAATAATGTATGTTAAAGGCCATATTAACTAACTTTTTCTGCAAGTCCACTTGACAAAATTTTTTGTGAATGTAATGAAACCTTTGCTCAATTTTCATCCTCCCTCTTGGACTTATATCCATACCATCCAATGACAAGCTCTTTTCTCTTTAGGAGATTCTTCCCTGTCCTCATCAGTGACCCTAAATGAGCTTAAATTTGTTAAGTATAGGAGATGGAAAATTGAGTCATGGGTACTTATATTGGTAATCAATATCTAAATTATTGATAGCATATAATTTCATGAGAAGCAGAGTTTTCTAGGGAAATTGGCCATCTCATTTATAGAGAGGACCTAATCAAAAAAATTTGGTACTAATTTGCAGTATAGTTTTAGTTCCAATACAAAATCTTAGAAACTGTAGAACTTGTTACGATATTAAGGTGCTTGAGATAAAACGTCCATTTTTTTACTACTATCTATAGCTAAATTGTAGTAAAAAGTTGCAGTACCTATAGCAATTTTTGTCATAAGATAACTCATTCTGTTATTATACATTCATACGTAGATATTGAAAAAATCATGTTGTCTATCACAAGATTTAACCAATTTCAAAGTTTGGAGATATGCAAAATTTATTTGGCCACAATATGAAAGAAGCCAATTCTTCACAAGACCCTGACTTAGATGAATGACTAATTACTAATTAAATAAGCATACTTAGCAAAATGGATTGTTGATTTGTTTCACATGATTTATCGGCTAAAAACTCCACAACTGCACCAAAATGCTTGGGAGTGTAAATGCTCCCAGAGGAAAAACATGTGAACTCGTGATAATCTTTGGATCTAATGCTCCAAATAATGGTATACTTGTATCCCTCCCTTCAGTGAGTTACAGGACCATCTTCCTTTTCACGTATTGAAAATTGTTGTAGCAAAGATCCAATTGTTTCTCTTTTCTTTAGAATACTTCAAAGGTTCTCCATCTATTCTGTTGAGCCTTTTAGGTCCAGGCCCATATGGGCTCCGTTAGTGTTTATTTGGCCCATGTTCTTAAGCCTTTTTAGAGAGAGCACAGCAGCAAAACATAGAGATGGTAAAATACACGAGAGAAAGACACAAAGGTTTGGATGTGAGTTTTACCTTTCTCCCACCATGGTCATCGAAACCTATTGAAGCAAGTGTCTCAAAGGTGTTTGGGGTTTCTTTCAACTAGTTGTTTGGAAGATTTCATTGGGGTGGATTTGGATTTGTAAAGCTCCTAAAGATGTAACCTTATATTTCTCCAAGTTTGTTGTGTAGACTCAAGCCGTGCTATAAAAGTTGAGTAAAAGACCATTGAAACTTCTTGTTTATAGTGGATTATTAGGAGCTTGACCTACAGATGTATGCTTAGCGCCGAACTGCGTAATTCTCGAGTGTGCATTGTGTAGGCCTTCTAAGTGTTTGATAATTTGTCTTTTGGATTCCATTTTGCATATCTTGCTAGCTTAGGCTTAGTATTTGTTGTGTCTAACCTCCATTACCTATGTGTTGGTAAATTCACACTTAGTCGACAATATTGGGAGAGACTTTGGTCTCACCATGAAGTGGGTAGTTTTTCCCAACAGTTAGGGTGAACGTGTTCAAGTCCAAATAAATTTCCCCTATCAGTTGATCATATCATGGATTGCTTTAACTTTACATTTTTCTCAAATGGAGTCAAGAGTTAAAGAGTTTTTTGCTTCCCCACACAATTCTGTATCTTTATTCTCAAATTCAAGACCTAGTGAGAGATTTTAGAACATCTTCTAGATGTGCCTTGTCAAAATTACAACGCATTGCCACCTCACACATTCTAGTTGTTTCATACTCCTCCTAGACACTATGATGTTTATTGCAATAAACATCATAATGCGAGGAAGCCTCGAATTCAAATGTAGATTGCCATATCCAATGAGCCTATTGGAAATATCGAAGATATCAAAATCGGTGAACTTTAAGATGCATCACAACTTGGGTTTGCATAGTGGTATAATTCACGCATCATTAGTGATTTCACATAAGATGTAACCTTATATCTCTTAAAGCAGCGGATATCTATATTGGATCAACAGTTGGGGTTATTGAAGTTTGATGGGCTTTGATTACAAAGACTCAATAAAGTTCGAGACGAAAAAATAAGGTGGTCAATGCACTTTTGAGGTTACACGAGAATTGGGCTGCAATTTCTAAGTTGAGATCATCCAGGCTGGAAGAGATTCACAACAAAGCCCAAAATGAAAACAATCCAAGTGGTAGAAGTGCAATTTGAAAATAAAATCAAATTTGAGGAATGGAAATGAAAATGTTCAAACTTTTAAGCGAACCAAAATGAAAACAATCCTCCCTATAATAACTTGGTGTGTGTGGATAAGGATAACCCTTGTTTGTTAAAAAAAATGAAAACAATCCAAGTGGTAGATTCACAATGAAGCCCAAAATGAAAACAATCCAAGGGGTAGAAGTGTAATTTGAAAACAAAATCAAATTTGAGGAATAGAAGTGAAAATGTTCAAACTTTTAAACGAACCAAAAATTAACGTGGTGTGTAGATACTTTTGTTAGTTAAAAAAAAATGAAAACAATCCAAGTAGTAGAAATGGAATTTCACCAAAAATTTATTACCTATACTTTAGACTATGTTGATTGACGTGAATGTAGCATAGAGTTAGTCGAACCATATTAAATATTGTTATCTCATGTGAATGTTTTATTTTATTTTTCTTGTGGATGCACTTCCATTAATCTCAAATCACAATAATTGATGTTAGAATTTCAGCACAACATTATTATATTTTCTTAATACACTATTACATATGATTAGGTAGATCTTTAGACATTTGTCACTTTTTTTATTATTTTCACATAATCCTATATGAAGCAAAACTTTTCCCGTATTTTTAAGAGACTCGTAAATGTGTTATTTATTTTATTTTATTGTTTTTGTGAATGCACTTATGTTATATTTACCTTAAAATAAATAAATAAATAACATGATGTAATATGAAAAAAAATCAAGTAAACCAATATACACCCATTGTTTTTTGCGAACATGTTTACTAGAAAATACTAAAAGTAAGCATTAAGTATTATAATTTAAAAAATTTTTGTTACTACTATTTTATGATTCAAAAGCTGTCTTTATCTAGGATTTAAGTACCTTAATAATCTTGGCAGACAATATATTGACTTGCTTTTTGTGAAGCCCACTTGACAAAAGTTTCGAACAATTCCACCTCTGATGGTTTTCCAAGGCAACATGTTGATTTAGAAAATGGTATATTTTATATCATAGTAAACTACTCTGTATTCCATATTATTACTTAAATCACCTTGTTTATCAAAAATCCCATCTAGGGCAGGTTTCTCCACACACACACACAACACAAAATGTTGAGAAACATCATATATATATATATATATATAAGCTATTTTTTTTTATAAGTATACATAAGCTATTATTTATGAAAATCTCATGCCAGTAATAATAGAAAGAATGAGTCAAATTCTATCTCTATCTACAATTTTTAGTGCCTTAATCTTGGCAAATAATGTACGTTAAAGATCATATTAACTAATTTTTCTGCAAGTCCATTTGACAAAGTTTTTTGTGAATGTAATGAAACCCCCGCTCAATTTTCATCCTCCCTCTTGGGCTTATATCCATACCATCCAATGACAAGCTCTTTTCTCTTTAGCAGATTCTTCCCTGTCCTCATCAGTGACCCTAAATGAGTTGAATTTTTTAAGTATAGGAGATGGAAAATTGAGTCATGGGTACTTATATTGGTAATCAATATCCAAATTATTGATAGCATATAATTTCATGAGAAGCAGAGTTTTCTAGGGAAATTGGCCATTTCATTTAAAGAGAGGACCTAATCAAAACATTTTGGTACTAATTTGCAGAATAATTTTAGTTCCAATACAAAATCATAGAAACTCAGAAAATGTAGAACTTGTTACGATATTAAGGTGCTTTAATGCTTGTGAGAGATAAAACGTCCATTTTTTTTTACCACTATCTATAGCTAAATTGTAGTAAAAAGTTGCAGTACCTATATCAATTTTTGTCATAAGATAACTCGTTTTGTTATTATACATTCATATGTAGATATTGAAAAAATCATGTTGTCTATCGCAAGATTTAACCAATTTCAAAGTTTGGAGAGATGCAAAATTTATTTGGCCACAATATGAAAGAAGCCAATTCTTCACAAGACCCTGACTTAGATGAATGACTAATTACTAATTAAATAAGCATACTTAGCAAAATGGATTGTTGATTTGTTCCACATGATTTATTGGCTAAAAACTCCACTACTGCACCAAAATGCTTGGGAGTGTAAATGTTCCCAGAGGAAAAACATGTGAACTCGTGATAATCTTTGGATCTAATGCTCCAAATAATGGTATACTTGTATCCCTCCCTTCAGTGGGGTATAGGACCATGTTCCTTTGCACATATTGAAAATTGTGGTAACAAAGATCCCATTGTTTCTCTTTTCTTTAGAATACTTCAAAGGTTCTCCATCTATTCTGTTGAGCCTTCTAGGTCCAGGCCCATATGGGCTCTGTTAGTGTTTATTAGGCCCATGTTCTTAAGCCTTTTTAGAGAGAGCACATCAGTTAGAGCACAGCAACAAAACATATAGATGGTAAAATACACAAAAGAGAGAAAGACACAAGGGTTTGGAATGTGAGTTTTACCTTTCTCCTACCATGGCCATCGAAACCTATTGAAGTGTCTCAAAGGTGTTTGGGGTTTCTTTCAACTAGTTGTTTGGAAGATTTCATTGCCGTGGATTTGGGTTTGTAAAGCTCCTATAGATGTAACCTTATATTTCTCCAAGTTTGTTGTGTAGACTCAAGTTGTGCTATAAAAGTTGAGTAAAAGACCATTGGAACTTCTTGTTTATAGTGGATTATTAGGAGCTTGACCTACAGATGTATGCTTAGCGCCGAACCACGTAATTCTTGAGGGTGCATTGTGTAGGCCTTCTAAGTGTTTGATAATTTGTCTTTTGGATTCCATTTTGCATATCTTGCTAGTTTAGGCTCAGTATTTGTTGTGTCTAACCCCCGTTACCTTTGTGTTGGTAAAGTCACACTTTAAAAAAAAAAAAAAAAAATACTAAGTATATTTAATACACACAAACAGGGAGAGGGGCAAATGTTTTTTAAAGAAACTTATAATAGTAAATTTACACTTAGTTGACAATATTGGGAGAGACTTTGGTCTCACCATGAAGTAGATAGTTTTTCCCAACAGTTAGGGTGAACGTGTCCAAGTCTAAATAGATTTCCCTTATCAACTGATTATGTCATGAACTGCTTTAACTTTACATTTTTCTCAAATGGAGTCAAGAGTTAAAGAGTTTTTTGCTTCCCCACACAATTACGTATCTTTATTCTCAAATTCATGACCTAGTGAGAGATTTTAGAACATCTTCTGGAAGTGCCTTGCCAAAATTAGGAGGCACTGCCACCTCACGCATTCTAGTGGTTTCATACTCCTCCTAGACACTATGATGTTTATTGAGATAAACATCATAATGCGAGGAAGCCTCAAATTCAAAAGTAGATTACCATATCCAATGAGCCTATTGAAAATATCAAAGATATCAAAATTGGTGAACTTTAAAATGAATCATAACTTGGGTATGCCTAGTGGTATAATTCACGCATCATTAGTGATTTCACATAATTAAGACCACTAGTGAAACATTTAAGCCCATCCCAAAAGCATTTGGCACCTAAAGGAGAGGAAAAGAAAGATAACCTAGAAATTAGTTGGCATGCAAGTCAACCCATCGATATGCTGACTAATGTGGTCAGATTTCCTTGGTGAGAAAGTGTTCAGTACTCGATGACAGAATTTCATCTTTGATAAATGCATATGGCCTATCCCGTACAAGTTACAATCAATTTGACAAAAAGAAAAGCTTAGATCTTATAAAATGTAAATCAATAAAAATAAATGAATTGAAAGTTGCATTTGCCATTAGCTTAAAAAGCCATTTTTTTTTTTTACTATTCAGCTTATTTTTCCTATTCCTGGGTTCCATTGCACTTTTTAGTACTATTTATGAGCCTCACGGTACTATTTCAGCTACCTTTTAACTTTATCTACAGTGCTTTCGGCAAAAAGTTTTCACTTTTAGCTAAATAAGTTGTTTTCAAACGGACTCAAAGTGTTCAAATATTGCACAATAATGAATCTCAATTGGGAGTTAGCCACAAGCATCACAATGGAACTCACCTCATACATGTCTAGTGAGGATCACAAAACCAAGATTCTTTTGGGAACCACAGTATTATTTTTTATTGGACATCTCCCAAAAAAAGAAAAATCCTCAATGATTCAATCATAGGGATGCATTTACCCGAAACTGGAGAATAAAGGGAATATGCAATTCATGGGGCTGTAAACTTCTATCAAGAATAGCACAAAAACTTATACAAACAATACTTTTCTTAATCTAACTTGCAAAAGTCACAGCAAATACCAACCAATTGGCTGCAACTTTTGAAAGGAGGGCAGTGATTAATATACATCACTCTTAAAAGTCTGCAACACAAACCTTAAGTGTACAACTATGCATTTTAAGTAAAGAATCTCTGTATCGTACAGAAGATGAAAACGCCATGGTAGAACTTATAAAAAAAAATGCCATGAAAGAGCAGAGGCAAAGGAAAAAAGCTCCACTAAGTGAGCAAGAATCAATAAAGGGGTTGATGAAAAAGAAAAAAGAGAACCACAAAAGGATTCCAAAAAAACAACTGAGCATCAGTCAAAGGTTCAGGAAGTGTACCAAAAGAAGATTGGCAGCATGGGAGACAACATGTGGATAATAGCTATATCTTTGTCAAGGTGTTCAATAAACATACTCTTAACTATTATATGAATATAAGAGAACTCTAACAGAGATAGTATAATGTTTGGATACAGATCTATTTTCACAAAAAGCTCTTCAGATGAATGGTAACCATAAAATTTCCTTGCTCAGACAAGGCTGCAATCACATACATGCTGTTGCTTTGAACCAGCATTACCTTTAAGCTGTAAGAGTTCAGACCAAAGCAAAAACATAAAATCGATGCCTACAGGATCAGCACTGAATTCCAGAAAGACCAATTACAAACAGCACAGAGGTTAGGACAAAACCTGTTGCAACCAAGCATACCTTCAAAGCTTTCTCAAGAGCAAGAGATACAGCATGTGTGTATGCATCACCTATGCAAATTAACAAGAAAAAGGATAAACTCAGAAATTTAAAATAGGAATCATATCTAAAGCATAGATAAAGCAGAAAACCAGACAACAAAAAGCACAGCACATTTTAACATTAGGACAGACAAACTTAATTTCACATTAGGATGGAAGAGGATATCACATGCAAAATGAAATAAAGAGACAAATAAAAAAATAGCACAAATTCACAATATCAACTAAAAAAAAAACACTTGATCCTGACTAACTAGGACCAGCTACATAAATCCAAATTTTATTCCATTGGCTAAATTCAAAAAATGTTATCTACCATCCTAGTGTGGTTGAAGAGATATATCTGCCCCCAAGGCACATATAAATAGGGTAAAACCTCCAAAAAAATATGGTAATTTAGTCAAGAATAATGATGTAGTAATAAAGACAGAATGGAAGAGTAAATTTCAAACACTTTTCATGTGCTGAACGTACTACTATTTGCTATACATGAATTATTGCTTTACATAGCATGCGATCTCTATTATTTCAAACCTTTTTTTCTTGATAACGTAGGGACCCTTTCTAAAGAAGAACCCT
The DNA here is from genome assembly GCA_014183005.1 of Castanea mollissima. Lineage (NCBI taxonomy): Eukaryota > Viridiplantae > Streptophyta > Magnoliopsida > Fagales > Fagaceae > Castanea > Castanea mollissima. Next base: position 10,134,348 of record JACAVU010000004.1, read on the forward strand.
TTGAACTCACCTCTAGCACAATGCTGATTCACCACCAGAAAATGGAAAAGAAGATAATTTTTTAGAAATATATTTTTCCAGTGTGCAATTGAAAAGAGAGAAAAATGAAAGATGGATTTGGAATATACTCTAAGTCCCACCAAATTTCACTTAAAAGTAGGTGGGACTTAAATTTTGATATTAAAGAAGAAAACGCGAGTCCTCATTTTCCCTCCATTTTCTCAACATAACCAAAAGGAGAAAAATATAACTTCATAAACTTTGATATGCCTACTTCAACTACTGTATTCAAGGAACACTGACGAATTCAAGCTTTTGATATCATTCAATAAGACGCCAGAAAAACAGGAATGATCTTACATGGACGTGCAAGCAAGTCTTCTGACCAGCAGGTGTAGAAACATATATTCTTATAACAGGAACCTCACTCACTTTCCCACCTTCAAGAATTTAAGACAAGAATCCACCTAGAGAAGCAAATTAACACATATTGTACATTTCTATGAATACCATTTTCCTAGCCCTATGTTTGGTTCCTTGGAAAAATGAATAACTACATTTTAACTTAAACAATTTTTTACAACATCTCTTTGAATTTGCAGGAATGCCATGAGAACTTGCTTCTGGGAATGGAATAGAAGCCTAGAAGGAGGAAGGAAGGTTTTGAATTTGGGGGCTATCGAGGGAAAATGAAAATTTGTTTCTATTTGTTAGGTGCAAGTTAGAGAGACAGGCAGTTATGATATTAACTTGAAAGCTTCTCTGGCACACTATTGCATAGTTGTAATACCAAAGAATGTGAATATAATGACCCCACTTCTTTTGTTAAATTCTCCATGGTCCACTGTTGGAATTTATTTTTAATAATAAATTACACTAACATCTAATGAGGCTTTAGGAAAGGTTAAAAACCCCCTTCTATTTTTGAAAATAACACTTTAACCTCCTCTGATTATTATTCTTTTTTCATTGATATATATATATATATATATATATATGGGATTATTATTCTTATTTTATTTCACTAACAAAAAAAATTCTTATCATGTTGTCCATGGAGAGAATTGCTATTTACCCAAATGGTCTGAACTGTGTCACATGTTGTCCATGGAGGTTCAAACTTAAAACTTAACATATGCAAAGATTCTAACAATGGTCAAGACTCTAGATTATCCCTTGTGGTTTACTTCCTTATTTGTAGATGTGATTTAGTGATTTGTATTATACTATGGTGATGGAAATCAATGCAATATTAATAGTAGAGTGCATGCGTTATTTATTGTACACTTAAATATAATTGTATCAATCACTATAATTAGTTCATTAAACTCAATAAAACTTGTATTATTACACACATAGATAAAATTATTACAATCACTATAAATCTAGAGCAAATGCCTCTACTTGTCTTCATCTTCAAAGATAAAATTTTCTGTCTCAGCACTTGCAATGCAAAGTGGTATTAATTTCTTTATTGTTATTCATCACATGCATTAATAGAGTCCTAGAAAATAAATTGGGCACTTAAGTTGGTTCAGTACCTCAGTCTAACACTAATCAACTAAACAGGGCATATCATCCTTTTACTTTTCCTTCAAATTGGTTGTGGAAAAAATAAAGTAAGACTTTTTTCTTTGGTCCCATTTGAAGGATCATTAGGTCTGTGAGGCACACAACAGGTGGTAGAACTCTTCCTTCCCTTAACCCTCACCCTTAGTGTAAGCAGGATTCAATTTCAAGCCCAATGTGTGATGACTAATGATACGAAACTTTAGCAACTGAACTAGCGGACACTCTCTTTGATTTACATGATTTAAGTTGTTTTATTTGATGAACAACAATAAAGTTAAAAGACTCAAAAGCTGGAATTGTCTCTTTTCCTACATTCACTGCTATAAGAAACAGCATGGTTACTTTTAGTGACAGCAAGCATGGAATGGATCAAATCAACCTAAAGGACACTTATTAGCATCATGATCATTTCCCTAAAAGGTAATCTCAGTATAAAGGACACTTTACTACCTCTACTGCTTGCCTCACTCCTCCAACCATGGCAAACTCCAGTAAGCAAGAGAGTTTTTTTTTTTTTTTTTTTCCTAATGAGTAATGGAAAAAAAACTAAAAACCCTCTCTATTAATCCTATTTACATAAATATAGATCAAAATTTTAATGAAATGGGGGGCCAGTAGACTTACATACTTAAGAAAGAAACTCAATTTTCTGGATAACTCATATATGTGCATATATATATATATATCTGAAAATTTTGAAAAATTTTAGGGGGGCCAAGGCCCCCTTCAGTCTTAACATGGCTCCACCACTGCTCGTGTGGTTGAAGCAATATATCTGAACAAGGCACATATAAATAGGGTAAAACCTGCAAAAAATATGGATAATTTAGACAAGAGTAACAATGTACTAATAAAGAAAGAAAGGAAGAGTAAATTTCAAACACTTTTCATATGCTTAAAGTACTCTATACAACAATTATTGCTTTACATAGCATGCAATATCTGTTATTTCACAAAATTTTCTACTTGATAATGTAGGGAACCTTTCTAAAGAAGAACCCTTTGGACTCGCCTTTAGCACAATGTTGATTCACCACCAGAAAATGGAAAAGAAGATAATTTTTAAGAAATATATTTTTCCAGTGTGCAATTGAAAAGAGAGAAAAATGAAAGATGGATTTGGAATGTCCTTTAAGTCCCACCAAATTTTATTTCAAAGTAGGCGGGACTTAAATTTTGATATTGAAGAAGAAATTGCGTGTCCTAATTTTCCCTCCATTTTCTCAATGTAACCAAAAGGAGAAATATATAACTTTCATAAACTTTGATATGACTATCAAAATCCAAGCTTTTGATATTCAATAAAAAGCCAGAAAAATAAGAGTGATCTTACCCCATGGACTTGCAAGCAAGTCTTCTGACCAGCCAGTGTAGAACCATATATTCTTATAATAGGAACCTCATTCACTTTGCTACCTTCAAGAATTCAAAAATCAACTTAACACATAATGTACATTTCTATGAATACCATTTTCCTAGCTCTACGTTTGGTTCCCTGGAAAAATGAATAACTACATTTTAACTTGAACATTTTTTCACCACAGCAAAGTGTGCAAGAGTCTTCACGGATTCTCAAAGACTTTTTTTTTAATAAAAAAAATAATAGAGTAAAATTCTATTATACCTACAATCTGTGCAGTTATAAATATTTTAATATTATCCATTTGTTTCTAACTATTTAAAAAGGACTTTTTAGGTAAATCAAAATTCGAAACAACCAAATCATACTCTCTTTATAATAGTAAGTGTTAATTGAGAATTCTATTCTTAATATCAAACAATTACAAAAATTACAAAAAAGAAGAAGAATTAAACGGTATCATTTGAGAGTGAAAGTGGAGTACCTTGGAAGGTACTATAAGAGATATGAAGGCCATGGATCGGCGGAGCCATGTAGTGGTCGATGGTGACGATCCTTATGCTGAATGCATTTATATCTGACTCTGAATCTGCCATTGATTCTCTTTGAATTTACGGGAATGCCGTGAGAACTTACTTCCGGGAATGGAATAGAAGCCTAGAAGGAGGAAGGTTTTGAATTTGGGGGCTATTGAGGGAAAGTGAAAATTTGTTTCTATTTGTTTGGTGCAAGTTAGAGAGACAGGTAGTTATGATATTAACTTGAAAGCTTCTCTGGCACACTATTGCAGAGTTGTAATCCCAGAGAATGTGAATGTAACACTTCAACCTCCTCTGATTATTATTCTTTATATATATATGGGATTATTATTCTTATTTTATTTCATTAAAAAAAAAAATTCTTATCATGTTATTCATGGAGAGAATTGCTATTTACCCAAATGGTCTGAACTGTGTCACATGTTGTCCATGGAGGTTCAAACTTAAAACTTAACATATGCAAAGATTCTAACAATGGTCACGACTCTAGATTATCCCTTGTGGTTAACTTCCTTATTTGTAGAAGTGATTTAGCGATTTGTATTATACTACGGTGATGGACATCAATGCAATATGAATAGTAGAGTGCATGCATTATTTATTGTACACTTAAATATAATTGTATCAATCACTATAATTATTTCATTAAACTCAATAAAACTTGTATCATTACACACATAGATAAAATTATTACAATCACTATAAATCTAGAGCAAATGCCTCTACTTGTCTTCATCTTCATAAGTAAAATTTTCTGTCTCAGCACTTGCAAAGCAAAGTGGTATTAATTTCATTATTGTTATCCATCACATGCATTAATAGAGTCCTAGAAAACAAATTGGGCACTTAAGTGGGTTCAGTACCTCAGTCTAACACTAATCAACTACGAGGGGCATATCATCCTTTTACTTTTCCTTCAAATTAGTTGTAGAAAAAATAAAGCAAGATTTTTTCTTCGGTCCCGTTCGAAGGATCATTAGGTCTGTGAGGCACACAACAGGTGGTAGAACTCCTTCCCTTAATCCTCACCCCTCCTGTAAGCGGGATTCAATCTCAAGTCTAATGTGTGATGACACTCACTTTGATTTATATGATTTAAGTTGTTTTATTTCATGAACAACATTAAACTTCTAAGAATTAATAGCTGGGGTTGTCTCTTTTCCTACATTAACTGTCAAAAGAAACAGCATGGTTACTTTTAGCAACAGCAAGCATGGAATGGATCAAATCAGCCTAAAGGACACTTATTAGCATCATTATCATTTCCCTAAAAGGTGATCACAGTATAAAGCCATTTGATATGATTCATAAAAACCAACAGTAATCAACCAAACTATAAATAAAATTCCATAAACCAAAAACCCACAAAAGCATTTCCACAGAACACTCAAAACCCAAATTTTCAAAACTGAAGAAAACCTGAACTCCATACCAAATCCATTTCTGCACAATTCAACATTCCCATAGACTAAACCAATACTATTCATAATCCAAATGCTCACTTAGTCAATAATAACCTTATCATTCAAATAATTTCTTCAAAATTATCTTATAATCATCATCATCAACGTCCACATTTCCCACAGCGCACACACACACACACAATCATCATTTTCAAACCAAACACCAAAAAAAATTCAAAATTTCATATTCCAAACAAAAACATTTGTACCCACAAACCTCAAAATATCGAACCGGTCCTTCCCGAAATTGATGCACGCTGTGTGCACTGCCTTGAAATCCTTAAAATCAATCCCCAAATCCTCATCTTCAACTGCAACCGTCTCAGAAGCATCATTCTGTCCTCAGCTCTTTAACCATTCTGTCCTCATCCTTCCTCCTATGATCAAAGTAGTTCTGCCCCACCAACCTCTCCATGAGCTCAATCCACTCAGGCCACGGATGCACCACCTCCACCACCATCCCCTCCTCCTTCTTCTTCACCTTCTCATTCGCAACCTCCAATCCCAAATCGGCATTACCACTGCTGCTATCAATCCCCAACCCTAGTTGCGATTGGGGATGAGGTGGGTGGTCAACTTGGGGGTTTCTGGATTGGCGCCAAGCGCGGATGCGTTGGAGGGTTTGGTCCTTTTGGGAGAGGAGGGACTGCTGCTGTTTTTCGATGGTGTCGATTTGGTCGAAGACGAAGCTGAGGCGGGCGGAGAGAGAGGAGGGTTTTGGAGGAGAAGGAGGGTCTGAAGAAGAAGAAGAAGAAGAAGAAGAAGAAAAGGGTTTAAGGAGAGAGAAAGGGAGAGGGGGTTTGGGGTTTTGGGAGGAGAGAGAAAGGCGTCTTGGGAGAAGGAGAGAGAATGGGGTTTGTGCCATTTGAGAGTGAGAAAGAGAAGAAATGGGGGTTTAAGGGGTTTTTAGAGGTAAAGAGTGTTAAATCTTAAAACCCTCTGCATGAATGAGAAAGAGAGAAGTGATACTGATGACCGAAAAATGAGGTAAAAGCTCAAACCCTGTGGCTGTGGAGAGAAATGATATTCTGTATAACATGTGTATGAGATATCTCACCTCTATATAACCATAACCCAAAAAGGTAAAATTAATAAATAAATAAATAAATAAATAACCTTGACAATTTGTTTGGTTGGAAATGAGGGAAAAGAAAGGATTGCTTCCGTTGTATGTGTTGGGAAATAGGGAAGGAAATACAAAATAAAAAAGAAGAATTACTTTGTTTGGTTTGCAAGGAAGAGAAATGAAAAGAAAAATATTTTTTATTTATTTATTTAACTTTTTATACCCTTATGAAGTAAAAATAGGAATACAAACTAATGGAGAATTTTTTAATTTTCAAGCACTTCTAAGGTGGAGTTTGGATAGCGCGTTTCCTGCGTCCGCGTTTTGTTTTGTTTTGTTTTTTTTTTTAAACCCAGCCGCAATGTTTGAATATTCAGCCATGAACAATGCACAAATACACTGCTCATGGGTCCCACAAATTTCACTTTTCAGCATCTTTTTTATTAAAAATGGGTCCCACAGTACTATTCACACATTTAAAAATTATTTTGCTACAGTGTTTTCAATTTTCAGTTTCAGCAAAATAAGTTCTATCCAAACGGACTCTAAGTCAAACTTTGTTGCTGCAATTTTATAATGGTGTTTCTCTCAATTTTTGCCCAAATTAAGCAAAAATGAGAAACTAAAGTGTGGGCCCAAGTGATTCAATTTCTTCCTTATTTTTCTTCTCTCTTGCTAGCAAAACAAAGGAAATGTTACTCTTTCCTTCATCTATCTTCTCTTCCCTCCTATTCCCCATTTCCAGACAAAGTGTAAAAACTTCTAAGGGGATGATTGGGGTAACAATCTTCTAGAGTTTTTAGAGGAAATATGTCATAAAATGTTTAAAATTATATCCATTTATTTTGAAATAAATGGCTGAATTTTGCCCAGTTAATAATTTAAAGAAATATCAAAGTGGTGATGATTAATATTTCTTTGAATTTTGATTACAAGGTAGATACTAATCCACTTATTTCAATACCTAATGTATAGGATTTTAATTGCCATACTAGAGTTACTATAAGAATTTTAGAAAATGATAGTTTCTCTCCAAATCCTTCAAACTCCCCCCCCCCCTCCCATTTTTATTGGATGTGAATTTCGGCAAATCTATTAATAACTATATCATTAATCAAATGTTTAAATTTCAAGTTTTTATAGTCTTAAACTGTGCATAAAAAGTACGTTTATTTATCGCATAGTAATTAATATTTAATTTAAACAAAATTTGACATGCATGTTAAGAACATAAAGAACATGTAATCAAATAGCTAGATTTTCAATATATATAATCATGTTAATTTTTTTTTTAGTTTGGACTCTAGAGAGAAACTTTGTCCTTTATAGAATCTTAATATGTATTAAAACATCTTGTCATATAATGGTATTGGCAGTTTGATACTTATGCGCACTCATGTAAAATTGTGAAAGGATTGTGTAGAACAATTTGTCCTACATACCCACTAAAATTCCTCTTGATGTTGAGAGGAATGTTGGATTTAATAATTTTCATTCTTTATACCAGTTCTATTTCTTAAATTATAAATGCTTATATATATAAAAGCCTAGATGTAATTTTTTGTGTATATATTTCTAAAAGCCTTTTACTTGTTGACCCAAGATGATAAATGATTCCAATTTCCAACTCATAAATGTCTGATATTCAAGAATAATCAACTGAGTGTTCTTGTTAAGCTTAACTGACATTTTAGTCAATTTAAAATTTGAAGGTTTTGGTTCCTTTCTAACAAGAATAATGAATTTAATTTTGGGTCTCAAATTTTATCAAGGCTAGGCTGGTTTGTGCTAAGAGAGAGAGAGACCTACATGAACAGAGCTTAAACCATCTCCAGGGCCATACTAGACAAGCTAAATGATAGGGCTTCATGGCATTCTTGTTTTTCTACTCACACTTTCTTTCTAATGATTGTTGTGTTCACTCTGAAATACTTTACCATTCAGCCCAAAAATACTCATGAACCGCTTGAGAATAAAAAAGCAAACTACTACATAAATATCACCAAAACTACAAAAATGAGTCATCTTGAAAAAATATTTTTTATAAAACTAATCATTTTTCTATGTTTTGGTAGTAACTTTAAATAAGTTAAAAATAATCCCTCCTTTTTCTTATTTAGTTATACTTTTTCTGTTTATCAATGATAGTTTTCTTTTCACTTTTTTTTTTATAACTATCAAATGCTGAAAAATGCCAAAAACCATCTTTACACAATTTTCCAATGAAACAAACGGAGCATAAAATACATTGGACATCAGACTTCTTTGTTGCTATATATAAGTACAAACAAACAGTGCATAAGTATTGTGGGTTAGTAGCATTGACCACTTTCTTGTATGAGCAAGGCACGGTGTTAACATCACAGCAAAATAGAGGATTACATTGGGCATCAGACTTCTTTGTTGCTATATACAACATATGATTAATCACCTAAAAAACACAAAATACAACTTACAACACAGGACTAAGTAAAGAAGAAGGTATGTACAAGTACAACAGTAACCTCATTCAAACAATGGAGAAAAGTGCGGAGTGGAGAATATTGAACAAAGAAAATCCTTCTTTTCAATTCCCAACATCGAAGCACATGTTGGAATGACTAGTGCTCAAAACCACTCAACCATACATTTCGGGTAGAAACCTTCATCGGCAGCAATGGAAGAAAGACTTTGTAGTTCTTTCTGAACTTTCTGCCTCTCACAAAACACTGAGCATGCTAGTGAAGTGCACTTGACTCCACTTTCCACAACCCATTCACCGCCTCCACAATGTTGACAAATAGCAGCAAGGTGTTGCATCTCTTTCTCCAATTTTGAAGTTCTTCCAATCACAACTGCTGCAACAGAAGCTCCCTTTCGCAAACATTGATTGCAAATATGGGCTGATGCCTGGACCAACTCACCACAAAGTATACAATGTTTTGAGAGATAGTAATAATCAATTCTGGTTTGTTGTGCATTTGGAGCAAAGAAGGGGTGTTTAGCAAAGGCTTCCCTGACTGAACGGGGCATCTCTATAAACCACTGGTTCAAGTCAGCTCCAACAAGTCCAAATACCCGCTGCAAAGCAGGGATTATTTGTTTCTTGATGTAATATAAATCATTTAATCTAAAGGGGGAATCCATTGCCAAAAGTTCCAATGGATCCACAACCATATCAATGAGGTGGGCCCCTGTCTCCCCATGGATTACAACATAAGGTATTCGCTCTGCATAGCGTGGTTCTGCCCTTGGATCAGCTCTCATCGCTTTAGTGGCCACAATTGCTGCTGGTGGGAGAGATGAAGAGCTCCTTGTATAGTAGGTACCTAATCGGACCTCCTTTGTAAAAACAAAATCCTGAAGAGAAACCCTGCCAGATAGAATCCGGGTCCATTGGCGCTGCAAATATGCTTTAAGTTCAGAAGTGTTCTGATGTTCAAAAAGAGTCTCAACGACTTCTCCAGTGTCTTGGAAACAACTCCACATGTATCCCTGCGTACTATCTCAATGCCTTTAGCATCAAATACAAGTTCAGACTGTTCTGGGCTCTCATAACTGTAACCAACATAGCGTTTCTTAGTAAGGAGGAAGCAGGGATGATATAATTTCTCCATTTTCAAAGTGACTGGGTTTGGATTCATAGTAGTGATTGCAGAGACAATCCCATTCCCAATTCGAAAAGACTCTTTGACCGTGCATCCTTTGAGGAGGACAAACAAGCTGTCAGTATCACCATAAATAACTTTAGCTTTCCACTTATCATGTGCATTCACAAATGAAATTGCCTTTTCAAGAGTACTACGACCACATTGAACAATATTGTCTGCAAGCTCTGCATAAGGCATGCGACCACTAAATCTAGCAGCTGTATAGCCATATGTTACATTTGCTATCAGCTTCAAAGCAAGCTGTCTTGCATTAAAAATTCGGTGAAGAATTTTTTGCAAGGGGGACAATCTTTTCATAGCTTGTTTCACCATTATTCTAGTTGATAATATTTCCTTTAATAAACGGGGCATTATGCCTTTACGGACCTTTGAAGATACATACATAACACCATTTGGAGTAAGTAATATCTCATTTTTCACTCACTTTAGAACAAAAGGATCTGGTGAAAATGAACTAACCCCAAGTGTAATTGCCTTTGAAGGAGCAACTTTTCCAAGGCATGTAGAAAAGTAAAGATTGTATGCAATTATCATCGAAGGATAGTGAGACTGAAAATCAAGAACAACAACCGGATCTGCATAAAATCCAGACTCTGGTTCCATCACAAGTGGTAGGCATTCCATTGTGGGTTGAGAAGCAACCCGTTGACTTCCTGGGGATATAGCAAGATAATTTTGTGTATGTGCCAATCTCAGAAACATGGATTCAATGCGGTTTTGTGAACCTCGAGAGAGAACTGAGAAAAAGTCAATGCCAAACACACGAGCAAGTTCTGATGTTCGATTTATCTGCAAAAACACATATCAAGATAATTCAAGCAGGAACTTACAATTAAAAAAAGAAAACCCATTAAATTCAGAACTAAGAATATTAGAAAGACTTTGGTCAACACAATAGAAGCTCTAACCAGGCTAGGACATGACAAATACACCTCTATCAAGACAACAATGCATGACTCAACCAACAAAGTTTGGTATCCTACCATATCAAGTAAATTCATTATCTCAAGGTTCAATCTTGCTCTTTCTATAAAATACTCTATACATCTAAATCTTCCTCGTCCAGGACCACAAGAAAACCATTTTGTCAGTACTTTGTGACAAAATGAAGGAATTTTTCGCCTCAGCACAACTTCGGCTACTGCTTCAACTGTGTACATATTAAGCTTAACTTCACCACGCATCAATCGCCATACATTCAAGACAATTCTACCACCAACATGAACACCAGTAGCATGAGTTCGACCCCATTCATCCTTAATAATGGCATCTTCTAGTATGATAGGATCAGTATTTAACCGTTCAGGAATTAAGTTATCAAAAATTCCTTTCTCAGGAAGATCTAAATCTCTAGCAGCTATCTTGGTTTCAAATGGTGTTCGAGATATGTTATTGAGTAAACCTATACCAAGATGTGAAGCCCTTTCTGCCAAAAAACCAAGAGAACCACCTTGAATATCCCAACCCATTATTATATCTGGGTCAGATGAACAGACAATCTTCATAAAGTGATTCAATAAGTACTTCTCCTTAGTGAAAACCAACATCTTGCAGGCAGATATTCCATCTAGAGTCCTGCAAATAAACGAAGATTATAAAAAGCAACTAGGAAATAGCCATCTTCCATAAAAGATAAAATAATGAAGGCATCAAACAATGTTTATGGCATAGGCCACAAAGTAGCCCAAACCAACTGTAACATTCCAAGAGGCAGCAACATACATAGTCAGGTGCACAACACAACATTTAAACAAGTTATTCCAATTTTATGCTATAAAGTGTAATGAATATAAGGAAAAAAATGTGTAAGAATAGTCCACCTAAATTTAACTCAAAAACCAAAAGCGATCAACTAGTAAAAATTACAAGCGTGTACACACACATAGTACCATCCATGTTATTTAAGGAACATTCAAGCCAGGTGATACATAAGAAAGTAACAATAGCTGTGACAGCTGTATGAGTTCTCCTCATTCTAATTAATTGCCCCCTTTTCCGCTTCTTTTACAGATGGATAATAATTTTATTAGGCCAGAGAAAAAGAATTAAAAGGAGTGGAAGGAAAAAAGATCTTCATCAAAGTAATAGGACGGAAGATACAAAACAGAAGCAGCCCCCTAGCCTTCAAATTAAAGAGAAGCAACAAACAAAACACACTTTGTTGTGGTGCTAGAAGTTATCTTCTTATCTTATTCCAACATTAAAAAAAATAATAATAATAACAATCTTCTTTCCCCATATTCAGTCCATTGCAATAAACATGAAGATGTTTGGCTAAAATGCACCAACCCCCATCCAACTTTCACCAATATTTACGGAAAACTTTTATTTTTCTCAAGGGTATGGGCATGGGTATTACCCTTAGGTGCCCTTAGTGGCCATGTGACATTCACATGGTCATCCCCCATTCTCAATTTGACTTGAGAGTAACAAAATAAAAATCTCTATTTGCACCTCAGTCAGCTTTTGGGTAAAATTGACTGAAAATTTAGTTCAGTGGGCTTAATTTTATTCTTTAACTATTAAGTTAGCTATACACCCAGTATACTGTAAACCCAGGATCTTACCCTTCACCCATTCTTACATGAGAAGGGAGTGAAATTGAGCTAGAGTTCATTGGCACTAGTGAAAATTTGAGGGCTATAAATGCATTTTAATCAAAAGGTTTGTTACTATTCCATTCTCTTATGTTCACATTTCCAGCACAATAAATAGAACATATGAGTGGATTTTTCAACTTGCAAACCAGACCTATCAACAAATGTCCACATTACAAAAATTTAAAACATCAAGTCACACTCAACACCAAAAGAACAAAGGACAGAAAAATTACATGAAATCTCGATTTGATTATCAGCAACCATACCTCTTAAAAGCTTCAGTTTTACTACGCAAAAGCACATAAACTTCAGGAATGGAATCCGTATCATTCTAAATAGCGAGAGCTATGACATTGACGGCATCAAATTGAGGATCAGGTTTGAGATCTCCTCTAGATTCTGCTCGAACCCATTCCCATTATAAAATTGTAAGGGAGAATTTATAGAAAAATGATTTTATCCAAAAGTAATAACAAGCATAAATAAAGTTCTAATTATCTGGTTATAGAAAGCAACAAAAGTGGGAAAAAATGATTCTTAATCATATGAATGAACACACAATATAAGTCTCAATATATACCAACACATACCACAATGGATTCATAATCCAATACATTTCCTAAGGAAAGAGAGAGACCATGACTAATTTTTCAAGTAGATATTGAAAGTTTCCTTACTCCAGTGATACACACAAGTTATACCAATTAAAAAAAAAAAAAAATCTAATTCATAAATTTTTGACAATACATAATTTGGTGTCTATTTGGGAACAACTTATCTAGCTTTTTTCTGAATTTTTTTTGCTAAAAGTGTGAAAAGTATACTTGTATTTCAAAAAAGTGAGAAAAAGTAAGGTTTTAAAAAAAAGCTAAACTTGATAAAACTACAAATTTTTTTTGGATAGGTAAGAAGACTTTTATTGAAAAAATTGAACATCATGTTCACGATGGTGAGCACTCTGAATACGAAATAGATACAATATAATCAAGAACTTAAGAAAATATAGACTAAAAAATCAGATAAAGAAATACAATTCGTACACCCCCAAATACAAGCCCAAAGAAACAGAGTACCAAAGAGTAGAGATTTTAGATGATCGAATGTTCTCTCATTGTCTTCAAAAGTGCGGGTATTGCGTTCCTGCCAAACTAACCACGTTAAATTTGAAACTACAAATTTAAAATCAGAGGTAGTGAATTCATCACTAAACAACTTCAGAAGGAAAATGAAATGTACTTTTATAATCCTGAAAAAGGCCAAGAGCCAAAGCTTTTCTCTCTAACTCTCCCTGATCTTGAAATACTATCAAGTTGACTTGACAGTATTGATGTTGGCAATGGTAAGATGGTGCTATAATTTCGTACCAAAACTAAACTGATTTAGGATAATGTCATATTATTGTCTGAATGACCAATTTCCAAGTGCTAAGAGCATGAGAAAGTATGAGCTCCCTACTTAAAAAGAACAACCTTCAAATGCAAAGTATATCATAATCGAATTGTAAATATTTATGTGTACAGAAATATGGAAGAGTATTTTGAATAATCATGTAAAACATTAAGCATACAAACCGATGGGAATGTTCACCAAAAAACATAAAACAAAAAAAGCCATGGGAATTTAGGTTTGAGATAACATATCTTTTGAATATAATTTAGAAATGTACATCTAGTTTTGCAAAAATATCAAACATAAAAATTTTAATAAAAAAAGTAGTCTAATACCTCTATACTTAACAATGTCAATTGTTGTCCACCACCAATGCTTGCAGGGTCTTGAAACCCACTTTGACTAAGAGGAGTAGGCTTTGATTTCCCATCTGGTCCTGAAATCTGAGACATGTCATGCGAGGAATCAGAGCATGATTTTTCTTTTGCAATACCTCCTCCACCCTGGATTATTGTCGTCACCCCATCACCAAATGCACTCCTTTCTGCATTAAGGTTTCTGGGGTTTCATGATACAAACGACCCAAAATAGGCTCCACATGAGATCCAGAACCAGATTCAGGCATATCCTTGTCGGAACTATCAAGGAAAAAGCTTTGTGCCTTCTCACAATCATCAGGCAAAGAACTTTGAGAGCCAATCAAACTGCTAGTTGAACCAGCAAAGTGTCATAGAATTGATAAGAAGTTTTTCATTTGCAAATGCAGATGTTATTCTTCCCACAAATTAACACGAGTAGCTTGCAAACATCCACCATAAACTATAACTTGAGTTACAATATCTTCCTAAAGTTTAAATTGAGCAAGCAACCCCCTAATCTCACTTAAACTTCGAAAAGCGCCTTACAATTCCATTTATCATCGAATTAAGAGCAATTTAATGAACTTGAGAAAGAGAAAAAGCTGAAGAGAGCTTTGGTTGTATCTTGTATCTTTTCTTTTCTTTTTTTTGTGGGGGAGGGGAGGGGTTGATACATTTCTTCAATAATCTGCTCCTACTTTGATGACAATTATAACAACAACTGGCTATTTGGAATTTTGAGTGATGTTAGGAGGTTGGTTGCTGGATTCTAAATTTTAGGGAGGACAAATGAAACTCAAGATGATAGTTTAGTAATCATAGAAATTACACAAATAATACTAAAGTAAATTACCTTTCATTGAGTAGGGATGCCCATGACAAATCGATCAGAATCAGAGCCACTAATTCTAGCATGACTGTATACAACTTCTTTCACTTCTCGACAGTTTCCCTCAAAGAAAGGGGAAAGATCGTCCATAACTGTTCCTATTAAAAATATATATAAGTTGGTCAGATATACTATAAAACATGCACTACAAGATGAGGTAAATCACCATCAACCCCCTCCCCCCTCAACCCCCCAAAAAAAGAACATAATTAAGTCGTGTTTATAGAAACAAAATGAACAAATGGAGCTTTGTTCTAAACCTAAGGACCAGTAAAAAAAAAATTGGAGATATTGCATGCTATCAAGAAACTTTGCAACCTGATGATCCATCAAAATTA
Organism: Castanea mollissima; assembly: GCA_014183005.1. Lineage (NCBI taxonomy): Eukaryota > Viridiplantae > Streptophyta > Magnoliopsida > Fagales > Fagaceae > Castanea > Castanea mollissima. Next base: position 10,149,573 of record JACAVU010000004.1, read on the forward strand.
TTGAGTAAACCAATTCCGAGATGTGAAGCTCTTTCTACCAAAAAACCAAGAGAACCACCTTGAATATCCCAACCCATTATAATATCTGGGTCAAATGAGCAGACAATCTTCATAAATTGACTACACAAGTACTTCTCAGAGAAAACCAACATTTTGCAGCCAGATATTCCATCTAGAATCCTGTAAATATATGACGATTATGAAAAGTGATTAAAAATAGTGATCTTCCATAAAAAGAAAACAATGAATGCATAAAACAATGTTTATGACAAAGGCCACGAAGTAGTCCAAACCAACTGTAACATTCCAGGAGGCAGCAACATACATAGTCAGGTGCAGATCACAACATTTAAATAGGTCATTCCATTTTTATGTTGTAAAATGTTATGATATAAGGAAAAAAGTGTAAAAATAGCCCAACAAAATTTAACTGACAAGGTAATTTCCAGATGATCTAATTGGTCAAAATAAATAAAAACCAAAAGCGACCAACTAGTAAAAATCACAAGCATACACACACATGGTACGATGAATGTTGAGGAACATTCAAGCAGGGTGAGTGATACATTAGAAAGTAACATTAACTGTATGGTTTCCCCTCATTCTTATTTATTGCTCACTTTTCCCCTCCTTTTACAAATAGTTAATACTTTTACTAGGCCAAGGAAAAAAGAATTAAAAAGAGAGGAAGGAAAATAGATCTTCATCAAAAGGAATAGGAGGGAAGATACCAGGCAGTAGATGTTTTCTTCTTTCCCAATAATTCTGTCCATTGCAATTAAACATGAAGACACCAACACCCATCCAACTTTTACCAAAATTTAGGGAAACATTTTATTTTTTTCAGGGTCATGAGTATGGGTATTACCCCTTAGTGGCCATGTGACATTCACATGGTCACCTCCCATTCTTAATTTGACTTGAGGGTAACGAAATAAAAGTCACTATTTGCACCAGAGTCAGTTTATGGGTAAAAATGACTGAAAAATTAGGTAAGTGGACTTTACTTCAATTGTATTTAATTTTTAATTGGTAAGTTACTTATACACTATGTTGTAAACTCACGATGTCACCCTTCACCCATCTTACATGAGAAGGGAGTGCCATTGAGCTAGAGTTCACTGGCACTAGTGAAAGGTCAAAAGCCATAAATAAATGCATTTTAATTACAAGATTTAGTTATTCCATTCTCTTACATTCACATTTCCAGCACATATGAAGCATAGAATATATTAGTTAATTTTTCACTTCCAGATCCATCAACAATTGCCCGCATTACAAAAAATTTAGAACATCAACTCACTCACCACAAAACAAGCAGTGGAAGGAAAAATTACATGAAATCCTGATTTGATTATCATCAACCATACCTTTGAGAGCTTCAATTTTACTACACAAAAGCACATAAACTTTAGGAATGGAATCCTTATCATTTTGACATTGATGGCATCAAATCAAGGAATAGGTTTGAGATCTCCTCTAGATTTTGCTTGAGCCTATTCCCATTATAAGATTGTAAGAGATAATTTATAGACAGATCATTTGATCCCAGAGCAATGACAAGCAGAAAAAAAGTTCTAATTATGCGGTTCTAGAAAGCAACAAAAGTGGGAGGAAATTATTCTTAATCATATGAATGAGCACTAATTTTCTTCTACAATATAAGTCTCAGTATACGAAGATATACCACAATGGATTTATAATCCAATACATTTCCCAAGGAAAGAGAAAGACCATGAATAATTTTTTAAATAGGGATTGAAAATTTCCTTACTCCGGTGATACACATAAGTGAAAAGAAAAAGAAAAAGAAACTAATACATTAATATTTGACAATGCATAATTTGATAAGAAACTACTAGTTTAAACTTATAGGAAGTGAATTCATCACCAAACAACTTCAAAAGGAAGGAAATGTTCAATCATATTCCTAGAAAAGACCAAGAGGCCAAAGCTTTTCTCTTTAACTTTCCCTGATCATGAAATACTATCAAGTTGATTTGACACTTGATGTTGGCAAAGGTAAGATGGTGCTATATTTTCATACCATAACTAAATTGATTCAGGATAATTTCAAATACTTATCGTCTGAATGACCAAATTTCCAAGTGCTAAGCATGAGAAAGTATGAATTCTCTACTTAAAAAGAGCAGCCTTCAAATGCAAAGTATATCACAATTGTATTATATCACAATTATATCAGCAATATAGAAGAGTATTTTGAATAATCATGAAAAACTTTAAGCATGCAAACCCATGGGAATGTTCTAAAAAAAAAAAAAACCAAGGGAATTTAGGTTTGAGATAACATAAATTTTGAAAATAATTTAGAAAATCACATCTAGTTTTGCAAAAAAAAAAAAAAAAAAAAAGTCTGATACCTTTATACTTAACAGTGTCAATTGTTGTCCACCACCAATGCTTGCAGGGTCCTGAAATCTAAGACATTAGAGCGTGATTTTTCTCTTGCAATACCTCCTCCACATTGCATTATCGTTGTCATCCCATCACCAAATGCACTCTTTTCTGCATTAAGGTTTTTGGGGTTTTCATGATACAAATGCTCCAAAATAGGATTCGCACAAGATCCAGAACTAGATTTGGGCATATCCTTCTTGGAATCATTAGGGAAAAAGCTTCGTGTCTTCTCACAATTATCAGGCAAAGAACTTTGTGAATCAATGAAACTTCTAGCTGAACCAATAAAGTGTCACAGAATAGATAAGAAGTTTCTCATTTGCAAATGCAGAAGTAATGCTTCCCATAAAAGAACATGGATAGCTTGCAAACATTCACCCTAAAGTTACAATATCTTCCTAAAGTTTAGAACTGAGCAAGCAATCCCCTACTCTCACCCAAACTTCGGAAAGCGCCTTATCATTCCAATAATCATTGAATTAATAGCAAATCAATGAACCCAAAGGAGAAACAAAAGCTGAAGGGTGAAGAGATCTTTGGTTGTATCTTCTTCATTTTTCTTACCCCAAGGAGGTTGCACTGTACAATAATTTGCTCCTACTTTGATGGAAATTAGAACATAAACTGGCTATTTGGACTTTTGAGTGATGTCAAGATGTTGGTTGCTCAATTCTAGACTTTACGGGCGACATATGAAACTCAGAAGATAGTTTAGAAATCATATAAATCACACAAATAATACTACCTTCAAAAGCTATGGCTTCACTGATGCTACATTGTTACCTCGAGAAGCATCTGAAAATCCAAAACCAAAAGGTTATATCATTGGAAATTTTTAAAAATAAATAATAGGAAGTGAATACAATTAATTAAAGTCTTAAACATAAATTTTTTTTAAAAATTAATTAATTTACTAGTTCTAGATAACCTTTGTCATCACAGGATAGCCATCTGTATATAGGTGATAATACCGGTGTTAAGAGGTACGAGTAAGAGCCATCATTTTGATAGTGAGTAAGGTTGCCCAAGACAAATTGATCAGAATCAGAGCCACTAATTCTAGTGTAACTGTCCATAACTTTCGCTTCTTTGGACAGTTACCCTCAAAGAAAGGGAGAATATCATCAAAAATTCTCCCTAATAAGAAAAAGATATAAGTCGGTCAGACATATTATAAAAAATGCACTACAAATGAGATCAATCACCACCAAAACAACACCCCCCTCCCCCCCGGCAAGATTCTTAAAAGATTTATCAGGTACCCACCCCAAAGATGGTTCATCTTTATGGCCACTTCCATACATGGAACAATCTGCACCAGACACTTCACATTCAACCACACCTGTTTGCAAACAACTTGAAGTAACATCTATTTGCTAAAATCTCTCCATAGCCATGGGAGTCACATCAAAATCAGATTTTTTAACATTGTAAATTTGAGAATGGCCCATGGAAGCTGCAGAATTAGTAGTCATGTGCTACTTTAAGCTTATAAGCCTTATGGAAATTTTTTTGTTGGCCTGCATGAGATTTCTTCAAATTGAAGGACTCAATATAGAACATATGTATCTAGACTTTTCATAGAACTATCTCCACAATTTCCTACCACAATGCCAGTCAAAAAACTTGTACCTACAGGATCTTTAGTTTCAAGAACACATGCATCAATTATGTGGAGACCAACCGACTCTAAATCATTCTTCTCCTTTTGCATCATGGAAAATGGAAATGAACTTCATTTAGATTCCTTTATTTTGTGCTTAATGGTGAGCCTAGCACCAAAATCATGGGACAACTGGAACTCTGAAGACTCTTCAAATTCATTCTTCATTTCAATTTTGGATGAATTTCCTGTTCATCCAGCACAAGCAATTGAGAATAGATCATCCACGGAGCAATCTACTTGTGGAATGAACTCTCTAATGAACAAATAGAAGAATGATTCTGATCAGAGCAATGAGAAACTCTCTCCTTTAGGCCCTCAAATTCAATCAAGTCATCAATTGAATCAAGAATGTCTTGACACTCCTTCTGAGACTTGCTCTCATAATCCATATTAGCCTTCTCCAGTGCCTTATCAATGGTTTTTGCAAGCAACAAAGGACTCAGAGCAGTCTCATGAGTAAGTTCATCATTGGAATTTATATCTTTAGTAGCTTGAGAGGTGGCTAGCCATCGTAGAAGACTGAGGGCTTCCTTATCTGCAACCTGAATAAAACACATGGATTTTAAGAACACATAAGTGATGTCTAGTAAACTTTGTACACCACTTCACCAATCAAACAAACACCATTGAGGTACAATTACATGAGTTCTAAATATCTTAGTTCGAGAGAGAGAGAGAGAGGTTTATGAAAACTCTTACAAGAAACTAAAAGGCAGTCAAGACAATATTGCAGCTTCCATTTCCAATACCATAATATAGCAAAGGACCTGATCATGTCACATGGTCAAAAGAAAAGTTATGCCTAAGAGTGAAAAGGCCCAAAATCGAACAGGATAAACACGCAACCTCACGAGGCATTACCTTTAGATTTAATGTTTCAATAATTGCAGATGACAGCATTTCATCAATTGACAATGTTTTAATACTTGTATCCCTCCCTTCAATGAGTATTGGACCATCTTCTTCACATGTTGAAACTTGTGGTCACAAGGATCCAATTATTTCTTTTTCTTTAGCATTCTCCAAAGGTTCTCCACCTATATTGTTAGGGTTAACATGTCCAAGTACAACCAAATTTTCCTCATCAGTTGACGATTTCATTGACTGCTTTAACTTTACATTTTTCTCAAATTGAGTGAGAGTCAAAGTGTTTTCTGCTTCACCACACAATTCAATAAGTTTGTTCTCAAATTCAAGACCTAGTGAGAGAGTTTTAAGAACATATTGTGGAGGTGGTTTGCAAAGATCAGGAGGCATTATCACCTCATGCAGTCCAGTCCTTCATGCCCCTAGAACACCAAGGAGAAATTCATCAAATGACTGAACAGTATAAAATGTCAACAAACTCTTAAAAAGCAGGAAATGGATATGACTAAAACTGACCTTCGATATTAGTACAAGTGACTAAACCATTTTCACTTCTGAATTTGTGAGAGGGATGAATAATTTTTAAACAGCTGGTTATGAAAGTCTGCAAAACCGAAAAGATCAATTCTCACATTAACCTATGAAGAGAATCTTAAAAAACTTATGTCACATAACTGCAAAGTCAAACAAATAGTCTATGGAAGCATCCCCCTCAAGTTCAAAGACACTTTGACGTTTATTGCAATAAATATCATGATGTGAGGAAGCCTCAAATTCACTAGGAAATTAACATATCCAATCAGCTGGAATTGTCGACAATATCCAAATTGGTGAACTTAAAGATGCATCACAACTTGGGTCTGCCTAATGGTAAATTCACACATCATTGATGGTTATCACATAATTATGAGTATCAAACAAATATTCACAACCATCCCCAAAACATTTGGCATAGACATGAGAGGAAAAGATAACCTGGAAATCAGTAGGCATGCAAGTCAACTTATCCATATGATGTTTATGCGGACTAATATGATCAGATTTTCTTGGTGAGAAAGTGTCTGCTATTGGATGACAAAACTTCATCTTTGATAAATGCAGCCAATTTCCCGCCAACCTTACTCTACTCCATCTAACCTAGCAATAACAGTAAGAGTAAGTATAATCTTAAAAACAAAAAGGTAAAAATACAATTAAATTAAAATTTGTAATATAGGTCCGTTAAAGTTCTCATTTTAGTCCTATTATCCATTGTGGCTTGAAAAAGCTGATAACTTTTAAAATGAAACCATTTCATGTTTGAAGCATTAGAAAATGAGTTACAACAACATTGTTTTAGAAAAATTAACAGTGGTCTTTTATTCACAATGTACAAAAGAACTAAAATGACAGTTTTTTAAAAGTTGAGAAACTAAAATAACAAAATTTCTACTTAGTAATTGTATTTTTGCCCAAAAAAATGTATATTAATAATATGTATTTAGAACCTACAATGAAATCAAAATCAATATATCATATTCTAAGAAGCCAAAATTGTGAAATGAGTTTCAGTTCCTTTTATGAATTCTATTACGAATAATAAACATTTTAAAAAATTACAAAAAGAAGAAGAATTATATGGCGTTGTTTGAGAGGGATAGTAGAGTACCTTGGAAGGTGCTATAAGAGTTATCAAGGGCACGGATAGGCAGGGCCATGAAGTGGTTGATGGTGACAATCCATATTATTACACACATAGATACAATTATTAAAATCACTACAAATCTAGAGTAACTGCCTCTACTTGTCTTCATCTTTAACTGCGTAAGTGCACTCCAAAATTTCTCACAAACCAAACTGTCCTTCTTGAGGTGGTGAAATACCCAATAACTAGTCCAATTATCAATCCACAAGCATATCCTATCACAACCACCTTCCAATCAAATCCTTCTACTATTGATGATTCTTGGCTTGTTTCACAAGTTGGTGTCTCATTATTTCCACATTTCTTTGGCAACGGAGAGCCACACAATCCTAAGTTTCCCTCAAAAGAGAAAATTTCAAATGTCCAAAATTGTCCACCTTGTGGAATTGGACCAACAAGTTGATTGTGAGACAAGTTTAAATATTCAAGAAATGTAAGACTTATTAGTTGTTGAGGGATTTCACCTGCAAGCTCGTTTTGAGAAAGATCCAAAGATTCAAGCGCAATTAGGTTCCCTAACGATGAAGGGATATGGCCCATGAAGCTATTGCTCGATAAATTGAGTACAATTAGTCCCTTTAAGTTTCCCACGCTATTCGGAATTTCTCCATAGAACCTATTATTGGAGAGATCAATAGCCGTGAAGATGGTCAAGATCTTTACCAAAAATATTTCTATCCCCTTATTCACCACTGTCATTGAGTCTTCATAATAATAATTTGATTGAACTGTCATGTATTCTGGTTGTGCTTTATCTTTGGCAGGAACCATTTGCATTGCATTCCAAGTTCTAAAGTATTCTAATGGTAGCCTACCAGAGAAATTGTTGTGAGAGAGGTCGATGACATGCAACTTGGAAAAGCCATTTTTGGTATGAGGATTCCATATAGGACCATGGAATCGATTTTCTGCAAGACAAGATTCGTAACTCTGGTGAAGACTCCAACCAGAAGGGGAATGCATCATTCATGTTGTTATTTCCAAGGTTTAGGACCTCTAGCATTCGACACTTTACTAATGATTGTGAAATCTCCCCTTGTATTTGGTTGTGACTGAAGTCAAGTGTCATCAAACTGCATCCTTTCATGAATGATTTAGGCAAGTTTCCTTGAAAGCAATTGTTTCTCATATTCAATACTAAAAGAGAATTGCTAAAGTGACCTAAACATTGTGGAATCTGACCAATCAACCGGTTGTTAGATATATCAAGGACTTGGAGGGAATTCACATTGCAAATCATTTGAGGGATTTTTCCGGTTAGATTATTGTTTGAGGCAAAAAAATATCTTGTAGACAATGGGGGAATTGGGAGTGACCCTTGCAACATGTTGGAACGTAAATCTAAATAGTCAATAAATTTCCAAGGAAGAACTTTTAGTGGCTGTTCAAAACTACTAAGATGGTTAAAAGAGAGATTCAGGAATTGCAATGTCCCTTTTCCAACATTACAAAACCATTCGGGTATTTTACCTTCAATTTTGTTGTTGGAAAGGTCTAATGTATTCAATTCATTTTGGGCTTTTAGGAAATCAGGGAATTCATGCAAATTGCAAGAAGACAACAACAAGAATGAAAATTTGTGGTGGGTTGAATTGATATTTTCTTTTGAAACTAACAAATTGTTACCTGAAAGATCGAGAGATTGAAGCTCTTTAACCTGGAAGAATATGTTTAACTCCATCTTGTCCTTTAGGTTGATTGAAGAAAGAAATAGCCATTGTAGCTTAGTGAAATTGGAAATTAACCTTGGAACCGGTCCATCCAATTTGTTTCCACTCAATGATAGGACATTTAATTGTGATGAAGAGATATTTTGGAATTGGAGAGGGCCAGTAAGCTGATTTTGATCTAGATATAGTTCAAACAATGAAGGCATTGTATACAAAATAGAGGGGATAGCCCCTGTGAGTGAGTTATAAGACAAGTCAAGGGAAAACAAATTAGTAAGTCTACTTATTTCCGATGGGATTGACCCTTTCAAGTCGTTTCCTGATATATCTATTCTAATGAGTTTGGTAATATTTGTTAGTGAAATTGGGAACTTGCCTTCAAAATTGTTATTTGAAAGGAATAATTCTTCTAGTTGTGTAAGATTTCCCAGTGAAGATGGTACTTTCCCAGAGAAAAGACTATAGCGAAGATCTAAAGAAGTGAGTTTGGCAAGATTTCCAAATGTGGATGGAAGCTGACCATGAAAATTGCTCTCTAAGATAGAAAGAGAAGTAAGCTGTGATAGGTTCCCAATAAAAGGGGGAATTTCCCCTGAAAATTTACTTGAACTAAGTTCCAAATAATTCAAGGAGTTGAGATTACCGATTGAATAGGGCAGTTTCCCAGAAAATTTTGTTGAGCTAAGATATAATGCATTCAAGGACTCAAGCTTTCCGATTGAACTGGGCAAATCCCCAGAAAAATTTGCCCCAGAAAGATCCAAATGACTCAAGGATTTAAGGTTACCAATTGAACTGGGCAATTCCCCAGAAAAATTTGCCCCAGAAAGATACAAATGACTCAAGGATTTAAGGTTGCCGATTGAACTGGGCAATTTCTCAGAAAAATTTGCCCCAGAAAGATCCAAATGACTCAAGGATTTAAGGTTGCCGATTGAACTGGGCAATTTCCCAGAAAAATTTGCCCCAGAAAGATCCAAATGACTCAAGGATTTAAGGTTACCGATTGAACTGGGCAATTCCCCAGAAAAATTTGCCCCAGAAAGATCCAAATGACTCAAGGATTTAAGGTTGCCGATTGAACTGGGCAATTCCCCAGAAAAATTTGCCCTAGAAAGATCCAAATGGCTCAAGGATTTAAGGTTGCCGATTGAATTGGGCAATTCCCCAGAAAAATTTGCCGAAGAAAGATCCAAATGGCTCAAGGATTTAAGGTTGCCGATTGAATTGGGCAATTCCCCAAGAAAATTTGTTCTAGAAAGATCCAAATAGCTCAAGGATTTAAGGTTGCCGATTGAATTGGGCAATACCCCAAGAAAAATTGCCCAAGAAAGATCCAAATGGCTCAAGGATTCAAGGTTGCCGATTGAATTGGGTAATTCCCTGGAAAAATAGGTTTGAGAAAGATCCAAAAAGTTCAAGGACTTAAGGTTCCCGATTGCATCGAGCAATTCCCCAGAAAAATTCGTGGAGGAAAGACGCAATTGCTTTAGGGAACTACCAGATTGAAAATTGGGAAGAAAACCAGTGAGAATGTAGTTACCTGACACATCAATGGCTTGTATCTTGGGCAATAGGAAAATAGTTGAGGGAAATTCGCCAAGCAAATTGCAGTAACGTAGAGAAAGAGAAGTCAAGGAAGACAAATTTGCAAGGGATTGAGGCAGTGACGATGAGACGTTCACATAGTCTAGATGAAGTTCTCTCAAATATGTCACGTTCTGGACAAATGCTTCCAGATCATTTCTTCTGACCTTCAAATATTTATAATCATAACCAGCAGCAACAAAGTATTGAAAATAATTGAAAGAGAGATCAAGTGAGACCAAATTGGAGAGCCATGAAATTTCCGACGGGATTCGGCCATGTAAGAAGGAACGAGAGAGATTAAGATGGGTCAACCTCACAAGTTGCCCAAACTCAGATGGGATTGTGGTGGAGGAAGAGAAGTTGTTGAGGGCAAGGTTGAGTTTTCGAAGATGACGCAACCTGAAGAGGCTGCTGTTAGACTTGAGAGGCCCACAAAGCCAGCTTTTGCTGAGGTCTAAGCCAATGACGTGGCCGTAGTGTGCATCGCATGTGACCCCATCCCAGGTGGAACAACAATCACCATCTGCCTTCCAAGACTTCATCTTTGGATATGAACCATTATAGTAATCAAACGGTTCAAATTCATCAGAATAAATTCTCTCCTCAACAAATTCTTTCCTCAGTTGCAGCAAAGCAGAGCTCTGGTCTGGGAGGCAACGATGTTGAGAGGAAGTATTAGAAGTGGTTTGAGAATGTGAAGTGAAGAACAAACAAAAGGCAATAAGGAATAAGGGCAGGTATTGATTCATTTTCCACATGTTTTCAGCAGAGGAAGTAAATGGGAAATTGGGTGGCTTAAGTGTTATGGGCAGATAAAGAACTAATGATATGTGAGGATATTTATACACACACAAAAAATTGAAAGGACTAAGGTAATTGGATATTTATATTATTTTTTGTGGTTTAAATCGAATTGGATTTCAAGGGTTTTAAATATATTGATTTGAAAGGTCTAAAATAATTGAATCTATGAGTCATCAATATTGACTGGAATTGCTTTCTATACACGGTTGTGAAGTTGTTCATCTGACAAATGTTACTAATATCAAATATGACCAGCTTTTGAGTGATAAACATTAATAAATGTTACTAATATATATATATATATAAAACTCTTTCCTCGTAACTTTACAAATTTAGTAATTGAAGGGGTTTGCAATATTAGAGTCAGGAATTTTTTTTTGGCAATAAAACGTCTTAAAAATTTTGAAAGCCATACTTCTTCAATTATCTGTTTCAAATATGATTTTTATTTTGTCAAGTGTTTTATACTTTTATAGCTCATTTAGCACTTTTATGTAAGTTTTAATTTAATAGTTTGCTCACTTCGTCATGATTTTTTCTAATAAGAGGTCTTAAACTTTAAAAGCCGTACTTTTAAACACAATTATCTCTTGAAAATATATTTTTTTATTGGTTGCTAAGAGTTTTATAACAATTGACACTTTTTTGTATTAGAAGACTTTTCACAAATTTTTTAATTAGGACATGCTAATGGGTGTCCTTAAGGTAATGGTTAACAATTTATTTTAGGAAAGTTTTGACACCACTTTTATGTGAAATGGAAAAAGTTGTTAAAATATTAATTGTTTTTTTTATTTATCTTTTCCCATAAAAATTTTCTTTAAATGGATTATTAACCATTACCCTAAGGGCATCCGTTAACATTTTCTTTTTTAATTGCAAGTTGCTCACTTTTTCAAGATCATATTAGAGCATAATCCTTTCATATCTGGTTCTAAGGAATTTTAAGGATTTCAAATTAATTTGCATGTTATTATAAGATGCATTGCCAAAGCATGTAATAAATAAATATTTTAGATGTATTTGTGTATAAGCACATGTTTACACACTAGTTGATTATAGCTTAAGCTTACAACCTTACTCACTATCATTAATATTTTTACATATTTTAAAAATCTAATCGTTAGTTGTATGTTCTTTACACTCTTAATACACATGTCAAATTTTGTGCCAATTAGATATAATTTACTATAAGATCTAATAGATTATATTTTATGTATAATTTTAAACTACAAAAACTTGCAATTTAAAATTTTTATTAATGATATAGTTATTAATCTTTAATTTTTTAGAAATTTTGCAAGCATGGAGGATATATGAAAAAAAAATGTAATCCAATGGTGGATTTGTTAAAATTCACCTTTAATAAAAAGATATTGAGTAAGGTTGTGTTGTAGTTTTAGGTTATAACAAATTTTGTAACTAAACTTTGTCCTTAACAGAATAGGAAGTTTCTTCTTATTAGTCTTTTTCTAATCCCATCAGTAATTTCATTTAAAAGGAATAAATAGTGAGTGTAAGAAGATAATATTAACATGAGAATTAATCTCCTTTTTCCCTCTCGCTTAGGACCAAAACTTACTTATCTGTAAATATTGGAACCAATAGTAAAGTGTGTATAATAAGTAGATAATATTGCAAGTATTATGAACAACACTACACAAAAATAATGTAGTTTTTTGGTCATCATCTATAATCAGTCAAATGCTATCTCTGTCTAAAATTTTGGCAGACAATAACTTTTCCAACAAAGTCTTCTGGACAAAAGTTTTGAAGATGTGACGTGACCCCACTTAATTTTCTTGGAAACTTCTTCCCATATCAATTGAATTTGCTAACAAAAATATTAACAAATAATAAAATAATAGAAGAGATTTTACTAATAAATTCCTTTATGACATTTATTAATCAATTATTTTTTTAAAAAAATTTTATGAAAAAAATAAAAATATAACTGATTTTTTTTTTTTACGTTGTTTCAATTTCTCATAATTTATTTTCTAAAATAATTGATTAATGAATGCTAAAAAAAAACCGTTAAAAAGGATCATAATATAAGTTACATTGTATACAATATCACGTTATGAAAGCTAGGTTGACTAGCTTTTCTTCTACCTCTCAAGGACAATAATATGCCTTTATAGTCACTTTCAATCAATTTATTAAAATGTTGCGTCAATTAGCTTTTATAGTCAAAGTCTCCTAGACAAAAGTGAAGAGGATGTAATTTTCTAACCCTAATTTTGGTTCCTTTGACTTGTCGTCCACTAGTTGTAAAACATATAACACACTCTATGCATTAGCTACAAAGATACTGTAGTATAGGTTCAAATCTAGTATCTTAAAAAAAAAAAAATACCATGCTATAACTGTAATATTGAGAGATTAAACGATAATAAAAGATAAAAAAGGACTTCAAGATTTAAAGTTTTGAAAAATTCATGCCACCGTTCACCATAATTAACTTCATTGACATGATGGTGGGAGATTCTTTATATATATATATATATATATATATATATATATATATATATATATATATATTTCTGTTTATGAACATTTATGTGGGAGGTGCTCTAGGCTCCTTATAGACATTTAGGGATCATTTGGTATGGTAGTTTAAGCAATATTTGTTAGTTTTTAAACAATAATACACGTATTTTTATATATTTTTCATCCACACATATTTCTAAAAAATACAAACAACATTACCAAATGGCCTTTTATCTTTTTGGAACTACAGTGAGTCTATTCAGTCTAGAAAACAAAATAAGTTACAAAATAAGTTGTAGTTGAGTTCAATTAATTTTTACCCTGTACACTATCATACAATCACATACTAACCCAACATTCTTTTTTAAACTAGAAAATGCCGTATGGTGTTTTATAATAAGTTTTGATAGAATCAAATTCTAAAAAATAATAACCGGTTATGAATTATATATCTATAATACTCTTACTCTTATCTAATTCATATTAACTATTTTTTTTAGAAGAATATATTAACTATTCTATAAATACTTTCTCAAAAAAGAAAAAAACTATTCTATAAATAAGTTTTTTTACTCTGGCTTGTGCGATTCAATTGTCATCAATGGATCTTATACAAGATTTAATAATTTATATCTTATTATTTAGCTTGCTTTCATATTCTATCAATATTTCATGATGGAAGGTCACTTAAGGTTATCTATCTATAATCGTCAATATAATAAAAGTTTAAAACTCATGGTTATTATAAGTAGATATCTCACCTAATTGTTTTTCATTATTACTTTTTATTTTTATAGATATAATAGAATTTAAATTTATAGTATTCGCTTTATGATAATTGTTTTCTATCATCAAGTCAAGATATTAATTAGTTTTGATGTAAGTGGAATTTGAACCACAAATCTATTATTCGTTGACAAGAAATTTACCTGTTGAGTTAATTAGATCCCACATTCTTAACTATTTCTAAGGTATACTTATTTTATAATAGTTTTACAATTGAATTTGATTAACAGTTCTTGATACACAATTTTTGTTCAATTTAAGAAACATTTAGAGATATTATCTTTATATATATAATATATATATATATATATATATATATATTCCATAAATTCATGATTAAAATCGTGCCATGCACGCTGAATTTTTTTTTTTCCAATGCAGTGAACTAGAATTCAATTCATAAAGATAGAGAGAACGTGAATAACACTGCACAAAAGTTGTCATTTTGATTACTAGTATGAGAAGATAATAGTAGAACAATGAACCAACGTGTATAACACTGCAAAAAAGTAATTCAAAACAAAGTTTGATAGTCAATTATGCCCAAATTGATTACTACCTTGCATTTTCCTTTTCCGCTTTCTATCTTTCAAGTATTTCAATGCATTCATTCATTGTGGTCGACAGACTAGCTTTTCTAATCAAAGTCTGAAATGTGAAAACCATTTATTGTATTTTAATTTACACGTGAATCTTGTAATCAAAAAGCTTCCCTTTTTTTTTTCTTCTCTAAATCGAAAAATTGTAAACCTTTGATCTTTGGGAAAGATAGAGACTGAAGCAAAGCAACACTATTTCACAATTGGTCAATGAAAGAAAGTGAAAGAAAAAGAGAGAGAAACAGTAAAGGAAAATTATGAGAAAAGAAACAGAGAGCTTTAGAGAGAAATTTGTAAAAACTGAATATCATTCTATAGTTCCACATACTCACACCGATTCACTAATACATTAATAACACCACCGCACACTCTTGGTGCGATAGTCACTCCACAAGAATAAGTGTTTGTGGGGTGTGGGGGGTAAGGGCCGGGGTTCACGTTTCTAGGAGGGAGCTTCACACACATATACACTTAGATTAGGCTAGAGTAGAATTCTATCTTGTTAAAAAAAAAAAAAAAACTAATACATTAATAACACCATGATTAATACCCTATAACAGAATTTTCCACATGCTCCGCCGTATTTGTAACAGACTTTTTGGGAACCAAAGGCTATGTAGTTTGGGAAGACACTGTTTGGTGTTCTTTTGCTTGATAATCACTAAACAAAACATTAGCATTTAGTTTAGTGTTAGCGCGTGTGCCACACTGAACTTTAGTGCTGGCACGTTAGTGCAGATCTGAAGGAGATAAGAGCATTCCTAGCAGTGAAGCTAATTAGCTATTTTAGTTTCACCAAAACACAAAAAATGCTCTACATCAATATATGTAAAGCTAAATTTTTTTAGCTTCTAGCTTCCGTACGAAGCTACTTTTGGCTTCGTACGAAAGATGAAGCTAAAATTTAATTTTTTTTTTTTAAATTTCTACACATATTAAAATAATATTTCTTTACTTATTTTTTTATTCTTTATTTCTTTTCTCTTTCTGCCCTGAAAAACAAGAACCAACCTGTGCGAACCAAATCAAAGATTGTAGGCCTTGGACATGTCGCAAAGTCGGCTCGGCATGGGCTCAAAGTTGGATCATCGGCGAAGCTGATGTGAGGATGGGCTGATCAGAGCTTTCAAGGCTCTCTTCACCCACTCTCCTTCCCTGCCTCCAATTTGAACCAGTGGGTTCTTCATTGCAGATCTACGCATGTTGAGTTGATTCTGCGAAAACGGTGCATTCTGGTGGTTTCCGTTGTCATGACCCGAGTTCTTGTGGAGGCTGCACTGAAACAAGCCTAGATGCGATGTAGGCGATCACATACACGTCTTCTTCGGGGCTGGGATAACTCTGGTTTGATGGCTTTTTGATGACCTGGTTGCAATTCATAGAAATCGAGCGATGGTGGGATGTATTATTTTATTGTGATATTTATATTATTTTATTGTGTTGAAAACTAAAATAGATCCACTGCTGTCGAATGTTTTGTAAAATGAGTAGGTAAAATAAATAAAGTAGCTTTTTGTGGTGCTAAATAGCTAAAAAATTAGCTCCATTGATGTGGATGCTCTAAGGACAATAATGTGTCCTGATAGTCAATTTCAATCAATGTGTTAATAAGTTGTGTTGAGGGATTAGCTTTTCTATTCAAAGTCTCCTTGACAAAGTTAAGTGGATTTATTTCTATTTTCTAACCTTAATTTTGTTTTCTTTGACAACTTGTCTACTAATGAATCCTCATCCCTGTTTGGCCTCATTCAACACACCTTCAATGACATAGGGGTCGTTTGGTAATGTTATTTAAGTAATGTTGTTTGTATTTTTTAGAAATATGTGTGGGTGAAAAAGTGTGTGAAAATACATGTAATATTGTTTAAACATTGCTCAAAACACCTTACCGAACAGCCTCATAGTGTTGGAAGTTTCTTTTTACTTATCTTAATTAATCTCATTATTTCATTTAAAATTAATATATAATATTCTTTTAAGAAGAAAAAAAAAATATAGTAAAGTGTGTGAAATATATAGACATTATTTAGAAGTAATATGAACAACACTACACAAAAATAATGCAATTTTTTGGTCATCATCTATAGCTAAAATTAGTCAAATGCTATCTCCATCTAAAATTTCAGTGCCTAGTTTTGGACCTTTTGGCAGACAATATATTGACTATAAAGATCATAATGCATGACTAACGTTTCTAACAAAGTCTTCTTGACAAAACTTTTGAGGATGTAATGTGAACTCGCTTAAATTTCTTGGAAACTTCTTCCCATATCAATCGAACTTGCTAACAAAAATATTAACAAATAATAAAATAATAGAAGGGCATTTTCAAACCAATGTCCTAAGAATATCTATTAATAAACTATTTAGGAATTTTTTATGAAAAAAAAACTAGTTTTTTTTTAGCCGTTATTTTAGTTTTTCATAAATTTTTTTCCTAAAATGGTTGATTAATGAATGCTCAGAACCTGTTAAATGGATTATAATAGTATATTCTTATGGTTACTTTCAACCAATTGATTAAAACATTGTGTCGACTAGCTTTTATATTCAAGGTCTCCTAGACAAAAGTGAAGAATCAATTGATTAAAATATTGTGTCACCTAGCTTTTATATATGGTCAAAGTCTCCTCGACAATAGTGAAGAGGATGTAATTTTCTAAACCTAATTTTGGTTTCTTTGACTGGTTGTCTACTAATTGCAAAACACATAACACACTCTATGCATTAGGTATGAAGATACTGTGGTATAGGTTCAAGTCCCATTAACCAATTTTTACTTTTTAATCAATGGACTAATAACTCCAGGAAAAAAAAAATCCTTTATCCTGATGGCCAATCCACTTTCGACTTCGTACTGAATATTCCAAAATGGGCAGGGCAGGATCCACTAGCTAGGACAATAAGTATAAATCAATGGTGAGAGTCTGTGAAACATAATTGGCAATGGCTTATCATTTAATGTTTATATAGCCCCTAGACCGTCTGTCACGGCAACATAATTATCAGTGGGAGAACAAAATTATATTAATACATTTTTATGAATAATAAGTTGGCACTTGGTATCATCACATCTTCACTGTTAATAAGTTGACATCATCATATTTCTGCCGATCTCTATATAAAATTACTCCAAATTTTAAAGGTGTATATTAAAAATTTGTAAATAAAGATTTAAGTCGAAGCCCAACAGTAATAGCATATTTCTGTGGTGTCCTATATTTTTGTTTTTTTTTTTGTTTTTTTTTTAATTGTGAGAAACCTATATCTGTGATTTAAATAAATATTAAATGGATGATAGTTAATGTTTCTCCAAATTTTAACAACGAAGCATATACTTTTCTTTTCTTTTTTGAGATTGAAACTGTATACTTTATTAAGAAAAAATAGTCATATTAGCTAAAATTACCACATTAAAATATGGAGAAACACTATCCATTCACACAGAAAAACTTGTGAGTTTGTGACATGTTTATCATAACAAGCAAGATTGTGATCTACATAATTACTTTATCATCATACATATGAAAAGCTGATGTTTTTTGAAGGTTTTCGTAAGGTTAATTTGCATCTCCAATTGGTGGCTGAATGATGCAAAAGAATTTTCTTTATTTCGTAATGAGTTGATGATCACCTTTGAATCTCCCTCAAGAAATACTGACGGAAGACCACTCTCTTGAGCGAAAATCATAGTTCTTACAAGAGGAATTATCTAATTGGATTTTCATTTTGTTGATCGTGATTTTGTGGTGATTATATTATCTGTTAGGGCTAAATACTATTATTGAGTACCAGCAGATTCTACTATAAATTCTAAGTGATTAAACTAAATAAATCATAAAAATTCTTCCCCCGCCAAAGAAGCCAAAGATAATAGATATATCAAAAGTAAATTTGTAACATGAATAACACATATCAAATGTAACACGCTTTGGAAGTTACTATATTCAGACAAATTTTCTCTTCAAATTAGATTTTTAAGTTTTCTTTTATTTTTTTATTAGATGTGAATTTTGAAAAAAAAAAAAATTCAAGAAGATCAATGATCAAATGTTTAAATTTTAAGTTTTTGTAATCTTAAATATTTATGCATAAAAAATTCGTTTAAAGATCAAATAGTAATTAACATCTGATTTGAATGAAATTCAATGTACATATTATGAATATTAATAATGGTTAGATTTTCAAAATATATAACTATGTTAACTATTTAGCAAGAGTTGAAATACGGGTTTGAATTTAATTTTTTGGGTTTTAAATTTGCTGGGTTTGTGTTTTGTTGATCTTGTTGGGTTTTGCTGGGTTTTAAATTTGTTGTTCTTGGGTTTGGTTTTTATTTCTGTTTTTAATTTTTTTTATTTAGTTAAAATTAATAAATTAATTTTTTTTAATTTAGAGGTTGACGTGGAAAGCCACGTGGACACAGTAGCATTATTTTAATATTTTTAATTTTTTTTTCCGTTTGTCAACTGTGCAATTTCCATCTCTGATGTAACGTTAAAGACTAAAACGAGACGCGTTTTCTAGGATAAGGACTAAAATCGGTGGAAAAAAAAGTTAGGGGCTAAAGTGGGAATCACGTAAAAATGTAGGGATTAAAATGAGTTTTTCGCCAAAATAATATCAATGTGAGAACTAATCTCCTTTTTCCCTCTCCCTTAGGACCAAAACTTACTTATCTGTAAATATTAGAACCAATAGTAAAGTGTTTATAATAAGTAGATAATATTGGACGTATTATGAACAACACTACACAAAAATAATGTAGTTTTTTGGTCATCATCTATAGGTAAAATCAGTCAAATGCTATCTCTATCTATAATTTTCAATGTCTTAATTTTGGCATACAATATATTGACCATAAAGACCATAGTGCATGACTAACTTTTCCAACAAAGTGACAAAATTTTTGAGGATGTAGCGTGACCTCGCTTACTTTTCTGGGAAACTTCTTCCCATATCAATTGAAGTTGCTAACAAAAATATTAACAAATAATAAAATAATAGAAGAGATTTTACTAATAGATACCTTTAGACATTTATTAACAAACCATTTTAGAAACAAATTTTATGAAAAAAAAATAAAAAAATAACTGGTACTTTTTATTGTTGTTTCAATTTCTCATAAATTTTTTCTAAAATGATTAATTAATGAATGCTCTAAAAGAAACTGTTAAAGAGATCATAATATAAGTTACTAGGTATATCGCAATATAAAAGCTTGGTTGACTAGCTTTTCTTCTAGAGGACAATGACATGTCCTTATGGTCACTTTCAATCAATGGATTAAAATGTGTAGTGTAGCTTTTATAGTCAAAGTCTCCTAGACAAAAGTGAAGAGGATGTAATTTTCTAACCCTTATTTTGGTTTCTTTGTCCGGTCGTCCACTAATTGTAAAACATATAACACACTCTATGCATTAGGTATGAAGATACTATGGTATAGGTTCAAATCCTTCAGTATCTTAAAAAAAAATGCTATAACCGTAATATTGAGAGATTAAACGATAATAAAAGATAAAAAGGACTTCAAGATTTATAGTTTCGAAAAATGCATGCCACCATTCATCATAATTAACTTCAATGACATGATATTGGGAGATTCTTATATATATTGCTGTTTATAGACATTTATGCTGGGAGGTGATCTAGGCTCCCTATGGACATTTATCTTTTTGGAACTACAGTGAGTCTATTTAGTCTAGAAAACAAAATAAGCTACAAAATAAGTCGTAGTTGAGTTCAATTAATTTTTACTCACTACACTATCATACAATCACATGCTAACACAACATTCTTTTTTAAACTAGAAAATGCAGTATGGTGTTTTAGAATAAGTTTTGATATAATTAAATTCTAAAAAATAATAATCGGTTATGAATTATATATCTGTAATTCTCTTACTCTTATCTAATTCATATTAACTATTTTTTTTAGAAGAATATATTAACTATTCTATAAATACTTTCTCCAACAAAAAAAAAAAAAAACTATTCTATAAATAAGTTTTTACTCTGGCTTGTGCGATTCAATTGTCATCAATGGTTCTTATACAAGATTTAATCATTTATATTTAGCTTGCTTTCATTTTCTATCAATTTTTCATGATGGAAGGTCATTTAAGGTTATCTATCTATTAACAATATAATAAAAGTTTAAATATCATGGAGTAGATATCTCACCTAATTGTTTTTCATTATTACTTTTTATTTTTATAAATATAAAAAAAATTAAATTTATAGTGTCCACTTTATGATAATTGTTTCCTATTATCAAATCAAGACACTAATTAGTTTTGATATAAGTGGAATTTAAACCACAAATCTATTATTTGTCTGATAAGAAATTTTATCCGTTGAGTTAATTAGATCTCACACTCTTAACTAATTCAAAGGTATACTTCTTTTTTAATAGTTTTACAATTTTTTTTTTTTTTGATAGGTATAATAGTTTTACAATTGAATTTTGATTTACAGTTCTTGATACACAATTTTTGTTCAATTTATGAAACATTTAGAGATATTATGTTTTAATTATATATATATATATATATATATATATATATATTCTATAAATTCATGATTAAAATCGTGCCATGCACGCTGGAAATTTTTTTCCAATGCAGTGAACTAGAATTCATTCATAAAGATATAGAGAACGTGAATAACGCTGCACAAGAGTATCATTTTGATTAGCAGTATGAGAAGAAAATAGGACAATGAACCAACGTGTATAACACTGCCAAAAGTAATATTAAGGTCCGTTTGGATACAGCTGAAAATTGAAAATTGAAATACTGTAGCAAATATTTTTTAAATGGGTGAATAGTGATGCGGATCCCATTTTTAATTTAAAAAAATCTGAAAAGTATGTGAACAGTGCACCACTGTGCGGTTACTGTTTACGCACAGTGGTGAACAGTACACATATCTCCTGTTGGAAGATGTGCACAGGATAGAGAAAAAAAAAAAAAAAAAACGTAAACTCTAAACACAGCCACCCAATCCAAACACACACAACATAGTTTGATAGTCAATTATGGTCAAAAAGCTCTTCTTTTTTTTTTTTTTTTTCCCTCTAATTCGAAAAATTGTAAACCTTTGATCTTTGGAAAAGATAGAGATTGAAGCAAAGCAACACTGTCTCACAAGATTTGTAAGAACTGTTTATAATTCCACGCACTCACACCGATTCACTAATACATTAATAACACCATAATTAAAAGAGAAGAAACCCTGTAGCAAACTTTTTAGACTCCTATAACAGAATTTTCCGCATGCTCCGCTGTATCCGTAACAGATTTTTTGGGAACAAAAGGCTATATAGTTTGGGACGACACCGTTTGGTGTTCTTTGCTTGACAATCACTCAACAAAACGTCAGCGTTTAGTTTAGTGTCAGCACGTGTGCCACTCTGAACTTTAGTGTTGGTATGTTGGTGCTAATCTGAAGGCTTATCTTTGTTTGGACTCATTAATATGATGTTGTTGGCTTCATCTACTTTAACATTTCCAACTTGAACTGAAACATTTTATTTATTTATTTTAGATATGCACTTCAATATCTAATGTGAAAATTAGTATATATATTATGGTTTGAGGAATTTGTACGAGAAATATGAGAGAAGGGTTTGTGGTATATATAGGTTTGAAAAAGATTATGTAATGTGGCATTGTTTAAGAAGCTTCACATGTACATATTGAACGTTTCCAGATTTTTGCCTTATAAAAAAAATTAAGTGCCAACAGGTAAGCCCTAGGTGATTATTTTTTATTGGCACTTGTTTTATAACTAAAATTGTGAGTTGAATCTACGATTCTTACTTATTGTTGGAGTGGGTTATGTTTCAAATACTTAGCCTTTAGTTTTGTTTCTCACATTGGTTAGAGATGAATCAAGTTATTTATACTACTATTTAAGGAGTTTTTCTTGTTTGGGATCTTAAATTTAGATGACTAATATACCTTTAAATTCATCTTTTTGTAAAACTTATATAATAGGGTTAGACATGTAAAATTATTAATTTAAAAACTCCAATTTAGCCAATTTTTTTTGTCCAACTTTCACATTTCTCTTTAACATTAGTAGTCAAGTACAAATACAACTTCTTTTTCTTAAAATAAAATAAAATAAAAACGTTCATAAGACCTCAAATTTTTTTTCAGATTCTTAGGCACCAAAGGATGGGCAGAGGCCAATGTTATTCCTCACGATGATGATGAATGCAATAGAATTGGTGTACAAGTTTTGTTTCTGAGAGATGGGCATAAATTGATTGAGGAATCGCAATTCAATGGAAATCACCAGTCTCATTCTTTGTTCCTAGAGAGTTCTAGGACTCTCTCTTATCCCATCAACAAAGTGATGGTTTATTTATTTATTTCTTTGATTCTATTAATAATTTATGTCTCAAGATGGGTTTATTGATGTGTGGGGATTTTTTAATTGTTGTGCATAAGATGAAACATAGTATACCAAAGTTGTTCACGTATAGTGTAACATCTTATGGATTTTTTTAATTATTGTGCATAAGATGTAACATGTAAGTATTTTGTAACGTGTAACCTATTTAACATATAAGTTCATGTATCTAATGGATTTTGAAGGCACTATTTTATCATCAACTTGTTATAGGAGAAAAAAATTCTTTTCAATTGGAGCTCATTGGTCCCCCCCCCCCCCCCCCCCCCCCCCCCCCCCAAACAAAAAAAAAAAAAAAGAGCTCATTGGCAAAGAGTTTGGCCCTATCGAAATAAATATCTCTTGTTATAAAGTTTATTATTTTGTTACATTGATCCTATATTTTGGGAGGGGGCTTACTTAAGCGGGGGAGGGAGATGCAACTCAAATTTTTCTCTATGGAAAACTAAGCAATGGCAATTAACTACAAAGTTCTTGACTAAGCCAAGTTTATCTTATTGAACACACTTCAATACATTTATCAAAAAACCTATAAATCCAAAACAACTGCTTACACTAGTGTACTTGCATTCATCGTCGAATATGTAGATTCACTCCAAAAGTTCTTGCAAACCAATCTAGCCTCCTTGAGATGATGACGTGTCCAATAACAAATCCAACTAGTAGTCCACTAGCATATCCTATCATTACCACTTTCCAACTGAATCCTTCTCCAAAAGATGATTCTTGGCTTGGCCAAAAAATTGGTGCCTCAATATTTTCACATTTCTTGGACAATGGAAACCCACAAAATCTCAAGTTTTCCTTAAATGAGGAATTTTGAAATGTCCCAAATTGTCCACCTTGGGGAATTGATAATTTTTTTAGAGAGTTTCAACCTATGATGCCCGTTCTTGATGATAGCACTTTATCATCATACCAAGATATCAATCGCCTAGATCTCTTATTCAACCATTAGAGACTTTACCAGTTGAGCAAACTATAATCCACTAGAAAATTGGAGCTATAAGTTGGTTTTGGAAGAAATTTAAATGTGTAAGAAATGTGAGACTTGTTGGTTGCTAAGGGATTTCCCTTAGAAACTTATTCTGAAAAAGATCCAATGGCTGGAGCTCAATTAAAATAGGAAAACATATATTGAAATTGTTAAAAATATATTAGCAAATAATAATCCAAGTTAATATAAATCAGGTTATGAAAGCGAGGTTGTGTTGACTAGCTTTTCTTTTATGTCTCAAGGAGACAAGGAAAATAATGTGTCCTAATAGTCAATTTCAATCAATTGGTTAAAAGGTTGTGTTGACTGACTAGCTTATCTAATCAAAGTCTCTTTGACAATTAAAGTTTAGAGGATTTGTTTCTATTTTCTAACCCTAATTTTGTTTTCTTTGACAAATTTTCTACCAATCAATCCTCATTTCCCATCTGGCCTCATTCAAAGACCTTCAATGACCTAGTGTTGGGAGTGTCTTTTTACTTATCTTAATTAATCTCATCATTTCATTTAAAAATAATATGTAATATTTTTTTGAGAAAAAAAAAAAATAATATAGTATAGTGTGTGTAATAAGTAGATAATATTGGAAGTAACATGAACAACGCTATACAAAAATAATGCAGTTTTTTGGTCATTATCTATAGGTAAAATCAGTCAAATGCTATCTCTATCTAAAATTTTCAATGCCTTAATTTTGGCAGACAATATATTGATCATAATGATTAACTTTTCCAACAAAGTCTTCTTGACAAAAGTTTTAGGGATGTAATGCAACTCCTATTAATCTTCTGAGAAACTTCTTCCCATTTCAATTAAATTTGCTAGCAAAAATATTAACAAATATAAAATAATAGAAGGGATTTTACTAACAGATGTCTTTAGAACATCTATTAATAAACCATTTTGGATAATATTTTATGAAAAAATAAAAATAAAAACTGATAATTTTACTGTTGTTTCAATTTCCCATAAATTTTTTCAATTTCTCAAAATTTTACTGTTAGAGAATCATAATATAAGTTACCGTATATCATGTTATGAAAGCTAGGTTGACTAGCTTTCTTCTACCTCTCAAGGACAATAATATGTCCTTACGGTCACTTTCAATCAATTGATTAAAATGTTGTGTCGACTAGCTTTTATAGTCAAAGTCTCCTAGACAAAAGTGAAGACGATGTAATTTTCTAACCCTAATTTTGGTTTCTTTGACAAGTTTTCCACTAATTGTAAAATATATAACACACTATGCATTACGTATGAAGATACTGTGGTATAGGATCAAATCCTTTAGTATCCTAATAAAAAAAATGCTATAACCGTAATATTGAGAAATTAAAGGATAATAAAAAAAAAAAAAAAAAGAACTTCAACAGTTTTAGTTTTGAAAAATGCATGCCACTATTCATCATACCTTCTATCACATGGTGTAATGAGATTCTTATACTGTCCTATATATATATCTATGTGTGTGTGTATGTATTGCTGTTTATGGACATTTATGCTGGGAGATACTCTAGATCCCTATGGTGCTCTAAGCACAACTCATCGACTTAACTTGATAAAGTCAAGTTGAGTTGAAAAGACCTTTTATTCAACCCGAACTGACCATGCACACCCCTACCTCAAATTTTGTGAGTTAAAAATAATCGATGTGTTTTATTTGCAGCATAGTCATATTTCCGTACGGATGTTAGAAACATTATTACAAATTTTTTTCTGATTGAGATTGTTAACTTATTAGCATTACAAAGATCTATTTTAGCAATTTGGTACCCGTGATAATGCAGAGTCATTATGTCTCATTTGTGATTCTTGACACCATAAAAATTGCAATGTCAATTAATTTTTCTCCATACCTATCTGCCCCGCACTCGCTTATTTTATATTTAGACAATTAAAAATATTTTTTTATAGATTTTTTATAACGCACATATATGTGCTTTTAATTTTCAAACTTTAAATTTATGATATTTTGATGTTGTGTTGCTGAATTTATATTTTTATGTTTTAAGATTTAAATTGTTTATATTTTTTTAAATGTTATATTGTCATTTTTTTTTGTGTTTCTTAATAATTGAATTGTTGTATTGTTATGCTTTGAGAGAGTTTTGTAATGTTAGAACTTGTTTTTCTTAATTAATGTTTTATGAGTTTGATTTAATGTATTCAAAATCAATTATTTATAAATTATATATATAAAAAACTTGAGTGTGGTGGGATAGGTATTTGTGGGTATCTGCTAGAACGGGGCGAAAAAAAAAACCCACCTTACAGCGAAAGTGGGAAATATGAAACCCACCCTATACATTTACTATTGCCATTCCTACTTATGTTGAATTTTCTACCAAACATGTAAAGAAATTGATTTCCAGGAACTCTTATATCATACCGTGTGATGCACGAACTAATTATAAAAAGGAGTAAAAAGAAATTATAAATTAAGAGTGCTCACAAAAGTATTACCAAATAATAATAGAAGTTATCATAGATCATGTTATGACAGCAAGTATATGTTAACTAGCTAGTTTTAGTTAGATTAATTGGTAAAAAAAAATTGTGATCCAATAAGAGTTTGGAGGTTCAAATTCTACTTACACCAAAGACAAATTAATATCATAATTTGAAATCTATTGTGCATATATATTTAAAAAAAAAAAAAAAAACTAGCATTTCGTCTACGTCTCAAGAAAAATAATTTGTCCTGGAAGTCTTTTTTTTTTCTTTTTTTTTTTGAGAAAAAAGTTTGTCCTGAGAGTCAATTTCAATAAATTGATTAAAATGTTGTGTTGACAAATTTTTTCTACTAAAAGTCTAGTAATGAAAAAAGTTAAGAGGATGAATTTCTAACCCTAATGTCTTTTCTTTGACAAGTTGTCCTCCTAATAATACAGACATTTCAACAAACAAAAAACACACGCAAGAAGGATTATTAGAGTTGGAAGGACCATTAATGGCCCGGTGATCGATCGAAGAGGACTTGTAACCTAAAAAGCACGGGAGAGGGAGACTGAAAATTGGGGCATGCATGCGCAATTGAATTGCAGAACTGACATAGTTATGAGAGAAGCTGAAATGCTCCCTCAGATTCTGTGAGGTAAAAAATATAAATAAAAAATCTCACGCCTGTGAGATAAATTGTGATTTCCTCTATCGGTTACATTATTATTGAATTAACATGTTAATTGTTATAGTTATTTGAAACTAATTAGAACTGTTGTTTCTATAGAAAGAAAATTATAAATAAACAATCTACGTGGAAGATATTTTTTTTAATCTTTTACTTAAAAAAAAAGAGAAAAAAAGAATGGTAGGAGTTCTTTTGGTGGACTGTTTAAACCAATAGGATTATTATGCACCTATGATAAAGAAGAATAGAGAAAGAAGCACAAGGTTGGAGGCTGCTCCAAACTTTCTCAATCACATATTCACTCCATCTATTATGTCCTATTTTTTTTACTTTGAATAATAACCTTAGAAGACAATAATTAGTAATATAATTAGGTATCACTCCATCCATTATGTCCTATGTTCTTTGTTTGAATAATCTTAAAAGCCAATAATTATTAATAATTTAGATCAGTGAAATACTTAGACTATTTCCGACCTTTATTTTGAACTAAAATTATTTATCTTAATTAGTTTTCAACTAATTGAAGCATTTGAACAAAGTGAAGATTTTTTTTTTTGGGAACAAGCGAAGATATCTAATATTAGCTAACTATCAAGTGTATCGCATGGATTAGAAACTAATGATAACTATTAGTGATGACTTGACTAGCTTTTCTTCTATGTTTGAAAGATAATAGTGTTTCATGTCGACTCGCTTTTATACTAATCATCTGCATGTTATTATAAGATGTATTACAAAAGCTGATAATAAAGAAATATTTTAGAAAAAGCAAACAACCAATTTTTTTTTAACAGAATCAGAAGTTTCTTCTTATTAATCTCTTTCTAATCCCATCATTAATTTTATTTTAAAAGAATAAATAACGAGTGTAAGAAGATAATATTAGAAGTAACATGAGAATTAATCTCCTCTAACCTCTTCCTTAGGACCAAAACAAAATTATCAGAAAATATTGGAACCCATGGCTCCCGAAAAAGACACATGTGGTTCGTTTTTCGACCAAGTAAGGAAAATAATAATAATAATAATAAATTTGAGGAACTCTTACTTCTTGGTAAGATTATGCCGTGTGTTACACGAGCTAATTATAAATAAGAGATTATTATAAAATAGAAAAATATAAATTGAAATTTTTAACAAAAATATTAACAAATAATAACAGAGTTACCCTCAAACAGGTTATGTAAGCTAGGTTTTGTTGAGTAGCTTTCTCTCTTACGTCTCAAGGAGACAGGGACAATAACGTGTCCTGATAGTCAATTTCAATCAATTGGTTAAAAAGTTGTGTCGATGGACTAGCTTTTCTAATCAAGGTCTCCTTGAAAAAGGTTAAGAGGATTTATTTCTATTTTTAACAGTAATTTTGTTTTCTTTGACAAATTGTCTACCAATCAATCCTCGTCCCCTATCTGGCATCATTCAACACACCTTCAATGACATAGTGTTGGGAGTTTCTTTTTACTTATCTTAATTAATCTCATCATTTCATTCAAAACTAATATATAATATATTTTTTAGAAGAAAAAAAATATATAGAGTAAAGTGTGTGTAATAAGTAGATAATATTACAAGTTACATGAACAACACTACATAAAAATAATGTAGTTTTTTTTGGTTATCATCTATAGGTAAAATTAGTCAAATGCTATCTCTATCTAAAAATTTCAGTTGCTTAATTTTGGCAGACAATATATTGATCACAATGACTAACTTTCCCAACAGAGTCTTCTTGATAAAAGTTTTGAGGGTGTAATGAGACTCCGATTAATCTTTTGGGAAATTTCTTCCCATATCAATTGAACTTGCTAACAAAAATATTAACAAATAATAAAATAATAGAAGGGATTTTACTAACAGATGCTCTTAGGACATCTATTAATAAATCCTTTTAGAAAATTTTTAATGAATTTTTTTTTTTTTTTTTGACTATTGTTTCAATTTCCCATAAAACTTTTTCTAATATAGTTGATTAATGAATGCTCTAAGAGAACCACTAATAAGATCATAATATAAGTGACCGTATATCACATTATGAAAGCTAGGTTGACTAGCATTTCTTCTACTTCTCATGGACAATAATATGTCCTTATGGTCACTTTCAAAATTCAATTGATTAAAATGTTGTGTCGACTAGCTTTTATAGTCAAAGTCTCCTAGACAAAAGTGAAGAAATGTAATTTTCTAACCCAAATTTTGGTTTCTTTGACAAGTTGTCCACTAATTGTAAAACATATAACACACTATACATTACGTATGAAGATATTGTGGTATAGGTTCAAATCCTTTAGTGTATATTTTTTTTTAAAAAAATAAACCATGATATAAACATAATATTGAGAGATTAAATGATAATAAAAGATTAAAAAGGACTTCAAGATTTATTGTTTCGAAAAATGCACGCCACCTTTCATCATATCTTCAATGACATGGTGTTAGGAGATTCTTATACTAAATTAATAAGTTGGCCTTATTCATCCTTTTGATTCTTTACAAGGAATGAAATATATATATATATATATATATATATATATATATATATATATATATATATGTATGTATGTATGTATGTATGTATGTATGTATTTCTGTTTATGGACATTTATGCTAGCTGGGAAGTGCTCTAGCCTTTCTACGTTTCAATCTCAGCTTGAGTCTTTATCTTTTAGGAGCTACTGAGACTATACGGTTTAGCAGGGATGTTTTTTTTCCTCTGTTTTTGTAGTAGATATAAGTGTCTCATTTGAATTGCATTGGGGCTTAAATCTTGGTTTTGGGGTAATTCTGAGTGTCTCATGTTTGATTAGGATGAGTTTTAGTTCATTGCTATGCGCTTTGTTGGTTTTAGCAGCTCTACCTATTGGCTATGTGCCTACTGCTGCAAAGGGTTGTGTGATGTCTGTTTGATATAGACTCCTTCTAACTGATGTATGTTTGTACTTCGTTGTACTATTTGTTAGCTTGATATTGTTACAGTAAATGAGTAAATGCATCATTTCTTAATAGCTTAACATTTTTGGAGAATCAGTAGTTAGAGAAAAGAGAAAAAGAAAAGAAAATATGTAAGCACAACTCATCGAGCTAATTTGATAAAGTTAGGTTAGGTTGAAAAAACCTTCTTTTCGACCCAAACTGACCATGCACACCCCTACCCTTAAATTTTGTGAGTTAAAAATAATTGATGTGCTTTATTTGGAGCATATTCATATTTCCTTCTGAATGTTAGAAACATTATTACAATTTTTTTTTCTAATTGAGATTGTTAACTTATTAGCATTACAAAGATCTATTTTAGCAATTTGGTGCCCATAATGCAGTCATTATATCTCATATGTGATTCTTGACACCAAAAAAATTGCAACGTCCATTGTTTAACAGACTAATTGTAAAACATATAATATAATATGCATTACGTATAAAGATACTGTGCTAAGTTCAAATCCTACAATACCTAAATAAATAAATGATAATAACCATATTAAGAGATTAAACCATAATAAAATATGAGTAGTAATAGTTACACATAATGTATACTACACACTGCCCAACATAAGTTGAAATTATGTTTTAAAAATACAATTTTAGTTAAATTGTAAAATCATGTCTGTGTTCGGCTGTATGCAACTAATTGTGTATAACAATAAATTAATTACCCAAAACAGATAATAGGGACGTCTAAACAATTAATTTCAAACATTTCATCTCCATTGATTTGGAAATGGTATTTTTATATCCCAATAAATTCCTCCATGCAAAAAAAAAAAAAAAATGCTCATAATCAGCTTTCGGGGCACAGACCATCTCCTCTGTCCCTGGCTGTGTTTTCCTCCCTCTTGGATGGATATACCTTGGGCCTGTGACACCTGTCAACCCTTTTTTTTTTTTTTTAGGAAAACCGTCGAGCCTCTTCTAGTCCTTCTATTTGCAATATAAAATTATTCAGCAAAAAAAAAAAAAAAAACTCCATGCACTACAATTAATACGTAAGTATAATCACAATATCTACCGTACCCCCAACTCAAGCTCATTTTGCTAATAAAAACAAATATTCAGCTAATTTACGTTTATCTCACTCCAAAAAAAAAAAAAAGAATAAAAAGTTTCTTCTAATTCTTTTTCCTAACCTATCTCATCCTTCATCCGGAAGTAAAATGAACACTACACAAAAATAATATAGGTTTTGGTCATCATAGGTAAAATATGTCAGATGCTATCTCTATCTAAAATTTTCATTGCCTTAATTAATCTTGGCAGATAATACATTGACTTTATAGACTATAATGACTAGCTTTCCCTACAAAAGTCGTATTGACAAAAGTTTTGAGGATACAATGTGACCAACATAATCTTTTTGGTAAGTTCATTCTTATTCTCATTTTTCTTTATTAGGACAATCTTAATTAATTGGTGGCGTTTGGAGGAACCAATGAACTGTCTAGATTTAGTCATGTTGAATTGTAGCAGACGAAAATTTGAATTATGGGCATTGAAATTACTAAACTCACTTACCAATAATTTCCAAGTTCTTGTTAATTAATTATCAAATAAGTACAAGAGAAACATTCAAAATTTCAAATGGAGATGCTCCCTCATATTCTATGAGAGGACCAAGTCATGAATTAATGTCTTATTTGCAATATAGTTTCAAGTTCTAATGGTGCAATTATATTATACCCGACACAATGCAAAATTTGTTCCCATGATGGGGGCGTAACTTATCACTTGACAAATCGAAGTAACAAATGATGTCAAGAATGTAAAACAAAATGTTTTGTCAAAAGGATTAAAATTTTTTAATTTTTGTTTGAAGTAATATTGACGGTGACATTTTTTGGTGACAAATATTCTATCAACAAAACGTTGTAGTAATGAATCTATAAATGTAGCAATTAAAGGGAATTCCAGAGGTTACACTCAAATTATTATTATTATTTTTTTTTTTTTTTAGGTTATTAATAAGCCTACAACTCGCTTGAATTGGACTCGATTGAAATTTAAGTGAAGAGAAATGTTAAAATTTAGACCCCTAGAATACACAATATGTTTAACCTAATTTATTAGTCAAGTTGTTACTTAGGTTAATTATTCAGATTTAAGTTAAACATGCATCAATCATATCGTAAACAACGAAAAAATAAATAACACAAGCAATATGATGACTTAGGAAAACCAATGAAACCGTCCAGTTTCAAGGTAAAAAATCATGAGGAAGATTTAACCTAAATAATTCACAAGACAACAATTCACTAATAGAATGAATGTTTTTACAATACACTTAACCCTAAATTTATTGCTACATTTTGTAGTACTTACATGACCACATGCAACTCTAAATCCACGAACTCTTCTATTATAATTCTATTGCACACGAATACTCTAGTTTATGACTCTAAGAACTCCACTCAAGGTTTGGATAATTAACTATAGTTGATTTTATTCAACAACTTTAAATCTACCAAATCAATTGTGTGTAGAAAGAATTCCGATAGTGACTTTTAATGGAGAAGGCACAACACATTTTAGATATCAAAAGAGAAGCTCCAAAGTTTCTACAAAACGTGTCTTAAGGTTTCCTTCAAATACTTAGTGAAATAGATCTGAAACCCTAACCACTTAATGAGCTTAATGAGTTGTTGGGACTTAATTAAATTCTGCAGATCCTTGTCTTGATTGGTAAAACATTCTTCTCAATTAGTCAAACCTGGCATGTTTCGAATTCCTGAAACTGTAGCTCCCTTGTTCTTGTATTTTGAATTGTAGCACTTTAAGCATTGTCTAATCATATCTATATACTTAGGATCTATATCTAGACAAGTTTGTGTTCACGATTTGCCAATTGTTCTAAACTTTTAGAACCTAATAAGAAAATTTTGTGCCATTCTCTTATCCAATTAAGCTTCTTCTTTTTTTGACACTCATCATAACTTCAAAATTCTACAAAATAAAAACAAGAGAGAATGCCGAGAGTACCCAATTCCCTTGGTGAGAGACCTTGTAGCCCTTCATATCTTGACCCTCTCCAATTGCCATACCCATTTAGAGGAAACCCAAGCCAAACACTCTTGATTCCCTTGTAATTGTTGCTGGAAATCACAAAAGTTACCCTAAATCTTCAAGTAGCATTGTAGTGTCAAAGAGATTGATTTTGCAGTTGGCATCTCAACTTGCAGAATCGAAAGCTATTGAAGAGTACAGGCTAGTGCAATTAGTTTTTAGCAAGAGCAAGAAGCTCAGATACAAGGACTTCTACATATGACTAGGAGGGTTTTGAATTGCAACTACGGTCATCAGTGGATTGATATTTGTCTCGGAGAGTTTTGTCCGCTGTGGATTTTTCTCTTTGTCACCCCATCATGTGTCTGGGTGTGTGAGTTGGGAATTGCTGTGATTTTGATTTATACTTGCTTTTAATAATTGGCCAACAAATTAATCTGGACTTAATTTGATCATTTTATTGAAATTGGTAGATGGCCGATACTTAGAGTTTAAACCATTAATTTTCATGCAGTTTGCTCACTTTGTAGAGATCATAGTAGAGAGCACCTAAATCTTCCATACCATTAAAGTTTGACTAGGTTGAATGATAAAAGTACTGAAAATTTAAAAACACAACTGATAGAAAATACATTCTTCTTACTTCCTAAATGTGATTACAAATATGATTTTTTTTTGAAAATTTTATGGTTTGAAATATTTTTATGGTTTGAAATTATTCTGCATGATACATGAAGATGCATTATAAGAGCTTATAATACACCAATCATTTAGATTTTTAGTTTTGAAATTCTGCCTCCAATTGTTTTTGGAGATGTCATGGTGACTTTGGAAATTTTTGTTTTATACACTAGAAAACTTTGTTGAATATGAAAGTAACTGAAAAGGAATGTTCACCAACTCCATCTGTTGAGGAAGGCCAAACCGATAGGGAAAATGCACCAACCCAATCAACAAAGTCACACCCATGTAGTCTGCAAAACGAGATACAAAAGGCTGGTAACGAATATAAAAATGAATGCAGATTGAATAAGTCTAGGGCCTCTGTTCCCCAAATCTTTCCCCAATCTCATAATTTCATCTCAAAAAAAATGAATTGTCGAAGTGTAAGAAGATAATATTGGAAGTACATTGAACAATACTACTTAAAAATAGATACGGTTTTTGGAAATCAATCATAGGCAAAATGCGCCAAAATTTCAAATGAAATCTCTATTTAACAACAATTTTCAGTCCTTAATCTTGGCATAAAATATATTATGTAGTAAAAGTTGGAGTAACTTTAGTATTTTCCTCCCTTCAGTGGATCTAATGCTCCAAATAATGGCATACTTGTATCACTCCCTTCTGTGGGTATTTGACCATCTTGCTTTTTACATATTGAAAAATGTGGTAGCAAAGATCCAATTGTTTCTTTTTCTTTAGAATACTTCAAAGGTTCTCCATCTATTCTGTTGAGTCTTTTAGCTCCAGGCCCATATGGGCTTTGTTAGTGTTTCTTTGGCCCATGTTCTTAACCTTTTTAGAGGCCTAGGGGCTGAAATTCCAGCACATCGGAGAGAGCACAGCAGAAAAACATAGCGAGGGCAATACCAAATGCCAGCTCCACAGAAGAGAGAAAGACGCAAAGGTTTCAATGTGAGATTTAACTTTCTCCTACCATGGCCATTGAAACCTATTATAGCCAGTGTCTCAAAGGTGTTTGGGGTTTCTTTCAACAAGTTGTTTGGAAGATTTCATTGTGGTGGAGTTGGGTTTGTAAAGCTCCTAAAGGGTAACCTTGTATTTCTCCAAGTTTGATGTGTAGACTCAAGTCGTGCTATAAAAGTTGAGTAAAAGACCATTGGAGCTTGTTGTTTACAGTGGATTATTCAGAGCTTGATCTGCGGATTTACGCTTACCATGTAATTCTTGAGTGTGCATTGTGTAGGCCTTCTAAGTGTTTGATAATTGTCTTTTAGATTCCATATTGCATATCTTGCTAGCTTAGGCTCAGTATTTGTTGTGTCTAACCTCCATTACCTTTGTGTTGGTAAATTAACACTTAGTTGACAATATTGGGAGACTATGGTCTCACCAAGAAGTGGGTAGTTTTTCCCAACAGTTAGGGTAAATGTGTCCTAGTCCAAATACATTTCCCCTATCAGTTGATCATGTCATGGATTGCTTTAACTTTACATTTTTCTCAAATGGAGTCAAGAGTTAAATCTGCTTCCCCACACAATTCCATATCTTTATTCTCAAATTCAAGACCTAGTGAGAGATTTTAGAACATCTTTGGGAAGTTCCATGCCAAGATCAGAAGGCACTGCCACCTCACACATTCTTGTCGTTTCTTACTCCTCCTAGACACTATGATGTTTATTGCAATAAACATCATAATACGAGGAAGCCTCAAATTCAAAAGCAGATTGCCATATCCAATGAGCCTATTGGAAATGTTGAAGATATCAAAATTGGTGAACTCTAACATGCATCACGACTTAGGTCCGCCTACTGGTAAAATTCATGCATTATTAGTGAGTTCACATAATTAAGACCACCAGAGAAACATTAAAGCCCATTCAAAAAGCATTTGGCACAGAAAGGATAGGAAAAAATAACCTGGAAATCAGTTGGCATGCAAGTCATCATCCATATACTCACTAATATGATCAGATTTTCTTGGTGAGAAAGTGTCAGGTACTGGATGGCAGAACTGCATCTTTGATAAATGCTTATGGCCCATCTCATACAAGTTACAATCAATCTGACAAAAAGAAAAGCTTAAATCTTAAAAAATTGTAAATCAATTAAAAAAAAAGAATTGAAGTGTTCAAACATTGCACAATAATGAATCCCAATCGGGAGTCAGTCATATGCATCACAATGGGACTCACCTCATACATGTCTAGTGTGGAACACAAAACTAGTGGTTCTCAGGTGTGCAAATGTTGCCAACCTAGCCACACCATACTACCAATTGCCTAGTGGGTGACTATGTTAGCATTTCTCATTATAAAATAACCAAATTATAAGTATCTTACAAACCAAGAATCAATTGGGAACCACAGATTTATTTTTTATTGGACATCTCCCAAAAAACAAAATCCTCAATGGCTCAAACGTAGGGATGCATTTACCAGAAACTGGAGAATAAAGGAAATATGCGATTCATGGCGCTGTAAACTTCTATCAAGAGCAGCACAAAAACTTCTACAAACAATACTTTTCTTAATCTAACTTGCAAAAGTCACAAAAAATACAAACAATAGGTTGCAACTTTTGAAATGAGGGCAGTGGTCAATATACATCACTCTTGAAATTCTACAAGAGAGAGAGAGAGAGAGAGAGAGAGAGAGAGAGAATTATTTTTTAAAATACACCAAATCATGCACAGTAACCAACTAACCATATCTACAAAATAAACCTTAAGTGTACTCCTATGCATTTTAAGCAAGGAATCTCTGTATAGTACAGAAGATGAAAACGCCATGATAGAACTTATAAAAAAAAAAATGCCATGAAAGAGCAGTGGCAAAGGAAAAAAGCTCCACTAAGGGAGCAAGCATCAATAAAGGAGTTGATGAAAAAAAAAGAACCACAAAAGGATTCCAAAAACCAAATGAGCATCAGTCAAAGGTTGAAGAAGTGTGCCAAAAGAAGATTGGCAGCACAGGAGACATCATGTGGATAATAGCTATATCTATGTCAAGGTGTTCAATAAACATACTCTTAGACTACTATATGAATATAAGAGAACTCTAAGAGAGAGAGAGAGAGAGAATAATGTTTGTAGTTGTATTTTCACAAACAGCTCTTCAGATGAATGGTGAATGGTGATCATAAAAGTCCTTGCATGTACAAGGCTGCAACCATGTCATGCTGTCAATTTGAACAGCATTACCCTTAAGCTGTAAGAGTTCAAACCAAAGCAAAAACATATGATACCTGCAGCATCAGCAATGCAAAGGACAAATTCCAGAAACATCAAATAACAAACAACGCAGAGGTTAGAACAAAACCTGTTGCAACCAAGCATACCTTCAACGCTTTCTCAAGAGCAAGAGATACGGCATGTGTGCATGCATTGCCTATGCAAATTAACAAGAAGAAGGATAAACTCAGAAATTTAAAATGGGTGTCATATCCAAAGCATAAATAGAGCAGAAAACCAGACAAAAAAAAAAGCACAGCACATCTTATCATCAGGACAGACAAACTTAATTTCACATTAAAGTGGAAGAAGATATCATATCCAAAATGAAATTAAGAGATGCATAAAAAATATAGCAAAAATTCACAAATCATCTAAAAAAAAAAAAAACTTGATCCTGACTAACTAGGACTGGCTACATAAATCCAATTTTTATTCCATTGGTTTAATTCAAAAAAATGTTATCTACCTTCCTTGTGTGGTTGAAGAGACATATCTGCACAAGGCACATATAAATATGGATAATTTAGTAAAGAATAATGATGTACTAATAAAGAAAGAAAGGAAGAGTAAATTTCAAACACTTTTCATATGCTTAAAGTACTACTATTTGCTATACATGAACTATTGCTTTACATAGCATTGATCTCTGTTATTTTTTCAAACATTTTTTTTCTTGCTAATGTAGGGAACCTTTTTAAAGAAGAACCCTTGGACTCATCTCTTGCACAATGTTAATTCACCACCAGAAAATAGAAAAGATGATAATTTTTTAGAAATATTTTTTCTAGTGTGCAATTGAAAAGAGAGAGAAAAATGAAAGATGGATTTGGAATGTCCTTTAAGTCCCACCAAATTTCACTTCAAAGTAGGTGGGACTTAAATTTTGATACTGAAGTGGAAAACGCATGTCCTAATTTTCCCTCCATTTTCTCAACATAACCAGAAGGAGAAAAATATAACTTCATAAACTTTGAAATGCCTATTTAAACTACTGCATCCAAGGAAAGTTGACAAATTCAAGCTTTTGATAACATTCAATAAAAAGCCAGAAAAACAGGAATGATCTTACCCCATGTACATGCAAGAAAGTCTTCTGACCAGCTGGTGTAGAACCATATATTCTTATAACAGGAACCTCATTCACTTTGCTACCTTTAAGAATTCAAAAATCAACTTAACACATAATTTACATTTCCATGAATACCATTTTCCTAGCTCTACGTTTGGTTCCCTGGAAAAATGAATAACTACATTTTAACTTGAACATTTTTTCACCACAGCAAAGTGTGCAAGAGTCTTCACGGATTCTCAAAGACTTTTTTAATACTAAAAATAATTAAGTAAAATTCTATTATACCTACAATCTGTGCATTTATAAATATTTTAATATTACCCGTCTGTTTCTAACTATTTAACAAGGACTTTTTAGGTAAATCAAAATTTGAAAAAACCAAATCTTACTCTCTTTACAATAGTAAGTGTTAAAGTTGTCAAGCGATTGGAAGAAAAAAAAGAGGGAAAAAGCGGAAGCAAGAATTAAACGTAGTTTGGCCTCGCCCTTGATGACTACATCTTGTTTATTCAACTTAACGAAATGAAGAAGCCAATGTGAAGCTTATATACTAGAGAACCCAATTTTAGGTTAACCCTAGACTAGAATTTTTATGCTTGCTCTACAAGTAAATGCAGGGACAATAAATTTAAACCTTTTTTTCCCCATAACATATCTAATAGTAAGTATAAGTATAAATTCATCTCAAAAACAAAAAAGGTGAAAAGCTGTCATTTTAGGGTGTGTTTGTATAAGCTGTTGCGAAAAGCTGTTTTGGGTTTAAAATGATAAGGAGGAGTTGCTGCCGCGAAACAGCATCTTGAGTTTTAAAAACACGTTTTGCAGCATTTGTAACATTAGAAGATGATTTAAAACAACCCTGTTAACAGTTAACAATGGACGGAGGAACTAAAATGATAGTTTTGTAAAAGTTGACAAAATTTCAACTTGGAACTGTATTTTTGCCCCAAAAAAATAAATGTAAATTCATTAATTCGTGATATATATTTCCAAAATTTGTGAAATGAGTTTCACTTTCTTCTCAATTGAGAATTCTATTCCTAATATCAAACATTCGAACAAATTACAGTTTTAAAAAAAAAAAAAAAAATTAAACGGCGTCGTTTGAGAGTGAAAGTAGAGTGTACCTTGAAAGGTACTATAAGAGATATCAAGGCCATGGATTGGCGGAGCCATGTAGTGATCGATGGAGACGATCCGTACGCTAAAGGCGTTTGAATCCGACTGCGAATCTGCCATTGATTGTCTTCCAATTTACGGGAATGCCATGAAATTTTGCTTCTGGGAACGAAATAGGAAGAATGAGGGAAGGTTTTGAATTTGGGGGGCTTCGAGGGAAACTGAAAATTTATAGGTAACTTGAAAGCTTCTGTGGCAATCTTTGTAATCCCAGAGAATGTCAATATAGTAATTTTTCCCCAATTCTTTTGTTAAATTCTGGATAGTCCACTGTTTTGTTTAGTAACATCTTTTGAGGTTTTAGGAAATGTCAAAAGAACCCCCTTTTATATTTCAAAATGACACTCTAATCTCGTGTGATTTTTATTCCTATTTGATTTCTTCAAAAAACAAATTTTAATTTCTTATTATATAATTAATCTAGTTAATATGCCTTTTTTATTGTTTTATTCTAGAGGAGAATTTAATATGAAAAATATTATTTTTAGATTATTCTAGAAGTTATTTCAATGTGGACCATTTTGACACAATACTAAAAGGTTATAGACTAAACTAATAGACTTGAAACATTAAATACCAAAATAACATAGAGCCTAAAGGTTAGAAACCAAATTCGTAATCTACCCTAATTTTTTTGAGTTATGTTTACTAATTACAGTTGGGCATTCAGTCCATTTGGTCAATTTCTGAATAATTTGGTCCATATCAGTCCATTTAGGTCCCCTTGGGTCTAATTTAGTCCACTTTGGTCAATTAGATCCATTTCAGCCCATTTGATCTTTTTTGATTGATGTTGGTCCATTTCAGTGTACTTACTTAAGAACAGGAAAAGACAAGTTTGGTAACATCAATTATTTGAGTAATAGAAATTGTAATTATATGATTATTTTTTATTATCAAGACAATTTCATTAAGAGAACAAAAAATTTGAATAATAAATTTGAAAATTGAAAATTTTAGTTGTACCAACAAAAATTAGGAAAATATAATGCATAAGAAAAATCGTTAGAAGAATATGGACCACTTATAAAAAGAATAATATAAACCAAAAATACTGAAAATAATAAAATTATATATTTGTAAGAATACAAACATGAAAAGTACTTCTAGAAATTGTTTAATTTTTAGAGAGAAAAAATTATCTACAATAAAATTTAGAAAATAAATTATGTCACATCTCATAATAATTATATATTCTCATACATCTTATGAGTTTGCAACTAGTCAATTCTAAAAACCCAAGTTTGGCTGAGTTAGGCTTGTTAAAAGAAAACGTAAAAGACTTTGGTTTAGGATGGGACCTTTTAAGCTTTGATTATGTAAAATTTGATGTAAATGGATTTGCAAAAAAAAAAAAAAAAGTTGCAAATATTGCAAATGATAAGGAAGGATTGTGGTTTTGTTGCCATCTCCTTTTGCTAATTGATAATAAAATATTTATAAAAAAAAAAAAAAAGTCAATAGAATCCAAATCTAAAACAAATGATAAAGTAGTCAGTGACATATAGAGATACTTGAACTTATTTCCATTTTTATTCATCTTTAGCCTTGGAGAAATTATTAGATCCATTAAAGGATTGCTGAAGTGGTCCTCTTTTGTCGTTCCAACACATAAAATATTGTCACTTATGCAAATTAAAAAAAAAAAATTGAGGATTAAGAAAAGTTCTAACTTTTGAGAGAAAAATTAAGAAAATTTGATACACTCCAAGCTAAGGATATTCCACTTTATTTGGATGTTCAACTAAAATTATCATAATCTTTATAAAGTACTATCGAGTGTCTTTCATAGTGTACACATATTCATTTTAACCTATGGCTATGTGTCTCGTTATAAGAGTTCACATATCAGAGTTTCACTCCTTTTTTATTATTAATTTATACACGTATTTAATGGATTTTGAAGGCACTATTTTACCATCAACTTGTTAGAGTAGAAACAAATTCTTTCCGATTAGAGCTCATTGGCAAAGAGTTTGGTCCTTTCTAAATAAATATCTCTTGTTATAAAGTTTATTATTTTGTTATATTGATCCAATATTTTTTGGGGCTTTCTTCCACAGAAATATATATATATATATTTATTGGGGGGGGGGCACCCTTAAGTGGGGTAGGGAAATTCAAACTCGAATTTTCCTCAATATAGAACTACGCAAAGATATTGAACTACAAAGTTCTTGACTAAGCCAAGTTTATCTTATTGAACAATTCAATACATTTATTAAAACAACTATAAATCCAAAATAAGTGCTTATACTAGTCTACTTGCATTCATCCTTGAATATGTAGAGTCACTCCAAAAGTTCTTGCAAACCAATCTAGCCTCCCTGAGATGATGAAATGTCCAATAATCAATCCAACTAGTAATCCACTGGCATATCCCATCATCACCACTTTCCAATTAAATCCTTCTCCAAAACAATTTGCAAGAAATGTGAGACTTATTAGTTGCTGAGGGATTTCTCCTAGGAACTTATTTTGAGAGAGATCAAACTACTGGAGCTTAATTAGGTTCCCAAAGGATGATGGGATAGGACATGTGAAACTGTTGTTTGATAAGTTGAGTACAATTAATTCCTTGAGATTCCCCATGGTATTTGAAATTTCACCATAAAATCCATTGTTAGAGAGATCAATAGCTATGAAGATAGTCAAGATCTTTACCAACTCCATTTCTATTCCCTTACAGTTATTGAGTCTTCATAATAACTAGAGTCATCCCCCATGTACTCTGTTTTTGAATTAATTTTTCCATGGACCATTAAAATTGCATTCCAGGTTTTGAAATTCAACATCGGTTCATCTGACCCAAATTATTATTACTATCATTATTTATTTTTTATTTTTTTATCTTCTAAAAAAAGTTATATTTTTTTTAAAATTATAAATTCTTATATATAAAATAACCTAAACATATTTTTGTTTAAATTTCTAAGAACCTTTTACATGTTGTCCAAGAAGATAAATGATTCAAACTTATAGATGTCTTATATTCAAGAATAATCAACTACTTTTCTTGTTAAGCTTGGCTGAAAGGTTTTGTTTGTTTCAAACAAGAATTTGGTCCTCAAATTTTGTTAAGGATAGGCTGGTTTGCGCTAGAGAGGGAAAAAGGTATGCATGCATGGGCAAAGTTTTCAAAATTTAGCCTACAAAAATAAGAATTGGCTCCCACCCAAGTACTTGAATTAGTCCAATGATGCTCTTAAAAAATTGTTGCTATAATAATTATAGAGACGCAACTTTATTTTTCACAATTTTAATTTTTATTGTAAAATGTGCTCTTATTTTTGTTAAATATTTGATAAAGTTTGGCATCAAACATGTATGGATCTATTTTTTCAACCCATTATATGGCGTTTAACAAGTTATTGACTCATTAAAAAAATCTTGACACTAAAACTACACAATGAAATGTCTCTTTAGTTGCCACATAATAAGTTAGGGCAAGATAATTTCAAATTGTTTGAAGCATAACTTATCATTCCAAATTTTGGATTTTTTATGTTTTCGAAAATTAATTCGTTAATTGAATATTTTTTACTTACCTTATATAAAATTAATAATTGTATTAAAAATGAAATTTTTAAGAATTTCACTATGAAAATGGGGAAAATGGTAAAAATAAATTTTATTTTATGCAAGATTGTCACCAAATATAATTTTAATTGAAAATACTAAACTTTTTTTTTTTT
This sequence comes from Castanea mollissima, assembly GCA_014183005.1. Lineage (NCBI taxonomy): Eukaryota > Viridiplantae > Streptophyta > Magnoliopsida > Fagales > Fagaceae > Castanea > Castanea mollissima. Next base: position 10,192,553 of record JACAVU010000004.1, read on the forward strand.
TGTTTTTTGTTGAGTGTGTGTACATATATAACTTATCAAATAAAAAAGTGTGTATATATATATTATAAAAAAAAGCATGTGCGAGAATTGTCTTGATAAATATATGAGTGCTGAAACTTGGGCCCCCAAACAAAAATTATTGGCTCTACCCTACCTACATGTACAAAGCTTAAACCGTTTCCAAGGCCATACTAGAGGAGCTAAATTGCTAGGGCTCATGGCATATTTGTTTTTGTATTAACATCACAGCAAAATAGAGGACTACATTGGCTTGGGCTTCAAACTTCTTTGTTGCTACACAACACATGCTTAATTACCTAAAAACACAAAATACAACTTACTACAATTATTGAAAATTTAGTTCAACGAATCAATCCAGCAGTACCCTTTGCTAGGTGACCAGACTAGGTCATTAGTCATGTTTTGCAAGTTTAATTAGCATATTTATGTTAAAAATGATCCCATTGTTTTGCATAAAAAGTTGATATAACTGACAAAGTTTGTATCCTACCATATCTAGTTGGTTCATTATCTCAAGGTTCAATCTTGCTCTCTCTATAAAATAATCTATATAAATCTTAATCTTCCTTGTCCAGGTCTAGTAGAAAACCATTTTGTCAGTACCCAGTGATGAAGTGATGGAATTTTTCGCCTCAGCACAGCTTCGGCTGCTGCTTCAATTGTGTACTTATTAAGCTTAACTTAATCATCCATCAATCACCACACATTCAAGACAATTCTACCACTAACATGAACACCACTGGCATGAGTTCAACCCCATTCATCCTCCATAACAACATCTTCTAGTATGACAGGATCAGTATTTGATTGTTCAGGAGTTAAATTATCAAAAGTTCCTTCCTCATGAATATCTAACTCTCAAGCTGCTATCTTGGTTTCAAATGGTGTCCTAGATATGTTATTGAGTAACCCTATTCCGAGATGTGAAGCTCCTTCTGCCAAAAAACCAAGAGAACCACCTTGAATATCCTAACCCATTATAATAACTAGGTTAGATAAGCAGACAATCTTCATAAATTGACTATACAAGTACTTCTCAGAGAAAACCAATATCTTCCAACTAGATATTCCATCTAGAGTCCTGTAAATATATGAAGATTATGAAAAGTGATTAAAAATAGTGATCTTCCATAAAAAGAAAATAATGAATACATAAAACAATGTTTATGGCAAAGGCCACGAAGTAGTCCAAACCGACTATAACATTCCACAAGGTAGCAACATACATAGTCAGGTGCAGAACACAACATTTAAACAGGTCATTCCATTTTTATGTTGTAAAATGTTATGATATAAGGAAAAATGTGTAAAAATAGCCCACCAAAATTTAACTGACAAGGTAATTTCTAGATGATCTAATTGGTCAAAATAAATTAAAACCAAAAGCGACCAACTAGTAAAAATCACAAGCATACACACACATGGCACGATGAATGTTATATGAGGAACATTCAAGTAGGGTGAGTGATACATTAGAAAGTAACATTAGCTGTATGGTTTCCCCTCATTCTTATTTATTGCTCGCTTTTCACCTCCTTTTACAAATAGTTAATACTTTTACTAGGCCAAAGAAAAAAGAATTGAAAAGAGAGGAAGGAAAATAGATCTTCATCAAAAGGAATAGGGGGGAAGATACCAAGCAGAAGATGTTTTCTTCTTTCCCAATAATTCTGTCCATTGCAATTAAACATGAAGACACCAACACCCATCCAACTTTTACCAAAATTTAGGGAAAATTTTATTTTTTTCAGGGTCATGAGTATGGGTATTACCCCTTAGAGGCCATGTGACATTCACATGGTCAACTCCCATTCTCAATTTGACTTGAGGGTAACAAAAGAAAAGTCACTATTTGCACCAAAGTCAGTTTATGTAAAAATGATTGAAAAATTAGTTAAGTGGACTTTACTTCAATTGTATTTAATTTTTAATTGGTAAGTTACATATACACTATGTTGTCAACCCACTATCTCACCCTTCACCCATCTTACATGAGAAGGGAGTGCCATTGAGCTAGAGTTCACTAGCACTATTGAAAGGTCAAAAGCCATAAATAAATGCATTTTAATTAAAAGATTTAATTATTCCATTCTCTTACATTCACATTTCCAGCACAAATGAAGCATAGAACATGTTAGTTGATTTTTCACTTCCAGATCCATCAACAATTGCCCACATTACAAAAAATTTAAAACATCAACTCACACTCACCACAAAACAAGCAGTGGAAGGAAAATTTACGTGAAATCCTGATTTGATTATCATCAACCATACCTCTTAAAAGCTTCAGTTTTACTACGCAACAGCACATAAACTTCAGGAATGGAATCCTTATCATTTTGGCATTGATGGCATCAAATCAAGGAACAGGTCTGAGATCTCCTCTAGATTTTTCTTGAGCCTATTCCCATTATAAGATTGTAAGAGATAATTTATAGACAGATCATTTGATCCAAGAGTAATGGCAAGCAGAAATAAAGTTCTAATTATGTGGTTCTAGAAAGCAACAAAAGTGGGAGGAAATTATTCTTAATCATATGAATGAACACTAATCTTCTTCTACAATATAAGTCTCAGTATACCAAGACATACCACAATGGATTCATAATCCAATAAATTTCCTAAGGAAAGAGAAAGACCATGAATAATTTTTTAAACAGGTATTGAAAATTTTCTTACTCTAGTGATACACATAAGTGATGAAAAAAAAAAAAACTAATACATTAATATTTGACAATGCATAATTTGATAAGAAACTACTAGTTTAAACTTAGAGGAAGTGAATTCATCACCAAACAACTTCAAAAGGAAGGAAATGTACAATCATATTCCTAGAAAAGACCAAGAGGCCAAAGCTTTTCTCTCTAATTCTCCCTGATCATGAAATACTATCAAGTTGATTTGACACTATTGATGTTGGCAAAGGTAAGATGGTGCTGTATTTTCATACCATAACTAAATTGATTCAGGATAATTTCAAATACTTATCGTTGAATGACCAAATTTCAAGTGTTAAGCATGAGAAAGTATGAATTCCCTACTTAAAAAGAAAACCTTCAAATGCAAAGTATATCACAATTGTATTATAATATTTGTCATTCAGCAATATAGAAGAGTATTTTGAATAATCATGAAAAACTCTAAGCATGCAAACCCATGGGAATGTTCTAAAAAAAACAACCAGGGGAATTTAGGTTTGAGATAACATATATTTTGAAAATAATTTAGAAAAGTACATCTAGTTTTGCAAAAATATCAAACATAAAAAAGTAGTCTGATACCTCTATACTTAACAATGTCAATTGTTGTCCACCACCAATGCTTGCGAGGTCCTGAAATCTGAGACATCAGAGCATAATTTTTCTCTTGCAATACCTCCTCCACCCTGCATTATCGCTGTCACCCCATCACCAAATGCACTCTATTCTGCATTAAGGTTTCTGGGGTTTTCATGATACAAATGCTCCAAAATAGGATTCGCACAAGATCCAGAACCAGATTCGGGCATATCCTTCTTGGAATCATTAGGTAAAAAGCTTTGTGTCTTCTCACAATTATCAGGCAAAGAACTTTGTGAATCAATCAAACTTCTAGCTGAACCAGCAAAGTGTCACAAAATTGATAAGAAGTTTCTCATTTGCAAATGCAAATGTAATTCTTCCCACAAAAGAACATGGGTAGCTTGCAAACATTCACTCTAAAGTTACAATATCTTCCTAAAGTTTAGAACTGAGCAAGCAACCCCCTACTCTCACTCAAACTTCGGAAAGCGCCTTATCATTCCAATAATCATTGAATTAAAAGCAAATCAATGAACCCAAAGGAGAAACAAAGCTGAAGGGTGAAGAGATCTTTGGTTGTATCTTCTTCATTTTTTTACCCTAGAGGGGTTGCATTTGTACAATAATTTGCTCCTCCTTTGATGGAAATTAGAACATAAATTGGCTATTTGGACTTTTGAGTGATGTCAGGATGTTGGTTGCTCAGTTCTAGACTTTACGGGGGACATATGAAACTCAGAAGATAGTTTAGAAATCATATAAATCACACAAATAATACTACCTTCAAAAGCTATGGCTTCACTAATTCTACATTGTTCCCTCGAGAAGCATCTGAAAATCCAAAACCAAAAGGTTAAATCATTGGAAATTTTGAAAAATAAATAATAGGAAGTGAATACATTTAATTAAAGTCTTAAACAGATAAATTTTAAAAAAATTAATTTTTTTACTAGTTCTAGATAACCTTTGTCATCACAGGATAGCCATTTGTATACAGGTGATAATACTGGTGTTAAGTGGTACAAGTAAGAGCCATCATTTTGACCATGAGTAAGGTTGCCCAAGACAAATTGATCAGAATCAGAGCCACTAATTCTAGTGTGACTGTACAAAGGAGGCAGTTTTACATACATGGAAGAATCCAAATGTGCTACTTTAACCATATAAGCCTCATGAAAATTTTTTTGTTGGCCTACAAGAGATTTCTTCAAATTGAAGGACTCAATATAGAACATATGTATCTACACTTTTCATAGAACTATCTCCACAATTTCCTGCCTCAATGCCCGTCAAAAACCATGTACCTACAAGATCTTTAGTTTCAAGAACACATGCATCAATTATGTGGACACCAACAGGCTGTAAATCATTCTTCTCCTTTTGCATCATGGAAAATGGAAATGAACTTCATTTAGATTGCTTTATTTTGTGCTTAATGGTGAGCCTAGCACCAAAATCATGGGACGATTGGAACTCTAAAGACCCTTCAAATTCATTCTTCATTTCTGTTTTGGATGAATTTCCTGTTCATCTAGCACAAGGAATTGAGAATAGATCATCCACGGAGCAATCTACTTGTGGAATTAACTCTCTAATGAACAAATAGAAGAACGATTCTGATCAGAGCAATGAGAAGCTCTCTCCTTCAGGCTCTCAAAGTCAATTAAGTCATCAACTGAATCAAGAATGTCTTGACACTCCTTTTGAGACTTGCTCTCATAATCCATATTAGCCTTCCCCAGCACCTTATCAATGGTTGTTGCAAGCAACAAAGGACTCAGAGCAGTCTCACGAATAAGTTCATCATTAGAATTTATATCTTTAATAGCTAGAGAGGTGGCTAGCCACCGTAGATGATTGAGGGCTTCCTTATCTGCAACCTGAATAAAACACATGGATTTTAAGAATGCATAAGAGATGTCTAGTAAACTTTGTACACCACTTCACCAATCAAACAAACACCATTGTGGTACAATTACATGAGTTCTAAATATCTCAGTCTGAGAGAGAGAGAGAGGGGTTTATGAAAACACTTACAAGAAACCTGATCATGTCACATGGTCAAAAGAAAAGTTATGCTTAAAAGTGAAAAGACCCAAAATCGAACAAGATAAACATGTAACCTCATGAAACATTACCTTTAGATCTAATGTTTCAGTAATTGTAGATGACCACATTTCATCAATTGACAATGTTTTAATACTTGTATTCCTCCCTTCAATGAGTATTGGACCATCTTCTTCACATGTTGAAACTTGTGGTCACAAGGATCCAATTATTTCTTTTTCTTTAGCATTCTCCAAAGGTCCTCCATCTATATTGTTAGGGTTAACATGTCCAAGTCCAACCAAATTTCCCTCATCAGTTGACGATATCATTGACTGCTTTAACTTTACATTTTTCTCAAATAGAGTCAGAGTCAAAGTGTTTTCTGCTTCACCACACAATTCAATAAGTTTGTTCTCAAATTCAAGACCTAGTGAGAGAGTTTTAAGAACATCTTGTGGAGGTGGTTTGCCAAGATCAGGAGACATTATCACCTCATGCATTCCAGTCCTTCATGCCCCTAGAACACCAAGGAGAAATTCATCAAATGACCGAACAATATGAAATGTCAACAAACTCTTAAAAAGCAGTAAATGGATATGGCTAAAACAGACCTCCAATATTGGTACAAGTGACTGAACCATTTTCACTTATGAATTTGTGAGAGGGATGAATAATTTTTGAACAGCTGGTTATGAAAGTCTACAAAACCCAAAAGATCAATTCTCACATTAACCTATGAAGAGAATCTTAAAAAACTTATGTCACATAACTGCAAAGTCAAACAAATCGTCTATGGAAGCATCCCCCTCAAGTTCAAAGACACTTTGACATTTATTGCAATAAATATCATGATGTGAGGAAGCCTCAAATTCACTAGGAAATTAACATATCCAATCAGCTGGAATCGTCGACAATATCCAAATTGGTGAACTTAAAGATGCATCACAACTTGGGTTTGCCTAATGGTAAATTCGCACATCTTTGATGGTTATCACATAATTATAAGCATCAAACAAATATTTACGACCATCCCAAAAGCATTTGGTAGAGACATGGGAGGAAAAGATAACCTGGAAATCAGTAGGCATGCAAGTCAACTTATTCATATGATGTGTGGACTACTATGATCAGATTTCCTTGGTGAGAAAGTGTCTGATACTAGATGACAGAACTTCATCTTTGATAAATGCAACCAATTTCCCACCAACTCTACTCTACTCCATCTAAACTAGCAATGATAGTAAGAGTAAGTATAATCTTAAAAACAAAAACGTAAAAATACAATTAAATTAAATTTTGTAATATAGGTCTGTTAATGTTCTTATTTTAGTCCTATTATCCATTGTGGTTTGAAAACATTGATAACTCTTAAAATGACACCATTTCATGTTTGAAGCATTAGACAATGAGTTACAACAACATCGTTTTAGAAAAATTAACAGTGGTTTTCTATTCACAATGGATAGAAGAACTAAAATGACACTTTTGTAAAAGTTGAGAAACTAAAATGACAAAATTTCTACTTGGTAATTGTATTTTTGCCCAAAAAAATGTATATTAATAATATATATTTAGAACCTACAATGAAATCAAAATCAATATATCATATTCTAGGAAGCCAAAATTGTGATATGAGTGTCAATTCCTTTTCTGAATTCTATTCCGAATATTAATCTTTTAAAAAAATTACAAAAAAAAAAGGAATTAAATGGCGTTGTCTGAGAGGGATAGTAGAGTACCTTGGAAGGTGCTATAAGAGATATCAAGGGCACGGATAGGCAGGGCCATGAAGTGGTTGATGGTGACGATCCAAATTATTACACAACTATATTCAATTATTAAAATCACTACAAATCTAGAGTAACTGCCTCTACTTGTCTTCATCTTCAACTACGTAAGTGCACTCCAAAATTTCTCACAAACCAAACTGTCCTTCTTGAGGCGGTGAAATACCCAATAACTACTCCAATTATCAATCCACAAGCATATCCTATCACAACCACTTTCCAATCAAATCCTTCTACTATTGATGATTCTTGGCTTGTATCATAAGTTGGTGTCTTATTATTTCCACATTTCTTAGGCAACGGAGAGCCACACAATCCCAAGTTTCCCTCAAAAGAGGAAATTTCAAATGTCCAAAATTGTCCACCTTGTGGAATTGGACCAACAAGATGATTTTGAGACAAGTTTAAATATTCAAGAAATGTGAGACTTATTAGTTGTTGAGGAATTTTACCTGATAGCTTATTTTGAGAAAGATCTAAAGATTCAAGTGCGGTTAGGTTCCCTAATGATGACGGGACACGGTCCATGAAGCTATTGCTTGATAAATTGAGTACAATTAGTCCCTTTAGGTTTCCCACACTATTTGGAATTTCGCCATCAAACCTATTATTGGAGAGATCAATAGCTGTGAAGATGGTCAAGATCTTTACCAAAAATATTTCTAACCCCTTATTCACCACTGTCATTGAGTCTTCATAATAATTTGATTGACTTCCCATGTATTCTGGTTGTGCTTTATCTTTGGTAGGAACCATTTGCATTGCATTCCAAGTTCTGAAGTATTCTGAAGGTAGCCTACCAGAGAAATTGTTGTGAGAGAGGTCGATGACATGCAACTTGGAAAAGCCAAACTTGGTATGAGGATTCCAAATAGGGCCATGGAATCGATTTGCATGCAAGACAAGAATCCGTAATTCTGGCAAAGACTGTAACCGAAAGGGGAATGCATCATTCATGTTGTTATTTCCAAGATTTAGGACCTCTAGCATTTGACATTGCACTAATGATTGTGAAATCTTCCCCTGTATTTGGTTGTGACTGAAGTCCAATGTCATCAACATGCATCCTTTTATGAATGTTTCAGGCATGCTTCCTTGAAAGCAATTGTTCCTCATATTCAATATTAAAAGAGATCTGCTTAAGTGACCTAAACAGTGTGGAATGTGACCATTCAACCGGTTGTTAGATATATCAAGGACTTGGAGGGAATTCACGTTGCAAATCATTTGAGGGATTTTTCCGGTTAGATTATTGTTTGAGGCAAAAAAAAAATGATGTAGACAATGGGGGAATTGGGAGTGACCCTTGCAACATGTTGGAACGTAGATCTAAATAGTAAATAGATTTCCAAGGAAGAACTTTTAGCGGTTGTTCAAAACCGCTGAGAAGGTTAAAAGAAAGATTCAGGAATTGCAATGTCCATTTTCCAACATTCCAAAACCATTTGGGTATTTTACCTTCAATTTTGTTGTTGGAAAGGTCTAATGTACTCAATTCATTTTGGGCTTTTAGGAAATCAGGGAATTCAAGCAAATTGCAAGAAGACAAATACAATTCTGAAAATTTGTGGTGGGTTGAATTGATATTTTCTTTTGAAACCAACAGATTGTTACCTGAAAGGTCGAGAGATCGAAGCTCTTTAACCTGGAAGAATATGTTTAACTCCATCTTGTCCTTCAGGTTGATCGAAGAAAGATATAGCTGTTGTAGCTTAGTGAAATTGGAAATTGACCTTGGAACCGGTCCATCCAATTTGTTTCCACTCAATGCTAGGGAATTTAACTGTGATGAAGAGATATTTTGGAATTGGAGAGGGCCAGAAAGCTGATTTTGATCTAGATATAGTAGAGACAATGAAGGCATTGTATACAAAACAGAGGGGATAGCCCCTGTGAGTGAGTTTTGAGACAAGTCAAGGGAAGACAAATTAGTAAGTCTACTTATTTCCGATGGGATTGACCCTTTCAAGTGGTTTCTTGATATATCTATCCCAGTGAGTTTGGTAATATTTGTTAATGAAACTGGAAACCTGCCTTCAAAATTGTTATATGAAAGGAGTAATTTTTCTAGTTGTGTAAGATTTCCCAGTGAAGATGGTACTTTCCCAGAGAAAAGGCTATAGCGAAGATCTAAAAAAGTGAGTTTTGCAAGATTTTCTATTGTGGATGGAAGCTGACCATGAAAATTGCTCTCAAAGAGAGAAAGAGAAGTAAGCTGTGATAGGTTCCTAATAAAAGGGGGAATTTCCCCTGAAAATTTACTTGAACTAAGTTCCAAATAATTCAAGGAGTTGAGATTACCGATTGAATAGGGTAGTTTCCCAGAAAATTTTGTTGAGCCAAGATATAATGCATTCAAGGACTCAAGCTTTCCGATTGAACTGGGCAAATCCCCAGAAAAATTTGTGCGAGAAAGATCCAAATGACTCAAGGATTTAAGGTTGCTGATTGAATTGGGCAATTCCCCAGAAAAATTTGCCCCAGAAAGATCCAAATGACTCAAGGATTTAAGGTTGCCGATTGAACTGGGCAATTCCCCAGAAAAATTTGCCCCAGAAAGATCCAAATGACTCAAGGATTTAAGGTTGCTGATTGAACTGGGCAATTCCCCAGAAAAATTTGCCCCAGAAAGATCCAAATGGCTCAAGGATTTAAGGTTGCCAATTGAACTGGGCAAATCCCCAGAAAAATTTGTGCGAGAAAGATCCAAATGACTCAAGGATTTAAGGTTGCCGATTGAATTGGGCAATTCCCTAGAAAAATTTGCCCCAGAAAGATCCAAATGACTCAAGGATTTAAGGTTGCCGATTGAATTGGGAAATTTCCCAAAAAAATTTGCCCTAGAAAGATCCAAATGACTCAAGGATTTAAGGTTGCTGATTGAATTGGGCAACTCCCCAGAAAAATTCGTTGAGGAAAGATTCAATTGCTTTAGGGAACTACCAAATCGAAAATTGGGAAGATAACCAGCAAGCTCGTAGTTCCGTGACAGATCAATGGTTTGTATTTTGGGCAATAGGAAAATATTTGAGGGAAATTTGCCAAGCAAGATGCACCAAGATAGAGAAAGAGAAGTCAAGGTAGACAGATTTGCGAGGGATTGAGGTAGTGACCATGGAAGGTCCAGGTAGTCTAGATGAAGTTCTCTCAAATATGTCATGTTCTGGACAAGTACTTCAAGATCAATTCTTCTGAGCTTCAAAAATTTATAATGATAATAATCAGCAGCATCAGAGCAATAAAAATAATTGAAAGAGAGATCAAGTGAAACCAAATTGGAGAGCCATGAAATTTCGGACCAGATTCGGCCATGTAAGAAGGAACGAGAGAGATTAAGATGGGTCAACCTCACAAGCTGCCCAAACTCAGATGGGATTGTGGTGGAGGAAGAGAAGTTGTTGAGGGCAAGGTTGAGTTTCTGAAGGTGACGCAACCTGAAGAGGGTGCTGTTAGAGTTGAGAGGCCCACAAAGCCAGCTGTTGCTGAGGTCTAAGCCAATGACGTGGCCGTTGTGTGCATCGCATGTGACCCCATCCCAACTGGAACAACAATCATTATCTGCCTTCCAAGACTTCATCTTTGGATATGAAACATTATAGTAATCATTGTAATCTAACAGATCAAATATATCATCAGAATGCAATCTCTTCTCAACAAATTCTTTCCTCAGTTGCAGCAAAGCAGAGCTCTGGTCAGGGGGGCAACGATGTTGAGAGGAAGTATTAGAAGTGGTTTGAGAATGTGAAACGAAGAACAAACAAAAGGCAATAAGGAATAAGGGCAGGTATTGATTCATTTTCCACATGTTTACAGCAGAGGAAGTAAATGAAAAATTGGGTGGCTTAAGTGTTATGAGCAGATAAAGAACTAATGATATGTGAGGATATTTATACTCACACAACAATTTGAAAGGGCTAAGGTAGTGGATATTTATATTATTTTTTGTGGTCTAAATCGAATTGGATTTCAAGGGCATTAAATATATTGATTTGAAAGGCCTGAAATAATTGAATCTATGAGTAATCAGTATTGACTGGAATTGCTTTCCATAGTCCATACACGATTGTGATAACATATTAAAGAGTTCTTTATATTTAGAAGGTTTTTAGATTAAAAAGTTCCTTTATGTAAACATAAAAATATGAAGAGTACAATCCTTTTTATAAACAGAAAAACAAATTCCCTCTAACATTTAATATTTAATTGATTTTTTTGTAACTAAATTCCTTCCTTTGTGTTACATTCCGGTCACTAAATTATAATTTTAAACTAACAAATTTTGATTTTTAAAAATTCTGCTATCTATATAGCCTTTTGATCTTGAATTTTGCTTGTTAGCTTCCTGCAATCAGACTATGATTTTAAATTATAATGCTACATAAACAAACAAACAAACAAAAATTTCTTTCAATGGCCAGACTCTGTAATTTGGTTAGAGTTCTCTTACTCAAATAAAATTATATCTTTTATATCAAAAAAAAAAAAAAAAAACTTTCAATGGCATTCCAAATCAATACCCATGATTTCATGTTCAACCACATCTCAGAGTGGTTATTCTATCAAATAAGAAAAATTAAAGGAACTGTAAATCATACTAAGATTATGACGTGTGAGCCACAGGATAAATATCAAAGAGTCTGTAAAATAAGAAAATATAGAACACGTCATGAATCATGATAGCAAGATTCTATTGACTTGACTAGCTTTTCTTCTACGTTTAAAATACAATAATGTTTCCAAACAAACAAGACAAAAATGTCTCTAACAAACAAATATTATAGATGGAGTAGTTTTAAAATCACAAATTATTTTATTATAAGAAAATATAGACGGTAAAATAAGAAAATATAGAACACGTCATGAATCATGATAGCCAGATTCTATTGACTTGACTAGCTTTTCTTCTACGTTTAAAATCCAATAATGTTTCCAAACAAACAAGACAAAAATGTCTTTGACAAACAAATATTATAGATCGAGTAGTTTTAAGATCACAAATTATTTCATTATTTTTTTACCACAATTTTAATATGGCAAATTGTGAGTAGTTAACTATCACTTAAACATGGATCCATAATTTTTTCTTTACCAATCATACTCTACCATGTCACAGTTGTGGCAAGAAATTGTGAAAAATTATGTGGTCTTAGACTTTTTCTTATAAATTTATAAAGGATAATGTTAGCAAGGGCTTTTTAGGGAAATTGTTAATAGATTGTGCTTACGCCCATTATTAATAAACTAAATGAAAAAAGTGTTGACAAAATTTTTATTAAAAATATAAAAAGCTGTCAATAAAATTAATTAGGCAAATTACAACTTACCTACTTATAATTTGGTTGAAATTTAAGTTGTTTACCTATGGTTCGAAATATGACACTTTACCTATCTGAAATTTGATTGAAATTTAAGTTGTTTACTTGTAGTTTGAAATTCCATGATAAAAGTATTTTGTTAGATTTTTTTTTAATCTTATTTGATCTTGTATTTTTATGTTTTTTGTGTTTTTGGAAGAGAAAAACATAAAAGTGGAGCAAAATTACATGTTTAGCCTTGTTTTTAACAAAGATGAGTTATGAAAATCTAATTGAGTTAACCTCACTGTAAAATTTCATTTGTAATTACATCATTTGTTATGTCTATATATGTTGATTTGAACCTCATCTTTCACTTCTCTTTCTCTCACCATATACCTAAAAAAAAATAATAATAATTAAAAATAATGTACTCTGAAAAATAAAAAGAACCAAGAACATTGTAGTTTAGCTACAACTTTCTATCCTTCTCCCCTCAAAAGAAAAGAAGAATAAGCAGAGAGGATTATTTGTAACAGATTTTTGAGTGATAAACATTAACAAATGTTACTAATATTAATAAGTATTCTCGGTGTAATGGACCTAGGCATTACAAATGCCAAATAAATATTTTCTCAAAAGGCTTAAGAATTGTTGTTTTTATTTAAAAGTAATTTTAGCGGTGGCATTTTTTGATTGTTAAGGTGACAAAATATTCTATAAGAAAAACTCTTTTCTCGTAACTCTATAAATTTAGTAATTGAAGGGGTTTGCAATAGTTACATATTAGAGTTAGGATTTTTTTTTATTAGCATTAAAATTTTGAAAGGCATACTTCTTCAATTATCTGTTACAAATATGATTTTTATTTTGTCAAGTGTTTTATACTTTTATAGCTCATTTAGCACTTTAATGTAAGTTTTAATTTTGTAGTTCGCTCACTTTGTCATGATTTATTTCCAATAAGAAGTCTTAAAGTTTAAAAGCCATACTTTTAAACACAATTATCTATTGAAAATAGGTTTTTTGATTGGTTGCCAAGAGTTTTATAACTCAATTGACACTTTTTTGCATTTCAAGACTCTTTGCAAGTTTTTCTTTGCATTACAAGTTGCTCACTTTTTCAAGATCATATTAGAGCATAATCCTTTCATATCTGGTTCTAAGGTATTTTAAGGATTTCAAATTAATCTGCATGTTATTATAAGATGCATTACAAAAGCATGTAATAAAGAAATATTTTAGAAAATGCAAACAATTAACAAAAGAAATTAACAAAAGGACAAAATTTAGCTATAAAATTGGTTATAGTCTAAGGCTACAACCTTTCTCAACATCATTAACATTACTACATATTTTGAAAATCTAACCGTTAGGTTGCATGTTCTTTACACTTTTAATATACATGCCAAATTTATTGTCAATCAAATATTATTTACAATAAGATCTAAAAGATTATATTTTTATGCATAATTTTAAACTATAAAAACTTGCAATTTAAACAAATTATTGATGATACAGTTATTGATCTTTAATTTTCTAGAAATTTTGCAAGCATAGAAGATATAAGAAAAAAAAAACGTAATTCAATGGTAGATTTGTCAAAATTCACCTCCAATAAAAAAGATATTTAGTAAGGTTGTAGCCTAAGGTTACAACAAATTTTGTAGCTAAACTTTGTTCTTAATAGAATATGAAGTTTCTTATTATTAGTCTTTTTCTAATCCCATCAGTAATTTCATTTAAAAGGAATAAATAGTAAGTGTAAGAAGATAATATTAACATGAGAATTAATCTCCTCTTCCCCTCTCCCTTAGGACCAAAACTTATATAAAAATATTAGAATCCATAATAAATTATGTGTAATAAGTAGATAATATTGGAAGTAATATGAACTACACTACACAAAAATAATGCAGTTTTTTGGTCATCATCTATAAGTAAAATCAGTCAAATGCTATCTCTATCTAAAATTTTCAATGCCTTAATTTTGGCAAACAATATATTGACCATAAAGACCGTAGCGCATGACTAACTTTTCCAACAAATTGACAAAAGTTTTGAGGATGTAATGTGACTTCGCTTAATTTTCTTAGAAACTTCTTCCCATATCAATTGAATTTCCTAACAAAAACATTAACAAATAATAAAATAATAGAAGAGATTTTACTAATAGATATCCTTAGAACATTTATTAATAAATCATTTTAGAAAATTTTTTATGAAAAAATAAAAACAAAAATAAAATAATTACTATTTTTTATCGTTGTTTCAATTTCTCATAAATTGAAAGGACTAATGATATGTGAGGATATTTATACGCACAAAAAATTGAAAGGACTAAAGGTAATTAGATATTTATATTATTTTTTGTGGTCTAAATCGAATTGGATTTCAAGAGCTTTAAATATATTGGTTTGAAAGGTCTGAAATAATTGAATCTATGAGTCATCAGTATTGACTGGAATTGCTTTCCATACACGATTGTGATAACATATTAAAAAGTTCTTTATACTTAGAAGGCTTTAGATTAAAAAGTTCCTTTATGTAACCATAAAAATATGAAGACGACAGATTATCAAAAAAAAAATGAAGATGACAATCCTTTTTATAAACAGCAAAACAAATTCCCTCTAACATTTAATATTTAGTTGATTTCTTGTAACTAAATTCCTTCCTTTGTGTTGCATTCCAGTTACTAAATTATAATTTTAAACTAATAAATTTTGATTTTTAAAAATTCTACTATCTATATAGCCTTTTGATCTCAATTTTTGCTTGTTAGCTTCTTGCAATCCGACTATGATTTTAAATTATAATCTACATAAACAAACAAACAAACAAACAAAAATTTCTTTCAATGGCCAGACTTTGTAATTTGGTTATAGTTCTCTTACTCAAATAAAATTATATCTTTTATCTCAAAAAAAAAAAAAATTTCAATGGCATTCCAAATCAATACCCATGATTTCATGTGCAACCACATCTCAGAGTGGTTATTCTATCAAATAAGAAAAATTAAAGGAACTGTCTAATATCAAAGAGTCTGTAAAATAAGAAAATATAGAACACGTCATGAATCATGATAGCTAGATTCTATTGACTTGACTAGCTTTTCTTCTACGTTTAAAATACAATAATGCCTCCTAACAAACAAGACAAAAATGTCTCTCGACAAACAAATATTATAAATTTATAAAGCATAACGTTAGCAAGGGCTTTTTAGGAAAATTGTTAATAGATTGTGCTTAGGCTAATTGTTAATAAACTAAATGAAAAAAGTTTTGACAAAATTTTTATTACAAATATAAAAATCTGTCAATAAAATTAATTGGGCAAATCATAACTTACCTATCAATGATTTAGTTGAAATATAAATTGTCTATCTATGATTTAAAATTTAACACTTTATCCGTCTGAGGTTTGATTGAAATTTTAGTTGTCTACCTGTAGTTTGAAATCCTATGATACAAGCGTTCTGTTGAATATATATATATATATTATCTTAATTGATCTAGTATTTTTATGTATTTTGTGTTTTTGGAAGAGAGAGACAAAAAAGTAGAGCAAAATTATATGTTTAGCCTTGTTTTTAATAGAGTTATGGAAATCTAATTAAGATAACCTCATGTGGATAAAGAGTAAAATTTCATGTGTAATTACATCATTTGTTGTGTCTATATATGCTGATTTGAACCTCATCTTTCACTTCTCTCGGTGTAATTAATGGACCTAAGCATTACAAATGCCAAATATATTTTCTCAAAAGGCTTAAGAATTGTTGTTTTTATTTAAAAGTAATTTTAGCGGTGGCATTTTTTGATTGTTGAGGCGATAAAATATCCTATCAAAAAACTCTTTCCTCGTAACTCTACAAATTTAGTAATTGAAGGGGTTTGCAATATTTACATATTACTAATATTAATAAGTATTCTCGGTGTAATGGACCTAAGCATTACAAATGCCAAATATATATATTCTCAAAAGGCTTAAAATTGTTGTTTTTATTTAAAAGTAATTTTAGCGGTGGCATTTTTTGATTGTTGAGGTGACAAAATATCCTATCAAAAACCTCTTTCCTCGTAACTCTACAAATTTAGTAATTGAAGGGGTTTGCAATAGTTACATATTAGAGTTAGGATTTTTTTTTTTTTTTTTTTTTTTGCATTAAAATTTTGAAAGCCATACTTCTTCAATTATCTGTTTCAAATATGATTTTATTTTGTCAAGTGTTTTATACTTTTATAGCTCATTTAGCACTTTAATGTAAGTTTTAATTTTGTAGTTCGCTCACTTTGTCATGATTTATTTCCAATAAGAAGTCTCAAAGTTTAAAAGCCATACTTTTAAACACAATTATCTGTTGAAAATAGGTTTTTTTATTGGTTGCCAAGAGTTTTATAACTCAATTGACACTTCTTTGCATTACAAAACTCTTTGCCAGTTTTTCTTTGCATTACATGTTGCTCACTTTTTCAAGATCATATTAGAGCATAATCCTTTCAAATCTGGTTCTAAGGTATTTTAAGGGTTTCAAATTAGTCTGCATATTATTATAAGATACATTACAAAAGCATGTAATAAAGAAATATTTTAGAGAAGGCAAACAATTAGCAAAAGAAATTAATAGAAGGACAAAGTTTAGCTACAAATTTAGTTATAGTCTAAGGTTACAACGTTACTCAATATCATTAATATTACTACATAATTTGAAAATCTAACTGTTAGATTGCATGTTCTTTACACTTTTAGTACACATGTCAAATTTTGTGTTAATCAAATATTATTTACTATAACATCTAAAAGATTATATTTTTATGCATAATTTTAAACTACAAAAACTTGCAATTTAAACAATTTATTGATGATATAGTTATTGATCTTTAATTTTCTAGAAATTTTGCAAGCATGAAGAATATAAGAAGAAAACAAAATACAATGGTAGATTTGTCAAAATTCACCTCTAATAAAAAGATAATGAGTTAGGTTGTAGCCTTAGGCTACAAAAAATTTTGTAGCTAGACTTTGTCCTTAATAGAATAAGAAGTTTCTTATTATTAGTCTTTTTCTGATCCCATCAGTAATTTCATTTAAAAGCAATAAATAGTGAGTGTAAGAAGACAATATTAACATGAGAATTAATCTCCTCTTCCCCTCTCCCTTAGGACCAAAACTTACTTATCTAAAAATATTGGAATCCATAGTAAAGTGTGTGTAATAAGTAGATAATATTGGAAGTAATATGAACAACACCACACAAAAATAATGCAGTTTTTTTGGTCATCATCTATAGGTAAAATCAGTCAAATGCTATCTCTATCTAAAATTTTCAATGCCTTAATTTTGGCAGACAATATATTGACCATAATGGCTAACTTTTATAACAAAGTCTTCTTGACAAAAGTTGTAGAGATATAATGTGACCCCTATTAATCTTCAGGGAAACTTCTTCCCATTTCAATTGAACTTGCTAGCAAAAATATTAACAAATACAAAATAATAGAAGAGATTTTACTAACAGATGTCCTTAGAACACCTATTAATAAACCATTTTAGAAATGTTTAATGAAAAAATAAATAAAAACTGATATTTTTACCATTGTTTCAATTTCTCATAATTTTTTTTCTAAAATGGTTGATTAATGAATGCTCTAAGAGAACCTGTTAGCAGGATCATGATATAAGTTACCGTATATTATGTTATGAATGCTAGGTTGACTACCTTTTCTTCTACCTCTCAAGGACAATAATATGTCCTTATGGTCACTTTCAATCAATTGATTTAACTGTTGTGTTGACTAGCTTTTATAGTCAAAGTCTCCTAGACAAAAGTGAAGAGGATGTAATTTTCTAACCCTAATTTTGGTTTCTTTGAAAAGTTGTCCACTAATTGTAAAACTTATAACACACTACGCATTACGTATGAAGATACTGGGGTATAGGTTCAAATCCTTTAGTAGATATCTATAAAAAAAAAATGTTATAACCGTAATATTGAGAGATTAAACGATAATAAAAGATTAAAAAGGACTTCAAGATTTATAGTTTCAAAAAATCGATGCCACCGTTCATCATACCTTCAATTACATGATGTTGGGAGATTTATGGACATTTATGCTGGGAGGTGCTCTAGGCTCCCTATGGTTGAATCTCGGCTTGAGTCTTATCTTTTAGGAGCTACTGAGACTATTTGGTTTAGCAGGGATGTTTTCCTTACTTTGTTTTAACAGAGGATATATGTATCTCATTTGAATTGGATTGGGGCTTAAATTCAATCTCATGTTTAATTAGGATGAGTTTTAGTTCATTGTTGTGCGCTTTGTTGGTTTTAGCAGCTCTAGCTATTGGCTATGTGTCTGCTGCTGCAGAGGGTTGTGTGATGTCTGTTTGATATAGGCTTCTAACTGATGTCTGTTTGTATTTCGTTGTACTGTTTGTTAGCTTGATATTGTTAGATTAAATGAATAAATTCACTATCTCCTAATAGCTTAACATTTTAGGAGAATTAGTAATTAGAAACAAAAAATGTAAGCACAACACATCGACCTAACTTGATAAAGTTGAGTTGAAAAAACCTTCTATTCAACACAAACTAACCATGCACACCCCTACCCTCAAATTTTGTGAGTTATAATAATTGATGTGTTTTATTTGCAACATAGTCATATTTCCGTCGGGATGTTAGAAACATTATTACAAAAATTTTACTAATTGTGATTGTTAACTTATTAGCATTACAAAGATCTATTTTAGCAATTTGGTACCCGTAATGCATAGTCATTATGTGATTCTTGACACCATAAAATTGCAATGTTCATTATTTTTAACAGACTAATTGTAAAACATATAATACAATATGTATTACGCTAAAGGTATTGTGCTACGTACATTCAAATCCTACAATACTCCATGCACCACAATGAATATGTAGGTATAATCACATTATCTACAATATCCCCAAGTCAGGCTCGGTTTGCTAATAAAAACAAATATTCAAGAAAATCAAGCATACACAAATAAACGTGTATATATATAAGCAAATTTACGTTAATCTCACTCCAACGAACAAAGAGCCAATAAAAATACAGAATAAAAAGCAGATAGTGGGTGCCAATTTGGAAGGACAAAGGAAATTGGTTGTTTATCTTAATTTTTATTTTTATTTATGGTGGTTTGAAAATAATTGGATTTCAATTCAGGGACTGTCAATATATTATTTGGAATTGGAAGGAATGATATAATTTAATCGTAGGAGCTATCAGTAGTATTGACTTGAATTTCTTTCCATACACAGTTGTGAAGGTGTTCATCTGTTTCTTATTATATGGTGTCAATTTATTGAATTGAAAGTTTTTTTTTTTTAATGTTTTTTTTTCCTACATATCGATTATTTTCAGATGTGTTTGCTCTCTATGTCTAAGGAGCTTGATTAAATTGAAGGGCTCAAATCTAGCTTTTGTTCTCCATGTCTGTCCATGTCTATGGAGCTTGATTAAATTGTACAGCTGACTTGAAAATGTGTTGATTGATTCTAAATTCTATAATGCCTTCTAGGGCCAAAATGGGCAAATGCCATTTTCGCGCAAAAAAGACAGCATTATGCCCCATTTCCCAAACTAATTAAGAAAATGTCCCTCTTTTGAAATTTGATTTTCTCAAAATCAAATTAAGCCCTATAGTGACATTTTAAGGAGCCTATAGCGGTGTTAATAAAGCTCAAGTTACAAAACGCCGCTATAGGTCCTTAAAACGTCGCTATAGACTCCTTAAAACGTCACTATAGACTCTTTAAAACGTCATTATAGGGCTCTAGAATTTTTTTTTTAACTCGATTTTGAGAAAATCGAGTTTCAAAAGAGGAGCATTTCCCTAATTAATTTGGGAAATGGGGCATTTGCCCCTTTTTTTTGCTCGAAATGGGCATTTGCCCTTTTTCGCCGCCTTCTAGGTGAGCAAAAAACCACTCATTATTCATTTCTTAATGAGAATTAGAAAGAAAAAAAAAAAAATCTCTCTCAAACTCTAATACGTGGCATTCTAATGCCCATGGTTCCATGTCAACACCACATCTCAACTTGGTTTTCCTACTAAATTTAAAAAAAGAAAAAAAAAGAAAAAAAAGAACTCTACATCATATTAATGTATAAGGACTAATTATCAAAGAGAGCGTAAAATAAGAAAATATAAATCATTTTACGATAGCTAAGTGGCGTTGAATTGACTAGCTTTTCTTGTACGTCTCACTAACAAACACTTATAATAAATTGATGAAAATGTGATGTTTACTAGATTTTATACTAAAATCTGCTTGACAAGAGTTAAGAGGAGGTATTTCTAGCCCTAATTTCTTTCTTTGACAAGTTGTTCACCCATCAATTCTCATCACCCTCGTCTAGCCTAATTCATATCCTTCAATGATGTTATATCTCTAACAAATGGCGTCCTTCCCAAGCAATGGGAGATTCTTTTACTATCTTGAAGTAATGGCCAACAAGGACAATTTTGTTGTGTGTATTGAATTACAGAAAAAAAAAAAAAAAAAAAAGTTCCTAGTGCAATGACATTTTTTATGGCATTTTATATCTATGGTTTGAATTCCACCTCTCCTCTCCCACACTATTTACCATAAAAAATAATAAACAAATGAAACAGATGTCATATGAAAAAAAAAGTAAAAAACAAGTAAACCAATATACACCCCTTGTTTTTTGCCAACAAGTTTACTAGAAAATACTAAAAGTAAGCAGTATGTATTATAATTTGAAAATTTTTTTGTTACTACCATTTTATTATTCAAAAGCTATCTAGAATTTTCAGTGCCTTAATAATTTTGGCAGACAATAAATATGACTAGCCTTTTGTAAGGCCTTCTTAACAAAAGTTTTGAAGATGATGCAACTCTGCATCATTTTCATGGTAAGATCTACCCCACCAATCATCTTCTTCCTCTCTCTTGTTCTTATCCATACTTCCATGACAAGCTTCTTTTCCTTTTTCTTTATTAGGGAATCTTTTGCTATCTTGGCATTTGGAAGGAGGGACTAATGAATTTGTCACCTTGAAGTGTAGGTGACCTAAATTGACTTAGGCCTTTTTTATTTGATAAACTCCGATACCAATTTCCAAATTCTTGTTAGCATATAACTGCAAGAGAATTAGGACATTAGATATGGTCCCATGTATTCTATAAGAGGACCTTTCCTAATTCTTGTTAGAAAATAATTAGTGCAAGAGAGGACTATTCAAACGAAGATGGTTCCTCGTATTGTATAGGTTGACCTAGTCGTGAATCATTGAACGTTGTTGTATTTGCAATTGGACATATGGGACAATGCGAAATTTGTTACCACATTAAAGGTCATTATCATTTGGCCATTGAAGTAATGAATGTAGACTTCTTTATTTTATTTTATTAATAATTTGATAGTTATAAGAACCAAAGAGGAGAGATTTGAACTCTGGTTACAGGAGGACCTTGACAATGAAGGTTGGCATTAAGAATATCAAATAAAATGTTTTTACAAAAGAGTAAAATAATCTCCTTTTTATTCAAAGTGAGATTAGTGGTAAATATTTTGGTAGGTGACAAATATCATATCAGAAAACCCTTCTAGTAATGACTTGCAAATTTAATAATTAAAGGAGACTGTTGTAGTTAGAATCGAGATTTTTTTGCACTAATGAAGCCTAAAAATTGTAGAGCCATACTTTTACGCTCAATTATCATTTCGAGTAAGTTCTACTTTGGCAACTTGCTCACTTTGTTAAGATCATATTAGTGAGCGGCTAAATTTTTTGGAATAGTATGTTTTATAATAAAACCATCTTTATGATTTTTAGTTTCGAACAATTCCGCCTCTTATGGTTTTCCAAGGCAGCATGTTAATTTAGGAAATGGTTTTCTTTATATCCAAGTAAAGTACTCCATACCCCATAATTATTACTTAAATCACCTTTATCTACTAAAATCCCATCTAGAGCAGGTTTCTCACACACACAACACAAATGTTGAGGAACATCATAGATAGGCTATTATTTACGAAAATCTCAATTCAGAAATAATAGAAAGAATGAGTCAAATTCTATCTCTATCTATAATTTTCAGTGCCTTAATCTTGATAGATAACGTATTGACTTAAAGACATATTAACTAGCTAGCTTTTCTGCGAGTCCTCTTGACAAAAGTTTTTGTGAATGTAATGAAACCTCCACTCAATTTTCATCCTCCCTCTCAGCCTTATTTGCATACATCCAATGACAAGCTCTTTTCTCTTCAGGAGATTCTTCCCTGTCATAATTGGTGACCCTGAATGAACTGAAATTTGTTGAGTATAGGAGATTCTTCCATTTCTAAATTTTCTTGCAAGTGACCACAATAATATAAATAGTACAGCCCTTTACAATAGTGTGAGGAGGAGAAAAAGAAAAGAAAATATGCTAATGATGTGGTGCAAAAAGATCTTTGTAAAATTTATTGCAAAACTTCCATTATTATTATATATAGTACAAATAGATATGCATGAACATTTTTTTTTTATTCATTGATTTTTTTGGTTTAATTATAAATATATGAATTAAAGTAAATGAATATGTAAAATATAAAGTTAAAATGCCCAAGATGAATGTATAAAAAATAAAAAACTGGAAATGTGTAAAAGCGCCGAAGATGATATGTAAAAAAGAAAAAAGAAAAATAATGATTATGTAACTAATAGCATGGCGGATGAAGTGGCACAACATGAATATAATAATAATAAATGTTACAGTTTGGCTTATATATATATATATATATTATACACACGTAGATAAAGCATTCACTAGTTAAAAAACTGAAAATGTGTTAATTGTTTCTAAATTCTATATAATGCCCTCTAGTGAGCAAAAAACCACTCACTATCCATTTCTTTTAATGAGATATAGAAAAAAGAAAAAAGAAAATTCTCTCTCAAACTCTAATACGTGGCATTCCAATGCCCATGGTTCCATGTCAAACCACATCTCATCTAGGTTTTCCTACTAATTTTTTTAAAAAAAAAAAAAAAAAAAACTCTACATCATATTATGCCGTGTGATACAAGGACTAATTATCAAAGAGAGCGTAAAATAAGAAAATATAAATCATGTTATGAACTTATGATAGCTAGGTGTTGAATTGACTAGCTTTTTTTGTACGTCTCACTAACAAACACTTATAATAAATGGATGAAAATGTCATGCTTACTAGATTTTATACTAAAAGCTTTTTGACCAAAGTGAAGAGGAAGTATTTCTAGCCCTAATTTCTTTTCTTTGACAAGTTTTTCACCCATCAATTCTCATCCCCCTCGTCTAGCCTCATTCATATCCTTCAATGATGTTATATCTCTAAAATGGCGTCCTTCCCAGCAATGGGTGATTCTTTACTATCTTGATGGAATGGCCAGCAAGGACAATTTGTTGCATTTATTGAATTTAAAAATAAAAAAAATCAAGTGTAATGGCATTTTTTACGGCATTTTATATCTATGGTTTGAATTCTACCTATCTTCTCCACATTGTTTACCTTATATATATATATATATATATATAAAACAGATGTAATATGAAAACGAGTAAGCTAATATACACCTATTGTTTTTTGCCAACAAGTTTACTAGAAAATACAAAAAGTAAGCATTAATTATTATAATTTGAAAATTTTTTTGTTACTACTATTTTATTATTCAAAAGCTATCTCTGTCTAGAATTTTCAATACCTTAATAATCTTGGCAGACAATATATTAACTAGCTTTTTGTAAAGCCCCCCTGATAAAAGTTTTGAGGATGATGTAACTCTGCTTTATTTTCATGGTAACATCCTCCCCAATCAATCTTCTTCCTCTCTATTGTTCTTATTCATACTTCCATAGACCATACTTCCCATGACAAGCTCCTTTTCCTTTTCTCTATAAGGAGAATCTTTTGCTATCTTGGCATTTGGAGGGACTAAATTGACTGGGCTTGAATTTGTCACCTTGAAGCGTAGGAGACGGAAATATGACTTAGGCCTTCTATTTAATAAACTCCCATAAAAATTTCCAAATTCTTATCTATATATATATATATTAATATCCAAAACTCAGAGAAAATCCAATTATATTTTAATTGGATTCTCAATTTTACGTCATATGTCCTATTTAATTTTTAATTTTGCACAAAGTGAATTATTGAGTGTAAAAAAAGAAGAATCCAAATCCAATTAAATTCTAAATTTGATTTCAATTGGAGTCCAATTTTCTGTCATGGGTCCATTGTAAGCGCACAATTGTACCCGGACCCAAAAACAAATGTTGGGCTCAGGTCTAATGAGCCTTAGACAATAGAATTTATAGAGTATGAGTTTGAAATCTAGGTTCAGGATGTTGGAAGTTCGATTAACAGGCTAAAGTGCTACTATCTGTGCAAACAATGAACGAATATGACAAATAGATCTCCTTGGACGTAAGCCGAGGAAGATTTGTATAATTATTCTCTTTTCTAGGCCAAAGTTTACAATCCTTAATTCCTATTTCTTCTTAGCAGAAAGTGTCGATCCCCTCTTTCTCCTCTCTTGTCTCCTTATATACTTCTTCTTCACTGGCTCCTCCACGTGTCATACAAATCTTTCCCTTAGATACTTGTCCCATCCGTCATCTTCTTGAGGTCTTCAAACAATAGCAGGAAGACTGCATTCTACTGTTCAAGGGTCATTTCCCCATTTATGCGGCCAAACAAGTAGATGCAGGGTCTTTAATGCGGAGGTTGCAGCCTTTTCCTTAGATATTTCTTTCATGTCCTTGTTTCTAGAGGGTGCTTAGATCACCCTCTTACCCATTAGCTTTTTCCAGAATTCTACCTTTAACCTCCTTGGCGAGTCTCAGGGTCATCGCCGAGCCTGTCCGAGGATACATTTCTCCTCGGACAACTCCTCGGACCTCTGTAATGTAAGCTGACTCGTGGGCTTAGAGGCCCAATGACAAAAACAAACTGGTACCGATTTATCAGGCCCAAAACCCATTTGTTCATTCAATAGCCTTTACCCCCCACATCCATCTAAATTTTATATTTGTAAGTGATTTATTGAATGCAAAACCGAAGAGTCTAAAACCAATTAAATTCTAAATCATATATATATATATAATATGAGAAACCATTATATATTTTAGAAATGTATAGTTTTAAAAAAGTATAAATTAATTCCATGTATAATTTGAGTATCTTCTAAATAAAATAGTATAATTTAAACTGTATAATTGTAATTATTTTTAATTGTACCTGTGCATATACATGAGGCTACAAACTAGTTAACAAATAATTGTAAGAGAATCATGACATCAAACCGAGATGGTCCCTCGTATTCTATAAGAGGACCTTTTCAAATTCTTGTTATCAAATAATTAGTGCAAAGGAGGAATATTCAAACAAAGATTGTTCCTCATATTCTATAGGACGACCTAGTCATGAATCAGTGAATGTCGTTGTATTTGCAATTAGACATTTGAGACAATGCAAAATTTGTTACCACATTAAAGGTCATTATCATTTGGTAAATCAAAGTAATGAATGTAGATTTTTATTTATTTATTTAATAATCTAATAGTTATTACAATCAGAAAAAAAGGGATTTGAACTCTAGTTATAGGACCCTTGACAATGAAGGTAGGCATTAGGAATATAAAATAAAATGTATTTACAAATGACTTAAAGAATCTTGTTTTTATTCAAAGTGAGATTAGTGGTGAATATTTTTGTAGGTGAAGGATACCATATCAACAAACCCTTCTAGTAATGAATTTGCAAATTTAGTAATTAGAGGGGATTGTTGTAGTTAGAGTCGAGATTTTTTGCACTAATTAAGCCTAAAAATTTTAAAGCCATACTTTAATACTCAATTACCATTACAAGTAAGTTCCACTTTGGCAATTTGCTCACTTTGTTAAGATCATATTAGAGAGCAGCTAAATTTTTTAGGAAATGGTATGTTTTATAATACAACCATCATTATGGTTTTTAGTTTCGAACAATTCCATCTCTGGTGGTTTTCCAAGGCAACATGTTGATTTAGGAAATGGTATGTTCTATTACTTAAATCACCTTATCTACCAAAATCCCATCTAGTACGGGTTTCTCTACACACACAACACAAAATGTTGAGGAACATCATATATAAGGTATTATTTACGAAAATCTCAATGCACCAATAATAGAAAGAATGAGTCAAATTCTATCTTTATCTACAATTTTCGGTGCCTTAATCTTGACAAATAATGTATTGACATTAAAGACCATATTAACTAGTTTTTCTGCAAGTCCTCTTGACAAGAGTTTTTGTGAATGTAACGAAACCCCCACTCAATTTTCATCCTCCCTCTAAGCCTTATATCCATACATCCAATGACAAGCTCTTCTCTTTAGGAGATTCTTCCCTATCCTCATCAATGACCCTGAATGAGTTGAAATTTGTCAAGTATAGGAGATGGAAAATTGAGTCATGGGTAATTATATTGGTAACCAATTTCCAAATTATTGATAGATCTAATTACGACAAGCAGATATTTCAATGGAAAATTGGCCCTCTCATTTAAAGAGAGGACCTAATCAAAATAATTTGGTACTAATTTGCAGAATAGTTTTAGTTCCAGTGGTACAAAATCATAGAAATTCAGAGAATGTAGAACTTGCTACGATATTAAGGTGCTTTAATGTTTTTGAGAGATAGAACGTCCATGTTTTTACCACTATCCACAGCTAAATTGTAGTATTTATAGCAATTTCTATCATAGGATAGCTCATTCTATTATTATACATTCATATGTAGCTATTGAAAAAGTCACACTATCTATCACAAGATTTAACCAATTTCAGTGTTTGGAGAGATGCAAAATTTATTTGGCCACAATATGAAAGAAGCCAATTCTTCACAAGACCCTGACTTAGACCAATGACTAATTACTAATTAAATAAGCATACTTAGTTAAATGGATTGTTGATTTGTTTCACATGATTAATTAGCTAAAACCTCCACAACTGCACCAAAATGCTTGGGAGTGTAAATGCTCCCAGAGGAAAAACAAGCAAACTCGTGATGATCTTTGGATCAAATGCTCCAAATAATGGACTTGTATCCCTCCCTTCAGTGGGTTTTGAACCATCTTCCTTTTCACATATTGAAAATAATGGTAGGGAAGATCCAACTGTTTCTTTTTCTTTAGAATACTTCAAAGGTTCTCCATCTATACTGTTGAGCCTTTTAGGTCCAAGCCCATAGGGGCTCCGTTAGTGTTTATTTGACTCATGTTCTCAAGCCTTTTTAGAGAGAGCACAGCAGCAAAACATAGAGAGGGTAAAATACACAAAAGATAGAGACACAAGGGTTTGGATGTGAGTTTTACCTTTCTCCTTCCATGGCCATTGAAACCTGTTGAAGCAAGTGTCTCAACGATGTTTGGGGTTTCTTTCAACTAGTTGTTTGGAAGATTTCATTGTGGTAAATTTAGGTTTGTAGAGTTCCTAAAGAGTTAACCTTGTATTTCTCCAAGTTTGTTGTGTAGACTCAAGTCGTACTATAAAGTTGAGTAAAAGAACATTGGAACTTTTTGCTTATAGTGGATTATTTGGGGCTTGACCTGTGGATGTAGGCTTAGCGCTGAACTGAGTAATTCTTGAGTTTGCATTGTGTAAGCCTTCGAAGTGTTTGATCATTTGTCTTTTAGATTCCATATTGCATATCTTGCTAGCATAGGCTCAGTATTTGTTGTGTCTAACCTCCATTACCTTTGTGTTGGTAAATTCACACCTAGTTGACAATATTGGGGGAGACTTTGGTCTCACCAAGAAGCGGGTAGTTTTTCCCAATAGTTAGGTGAACATGTCCAAGTCCAAATAAATTTCCCCTATCAGGTTTTTTTTTTTGTTGGTAGAAAAGGGATTAAATTAAAACACTAAGCAGCAAAAGAAGGGTCAGGGCACAGCCTGTTACAGCACAAGCCACGGGCATCAGCCTCCCAAATATTAAAAAGGTCCACAAGGGGACTTGAAAAAACAGTAAAGTCTACAGGGAAGTTTGCACATTTGTTCGCTTCCCTGTAGACATGGTTGAATCTGGCCTGAGGAATCTGAGCAACCAACTGTCGGCAATTGTCCATAATAGAAGATACAATAGCATTGACTTTAGCATGCAAGGAGAGGGCATCAATAATAACTTTGGTGTCCATCCCAATTATGAATGCTTGAGCATGGAATTGTAAGCATAAAAGGAGTCCATCCCGAAGGGCCAAGAGCTCAGCCATAAAACTGCTAGCAGTCCCAATTTTCCTTGCAAAGCCAACTACCCAGTCACCATTCTCATCTTTAATTAAACCTCCTCCACCAGCCATATCGGGGTTCCCTAGGGATGATCCATCCGTATTAAGTTTGATCCATCCATTGCACGGCTTTTCCCAACGGACGCTCTTCATAATCATCCTCTTTTTGGCCAGAGCAATGCAAGCACAGTGGGTAAATTCAAAGGCACGGTCTAAGATCTCGTTAGCAATGCTAGGATTCGGGTTTTTGTTCTTGAACAAGAATTGGTTCCTGCTTTTCCAAACCAACCAGATTGCAAACAAAAAAGCTTGAAACCACGGGATCTGACCTGGACCCTGATGCTGCACAGAATTAGAATTAGCATTGGCAATGACCCTATCAGTTGATTATGTCAGGGACCGCCTTAACTTTACATTTTTCTCAAATGGAGTCAAGAGTTACAGAGTATTCTGCTTCCCCACACAATTCCATATGTTTATTCTCAAATTCAAGACCTAGTAAGAGATTTTAGAAAGTCTTCTGGAAGTGCCTTGCCAAGATCAGGAGGCACTGCCAACTCACACATGCCAGTCATTTCACACTCCTAGACACTATGATGTTTATTGCAATAAACATAATAATGTGAGGAAGCCTCGAATTCAAAAGTAGATTGCCATGTCTAATGAGCCTGTTGGAAATATCATAGATACTAAAATTGGTGAACTTTAAGATGCAGCACAACTTGGATCTGCATATTGGTAAAATTCACGCATCATTAGTGATTTCAGTTGGCATGCAAGTCAACTCATCCATATGCTGACTAATGTGATCAGATTTTCATGGTGAGCAAGTGTCCGGTATTGGATGACAAAACTTCATCTTTGATAAATGCATATGGCCCATCCCGTACAAGTTACAACCAATCTAACAAAAAGAAAAGCTTAGATCTTATAAAATGTAAATCAATAAAAAATATGACTTGAAGTGTTCAAACATTGCACAATAATGAATCTCAATCGGGAGTCAGCCACATGCATCACAATGGGACTCACCTCATACATGTCTAGTGAGGAACACAAAACTAGTGGTTCTCAGGTGTGCAAATGTTGCCAACCCAGCCGCACCATACTACCAATTTCCTAGTGAGTGACTATTAGCATTTCTCATAATAAAAAATAACCATATCCTAAGTATCTTACAAACCAAGATTCATTTGGGAACCACATTTTTGTTCTTTATTGGACATCTCCCAAAAACAAAACCCTCAATGATTCAAATGTAGGGATGCATTTACCAGACATTGAAGAATAAAGTGAATGTGCAATTCATGGAGCTGTAAACTTCTATCAAGAACAGCACAAAAACTTTTACAAACAATAATTTTCTTAATCTAACTTGCAAAAGTCACAGCAAATACCAACCAATTAGTTGCAACTTTAGAAAGAAGGGCAGTGGTTAATATACATCACTTTTAAAAGACTACAAAGGAGAGAGAGAGAGAGAGGAGAGAGAGAGAGAGTTATTTTTAAAAGTACACCAAATCATGCACAATAACCATATCTACAACATAAACCTTAGCGTACGGCTATGAATTTTAAGTAAAGAATCTCTGTATAGGACAGATTATGAAAATACCATGATAGAACTTCTAAAAAAATGCCATGAAAGAGCAGTGGCAAAGGAAAAAAGCTCCACAAAGTGAGCAAGCATCGATGAAAAATAAAAAATAAAAAAAGAACCACAAAAGGATTCCAAAAAACAACTGAGCATCAATCAAAGGTTCAAGAAGTGCACCAAAAGAAGATTGGCAGCACGGGAGACAACATGAGGATAATAGCTATATCTTTGTCAAGGTGTTCAATAAACATACTCTTAGAGTTTATATGAATATAAGAGAACTCTAAGAGAGATAGTATAATGTTTGGATGTGTATGTATGTTCACAAAAATCTCTTCAGATGAATGGTTACCATAAAATTTCGGACAAGGCTGCACCATGTACATGCTGTCGCTTTGAACCAGCATTACCTTTAAGCTGTAAGAGTTCAAACCAATGCAAAAAATATGATACCTGCAGGATCTGCAATGCAAAAGAAAATTTTCAGAAACACCAAATTACAAACAACACAGAGGTTTAGAACAAAAGCTGCTGCAACCAAGCATACCTGCAAAGCTTTCTCAAGAGCAAGATACAGGATGTGTGTATGCATCTCCTGTGCAAATTACAAGAAAAAGGATAAACTCAGATTTTTTTTTTTCTTGGGATAGGTAAAATTGAGAAATTTAAAATAGGAATCATAATTAAAGCATAGATTGAGCAGAAAACCAGACAACAAAAAGCACAGCACATTTTAACATCAGGACAGACAAACTTAAATTTCACATTAGGATGGAAAAAGACATCACATCCAAAATGAAATTAAGAGATAAATAAAAAAATATAGCACAAATTCACAATATCAACTAGAAAAGAAAAGAAAAGAAAAGAAAAACTTGATCCTTACTAACTAGGACCAGCTACATAAATCCAATTTTTATTCCATTAACTTAATTCAAAAAATGTTATCGACCTTCCTTGTTTGGTTGAAGCAATATATCTGCACAAGGATCTTATGAATAGGGTAAAACCTGCAAAATATACGGATCATTTAGTCAAGAATAACGATGTACTAATAAAGAAAGAAAGGAAGGGTACATTTCAAACAATTTTCATATGCTTAAAGTACTACCATTTGCTATACATGAATTATTGCTTTACATAGCACGCAATCTTTGTTATTTCAAACATTTTTTTCTTGACAATGAAGGGAAAGTTTCTAAAAAAAGAGCCCTTTGGAGTTGCCTCTAGAACAATGTTGATTCACCACCAGAAAATGGAAAAGAAGATAATTTTTTTAGAAATATATTTTTCTAGCGTGCAACTAAAAAGAGAGAAAAATGAAAGATGGATTTGGAATATCCTTTAAGTCCCACCAAATTTCTCTTCAAAGTAGGTGGGACTTGAATTTGGAGATTAAAGAGAAAACACGTGTCCTAATTTTCCCTCTAGTTTCTCAACATAACCAAAAGGAGAAAAGTATAACTTCATAAACTTTGATATTACCCAAAACAAAAAAGAGCCTCGTTGCATGTGAGAAACGCATGTGATGAGGCTAATAAATAGTTTAAGATTACCCTTACCTAGTCCTCACCATCCTTTTGTTTTTGTTTTGTTTTTTTTTTTTTTTTTTTTCATAATCCTAAATATGACTTTTTCTTTTTTCTTTTTTTAATCTTTTTACTTTGACAGTTTTAGAGTTATCATATTTTCTATTTTTTCCACTTGTTTCCTATGAAGCACAGGTGCGTTTCGGGATTCGGGTGCGGGTGCGGGAGCGGGTGCGGGATTCAGCAATTTCTGAAAAAGTAGGGTGCGGGTGCGGCGGGGTGCGGTGATTAAAAAATTATTAAAAATATTTATATTTATATTTTTAATATATTGTTAAACATACTTTTTTCACATTATATAAACATACACCAAATTTAAGAACAATAGTAAATAATAACTAGAATACAACTTCATTGTATAAACAATAAACTAAGAGTGTGAGTGTGAGAGCCATCAGCTATGATACCTGACAGTGAGGGGAGACGGAGAGCAAGGGAGATGAAGTGTGAAGGACTGAAGGTAGAGAGTGGGAGAGACTTGAGAGCACTAGCTTGAAGAGGCAGGGGCTGGGCAGTGGGGCGGCTGAGAGTACAGAACCAGACTAGAAAAAAAATGAAGAGAGGTTTATGGCTGCTGGGACGAGTGATCTGTGAGTGAGCTTAGGCATATAAGGGTTTCAAAATTTTTTTTACAAAACGCAACCGTTTGGCATTTTTTTTTTTTTTTTTTGGGCTAAGTAAAACGGTGCGTTTCGCACCTGTTTCTTTTTTCTTTTTTTTTGAATTTCGGCCGGTATCAGTCCGTATCGGCCGATATCGGCAGATATCGATGTTGCGCCTGATACGGACCGATTCAGGCCGAATAGGCGCGCGTCGGCCTGATTTCGCGTGCGTTAGCCCAAATCGGCGCCGTATCGGCGCGAATCGCGCAGAAAAAAATGATTTTTTATTGCCGGACGCGGCACGGACGCGCAGGCAGCGGTGTCGCCTGCGTCGCCGCGTCCGACGCGGGTGCGGCGGCCCAAACGCCGCACCCGTGCTTCATAGCTTGTTTCTAACTATTTAACAAGGACTTTTTAAGTAAATCAAAATTTGAAAAAACCAAATTGTTAGGCTAAAAATAAACATTTTCACATGTGTGAGCATGTGAATAAGTTATCAACTAGTCAGAGTGCAATAGAAGTTACCAAAATATAAGGAGTAAAGTAACTTTGGTCTACTATAAATAAAGATTAAAGGTATTATCAGGGAGACAACAAAAAATCTGACAAACTAGATTCACATACCCGGTCAACGGAAGGATAACTTCATGTTTGTGAGTGTGTTTTCTTCACATGAATTATCTAGGGATAGTTTTTTTAATTTAACTCAGGAGTTTGTGTGATTTTAATCTTTCTTATTTGTATGGACTTGAATTCTGAATTAAGATATCTACATATTGTGATTACATTGCTTGCTCCCTTATTTTTCTTGAATATTTTGTACTTTTGAAGTCCTATTAGTTTAGGCAGTGGCAGAGCCCATCAATTTGGTGCAAAGTTTTGTCTTGCAAGTAGTTCTTTTCAAGATAGTTTGTATTCTCACAAACACAAATCTTACTCTCTTTATAAGAGTAAGTGTTAAAAGTTGTTGAGTGATTGGAAGAAAGAAAAGGGAAAAAGTGGAAGCAAGAATTGGCCTCACCATTGACAACTACATCTTGTTTATTCAACTTAACGAAATGACGAACCCAATGTAAAGCTTATATACTAGACAACCCAATTTTTGGTTAACCCTAGACTAAGAATTTTTATGCTCGCTCTACAAGTAAATGCAGGGACAATAAATTTGAAATTTTTTTTTTCCATAACATATCTAATAGTAAGTATAAGTATAAATTCATCTTAAAAACAAAAAAGTAAAAATACAATTACACCCCTAGATCCCATCAAACACGTTTTGCAATTGTAACAGTTAACAATGAACAGAGGAACTAATATGATAGCTTTGTAAAAGCTGACAAAATTCCAACTTGATAATTGTATTTTTGCCCAAAAAAGAACTGTAAAAATTCATAATATATATTTCGAAAATTGTGAAATGAGTTTCACTTTCTTTTCAATTGAGAATTCTATTCCTAATATCAAACAATTAAAAAAATTACAAAAAAAAGAAGAAGAAGAAGAATTAAACGGCGTCGTTTGAGAGTGAAAGTAGAGTGTACCTTGGAAGGAACTGTAAGAGATATCAAGGCCATGGATCGGCGGAGCCATGTAGTGATCGATGGAGACGATCCGAACGCTGAAGGCGTTTGAATCCGACTGCTAATCTGCCATTGATTGTCTTCGAATTTACGGGAATGCCATGAAATTTTGCCTCTGGGAACGGAATAGGAAGAATGAGGGAAGGTTTTGAATTTGGGGATTTCGAGGGAAATTGAAAATTTATAAGCAACTTTGAAAGCTTCTGTGGCACACTATTGCGGTTGTAATCCCAGAGAATGTCAATATAGCAATTTGCACCCCACTTCTTTTGTTAAATTCTGGATAGTCCAGTTATCAAAAAAAAAAAAAAAAAAATTGCGGATAGTCAGTCCACTGCTACTCCGTTAGAATATTTTGTTCAATAGTAAATTACACTACCATTTTATGAGATTTTAGGAAATGTCAAGAGAATCCCTTTCTATATTTGAAAATTACACTTTAACCTTGTGTGATTATTATTCTTATTTGATTTCTTCTAAAAAAAATTTTAATTTCTTATTATATAATCAATCTGGTTAGATTTTTTTTTAATCATTCTAGAGGAGAATTTAATATGAAAAATACTATATTTTTAAAATATATATATGAAAAATATTATTTTTAGATTATTCTAGAAGTTGTTATAAAGTCAGGGGTGAAGCCATAAATTTTTATTTGGAAGACCAAGTTATGACACTAATATATATCAAGACAACCCCCATTAGGACAGAGCCAGGACATGAAGTTAAAGGGAGCAACTTTGCTGTTGGTTGCTTGCGGCGACTCTAGTTTTCAGTTTGGTTGCTTAATAGCTAATGATTTTTTTTTTTTTGATGTGTGCATTTAGGTATGGACAAAATTATTCTGTTTAAAATTTTTTAAATGGTCAGGTTGTTTGTTTTGAGTAAAATTGGTTGATTGAGTTTAATTGTTTCTAACTTTACTATTGGTAATTTTTGTTGTTGAAATTTTTTTGGGCGTGTTTATTTTGCTTTAGATTTTAGATCTTAAGGAAAATGCTTGAATTACAAACTTTTTTTTATAAATTATTAATGTGGTGAGTTGATATTAGTAAATAAAAATGTGATGTAAGTAATAGGCCCAAATGCAAATTAATAAAATTTTACTATCTCAACAGTTTGTAAAAATGTTATAGAAAAGTTTGTGGCTAGAGTAATACTCTTAAAAAAACCAATGATAATGTTAAGGGGTAAAGTGTGATTTTATTGAACAAAATTGCTAAAATTAGCACCCATGTACATATTAATTTTTTAAAAAAAAATCAGGGGGACCATTGCCCCCCTAGTCCAAGTCTCCCTCCTTCCCCCCCCCCCCCACACACGCTTTTTATTTACACACACACACACACATATATATATATATACATTTTTTATTTGATAAGTTATATATATACACACACCTAACCAAAAAAAGAAAGCTTAGTATTTTCAATCAAAATTATGTTTGGTGGAGTTTTCATAAAATAAAATTCATTTTTACTATTTTCATTGTAAAATTCTTAAAAAATTTCATTTTCATTACAAATTATTAAATTTTATACTAAAGTAAGTAAAAAAATATTTCAATTGAACTAATGAAATTTTCAAAAACATGAATGATCCAAAACTTGAAGGAATAAGTTAAGCTCCAAACAGATTTGATGTTATCTTGCTCTAACCCATTTTGTGGCACCTAAAGAGACATTTCATGTGCAGTTTTAGTGACAATATTTTTTTTTAATGAGTCAATAACTTGTTAATCGCCACATAACAAGTTGAAAAAGATAGATTCAAACATGTTAGGTGCCAAATTTTATCAAATTTTTAACAGACATAAGAGCACATTTTACAATAAAAAATAAAATTGAGAAAAATAAAGTTATATCTCTTTAACTGTTAGACCAATAATATTTTTTAAGAGCATCATTGGACTAATTCAAATATTGGGGGGGACTCTTATTTTTGTAGACTAAATTTTGAAAACATTAAAATGGTTATATATATATATAATTTTCAACCCTCCCCCCCCCCCCCCCCACCCTATTATATAGCTCTGCCCCTATATAAAGCTAATAATTAAGGGGTAAACAAAATTTTAATATTGATCTTGCTTGTAATTCCGGTACATATAGTCTCATTCTCCTTGAGTAAACAGTGACTGAAAAACAACCTATCTCCCATGCATTTCTCTATACCCTAAACTATAAAGTAGTCTCCTTTTGCGTCTTTAACCTAATCACTTGACTCCTGAATCTCCTCTCCTTAACGTTTCTTATGATACCCTCATTTCTTGCCTCCATGCTAACACCTTCCTCATTTTTGGCTATTGTTCACATTAGCATTTTTCATCCATCACTTAATAGTAGGGATCATTTTAACACAATGCTAAAGGTTAGGATCCAAATTTGTAATTTATCCTAATTATTATTAGTTTTGTGAGTTATATTTACTAATCACGGTTTGACATTCGGTCCATTCTTCTCTACTTAGTCCATTTTGGTATAATTTGGTCCATGTTGGTCCATTTCAATCCATTTGGTCCATTTTGGTCTATTCAATCCAATTCAGCCTAATTTAATCCATTTCAGTCCATTTGGTCTACTTCGGTCCAATTTTGTCAATTTTAATTCACTTTGGTCCATTTTAGTGTACTTAAGAATACTATTTTGAGATTTATTCTAGAAGCTATTGTAATATACCCGTCTTCTTGGAATTGAATAACAAGGATAAGGTTAGGAAGACAAGACCTAATGGGATAAAAATATAGGGAATTGGTGCTTCACCAAATGGTTTGAAATGTGTCACTTGTTGTCCAAGGAGATTCAAATTGAAGGCTTAGCATATACAATATGCTAAGATTCTAACAACGTTCACCACTCAAGATTGTTCCTTGTAGCTTAATTCCTTATTTGTAGAAGTGATTTAGTGATTTGTATTATGCTATGGTGATAGACTTGAATGCTATATATATATATATATATATATATATATTATATATATATATATATATATATATTTCTTTTTTCTTTTTTTTGACAAAAAAATGGGACTAGCGTGTGGCAATCATTAATAATAGTGTTCATGCTTATGTTATTTATTGTACACTTACATATAATTGTATATTTGTATCAATCACTATAATTATTTCATTACACTCAATAAGGCTTGTATTATTACACAAATAAATATAATTATTACAATCACTGTAAATAAATCTAGAACAAGTGGCTCTACTTGTCCTCATCATCACCTACATAAGTGCAATCCAAATTTATCACAAATCAATTTGTCCTTCTTGAGATGGCAAAATACCCAATAACTAGTCCAATTATCAATCCACAAGCATATCCTATCACAACCACTTTCCAATCAAATCCTTCTACTATTAATGATTCTTGCCTTGTTTCATAAGTTGGTGGCTCAATATATCCACAATTTTTTGACAAAGGAGAGTCACATAATCCCAAGTTTCCTCCAAAAGTGGAAACTGAAGCCTTTTCTGCCAAAAAATAAAGAAAATCACTTTGAATATCCCAACCCATTATTATATCTGGGTCAGATGAACAGACAATCTTCATAAAGTGACTCAACAAGTACTTCTGTTCAAAGAAAACCAACATCTTGCAGCCAGATATTCCATCTAGAGTCCTGTAAATAAATGAAGATTATGGAAAGCAATTAGAAATAGTGGTCTTCCATAACAGAGAAAATAACGAAGGCATCAAACAATGTTTATGGCATAGGCCTCAAAGTTGTCCAACCAACTGTAACATTCCAAGAGCCAGCAACATATATAGTCAGGTTCACAACACAACATTTGAACAGGTTATTCCAATTTTATATTACAAAATGTTATGAATATAAGAGATTAAAAAATGTGTAAGAATAGCCCGCCCACCTAAATGTAACTCAAAAACCAAAAGCGACCAACTAGTAAAAATCACAATCGTACACACACACAGTACCATGAATGTTATATAAGCAACATTCAAGCAGGGTGATACATAAGAAAGTAGCATTGCCCACTTTTCCCCTTCTTTTAGCCAAAGAAAAGGAATTGAAAGGAGAGGAAGAAAATTGATCTTCATCAAAAGAATAAGAGGGAAGATACCAAACTGAAGCAACCCCAGCCCCTAGCCTTCAAATTAAAGAGAAGCAACAAATAAATCACACTTTGTTGTGGTGTTAGAACTTATCTTCTTATCTCTTTCCAACATTTATAAAATAAAATAAAATAAAATTCTTCTTTCCCAATATTCTGTCCATTGCAATAAACATGAAGATGATTGTCTGAAATGCACCAACACCCATCTAACTTTCACCAATATTTAGGGAAAACTTTTATTTACCTTAAGGGTAAAGGCATGGGTATGGGCATTACCCTTAAGTGCCTTTAGTGGCCATGTGACATTCACATGGTTACCCCCCATTCTCAATTTCACCTAATAGTAACAAAATAAAAGTGACATTCACATATGAGTAGATTTTTCCACTTCCAAGATAGACCCATCAGCAATTGCGCTCACATTACAAAAAGTTTTAAAACATCAAATCATTCTCGTCACAAAACTAGCAATGGAAAGAAAAATTACATGAAATCTAAATCTGATTATCAACAACCATACCTCTTAAAAGCTTCAGTTTCACTACACAAAAGCACATAAAGTTCAGGAATGGAATCCGTATCATTCTAAATAGCAAAGAGGCCGAGAGCTATGACATTGATAACATCAAATCAAGGATCAAGTCTGAGATCTCCTCTATATTCTGATTGGATTATAAAATTGTAAGAGAGAATTTATTGATGGATCATTTGATCCAAAAGTAATGACAAGCATAAATAAAGTTCGAGTTCTAATTATCTAGTTCTAGAAAGCAACAAAAGTGGGAAGAAATGATTTATAATCATATGAATAATCACTAATCTCCTCCTACAATACAAGTCTCAGTATACCAAGACATACCACAATGGATTCATAATCCAATACATTCCCCAAGGAAAGAGAGAGACCATGATTAATTTGACAAGCAGGTATTGAAAATTTTCTTATCCCAGTGATACACATAAGTTATACCAATTATAAATGAATAAATAAACTAATTCCTAAATATTTGACAATACATAATTTGATAAGAAACTAATAGTTTAAAATTAGAGGTAGTGAATTCATCACCAAACAACTTCAGAAGGAAAAGAAAGTTTACTGTCATATTCCTAGAAAAGACCAAGAAGCCAAAGATTTTCTCTCTAACTCTCCCTGATCTTGAAATCCTATCAAGTTGACTTGACAA
This sequence comes from Castanea mollissima, assembly GCA_014183005.1. NCBI lineage: Eukaryota > Viridiplantae > Streptophyta > Magnoliopsida > Fagales > Fagaceae > Castanea > Castanea mollissima. The sequence continues at coordinate 10,231,926 of JACAVU010000004.1, forward strand.
TGTTGACATTGGCAAAGGTAAGATGGTGATATACCATACAAACTAAACTGATTCCGGATAAAACTCAAATATTTATCATCATAACGACTGAATTTCCAAGTGCTAAGTATGAGAAGGTAAGAATTCCTTACTTTAAAAGAACAACCTTCAAATGCAAAGTATATCAAAATCATATTGTAATATATTTATGGGTACAGAAATATGGAAGAGTATTTTGAATAATCATGGAAAACATTAAGCATACAAACCCATAAGAATGTTCTACAAAAAACATAAAGCAAAAAACAAAAATAGCCATGGGAATTTAGGTTTGAGATAACATATCTTTTGAAAATAATTTTAAAAAGTGCATCTGGCTTTGTAAAAATATCAAACATAAAAAAATGTAGTTTGATACCTCTATACTTAACCATGTCAATTGTTGTCCACCACCAACACTTGTAGGGTCCTGTAACCCACTTTGACTAAGTGGAGTAGACTTTGACTTCCCATGAGGTCCTGAAATCTAAGACAAGGCTTGTGAGGAATTAGTGCATGATATTTATTTTGCAATACCTCCTCCACCCTGGATTATTGCTGTCACCCCATCACCAAATACACTCCTTCTGCATTAAGATTTTGGGGATTTCTAGGGTTTTCATGATACAAATGCTCCAAAATAGGCTTTACATGAGATCCAAAACCAGATTCAGGCATATCATTGTTGGAATCATCAGGGAAAAAGCTTTGTGTCTTCTCACAATGATCAAGCAAAGAACTTTGTGAACTAATCAAATTCCTAGCTGAACCAGTAAAGTGTCATAGAATAGATAAGAAGTTTCTCATTTGCAAATGCAAATATTATTCTTCCCACAAAATAACATGGGTTGCTTGCGAACATTCACCCTAAAGTTACAATATCTTCCTAAAGTTTAGAACTGAGCAAGCAAACCCCTAATCTCACTGAAACTTTGGAAAGCACCTTACCATTTATAATTATCATTGAATTAACAGCAAATTAATGAACCTGAGAAGGGGAAAATGCGGAAAAGTGAAGAGAGCTTTGGTTGTATCTTTTTTTTTTTTGGCCTCGGGGGCTGGGGAGTGGTACAATAATTTGCTCCTACTTTGATGAAAATTAGAACAGTAACTGGATATTTGGAATTTTGAGTGATGTTAGGAGGTTGGTTACTCAGTTTACAGGGGGCATATGAAACTCTATAGACAGTTTAGAAATCATATAAATCACATAAATAATACTTCCTTTCAAAAGTTATGGCTTCACTAATGCTACATTGTTCCCATGAGAAGCACCTGAAAATAGAAAACCAAAAGGTAACACATTGGAAATTTTGATGAATAAATAATAGGAAGTGAATACATTTAATTAAAGTCTTTAATAGATAAATTATAAAAAAAATACTAGTTCTAGGTAACCTTTGTCATTACAGGATAGTCATCTATATACACTATCTGTAGAAAGAGGTGATAATATTGGTGTTAAGAGGTACAAGTAAGAGCCATCATTGTGACAATAAGTAAGAATGCCCAAGACAAAATAATCTGAATCAGAGCCACCAATTCTAGTGTGAATGTCCATGACTTTCGCTTCTCGACAGTCCCCATCAAAGAAAGGGAGAATACCATCCAAAATTGTCCCTAATAAGAAAAAGACAAAAGTTGGTCAGACATATTATACAACATGCACTACAAGATGAGATCAATCACCACTAACCCTTACCCCCCCCCCCCCCTCCCCAAAAAACATAAAAAGTAGAAAATGATCTTCTTCTTCTACTTTTTTTCCTCTATACCAAAGGATCAATAAGAAAAGAATTTGGAGGAATTGCACGCAATCTAGAAATAAAAGGTGATACCTGATGATCTGTCAAAATTAAAGATGGTAAGTGTAACTCAAGCAATTTCAGATGCCCTATTTGTCTAGTCTGCAATGGGGCGTTCCTTGCAAAAGGTCATGCCAATTAGTTCTATATATTTTTCATGAGTGTTGACAACTATGGATTCTGAGCTGCCAAGTCTAGATAAAACAAAATCCCCTACTTGTTTTCCACGAACACAATTATGATTTTGCAGATCCATTGAGTCAGTTAGGGAATTTGTGCCCGAGAGATTCTCAGGCCCTCAAAGTCAATCAAGTCAGCAATTGAATCAAGAAAGTCTTGACACTCCTGAGACTTGCTCTCATAATCCATATTAGCCTTCCCCAGCACCTTATCAATGGCAGGCAACAAAGGACTCATAATTTATTTCTTCGGTAGCTTGAGATGTGACTAGCCACTGTAGAAGATTAAGGACTTCCTTATCTACACATTGAATACAGCACATGGATTATAAGAACACATGACAGATGTCTAGTAAATTTTGTACACCATTTCACCTACCAAACAAACACAATTGTGGTACAATTACATTTGTTCTAAATATCTCAGTCTGAGAGAGAGAGAGAGGCACACACACACACAAGGGGGGGGGGGGGGTTTAAGAAAACACTTAGAAGAAACTAAAAGGCATTCAAGACAGTATTGCAGCTTCAGTGTCCGACACCATAAAATAGCGAAGGACCCATCATATCACATGATCAAAAGAAAACTTATGCTTAAAAGTGAAAAGGCTGAACATCCAAGAGGATAAACATGCAACGTCATGATAAATTACCTTTGGATCTAATGTTTCAGTAATTGCTGATGACCGCATTTACTCAACCTCAAGACAATGGTTCAATACTTGTATTTCTCCCTTCAATGAGTATTGGACCATCTTCTTCACATATTGAAACTTGTGGTGACAAAGATTCAATTATTTCTTTTTCTTTAGCATTCTTCAAAGGTTTTGCATCTATATTGTTAGGGGTAACATGTCCAAGTCCAACCAAATTTCCCTCATCATTGATGATGTCATTGACTGCTTTAACTTTACATTTTTTTCTCAAATGGAGTCATAGGAAAGAGTTTTCTACTTCACCACAAAATTCAATAAGTTTGTTCTCAAATTCATTACTTAGTGAGAAAGTTTTAAGAACATCCTGTGGAGGTGGTTTGCAAGATCAGGAGGCATTATCGCCTCATGCATTCTAGTCCTTCATGCCCCTAGAACACCAAGGAGAAATTCATCAAATGACTGAACAATATAAAATGTCAACAAACTCTTAAAAAGCAGGAAATGGATATGACTAAAACTGACCTCCAATATTGGTACAAGTGATTGAACCATTTTCACCTCTGAATTTGTGAGAGGGATGAATAATTTTTTTTTTTTTTGATAGGTAGAGAGGGATGAATAATTTTTAAACAGCTGGTTATGAGAGTCTGCAAAACTCAAAAGATCAATTCTCACATTAACCTATGAAGAGAATCTTAAAAAACTTAGGTCACATAACTACAAAGTCAAACAAATCGTCTATGGAAGCATCCCCCTTAAGTTCAAAGACACTTTGACGTCTATTGCAATAAATGTCATGATGTGAGGAAGCCTCAAATGCACTAGGAAATTAACATATCCAATCAATTGGAATTGTTGACAATATCCAAATTGGTGAACTTAAAGATGCATCACAACTTGGGTCTGCCTAATGGTAAATTCACACATCATTGATGGTTATCACATAATTATGAGCATCAAACAAATATTTACGACCATCCCAAAAGCATTTGGCATAGACATGAGAGGAAAAGATAACCTGGAAATCAGTAGGCATGCATGCAAGTCAACCTATCCATATGATGTTTATACTGACTAATATAATCAGATTTCCTCGGTGAGAAAGTGTTTGCTACTGGATGACAGAACTTCATCTTTGATAAATGCAACCAATTTCCCACCAACTCTACTCTACTCCATCTAAACTAGCAATAACAATAAGAGTAAGTATAATCTTAAAAACAAAAGGGTAAAAATACAATTAAATTAAATTTGTAATATTGGTTTGTTAAAGTTCTTGTTTTAGTCCTACTATCCATTGTGGTTTGAAAACACTGATAACTCTTAAAATGACACCATTTCATGTTTGAAGCATTAGACAATGAGTTACATCAACATTGTTTTAGAAAAATTAAAAGTGGTTTTCTATTCACAATGGACAGAAGAACTAAAATGACAGTTTTGTAAAAGTTGAGAAACTAAAATGACAAAATTTGTACTTGGTAATTGTATTTTTGCCCAAAAAAATGTATATTAATAATATATATTTAGAACCTACAATGAAATCAAAATCAATATATCATATTCTAAGAAGCCAAAATTGTGAAATGAGTTTTAGTTCCTTTTCTGAATTCTATTCCGAATATTAAACATTCAAAAAAATTACAAAAAAAGAAGAAGAAGAATATATGGCGTCGTTTGAGAGGGATAGTAGAGTACCTTGGAAGGTGCTATAAGTGATATCAAGGGCACAGATAAGCAGGGCCATGAAGTGGTTGATGGTGACGATCCATATTATTACACACATAGATACAATTATTAAAATAACTACAAATCTAGAGTAACTGCCTCTACTTGTCTTCATCTTCAACTACGTAAGTGCACTCCAAAATTTCTCACAAACCAAACTGTCCTTCTTGAGGTGGTGAAATACCCAATAACTAGTCCAATTATCAATCCACAAGCATATCCTATCACAACCACTTTCCAATCAAATCCTTCTACTGTTGATGATTCTTGGCTTGTTTCATAAGTTGGTGTCTCATTATTTCCACATTTCTTAGGCAACGGAGAGCCACACAATCCTAAGTTTCCCTCAAAAGAGGAAATTTCAAATGTCCAAAATTGTCCACCTTGTGGAATTGGACCAACAAGTTGATTGTGAGACAAGTTTAAATATTCAAGAAATGTAAGACCTATTAGTTGTTGAGGGATTTCACCTGAGAGCTTGTTTTGAGAAAGATCCAAAGATTCAAGCGCAGTTAGGTTCCCTAACGATGAAGGGAAATGGCCCATGAAGCTATTGCTCGATAAATTGAGTACAATTAGTCCCTTTAAGTTTCCCACACTATTCGGAATTTCTCCATAAAACCTATTATTGGAGAGATCAATAGCCGTGAAGATGGTCAAGATCTTTACCAAAAATATTTCTATCCCCTTATTCACCACTGTCATTGAGTCTTCATAATAATAATTTGGTTGAATTCTCATGTATTCTGGTTGTGCTTTATCTTTGGCAGGAACCATTTGTATTGCATTCCAAGTTCTAAAGTATTCTGAAGGTAGCCTACCAGAGAAATTGTTGTGAGAGAGGTCGATGACATGCAACTTGGAAAAGCCAAACTTGGTATGAGGATTCCAAATAGGGCCATGGAATCGATTTGCATGCAAGACAAGAATCCGTAATTCTGGCAAAGACTGTAACCAAAAAGGGAATGCATCAGTCATGTTGTTATTTCCAAGATTTAGGACCCCCAGCATTTGACACTGCACTAAGGATCGTGGAATCTTCCCCTGTATTTGGTTGTGACTGAAGTCCAATGTCATCAACGTACATCCTTTTATGAATGTTTCAGGCATGCTTCCTTGAAAGCAATTGTTCCTCATATTCAATACTGAAAGAGAGCTGCTTAAGTGACCTAAACAGTGTGGAATGTGACCATTCAACCGGTTGTTAGATATATCAAGGACTCGGAGGGAATTCACGTTGCAAATCATTTGAGGGATTTTTCCGGTTAGATTATTGTTTGAGGCAAAAAAATATGTTGTAGACAATGGGGGAATTGGGAGTGACCCTTGCAACATGTTGGAACGTAGATCTAAATATTGAATGGATTTCCAAGGAAGAACTTTTAGTGGTTGTTCAAAACTGCTAAGATGGTTAAAAGAGAGATTCAGGAATTCCAATGTCCCTTTTCCAACATTCCAAAACCATTCGGGTATTTTACCTTCAATTTTGTTGTTGGAAAGGTCTAATGTACTCAATTCATTTTGGGCTTTTAGGAAATCAGGGAATTCACGCAAATTGCAAGAAGACAAATGCAAATATGAAAATTTGTGGTGGGTTGAATTGATATTTTCTTTTGAAATCGACAAATTGTTACCTGAAAGATCAAGAGATTGAAGCTCTTTAACCTGGAAGAATATGTTTAACTCCATCTTGTCCTTTAGGTTGATCGAAGAAAGATATAGCTCTCGTAGCTTAGTGAAATTGGAAATTGACCTAGGAACCGGTCCATCCAATTTGTTTCCACTCAATGACAGGACATTTAATTGTGATGAAGAGATATTTTGGAATTGGAGAGGGCCAGTAAGCTGATTTTGATCTAAATATAGTACAGACAATGAAGGCATTGTATACAAAACCAAGGGGATAGCCCCTGTGAGTGAGTTTTGATACAAGTCAAGGAAAGACAAATTAGTAAGTCTACTTATTTCCAATGGGATTGACCCTTTCAATTGATTTCCTGATATTTCTATTCCAATGAGTTTGGTAATATTTGTCAGTAAAACTGGGAACTTGCCTTCAAAATTGTTATATGAAAGGAGTAATTCTTCTAGTTGTGTAAGATTTTCTAGTGAAGGTGGTACTTTCCCAGAGAAAAGGTTATTTTCAAGATCTAGAAAAGTGAGTTTTGCAAGATTTTTTAATGTGGATGGAAGCTGGCCATGAAAATTGTTAGATGAGAGGGAAAGAGAAATAAGCTGTGATAGGTTCCCAATAGAAGGGGGAATTTTCCCTGAAAATTTACTATAACCAAGATCCAAATAATTCAAGGACTCAAGCTTTCCGATTGAATCGGGCAGTTTCCCAAGAAAATTTGCACTAGAAAGATCCAAATGGCTCAAGTGTTCAAGGTTGCCGATTGAATTGGGTAATTCCCGGGAAAAATAGGTTTGAGAAAGATCCAAAAAGTTCAAGGACGTAAGTTTCCCAATTGCATCGAGAAATTCCCCAGAAAAATTCGTGTAGGAAAGACGCAATTGCTTTAGGGAACTACCAAATCGAAAATTGGGAAGAAAACCAGTGAGAATGTAGTTACCTGACACATCAATGGCTTGTATCTTGGGCAATAGGAAAATATTTGAGGGAAATTCGCCAAGCAAATTGCAGTAACGTAGAGAAAGAGATGTCAAGGAAGACAAATTTTGAAGGGATTGAGGCAGTGACGATGAGATGTTCACAAAGTCTAGATGAAGTTCTCTCAAATATGTCATGTTCTGGACAAGTGCTTCAAGATCAATTCTTCTGAGCTTCAAATATTTATAATGATATTCAGCACCAACAAAGTAATAAAAGTAATTGAAAGAGAGATCAAGTGAAACCAAATTGGAGAGCCATAAAATTTCCGACGGGATTCGGCCCTGTAAGTTAGAACGAGAGAGGTTAAGATGGGTCAACCTCACAAGTTGCCCAAACTCAGATGGGACTGTGGTGGAGGAAGAGAAGTTGTTGAGGGCAAGGTTGAGTTTTCGAAGATGACGCAACCTGAAGAGACTGCTGTTAGACTTGAGAGGCCCATAAAGCCAGCTGTTGCTGAGGTCTAAGCCAATGACGTGGCCATAGTGTGCATCGCATGTGACCCCATCCCAGCTGGAACAACAATCACTATCTGCCTTCCAAGACTTCATCTTTGAATATGAAACACCATAGTAATAGGTTCTCTTTTCCACAAATTCTTGTCTTAGTTGAAGCAAAGCAGAGCTCTGTTCAGGGAGGCAACGTTGTTGAGAGGAAGTATTAGAAGTGGTTTGAGAATGTGAAATGAAGAACAAACAAGAGGCAATAAGGAATAAGGGCAGGTATTGATTGATTTTCCCCATGCTGAAAATCTTGACAGCAGAGGAAGTAAATGGAAAATTGGGTGGCTTAAGTGTTATGAGCAGATAAAGAATTAATGATATGTGAGGATATTTATACACATACAGCAACAAATTGAAAGGACTAAGCTAATTGGATATTTATATTATTTTTTGTGGTCTAAATGGAATTGGATTTCAAGGCTTCAAATACATTGATTTGAAAGGTCTGAAATAATTGAATATATGAGTCATCAGTATTGACTGAAATTGCTTTCTATACACGGTTGTGAAGTTGTTCATCTGAAAAATGTTACAAATATCAAATATGACCAGCTTTTGAGTGATAAACATTAACAAATGTTACTAATATAAAAAAACTCTCTCCTCGTGACTCTACAAATTTAGTAATTGAAGCGGTTTGCAATAGTTGCATATTAGAGTCAGGATTGTTTTTTTTTTTTTTGGCATTAAAACGTTTTAAAATTTTTGAAAGCCATACTTCTTCAATTATCTGTTTCAAATATGATTTTTATTTTGTCAAGTGTTTTATACTTTTATAGCTCATTTAGCACTTTTATGTAAGTTTTAATTTCATAGTTTGCTCACTTGGTCATGATTTTTTCCAATAAGAAGTCTAAAATTTAAGTCGTACTTTTAAACACAATTATCTGTTGAAAATATGTTTTTTTATTGGTTGTCAAGAGTTTTATAACTCAATTGACACTTCTTTGAGTTAAAAAACTTTTTGCAAATTTTTTAATTGAGACATGCTAACGAGTGCCTTTAGGACTATGATTAACAATCTGTTTTAGGAAAGTTTTGATACCACTTTTATATGAAATAGAAAAAGCTATCAAAATATTAAAAAAAAAATTTCCGTAAAAACTTTCTTTAAATGGATTATTAACCATTACCCTAAGGGCATCCGTTAACATTTCCCTTTTTTAATTATATAATTTCACGGAATTTCTAATTTGCAGGTTGCTCACTTTTTCAAGATCATATTAGAGCATAATCCTTTCATATCTGGTTCTAAGGTATTTTAAGGATTTCAAATTAATCTGCATGCTATTAAAAGATGCATTACAAAAGCATGTAATAAAGAAATATTTTAGATGTACCTGTGTATATGCACAGGTTTACACACTAATTGATTATAATTTAAGCTTACAGCCTTACTCAATATTATTAACATTTCTACGTATTTTGAAAATCTAACCGTTAGATTGTATGTTCTTTACAAACTTAATATACATGTCAAATTTTGTGTCAATTAGATATAATTTACTATAGGATCTAATATATTATATTTTATGCATAATTTTAAACTACAAAAACTTGCAATTTAAACAATTTATTGATGATATAGTTATTGATCTTTAATTTTTTAGAAATTTTGCAAGCATAGAGGATATAAGAAAAAAAATGTAATCCAATAGTGGATTTGTCAAAATTCACCTCCAATAAAAATATATTGAGTAAGGTTATAGCCTTAAGTTACAACAAATTTTGTAACTAAACTTTGTCCGTAATAGAATAGGAAGTTTCTTCTTATTAGTTTTTTTCTAATCCCATCAGTAATTTCATTTAAAATGAATAAATAGTGAGTGTAAGAAGATAATATTAATACGAGAATTAATCTCCTTTTTCCCTCTCCCATAGGACCAAAACTCACTTATCTGAAAATATTGGAACCAATAGTAAAGTGTGAATAATAAGTAGATAATATTGGAAGTAATAATGAACAACACTACACAAAAATAATGTAGTTTTTTAGTCATCATCTATAGGTAACATCAGTCAAATGCTATCTCTATCTAAAATTTTGGCAGACAATAACTTTTCCAACAAAGTCTTTTAGACAAAAGTTTTGAAGATGTGATGTGACCTCACTTAATTTTCTTGGAAACTTCTTCCCATATCAATTGAATTTGCTAACAAAAATATTAACAAATAATAAAATAATAGAAGAGATTTTACTAATAGATACCTTTATGACATTTATTAATAAACTATTTTTTAAAAAAAAATTATGAAAAAAATAAAAATATAACTAATTTTTTTTAATGTTATTTTAATTTCTCATAATTTTTTTCTAAAATAATTGATTAATGAATGCTCAAAAAGAACCCATTAAAGGGATCATAATATAAGTTACTATGTATATCACGTTATGAAAGCTAGGTTGACTAGCTTTTCTTCTACCTCTCAAGGATAATAATATGCCTTTATGGTCCCTTTCAATCAATTTATTAAAATGTTGCATCGACTTGCTTTTATAGTCAAAGTCTCCTACACAATTTTCTAACCCTAATTTTGGTTCCTTTGACGGGTTGTCCACTATTTGTAAAACATATAACACACCCTATGCATTTGGTACAAAGATACTGTAGTGTATGTTCAAATCCTTTACGGGTGTTTGGAAGAGTAGTTTAAGTTATATTGTCTGGGTGTTTTTGATATACGTGTAGGTGAAAAAGTGTATAAGAATGTGTATAATGTTGTTTAAAATATGTAGAAATGTGTTAAAACTATGCTGTCAAACACCTCCTTAGTATCTAAAAAAAAAAAAAAAACCATGCTATAACCGTAATATTGAGAGATTAAATGATAATAAAAGATAAAAAAGGACTTCAAGATTTATAGTTTCGAAAAATGCATGCCACCGATCATCATAATTAACTTCAATGACATGATGTTGGGAGATTCTTATCTATATATTGTTGTTTATGGACATTTATGCTGGGAGGTGCTTTAGGCTCCTTATGAACATTTAGGGGTTGTTTGGTAGGGTGGTTTAAGCAATATTTTTCAGTTTTTAAACAACATTACACATTTTTTCACACACTTTTATACCCACACGTATTTTCAAAAAATACAAATAACGTTACCAAACGGCCTCTTATCTTTTTGGAACTACAGTGAGTGTATTTAGTCTAGAAAACAAAATAAGTTACAAAATAAGTTGTATTTGAGTTCAATTAATTTTTACCCAGTACACTATCATACAATCACATACTAACCCAACATTCTTTTTTAAACTAGAAAATGCCATATGGTGTCTTATAATAAGTTTTGATAGAATTAAATTCTAAAAAATAATAACCGGTTATGAATTATATATCTATAATTCTCTTACTCTTATCTAATTCATATTAACTATTTTTTTTAGAAGAATATATTAACTATTCTATAAATAATTTCTCAAAAAAAAAAAACTATTCTATAAATAAGTTTTTTTACTCTGGCTTGTTCCATTCAATTGTCATCAATGGTTCTTAACTTCTCATACAAGATTTAATAATTTTTATCTTATTATTTAGCTTGCTTTCATATTCTATCAATATTTCATGATGGAAGGTCACTTAAGGTTATCTATCTATAATCAATATAATAAAAGTTTAAAAATCATGGTTATCATAAGTAGATATCTCACCTAATTGTTTTTCATTATTACTTTTTATTTTTATAGATATAATAGAATTTAAATTTATAGTATTCACTTTATGATAAATTTTTTCTATAATCAAGTCAAGACACTAATTAGTTTTGATGTAAGTGAAATTTGAACCACAAATCTATTATTCGCCTAACAAGAAATTTTACCCGTTGAGTTAATTAGATCCCACACTCTTAACTAATTCTAAGGTATACTTCTTTTTATAATAGTTTTACCATTGAATTTGATTAACAGTTCTTGATATACAATTTTTTTTCAATTTATGAAACATTTAGAGATATTATCTTTTAAGATATATATATATATATTCCATAAATTCATGATTAAAATCGTGCCATGCCCGCTGGAATTTTTTTTCCAATGCAGTGAACTAGAATTCAATTCATAAAGATAGAGAGAAACGTGAATAACACTGCACAAAAGTAGTCATTTTGATTACCAGTATGAGAAGATAATAGTAAAACAATGAACCAACGTGTATAACACTGCGACAAAGTAATTCTAAACAAAGTTTGATAGTCAATTATGCCCAAATTGATTACTACCTTGCATTTTCCTTTTCCACTTTCTACCTTCAAGTATTTCAATGCATTCATTCATTGTGGTCGACAGACTAGTTTTCTAATCAAAGTCTGAAATGTGAAAACCATTTATTCTATTTTAATTTACGCGTGAATCTTGTAGTCAAAAAGCTTCTTCTTTTTTTTTTTTTTTCTTTTTTTTTTTTTTTTTTTTTCTCTAAATCGAAAAATTGTAAACCTTTGATCTTTGGAAAAGATAGAGATTGAAGCAAAGCAACACTATTTCACAATTGGTCAATGAAAGAAAGTGAAAGAAAAAGAGGGAGAAACTGTAAAGGAAAATTCTGAGAAAAGAAACAGAGAGCTTTAGAGAGAGATCTGTAAAAACTGAATATCATTCTATAGTTCCAAACACTCACACCGATTCACTAATACATTAATAACACCATAATTAAAACCCTATAACAGAATTTTCCACATGCTCCACTGTATCTGTAACAGACTTTTTGGAAACCAAAGGCTATGTAGTTTGGGAAGACACCGTTTGGTGTTCTTTTGCTTGATAATCACTAAACAAAACGTCAGCGTTTAGTTTAGTGTCAACGCGTGTGCCACACTAAACTTTAGTGTTGGCACGTTAGTGCAAATCTGAAGGAGATAAGAGCATTCTCAGCAGTGAAGCTAAATACCTATATAGCTATTTTAGCTTCACCAAAACACAAAAAATGCTCTACATCAATGCATGTAAAGCTAAAAAATTTTAGCTTCAAGCTTCTGTATGAAGCTACTTTTGGCTTCATACGGAAGATGAAGCTAAAATTTTAAAATATTTTTTCAATTTATACACATATTAAAATAATACTTCTTTACTTATTTTTTTTATTCTTTATTTCTTTTCTCTTTCTGCCTGGAAAAACAAGAAGCAACCTGTGTCCTTGCTAATCAGTATTCCCAGCCTAATCAGCATCAGAATATCCAGCTACGACATCATTTGTGTCCTTGCTGTACCACACACCAAAGTTGGTAGTAGTTTTGACATACTTTATGATTCTTTTAAGAGTAATCATATGTGACTCTTTGGGATTAGCTTGATATCTAGCACACACCCCCACACTATAACTAATGTTAGTCTACTAGCAGTAAGGTAAAGAAGACTACCTATCATGTTCTATAAAGTGATGAGTCTACACTTTTACCTAGCAAGTCAACAATGAGTTTAACATTTGGCTCATAGGGGTTCTAACCAAGGAAGTCAATACGTATCGGAGGCTGTACCGGTTTGGCTACCGGTACGATATATTTCAGATACCGGTTAATACTGATGTACCGTTTCGGGCTTACCACTATTATATATATATTATATATATATATATATATATAATATATATATATATTATACACACACTACAATCTCTAGAATCATGTTGAGAAGCATATATATTTCACTTATATTATAGTAAATATAAAAATTTATCATAAAACATTACCTTATTCAAAACAATTATTCATAGTTTTAGACTTTAGTATCATTAAAAGGAAAAAAAAACACAATATAAAAAATAGAAAGCTTAGTTGTTCATTGCATACTAAGAAAACATATAATACTAATAAGTTAATATAATTAAGTTACCATTATGCCTTTACAAAAATTCAAAAATTACAAAACTAAAAAAAAAAAAAACTTTTTTCTGTACCGGCCGGTACTGTCCAAAATTGGCCGGTATGACCGGTATTTTTTCCGGTTCAAAATAGAAGTGTATCGGTACCGGTACACTGGCCGGTATGGTATGTACCGGCCGGTACTGGTACGGTATCGACCATCCTGGTTCTAACAGAACTAGCAGATTCTAAACCAAACTTTTTCACAAGATTCTTCGCATATTTAGATTGAGAGATGAATATACCAGAATCTTGTTGACAAATCTGCAATCCAAGGAAGTGGGACAACTCCCCAATTGTGCTCATCTCAAACTCAGCCTGCATGAGTTTTGAGAAGTCATGAGCAAGTTCATCCTTGGTGGATTCAAAGATGATGTCATCAACATAGACTTGAGCAACCATCAGTTTGCCATCTTCCCTCTTGATGAAGAGAGTCTAATCAGCATTTCCTCTTGTGAACCCATGTGACACTAAGTATTGAGTTAGCCGATCATACCAGGCTCTAGGTGCTTGTTTTAAACCATAAAGTGCCTTCTTGAGGTACAACACATGATCCGGAAAGTGTGGATCGATGAATCCTTTTGGTTGAGCCACATAAACATCTTCTTTAAGTAGTCCATTCAAGAAAGCAGTCTTTACATCCATCTGGTAGTCTTGAACTTTAAGTGACTAGCTAAGGCACGGAGAATTCTGATGGACTCCGTGCGAGCAACTGGGGTAAATGTTTCATCATAGTCTATTCCCTCCATTTGTGAGTATCCTTGAGCTACAAGTCGAGCCTTGTTGTGGATCACATTTCCCTCCTCATTAGTCTTATTGCGGAATATCCACTTTGTGCCAATGACGTGCTTACCCTCCGGTCTAGGAACTAAAGTCCAAACATCATTCTTCTGAAACTGAAGTAGTTCATCATGCATTGCTTCAACCCAACTTTCATCCAGAAGAGCTTCCTCAACTTTAGTTGATTCAACCTGTGACAAATAACAAGAATAAGACACAAAGTTAGCAACAAATTTATCAACTGTACGTTTCCTCAATGTGAGCTCATTCATGTTTCCCACAATGACTTTTGGAGGATGATTTAATTTAATCCTGGAGGAAGTTCCTTTTTCTTCATGAGATTCAGAATTTGGTGAAGTAGGCATATCTGCTGACTCTTCCACAATACTTGGAGTACCGAGAGTACTTGGAGATGTGGGCTCTTGTTCAAGGATTTCTTGAACTTCCCTAGGTTCAGGAGGAAGAATTTCATTAGGAAGTTCCTCATTAACTTTCACAGAACAAGACTCTGAAGACTCCTCAATAACAACATTCACCGTTTCCATAACCTTCATAGTTCTTTGTTATATACTCGATAAGCCTTGCTTGTAGAGGAGTATCCCAGAAATATTCATTCATCGCTTCTAGAATCAAACTTTCTCACATTCTCTTTATCCTTTAGAATGAAACAAGTACTTCAAAAGATTCTGAAATATTTCACATTCGGCTTTCTTCCTTTCCATATGACATGCAGTGTTAACCGTATGACCGTATGACATGCAGTGTTAATGGCTTCTCCCCACAAGTTTCTAGCCACATCCTTACTGTGCATCGTGGCCCTTGCCATCTCCTAAATAACCCTATTCTTTCTTTCTACTACACCATTCTGCTGAGGAGTAATAGGAGCAGATAATTCTTGAGATATACATGATCTCGTGCAAAAGGACTCCATATATGTTCTTGAAATCTTTACCATGGTCACTTCGAATTCGGTCAATTTTTAGGCTCTTTTCATTATGTAGTCTTGTGCATAAAGCTTCAATGTGCTCAGGAGCATCAGACTTGGATCGAAGAAGAATGACTCAAGTGTACCTAGTAAAGTCATTTACCACAACCATGATGTATCTCTTACCTCTAAGAGACTCGGTTCTAGTTGGACCCATAAGATCCAAATGTAGTAGCTCCAATGGTCTAGATGTAGCTAATGTCTGAGTGTCAGGATGCTTAGCTTTCGTCTGTTTCCCAAGCTGACATGGTCCACACACCACATTACACATTCTACTAAGCTTTGGTATCCCTAAAACTGATTTATGCTTAGATACAATAGAAAGATGTTTGTAATTAGCATGTCCCATCCGTTGATGCCATAGATCTTCATTTGACAATCGAATGCTATTGCACACAATATCTGCATCAGGAACCAATCCATAACAGTTGTCTAGAGTGCGAACACCACTTATGAGTTTCTTTCCAGACTCATCCATGACAAGACACTTTCCCTTGGAGAATAGTACCATGAAGTTTTGATCACATATTTGACTTATACTTAGTAGGTTCACCCTCAGGCCTTCCACATAAGAACATTTGCAATGTCTGGTAGTCCAGGCAGAGAGATAATTCCTTTCCCTTTTATTTGTGATTTGCTTCCATCACCAAAAGTGACATTGCCACCTTTCTTAGATTCGAAGACCTTGAAGAGAGATCGGTCTCCAGTCATGTGTCTTGAGCAACCGCTGTCAAGGTACCACAAGCACGTGTCCATAACTTTAAATGCGGACTTCATCATAAAACACACTTCGTGCTTAGATGACAGATCAGTGGGAATGGTGTTTTCTCTCATCTGCCTTTTTCGAGCTAGGCCTTTAATTTTCACTCTTCTCTGACAAACTCCTTTGCACATTTTCATTTTGAGACAGTCTAGTTTCTTCTTGTTCAAATTGAGATCTTTTCCAATAGTCATCATAAGAGAATTTAAATAACTTTTAGACTTGTATTTTCTGAACCACTCAAACAAATAGAGATTAAAAAAAAAGATGTATTTGAAAACAAAGATCTCTTCAAGCCGGTTACAGCCATGACAACAGAGGTCAATGAATCACACAACAAAGATTAAACCCTAATCAGAGTGTGCCTGCTCTAATACCACTTAATAGGTCACAAACGTATTGATCCCTAGTGACGGATTAAGTTGATTAATTAGCCAAGTTATTAATTAATCAAATTAACATGCAAAGCACGTGGTAGCACAAACAAATCACCAATTAAACTAAGTATGCAGTGGAAATTAAATAATACGGTGATTTGTTTATAAATGGGAAAAACCTACACGGCAAAAACCTCACCGGGTGATTTTAAGGTCATCACTCTCGAAATTCCACTATTATCACAACACGAGGTTACAAGTAAAGGAATCCCAAGTACCTTACCAACCTACAGTTGAACCCTTACCGTAATACCCAATTAGACTTGTTTTGTAGTGACAATTTCTCCTTTTGATATGTGAGGATATTTATACACACAACAACAAATTGAAAGGACTAAGCTAATTGGATATTTATATTATTTTTTGTGGTCTAAATGGAATTAGATTTCAAGGGCTTTAAATACATTGATTTGAAAGGTCTGAAATAATTGAATCTGAGTCATCAGTATTGACTGGAATTGCTTTCCATGGTCCATGCACGGTTGTGATAACATATTAAAGAGTTCTTTATATTTAGAAGGTTTTTAGATTAAAAAGTTCCTTTATGTAACCATAAAAATATGAAGAGTACAATACTTTTTATAAACAGAAAAACAAATTCCCTCTAACATTTAATATTTAGTTGATTTTTTTGTAACTAAATTCCTTCCTTCGTGTTACATTCCGGTCACTAAATTATAATTTTAAACTAACAAATTTTGATTTTTAAAAATTCTGCTATCTATATAGCCTTTTGATCTTGATTTTGCTTGTTAGCTTCCTGCAATCAGACTATGATTTAAATTATAATGCTACATAAACAAACAAACAAACAAACAAACAAACAAAAATTTCTTTCAATGGCCAGACTCTGTAATTTGGTTAGAGTTCTCTTACTCAAATAAAATTATATCTTTTATATCAAAAAAAAAAAAAAAACTTTCAATGGCATTCCAAATCAATGCCCATGATTTCATGTTCAACCACATCTCAGAGTGGTTATTCTATCAAATAAGAAAAATTAAAGGAACTGTACATCATACTAAGATTATGACATGTGAGACACAGGATAAATATCAAAGAGTCTGTAAAATAAGAAAATATAGAACACGTCATGAATCATGATAGCCAGATTCTATTGACTTGACTAGCTTTTCTTCTACGTTTAAAATACAATAATGTTTCCAAACAAACAAGATAAAAATGTCTCCTGACACACAAATATTATAGATTGAGCCATTCAAAGATTACAAATTATTTTATTATATTTTTACCACAACTTTAATATGGCAAATTTTGAATGGTTAATTATTACTTACACATATATTCACAATTTTTTTTTTACCAATTATACTCTGTCACGTTATAATTGTGACAAAAAATTATGAAAAATTATGTAGTCTTAGACTTTTTCTTATAAATTTATAAAGGATAACGTTAGCAAGGGCTTTTTAGGGAAATTGTTAATAGATTGTGCTTACGCCCATTGTTAATAAACTAAATGAAAAAAGTGTTGACAAAAGTTTTATTAAATATATAAAAAGCTGTCAATAAAATTAATTGGGCAAATTACAACTTACCTACTTATAATTTGGTTGAAATTTAAGTTGCTTACCTATGGTTCAAAATATGACACTTTACCTACCTGAAGTTTGATTGAAATTTAAGTTGTCTACTTGTAGTTTGAAATTCCATGATAAAAGTGTTTTGTTAGATTTTTTTTTAATCTTATTTGATCTTGTATTTTTATGTTTTTTGTGTTTTTGGAAGAGGAAAACATAAAAGTGGAGCAAAATTACATGTTTAGCCTTGTTTTTAACAGAGATGGATTATGAAAATCTAATTGAGTTAACCTCACGTGAATAAAGTATAAAATTTCATTTGTAATTACATCATTTGTTATGTCTATATATGTTGATTTGAACCTCATCTTTCACTTCTCTTTCTCTCACCATATACCTAAAAAATAATAATAATAATTAAAAATAATGTCCTCTGAAAAATAAAAAGAACCAAGAACATTGTAGTTTAGCTACAACTTTCTATCCTTCTCCCCTCAAAAGAAAAGAAGAATAAGAAGAGAGGATTATTTGTAACGGATTTTTGAGTGATAAACATTAACAAATGTTACTAATATTAATAAGTATTCTCGGTGTAATGGACCTAGGCATTACAAATGCCAAATAAATATTTTTCTCAAAAGGCTTAAGAATTGTTGTTTTTATTTAAAAGTAATTTTAGCGGTGGCATTTTTTGATTGTTAAGGTGACAAAATATCCTATAAAAAAAACTCTTTCCTCGTAACTCTACAAATTTAGTAATTGAAGGGGTTTGCAATAGTTACATATTAGAGTTAGGATTTTTTTTTTTATTAGCATTAAAATTTTGAAAGCCATACTTCTTCAATTATCTGTTGCAAATATGATTTTTATTTTGTCAAGTGTTTTATACTTTTATAGCTCATTTAGCACTTTAATGTCAGTTTTAATTTTGTAGTTCGCTCACTTTGTCATGATTTATTTCCAATAAGAAGTCTTAAAGTTTAAAAGCCATACTTTTAAACACAATTATCTGTTGAAAATAGGTTTTTTTATTGGTTGCCAAGAGTTTTATAACCCAATTGACACTTCTTTGCATTACAAGACTCTTTGCAAGTTTTTCTTTGCATTACAGGTTGCTCACTTTTTCAAAATCATATTAGAGCATAATCCTTTCATATCTGGTTCTAAGGTATTTTAAGGATTTCAAATTAATCTGCATGTTATTATAAGATGCATTACAAAAGCATGTAATAAAGAAGTATTTTAGAAAATGCAAACAATTAACAAAAGAAATTAACAAAAGGACAAAATTTAGCTATAAAATTGGTTATAGTCTAAGGCTACAACCTTTCTCAATATCATTAACATTACTACATATTTTGAAAATCTAACCGTTAGGTTGCATGTTCTTTACACTTTTAATACACATGCCAAATTTATTGTCAATCAAATATTATTTACTATAAGATCTAAAAGATTATATTTTTATGCATAATTTTAAACTATAAAAACTTGCAATTTAAACAATTTATTGATGATACAGTTATTGATTTTTAATTTTCTAGAAATTTTGCAAGCATGGAAGATATAAGAAAAAAAAAAACGTAATCCAATGGTGGATTTGTCAAAATTCACCTCCAATAAAAAAGATATTTAGTAAGGTTGTAGTCTAAGGCTACAACAAATTTTGTAGCTAAACTTTGTTCTTAATATAATATGAAGTTTCTTATTATTAGTCTTTTTCTAATCCCATCAATAATTTCATTTAAAAGGAATAAATAGTAAGTGTAAGAAGATAATATTAACATGAAAATTAATCTCCTCTTCCCCTCTCCCTTAGGACCAAAACTTATCTAAAAATATTAGAATCCATAATAAATTATGTGTAATAAGTAGATAATATTGGAAGTAATATGAACTACACTACACAACACAAAAATAATGCAGTTTTTTGGTCATCATCTATAGGTAAAATCAGTCAAATGCTATCTCTATCTAAAATTTTCAATGCCTTAATTTTGGCAGACAATATATTGACCATAAATACCGTAGTGCATGACTAACTTTTCCAACAAATTGACATAAGTTTTGAGGATGTAATGTGACCTAGCTTAATTTTCTTAGAAACTTCTTCCCATATCAATTGAATTTCCTAACAAAAACATTAACAAATAATAAAATAATAGAAGAGATTTTACTAATAGATATCCTTAGGACATTTATTAATAAACCATTTTAGAAAATTTTTTTATAGAAAAATAAAAATAAAAATAAAATAACTAGTATTTTTTATCGTTGTTTCAATTTCTCATAAATTATTTTCTAAAATAATTGATTAATGAATACTCTAAAAGAACCTGTTAAAAGGATCATAATATAAGTTACTACATATATCATGTTATGAAAGTTGGGTTGACTAGCTTTTCTTCTACCTCTCAAGGACAATTACATGTCCTTATGGTCACTTTCAATCAATTGATTAAAATGTGTAGTGTAGCTTTTATAGTCAAAATCTCATAGACATAAGTGAAGAGGATGTAATTTTCCAACCCTAATTTTGGTTTCTTTGATTGGTCGTCCACTAATTGTAAAACATATAACACACTTTATGCATTAGGTATGAAGATACTGTGGTATAGGTTCAATTCCTTTAGTATCGTTAAAAAAAAAAAACCATGTGCTATAATCGTAATATTGAGAGATTAAATGATAATAAAAGATAAAAAAGGACTTCAAGATTTATATAGTTTCGAAAAATGCATGCCTCCGTTCATCATAATTAACTTCAATGACATGATGTTGGGAGATTCTTATATATATTGTTGTTTATGGACATTTATGCTGGGAGGTGATCTAGGCTCCCTCTGGACATTCATCTTTTTGGAGCTACAATGAGTCTATTCAGTCTAGAAAACAAAATAAGTTACAAAATAAATTGTAGTTGAGTTCAATTAATTTTTACTCACTACACTATCATAAAATCACATACTAACACAACATTTTTGAAAAGGGCTCGGATTTGTGCTAAAACACAAGAGCTTGTTTAGACCCCAAAATAAAAATTATAGCTAGATTGCTTTTACTTTAACTTATCTAAGTGTGGAACAAGAATAAATGAAGTGTAATCATCGAAACTACTCTAGTGCACAAACATGAACGATAAGCAATAAATGTAGAGCACAAGAGTAAGGGAAGAAAGATGCAAACATAAGATAACACCAAGACGTATTATCGAAGAGGAAATCGAAAAACTTGGCGAAAAATCTCTTCGTGACCCTCCAAGTGGAAATTGATCCGCTAGAGAATAAAGTTGGAGTACACAAATAACAAAAGACCCTCCAAGTCTAGTCTACCTCATGTACTTGAACCCTCCAAGTTCTGCTACCAATGAACTTCTCGAAGTTCTTACCCGTTGAGTTAATTAGATCCTACCCTCTTAACTAATTCTAAGGTATACTTCTTTTTATAATAGTTTTACAATTGAATTTTGATTAACAGTTCTTGATACACAATTTTTGTTCAATTTATGAAACATTTAGAGACATAATGTTTTAATTATATATATATATATATATATATATATATATAATATATATATATATATTCTATAAATTCATGATTAAAATCGTGCCATGCACGCTGAAATTTTTTTTCCAATGCAGTGAACTAGAATTCAATTCATAAAGATAGAAAGAACGTGAATTGTAAACCTTTGATCTTTGGAAAAGATAGAGATTGAAGCAAAGCAACACTATTTCACAAGATTTGTAAAAACTGTTTATAATTCCACGCACTCACACTGATTCACTAATACATTAATAGCACCATAATTAAAAGAGAAGAAACCCTGTAGCAAACTTTTTAGACTCCTATAACAGAATTTTCCGCATGCTCTGCTGTATCCGTAACAGATTTTTTGGGAACAAAAGGCTATATAGTTTGGGACGACACTGTTTGGTGTTCTTTGCTTGACAATCACTAAACAAAACGTCAGTGTTTAGTTTAGTGTCAGCACGTGTGCCACTCTGAACTTTAGAGTTGGTACGTTGGTGCTGATCTGAAGGCTTATCTTTGTTTGGACTCGTTAATATGATGTCGTTGGCTTCATCTACTTTAACATCTTCAACTTGGACTGAAACATTTTATTTATTTATTATTATAGATATGTACTTCAATATCTAATGTGAAAATAAGTATATATATTACGGTTTGAGGAATTTGTACGAGAAATATGAGAGAAGGGTTTGCAGTATATACAGGATTATTGAAAAAGATTATGTAATGTGGCCTTGGTTAAGAAGCTTCATATATATGTACATATTGAATGTTTCCAGATTTTTGCCTTATAAAAAGAATTTGGTGTTAGCAGGTAAGCCCTAGGTGATTACTTTTTATTGGCATGTGTGTTTTATAACTAAAATTGTGGGTTGAACCCATGATTCTTACTTATCATTGGAGTGGGTTGTGTTTTAAACACTCGCCTTTAGTTTCGTATCCCACATTAGTTAGAGATGAATCAAGTTATCTATATACTACTATTTAAGGAGTTTTTCCTGTTTAGGATCCTCAAATTAAATGCCTAAAATACCCTCAAATCCATCTTTTTGTAAAACTTAAATTATAGGGTTAGACATGTAACATTACTAAACTTAGATAACAGGGTTAGACGTGTATCATTATTAATTTAAAAACTCCTAAATTTTAGCTAAATTTAAAAATAAAAAAATAGTTTTTTTGTTTGTTTGTCGCACCTCCACCTTTCTCTCTCATGTTAATAGTCAAGTACAAATACAACTTCTTTTTTCAAAAATAAAATAAAATAAAAACGCTCATAGGACCTCAAATTTTTTACAGATTCTTTGTCGAAGGAGCATTACCACCGCTTGAGTTTCAGTTCATCAGACTTTCATACATTGCTTCTACCATTGGCGCCAAAGGATGGGTAGAGGCCAATGATATTGCTCACGGTGATGATGAATGGGCAAAAGGAATGCGCGTACAAGTTTTGTTTCTGAGAGATGGACGTAGATTGATTGAGGAATCGCAATTCAATGGCAATCACCAGTCTCATTCTTTGTTCCTAGAGAGTTCTAGGACTCTCTCTTATTCCATTGGCAAAGTGATGGGTTTATTTATTTATTTCTTTGATTCTATTAATAATTTCTGTCTCAGGATGGGTTTATTGGTGGGTGGGGATTTTTTTTAATTGTTGTGCATAAGATGAAACATAATATACCAAAGTCCTTTTTTAAAAAAAAAGAGAGTTTTAACTTATGGCATCCACTCCTAATGATAGCTCTTAATCATCAGACCAAGACACTAATTAGTTTTTAGTGTAAGTGGGGATTGAACCCCAAATCTCTTATTCAACCATCAAAGATTTTACCAGTTGAGCTAACTGGAATCCACATAATATACCAAAGTTGTTCACGTATGATGTAACATCTTATGGATTTTTTTAATTGTTGTGCTTAAGATGTAACATGTAAGTTCACGTATCTAAAGGATTTTGAAGGCACTATTTGACCGTCAACTTGTTATAGGAGAAACAAATTCTTTTCAATTAGTGCTCATAAAAAAAGAAAAGAAAAAAAAAGCTCATTGGCTAAGAGTTTGGCCCTTACGAAATAAATATCTCTTGTTATAAAGTTTATTATTTTGTTACATTGATCCAATACTTTTGGGGGGGCTTACTTAAGTAGGGGAGGGAGATGCAACTCAAATTTTCCTCCATGGAGAACTAAGCAATGACAATAAACTACAAAGTTCTTGACTAAGCCAAGTTTATCTTATTGAACACTTCATTACATTTATTAAAAAAAACTATAAATCCAAAACAACTGCTTACACTAGTCTACTTGCATTCATTATCGAATATGTAGATTCACTCCAAAGTTCTTGCAAACCAAATTTAGCCTCCTTGAGATGATGACATGTCCAATAACCAATCCAACGAGTAGTCCACTAGCATATCCCATCATATCAAGATATTAATCGCCTTAAATTTCTTATTCAACCATTAGAGATTTTACCAATTGAGCTAACTAGAACCCACTGAGAAATTGGAGCTATAAGTTGGTTTTGGAAGAGATTTGAATATGTAAGAAATGTGAGACTTGTTAGTTGAAGAGGGATTTCCCCTAGGAACTTATTTTGAGAAAGATCTAACGACTGGAGTTCAATTAAAATAGGAAAATATAAATTGAAATTTTTTTAAAAATATATTAACAAATAATAATATATGTTAATATAAATCAAGTTATGAAAGCTAGGTTGTGTTGACTAGCTTTTCTTTTATGTCTCAAGGAGATGAGGACAATAATGTGTCCTGATAGTCAATCCTCATTTCCCGCTTGGCCTCATTCAACAGACCCTCAATGACATATTGTTGGAAATTTCTTTTTACTTATCTTAATTAATCTCATCATTTCATTTAAAAATAACATATAATATTTTTTTTTTTAGAATAAAAAATAATATATAGTAAAGTGCATGTAATAAGTAGATAATATTGGAAGTAACATGAACAACACTATAAAAAAATAATGCAGTTTTTTGGTCATCATTTATAGGTAAAATCAGTCAAACGCTATCTTTATCTAAAATTTTCAGTGCCTTAATTTTGGCAAACAATATATTGACCATAATGACTAACTTTTACAACAAAGTCTTCTTGACAAAAGTTTTAGGGATGTAATGTGACCCCTATTAATCTTCAGGGAAACTTCTTCCCATTTCAATTGAACTTGCTAGCAAAAATATTAACAAATATAAAATAATAGGAGGGATTTTACTAACAGATGTCCTTAGAACATCTGTTAATAAACCATTTTAGAAATTTTTAATGAAAAAATAAAATTTTTTACCATTGTTTCAATTTCCCCTAAGATTTTTTCTAAAATGGTTGATTAATAAATGCTCTAAGAGAACCTGTTAGTAGGATTATAATATAAGTTACCGTATATCGTGTTATGGAAGCTCGGTTGACTAGCTTTTCTTGTACCTCTCAAGGGCAATAATATGTCCTTATGGTCACTTTCAATCAATTGATTAAAATGATGTGTTGATTAGCTTTTATAGTCAAAGTCTCCAGACAAAAGTGAAGAGGATGTAATTTTCAAACCCTAATTTTGGTGTCTTTGAAAAGTTGTCCACTAATTGTAAAACATATAACACACTACGCATTTCGTATGAAGATACTGGGGTATAAGTTCAAATCCTTTACTATATTTCTATAAAAAAAAAATAAAAAAATACAATGCTATAACCATAATATTGAGAAATTAAACGATAATAAAAGATTAAAAAGGATTTCAAGATTTATAGTTTCAAAAAATCGATGCCCATCATACCTTCAATTACATGATGTTGGGAGATTCTTATATTTATTGCTGTATGGACATTTAAGCTGGCAGGTGCTCTAGGCTCCCTATGGTTGTATCTCGGCTTGAGTCTTATCTTTTAGGAGCTACTGAGATTATTTGGTTTAGCAGGGATTTTTTTTTCTTCTTCTGTGTTTTAGCAGAGGATATATGTATCTCATTTGAATTGGATTGGGGCTTAAATCCTGTCTCATGTTTAATTAGGATGAGTTTTGTTGGTTTTAGCAACTCTAGCTATTGGCTATGTGCCTACTGCTGTAGAGGGCTGTGTGATGTCTATTTGATATAGGCTTCTAACTGATGTCTGTTTGTATTTTGTTGTACTGTTTGTTAGCTTAATATTGTTAGATTAAATGAATAGATTCACTATCTCCTAATAGCTTAACATTTCGGGAGAATCAGTAATTAGAAAAAAAAAAAAATGTAAGCACAACTCATCGACCTAACTTGATAAAGTCGAGTTGAAAAAACTTTCTATTCAACACAAACTGACCATGCACACCCCTACCCTCAAATTTTGTGAGTTAAAAATAATTGGTGTTTTTTATTTGCAGCATAGTCATATTTCCATCAGGATGTTAGAAACATTGTTACAAAATTTTTACTAATTGTGATTGTTAACGTATTAGCATTACAAAGATCTGTTTTAGCAATTTGGTACCCGTAATGCATAGTCATTATGTGATTCTTGACACCATAAAAATTGCAATGTCCATTATTTTGAACAGACTAATTGTAAAACACATAATACAATATGCATTTCGTATAAAGGTACCATGCTACGTACCTTCAAATCCTAGAACACTCCATGCACCACAATGAATACGTAGGTATAATCACGTTATCTACAATATCCCCAAGTCAGGCTCGTTTTGCTAATAAAAACAAATTTTTGGGAAAATCAAGCTCACACAGATAAACGTGTGTATATATATATATAAGCAAATTTAGGTTAATCTCACTCCAACGAACAAAGAGCCAATAAAAATACAGAATAATTGGATGTTTATCTTATTTTTTATTTTTATTTATTGTGGTTTGCAAATGATCGGATTTCAATTCAGGGGCTGTCAATATGTTATTTGGAATTGGAAGGAGTGATATAATTTAATCGTAGGAGCTATCATTATTATTGACTTGAATTTCTTTCCATACACAGTTGTGAATGTTTCTGTTTCTTATTATATGGTGTCAATTTATTGAATTGAAAGTTTTTTTTTTTTAAAGATTTTTTTTCCTACATATCGATTATTTTCAGCACGGGTGGCTTTAGCCTCTAGGTACAGTTCAGGGGGTTCAAATGAACCCCTTGAGTTGAACTCCCTGAGCTGGGCCAAAAAGAAAATTTATATATAATTTTTTAATTTTTTTTATTTGAGCCTCCTAAAATAAATTTTGAACCCCTTAGACCTAAATTTTTTTAAGCCTAGCTGAAATGAACTTGAATATGATCATGTTGACAACATCTTGGTCTTTTTAAACCAAAAAAAAAAACCCCAATAACAAGCCAATTTGATCTAAAATATGAGGGAAAATAGTAAACCTAACAACAAAAGTATAAATTTGTTTATCTTAAATCTTAAAGAAAATCATTTAGATCTTAACAAATTTAAAATAAACTAATACATAAAATTTTATTGTATTTAGATCTTGCTTGGAGTTCACT
The DNA here is from genome assembly GCA_014183005.1 of Castanea mollissima. NCBI lineage: Eukaryota > Viridiplantae > Streptophyta > Magnoliopsida > Fagales > Fagaceae > Castanea > Castanea mollissima. Next base: position 10,258,815 of record JACAVU010000004.1, read on the forward strand.
TAACAACAATAATTCATATGTTGATTGTATTTACAAACAATAGATGATTTTCAGGATTTAATCTTAACAATAATAATTAGTATATTCACCATATTAATAAACATTATGCAATGAACTTATAGTTTATCTTATATAAGAAATGCTATGTTCATAATATGCTCACAACAAAACTTAAGTAGCTAATTGTTATTAGCTGTTACTAATGGGGAAAAAAATAGTTTCAGTAATGATTTTAAATTAAAACTAATAAAAATGTATAACCTAAAATTTATTGGAAAAGTGTTGTGAAAATGTTGTAGATGTAACACTTCTCATCTTTTATTCTCTTGCTAGTATGTACCATGAAAAATTTTGTAATAAAGAAATCACATAGAGAGCAAGACTCACTTTTTTTTTATCCAAAATGTATCTTCTAATTGACCCCCCTAAATATATGTCCTGGAGCCGCCACTGATTTTCAGATGTGTTTGTTCTCTACGTCTGAGGAGCTTGATTAAATAGAAGGTCTCAAATCTAGCTTTTGTTCTCTATGTCTATGGAGCTTGATTAAATTGGACAGCTAACTGATGATTTAGATGGATCCCTGCTGCCCGATAATATTGCAAAACCAAATTTAGAAGGCTTCAAATGCTCTCCAGCATGTGATCTCGTTCTCGATATTAATTTTTAATTTTATGAAACTTATCTGAAGTGTTCTACTTCACAAACATGTCTATATTTTCTCGCAAGTAAACACAATAATATAAAGAGTACACTCCTTTTACAATGGTGTGAGGAGGAGAAAAAAAAAAATTAAATTCCTCCCTTTATATTATAATCTTCTCTCTAATAATGTCATGTGTTGCATTCTAAAAAAATCTGTAAATTGATACAGCCTTTTGCACTCGATTGTAGCTTGTTTGCTAGGATTTTAAATAAGATATATATACTACAAAAATGAAAAAAAGTTCTTGCAAGTTGCAACAGCATTTCAATGCCCATGCATGGTTCTTTGTCAAAGCCACACATCTCAGTAGGGATGGGCCGGATGGCAAATTTTAATCCTCTTAATGGACATGTTTTACTTGCCTTGCATAGCAAATGAGGCGGGCATGGAGGTTAACATTTTTCCCCATACCTATCTGCCCCGCACTCGCCTATTTAATATTTAGACAATTAAATATATATATATTAGATTTTTTATAACGCACATATATGTGCTTTTAATTTTCAAACTTTAAATTTATGATATTTTTGATATTGTATTGCTGAATTTATATTTTTATGTTTTAAGATTTAAATTGTTTATATTTTTTAACTATTATATTGTCATGTGTGAATTGTTTTTGTGTTGCTTAATAATTGAATTGTTGTATTGTTATGCTTTGAGAAAGTTTTGTAACGTTAGAACTTTTTTTTAATTAATGTTTTATGAGTTTTGATTTAACATATTCAAAATAAACTATTTATAAATTATATAGATAAAAAAACTGAGTGTGACGGGATAGGTATTCGTGGGTATCTACTAGAACGGGGTGAAAAAAAAAAAAAAAAACAAAAAAAACAAAAAAAAAACAAAAAAAAACCCCCCTTAAAGTGAAAGTGGGAATATGAAACCCACCCCATACACTTACTATTGCCATTCCTACATCATATGTTGAATTTTCTACCATAGATAAAGAAATTGATTTCGAGGAACTCTTACATCATGCTGTGATGCACGAACTAATTATAAAAAAGAGTAAGAAAAATTATAAATTAAAATTGCTCACAAAAGTATTACCAAATAATAATAGAAGTTACCATATATCACGTTATGACAGCAAATATGTTAACTGGCCAGTTTTAGTTAGATTAATTGGTAAAAAAAAAAAAAAAATTGTGATCGAATAAGAGTTTGGAGGTTCAAATTCTGCTTACACCAAAGACAAATTAACATCATAATTTGAAATCTATTGTGTCTATATATTATTTTTTAAAAAAAGAACTAGTCTTTCTTGTACGTCTCAAGGACAATAATGTGTCCTGAAGGTCATAATTTTTTTTTTGAGAAAAAAGTGTGTCCTGATAGTCAATTCCAATAAATTGATTAAAATGTTGCGATGACAAACTTTTTCTACGGCGAAAATGCGCAAATGCCCATTTCGTGCAAAAAAGAAGAAGGAAAATGTCCCATTTTCCAAACTAATTAGGAAAATGCCCCTCTTTTGTAACTCGATTTTCTAAAAATTGAGTTTCAATGTAAAACTCAATTTGTGGACAATTGAGTTAAAGGGCGATCAAACTTAAAAAAAAAAAAAAAATTGCATGGAACTCAAGTTCATGGAACTCGAGTTCCATAAAAAATGCCAATATAGGCCTCCATGAAACGCAACTATAGGTAAAACTTAAAAAAAAAAAAAAAAAAAATTGCATGGAACTCGAGTTCAGGGAGCTCGAGTTCCATAAAAAAGGCCACTATAGGTGTTTAAAACGCCACTATAGGGCTCCCTATGGAGTGATTAGACTTAAGAAAAAACTTGCATGTTTTAAAATGTCACTATAGGGCATTAAAACGCCACTATAGGGCTCCCTAATATAGTGATTAGACTTAAGAAAAAACTTGAATGTTTTAAAACGCCACTATAGGGCTTTAAAAAATTGCATGGAACTTGAGTTCATGGAGCTCAAGTTCCAGCAATTTTTTTTTTTTAAATTTTCAATTTGTTATAACTCAATTGTTCAAAAATCAAGTTTCAAAAAAAGGACATTTCCCTAATTAGTTTGGGAAATGAGACATTTACCCTTTTTTTTTTTGCGCGAAATGGGCATTTGCCCATTTTCGCCCTAAAGGTCTCATAATGAAAAAAGTTAAAGAGGATGAATGTGCATCTCTAATGTCTTTTCTTTGACAAGTTGTCCACCTAATAAGAAAGACATTTCAACAAACAAACAAAAAACACGCAAGAAGGATTAGTAAAGTTGGAAGGACCATTAATGGGGAGAAAATTGGCCTTTGCCCATTTCGTGCAAGAAAATTAGCGCGTTGCCCCCTTTCCCAAACTAATTAGGGAAATGCCCTTTTCTTGAAACTCGATTTTCTCAAAATCAAGTTAAGCCTTATAGTGGCGTTTTAAGGAGCCAATAGTGGCATTTTGGAACTTGAGTTCTATGCACTTGAGTTACAAGTAAAAAAAAAAAAAAAAAAACTTGCATGGAACTCGAGTTCATGGAGTCAAGTTCCAAAACGCCACTATAGGTCCTTAAAACGTCACTATAGGTTCCTTAAAACGCTACTATAGGGCTCCAGTTTTTTTTTTTTTTTAAACTCGATTTTGATAAATTGAGTTTCAAAAGAGGGGCATTTCCCTCATTAGTTTGGGAAAGAGGGCAACACGCTAATTTTTTTGCACGAAATGGGCAAAAGCCAATTTTCTCCCCATTAATGGCCCGGGGAAGAGGACTTGTTACTTAGAAAGCGTGGGAGAGGGAGACTGAAAATTGGGACATGCATGCCCAATTGAATTGCTAAACTGACATAGTTATGAGAGAAGCTGAAATGCTCCCTCAGATTCAGTGAGGTAAAAAATATAAATAAAAAATCTCACGCCTGTGAGATAAATTGTGATTTCCTCTATCGGTCACATTATTATTGAATTAACATGTTAAATGTTGAGTTATTTGAAACTAATTAGAACTGTTGTTTCTATAAAAAGAAAAAATATATATAAAAAATTTATGTAGAAGTTATTTTTTATAATCTTTTACTTAAAAAAAGAAAAGAAGAGAAAACAAAATGGTAGGAGTTCTTTTGGTGGACTACTATTTAAATCAATAGGTTTATTATGGATCTATGATAAAGAAGAATAGAGAAAGAAGCACAAGCTTGGAGGCTGCTCCAAACTTTCTCAATCACATATTCACTCCATCTATTATGTCCTATTTTTTCGTTTGAATAATGACCTTAGAAGCCAATAATTAGTAATATATTTAGGTATCACTCCATCTATTACGTCCTATGTTCTTTGTTTGAATAATCTTAAAACCCAATAACTATTAACAATTTAGATCAGTGAAATACTAGACTATTTCCAACCTTTATTTTGAACTAAAATCATTTATCTTAATTAGTTTTCAACTAATTGAAGCATTTGAACAGAGTGAAGATTTTGTTTTGGAAACAAGTGAAGACATCTAATATTAGCTAACTATTTAATGCATTGCATGAATTAGAGACTAGTGATAACTATTAGTGCTGACTTGACTAGCTTTTCTTCTACGTTTGAAAGATAATAGTGTTTCATGTCAACTTGCTTTTATACTAATCTGCATAATAAGATAGTATTACAAAAGCTAATAATAAAGAAATATATTAGAAAAAGCAAACAACCAAATTTTTTTTAACAGAATCAGAAGTTTCTTCTTATAAATCTCTTTCTAATCCCATCATTAATTTCATTTTAAAAGAATAAACAATGAGTGTAAGAAGATAATATTAGAAGTAATGTGAGAATTAATATCCTCTAACCTCTTCCTTAGGACCAAAACAAAATTATCAGAAAATATTGGAACCCATGGCTCCCGAAAAAGACACATGTGGTTCGTTTTTCGACCAAGTAAGGAAAATAATAATAATAATAAATTTGAGGAACTCTTACTTCTTGGTAAGATTATGCCGTGTGTTACACGAGCTAATTATAAACAAGAGATTATTATAAAATAGAAAAATATAAATTGAAATTTTTAACAAAAATATTAACAAATAATAATAGAGTTACCCTCAAACAAGTTATGTAAGCTAGGTTGTGTTGAGTAGCTTTTCTCTTACGTCTCAAGGAGACAGGGACAATAACGTGTCCTGATAGTCAATTTCAATCAATTGGTTAAAAAGTTGTGTCGATGGACTAGCTTTTCTAATCAAGGTCTCCTTGAAAAAGTTAAGAGGATTTATTTCTATTTTTAACAGTAATTTTGTTTTCTTTGACAAATTGTCTACCAATCAATCCTCGTCCCCTATCTGGCATCATTCAACACACCTTCAATGACATAGTGTTGGGAGTTTCTTTTTACTTATCTTAATTAATCTCATCATTTCATTCAAAACTAATATATAATATATTTTTTAGAAGAAAAAAAATATATAGAGTAAAGTGTGTGTAATAAGTAGATAATATTACAAGTTACATGAACAACACTACATAAAAATAATGTAGTTTTTTTTGGTTATCATCTATAGGTAAAATTAGTCAAATGCTATCTCTATCTAAAAATTTCAGTTGCTTAATTTTGGCAGACAATATATTGATCACAATGACTAACTTTCCCAACAGAGTCTTCTTGATAAAAGTTTTGAGGATGTAATGAGACCCCGATTAATCTTTTGGGAAATTTCTTCCCATATCAATTGAACTTGCTAACAAAAATATTAACAAATAATAAAATAATAGAAGGGATTTTACTAACAGATGCTCTTAGGACATCTATTAATAAATCCTTTTAGAAAATTTTTAATGAAATTTTATTTTTTTTATTTTTTGACTATTGTTTTGATTTCCCATAAAACTTTTTCTAATATAGTTGATTAATGAATGCTCTAAGAGAACCACTAATAAGATCATAATATAAGTGACCGTATATCACATTATGAAAGCTAGGTTGACTAGCATTTCTTCTACTTCTCATGGACAATAATATGTCCTTATGGTCACTTTCAAAATTCAATTGATTAAAATGTTGTGTCGACTAGCTTTTATAGTCAAAGTCTCCTAGACAAAAGTGAAGAGGATGTAATTTTCTAACCCTAATTTTGGTTTCTTTGACAAGTTGTCCACTAATTGTAAAACATATAACACACTATACATTACCTATGAAGATATTGTGGTATAGGTTCAAATCCTTTAGTATATATCTTTTTTTTTAAAAAAATAAACCATGATATAAACATAATATTGAGAGATTAAATGATAATAAAATATTAAAAAGGACTTCAAGATTATTGTTTCGAAAAATGCATGCCACCTTTCATCATATCTTCAATGACATGGTGTTAGGAGATTCTTATACTAAATTAATAAGTTGGCCTTATTCATCCTTTCGATTCTTTACAAGGAATGAAATATATATATATATATTAAAGTGTGTGTAATAAGTAGATAATATTACAAGTTACATGAACAACACTACATAAAAATAATGTAGTTTTTTTTGGTTATCATCTATAGGTAAAATTAGTCAAATGCTATCTCTATCTAAAAATTTCAGTTGCTTAATTTTGGCAGACAATATATTGATCACAATGACTAACTTTCCCAACAGAGTCTTCTTGATAAAAGTTTTGAGGGTGTAATGAGACTCCGATTAATCTTTTGGGAAATTTCTTCCCATATCAATTGAACTTGCTAACAAAAATATTAACAAATAATAAAATAATAGAAGGGATTTTACTAACAGATGCTCTTAGGACATCTATTAATAAATCCTTTTAGAAAATTTTTAATGAATTTTTTTTTTTTTTTTTTTTTGACTATTGTTTCAATTTCCCATAAAACTTTTTCTAATATAGTTGATTAATGAATGCTCTAAGAGAACCACTAATAAGATCATAATATAAGTGACCGTATATCACATTATGAAAGCTAGGTTGACTAGCATTTCTTCTACTTCTCATGGACAATAATATGTCCTTATGGTCACTTTCAAAATTCAATTGATTAAAATGTTGTGTCGACTAGCTTTTATAGTCAAAGTCTCCTAGACAAAAGTGAAGAAATGTAATTTTCTAACCCTAATTTTGGTTTCTTTGACAAGATGTCCACTAATTGTAAAACATATAACACACTATACATTATGTATGAAAATATTGTGGTATAGGTTCAAATCCTTTAGTATATATCTTTAAAAAAAAAAAAAAAATATATATATATATATTATATATATATATATTATATATATATATATATTATATATATATATATTATATATATATATATAATATATATATATATAATATATATATATATATATATATAATATATATATATATATGTATGTATGTATTTCTGTTTATGGACATTTATGCTAGCTGGGAAGTGCTCTAGCCTTTCTACGTTTCAATCTCAGCTTGAGTCTTATCTTTTAGGAGCTACTGAGACTATAAGGTTTAGCAGGGATGTTTTTTTTCCTCTGTTTTAGTAGTAGATATAAGTATCTCATTTGAATTGCATTGGGGCTTAAATCTTGGCTTTGGGGTAATTCTTTGAGTGTGTCTCATGTTTGATTAGGATGAGTTTTAGTTCATTGCTGTGCGCTTTGTTGGTTTTAGCAGCTCTAGCTATTGGCTATGTGCCTACTGCTGCAAAGAGTTGTGTGATGTCTGTTTGATATAGACTCCTTCTAACTGATGTATGTTTGTATTTTGTTGTACTATTTGTTAGCTTGATATTGTTACAGTAAATGAGTAAATGCATCATTTCCTAATAGCTTAACATTTTTGGAGAATCAGTAATTAGAGAAAAGAGAAAAAGAAAAGAAAATATGTAAGCACAACTCATCAAGCTAACTTGATAAAGTCAGGTTGGGTTGAAAAAACCTTCTTTTCGACCCAAACTGAACATGCACACCCCTACCCTTAAATTTTGTGAGTTAAAAATAATTGATGTGCTTTATTTGGAGCATATTCATATTTCCTTATGGATGTTAGAAACATTATTACAATTTTTTTTTTTTTTTTTTTTTTTTTTTTGACTATTGTTTCAATTTCCCATAAAACTTTTTCTAATATAGTTGATTAATGAATGCTCTAAGAGAACTGTTAACAAGATCATAATATAAGTTACTATATATCACATTAAGAAAGCTAGGTTGACTAGCATTTCTTCTACTTCTCATGGACAATAATATGTCCTTCTGGTCACTTTCAATATTCAATTGATTAAAATGTTGTGTCGACTAGCTTTTATAGTCAAAGTCTCCTAGACAAAAGTGAAGAAATGTAATTTTCTAACCCAAATTTTGGTTTCTTTGACAAGTTGTCCACTAATTGTAAAACATTTAACACACTATACATTATGTATGAAAATATTGTGGTATAGGTTCAAATCCTTTAGTATATATCTTTAAAAAAAAAAAAAAATACCATGATAGAACCGTAATATTGAGAAATTAAACGATAATAAAAGAAAAAAAAAAAAAAGAGAAAAAGAAAAGAAAATATGTAAGCACAACTCATCGAGCTAATTTGATAAAATCAAGTTAGGTTGAAAAAACCTTCTTTTCGACCCAAACTGACCATGCACACCCCTACCCTTAAATTTTGTGAGTTAAAAATAATTGATGTGCTTTATTTGGAGCATATTCATATTTCCTTCTGAATGTTAGAAACATTATTACAATTTTTTTTTCTAATTGAGATTGTTAACTTATTAGCATTACAAAGATCTATTTTAGCAATTTGGTGCCCATAATGCAGTCATTATATCTCATATGTGATTCTTGACACCATAAAAATTGCAATGTCCATTGTTTAACAGACTAAATGTAAAACATATAATATAATATGCATTACGTATAAAGATACTGTGCTAAGTTCAAATCCTACAATACCTAAGAAAATAAATAATAATAACCATATTGAGAGATTAAACCATAATAAAATATGAGTAGTAATAGTTACACATAATGTATACTACACACTGCCCAACATAAGTTCAAATCATATTTTAAAAATACAATTTTAGTTAAATTGTAAAATCGTGCCTATGTTCGGTTGTGTGCAACTAATTGTGTATAACAATAAATTAATTACCCAAACAGATAATAGGGACGTCTAAACATTTAGTTTCAAACATTTGATCTCCATTGATTTGGAAATGGTATTTTTATATCCCAATAAATTCCTAAATGCAAAAAAAAAAAAAAAAATGCTCATAATCAGCTTTCGAGGCACAGACCATCTCCTCTGTCCCTGGCTGTGTTTTCCTCCCTCTTGGATGGATATAGCTTGGGCCTGTGACACCTGTCAACCCTTTCTTTTTTTTAGGAAAACCGTCAAGACTCTTGTAGTCCTTCTATTTGCCATATAAAATTATTCAGCAAAAAAAAAAAAAAAAACTCCATGCACTACAATTAATGCGTAAGTATAATCACGATATCTACCGTACCCCCAACTCAGGCTCGTTTTGCTAATAAAAACAAATATTCAGCTAATTTTCGTTTATCTCACTCCAAAAAAAAAAAAAAAAAGTTTCTTCTAATTCTTTTTCCTAACCTATCTCATCCTTCATCCGGAAGTAACATGAACAACACTACACAAAAATAATATAGCTTTTGGTCATCATTCATAGGTAAAATATGTCAGATGCTATCTCTATCTAAAATTTTCATTGCCTTAATTAATCTTGGCAGATAATACATTGACTTTATAGACTATAATGACTAGCTCTCCCTACAAAAGTCGTATTGACAAATTTTTGAGGATACAAGGTGACCCCATAATCTTCTTGTAAGTTCATTCTTATTCTCATTTTTCTTTATTAGGACAGTCTTAATTAATTGATGGGGTTTGGAGGAACCAATGAACTGTCTGGATCTAGTCATCTTGAAGTGTAGCAGACGGAAATTTGAATTATGGACATTGAAATTACTTAACTCACTTACCAATAATTTCCAAGTTTTTGTTAATTAACTATCAAATAAGTACAAGAGAAACATTCAAATGGAGATGCTCCCTCATATTCTATGAGAGGACCAAGTCATGAAATAATGTCGTATTTGCGATATAGATTCAAGTTCTAATGGTGCAATTATATTATTCCCGTGACAATGCAAAATTTGTTACCATGATGAAGGCGTAACTTATCACTTGATAAATCGAAGTAACAAACGATGTCAAGAATGTAAAACAAAATGTTTTATCAAAAGGATTAAAAAAATTTAATTTTTGTTTGAAGTAATATTAACAGTGACATTTTTTGGTGACAAATATTCTATCAACAAACCGTTGTAGTAATGAATCTATAAATTTAGTAAGTAAAGGGAATTCCTTGGGTTACAGTCAAATTGTAATTATTATTATTTTGGTATTAATAAGCCTACAACTCGCCTGAATTAGACTCTAGTGAAATTTCATTGAAGAGAAATGTTAAAATTTAGACCCTTGGAAAACATAATATGTTTAACCTAATTTATTAGCCAAGTTTTTACTTAGATCTAGGTTAAGCAGGTATCAATCATATCATAAACAGTAGAAAAGTAAAGAACACAAGTGATATGATGACTCAAAAAAACCAATGAAACCATCTAGTTTTAAGATAAAAAATCTAAGGAGGATTTAACCTAAACAATCCACAAGGCAACAATTCACTAATAGAATAGAAGTTTTTACAATAGACTTAATCCTAAATCTACTGCTACATTTTGTAGTACTTACATAACCACACGCAACTCCGAATCCACAAACTCTTCTATTATAAATCTATTGAACACAAACACTCTAGTTTGTGACTCTAAGAGCTCCACTCAAGGTTTAGATAATGAACTATAGTTGATTTGATTCAGCAACTTTAAATCTACCAGTTCAAATTGTGTGTAGAAGAATCATGATAGTGACTTTTAATGCAGAAGGCACAACACATTCTAGATCTCAAAAGAGAAGCTCCAAAGTTTTTACAAAACATGGCTTAGGGTTTGCTTTAAATACTTAGTGAAATAGATCTGAAACCCTAATCACTTAATGGGCTAAGTGAGTTGTTGGGCCTTAATTAAATTCTGCAGATCCTTGTCTCGATTGGTAGAGCCTTCTTCTCGATTAGTTGAACCTGACATGTTTTGAATTCCTAAACATGCGGCTTCCTTGTTCTTGTATTTTGAATTGTAGCATCTTGAGTATTGTCTAATAATACTTATAAACTTAGGATTCTATATCTAACCAAGTTTGTGCTCACGATTTGCCAATTGTTCTAAACTTTTAGAACCTAATAAGAAAATTGTGTTATTCTCTTAGCCAATTAAGCTTTTTTTGTGACACTCATCATAACTTCAAATTCTACAAAATAAAAACAAGAGAGAATGCCGAGAGTACCCAATTCCCTTGGTGAGAGAAACCCTTGTAGCCTTCATATCTTGATCCTCTCCAATTGCTATACCCATTTAGAGGAATCCCAAGGCAAACACTCTTGATTCCCTTGTAATTGTTGCTGGAAATCACAAAAGTTATCCTAAATCTTCAAGTAGCATTGTCGTATCAAAGAGATTGATTTTGCAGTTGGCATCTCAACTTGCAGAATCGAAAGCTATTGAAGAGTAAAGGCTAGTGCAACTAGTTTTTAGCAAGAGCAAAGAGCTCAGATACAGGGACGTCTACATATAACTAGGAGGGTTTTGTATTGCAATTATGTTCATCAGTGGGTTGATGTTTGTCTCGGAGAGTTTTGTCCGCTGTGGATTTTTCTCATTGTAACCCCATCATGTGTCTGGGTGTTTGAGTTGGGAATTGCTGTGATTTTGACTTATACTTGCTATTAATAATTGGCTAATTAATTAATCTGGACTTAATTTGATTGTTTTATTAAAATTCTCATCCAGTTTGCTCACTTTCTAGAGATCATAGTAGAGAGCACCTAAATCTTCCATACCATTAAAGTTTGACTAGGTTGAATGATAAAAGTACTGAAAATTTAAAAACACAACTGATAGAAAATACATTCTTCTTACTTCCTAAATGTGATTACAAATATGATTTTTTTTGAAAATTTTATGGTTTGAAAAATTTTTATGGTTTGAAATTATTCTACATGATATATGAAGATGCATTATAAAAGCTTATAATGCACCAATCATCTAGATTTTTAGTTTTGAAATTCTGCCTCTGATTGTTTTTGGAGGTGACATGGTGATTTTGGAAATTTATGTTTTATACACTAGAAATCTTTGTTGAACATGAAAGTAAGTAACAGATAAGGAATGTTTCCAACTCCATCTGTTGAGGAAGGCCAAACCGATAAGGACAATGTACCAACCCAATCAACAAAGTCACACCCATGTACGCTCTGTTTGTTTTAATACTGATGTTTTCTAGAAAATGAGTCATTTTCTAAAAAGCATTTTCTATAAAATTATCTCATTTTCCAATGTTTGGTAGCAACTTTAAATAAGTTGAAAAACAACCTCTTAACTTCCCTTATTAGCTTGCTGTGAGATAGAGTGTTTTCCAAAAAAATTTAATGGAAAACAATCTCTAAAAATAAGTCATACTTTTTATTGACCAAAGATAGTTTTCCTTTGACTCATATTTTTTTATGCTACCAAACATTGGAAAATAAGAAAAACTATCTTTACACAAGGTTTTCCATTGAAACAAACGGAGCGGTAGTCTGCAAAATGAGATACAAAATAATGGTATCGAAACTAAAAATGAATGCAGATTGAATAAGCCTAGGGCTTCTGTTCCCCAAATCTTTCCCCAATCTCATAATTTCATCTCAAAAGAATGAATTGTCAAAGTGTAAGAAGATAATATTGGAAGTACAATGAACAATACTACTTAAAAATAGATACAGTTTTTGGAAATCAATCATAGGAAAAATGAGCCAAAATTTCAAATGAAATCTCTATATAACTACAATTTGCAGTCCTTATTGCAGATTATCCACAAAAAAAAAAAAAAAAACCACAATTTTCAGTCCTTAATCTTGGCATACAATATATTATGTAGTAAAAGTTGGAGTAACTATAGTATTTTCCTCCCTTCAGTGGATCTAATGCTCCAAATAATGGCATACTTGCATCTCTCCCTTCTGTGGGTATTTGACCATCTTGATTTATACATATTGAAAAATGTGGTAGCAAAGATCTAATTGTTTCTTTTTCTTTAGAATACTTCAAAGGTTCTCCATCTATTCTGTTGAGCCATTTTGCTCCAGGCCCATATGGGCTTTGTTAGTGTTTCTTTGGCCCATGTTCTTAAGCCTTTTTAGAGGCCTAGGGGCTGAAATTCCAACACATCAGAGAGAGCACAGCAGAAAAACATAGCGAGGGCAATACCAAATGCCAGCTCCACAGAAGAGAAAGACACAAAGGTTTTGATGTGAGATTTAACTTTCTCCTACCATGGCCATTGAAACCTATTGAAGCCAGTGTCTCAAAGGTATTTGGGGTTTCTTTCAACAAGTTGTTTGGAACATTTCATTGTGGTGGAGTTGGGTTTGTAAAGCTCCTAAGGGGTAACCTTGTCTATCTCCAAGTTTGTTGTGTAGACTCAAGTCGTGCTATAAAACTTGAGTAAAAGACCATTGGAGCTTGTTGTTTTTAGTGTATTATTCAGAGCTTGATCTGCGTATGTAGGCTTAGCACCAAACCGTGTAATTCTTGAGTGTGCATTGTGTAGGCCTTCTAAGTGTTTAATAATTATCTTTTAGATTTAATATTGCATATCTTGCTAGCTTAGGCTCAGTATTTGTTGTGTCTAACCTCCATTGCCTTTGTGTTGGTAAATTAACACTTAGTTGACAATATTGGGAGACTATGGTCTCACCAAGAAGTGGGTAGTTTTTCCCAACAAATAGGGTGAATGTGTCCAAATCCAAATATATTTCCCCTATCAGTTGATCATGTCATGGACTGCTTTAACTTTACATTTTTCTCAAATGGAGTCAATAGTTAAATCTGCTTCCCCACACAATTCCATATCTTTATTCTCATATTCAAGACCTAGTGAGAGATTTTAGAACATCTTTGGGAAGTTCCATGCCAAGATCAGAAGGCACTACCACCTCACACATTCTAGTTGTTTCATACTCCTCCTAGACACTATGATGTTTATTGCAATAAACATCATAATGCGAAGGAAGCCTCAAATTCAAAAGCAGATTGCCATATCCAATGAGCCTATTGGAAATATTGAAGATACCAAATTGGTGAACTCTAAGATGCATCACAACTTGGGTCTGCCTACTGGTAAAATTCATGCTTTATTAGTGAGTTCACATAAATTAAGACCACTAGAGAAGCATTTAAGCCCATCCAACAAGCATTTGGCACAGAAAGGATAGGAAAAAATAACCTGGAAATCAGTTAGCATGCAAGTCATCATCCATATACTAACTAATAGATCAGATTTCCTTGGTGAGAAAGTGTCAGGTACTGGATGGCAGAACTGCATCTTTGATAAATGCATATAACCCATCCCATACAAGTTACAATCAATCTAACAAAAAGAAAAGCTTAAATCTTAAAAAATTGTAAATCAATTAAAAAAAATGAATTGAAGTGTTCAAACATTGCACAATAATGAATTTCAAACGGGAGTCAGTCATAGGGAACGCAATGGGACTCACCTCATACATGTCTAGCGTGGAACACAAAACTAGTGGTTCTCAGGTGTGCAAATGTTGCCAACCTAGCCACACCATACTACCAATTGCCTAGTGGGTGAATATGTTTCTCATTATAAAATAACCATATTATAAGTATCTTACAAACCAAGATTCATTTGGGAACCACAGATTTATTTTTAATTGGACATCTCCCAAAAACAAAATCCTCAATGATTCAAATGTAGGGATGCATTTACCAAAAACTGGAGAATAAAGGAAATATGCGATTCATGGCGCTGTAAACTTCTATCAAGAGCAGCACAAAAACTTCTACAAACAATACTTTTCTTAATCTAACTTGAAAAAGTCACAGAAAATTCAAACCAATAGGTTGCAACTTTTGAAATGAGGGCAGTGGTTAATATACATCACTCTTGAAATTCTACAAGAGAGAGAGAGAGAGAGAGAGAGAGAGAGAGAGAGAGAGAGAGAGAGAGAGAGAGAGAGAGAGAGAGAGAGAGAGAGAATTATTTTTTAAAATACACCAAATCATGCACAGTAACCAACTAACCATATCTACAAAATAAACCTTAAGTGTACAACTATGCATTTTAAGCAAAGAATCTCTGTATAGTACAGAAGATGAAAACGCCATGATAGAACTTATAAAAAAAAATGCCATGAAAGAGCAGTGGCAAAGGAAAAAAGCTCCACTAAGTGAGCAAGCATCAATAACGGAGTTGATGAAAAAAAAAAGGAACCACAAAAGGATTCCAAAACCAAATGAGCATTAGTCAAAGGTTGAAGAAGTGTACCAAAAGAAGATTGGCAGCACAGGAGACATCATGTCGATAATAGCTATATCTATGTCAAGGTGTTCAATAAACATACCCTCTACTATATGAATATAAGAGAACTCTAAGAGAGAGAGAGAGTAGTTGTATTTTCACAAACAGCTCTTCAGATCAATGGTGATCATAAAAGTCCTTGCATGTACAAGGCTGCAACCATGTCATGCTGTCAATTTGAAGCAGCATTACCCTTAAGCTGTAAGAGTTAAAACCAAAGCAAAAACATATGATACCTGCTGGATCAGCAATGCAAAGGACAAATTCCAGAAACACCAAGTAACAAACAACACAGAGGTTAGAACAAAACCTGTTGCAACCAAGCATACCTTCAACGGTTTCTCAAGAGCAAGAGATACGGCATGTGTGCATGCATTGCCTTTGCAAATTAACAAGAAAAAGGATAAACTCAGAAATTTAAAATGGGAATCATATCCAAAGCATAAATAGAGCAGAAAACCAGACAAAAAAAAAAGCACAGCACATCTTAACATCAGGACAGACAAACTTAATTTCACATTAAAATGGAAGAAGATATCATATCCAAAATGAAATTAAGAGATGCATAAAAAATATAGCAAAAATTCACAAATCATCTAAAAAAAAAAACTTGATCCTGACTAACTAGGACTGGCTACATAAATCCAATTTTTATTCCATTGGTTTAATTCAAAAAAATGTTATCTACCTTCCTTGTGTGGTTGAAGAGATATATCTGCACAAGGCACATATAAATATGGATAATTTAGTAAAGAATAATGATGTACTAATAAAGAAAGAAAGGAAGAGTAAATTTCAAACACTTTTCATATGCTTAAAGTACTACTATTTGCTCTACATGAACTATTGCTTTACATAGCATGTGATCTCTGTTATTTTTTCAAACATTTTTTTTCTTGCTAATGTAGGGAACCTTTCTAAAGAAGAACCCTTTGGATTCATCTCTAGCACAATGTTGATTCACCACTAGAAAATGGAAAAGACAATAATTTTTTAGAAATATATTTTTTCTAGTGTGCAATTGAAAAGAGAGAGAAAAATGAAAGATGAATTGGAATGTCCTTTAAGTCCCACCAAATTTCACTTCAAAGTAGGTGGGACTTAAATTTTGATATTGAAGGGGAAAACGCATGTCCTAATTTTCCCTCCATTTTCTCAACATAACTAGAAGGAGAAAAATATAACTTCATAAACTTTGATATGCCTATTTAAACTACTGCATCCAAGGAAAATTGACGAATTCAAGCTTTTGATAACATTCAATAAAAAGCCAGAAAAACAGGAATAATCTTACCCCATGTACATGCAAGAAAGTCTTCTGACCAGCTGGTGTAGAACCATATATTCTTATAACAGGAACCTCATTCACTTTGCTACCTTTAAGAATTCAAAAATCAACTTAACACATAATGTACATTTCCATGAATACCATTTTCCTAGCTCTACGTTTGGTTCCCTGGAAAAATGAATAACTACATTTTAACTTGAACATTTTTTCACCACAGCAAAGTGTGCAAGAGTCTTCACGGATTCTCAAAGACTTTTTATTTAATAATAAAAATAATTAAGTAAATTTCTATTATACCTACAATCTGTGCAGTTATAAATATTTTAATATTACCCGTCTGTTTCTAACTATTAACAAGGACTTTTTAGGTAAATCAAAATTGAAAAAACCAAATCTTACTCTCTTTACAATAGTAAGTGTTAAAGTTGTCAAGTGATTGGAAGAAAAAAAAGAGAGGGAAAAAGCGGAAGCAAGAATTAAACGTAGTTTGGCCTCGCCCTTGACGACTACATCTTGTTTATTCAACTTAACGAAATGAAGAAGCCAATGTGAACCCAATTTTAGGTTAACCCAAGACTAGAATTTTATGCTTGCTGTACAAGTAAATGCAGGGACAATAAATTTAAAACTTTTTTCCCCATAACATATCTAATAGTAAGTATAAGTATAAATTCATCTTAAAAACAAAACAAAAAAGGTGAAAAGCTATCATTTTAGGGTGTGTTTGTATAAGCTGTTGCGAAAAGCTGTTTTGGGTTTAAAATGATAAGGAGGAGTTGCTGCCGCGAAATAGCATCTTGAGTTTTAAAAACACGTTTTGCAGCATTTGTAACATTAGAAGATGATTTAAAACAACATTGTTAACAGTTAACAATGGACAGATGAACTAAAATGATAGTTTTGTAAAAGTTGACAAAATTTCAACTTGGAACTATATTTTTGCCCCAAAAACATAAATGTAAATTCATTAATTCATGATATATATTTCCAGAATTTGTGAAATGAGTTTCACTTTCTTTTCAATTGAGAATTCTATTCCTAATATCAAATATTCGAACAAATTACAGTTAAAAAAAAAAAAAATTAAACCATGAAAGGTACTATAAGAGATATCAAAGCCATGGATCAGCGGAGCCATGTAGTGATTGATGGAGACGATCTGTACGCTAAAGGCGTTTGAATCCGACTGCGAATATGCCATTGATTGTCTTCCAATTTACGGGAATGCCATGAAATTTTGCTTCTGGGAACGGAATAGGAAGAACGAGGAAAGGTTTTGAATTGGGGGGCTTCGAGGGAAACTGAAAATTTATAGGTAACTTGAAAGCTTCTGTGGCACACTTTGTAATCCCAGAGAATGTCAATATAGTAATTTTTCCCCAATTCTTTTGTTAAATTCTGGATAGTCTACTGTTTTGTTTAGTAACATCTTATGAGGTTTTAGGAAATGTCAAAAGAACCCCCTTTTATATTTCAAAATGACACTTTAATCTCGTGTGATTATTATTCCTATTTGATTTCTTCAAAAAACAAATTTTAATTTCTTATTATATAATCAATCTAGTTAATATGCCTTTTTTTATTGTTTTATTCTAGAGGAGAATTTAATATGAAAAATACTATTTTTAGATTATTCTAGAAGTTATTTCGATGTGGACCATTTTGACACAATACTAAAAGGTTATAGACTAAACTAACAGACTTGAAACATTAAAGACCAAAATAACATAGAGCCTAAAGGTTAGAGACCAAATTCGTAATCTACCCTAATTTTATTAATTTTTTGAGTTATGTTTACTAATTACAGTTGGGCATTCAGTCCATTTGGTCCATTTTTGAATAATTTGGTCCATATCAGTCCATTTAGGTCTCCTTGGCCTAATTTAGTCCACTTTGGTCAATTAGATCCATTTCAACCATTTGATCCTTTTTATTGATGTTGGTCCATTTCAGTGTACTTACTTAAGAACAGGAAAAGACAAGTTGGTAACACCAATTATTTGAGTAATAGAAATTGTAATATATGATAATTTTTATTATCAAGACAATTTCATTAAGAGAACAAAAAATTTGAATAATAAATTTGAAAATTAAAAATTTTAGTTGTACCAACAAAAATTAGGAAAATATAATGCATAAGAAAAATCGTTAGAAGAATATGGACCACTTATAAAAAGAATAATATAAACCAAAAATACTGAAAATAATAAAATTATATATTGTAAGAATACAAACATGAAAAGTACTTCTAGAAATTGTTTAATTTTTAGAGAGAAAAAATTATCTACAATAAAATTTAGAAAATAAATTATATCACATCTCATAATAATTATATATTCTCATACATCTTATGAGTTTGCAATAGTCAATCCTAAAACCCAAGTTTGGCTGAGTTAGGCTTGTTAAAAGAAAACGTAAAAGACTTTGATTTAGGATGGGACCTTTTAAGCTTTGATTATGTAAAATTTGATGTAAATGGATCTGCAAAAAAAAAAAAAAAATGTTGCAAATATAGCAAATGATAAGGAAGGATTGTGGTTTTGTTGCCATCTCCTTTTGCTAATTGATAATAAAATATTTAAAAAAAAGTCAATAGAATCCAAATCTAAAACAAATGATAAAGTAGTCAGTGACATATAGAGATACTTGAACTTATTTCCATTTTTATTCATCTTTAGCCTTGGAGAAATTATTAGATCCACTAAAGGATTGCTGAAGTGGTCCTCTTTCGTCATTCCAACACATAAAATATTGTCACTTATGCAAATTAAAAAAAAAAATTGAGGATTAAGAAAAGTTCTAACTTTTGAGAGAAAAATTAAGAAAATTTGATACACTCCAAGCTAAGGATATTCCACTTTATTGGATGTTCAACTAAAATTATCATAATCTTTATAAAGTACTATCGAGTGTCTTTCATAGTGTACACATATTCATTTTAACCTATGGCTATGTGTCTCGTTATAAGAGTTCACATATCAGAGTTTCACTCCTTTTTTATTATTAATTTATACACGTATTTAATGGATTTTGAAGGCACTATTTTACCATCAATTTGTTAGTAGAAACAAATTCTTTCCGAATAGAGCTCATTGGCAAAGAGTTTGGTCCTTTCGAAATAAATATCTCTTGTTATAAAGTTTATTATTTTGTTATATTGATCCAATATTTTTGGGGCTTTCTTCCACAGAAAATATATATATATATATATATATATATATATATATATATATATATATATATATATATATATATATATATATATATTGGGGGGCACCCTTAAGTGGGGTAGGGAAATTCAAACTCAAATTTTCCTCAATATAGAACTACGCAATGATATTGAACTACAAAGTTCTTGACTAAGCCAAGTTTATCTTATTGAACAATTCAATACATTTATTAAAACAACTATAAATCCAAAATAAGTGCTTATACTAGTCTACTTGCATCCATCGTTGAATATGTAGATTCACTCCAAAAGTTCTTGCAAACCAATCTAGCCTCCCTGAGATGATGAAATTCCAATAACCAATCCAACTAGTAATCCACTGGCATATCCCATCGTCACCACTTTCCAATTAAATCCTTCTCCAAAACAATTTGCAAGAAATGTGAGACTTATTAGTTGCTGAGGGATTTCTCCTACGAACTTATTTTGAGAGAGATCAAACTACTGGAGCTTAATTAGGTTCCCAAAGGATGATGGGATAGGACATGTGAAACCGTTGTTTGATAAGTTGAGTACAATTAATTCCTTGAGATTTCCCATGGTATTTGAAATTTCACCATAAAATCCGTTGTTAGAGAGATCAATAGCTATAAAGATAGTCAAGATCTTTACCAACTCTATTTCTATTCCTTTACGATTACTGAGCCTTCATAATAACCAAAGCCATCCCCCATGTACTCTGTTTTTGAATTAATTTTTCCATGGACCATTAAAATTGCATTCCAGGTTTTGAAATTCAACATCGGTTCATCTGACCCAAATTATTATTACTATCATTTTTTTTTTTTTTATCTTCTAAAAAAAGTTATATATATTTTTTTGAAATTAAAAATTCTTATATATAAAATAACCTAAACATATTTTTGTTTAAATTTCTAAGACCTTTTACATGTTGTCCAAGAAGATAAATGATTCAAACTTATAAATGTCTTATATTCAAGAATAATCAACTACTTTTCTTGTTAAGCTTGGCTGAAGGGTTTGTTTGTTTCAAACAAGAATTTGGTCCTCAAATTTTGTTAAGGATAGGCTGGTTTGCGCTAGAGAGGGAAAAAGGCCTGCATGCATGGGCAAAGTTTTCAAAATTTGGCCTACAAAAATAAGAATTGGCACCCCCAAAATATTTGAATTAGTCCAATGATACTCTAAAAAAATTGTTGCTATAATAATTATATAGACGTAACTTTATTTTTCACCATTTTATTTTTTATTGTAAAATGTGCTCTTATATTTTGTTAAATACTTGATAAAGTTTAGCATCAAACATGTTTAGATCTATCTTTTCAATCCATTATGTGTCGTTTAACAAGTCATTGACTCATTAAAAAAAATTCTGACACTAAAACTACACATAGAATGTCTCTTTAGTTGCCACATAATGGGTTAGGGCAAAATAGTTTCAAATATGTTTGGAGCATAACATATTACTCCAAATTTTGGATTGTTTATGTTTTCGAAAATTTCATTTGTTCAATTGAAAGATTCTTTACTTACTTTAATAAAAAATTTAATAATTTGTATTAAAAATGAAAATTTTTAAGAATTTCACAGTGAAAGTGGTAAAAATAAATTTTAATTTATGCAAGATCATCACCAAATATAATTTTAATTGAAAATACTGAGCTTTCTTTTTTGTTTTTTGTTGGGTGTGTGTATATATATAACTTATCAAATAAAAAAATGTGTATATATAATAAAAAAACGTGTGTGTGGAGGTTGTCTTGATAAATATATTAATGCCGAAACTTGGCCCCCCAAACAAAAATTTCTGGCTCTACCCTGCCTACATGTACAGAGCTTAAACCGTTTCCAGGCCATACTAGAGGAGCTAAATTGCTAGGGCTCATGGCATATTTGTTTTTGTATTAACATCACAGCAAAACAAAGGACTACATTGGCTTGGGCTTCAGACTTATTTGTTGCTACACAACATATGCTTAATTACCTAAAAACACAAAATACAACTTACAACAATTATTAAAAATTTAGTTCAATGAATCAATCCAGCAATACCCTTTGCTAGGTGACCAGACTAGGTCATTAGTCATGTTTTGCAAGTTTAATCAGCATATTTATGTTAAAAATGATCCCATTGTTTTGCATAAAAATTTGATATAACTGACAAAGTTTGTATCCTACCATATCTAGTTGGTTCATTATCTCGAGGTTCAATCTTGCTCTCTCTATAAAATAATCTATATAAATCTAAATCTTCCTCGTCCAGGTCCAGTAGAAAACCATTCTGTCAGTACTTAGTGATGAAATGATGGAATTTTTCGCCTCAGCACAGCTTCGGTTGTTGCTTCAATTGTGTACTTATTAAGCTTAACTTCAATCGCCCATCAATCACCACACATTCAAGATAATTCTACCACTAACATGAACACCACTGGCATGAGTTCAACCCCATTCATCCTCGATAAACTGCATCTTCTAGTATGACAGGATCAGTATTTGATTGTTCAGGAATTAAATTATCAAAAATTCCTTCCTTAGGAATATCTAACTCTCCAGCTACTATCTTGGTTTTAGATGGTGTCCTAGATATGTGATTGAGTAAACCTTGAACATCTCAACCCATTATAATATCTGGGTCAAATGAGCAGACAATCTTCATAAATTGACTACTTAAGTACTTCTCAGAGAAAACCAACATCTTGCAGCCAGATATCCCATCTAGAGTCCTGCAAATATATGAAAATTATGAAAAGTGATTAAAAATAGTGATCTTCCATAAAAAGAAAATAATGAAGGCATAAAACAATGTTTATGGCAAAGGACATGAAGTAGTCCAAACCAACTGTAACATTCCAAGAGGCAGCAACATACATAGTCAGGTGCAGAACACAACATTTAAACAGGTCATTCCATTTTTATGTTGTAAAATGTTATGATATAAGGAAAAATGTGTAAAAATAGCCCACCAAAATTTAACTTACAAGGTAATTTTTAGATGATCTGATTGGTCAAAATAAATAAAAACCAAAAGCAACCAACTAGTAAAAATCAAAAGCATACACACACATATTACGATGAATGTTATATGAGGAACATTCAAGCAGGGTGAGTGATACGTCAGAAAGTAACATTAGCTGTATGGGTTCCTCTCTTTCTTATTTATTGCTCACTTTTCCCCTCCTTTTACAAATGGTTAATACTTTTACTAGGCCAAAGAAAAAAGAATTGAAAAGAGAGGAAAGAAAATAGATCTTCATCAAAGGGAATAGGACGGAAGAAGCCAAAAAAAAGATGTTTTCCTCTCTTCCAATAATTCTGTCCATTGCAATTAAACATGAAGACACCAACTCCCATCCAACTTTCACCAAAATTTAGGGAAAAATTTTATTTCTTTCAAAGTTATGAGTATGGGTATTACCCCTTAGTGGCCATGTGACATTCACATGGTCACCTCCCATTCTCAATTTGACTTGAGGGTAACAAAATAAAAGTCACTATTTGCACCAGAGTCGGTTTATGGGTAAAAGTGACTAAAAAATTAGTATGTGGACTTTACTTCAATTGTATTTAATTTTTAATTGATAAGATACTTATACACTACATTGTAAACTCACAACATCACCCTTCACCCATCTTACATGAGAAGGGAGTGCCATTGAGCTAGAGTTCACTAGCACTAGTGAAAGTTCAAAGGCCATGAATAAATGCATTTTAATTAAAAGATTTATTCCATTCTCTTACATTCACATTTCCAGCACAAAATGAAGCATAAAACATGAGTTGATTTTTCACTTTCAAATCCATCAACAATTGCCTACATTACAAAAAATTTAGAGCATCAAGTCACACTTACCACAAAACAAACAGTGGAAGGAAAAATTACATAAAATCCCGATTTGATTATCATCAACCATACCTCTTAAAAGCTTCGGTTTTACTATGCAAAAGCACATAAACTTCAGGAATGGAATCCATATCATTTTGACATTGATGGCATCAAATCAAGGAATAGGTCTGAGATCTTCGCTAGATTCTGCTTGAACCAATTCCCATTATAAGATTGTAAGAGATAATTTATAGACAGATCATTTGATCCAAAAGTAATGACAAGCAGAAATAAAGTTCTAATTATGTGGTTCTAGAAAGCAACAAAAGTAAGAGGAAATTATTCTTAATCATATGAATGAACACTAATCTTCTTCTACAATATAAGTCTCAGTATACCAAGACATACCACAATGGATTCATAATCCAATACATTTCCCAAGGAAAGAGAAAGACCATGAATATCACAATTGTATTATAAATATTTATTGTACAACAATATAGAAGTGTACTTTGAATAATCATGAAAAACTGTAAGCATGCAAACCCATGGGAATGTTCTAAAAAAAACAACAACCAGGGGAATTTAGGTTTGAGATAACATATATTTTGAAAATAATTTAGAAAAGCACATCTAGTTTTCCAAAAATGTCAAACATAAAAAAGTAGCTTGATACCTCTATACCTCAATTGTTGTCCACCACCAACGCTTGTGGGGTCCTGAAATCTGAGACATCAGAGCATGAGATTTCTTTTGCAATACCTCCTCCACCCTGCATTATTGCTGTCACCCCATCACCAAATGCACACTTTTCCCATTAAGGTTTTTGGGGTTTTTATGGTACAAATGCTCCAAAATAGGCTTCACATGAGATCTAGAACTAGATTTGGGCATATCCTTGTTGGAATCATCAGCTTTGTGCCTTCTCACAATCATCAGGCAAAGAACTTTGTGAATCAATCAAACTTCTAGTTGAACCGACAAAGTGTCACAGAATAGATAAGAAGTTTCTCATTTGTAAATGCAAATGTAATTCTTCCCACAAAAGAACATGGGTAACTTGCAAACATTCACCCTAAAGTTACAATATCTTCCTAAAGTTTAGAACTGAGCAAGCAACCCCCTAATCTCACTCAAACTTCAGAAAGTGCCTTACCATTCCAATTATCATTGAATTAAAAGCAAATTAATGAACCTAGAGGAGAAACAAAGCTGAAGGGTGAAGAGATCTTTGGTTGTAGCTTCTTCTTTTATTTACCCCCAAGGGGGGTTGCATTTGTACAAAAATTTGCTCCTACTTTGATGGAAATTAAAACAGAAATTGGCTATTTTGAATTTTGAGTGATGTCAGGATGTTGGTTGCTCAGTTCTAGACTTTATGGGGGACATATGAAACTCAGAAGATAGTTTAAAAATCATATAAATCACACAAATAATACTACCTTTCAAAAGCTATGGCTTCATTGTTGCTACATTGTTCCCTTAAGAAGCATTTGAAAATCCAAAACCAAAAGTTAACACATTCAAAATTTTAAAAAATAAATAATAGGAAGCTAATACATTTAATTAAAGTCTTAAACAGATAAATTGAAAAAAAAAAATACTAGTTCTAGATAACCTTTGTCATCACAAGATAGCCATCTGTATACAGGTGATAATACTAGTGTTAAGAGGTACAAGTAAGAGCCATCATTTTGACAGTGAGTAAGGTTGCCCAAGATAAATTGATTGGAATTAGAGCCACTAATTCTAGTATGACTATCCATAACTTTTGTTTCTCTGGACAGTCCCCCTCAAAGAAAGGGAGAATATTATCAAAATTTGCCCCTAATAAGAAAAAGATATAAGTTGGTCAGACATATTATAAAACTTGCACTACAAGATGAGATCAATCACCACCAACACAATACCCCCCCTCCCCCCCCCCCCCCCTAAAAAAAAAACAAAAAAGTAGAAATGACCAATAAGAAATTGTTTTGGAGAAAGTGCATGCAATCAAGAAACAAAAAATTCAACCTGATAATCCATCAAAATTATCCCCCTTCGGATTAAAGATGGTAATGGTAAATGAAGAATTTTCAGATACCCCATCTGTCTAGTCTGCAATGGGGGTTTCTTACAAAAGGTCATGCCTATTAATTCTGTAAATTATTCTTGAGTGTTGACGACTACGGATTTTGAATTGCCAAGCCCAGACAAAACAAAATCCCGTTCTAGTTTTCTACCAACACAATTCTGATTTTGCAGATCTATTGAGTTAGTTATGGCATTTGTGCCTGCAAGATTCTCAAAAGATTTATCATGTACCCACCCCAAAGATGGTTCATCTTTATGGCCATTTCCATACATGGAACAATCTACACCAAACACTTCACATTCAACCACACCTGCTTGCAAACAGCTTGAAAGCAACATCTATTTGCTAAAATCTCTCCATAGACATGGGAGTTACACCGAAGTTAGATTTTTTAACATTGTAAATTTGAGAATGGCCCATGGAAGCTTCAGAATATGTAGTCATGGGGTTACAAATCCATGGTCCTGTATGCACTTGAGGACTTGTTGTAGTGAAATCCATAGGTTCGGTGATGGCTCCTATTATGACCTTATCACCAACTTTTTCATGAGAAACAAAATAGCCTTCCTTCAACCTACTAGCCCGTGTTGAGAAGTCACAGCTATACAAAGGAGGCAGTTTTCCATACATGGAAGAATCCAAATGTGCTGCTTTAACCTTATTAGCCTCATGGAAATCTGTTTGCTGGCCTGCAAGAGATTTCTTCAAATTGAAGGACTCAATATAGAACATAGGTATCTACACTTTTCATAGAACTATCTGCACAATTTCCTGCCTCATTACCAGCCAAAAAACTTGTACCTACAGGATCTTTAATTTCAAGAACACATGCATCGGATATCCAAAAAAAGAAAAAGAAAGAAGAACACATGCATCAATTATGTGGAGACCAACAACCTCCAAATCATTCTTCTCCTTTTGCATCATGGAAAATGGAAATGAACTTTATTTAGATTGCTTTATTTTGTGCTTAATGGTGAGCCCAACACCAAAATCCTAGGATGACTGGAACTCTGAATACCCTTCAAATTCATTCTTCATTTTTGATTTGGATGAATTTCCTGTTGATCCAGCACAAGGAATTGAGAATAGATCATCCATGGAGTCATCTACTTATGGAATCATTCTCTCTAATGAACAAATAGAAGAATGATTCTAATCAGAGCAATTAGAAGCTCTCTCCTTCAGGCCCTCAAAGTCAATCAAGTCATCAATTGAATCAAGAATGTCTTGACACTCCCTTTGAAACTTGCTCTCATAGTCCATATTAGCCTTCTCCAGCACCTTATCAATGGTTGTTGCAAGCAATAAAGGTTTCAGAGCAGTCTCATGAATAAGTTCATCATCAGAATTTATATCTTCAGCAGCTTGAGAGGTGGCTAGCCACCGTAGAAGATTGAGGGCTTCCTTATCTGCGGCCTGAATAAAACACATGGATTTTAAGAACACATAAGAGATGTCTAGTAAACTTTGTACACCACTTCACCAATCAAAAAAACCCCATTGTGGTAATTACATGAGTTCTAAATATCTTAGTCCAAGAGAGAGAGAGAGAGAGAGAGTGAGAGAGAGGGGTTTATGAAAACACTTACAATAAACCAAAAGGCATTGAAGACAATATACAGCTTTCATTTCCAATACCATAAAATAGAAAAGGACCCCATCATGTCACATGGTCAAAAGAAAAGTTATGCTTAAAAGTGAAAAGTCCCAACATCCAAGAGGATAAACATGCAACCTTATGAGGCATTACCTTTGGATCTAATGCTTCAACAATTGCCGATGACAGCATTTCATCAATTGACAATGGTTTAATACTCGTATCCCTCCCTTCAGTGAGTATTGGACCATCTTCTTCACATATTGAAACCTGTAGTGACAAAGATCCAATTATTTCTTTTTCTTTAGCATTCTTCAAAGGTTCTCCTAACATGTCCAAGTCCAACCAAATTTCCCTCATCAGCTAGTGATGTCATTGATTGCTTTAACTTTACATTTTTCTCAAATGGAGTTTGAGTCAAAGAGTTTTATACTTCACCACACAATTCAATAAGTTTGTTCTCAAATTCAAGACCAAGTGATAGAGTTTTAAGAACATCTTGTGGAGGTGGTTTGCCAAGATTAGGATCCTAGAACCCCAAGGAGAAATTCATCAAATGACTAAACAATATAAAATGTCAACAAACTCTTAAAAAGCAGAAAATGGATATGACTAAAACAAACCTCCCACATCGGTACAAGTGACTGAACCACTTTCACTTCTAAACGGGTTTGTGAGAGGGATGAATAATTTTTAAACTGCTAGTTATGAAAGTCTGCAAAACCCAAAAGATCAATTCTCACATTAACCTATAAGAGAATCTTAAATAACTTATGTCACATATGCAACATCAAACAAACCTTCTATGGAAACATCCTCCTCATGTTCAAAGACACTTTAAGGTTTTTTGCAGTAAATATCCTGATGTGAGGAAGCCTCAAATTCA
This sequence comes from Castanea mollissima, assembly GCA_014183005.1. Classification (NCBI taxonomy): domain Eukaryota; kingdom Viridiplantae; phylum Streptophyta; class Magnoliopsida; order Fagales; family Fagaceae; genus Castanea; species Castanea mollissima. The sequence continues at coordinate 10,286,794 of JACAVU010000004.1, forward strand.
CTAGGAAATTGCCATATCCAATCAGCTAGAATTGTTGACGATATCCAAATTGGTGAACTTAAAGATGTATCACAACTTGGGTCTACCTAATGGTAAATTCACACATCATTGATGGTTATCACATAATTATGAGCATCAAACAAATATTTACGACCATCCCAAAAGCATTTGGCACAGAAAAGAGAGGAAAGGATAACCTGGAAATCAGTAGGCATGCAAGTCAACTTATCCATATGCTGTTTATGCGGACTAATATGATCAGATTTCCTTGGTGAGAAAGTGTCTGGCACTGGATGACAGAACTTCATCTTTGATAAATGCAGCCAATTTCCCACCAACTCTACTCTACTCCATTTAAACTAGCCATAGCAGTAAGAGTAAGTATAATCTTAAAAACAAAAAGGTAAAAATACAATTAAATTAAATTTTGTAATATAGGTCCTTTAATCTTTTCATTTTAGCCCTATTATCCATTGTAGTTTGAAAAATGCCGATAACTCTTAAAATGACACCATTTCACATTTGCAGCATTAGACAATGACTTACAACAACAATGTTTTAGAAAAATTAACAGTGGTTTTCATTTCACAATAGACAGAAGAACTAAAATGACAGTTTTGTAAGTTGAGAAACTAAAATGACAAAATTTCAACTTGGCAATTTTTTTTTGCCCAAAAAAATGTATATTAATAATATATATTTAGCACCTACAATGAAATCAAAATCAATATATCATATTCTAAGAAGCCAAAATTGTGAAATGAGTTTCAAATCCTTTTCTAAATTCTATTCCTAATATTAAACATTTAAAAATCTACAAAAAAAGAAAAGAAAAAGAGTTACACTATGTCGTTTGAGAAGAATAGTAGAGTACCTTGGAAGGTGCTATAAGAGATATCAAGGCCATGGATTGGTAGGGCCACGAAGTGGTTGATGGTGATGATCCATACAGTCACACACATAGATACAATTATTACAATCACTATAAATCTATAGTAGCTGGCTCTATTTGTCTTCATCTTCAACTACGTATGTGCACTCCAAAATTTCTCATAAACCAAACTGTCCTTCTTGAGGTGTAGAAATACCCAATAACTACTCCAATTATCAATCCACAAGCATATCCTATCACAACCACTTTCCAATCAAGTCCTTCTACTATTGATGATTCTTGTCTTGTTTTATAAGTTTATGTCTCATTGTTTCCACATTTCTTTGACAACGGAGAGCCACACAATCCCAAGTTTCCCTCAAAAGAGGAATTTTCAATCGTCCAAAATTGTCCACCTTGTGGAATTGGACCAACAAGTTGATTTTGAGACAAGTTTAAATATTCAAGAAATGTGAGATTTATAAGCTGTTGAGGAATTTTACCTGAGAGCTCGTTTTGAGAAAGATCCAAAGATTCAAGTGTGACTAGGTTCCCTAATGATGACGGGACATGGTCCATGAAGCTATTGCTTGATAAATTGAGTACAATTAGTCCCTTTAGGTTTCCCACACTATTTGGAATTTCTCCATCAAACCTATTATTGGAAAGATCAATAGCTGTGAAGATGGTCAAGATCTTTACCAAAAATATTTCTAACCCCTTATTCACTACTGTCATGGAGTCTTGATAATAATTTGATTGACTTCCCATGTATACTGGTTGTGATTTATCTTTGGCAAGAACCACTTGCATTGCATTCCAAGTTCTAAAGTATTCTGATGGTAGCCTACTAGAGAAATTGTTGTGAGAGAGGTCGATGACATGCAACTTGGAAAAGCCAAACCCGGTATGAAGGGCCCATATAGGACCATGGAATCCATTTGCTCGCAAGACAAGAATTCGTAACTCTAGCAAAGACTGCAACCAGAAGGGGAACGCCTCATTAATGTTGTTATTTCCAAGATTTAGGACCTCTAGCATTTGACATTGCACTAATGATCGTGGAATCTTCCCCTGTATTTGGTTGTGACTGAGGTCCAATGTTGTCAACCTGCATCCTTTTATGAATGATTTAGGCATGCTTCCTTGAAAGCAATTGTTCCTCATATTCAATACTACAAGAGAGCTGCTAAAGTGACATAAACATTGTTGAATGTGACCATTCAACTGGTTGTTAGATATATCAAGGACTTGGAGGGAATTCACCTTGCAAATCATTCGAGGGATTTTCCCAGTTAGATTATTGTTTGAGGCAAAAAAATATGATGTAGACAATGGGGGAATTGGGAGTGACCCTTGCAACATGTTGGAACGTAAATCTAAATAGTCAATAAATTTCCAAGGAAGAACTTTTAGTGGTTGTTCAAAATCGTTGATAAGGTTAAAAGAAAGATTCAAGTATCGCAGTGTCCCTTTTCCAACATTACAAAACCATTTGGGTATTTTACCTTCAATTTTGTTGTTGAAAAGGTCTAATGTTTCCAATTCATTTTGGGCTTTTAGGAAATCAGGGAATTCACGCAAATTGCAAGAAGACAACCACAAATATTAAATTTGGGGTAGGTTGAATTGATATTTTCTTTTGAAATTGACAGATTATTACATGAAAGATCGAGATATCGAAGCTCTTTAAACTGGAAGAATATGTTTAACTCCATCTTGTCCTTTAGGTTGATCGAAGAAAGATATAGCTCGTGTAGCTTAGTGAAATTGGAAATTGACCTTGGAACCGGTCCATCCAATTTGTTTCCACTCAATGCTAGGGCATTTAATTGTGATGAAGAGGTATTTTGGAATTGGAGAGGGCCAGTAAGCTGATTTTGATCTAGATATAGTACAGACAATGAAGGCATTGTATACAAAACAGAGGGGATAGCCCCTGTGAGTGAGTTTTGAGACAAGTCAAGGGAAGACAATTTAGTAAGTCTACTTATTTTTGATGGGATTGACCCTTTCAATTGGTTTCCTGATATATCTATACTAATGAGTTTGGTTATATTTGTTAGTGAAATTGGGAACTTGCCTTCAAAATTGTTATTTGAAAGGCTTAATTCTTCTAATTGTGTAAGATTTCCCAGTGAAGATCGTACTTTCCCAGAGAAAAGGTTATAGCTAAGATCTAGAAAAGTGAGTTTTGCAAGATTTTCTAACGTGGATGGAAGCTGGCCATGAAAATTGTTAGATGAGAGGAAAAGAGAAGTAAGTTGTGATAGGTTCCCAATAGTAGGGGGAATTTCCCCTGAAAAATTACTTGAATCAAGTTCCAAATAATTCAAGGATTTGAGATTGCCAATTGAATCCAGCAGTTTCCCAAAAAAATTTGTCGAGCGAAGATATAAAGCATTTAAGGACTCAAGCTTTCTGATTGAACTAGGTAATTTCCCAAGAAAATTTGCATGAGAAAGATCCAAATGATTCAAGGATTTAAGGTTGCCGATTGAATTGGGCAATTCCCCAGAAAAATTTGCCCTAAAAATATCCAAATGACTCAAGGATTTAAGCTTACTGATTGAATTGGGCAATTCCCCAGAAAAATTTGTTGAGGAAAGATTCAATTGCTTTAGGGAACTACCAAATCGAAAATTGGGAAGATAACCAGCAAGCTTGTAGTTCCGTGACAGATCAATGGTTTGTATTTTGGGCAATAGGAAAATATCTGAGGGAAATTTGCCAAGCAAGATGCACCAAGACAGAGAAAGAGAAGTCAAGGAAGACAAATTTGCGAGGGATTGAGGTAGTGACCATGGAAGGTCCAGGTAGTCTAGATGAAGTTCTCTCAAATATGTCATGTTCTGGACAAGTGCTTCAAAATCAATTCTTCTGAGCTTCAAATATTTATAGTAATAATCAGCACCAAGAAAGTAATGAAAATAATTGAAAGAGAGATCAAGTGAAACCAAATTGGGAAGCCATGAAATTTCCGATCGGATTCGGTCATGTAAGAAGGAATTAGAGAGATTAAGATGGGTCAACCTCACAAGCTGCCCAAACTCAGATGGGATTGTGGTGGAGGAAGAGAAGTTGTTGAGGGCAAGGTTGAGTTTCTGAAGGTGACGCAACCTGTAGAGGATGCTGTTAGAGTTGAGAGGCCCATAAAGCCAGCTGTTGCTGAGGTCTAAGCCAATGACGTGGCCGATGTGTGCATGGCATGTGACCCCATCCCAGCTGGAACAACAATCACTATCTGCCTTCCAAGACTTCATCTTTGGATATGAAACATTATAGTAATCATTGTAATCTAACAGATCATGCATATCATCAGAATGCAATCTCTTCTCAACAAATTCTTGCCTTAGTTGTAGCAAAGCAGAGCTCTGGTCAGGGAGGCAACGTCGTTGAGAGGAAGTATTAGAAGTTGTTTGAGAATGTGAAATGAAGAACAAACAAGAGGCAATAAGGAATAAGGGCAGGTATGGATTGATTTTCCCCATGCTGAACATCTTGACAGCAGAGGAAGTAAATGGAAAATTGGGTGGCTTAAGTGTTATGAGCAGATAAAGAACTAATAATATGTGAGGAAATTTATACACACAGCAATTTGAAAGGACTAAAGGTAATTGGATATTTATATTATTTTTTGTGGTCCAAATCGAATTGAAGGGTCTCAACCACCCAGTTATTTAGATTTCGATGGCATTCCCATACACGGTTGTGATAACATATTAAAAAGTTCTATATATTTAGAAGGCTTTAGATTAAAAATTTCCTTTATGTAGCCATTAAAATATGAAGAGGACAATTTTTTTTTTATAAACAGAAAAACGAATTCCCTCTAACATTTAATATTTAGTTGATTTTTTGTAACTGAATTCCTTCCTTTGTGTTATATTCCAGTGACTAAATTATAATTTTAACCTAATAAATATTGATTTTTAAAAATTCTGCCATCTATATAGCCTATTGATCTCGATTTTTGCTTGTTAGCTTCTTGCAATCCAACTATGATTTTAAATTATAATGCTACAAAAACAAACAAACAAACAATTTTTTTTTTTCCAATGGCCAGACTTTGTAGTTTGGTTATAGTTCTCTTACTCAAATAAAATTATACCTTTTATTTCAAAAAAAAAAAAAAAAAAAATCTTTCTATGGCATTCCAAATCAATACCCATCATTTCATGTGCTACCACATCTCAGAATGGTTATTCTACCAAATAAGAAAAATTAAAGGAACTGTACATCATACTAAGATTATAACGTGTGAGACACGGGATGAATATCAAAGAGTCTGTAAAATAAGAAAATATAGAACACGTCATGAATCATGATAGCGAGATTCTATTGACTTGACTAGCTTTTCTTCTACGTTTAAAATACAATAATGTCCATAACCAAAAAAAAAAAAAACAATAATGCATGTCTCCTAACAAACAAGACAAAAATGTCTCCTGACAAACAAATATTATAAATTTATAAAGGATAACGTTAACAAGTGCTTTTTAGGGAAATTGTTAATAGATTGTGCTTAGCACATTTGTTAATAAATTGTATAAAAAAAGTTATGAAATATTTTGTATTAAAAATATAAAAAGTTGTCAACAAAATTAATTGGACAAATTACAACTTATCTACCTATGATTTAGTTGAAATTTAAGTTGCCTTCTATGGTTTGAAATTTGACACATTACCTATCTGAGATTTAATCGAAATTTAAATTGCCTACCTGTGATTTGAAATCCTATTATATAAGTGTTTCGTTGGATATTCTTTTTTATTTTATTTGATCTTGTATTTTTATGTTTTTTGTGTAGAGTAAAATTTCATATGTAATTACATCATTTGTTGTGTCTATATATGTTGATTTGAACCTCATCTTTCACTTCTCTCACCATATACCTAAAAAAAAAAAATTAAAAATAACGTACTCTGAAAAATAAAAAAGAACCAAGAACATTGTAGTTTAGCTACAATCTTCTGTCCTTCTCCCCTCAAAAGAAAAGAAGAATAAGAAGGGAGGATTATTTGTAACAGATTTTTGAGTGATAAACATTAACAAATGCTACTAATATTAATAAGTATTCTCGGTGTAATGGACCTAAGCATTACAAATGCCAAATATATATTTTCTCAAAAGGCTTAAGAATTATTGTTTTTATTTAAAAGTAATTTTAGCAGTGGCATTTTTTGATTGTTGAGGTGACAAAATATCTTATCAAAAAACTCTTTCCTCGTAACTCTACAAATTTAGTAATTGAAGGGGTTTGCAATAGTTATATTAGAGGCAGGATTTTTTTTTTTTTTTTTTTTTTTGCATTAAAATTTTGAAAGCCATACTTCTTCAATTATCTGCTTCAAATATGATTTTTATTTTGTCAAGTGTTTTATACTTTTATAGCTCATTTAGCACTTTTATGTAAGTTTTAATTTTGTAGTTCGCTCACTTTGTCATGAATTTTTTCCAATAAGTCTTAAAATTTAAAAGCCATACTTTTAAACACAATTATCTGTTGAAAATAGGTTTTTTTTATTGGTTGCGAAGAGTTTTATAACTCAATTGACACTTCTTTGCACTACAAGACTCTTTGCAAGTTTTTCATTGCATTACAGGTTGCTTACTTTTTCAAGATCATATTAGAGCATAATCCTTTCATATATGGTTCTAAGGTATTATAAGGATTTCAAATTAATCTGCATGTTATTATAAGATGCATTACAAAAGAATGTATTTAAAGAAATATTTTAGAAAAGGCAAACAATTAACAAAGAAATTAACAGAAAGACAAAGTTTAGCTACAAAATTGATTATAGTCTAATGCTACAACCTTACAAAATATCATTAACATTACTACATATTTTGAAAATCTAACCATTAGGTTGCATGTTCTTTACTGATGATGCCGAAAATTGTTAGTTAGTCACATGGTCCTCACATGCACGAAACAACACCTGCACAACACAGAAAAAGAAGACCTCAAGAGATTACTAGTGTGGTATCAGCCAAATACCCTCTGAAAGTTAAGTCAGAACTTTCGCCACTCTAGAGTGCCAGAGTAGTGTAGAATCGACTTTGGTTTCTTGGTGAAGAGGATTATTTCCTTGCAGGGAAGATCCTCATAAATGCACGTATTTTACGGGATCCTTTTCATATAGAGATTCTGTTGACTAGGGTTAATCGTGAAGCAAAAAACATTTCCATTTGAAGCTCCTTGAGGTCCAATTAAGCCACATGGGTGCCACGTGGCTTTGCCACCATCCACTTTGTATCCGTCTGCTTTCTTGCCCGTCTACTCTTAACATGTCGTCTATCTTCAACACATTCCATCATGTCGCTTCCTTCCATTTGACCGTCCACAACCTAGTATAGTTGCTTATGGAAGTTTCTGTAAAATGAAACCGTCTACCTTAATTTTATCCTCTTCATTTACACTTTTAGTACACATGTCAAATTTTGTACCAATCAAATATCATTTACTATAAGATCTAAAAGATTATGTTTTTATGCATAAATTTAAATTACAAAAACTTGCAATTTAAATAATTTATTGATGATATAGTTATTGATATTTAATATTCTAGAAATTTTGCAAGCATGAAGGATATAAGAAGAAAAACATAATCCAATGGTGGATTTGTTAAAATTCACCTTCAATAAAAAGATATTGAGTAAGTTTATAACCTTAGGCTACAACAAATTTTGTAACTAAACTTTGTCCTTAATAGAATATGAAGTTTCTTATTATTAGTCTTTTTCTAATCCCATCAGTAATTTCATTTAAAAGGAATAAATAGTAAGTGTAATAAGATAATATTAACATGAGAATTAATCTCCTCTTCCCCTCTCCCTTAGGACCAAAACTTACTTATCTAAAAATATTGGAATCTATAGTAAAGCATGTGTAATAAGTAAATAATATTGGAAGTAATATGAACAACACTACACAAAAATAATGCAATTTTTTGTCATCATCTATAGGTAAAATCAGTCAAAGACAATAATATATCCTTATCATTACTTTCAACCAATTGATTAAAATGTTGTGTCGACTAACTTTTATAGTCAAGGTCTCCTGTTTACCAAAAAAGAAAAAATAGTCAGGGTCTCCTAAAAAAAAGTGAAGAATCAATTGATTAAAATATTGTGTCAACTAGCTTTTATATATAGTCAAAGTCTCCTAGAAAAAAGTGAAGAGGATGTAATTTTCTAATCCTAATTTTGGTTTCTTTGACTGGTTGTCCACTAATTGTAAAACATATAACACACTCTATGCATTAGGTATGAAGATACTGTGGTATAGGTTCAAGTCCCATTAACCAATTTTTAATTTTTAATCAATGGACTAATAACTCCAGGAAAAAAAAATCCTTTTTCTCGTTGGCCAATCCACTTTCGACTTCGTACTGAAAATTCCAAAAGGGGCAGGGCAGGATCCACTAGCTAGGACAATAAGTATAAATCAATGGTGAGAGTCAGGGAAACATAATTGGCAATGGCTTGTCATTTAATGTTTATATAGCAATCGACCCGGCCCCTAGACCGTCTGTCACGGCAACATAATTATCAGTGAAAGAACAAAATTATATTAATTAGTATATTTTTATGAATAATAAGTTGGTTCTTGGTACCATTGTATTTTCACTCTTAATAAGTTGGCATCATCATATTTTTGCCGATCTATATATAAAATTACTCCAAATTTTAAAGGTGTGTATTGAAATTTTGTAAATAAAGATTTAAGTGGAAGCCCAACAGTAATAGCATATTTTTGTGGTGTTCTATGTCTTTGTTTTTTTTTTTTTGGTGAGAATCCTATATCTGTGATTTAAATAAATATTAAATGGATGATAGTTAATGTTTCTTCAAATTTTAACAATGAAGTATATACTTTTCTTTTCTTTTTTGAGATTGAAACTGCATACTTTATTAAGAAAAAATAGTCATATTAGCTAAAATTACAACATTAAAATATGGAAAAACACTATCCATTCACACAGAAAAACTTGTGAGTTTGTGACATGTTTATCATAACAAGCAAGATTGTGATCTACATAATTACTTTATCATCATACATATGAAAAGCTGATGTTTTTGAAGGTTTTCGTAAGGATTTTTGCATCTCCAATTAGGTGGCTGAATGATGCAAAAGAATTTGCTTTATTTCGTAATGAGTTGATGATCACCTTTGAATCTCCCTCAAGAAATACTGACGTAAGGCCAATCTCTTGAGCGAAAATCATAGTTCTTACAGGAGGAATTATCTAATTGGATTTTCATTTTGTTGATCGTGATTCTGTGGTGATTATATTATCTGTTAGGGCTAAATACTATTATTGAGTACCAATAGATTCTACTATAAATTCTAAGTGTTTAAACTAAATAAGTCATAAAAATTCTTACCCCGCCAAAGAAGCCAAAGATAGTAGATATATCAAAAGTAAATTTGTAACGTGAATAACACATATCAAATGTAACACTCTTTGGAAGTTACTATATGCAGACAAATTTTCTCTTCAAATTAGATTTTAAAATTCCCTTTAAATTTTTTTATTAGATGTGAATTTTGAAAAAAAAATCAAGAAGATCAATGATCAAATGTTTAAATTTTAAGTTTTTTGTAATATTAAATATTTATGCATAAAAAATTCCTTTAAAGATCAAATAGTAATTAACATCTTATTTGAATGAAATTCAACGTCCATATTATGAACATAAATAATTGTTAGATTTTCAAAATATATAACTATGTTAATTTTTTAGCGGGATTTTGAAGGAATAGAAGAGATGTGTCCATAACATTTTCATGACAATTTTACAACAAATCATAAGTGGTAAGTTGTTATTAGTTCTAGTTTAAACCTACCACTGAAATTACTCTTTTTCCACCAACAACAACTCATAACAACTTTTCACTTATGATTTTTTTGTTAAAATGTTGTGAAAATATTTAGAGAAAAACTTTATCCTTAAAAATCTTCATAGAGTTTTTAGAAGTGATTTCACAATATAATTTTTAAAATTCTGTTTATCGTTATGAAATAATTGTTCATAATGAATTAAATTATATATATATATTATATATATATATAATTTAACATTGCTTAGAGTTTATACCCCAATAAATTGTTATAGAATTCATATTTTGAAAATTTACTGTGGATTACATGTTCATAGCTCTTACATTCTTGCCAATTTTCATATCAATTGAATGTTATTAACCATTCGATCTATAAATTCGTATTTTATGCATTATTTTAAACTACAAAAACTTGAATTTAAATAATTGATTGATAACATGACTATTAATCTTTGATCATCTTGAAATTTTGTAAGCATGGAGAATATACGAAAATAATGTAATCTAATGGTGGATTTGTCAAAATTTGCATTTAATAAAAAAATATTGACTGGTGTAAAATTATTTAGAATTACACCAAGTGTAACTTGAACTCAACCCTATATATATATATATACTCATTTATTTATGCCTTGATAACATAATAAAATGTAATATATTCAAAAATTGATAAAGAAAACTATTTATTTAGAATTTTAGATGACCAAGCTCCATTGGCTTGCTTTTCTAAAATGTGTAGTAAATAAAAGTTTTAAAATAGTCCACTTTAAACATTACCAATTAATACAGCGATAATGGTTACATTTTATTAGTGTTTAGTCCATCCAAATCAACGAGAAATTATTGTGTACTCCCAGAGTACCATAAATGCGTACTCCCTCCTCTCACATGAATAGTAAGTCTCACTAATTAAATTCATGGTGGAGCCCACCATTCATGTGAGAGAGGGAGACTACACATTAAAGGTACTCCAGGAGTACCTACTAATTTTCCCAAATCAACTGCCAACAAATCCCATTAACCAAGTTTAATCAATGGACTAATAGCTCCAGGGAAAAAAAAAAAAACGTTTTTCTCGTTGGCCAAACCACTTTCAACTTTGTGCTGAAAATTTCAATAAGAATAAATCAATTATGAGGGTATGTGATGCGCATTTGCTTGTTATTTAATAAGAATCTAAAATTCCAAAAAGAATATTTATATACGATGGATTAATTGACCCGCTAGACCATCTATCATGACAACATATTTAATTATTAGTAGGACAACAAAATCATATTCACACATTTTTATTAATAATATGTTGGCACCACCTTATCTCCACTATTAATAAGTTGGCACCACCATAGCTCCACTCACCTATGTATAAATTAATATTTTTTCATGAATAATAAGTTGAAGATTAGAATGTAATTTCTCTTCAAAAAAAGAAAAAAGAAGAAGATTAGAATGTAATTTGCACTCTTAATGTTTGGGTTAATTTTGATTTTACTCATTTAAGTCATTCCGTCAATGCGCCATGATGCGGAGCTTGTTAAGTGCCAACTAAGCCCAAAATGATGTTTGTTCATTCAAAATTCAAAACTATGCTCTTTCTCTGTTAAAGTCATCTCATATATTATTTTGTTCAAATTGCAATTTACACTATTAAAGTTTGAGATAATTTTAATTTTGTTCCCTAAATTTTCAAAATGCAGATCCATAAAACTACAAGGTTTTGAGTTAAGGTGGTGCTTAGTAGACACCTCATCATGATGCATGGATGGGAGGATCTAAATTATCAAATTTTAAAGGAAAATTTAAAATTGCCATAAACTTTAAGGGTTTATTTTGAATTTTACACTCTTAAAACTTGGGGTAATTTCAACTAGATTTCCAAATAAAGATTTAAGTAATAGGCTAATTAGGGCTATCCAACCTGCCCAGCCACCCACCCAACCCGCTCGAGCCAGACTCGCTGCCACCCGATCTGACGTCTTTGGCAGTTGGATGCAGGTCCAAACTCTCTAACCCGACCCCACTCGGTTTGGTTGCCGGTTTTACGTTTCAAAACCTGTGACACCCGACCGGAATTGAAACAATCATCCTCTCTGGCAAAATATTATGAATTTTGGACCAAATCCAATGAGATCCTTTGAGATCCGGTAACGTTCTGATGTTCCTCAGCTTCGATCTGACCATCCTTGGTCTTCCTTCGCTCAGATCTAGTGTTCCTCAACTCCGATCCGGCCACCCTTGGTCTTCCTTCACTCAGATCCGATATTAGTTGCTCAGATTTACTCAAACCCGGCCAAGATCTACTCTCCTCCTTCGCTCAGATTTGCTCAAATCCGGCGGTATTGGGTTAGATCTGACTTAGATCTATACAAATCCAACTATTCTTGGTTAGATTGGGCTTTGATCTACTCAAATCGGGAGATAATCCGTTAGATCTGGTAGACCTTCAACTCAGATTGATGAAGATAGATCTTCTCCTCCACTTGCCGTCGCTCTTCATCGGACTCAACCTACCTGACCGTTTGCTCCCCTGAGCTCGACCAACTTGACTTGTGGTGGTCGACGGTCGGTTGCGGGTCTGTTTTTGTTCCACCCGACTTAAGCGAGTCGAGTCCAGGTTGAGGCCAAAACCGACCTGGACCGACCTGTGGACAGCCCTAAGGCTAATAACTCAACAATAATAGCATCTTTTTGTGGTGTTCCATGTCTATGATTTAAATAAATATTAAATTAATGATTTTCAATGTTTCTTTAAATAGTAACTATGAAGTATATACTAATAATTCACTCATTTCAAAATGTATTGGATAAGATTTTAATCATAATAATAGAATTATTCCAATAACTCTAGACTAAAAGATTTTAATCCTTATAACAACCTCCTTTCATATAATGGTATTCTTATGTATGCTTATTGTGGGGGTAAAATAAAAACACTGTAGCTGAGTACAATGACTAAGCAACCGACTTGCACAATTTATATTATAAGAAATGCAAGGTAGAATTTTCACAATGGGAGATCTAAACAACTATTAAGAAGAAAGGAAGGATAACAAGATTATCCTTTGATATATAAACTGCTCTCCCGAGATACAAAGAGTTGCATAGAAAACTAAAAAAAATATTATCTCTCTTCAATTGGAGCAATGTTTTCTCCTTTGTTCTTTCCTAGACTTTTCTCTTAATATCTCTCTAGCTCTTCTCTGTTGCACCCTCCTCCCCTTTTATGGACATTTTTCCTTCTCCTATCTCGCCAACTAGCTTGCTTCTAGCTGGATTTTCAGGATACCTGTCACATTACTCCTCTGTTCTACCCCCTTTCATCATGAAATAGGACTTTTGGGGTTGTCTGCACTATTTAGTAATCTATATGCATTTAATGTGGAAAAGATTAGGTAAAGAACCTTTCATTAATGCGGAGGTGACTGCCTCCATGATTCTTATCTTTTCAGGGTGTTTACCAAGGCAAATATGATGATGGTGGCATCTTAGATCAAAAAAGGGAATCGGTTGCCTGTGGTCCCCTATGTATCCATCGAAGGACAAACCATGCTTGTTACCTTGGGTAAGAGTTTCGGTAATGGTGGCTAACTCGGATCTCCACAGGACCTATTATGGGGAATTGTCCTTTATTCCTCAAGTGTTCTTGCTCCTATTCACATTTTTAGGCCTGGCCCTTCTCCTAAAGTATGACCTTTTGGGCCTCAGCCCTGAATCAAGTTCTCCCCCCCCCCCCCCCCCCGGCCTGGACCTTCTCCTAAAGTATGACCTTTTGGGCCTTCGGGCCTCAGCCCTAAATCAAGTTCTCCCCCCCCCCCCCCTTGCGCACAACACTTATGTGAAAGGATTGTGTAGAATAATTTCTCCCATAAACCCACTACTAGTATTCATTCCTCCTCCATCTAGACCTAAAGAAAGTGATATCTCATTCAATTGTTCCATCTCTCTTTGATTAAGTGAGATTCATAGGTGCGTATCTAACATCTGCAACATTTAGAGAGGAATGTTGGATGTAATAAATTCATATAATAATTCCTAATACCAGTTTTTTTTTTAATTATAAATTTTCTTATAATAGCCTCTACATAATTTTTTGTTTAAATTTCTAAGAACCTTTCTCATGTTGAACAAGAACATAAGTGATTCCAACTCATAAACGTCTTATATTCAAGAATAATCAACTATTTTTCTTGTTAAACTTGGCTAATATCTAATGAATTTTAATTTTGAAAGGTTTTGTAAAACATATAATACAATATGCATTACGTATAAAGATAATGTGCTACGATCAAATCCTACAATATTCCATGCACCACAATGAATACGTAGGTATAATCACATTGTCTACAATATCCCCAAGTCAGGCTCGTTTTGCTAATAATAACAAATATTCAGGAAAATCACGCACACAAAAATAAACATGTAAATATATAAGCAAATTTACGTTAATCACATTCCAACGAACAAAGAGCCCAATAAAAATACAGAATAAAAAGTAGATAGAGGGTGCCAATTTGGAAGGACCAAGGTAATTGGATGTTTATCTTATTTTTTATTTTTATTTATTGTGGTTTGCAAATAATTGGATTTCAATTCAGGGGCTGTCAATATATTATTTGGAACTGGAAGGAGTGATATAATTTAATCGTAGGAGCTATTAGTAGTATTGACTTGAATTTCTTTCCATACACAGTTGTGAAGGTGTTCATCTGTTTCCTACTATATGGTGTCAATTTACTGAATTGAAAAATGTTTTTTTTTTTAAAGATTTTTTTTCCTACATATCAATTATTTTCAGATGTGTTTGTTCTCTATGTCTAAGGAGCTTGGTTAAATTGATGGTCTCAAATCTAGCTTTTATTCTCTATGTCTGTCTATGTCTATGGAGCTTGATTAAATCAGACAGCTAATGCCAAGATGGATGTATAAAAAATATAAAAGAAAAAGAATGATCATGTGGCCAATGACCTGGCGGATGATGTGACACAACATGAGCATAACAACCATAAAAGTTATGCTTTTGCTTTTATATATATATATATATATATATATATATATATAGATATAGATTTGCATTTACTAGTTAAAAACTTGAAAATGTGTTGATTGATTCTAAATTCTATAATGTACTCTAGGTGAGCAAAAAACCACTCATTATTCATTTCTTAATGAGAATTAGTAAGAAAGAAAATTCCCTCTCAAACTCTAATACGTTGCATTCTAATGCCCATGGTTCCATGTCAACACCACATCTCATCTTGGTTTTCCTACTAAATATTTTTTTAAAAAAAGAACTCTACATCATATTAGGACTAATTATCAAAGAGAGCGTAAAATAAGAAAATATAAATCATGTTATGGACCCTAAGTAAAGAAGAAGGTATGTACATGTACAACAATAACCTCATTCAAAGAATGGAGATATGTGCGGAGTGGAGAATATTGAACAAGGAAAATCCTTCCTTTCAATTCCCACTGTCAAAGAACATGTTGGAATGACTAGTGCTCAAAACCACTCAACCATACATTTCGGGTAGAAACCTTCATCCGCAACAACTGAAGAAAGACTTTGTAGTTCTTTTTGAACTTTCCGCCTCTCATAAAACACTGAGCACGCTAGTGAAGTGCACTTGACTCCACTTTCCACAAACTAGTCATCGCCTCCACAATGTCGACAAATAGCAGCAAGGTGTTGATCTCTCTGGTGGGAGAGATGAAGAGCTCCTTGCACAGTAGGTACCTAATCGAACCTCCTTTGCAAAAACAAAATCCTGAAGAGAAACCTTGCCAGATAGAATCCGGGTTCATTGGCGTTGCAAAAATGCTTTAAGTTCAGAAGTGTTCTGATGTTCAAAAAAGAGTCTCAACGAATTTTCTAGTTTCTTGGAAATAGCTCCACATGTATCCCTACGTACTGTCTCAATGCCTTCAGCACCAAATACAGGTTCAGACTGTTCTGGGCTTTCATAACTGTAACCAACATAGCGTTTCTTAGTAAGGAGGAAGCATGGATGATATACTTACTCCATTTTCAAAGTGACTGGGTTTGGATTCATAGCAGTGATTGCAGAGGCAATCTCATTCCTAATTCGAAAAGACTCTTTGACGGTGTGTCCTTTTGAGGAGGACAAACATGCTGTCAGTATCACCATAAATAACTTCAACTTTCCATTTATCATGTGCATCACACAAATGAAATTGCCTTTTCAAGAGTACTACGGCCACATTGAACAATACTGTCGCAAGCTCTGCACAAGGCATGTGACCACTAAATCCAGCAGTTGTATAGCCATATGTTACATTTGCTATCAACTCCAAAGCAAGCTGTCTTGCATTAAAAAATCCGGTGAAGAATTTTCTGCGAGGGGGACAATCTTTTCATAGCTTGTTTCACCATTATTCTAGTTGATAATATTTCCTCTAATAAACGGGCCATTATGCCTTTACGGACCTTTGAAGATAAATACATAACACTATTGGAGTAAGTAATATCTCATTTTTCACACGTTGTAGAGCAGAAGGATCTAGTGAAAATGAACTAACCCCAAGTGTATTTGCCTTTGAAGGAGCAACTTTTCCAAGGCATGTAGAAAAGCAAAGATTGTATGCAATTATCATTGAAGGATAGAGAGACTGAAAATCAAGAACAACAACTGGATCTGCGTTTAAACCAGACTCCGGTTCCATCACAAGTGGTAGGCATTCCATTGCGGGTTGGGAAGCAACCTGTTGACTTCCTGGGGATATAGCAAGATAATTATGTGTATGTGCCAATCTCAGAAGCATGGATTCAAGACGATATTGTGAACCTCGAGAGAGAACTGAGAAAAAGTCAATACCAAACACACAAGCAAGTTCTGATGTTTGATTTATTTGCAAAAACACATCAAAATAAGTCAAGCAGGAATTTACAATTAAAAAAGCTAAAACCCATTAAATTCAGAACTAAGAATATCAGAAAGACTTTGGTTAACACAATTGAAGCTCTAACCAGGCTAGGGCATGACAGATACACCTCTATCATGACAACAATGCATAACTCAACCGACAAAGTTTGGTATCCTATCATATCAAGTTGGTTCATTATCTCAAGGGTCAATCTTGCTCTGTCTATAAAATACTCTATACATCTAATCTTCCTCGTCCAGGACCACAAGAAAACCATTTTGTCAGTACTTTGTGATGAAATGAAGGAATTTTTCGCCTCAGCATAGCTTTAGCTACTGCTTCAATTGTGTACATATTAAGCTTAACTTCACCACACATCAATCGCCATACATTCAAGACAATTCTACCACCAACATGAACACCACTGGCATGAGTTCGATCCCATTCATCCTCGATAATGGCATCTTCTAGTATGACAGGATCAGTATTTAACTGTTTAGGAATTAAGTTATCAAAAATTCCTTTCTCAGGAATATCTAAATCTCCAGCAGCTATCTTGGTTTTAGATGGTGTTCAAGATATGTTATTGAGTAAACCTATACCGAGATGTGAAGCCCTTTCTACCAAAAAACCAAGAGAACCACCTTGAATATCCCAACCCATTATTATATCTTAGTCAAATGAACAGACAATCTTCATAAAGTGACTCAATAAGTACTTCTCCTCAGAGAAAACCAACATCTTACAGGAAGATATTCCATCTAGAGTCCTGCAAATAAATGAAGATTATGAAAAGCAATTAGGAAATAGCCATCTTCCATAACAGAGAAAATAATGAAGGCATCAAACAATGTTTATGACGTAGGCCACAAAGTAGCCCAAACCAACTGTAACATTCCAAGAGGCAGCAACATACATATTCAGGTGCACAACACAACATTTAAACAGGTTATTCCAATTTTATGCTATAAAATGTAATTAATATAAGGAAAAAAAAAATGTGTAAGAATAGCCCACCTAACTTTAACTCAAAAACCAAAAGCAACCAACTAGTAAAAATCGCAAGCGTGTACACACACATAGTACCATGCATGTTATTTAAGGAACATTCAAGCAGGGTGATACATAAGAAAGTAACAATAACTGTAACGGCTGTGTGGGTTCCCTTGATTCTTATTGATCGCCCACTTTTTCGCTTCTTTTACAGATGGATAATAATTTTATTAGGCCAGAGAAAAAGAATTAAAAGGAGAGGAAGGAAAAAAGATCTTCGTCAAAGGAATAGGAGGCAAGATACAAAACAGAAGCAGCCCCCTAGCCTTCAAAATAAAGAGAAGCAACAAACAAAATTTTTTTTGTTGTGGTGCTAGAAGTTATCTTCTTATCTTATTCCAACATTAAAAAAAAAAATAATAATAACAATCTTCTTGCCCTATATTTCAATCCATTGCAATAAACATGAAGATGTTTGGCTAAAATGCACCAACACCCATCCAACTTTCACCAATATTTAGGGAAAACTTTTAATTTTCTCAAGGCTATGGGCATGGGTATTACCCTTACGTGCCTTTAGTGGCCATGAGACATTCACATGGTCACCCCTCATTCTCAATATGACTTAAGAGTAACAAAATAAAAGTATCTATTTGCACCTGAGTCAACTTATGGGTGAAATTGACTGAAAATTTAGTTCAGTGGGCTTAAGTTTATTCTTTAATTATTAAGTTAGCTATACACCCAGTATGTTGTAAACCCACGATCTTACCCATCACCCATTCTTACATGAGAAGGGAGTGACATTGAGCTAGAGTTCATTGGCACTAGCGAAAATTTGAGGGCTATAAATGCATTTTAATCAAAAGGTTTGTTATTATTCCATTCTCTTATGTTCATATTTCCAGCACAAGAAATAGAACATATGAATTGATTTTTCAACTTGCAGACCAAACCTATCAACAATTTTCCACATTACAAAAATTCAAAATATCAAGTCACACTCAGCACAAAACAAACAATGGAGAGAAAAATTACATGAAATCTTGATTTGATTATCAGCAACCATACCTCTTAAAAGCTTCAGTTTTACTATGCAAAAGCACATAAACTTCAGGAATGGAATCCGTATAAATCTGAATAGCGAGGGCTATGACATTGATAGTATCAAATCGAGGATCAGGTCTGAGATCTCCTCTAGATTCTGCTTGAACCTATTCCCATTATAAAATTGTAAGGGCGAACTTATAGACATATCATTTTATCCAAAAGTAATAACAAGCATAAATAAAGTTCTAATTATCTAATTATAGAAAGCAACAAAAGTGGGAAAAATGATTCTTAATCATATGAATGAACACACAATATAAGTCTCAATATATACCAAGACATACCACAATGGATTCATAATCCAATACATTTCCTAAGGAGAGAGAGACCATGACTAATTTTTCAAGCAGATAATGAAAATTTCCTTACTCCAGTGATGCACACAAGTTATACCAATTATAATAAAAAAATTAATTCATAAATATTTGACAATACAAAATTTGGTATCTATTTGGGAACAACTTATCTAAGCCTTTTTCTAAATTTTTTTTTTTTTGCTGAAAGTGTGTTAAAGTATATTTATATTTCAAAAAAGTGAGAAAAAAGAGGTTTATTATCTTATTTTCATATTTTTTAAGCTTAACTTGATATGAAACTACAAATTTAAAATTAGAGGTAGTGAATTCATCACTAAACAACTTCGAAGGAAAAGGAAATGTACTATTATAATCCTAAAAAAGACCAAGAAGCCAAAACTTCTCTCTAACTCTCCCTGATCTTGAAATACTATCAAGTTAACTTGACAGTATTGATGTTGGTAAAGTTAAGATGGTGCTATACTTTCGTACCAAAACTAAACTAATCTAGGATAATGTCATACTCATATTATCGTCTGAATGATCAATTTCCAAGTGCTAAGAGCATGAGAAAGTATGAACTCCCTACTTAAAAAGAACAACCTTCAAATGCAAAGCATATCATAATCAAATTGTAAATATTTGTGTACAGAAATATGGAAGAATATTTTGAATAATCATGTAAAACATCAAGCATACAAACCCATGGGAATGTTCTCCAAAAAACATTTTTTAAAAAAAAACCATGTGAATTTAGGTTTGAGATAACATATCTTTTGAATATAATTTAGAAAAGTACATCTAGTTTTGCAAAAATATCAAACATAGACAAAAAAAAATAGTCCAATACCTCTATACTTAACAATGTCAATTGTTGTCCACCACCAACGCTTGCAGGGTCTTGAAACTTACTTTGACTAAGAGGAGTAGGCTTTGATTTCCCATCCGGTCTTGAAATTTGAGACATGTCGTGTGAGGAATCAGAGCATGATTTTTCTTTTGCAATACCTCCTCCACCCTAGATTATTGCCGTCACCCCATCACCAAATGCACTCCTTTTTGCATTAAGGTTTCTAGGGTTTTCATGATACAAACAATCCAAAATAAGCTCCATGTGAGATCCAGAACCAGATTCAGGCATATCCTTGTTGGAACTATCAAGGAAAAAGCTTTGTGCCTTCTCACAATCATCAAGCAAAGAACTTTGAGAACCAATCAAATTGCTAGCTGAACCAGCAAAGTGTCACAAAATTGATAAGAAGTTTCTCATTTGCAATTGCAAATGCAAATGTTATTCTTCCCACAAATTAACATGAGTAGCTTGCAAAAATCCACCCTAAACTATAACCTGAGTTCCAATATCGTCCTAAAGTTTAAATTGAGCAAGCAACCCCCTAATCTCACTCAAACTTCGAAAAGCTCCTTACAATTCCAATTATCATTGAATTAAGAGCAATTTAATGAACCTGAGAAAGAGAAAAAGCTGAAGAGAGCTTGGGTTGTATCTTGTATCTTTTTCTTTTCTTTTTTTGTTGGGGGGTGCGGGTAGGGGTGGGGGGAGGGGTTGATACATTTCTTCAATAACCTGCTCCTACTTTGATGAAAATTATAACAATAACTGCCTATTTGGAATTTTGAGTGATGCCAAGAGGTTGGTTGCTGAGTTCTAAATTTTACGGAGGACAAATGAAACTCAAGATGATAGTTTAGGAATAGAAATTACACAAATAATACTAAAGTAAATTACCTTTCAAAGGTGATGGCTCCATTGATTCTACATTGCTCCCTCGAGAAGAACCTATAAATCCAAAACCAAAAGATAGCAAATTGGGAATTTTAAATAAATAATAATAGGAAGCCAATGCATTTACTTAAAGTCTTAAATGGATAAATAAATAAAAAATCAACAAATTTACTAGTTCTAGAGAACCTTTGTCATCACAGGATAGCCATCTATATACACTATCTGTAGAAGGAGGTGATAATACTGGTGTTAAGAGGTACAAGTAAGAGCCATCATTTTGAAAGTGAGTAGGGATGCCCATGAAAAATTGATCAGAATCACTAATTCTAGCATGACTGTCCACTAATTCTTTCGCTTCTCGACAGTTTCCCTCAAGGGGAAATATCATCCATAACTGTCCCTATTAAAAGAAAATACAAACAAACATACATACATACATACATACATACATACATATATATATATATGTATATATAAAATTTGGTCATATATATTATAAAGCATACACTACAAGATGAGGTAAATCACCATCAACCTCCCCCCCCCCCCCCCACCCCCCAAAAAAAACACAAAAAAAAAAAAATAATTAAGTTGTGTTTATAGAAACAAATGAGCAAATGGAGCTTTGTTCTAAACCAAAGGACCAGTAAAAAAAAATTGAGGTATTGCATGCTATCAAGAAACTTAGAAACCTGATGATCCATCAAAATTATCCTCCTCCAAATTAGAGATGGTAAGTGTAAATGGAGTATTTTCAAATGCCCTATCTATTCAGTCTACAATAGGGGGTTTCTTGCAAAAGGTCATGCCAATTAGTTTGGCACATTTTGCCTGAATGTTGACAACTACAGATTCTGAGCTACCAAACCCAGATAAAACAAAATCCCCTAATTGTTTTCCACCACGGCAATTCTGATTTTGCAGATCCATTGAGTCAGTTGTGGCACTTGTGCCCGCAAGATTCTCAAAAGATTTATCATGTACCCACCCCAAAGATGGTTCATCTTTATGGCCACTTCCATGCATGGAACAATCTGCACCAGATACTTCACATTCAACCAGACCTGTTTGCATACAGCTTGAAGCAACAACATTATTTCTCGAAATCTCTTAATAGCCATGGCAGTTATACCAGACTCTTTAACGTTGTAAATTTGAAAATGGCCCATGGAAGCTGCAGAATATATAGTCCTGGGCTTAGAAGTCCATGCTTGTGTGTGCACTTAAGGACTTGTTGCTGCAAAATCCACAGGAGTGGTATTGGCTCCTATATAGACCTCATCACCAACTTTTTCATGAGAACCAGAATGACCATCTTTCAACCTACTAGCCTGTGACGAGAAGTCACTACTGTACAAAAGAGGTAGTTTTCCATACAAGGAAGAATCAAAATGTGCTGCTTTAACCTCATAAGTCTCACAGAAATTTGTTTGCTGGCCTGCAAGAGATTTCTTCAAATTGAGAGACTTAATAGGGATTTTGTCTAGTTCATCATTTTTTATTGAGCAGAGAAAAAGACCTTCTCTTTGCTCCCCTTCCAAAAGCATCTTTTTAGTTCTTCTAGACCCACCTTCATGTGGTTCAACTAGGTGGGATCTCTTTCTCCTCATCAAATCTCACACAGAGCATCCAACCAAAGGGCTTGATTCCTTTAGATCATGAACATCTGTATCAACATTTTTCATAGAACTATCTGCACAATTTTCTGCCTCATTTCCAGCCAAAAAACTTGTACCTACAGGATCTTTAGTTCCACGAACACAGGCATCAATCATGTGGAGACCAATGGGATCCAAATCATTCTTCTCCTTTTGCACCTTGGAAAATGGTAATGAACCCCATTTACATTGCTTTCTTTTGTGCTTAATGGTGAGCCTAGCACCAAAATCCTGCAACGACTGGCACTCTGAAGACCCTTCAAATTCATGCTTAATCATTGTTTTGGATGAATTTCCTGTTGATTCAGCACAAGGAATTGAGATTAGATCATCCGCAGAGCCATCTACTTGTGATATCATTTTCTCTGATGAACTAATAGAAGAATGATTCTGATCAGAGCAATTAGAAGCTCTCTCCTTCAGGACCTTAAAGTCAATCAAGTCATCAATTGAATCAAGAATGTCTTGACATTCCTTCTGAGACTCGCTCTCATAATCCAAATTAGCCTTCTCCAGCACCTTATCAATGGTTGTTGCAGGCAACAAAGGACTCAGAACAGTTTCACGAACAAGTTCATTGTTAGAATTTATATCTTTAGCAGCCTGAGATGTGGCAAGCCATCGTAGAAGACTGAGGGCTTTCTTATCTGCAACCTGAATACAACACATGGATTTTAAGAACACATGAGAGATGTCTAGTAAATAATGAACACCATTTCACCAACCAAACAAACACCATTGTGGTACAATTACACAAGTTCTAAATATCTTAGTCTGAGAGAGAGAGAGAGAGAGAGATGGTTTAAGAAAACACTTATGGCCTGTTTGGATGTTTAAAAAAGGAGGGAAAGTAATTTAAATCCCTTGTTTGAAAGTTTTTTAAGGAAGGAGGGGGAGGGATTTGGAGGGGTTTAGGGGGGTTTCAACTACCTCTAACCCCTCATTTTTAAATCCCCCAAATTGGAGAGATTTGGAGGGAGAGTAGAGTAGATAAATTATTGACCAAATGAATTCTCCAATTTACCCTTTTTAAATTAACAAAATTACAAACCAATTAATCATAGACCAATGTTGCAATTTATTTTCAAATATGGGTAAATTTGTCTATTTAATCATTTCCTTTCCTCTTCATCCCAATTTTAAAAACATCCAAACAAGGGGAATGACTAATTACTCCTTTCCCCCTTACTAATTTTAAAAACATCCAAACAAGGTGGAGGGTAATCATTTCACTCTACTCTCCTCTCCTCTACTCTCCTCCCTCTCTAAACTTCCAAACAGGCCATTAGAAGAAACCAAAAGGCATTCAAGACAGTATTGTAGCTTCCATGTCCAATACCATAAAATAGCAAAGGACCCCATCACGTCACACGGTCAAAAGAAAACTTATGCTTAAAAGTGAAAAGGCCCAACATCCAGGAGGACAAACATGCAACCTCATGATGAATTACCTTTGGATCTAATAATTCAATAATTGCTAATGACCGCATTTCATCAATAGACAATGGTTTAATACTTGTATCCCTCACTTCAGTGAGTATCAGACCATCTTCTTCACATATTGAAACTTGGGGTGACAAAGATCCAATTATTTCTTTTTCTTTAGCATTCTTCAAAGGTTCTCCATCTATGTTGTTAGGGTTAACATGTCCAAGTCCAACCAAATTACCTTCATCAGTTGATGATCCCATTGACGGCTTTAACTTCACATTTTTCCCAAATGGAGTCAGAGACAAAGAGTTTTCTGCTTCACCACACAATTCAATAAGTTTGTTCTCAAATTCAAGATCTAGTGAGAGAGTTTTAAGAACATCTTGTGGAGGTGTTTTGCCAGGATCATGAGGCATTATCACCTCATGCATTCCAGTCCTTCCATACTCCTAAAACCAAGGGGAAATTCATGAAATGACCAAACATATAAAATGTCAAAAGAATCTTAAAAGGCAGATAATGGATATGACTAAAACGGACCTCCCATATCGGCACAAGTGACTGAACCATTTTCACTTCTAAACGGGTTTGTGAGAGGGATGAATAATTTTTAAACTGCTGGTTAAGAACGTATGCAAAGCCCAAAAGAACAATTCTCACATTAACCTATAAAGAATCTTAATATACTAATGTGATATAACTGCAAAGTCAAACAAACCATCTATGGAAGCATCCCCCTTAAGTTCACATACACTTTGACGTTTATTGCAATTAATATCCTGGCATGAGGAAGCCTCAAACTCACTAGGCAATTGCCATATCCAATCAGCTGGAATTGTCGACGATATCCAAATCGGTGAACTTAACGATGCATCACAATTTAGGTCTGCCTAATGGTAAATTCACACATCATTAATGATTATCACATAATTATGACAGAAAAACATTTACGTTCATCCCAAAAGCATTTGGCACAGAAAAGAGAGGAAAAGATAACCTATAAATCAGTAGGCATGCAGGTAAACTTATCCATATGCTGTTTATGCAGACCAATATGATCAGATTTCCATGGTGAGAAAGTGTCTGGTACTGGATGACGGAACTTCATCTTTGATAAATGCATATGGCCCATCCCGTACAAGTTATAATCAATTTGACAAATAGAAAAGCTTAGATCTCATAAAATGTATAACAATAAAGAAATTGAATTGAAGTATGCAAACATTGCACAAGAATGAATATTAATTGTGAGTCAGAACCATGCATCACAATGGGAGCCACCTCATAAATGTCTTATGAGGAGCACAAAAATAGTGGGTGACTATGTTAACATTCCTCATCATATAATAACCATCTTGTAAGTATCTTACAAACTAAGAATCATTTGGAACCACAGTTTTCAATTTTATAGACACC